>OZ059843.1:16406087-17774091 GCA_964057195.1 Orthosia cruda | reverse complement strand
AACCGTGTCCATCGATAGAATAAAGCCAGCATATATTATTAATGACAATACGGTGCCAGAAAGCGTAGGCAATAAAACCCATAAAGAAACACATGAACAGCAGGTTGAGCAAAAGTCGCTACCGCCTATGAATAGAACCACGCGCTCGGGCCGTGTAATCAAGAAACCCGTGCGATTTTTGCTTAGCTAACAAAAGTTGTTTAGGTATGTTGTAAGTTTAAGGTATTTCTTGTACAATTCACTAATAACAGTGTCACATTCCAGTAAAGAGCATACAAATTTTAAATCATGGGAAATACACCAAATAAAGAATACGTTGCCATAGCCCAAGCAAGCATTTTGTTATGTTACGCAATTAAAAGAGGCTGCATGGGCCAATTGAGAAATTGGTTGAAAAAGGAGGTAATTACACTGACGGGGACAACGGTAGTGCCTGGAGATATGGCCAATCCGGCAACCGCAGGAACTGCAGCAAGTTACGTGTAAACAGTGTCCACAAAAAGTGAATTGTACAAGAATCATCAGATTTATATTGTGTGTTATTCAGAGAGCACGTTCGCTGACGTAACAAGCGAACAATGTATTTGTTATATTGAACTATGTACGGTTACAGTTATAGCTGTGGTATCTTGTATTATGATTGTATTTTATCAAGGGATGGCGTTTATTTTTTTAGACTGGCGCTGTCATAGCGGCAGCTTGTGGTGTTATTGATTATTGCAGAGTGGACGTTATGACAGCTACCCTTAAACTCATGTGACTTAAAGTAGGTATATGTTATGTAAAGACGGCTCGGAAACACTCGAGAGGCCGCATGTTGTAGATAAGATAGCGTGTAAGCAATATTTTCGCCATATTGTATTGTGTAGTGCTGCACGCAACACTGTAAACCTAATGTAAATAAAAAATTAAAAAATGTAAAATTTTTAGAGAAAGGCGGGGTGTGATGTAGCGACCCTAGCGATGCGATTTGCTGAATTGCATGTTTTGATATTTGAAAGGAACGCCAGCGCGCCCAGCGCCGGGCTCGCCAGTCGCTTACATACCTTCACCTTGCCACGTCATATTTTACTGTACGAATTGTAACCAAGTATTGTGCACCAAATTAAACATTTCTCATATTCAGTATAAACCAAACTTGCTTATAATTTATATGGACCCTAAACATAACACGCAAAATAATAGCTTCTAAGTCCAAAAATTGACAGAATTTCCCTTCATCCTTCATTCTTCCTGGAGTATCTCTATTTATATATATAGTTGGGAACCTGGTTGAAGGTTTATTGGATGGACCATTTCAGGGCGCATCCAACCATATGGGTCACTCCCCGATACCTTCAGGGATGAGGGAGCTTCTGTCGGTTTATAGCATAATGTTATAGTGAATATTTTTTTGTGGAAACAAAAGTTGTACATGTAAGAATTGCTGGGCAAAAACTGATTAAAATTCAAACCAATACTTTGTCTAATTAATCAAAGTCACTTGACGACATTTTGTTATAAAGAACCGTCGACACGAAAAGTATACATTTACGAGACTTGTAAGAACATAGTAAGTAAGTAAGTAATAACAAGTATCAAAGCGATGCTAGAAAAATGTATGGAAAAGAACTTAAGATTTTTATTTGTTGTGTTGTCATATATTATGTTTTCTCGGGTTTACTATAATTTCTTCTTGAATTCAGCTAGAATAATGGAAGCAGACGAAATATCACGGTGATATCGAATAAATTGAATTAAGGGTGGTGGTCGGTGGTAACGGCCGCGACTTACAAGTTTTAGGTCGTGGGTTCGAACCCAGGAAGGTGTTTTAATTTGAGTAAATTGTTGCAATAGCTCTGCTCTCAAAACGGTGAAGGAATACATCGTGTGAAAACCGGCATTTCCTAAAAACAAAAATTCGAAGAAATGTGATATCCATCAATCCGGACTGAGCCCGCGTGGTGGATTACGGCCCATCCGTCCCATCTCACAGAGGAGGAAGCCTGCGTCCCCGCAGTGGGAGTTTTTAAAAGGCTGAAGGTGAAGGGCAAGAGAATGTTGGTTTTTTAAAGGAAGTTAAAGACAAAACATGAGAAAAAGAAACTTATTAAAAACTCATAGGCCCGGTCCATGTTCTATGTACAACAAATTATAAGATAAATGTATTATATTCAGGGTTGCCTCCTCAATCCCATCAAAACAAAGCACGTCCTTTATCTAGTCGATCCAAAATAATCCTTCACATCCTACAGAGCATTTATCTTAGTCGGCTTTGCATTAATTAACAATCATTGTATCTCTTTAAATTCTACTGAAAGATAACTTTGTTCCAGGAATAGTATATTAGAAAAGATTTTTGAATTGCTTGGAAAGATAAACGCATTGTTTGTTGCCGAAAAAGGTTTTTTTATTTCGCCTGCTGAATGTTTATTTTCAGTTTCTGTAACTCTGCTTGAATTCGAGAAAGTAAAAGAACTTTCGACTGAGCACATAACTGCGTCAGATGCAACCTTCTCGGGTCCGAATACCAGCGCCGCGTATTTTTTTAAATCTCAGACCCCACAAAAAGATCGCATTATAATGCTGAGTTAAGAGTCTTTTTGGCCTTGCACAGGCTTTTTTTATTGAGTTAATATTCAAATTCATTTTCTTTAGTCTTTATTTCCTGTGTGAGTCACATATTATCATTTTTCTTTCCTTAATGCTTATCTCCGCTATTAACTTTGCTGAACAGCACATGTTATGAGATTTTTCTGTGTACCCCATTAACAGGAAGAAGGAGCAAGATTTTGTGGATTCCATTCGTGTTACTTAATAATCCCTCCAAAAAATATGTTTCCTCATTTTTGTTGTTTCATTTCGTGGTTGGAATAGTCAACTATGTAGGTACTCTGTAAAATGTATGACTAAATTCGTCACAATCTAAGAAGTCCGGTGACGTTTCTCATTTTACATGCCGCGATAACTTTCTACGTACGAAATTGAAAATCAAATTCATAATCCTAATTAAATACTATGTTACCGATACACTATGACAACGAGTATCATTCGCAAGCATCAAGTTTAATTATTATTCAGTATTTTTACTAAATAATAATTAAACTTGATCTTCGATCTGATTGAACCAGGATCTTCGTAAATGACTATTACTCTAAATTTATATTACAATGAGGCTTATTTTTTGTAATATTTTATGTATCCGATTTCGATAATTCATGCACTGGAAGCGCACTACACATCTCACCCTTGCCGCACACTATTGCCGAGTGTCAGAGCTACAGGCTACTAGTTATTCCGGAAAATACACGGTTACTGTGGGATAGTCCAAGGAAGTGAAGCTGCGGACAAAAAGCTACTGTATTGTAAGTCTGAGGCAGTAATTTTTTTTTTTTTTTTTTATAAACTATAGGCTAGCGTTTGACCACCGTCTCGCCTGATGTTAAGCGATGATGTGGTCTACGGTGAAGCACGCTTGCCTAGAAGAAACCTATTCACTTTTGACTTAAAGACCCCTAGGTTGTAGCTGTCAGGGAACAAAGACTCCGGAAGGGAATTCCACTCCTTAGCTGTGCGCACAATGAAAGTATTAGCAAAACGCTTTGTGCGTATGGGAGGGATGTCTACCATGTACCGATGGCGCATGGCCGTACGCCTTGTAGTCCGATGATGGAAAGGGCTAGGCGGAATCAAATTGTGCAGTTCCGTCGCACACTCCCCGAAATGTAACCGATAAAAGACCGACAGACTGGCGACTCGGCGTCGATGTTCGAGGCTCTGGAGCTTTGATGCGACCAGTGCAACGTTGCCAGTAAGCCTTTTGGCTCGTCTGTCAATCGACTCAAGTGCATCAAGCTGGTATTTGGCAGATCCATCTCAGAGGTGAGAGCAGTACTCCATGCATGACCGAACTTGTGCTTTATACAAGTTGAGCAGCTGTTCTGGCGTGAAGTACCGTCTCAACTTTGCAAGAATCCCCAACTTTTTTGCAGCTAACTGAGCTTTTGCCTCAATGTATGGACCGAAGTTGAGGGTAGATGTCACCGTAACACCAAGAAGTTCGAGGTGGTCCGTTAACGGCACGGTTACACCACGGAAAGAAGGAGCCGGATGGAATTGGCTCTTTTTAGCGGAAAAAAGACACGCCTGGGTCTTAGCAGCATTGAAACTGACCAGATTGGCATCACCCCATTCGGAGACCGCCTTCAAGGACAGGTTCAAGCGTTCAACCATGGCCTCCCGGAGAGACCGAATCTGAGGCCCAGTAGCCCGTGCGCCGGACACGTATCTCTCAGCAACAGTGCTGTCGTCTGCGTACCCAAAGGTTCCGGGTTTTAGCAGATCATTAATGTGCAGCAAGAATAATGTTGCCGAGAGCACTGACCCCTGAGGGACTCCGGCGTTGATATCTAACTGACTGGACGAGCAGCTGTCGATAACCACTTGGATGGATCGATCCCTCAGGAAGTCCGCAATCCAATCACACAGACCACTAGGCAGGCCGAAGGAAGGAAGCTTACCAATGAGGCTTTCGTGCCAGACCATGTCGAAAGCCCTCGAGATGTCGAGGGAGACGGCTAGCGCTTCCCCGTGGCTCTCGATGGCCTCACTCCAGATGTGAATGGCATACGCTAGAAGATCCCCAGTGGACCGACTTCGGCGGAAGCCATATTGGCGGTCACTGAGGATGTCGTTCGCTTCTAGGTATGCCAGGAGCTTACCGTTGAGCACACGCTCCATACTCTTACAGAGGATGGACGTTATAGATATGGGTCTGTAGTTGACCGGGTCAGCTCGACTGCCCTTCTTGGGCACGGGTTGAACATTGGCTTGCTTCCAAGCCTTCGGCACTTTTCCAGTCTCTATCGAAAGGCGATATAGGCGTGTCAAGATCGGAGACAATTCAGGTGCGCAGGTTTTAAGGACAATTGCTGGTATCCGTGGTGGCCCGTCGGGGCCACTCGCTTTGTTCACATCAATGCTACGCAGCACCCTACGGACGTCCTTTTGATGGATGCGAATGTCCGACATACTCGTCACACATCCATCAGGAGATGGAGGAGGCTGCGCGTCATCAGAATTCAGATGCGAAGATTCCGCAAAAAGGGAGGCAAACAAGTTTGCCTTCTCCTCAGCGGAGTGGGCCAGTGACCCGTCAGGTTTCAGCAGTGGTGGTAGTGAGGGGCGACAAAAGTTTGATTCGACCGACTTAGCCAGGGACCAAAACGCTTTGCTACCCGCTGGGTATGAAGCAAGTTTGCGCCCGATTCTGCTAATGTGGTCAAACCGTGCTCTTCGCATCACCTTTTTGCAGGACTTGGCAGCTGTGCTCTCTTGGCTCTCTTCTTCTGACTCACGTCATTTGCCTTGCGCGTTCGAGCGTCGACCCATGCTTGGTAGGCCTTGTGTTTAACCGCGTTGGCGTGGTTACACTCGGCTCCAAACCATGGCCGGTCGACGATAGACATTGCTACGTCTGAGAATGGAATATAGTACTCCATCTCCCGACGCAACACATCTGTCACAGCATCAGCGCACGACGATGGATCGTCCGAAGAGAAGCAAGTGGGCTGCCAAGGATAGCATGCGAAGAAAGATCGCATCCCATCCCAATCTGCTGACTTGTACCGCCATACCCGCCGGGTGCCTTTTGGGCTGGGATCGGGCGGGGAGTAGACGGACACAGACTTCACCAGACAGTGGTCGGAACTACCCAAAGGTGAAGATATCGACACTGAGTAACGGTCTGGATCTGTTGTCAGCAGAAGGTCCAAGCAATTGGCTGTGTGCGAATCAACATCTGGCACCCTCGTTGCCCCCTGGACCAGCTGGGTGAGATTTAGCGCTAGCGCAAGCTTGCGCGTCTCTCGTCCAGCATGATCAGTGCACTGGTATGGGAAGAGCCACTCCTGGTGGTGGGCATTAAAGTCCCCCAGTAGCACTAGTTGGGCGGAAGGGTACCGCTGCTGTGCCGTATCAGCCGCCTCACTGAGGTACTCTGTGAGCCTGGTTGTCTCCTGATCTCCGCTGTGCGAGCGGTAGACACAGGCATAGATAATCTTATCCAAACCTGTGTCCACCAGAGCCCACAGCACTGAGAACCTGGAGTCTTCAAGGTTACGGAGACGCCAATAGCTAGTGTCGTCTCGGGCATACATGCATACACCCACGCGTGGTTTGAAATTGTGCTCCAGGGTAAACCCTGGGTAGGATTAGTACGACACGTCTGGCGGACTTCCTATCTGCGTCTCCGTAAGGAAAAACAGTGCTGGCTTTTCAGTCTCCAGGTGATGGTGGACTGACGTGAGATTGGAGTGCAGGCCTCTAATATTAGTGAGGTGCACTTTGTGGGGGAGGGGGTGCAGCCGCTGTTTAACTCCAGTTTTCTTTCTACTTCTTGCCATTTTTGTTAGAGTGAAAGGAGAGGAGAAGGAAGTGAGATGAGGTTCCACGTTACTAACCTACAGACACGCACTGAAAGGACGCCATCATTGGGGCACTAGTCCGGAGACTGCGGGGACGCCCAAGCCCCCCCGGAGATTTCCATCGGACCCTCCCATCTGGTCGCCAACCAGCACGATGGTGCATTCCGGGATTTTTCGACAGTTGGCGGGGCAGCCTTTCGTGTGTGGCTGGCACACTACTTGGGCCCCCAACTACCTGCGGTCGGCCAGCGGCGCACCGTGCCTCGGATCCCGCTACCCTCCGCAACTAGTCTCCCGATACGCCCAAAACAGCGCGAGTCAGACTGGTCAGCATGCAGTGGAACAACTATATCGACCCAACTCCTCTAGTGGCTACACCGAGCATCATACCGGAACACGGCTAGGCCGCTTGGCGGTACGTCTTTGCCCGGTGGGTGGTCACAAGCCTTCGGCCGAAGCCTACCACCAGTTAGTGTCACCTGATTAGCACCACCCGGGGACCACGTGTAGGGTAACAACAATATGGGTAACTCTCCTACGGACGCGGGTGACTCAGCCCCAAAACAAGAAGAAGAAAAGAAGAAAACATAAAATAAGAAGTAATTTATTGTTTGATGGCTTGAACCATTTTTGATTCCTTATCATTTAACTCCTTGAGTGCCTTAAACGTGGACTCACGCGAGACACAATGGATTTTTAATTGTTTCGGTAATAACGGCACACAACCTAACTTCACTGGAGCGTTAATGTGATGTTTATATGACAGTTTATGTAATACAATCTTGATGTACTTTATAATTTAACAATGGAGAATAACGTCAACAGTTTCAAACAACTTATCTACAATGAGCCTGTTTGAATAGTCAATCGAACTATAAATGTATAAAGTAATAAACACAAAATCACAAGCACAAGTAACGTAACCGAACCTGACTGCGATCCATTGTCTATACCCTCAACACTGCTATCAATCAGTTTGTTCGCTTGATTGACACTTCACAGTTTCGTGATTTTATTGTTGTTTCCAAAATACTAGGGCATGTGTAATTGGGCTCTTATTTAGTATATGTTATGTATAATGTAATCTACACTTCATGAAAAAAAGACACGGACATGCTTTGATGAATTCAGGATTTAGAGTCCTGAGATAGCTAAAAATTTTACCTTTAAGAGTAAATAGGAGGTAGTTCCGACCACTGTCTGGTGAAGTCTGTGTCCGTTTACTCCCCGCCCGATCCCAGCCCAAGAGGCACCCGGCGGGTTTGGCGGTACAGATCAGCAGATTGGGATGGCATGCGATCTTTCTTCGCATGCTATCCTTGGCAGCCTACTTGCTTTTCTTCGGCTGATCCTTCGTCGTGCCCGGACGCCGTGACGGGTGTGTTGCGTCAGGGAATGGAGTACTACATTCCGTTCTCTGACGTAACAATGTCCAGCGTTGACCGGCCATGGTTTGGCGCCGAATGTCATTGCGCCGATGCCCTTAAGCATGAGGCATACTTAGTGTTGCGAAGGGCTCGGTTCGACCACATTAGCCGAATAGGCACCAAACTTGCTTCTTACCCAGCAGGTTGTAAGGCGTTTTGGTCCCTGGCTAAGTCGGTCGAATCGAACTTCTGCCGTCCCTCACTACCACCACTGCTGAAACCTGATGGGTCACTGGCCCACTCCGCTGAAGAGAAGGCAAATTTATTTGCCTCCCTTTTTGCGGAATCTTCGCGTCTGAATCCTGGTGATTCGCGGCCCCTCCTTCTCCTGATGGATGCGAGACGAGTATGTCGGACATTCGCATCCATCAAAAGGACGTCCGTAGGGTGCTGCGAAACCTCGACGTGAATAATGCTAGTGGCCCTGACGGATTACCAGCTATAGTTCTTAGAACCTGTGCGCCTGAACTGTCTCCGATCTTGTCACGCCTATTCCGCCTTTCATATGAGACTGGAAAAGTGCCGAATGCTTGGAAGCAAGCCAACGTACAGCCCGTGCACAAGAAGGGCAGTCGAGCTGACCCGGCTAATTACAGACCCATCTCTGTAACCTCCATACTCTGTAAGAGTATGGAGCGTATACTAAACACTAAGCTCCTGGCATACCTAGAAACTAATGATATCCTTAGCGACCGCCAATACGGCTTCCGCCGAAATCGGTCTACTGGGGATCTTCTAGCGTATGCCATTCACATATGGAGTGAGGCCATCGAGAGGCACGGGGAAGCGCTTGTCGTCTCTCTTGACATCTCGAAGGCTTTCGATAGGGTCTGGCACGAAAGCCTTATTGGTAAGCTTCCTTCATTCGGTCTGCCCGGTGGTCTGTGTGATTGGATTGCAGACTTCCTGAGGGATCGGTCCATTCGAGTGGTTATCGATGGCTGCTCGTCGGACCAATTGGATATTAATGCCGGCGTCCCTCAGGGGTCGGTACTCTCGGCAACATTGTTCTTGTTGCACATCAACGATCTGCTAAAACCTTTGGGTATACAGACGACAGCACTGTTGCTGAGAGTTACTTGTCCAACGCACGTGCTACCGGGCCACTGATCCGGTCTCTCCGTGAGGCCATGGTGGAGCGTTTGAACTTGTCCTTGCAGGCAGTCTCCGAATGGGGTGATGCCAATCTGGTCAAGTTGAATGCTGCTAAAACCCAGGCGTGTCTTTTTTCCGCTAAAAAGAGCCAATTTCACCCGGCTCCAACTTTCCGTGATGTAACCGTGCCAATAACGGACCATCTTGAGCTTCTTGGCGTTACGCTGACATCAACTCTCAATTTTGGGCCATACATTGAGGCAAAGGCTCAGCTGGCTGCCAAAAAGTTGGGGATCCTTGCGAAGGTGCGAAGGTACTTCACGCCGGAACAGCTGCTCAACTTGTATCAAGCGCAAGTTCGATCGTGCATGGAGTACTGTTCTCATCTCTGGGACGGATCTGCCAAATATCAGCTAGATGCACTAAAGTCGATCGAAAAGCGGGCCAAGAGACTCATCGGCGATGAAGCACTGGTCAAATCAAAGCTCCAGATCCTTGAACATCTTCGCCGAGTTGCCAGCTTGTCGGTATTTTATCGGTTACATTTCGGGGAGTGTGCGATGGAATTGCATGATTTAATTCCGCCCAGCCCGTTCCATCATCGGACAACCAGACGCACGGTGATGCGTCATCGGTACATGGTGGACATCCCATCCATACGCACAAAACGTTTTGGGGACACTTTTATTATGCGTACAGCTAAGGAGTGGAATTCCCTGCCGGAGTCTGTGTTTCCCGATAGCTACAATCTAGGGGTATTTAAGTCAAGAGTGAATGGGTTTTTTCTAGGCGAGCGTGCTTCACCGTCGACCACATCATCGCTTTCCATCAGGTGAGATAGTGGTCAAGCGCGAGCCTACTGATAATAAAAAAAAAAAAAAAAAATTACCCAGTTTCATAGAACCCGTTGTAACAATGACACCTGTTCAGCAGTGGACGTCTTTCGGCTGAAATGATGCTGATGATGAATGCTAAGAAACTTTTTCATATTTTTGAAAGGGCTGTTTCGGAACAAGTACCTAGCCTAGTTAAACTTTTTCTCAAATGTCAAATTCAAATTCAAATATTTTTATTTGTAGAACATAGGTAAATAAAAGGTACAGATGTCAATATTAATAAAATGAACGCTATGTCTTGCCGTCAACGGCGTACAAATATTCTTATTATAATTTCAAATTAATAATTGGTAAGAAGTAATAATACATTCAAAATTAATAAATAAAATGTCACAATCTCAAATTAATAATTGGTAAGAAATAATAATACATTCAAAATTAATAAATAAAATGTCATAATTTCGAATTAATAATTCGTAAGAAACAAAAATAAATTCAAAATTAATAAATAAAATGTCATAAGATTACAATTTGTCTTCCAGGTATTCATTGACTGTATAGAACGCTTTCTCGCCCAATAGATCAAGAAGAGCCTTTTTGAAGTGGATTATGCTATCAAGATCTCTTATTGAAATGGGCAACTTATTATATAACTTGGGTGCCATTCCGAAAAAGCTCTTTGAGTATAATGCAGTCTTGTGTGGAATAACACTTATATCTCTATTGCGCCGTTTCGATCTCAGTGTTTGAAACAGATGCAAGTTTATTTTGCGAATACTGCTATCTCGTAGATGTACATACAAGGCAAAGTCAGAAGTTTATATTTATTAAATAATAGCCTACAACTATCAGTCTTTTTCAGCCTAAACACAGCACGCACACACCTCTTTTGAGCATTGAACGCAATGTTTTTGTCAGTAGAATTCCCCCAATACATTATTCCAAAACGTACCGTTTATGAGACATACGCTTTGTATGCCATCAAAACCACAGACTCACTTGATATTTTCGCGAGATTATAAAGCGCATAAGAATATTTGTTTAGTTTTTTGCAAACAGTTTCCACATGGCATTTCCAATTTAGATGACTATGCAGATAAAGTCCAAGAAATCTAGCATTGTTGGTTTCAGGTATTTTCTGGTCTGCGTATTTTATATTTAAATTTAGTTGTTTAGTTCTTTGTTGCCACGTCATAATCTATGTTTTTTCTAAGTTTATTTTAAGTTTATTCTTACGTAACCAATCTATAATTCAATGAATGGAATTATTTATTTCATTTTCATATGATTCTAAGTCTTCACACGGTATGATAATTGTACTATCATCGGCAAACAGGACGGTCTGATAGTCAGTACATTTCGGCAAATCATTTATAAAAATGAGGAAAAGCAAGGGCCTAAGGACACTCCCTTGGGGTACACCGCAAGTTGTATGCCTAATGGACGACTTGTGAGCAACTTGTCTCTTGGTATTGGGACAAATTCTATTTAAAACCGTGATTTGTTTTCTTCCATATAAATAAGATTTGATTAGGCTCAATATATTTCCTCGGACACCATAACGCTCTAATTTACCCAATAATATTGTATGATCCACGTAATCGAATGCCTTAGACATGTCCATAAGTACTGCGGCAATAGGATTTTTGTTGTCAACATTACTAACAATATTTGCCACTAACTCATAGATTGCGTTGTTAATATTTCTACTTTTCCTAAAACCATATTGTTATTTAGTGATAATATCATTTGTTTCATAGAACGAGTTAAGGGATTTATAAATCACTTTCTCAAAGATTTTTGATAATACCGGTATTAAAGCTATTGGACGATAATTTGAAATGCTTGCTTTGTCACCTTTCTTATGAAGTGGCTTAATTATAGTAGTTTTTAATAAGTTTGGAAAGTGACCATGCTCTGTGTATAGATTGAATACAAAACTTAATACGGGTGCAATTATATGCGACACAAATTTTAAAATTTTTGTAGAAATTTCATCAAATCCCGTGCTATTGGTATTTTTTAGCTGATTAATGATTTTGAAAATGTCCATAGCATCTGTTGGTGCCATAAAAAGGGTTTTTGGGAAGTGTCTTATAACAGATATAGCATTACTGTTCGCATAATTGTTTGCAGGATGCACTGAATCTATAAAATAATCATTGAAAGCTGTAGCTATGTCTTAAGGATCGTCAATTTGCTTATCACCAATAAAATTTTGCTTTACAGATGCCGGGGGAAAGTTAGATTTACACCTATTAATTAATTTCCACGTAGCTTTCGTTTTATTTTCTGCATTTTTTATAATATGACTGTTTTGAGACTTTTGTGTCAGACGTATTACTTTTTTTAATCGTTTCGAATATTGATTAAGTAATTGTTTGTTTTGAATATTTGGTGATCGCCTGTACAACCATAACATCTCTCTTTTCCGTCTACTACAGTTTCTGATACCGTTAGATATCCATCGCGGAGTTTTACGAGTGGAAATCTTTATCCTTACGGTAGGGAAGCACAAGTCATAAAAAAGTTTAAAAATGAATTAAAAGCTATTTCCGGTTTTGTGCTTTTGTACACTTCAGTAAAGCTTAAGTTACTTATGGCTTCAATGAACTTAGATATATTCTCAGAGCTATAATCTCGACTTAATACATACCAGTCATCAGTTGGACACGATTTCCTAACAGGACATTTAAAAAGTTGGGCGGTGTGGTCTGATAGGGCCAACTCTAAAACTTCGCCAGTACCACCTCTAACACTATGCATAATGTTGTCGATACAGGTTCCACTAGATACACGTGTGGGCTCTTTTATACTCGGCTTAAGATTGTAGTTCAGTAGTAGATGTTGAAATTCAGTGGATATTCTTGTTTTTTGAAGAATATCGATGTTAAAGTCACCGCATAGCAAAACCCGTTTACCCAAAACTTCCGCAAAAGTTTAAAATATGATAAATTTTTTCAAAGAAAATAGTAGTAGCATCTCTCGTGTATTTTAAAGGTCTATAAATGCAAATGATAATTAACTTGTGAGCTACCAGTTCGATGGCACAACACTATAAAACTTGGCATACTAAATTCTTTGATGTCTATGACCTTGAACTCGTATCTATGTCTAATAAGTATACATGTACCACCATTCCTGGTGTTTCTTGAAGAATATGTTGCAAGTTTATATTCAGGCACAAATAAGTGCCAGGTATCATGATCTTTCATATTGTGTTCTGTGATGCACATTACATCCACTGCTTTCCTCTGCATAAAAGTTCATTTATACTAATGCTTAGCAAATCTGACTTCCCTATTAATCCATTAATATTTTGATGTAAGATATGTATTTGATTATAAACGAAAAAAAACATGCTCCGTATTGTAAGTAATGTTTTCAGTTTGGGTTGACTGATCACTATATTACTTGTTATTATTGTTGACTGATTGGTTAAAGATATCTCCGACAGCAGTACCATCAAAACAACGACGAGAATTACAAGTAATTTCATTAATTTCTGCTTCTGAACCTAGATATTGAATATAATGCATTAAATTTTTAAATATTATAGCAATTGCTTTATTGTTTACTGTTGCAATATGTTTTCGGAACATTTTGTATGTGTATTCCACACAATAATTGGCATCAAAAAGATAAGCATATTCCTATAGTTCCTTATCCAAATACATCAAATGATTAAACATTTCAATACGCTTATTAAATATAGAAAAATTGTTACTTAATCTAAAATTAGGCGATCAAATCACAATATTTGTATGGATCACATTACCAAGCTCCTTCTTTATGTAGTCGATTAATATTCTATAGTTATAGGAGACTTCGAAATCTCTTTCACCTATATAAATTATACAATAATCATCATGGGTAAAGTTTTCGAGTTTTTTATCTAAATTTGCAAACAACTAATAATAATAATTTAAGAATAAATCTTGGAAAAACCCAAATAATGCACTTTGGCCATAGAAAACCCAGCGCGAAAATGGAAGTACTATACCAAAATAACAAAATTCACGACGTAGATAGTGCAAAATTTCTAGGTTTGATTATTGACAGGCAGCTCAATTGGAAGGATCACATTGAGGCGCTCTGTAATAAAATTAGTAGTTCATCCTATGCCCTGTATAAACTTGCTCCAACAGTAAACACAGATGCACTACTCACAGCATATCATGGTCTTGTGGCATCTGTATTAAGATATGGTATTATTTTCTGGGGTAATTCCACAAACAGAGAAACCGCTTTTAAAGCACAAAAGCGATCCATCAGAGCCATGTTTGGACTGCAAATAACTGACAGTTGTGTACCATATTTCAAAAAATACAAGATTTTGACACTGCCGGCTTTGTATATTTATGAAACTGCCTTATTTGTTAAGCTGAATTCACACTTGTTTCCCCATCTATCAGACACTGTTAAACGTAACAGGCGGAATGATATTTTACGCGGACGAAGAGCCAAGACAGCCTTAATGTGGAAAAGCATATTCTGTATAGCCCCGAAAGTATATAACAAAATTCCAAAATCAATAAAAGAGTTACATTTAAATGGATTTAAAAAGAAACTAAACGACCTGCTATGTAATAAATGCTATTATAATTTTAAATGACTATTTGAATGATACTTTGACATGTTAATTGAATTTTAATCATTTATACTTTGACTTGTTAATGGAATTTTAATCTTGTATACTTTGACGTCCTAATTAAATTTTAATCTTTTATTCTTTGACATCCTAATTGAATTAATTGAATTTTAATATTTTATACTTGGACATCCGAATTGAATTGTAATATAGTGACTATTTGAATAATACTTTGACATCATTATTGAATTTTAATAGTTTATACCTACTTTGACATTCAAATTTTTGTTATATCTTATACTTTGACATCTTACTCTAGTTTGATACTCTGGCGTTAAATGATACCTTGACATCCTAAATAAATTGTGTGTGTTTACGATGGTATTTTTGATTGGCATACCTCAAATTCTAGTTTTGTTTGGATTGTATTGTGTATTTTTTTTATTTGTAATTATGCAATTAGTAATGTTTAATACTAGCCTAATAATCTACGTCCTATAATGTATGTACCTATATTTGTACGTCAGACTTGGCAGAATGTGATGATACCATTTACTAATCTTAAGACCATAATGTACCATATTCAGACAAATAAATGATTGATTTGATTTGATTTGAACTGCTTTATGCCTCCATTTGGTATGATATAATGACAGAACTTATATCCTGCGAACGTATTTTTCCCAATATCTAACATTTTATTCACATTGTTACTAGAAACCATACATATTTTTTTAAGCCTGTTTGCGGATTTCCGATGACATTTTGAGGTGGCTGGTACTTGTCGGTAAAGTTTGTACTTCCAGAGTGACACTATTATGTAGATGTGTATCTTGAGGTTCCTGAGCATATTCGCGTGGTGTATTCTTGGATCCCTTTTTGGCTGATGTAGGTCTTCCCGAACCAGCCATAGATTTTCTCAGGGAAGTTATATCTTCAACAGACATTTGTTGAGTTAAATGCTTCATCGGAGTTGATAATTTCCTTATCCTTGAATTTGGTGAACCTACGTCGGTTGTTAGCATCTTAGCTGTTTTTTTCAAGAACTCACATTTGTTAGTGATTTCAATCATTGATGACTTTAAACTGCTATTCTCAATGGACAGTACATTAATCTCTTCATGGGCTGATAATAAATCCGATTTAAGTTTTTCTATTAGACATTTTAAGTCTTGAGTTTCGTCACTTTCATCGTCGGACATGTTTGTTAGACAATTTGTGCTGCCATCTAGCGTCGAGTATATACTAGATTTTCCGAATGTAGTCTCCGCTAATGACCGACTTCGTGTTCTGCGTAGTGTGATATTCTCGAAAGATTTCATTTTAGGTAAAAACTAGATCCTATTTAAATTTAGAAAATATAATGGAAAAAGTTTTCGCCTCCAGGCTGGGATCGAACTAACGACCACAAGTCTCGCCTTTTATTATACTAGGTAGTGCCACCACTAGGCTAAACGAACATATCTTAAGTGGTTGAAATTGTTGATCGCCTCTGACTTTTGGTTTGTTGATGTGTCGAGTATAGTCCAAAGGTCGTTGCTTTGTTCAACCGACGACGACGATATAATTGACGGTTGAAAACACAAAAAACAAAAATTACCGTTGTTTCTTTGTTGAATTCACAATTTAACCAATACTTTTGCTTGTTCATAGGACAAGAATTAACATTGAGATAGTTTATGGGTTTGTCACACGCAAAAGAGAAGAGAAGAACAACATTAGTCCGGTTTTTTTATTTTCACACTTTTTTTTTTTGGTGGACGCTATCTTCACAAATTGTCACAATAATTACTGCATAACAATGTCACACGAATGTTGTAGTGTATTTTCACTAATTCAGACATATTTTTCACTTTGTTTACGACTATATTATTTTTAATCAATTTTAAGTACGGAGCTTATGTTTGTAACGTCTATGCACGTCTACCCGCACAGCACCATGTCCAATGTGCTACTTGCTTGAAAACCTCAATAAATTAAAGCTTAGTATTTTTCAGTCTTTTGCTTGTATAAATACAAAAAATTAGTATTTTCTATCTCTGATCTGTTGGATAAATCAACTTCCACAACTTGACTACATTGTCTCCACATTACCAATATTTTCATTGATGTTCGTTCCATTGCTTTTAAATAAAATAATAATTATTATTATTTTACAATTGCTATATTTTAATTCGTTTATTATAGTTGTTTTATGAAAGAAGTTAATCTCGGCAATCCAGGATTGATTTAATTTAAATAATAATGCTCAAGTTGTACTGACAAAATACCCAAATATCAATAAACTTCGATCATTACACGAACCTGTACTAACCAATGATTCGCTTTCGTTCTTAAAATATTTACTATCAAACATGTTCGCGCACAATGCTCCTGATTAAAAAGCATCAAATGAAGAAGACCGTGCTTACAATGTATTCTAATCTATTAAAAACCATTAACTTACTCTTAAAAGAAATAAGCAAAAATAACATTTTGTTAAACATCTCCTATATCCCATGGATACGGCTAGTGATACTTATATTGAATTTTTAAATCATTATTACTTACTAATCGGGAATACTTTCAGATTGATCGACAAACATTAATTTTCTAGAGTTTTTTGCATTTTCCTTTTTTTTCAGAAAGGTATGACTAATAATAGTATTATTTCTTGGGAACAAATGTGAAATTTAGGTAAAGGATGAGCACCCAATTATCCAGTCACTGGTGATTTGATAGAGATATAATAGAAAATCTTAATATAATAATAATAAAACTTTATTTCATTAAATCACAGATTTAACATGTTTTAAGTAAACACAATTTAAATGAGCTTAGGTAGTAACACAATATAATACAATATAGGAACTGAAATCTGTACACAATATGGAAAACCCTGCCTCTCAATCTAGGTAGGTAACCTGTATCTTGAGAGACAGTGATTCAGCGTAAAATGTGATGCTACAAGTATAATAGTAGACTGTGTCGATCTACCTGAGCGATTATGAATACAAAGCTAATTTAAGTAGTAGTTTAAATTTATACGTGATGTGTGTGTCTGTTTGCGTGTGTGCGCGTGAGTGTGTGTGTGTGTAGGTGCGTGTGTGTGTGTGTTGGTATATTACATTGTGTGATTGGGGATATGTAGGTATTTAGGTATTTAGGAGACGTACTTAAGTAAGGATTCTGTTTGTAGATAGTCCAGGGGGCCTACCCCCACCTTTTACAAAACAATATCAATTTGAGTACGCTTTGTTTCAAGCTCTTATTGAGACTTTTCATTATCGTACCCTCACCTTAGTTAAACGATATCAAATTGATGCCGATTAGTGTTGGGAATGAACGAATGATTTGAAATATTTATCTATTTTCCGATATAGAATTGCTAGCGAAGTAAAAAAAGGTTTTTAGAATGTCGTTTTTGCTATCACTAAAATTTAAAATAAAAATTATCATGAGATGTTTATTTCATATAAAAACCAAATAGAATTATATACCATACTAAACATTCATGTCAAACATTTACACTATTATTTTCGTAAGTGTATTTTACAACAATATAATAAGTTTAAAGAAAAAATAAGTATTATTGAAATCAAAACCAATAGCTGACACTGTAAAGCATCTCAAAAGACTGAGTATGATATAATTTATTACCTGTGGCTTGACTTTCCATATTATTATGATAACAAATTAAAGAGAGCAACAAATCTTGCCATTTTACTTTGTAAGCTTGGATTTTTAAATTGGTCGGATTATTTATAACCTCCATTTATTGTCGTATGAGCTCTGTTTACAAGCGTACCTTATTATTTTCGTTGTTTTAAAGTAATTTACAATAAAGTTGTTGTGTGTTTGTTGTGAGTTGCGTGACAAAAGGATTGCCGGATAAAATTTCCATTATGGGCCGTTGATTTGGAAGTTCATTTTTTTTTATAGGTTGTACTCATAAATAGAAAGCTTTTTACAAATTTTCAAGACTCGGCAATTTTATGTTTTTTTGTATGTTTTTCGTGAGGTAAAAATATGAGAATTGGTCCAGGAGCGAGCGAACTCAGCTCCCGTCATCTTCTTCGTGTTAGGTTACTTTAGACCCTTCAGACAGAAATAGGAGACCCGCGCAGCGGGGCTCCGTCGATATTGTTGTTAAATAGTAATTGTAAAAACTTTAACCATGAATATTTCCTTAACCATGGGGTTCCGCGGGGTTGGGATGGTACAGTGGGGTAGCTCCACTACCCCCCACTTCCCTGCCCCCCTTCCCGCCCCAAAAATCGATGGACTTTGATAGGAATTTTGATTCTAACCTAAAAACTTTAACCATGGATATCTCCATAACCATGGGGCTCCGAGTGGTGGGGATGGTAAGGGGGGGATAAAACCCCTCCCCCCACCCTCCCCCGTTCCCCCCGTGCCATAAATCAGCGGCCCATAAAGGAAATTTTAACCGGATTGCCATGTATTCTATGAACAAAGAGACGCTTACATATATCTACAAACATGTCCAATAGTTGTGACCTAAAGATTGTTATCCAAAATTTCCGCTATCACAATGTTATCACGAATTTCTGTCTTCAAAACTCTCCGTGGTGACAAGGGGATGTATTATACCCTAGACGAATTGGACGATATGGAGCCAAGTCCATGTTTTTTATAAATAATGATTTGCCTACAATTTTATTTGGATGCTGTAAATGAAAATGATTTGTTGTCCAACTACAACAGAGCGGCACGTACAAATAATGAGGAAGCTGTAAATAAGTTAATCGCAACCGGAAAAGCTTGACAGAGATGATAAAATCCTCTGGCGTGAAAAATAAATAAATAACATTGTGCTCCTTTCCGCTAACTTGGCTTAAAGAAGGTAATCTATAATCTTATTCTTAAAAGATTGGTTATTTTGTAGAAAATAAAACAATATACTTACTAACTCATTAATTAAGTGCACCTGTTTTTGGTTAATACCTAACACAATATTCTAATTTTGTTATAGTACACATATACACTCGTAGCAAAGTATGGCAGGACCAAACCATAATGATGTTCTGTTAAAGACCCCATCATAAAGACATATCCGCAGGATTAATAAATCTGCTATTACCTCCTTTTATTACATCAATGGCTATTACTGTGTATTGGTAAGTTTTAGTTAATATTATTATGCTATTCTAAATGCAAAAACTTACTTTAACCCCTTGAGTGCTAATTAGCAGACACAATAATAGACAAACAAGCCTCCTGGAGCCTCCTAGCCTTTTGGAAACTTTGGTTCCCAAGACAATCACCATAATATTTGATGTAATAGTTTACATCTTGTACCATTTAGCCTGGCCAGAGGCACAGATAATATAATACTGGTCTTGGGTTTCTTCTTCTGGGTGCCAACTGAAAACGAGTGCTGGGTGTCTGACGACCAGCAAATGCTGAGTTGGTAACCCTTTCGTTATGGCCAAGTTTATTGCAATTTGTCTCAGTATTTCATTACTGTCATTTACACTGTTGCTGGTGGGTTGTGACTGTCAAATAAAAGTATCTTGTTTTTCAGCTAGCACTTGCCTACTCTATAAAACTCAGGACTCATATTTCATTATTTGTCTACAGGATCAGATACTGGCTTTTTGAATGGAGGTGAGTTGAAAGGAAGAAGCCATCATCTTCACCATTCACCATTGATTATCACTCAGAAATGGATACCTACAAATATGAAAAATTGTTCATCAGTTCACCACAATTTTGCCAAACAAGAGCCAAACTCTGTTGTGGTTATATACAATGAAAAACCTTACCATTACTAAAAGTAAGAAAAAGTACCATTGTCCACTGGCAAAAAAAAAACTATGTAATAGGCCTGGTTTCTAGAAAACAGTCATGACTTCATGTTTATGTCATCAAAACCAGAAATATTCTGAAATAATCAGTAAATTATTTAAGCACCTAATAGTAAGAAATGAAGAAAGTGAGACGATGAATTTGTATGTTTTTTTTTGTGGCAAATAAACACTTTTTCTTTCTTTCTAAGTTACAGTTTTATCCTAATTTGCTAAAGAACTTAATAAAACCAGCGCTTTCTATTTTGGCCCCAGAACCGCCTTGAAATAAAAAAGGTTAGCATGGGGTTAGACTACTACAAATGTTCTATGTTCCTTGGAGTGTAAGAAAACAATGATATGTGTCCAGCATGGAGCTCGTTGAAATATGTTAATTTAACTATGACTTATTCCCTTTATCAGTAATGCATTTTCTGTTCAAAGTAGACCTACCTAATAAATAATTATGTTTAAAAACAGTGTTATGTTTTATTTTATTGAAGTATTTGTAGTGTTTGATGTAATAAGACAGCATTAGTTGATTTCGTCATGTTGACCAGATTTATTTATCAAAGGTAGTAGAGAGATAACATTAAGTAAAATGTGTACACATATATATATTGTTGCGGTGGCGGTAAGGTGCCTGGATGTTGTAAGTACCTATCCACGGTCGCCCCCGCTGGGACAGTATCCCACTTATGTTTGTCGTGCGTTCCCTACTTACTCAGCTGGTGGCACGCGTCACCACGCACCCCTGAATGCGTATGTAGGGTAGTACGAGAGGACAACCCAAGGATCCACGTTTTTGACTGAAGAAAGAACCAGAAATAAAAGGCGGATTTTCTTGAGAATTGGTTCCGCGGACTTCGGCTTTTCTCCTTCCGGCTGAGCTGCGACCAGTTTATGGCATAGCACGCACAGCGATTTTCATTCGCGCGATTTTTTTTCCGCGCGAATTTTTTAGTACTATTTGGGCGCGATTTTTTTGCCGCAGTGCGTGCAGCTTCATACATTTCCATAGGTTACAGAATGCGCGGAAAAAAATTCGCGCGAATAAAAATCGCAGTGCGTGCCATGCCTATAATAGTAATCTCTGGCTGCGACTGAATTCATCTGTCCAGTGGCCCGTCTCCCTTCTTATATATGGCCCGCTCAGACGAACAAAAAAAGAATGGCCCGTCATTCCCAAATTGACGCCCGGGTGTTTATGGACCATCCTTGCGTTAATTTTGACTTAGCCGAAATCTTTGGAGCCGTGTATTTTAATCAATTTTCTACATAATCCTTACAAATTTGGTCTTAAATGATAGGCTTTAACCACGTACATATAATTACAATAATAAAATTTACACATTTTACCATAATTAAAAGTTTCTAGAACAAAAACGAAAAATTCTGGTTTGTTTACATTTGGATTATAATGATATGCGATTATCTTGGAAACGTGTGGACCGATTTACATGACTCAAACGGATAAAATGGTTTTAGACCAAGACCTTTCATTTGACACTAACCTCAACAAAAAATCTCCACAAACAAAAAATCATGTTTTCAAGTTCTGCGCGTAATTATTAACATGTATGATATCTCATGACAATTATTTAAAAAACTATCTTTATCAACTTTTAACATTCGAATTAGGATTATATAAGTTTGTACATGCTAATTAGATAAAAAACAAAATAATTACAACTCTAATTAATATCTAACAAGAAGTAATTACACTTAGGTAGGTACTTACTAGTCAATTTTATTAGATGTACTTAACTATCACTTTATGTACTAAGGTGCTTTCATGAGTAGGTATTACATAAACTTCGTTGTTTTACCTAATCAGCGTGCAGATGGGGTTTTTTAAAATAGGCATACCTACGTATTACGTATAAATTAACTAAGTATAGTAAATACCTCTAAATATAGGTAGTTATATGATGAATAAAAGGCGACTAAGAAAAGGTATTTACAAGGCAGATGTGAGTGAAAACGCCACCCGGTAGGGGACGTTCTAGGTCATACACGGATCTAATTAGTAATGTTCTCCAGAAAGGTCAGGTGGGCTGTCAGAGGCTGAGGGCCTCATTACCGGTGTCCTCGTATGACTAGATGTATGGATGTAAATGAAGCAAAAGTAGTATGTTAGGACCGTAGCAGGTGGCGTTGTAGTTTCTGCTTGCCCACATGGGAAAGAGGCGTGAGTTTGTTTGAATATTTTCAGGGTAAGTAGAATGGATGAGTTTGACGATAATAATGTACAACACGTGGGGTATATAAGTATATTGATTCTCCAGCTGCAAAAACATTTATTACCTGATTACATCACAGTAGGTGCACAAACCAACACACAATATTGTTAACGCAGTCGGGTAAGATGCAGATGGTTATCAGTTATCTACCACCATTGAGATTATGTCCATGGTTATTACACACAACAATACCAATACTAGGCATTCATCACAAGCACATTAAGGATTAATACAGCAAAGCAGCCATAAGCAATAACGTGAGACACTAGCACAAGCATCACAAAACACCAAATGCATTCTTCGCTCGTCGTACGTAGGTTTTACAGGTTTCATATATTTTAGCTCCCTCAGCTTCACGATGCGCTTGTTGGCCTCTATCAGGTTTCTTTTATTTATTATTTATCCTCGAACTGGAACAGTTTTATACACTTAGAGCCTTTAATTATATCATGTGCTGCTGTTTTGGTTATCTATCCCAAGCGTTTTGCTTATTGTCGGTGGACACAAGCTGACGGCGCGGCGGTAGTAGGTTGCGATGGCTCACGTAGCATCTGCACTGCCCTCCATGATTTCATGGGTTTACTCGCCATTCATAATGCATTCGCCACCTAGAATCACGCAAGAAATTTAGTCCACATATGTTAAAATCGCATGAGATACACAAATCAATCGACAAGTTTACCTACGTAGATAGGTAATAACATAACATGATGCCTGTAGCTCTGTAGGGATTGGCAGAGGTTATGTATCCAATAAATGCGTAAATAAATACGTTTTACTTACCGTATGATCACGGAAGTGATAATTTTTGTATATATTTTGGAAAATGTTGATAAATCGAGCCCGCCAAAGCAACTTTTTTTAACTGTCAAACAAAACCAAAAATTGTAGTAAAAACGATATCGCTGGTTGTCAAAAAGCAGGCTGTGGTTTGAATTTTGAATGAACTATAAGAAAATCGGTATCCAAACATTATCAAAACCTAAACAAAAGCAAACTTCGTAGCGTTATCAAATTGAGCTTTCTTAAACGACGTCATGGTACGAAAACGTGAAACAAGGTCAAATTGATACCGCTCTAAGAGCTTGTGGTAACCCCCCAGATCTGTTATTTTACCCATTAAGATGAAAAATTAATTAAAAGTTGGCAGAATGCGTGGGATCGCAGTTTTACAAACTTCAGGGTATCACATTTACTCCTATATTTAGTCATCTATACATTCATACAAATAAATAAAATTGAAGTGTTTGTACCATGTAATATCCAAATAACAAGTTTTTATTGAATGCACGTGAAAGTATATAATATACGGTACTAATAAAAAATACGCAATAATAAAAGAAATTGTTGGTCTGTCAGTACGTCAGTCTGTTTTTTCAATCCGTCAGTTGGTCTATCTGTCTGTTTGTACCGGGTGATCTGCAAAACGGCTAGACCGATTTTGACTGGACTTTCCAGTGAACACAACGTCACAACATAACTTATAATTTAAGAAATTTTTGCGCGCGACTTTGTCCACGTCAAACTCGTAAAATCTTTACTTTTTTTTTTATTTGCCTACAGAAACTTTGAATATGTGCCTCCTTATAACATCAGCTAACTACACCGGTTTTTTATTTATAAGTTAAAATAAATTTATTAATAGGTGATGGTGGTGGTTGTGGTTTATAGGTGATGTTCTTCAAAAAGGCCAGGTGCGCAGTACTCTTAACCGGCGTGTGTGTATGACTAGATGCATGAATGTGAGTGAAGCAAAAGAAGTATGTAAGGATCGTAGCAGGTGGCGTTCTGTAGTTTCTGCCTATCCCCAAGGGAAAAAGGCGTGAGTTTATGTATGTAAATTTATTAATTGAATAAATTTTTAAATTTCTAATTAGATGGTTGCTTCTAAATGTAAACAAGAGGAAGCACTAAAATGTTGAAGAAATTCATTTAATAAGATTTATTTTGAACTATTTATTTTGTATTATGATAGGCTTGCGTTTGACCACTATCTCGCATTATGGTAAGCGATGACGTGGTCAACGACGAGGCATGCCTATTCATGTAAATGAGTACCAGTATTTTCATGAAGTGATTGCCTATCAGACCTCCACAACCCAGTAACTGGATTACGCGATACTCCTTGGCAAGACTTGAATTAGTTTTCTGAGGCACGGAGGGGTCTCAGTGTATTAGATCACCTATCCACACACAGACCTCCAGAAGCGTTGCTTAACTTTGAAAATCGACCAATGCGGCAGTGTTTATATAACTACGAATTCCTCTAACAAGGGTATCAGCTACATAGAAAATAAATGAGCTCATCGGCACTTTTATAAGTTTGTAATAAAATCTTCCAAGCAAATTTTGACCAACTTTCAGTTATAAATAACACATTTTTCACGCAGGACTTGAACCAATTTTTTTTTTTTATTCTCAATAAGCTCGCGCTTGACCACTATCTCACCTGATGGAAAGCGATGATGTGGTCGACGGTGATGCACGCTTGCCTAGAAAAAACCCATTCACTCTTGACTTAAAGACCCCTAGATTGAAGCTATCGGGAAACACAGACTGATAATAATAATAATAAGGATCTGTGGCCTGGCTTGTCAAGAGTGACACTAAAATTTTCTTCACTCTTCGAATTTTTTAGAATATATTTATGAATCCGAACAATATCACCATTAAAACTACATAAAACTAAATTTAAATAATGTCTACACATATATTTAATAAAACAACAAGAAGAAAACATAAACTATAATTAAAATGAACAACATACAACATACAATAAACCAGAATGACAAGCTGAGAAGAAAATGCTGACACGAAGCCAGGCCCGAGCCAAAAACACACGCCCAACATCTTCGGGTTCGTCGCTCAGCTCCGCCTCGCAGCCGCCGGGATCCCCTACAACCGTGAGTCAAGCGATCCTGGACGCTGCAGTTGCGTCGAGCTCGAGCGACGAATACTTCTCTCCGCCGACGACACCACCACCTACGCGTCGACGGGGAGGACGCCGGCCACCGGACAGCCTAGGACCTCGAGGCCCATCGGTCTCTGACAGGGTCCCCGCTCCCGGTGGAAGTGTGCAGCGCATGCGATGGACGCAATCGATTAACGAAAACGTCATGCGCGCATACTTTGGGGCTACAGAGGGGGGAAGTAACCTGACTGCGTACCGTGGTCGGATGCTCTCTCTGTTTCAGGTGCTTGAGCCAGCTGTCAACGTGTCGGCCCAACGTCTATCGGATCAGGTGCGGGTCATCCAACGTAACCGTATGCTGGATGACGCCGTACTTGATAGACTGCGTGAGGAATCACAGAGTAGCCGTGTCTCACCTGCCTTGCCACCGGCCGCGGTGCAACTGCAACCCAGTGTTTCACCGCGACCCGACCATGTTGGCGAGGACGACGACGACGGGGCTATATCTGTGAGTACCCAATGCAATGCGCGTTTGAGGAGCGCTTTGGAATGTGCATTCAGCGAGTATCGCTCCACACCGCCTGAGCTTAGACCTCGACTACCTCGTTTGCCCATGGATAAGAAAAATAGGGCGCTGGTGTGTGCTCTAGATTCGCAGCTATCAAATGTTTTTGATAGCAGCAAAGACCTTGCCGACACCCACTCGATCTTGTACTGTGCGGCTGCAGCAGCATGTCGTGTAGCTAATGTCAAGTTTCCCAAAACTGACAGAGCTACCAGCTATACCAGCTTGGCAGTGCAGGATTGAGCGTCGTATCGGTGAGGCTAGAGCACTCATCGGCAAGCTTATCTGCTTCAGGGAGGGCAACACTCGCCCTAGAGTGATGCGCTTTGTGAGGCGGGCGTTCTCAGGGACTGATATCAGTTCTCGAGATTATATGTCCCGCGTCACAGAGCGTATCGACTTCCTGAAGCAGAAGATCTATGCATGGGCAAACCGTATTCGTCGGTACAAGCGGCGAGTGGAGCGATACACCCAGAATCGCACATTCCAGAGCAACGTAAGGTGTGTTTATAGGGCTTGGGAGCAACCCAACCAAGGTGTGACTGATACGCGCCTACCGGATAACGACGCCATGTGTTCGTTCTGGCGCGATATCTGGTCGGTGCCTGTCAGTCAAACCGAGGGTGACTGGACTCGGGAGGTCGAACGGGCGTGCGATCCGATACCACAAATGGGGGCAATTACCATCAGCCCCCAAGATGTGGCTAGTGCAGTCCGTCCGTTGCCTAACTGGAAATCTCCAGGGCCAGACGGACTGCACAACTTTTGGATTAAATGGTTCCAAAGATCGCACGCTCGTTTGGCATCTCAGTTCCAGTCTGCCTTAGAGTCAGGATCACTGCCCCAGTTCCTAACGACAGGAATGACCCACCTGCTCCACAAATCAGGTAGTACTGCGGATCCTAAAAATTATAGACCGATAACGTGCTTACCGACGGTCTATAAAGTTCTTACATCCATTCTGAGAGCGAAAATTAATCAACATATTGACAATAACGCCATCATGTCTGCTTCTCAGAATGGATGTAGGAACGGGTCCCGCGGTACTAAGGAGCTGCTCCTCATAGACATTGCTATTAGCCAACAGGTTCACCGTTCCCGCAAGGATCTGGCGACATGTTGGATAGATTACAAGAAGGCCCTGAGTCATAGGCCTGCATACATGGCTCATGAGGGTGCTGGAGTTGTATAAAATTGATGCAACTCTGCGCGCCTTCCTGACGTCATGTATGGGGCAGTGGAGGACGGTCCTTCACTATCCAGGATGTCGACAGATTCAGGAAAACAGCGAACCTATAAGGATCGAGCGCGGAATATTTCAGGGCGACAGTCTGAGTCCTCTGTGGTTTTGTTTAGCCCTAAACCCTCTCAGTACACTGCTGGAGGGTTCAGGTCTGGGCTATCGGTTGAGGAGAGGTGGTCAGGTCATATCACACCTCCTTTACATGGATGATCTGAAGCTCTTTGCCCCCAACAACTTGCAACTGATGAAGCTACTGAAGGTAACAGAAACCTTCAGTGACGCCATCCGTATGGAATTTGGTGTGGACAAATGTGCAGTCATGCATGTAAAGCGAGGGGAGATTATGGAATCCGTGGGAATACAACTCTCGGATTCCATACACCTTCGATCCCTTTCCTCAACCGAAACTTACAAGTATTTGGGTATGTCGGAAGCACTAGGAATCAATGCTACTGACGTGAAACAGTCGTTGAAGGAGCGCTTCTTTGGCCGCCTGAAAAGAGTACTAAATAGTCTTTTATCGGGCGGTAACAAGGTGCGCGCCTTCAACGGCTGGGTCATGCCGGTATTGATGTATTCTTTCGGCATACTCAAATGGACTCAGACTGAACTTGACGCCCTGGATAGGAGGGTCCGCACGCTGCTTACGGCAAATCGTATGCATCACCCACGTTCATCGGTTATGAGACTGTATATCCCTCGGAAGTGCGGGGGTCGTGGCTTTTTAAATGCTAAGACCCTACACAACCGCGAGGTATGCAGTCTTAGGGAATACTTCCAGGCCGCTGACGTGGGTATGCATCGAAATGTGGTAGCGGTGGACAAGGACTCACCCCGCTCTCCTTGGCTAACGAGAACTGGCGCAAACCTATAGTATTAGATACTAATGACCGCAGGGAGGTATGGCAGAGCAAGGAGCTTCACGGACGCTTCTTTCGGGTCTTACATGGGCCCGATGTAGATCTTTTAGCGTCCGTGGCCTGGCTGCGATTTGGTGACCTTTTCGGGGAAACCGAAGGTTTTGTCTTTGCGATTATGGACGAAGTTATGATGACGAACAACTACCGGAAATACATTGTGAAGGACGGCACGGTTGACATCTGTCGGGCATGTCACCGGCCGGGTGAATCAATCCGTCACATAATCTCCGGTTGTTCTAGTCTGGCTAACGGAGACTATTTGCATAGACACAGCCTTGTAGCCAGGATAATCCATCAGCAACTTGCTCTTAAATACAATCTTGTGGAGTCGGAAGTGCCTTACTAAAAGTATGTGCCCGACCCAGTTCTCGATAATGGCAATGTCACGTTGTATTGGGATCGGTCTATCATCACTGACAGGACTATTGTTGCCAATAAGCCTGACATAGTGGTGATAGACCGACTTGAGCGTCGCGCAATGATTGTTGATATAGCGGTCCCCCATGACGAGAACCTCGTGAAGGCTGAGAGAGATAAGAAAAGCAAGTATCTTGATCTGGCTCGCGAGGTTGTCGACATGTGGGAAGTGAATACAACGATCATTGTGCCGATAGTCGTTACGGCCAATGGCATAATAGCCAAGAGCCTCGACCAACACCTTAGGAGGCTCTCGTTGGGCAGCTGGATCAAGGGCTTGATCCAGAAAGCAGTACTCCTGGACACGGCGCGTATCGTTAGGAGGTTCCTCTCTCAGGAGCCCTGACCACCGGTAGCTTGGACCCTGTTCCCGATACCGGTGGACTACTATTTTTGTATTTTTAAATGTTTTTTTATTTTCTTTTTTTTATAGAATAATATTTAAAAATGTAAAAATATGTATATAAAACGAATAAATGGAATAATAATAATATTTCTCGCCGCCGACGACACCACCACCTGCGCGTCGTCGGGGAGGACGCCGGCCGCCGGACCGCTTAGAACCTCGAGGCCTACCCGTCTCTGAGAGGGTCCCAGCACCCGGCGGAAGTGTGCAGCGCATGAGATGGACACCATCCATCAATGAAAATGTCATGCGCGCATACTTTGTGGCTACAGAGAGAGGAAACACCTGACCGCGTACCGTGTCCAGATGCTCTCTTTGTTTCAGGTGCTTGAGCCAGCCGTCAACGTTTCGGCCCAACGACTTTCGGATCAGATGCGGGTCATCCAGCGTAATCGTATGTTGGATGATACTGTACTTGATCGCCTCCGAACGGAAATGGGTAACCGTGTCACTGCCCCATCGTCGCAGGCTGTGGTACCACCACAGTCAAACCATATTGCCATCAATGCTGACGTGGAGAGTAGTGACAGGGTTACAAACGTAAGTACCCAGTGCAATGAGGAATTGAGGAGTGCTTTGGAGTGTGCTATTCGGGATTATCGCTACATACCACCCGAACTTAGGCCACGATTACCTCGTTTGCCCATGCATAACAAAAATAGGGCGCTGGTGGCTGTTCTGGATTCGCAGTTGTCAACCTATTTTGATGACTGCGAAGACCTCACTGATACACATTCGATTATGTACTGCGCGGCTGTAGCGGCATGTCGTGTAGCTCATGTCAAATTTGCAGATGACAGAGCTACACGACCGAAACCAGCCTTACGGCACCAGCCTGCATGGCAGTGCAGGATCGAACGTCGTATTGGTGGGGCCAGAGCACTCATCGGCAAACTAATTTGTTTCAGGGAGGGCAATAGTCGCCCAAGAGTGATGCGCTTTGTGAGACGGGCGTTTTCTGGGACTAATGTCAGCCCCCGAGACTATATATCCCATGTCACAGAGCGCATCGACTTCCTGAAACAAAAAGTGTATGCATGGGCAAACCGTATTCGTAGGTACAGGCGGAGAGTGGAGCGATACACCCAGAATCGCACATTCCAAAGTAATGAAAGGTGGGTTTATCGGGCTTGGGAGCGACCCGACCAAGGTGTGACTGATACGCACCTGCCGGATGATGACGCTATGTGTTCATTCTGGCGCAGCATCTGGTCGGTGCCTGTCAGTCACACCGAAGGTGAATGGACTCGGGAGGTCGAACGAGCGTGTGATCCAATACAAGAAATGGGGGCTATCACGATCAGCCCCCAAGATGTAGCCCGTGCAGTCCGTCCGTTGCCGAACTGGAAATCTCCAGGACCGGACGGATTGCACAACTTTTGGATCAAGTGGCTACAAAGGTCGCACGCTCGTTTGGCATCTCAGTACCAGGCAGCCTTAGAGTCTGGTTCGCTACCCAAGTTCCTTACAACAGGAATAACCCACCTGCTCCACAAGTCTGGTAGCACCGCGGAACCCAAAAATTATAGACCAATTACATATTTACCAACGGTCTATAAGGTTCTTACATACATTTTGAGAGTAAAAATTAATAAACACGTTGACAATAACTCCATCATGTCGGTCTCTCAGAATGGATGTAGGAACGGGTCCCGCGGTACTAAGGAGCTACTCCTTATTGATATGGCCATTAGCCAACTGGTTCGGCGTTCCCGAAAGGATCTGTCGACATGTTGGATAGATTATAAGAAGGCCTATGACTCGGTGCCGCATACATGGCTCATGAGGGTGCTAGAATTGTATAAAATAGATACAACTCTACGCACCTTCCTGATGTCGTGTATGAGGCAATGGAGCACAGTCCTTCGCTATCCAGGATGTCGAAATATCCAGAAGAATAGCGATATATATATCCTGTAAGGATCGAGCGAGGTATATTCCAGGGCGATAGTTTGAGTCCACTTTGGTTTTGCCTTGCCTTGAATCCTCTAAGCATGATGCTGGAGAATTCAGGGCTAGGCTATCGGTTGAAGAGAGGTGGTCAGGTTATATCTCACCTCCTTTACATGGATGACTTGAAGCTTTTTGCCCCCAGCAATCTTCAGCTGATGGAGCTACTAAAGGTAACTGAAACTTTTAGTAGCGCCATCAGGATGGAGTTTGGTGTGGACAAATGTGCGGTCATGCATGTAAAGCGAGGGGAGATTGTGGAATCCGTAGGAATTCAACTTGCGGATTCCATAAACCTGAGATCCCTCTCTTCAAACGAAACCTATAAGTATTTGGGTATGTCGGAAGCGTTAGGTATCAGTACTATAGACATGAAGCAATCGTTGAGGGAACGCTTCTTTGGCCACCTGAAGAAGGTATTCAATAGCCTTCTTTCGGGCGGAAACAAGGTGCGCGCCTTCAACGGTTGGGTCATGCCGGTGCTGATGTACTCTTTCGGCATACTCAAATGGACTCAAACGGAACTTGACGCCCTGGATAGGCGGGTCCGTACACTGCTGACTGCATATCGAATGCATCACCTACGATCGTCAGTCATGAGATTGTATATCCCGCGGAAGTGTGGAGGCCGAGGCTTTTTAAATGCCAAAAACCTCCACAACCGCGAGATATGCAATCTCAGAGAATATTTTCTAAACACCGACGTGGGTATTCATCGAGATGTAGTAGCAGTGGACAAGGGACTCACCCCGCTCTCCTTGGCGAATGAGAACTGGCGCAAGCCTGTAGTGCTTGACACTAACGATCGCAGGGAGGTATGGCAGAGTAAGGAGCTTCACGGACGCTTTTTCCGGGCCCTACATGGGTCCGATGTAGATCAATCAGCGTCCGTAGCCTGGCTGCGATTTGGTGACCTCTTTGGGGAAACCGAAGGTTTCGTCTGTGCAATTATGGACGAAGTTATCATGACGAATAACTACCGGAGATTTATTTTAAAGGATGGCACGGTTGACATCTGTCGGGCATGTCACCGTCCGGGTGAATCGATCCGCCACATTATCTCTGGTTGTTCTCGTCTAGCTAACGAAGAGTACTTGCATAGGCACAACCTTGTAGCCAGGATTATCCATCAGCAACTTGCTCTGAAATACACTCTTGTGGCGTCGGAGGTGCCGTACTACAGGTATGTGCCCGACCCAGTTCTCGAAAATGGCAATATCACATTGTACTGGGATCGGTCCATCATCACTGACAGGACTATTATCGCTAATAAGCCTGATATAGTGGTGGTGGACCGAATCGAGAGGCGTGCAATGATTGTTGACATAACTGTCCCGCATGACGGGAACCTCGTGAAAGCCGAGAAAGATAAGCAAATCAAGTATCTTGACTTGGCTCGCGAGGTTGTCTACATGTGGGATATGGACTCAGCGATCATTGTACCGATAGTATTGTCAGCCCATGGCTTAATAGCCACGAGCCTCGACCAACACCTTAAGAGGCTCTCGTTAGGCGGCTGGGTCAAGGGCCTGATCCAGAAAGCAGTACTGCTGGACACGGCTCGTATTGTTAGGAGGTTCCTCTCTCTGGAGCCCTGACCGCCGGTAGCTTGGACCCTGTTCCCGATACCGGTGGGCCTCTATTTTTTATATTTTTAAATGTTTTTTTTTTTTTGTGTTTGTTTTGTAAAAATATTTAAAAATGTAATAAATAAGAAAACAGTTAAATAAAAGAAATAATAATAATCACGCTGCTTACCGCAAATCGTATGCATCACCCACGTTCATCGGTTATGAGACTGTATATCCCTCGGAAGTGCGGGGGTCGTGGCTTTTTAAATGCTAAGTGCAGTGCAGTCTTAGGGAATACTTCCAGGCCGCTGACGTGGGTATGCATCGAGATGTGGTAGCGGTGGACAAGGGCCTCACCCCGCTCTCCTTGGCTAACGAGAACTGGCACAAACCTATAGTATTAGATAATAATGACCGCAGAGAGGTATGGCAGAGCAAGGAGCTTCACGGACGCTTCTTCCGGGTCCTACATGGGCCCGATGTAGATCTTTTAGCGTCCGTGGCCTGGTTGCGATTTGGTGACCTTTTCGGGGAAACCGAAGGTTTTGTCTTTGCGATTATGGACGAAGTTATGATGACGAACAACTTCCGGAAATACATTGTGAAGGACGGCACGGTTGACATCTGTCGGGCATGTCACCGGCCGGGTGAATCAATCCGTCACATTATTTTATTTATTTATTTAAACTTCATGTACAATAGTGGTACATAGGCGGACTTAATGCCACAAGGCATTCTCTACCAGTCAACCATTGGGTTAATAAGGACAACGTTGTGAGCGGGTACAAAATAATATTAAAAAAGACAACTTCATTATCTCCGGTGGTTCTAGTCTGGCTAACGGAGACTATTTGCATAGACACAACCTTGTAGCCAGGATAATCCATCAGCAACTTGCTCTTAAATACAATCTTGTGGAGTCGGAAGTGCCTTACTATAAGTATGTGCCCGACCCAGTTCTCGAAAATGGCAATGTCACGTTGTATTGGGATCGGTCTATCATCACTGACAGGACTATTGTTGCCAATAAGCCTGACATAGTGGTGATAGACCGACTAGGGCGTCGCGCAATGATTGTTGATATAGTGGTCCCACATGACGAGAACCTCGTGAAGGCTGAGAGAGATAAGAAAAGCAAGTATCTTGATCTGGCTCGCGAGGTTTTCGACATGTGGGACGTGAATACAGCGATCATTGTGCCGATAGTCGTTACGGCCAATGGCATAATAGCCAAGAGCCTCGACCAACACCTTAGGAGGCTCTCGTTGGGCAGCTGGATCAAGGGCTTGATTCAGAAAGCGGTACTCCTGGACACGGCGCGTATCGTTAGGAGGTTCCTCTCTCAATAGCCCTGACCACCGGTAGCTTGGACCCTGTTCCCGATACCGGTGGGCTACTATTTTTGTATTTTTTAATGTTTTTTTTTATTTTATTTTTTTTATAGAATAATATTTAAAAATGTAAAAATATGTACTCGTATATAAAATGAATAAATGGAATATTAATAACTCAACCGAAACTTCCAAGTATTTGGGTATGTCGGAAGCACTAGGCATCAATGCTACTGACGTGAAACAGTCGTTGAAGGAGCGCTTCTTTGTCCGCCTGAAAAGAGTACTAAATAGTATTTTATCGGGCGGTAACAAGGTGCGCGCCTTCAACGGCTGGGTCATGCCGGTATTGATGTATTCTTTCGGCATACTCAAATGGACTCAGACTGAACTTGACGCCCTGGATAGGAGAGTCCGCACGCTGCTTACCGCAAATCGTATGCATCAACCACGTTCATCGGTTATGAGACTGTATGTCCCTCGGAAGTGCGGGGGTCGTGGCTTTTTAAATGCTAAGACCCTACACAACCGCGAGGTATGCAGTCTTAGGGAATACTTCCTGGCCGCTGACGTCGGTATGCATCGAGATGTGGTAGCGGTGGACAAGGGCCTTACCCCGCTCTCCTTGGCTAACGAGAACTGGCGCAAACCTATAGTATTAGATACTAATGACCGCAGGGAGGTATGGCAGAGCAAATAGCTTCACGGACGCTTCTACCGGGTCCTACATGGGCCCGATGTAGATCTTTTAGCGTCCGTGGCCTGGTTGCGATTTGGTGACCTTTTCGGGGAAACCGAAGGTTTTGTCTTTGCGATTATGGACGAAGTTATGTTGACGAACAACTACCGGAAATACATTGTGAAGGACGGCACGGTTGACATCTGTCGGTCATGTCACCGGCCGGGTAAATCAATCCGTCAAATTATCTCCGGTTGTTCTAGTCTGGCTAACGGAGACTATTTGTATAGACACAACCTTGTAGCCAGGATTATCCATCAGCAACTTGCTCTTAAATACAATCTTGTGGAGTCGGAAGTGCCTTACTATAAGTATGTGTCCGACCCAGTTCTCGAAAATGGCAATGTCACATTGTATTGGGATCGGTCTATCATCACTGACAGGACTATTGTTGCCAATTAGCCTGGCATAGTGGTGATAGACCGACTAGAGCGTCGCGCAATGATTGTTGATATAGCGGTCCCACATGACGAGAACCTCGTGAAGGCTGAGAGAGATAAGAAAAGCAAGTATCTTGATCTGGCTCGCGAGGTTGTCGACATGTGGGACGTGAAAACAGCGATCATTGTGCCGATAATCGTTACGGCCAATGGCATAATAGCCAAGAGCCTCGACGAACATCTCAGGAGGCCCTCGTTGGGCAGCTGGATCAAGGGATTGATCCAGAAAGCGGTACTCCTGGACACGGCGCGTATCGTAAGGAGGTTCCTCTCTTTTAGGAGCTCTGACCACCGGTAGCTTGGACCCTGTTCCCGATACCGGTAGGCTACTATTTTTGTATTTTTAAAAGTTTTTTTTTTTTTTATTGTATAATATTTAAAAATGTAAAAATATGTATATAACATGAATAAATGGAATAATAATAATTAATAATTACAGCTATGTTGGATGCAAAGGTTGACATTATTTACACAAAATGTTGTGCAAATAAACACAGACTTGACAATGACGTATAGGAAGGATGACACTTTTCTTTTGTTTTTGTTGTTTTCTTCACTTCGTTTCTGAATAACATTTATTTTTTGATATTGTCATCTAGCAGGTAAGGACCAAAGAATATTTTCCGAACTAGTTTTGTATTAGTATTCACTTTTAACAGGAATTTTACATCACAATTAAGGCACCTCATATTTCCTTTATCTTAAAAAGTTTAACTAAGAAAGGTAATTACTATGTCTATCATTTACCCCTCCATCCTTAGAAATGCATAGATTTTTTTATTCTCCTTCGTAGTTCTTGACTGAACAGGAATCACACAATGGCAGCGCAATAAGGTCAAAGGTAAAGAGAAAGGTGCCTGGAAGAATGAATGTGCATCATAAATAATACCATCATCACACAAAATAATGCACGAAAGCAAAGATTTTCGTCATTCAAAATGTCGAGGGCAAAGAATGGCTTACAAGCCAATATTGGCTTGAAATAATTGTAATTAATATAATTGAAACATATATTACAATTGAATATTCTAAAAAAAGAAAACTATATACAAATACAATGGGAAGACGGAAAAGAGCGTGCATCAAAAAATTCGTCCACATCGATGTCAATGGGAAACGTGCCCAGAACGCTGGCAGCATTGCCACGTTGAATGGCAATTCTGATTCTCTAGCCGAAGAAAAGGCCAGCCCTCTGGGCCTGCAGTCTCGACATAGATAGCGATCGTTAAGTTAAGTAACGATCGTTAACTTTTACCGACAAAATACGCTTGCCGTAACGACGCTAACGATAAACGCAAGTCTCGACAGCCAATTTAGCGTGCAAAATCGGTCACTATCTTGACTTAGCGTTGTCGGTACGCTAACGATGTTCGTATTCATAGTGCGGTGATATTTTTTTTAAATTATGGCAGTTGAAAAAATGCTTATATCATAGGGAAAATTGGTAGACAAGATATTCAATAAAAACTATTTTTCTTTGAAAATTGTGCAGAAGATAGGTAAACCTTATCATGTTAACAATTTTTTGCATCGAAACTTGTAAGTAGCTTATGCCGTTTTTAAAAATACGCATAACAAAAAAGAAAATAGTTCGCTTCCTTGCAACACAGACGTTGAAAATTGGAAACAAACTGTCAATGTCAATTATCAAGTTTGTACACAAAATACGATAATGAGATAGAATTAGAATTGATTAAAAAACTGGAAAAGAACCGTATTTCTATAGTGGCGGACAGTGACACAGGCGCAGGCCCTAGCCCGAGTGCTAGCAAGCAGCATGAGCGTCAGGTAATAACAACCTACAACAATCCAAAGGATTTTCACCTTCACGCCGGTTTCGTGCATTTTTCTGCCGCATTATCATATCGCGTATGTGTTCGAGCACGACCAAAGCCCACGCTAAATACTATACAGCCATATTAATTTAATTATTATTTATTTATTGTTTTTGTAACCTCTAAAACCAATGATAACGATCGTTACGACACTTAGCGGGCTCTCAAAAATGCTCGCTAGGAAATTCAATATCAAACTGATAAATATTTAATTTAGCGACGATGTACGTTCAGTTTGCGATGACAAACGTCAAAAATCGATAGCTTTGACAGTCGAGACTACCAAAAATCGATATCTACCGATCCCTAGGACTTAGCGTCCGATCGTTACGAGATAACGATCGCTATCTATGTCGAGACTGCAGACCCTGGGCGCTCATGGTGGATTAAGGCCGATTTCCACTTTTACAGAGAAGAGGCCTGTGTCCCAGCAGTGGGAACATTAAAAAAGACTAGTTAAGCTATCTAGCCATGATAATGACTATTAACATTGGTATTGGCTAATTTTCTCTCGAAACTCACTACGATCTTCTCCATAATTAACAAATATTTTAACAAGAAGTCACTATGGGAGAGATATATGACGATATTCTTTTGTTTTATTTTCCATGTTGTAAAATTCATATTTTCGGAATATTTAGATAGATATTATAATTCTCATATTGAGGTCGTCGATTCAAATGCGGGCAAGTAGCATTGTGCCTTTTCCAATTCATATGTTCTTTCTAAATTTATCTTGGACATCGGTGACTTATTCGTTGAAGGAAAAAATCGTAAGAAAATGTGGACTTATAGTTATTATAGATTTCAGAAGCATTTGTCGTGTAGTGGGACAGTAACAGGCTTATATTATTATAATGACAAAATAGAGAAGAACTAAACAATACATAATATTTTATATATATATATATATATTTATAAACTTTGTCCCTCCTGTATCGTGGTTACATTAACAAGCATTTTAATTTACATACACAAACACCCAGAGCTATAACAACTATCTGTCATACAAATATTTAATCCGTGCGGGAATCAAACTCGCAACACGCAGCGCAGCAGTCAATCGTTGAATTGTCCAATTGTTCTATTAAAGTAGACGTATCAACTTTCAACATGAAATAGTCAAACTCCTTTCCCTTGCTACTTTATCTTTCGCACTCAAAAAGGTACTATCACTATAATGTACCTCTTCTATCTCAGATATGAATAGATGATGTTCCATTTTTCTCCATATAACGTCCTCTCTTCAGTTTCAGGGACTATCAATCTTCGCGTTTATTCAGGGATTGTGCGTCATGTTACTTGGGGTCGGATGGCATGACTAATTTGTCAGAGTTAGGACACCGCGGCGTATTAGTAGTATGTAATTGTAGGGTGGAGGTAGTGTCAACATTGGCATGTTGATTGCGCTGTTGCTATAGTACCTAGGTTACTTTAGGAATATTTTCGACATTTACCAATATCTTATGTCTTTATCGTTTATTATTTTAGTTTATATTTTTTTTGCTTTATGTCGTCTAAATGTTTTCAACGTTAATGTAATGTGTCAACATTTTATCTTTCTTTACGTAGTTTTTGCTTTCTATCATTTCTATTCTGCCATGTTTACCTACTGAAGCGCTAATACGCGATACATTGGACAGGATAAGCACATTCCCACCATTATTCACACAGATAATATCTGTTATCGTTTTCCTTATTTCTATTTCTTCACAGGAAAAACGGTATTTATATACGAACCAACAAATTTTCTCCGAGTAATTTTACTTGGAGATAATTTTTTGGTTCGTATATATAAATATAAAAGAAATAAAGCAATATTACCATAAAAAAATATCAGTATTTTATGAATTTGTATTTATACCATTTGTATTTTTTTCGTATTTGCCCACGATTTTGTTTGTAATTAAAAAAAATACGCTTACCCTTTATTGTAATTTAAATACAACGAATGTACCTACATATAAATAACGCCAATATCATGAATCCGATAAATACTACCACAAGGACATCTTAATTATTGGGCAAACTATTTTCGTGATCAAATAAATCCATCCATGTCCATTACCATTGTATTTACGAAACTCAGGTAATACCCACTCCATAATAAAAGAGGTTCTTTTTATTAATAGTTCATTTGTAAATGAGAGTTTTCATACCCAAACAATACACGTGGTTTAGGTGTGCCGGTCATTCACGTCTACGTTGATAAATTCGTACTCACTAATATTATTTAAAATTCCTGGTAGGCTCAAAATTAAACGGTTCCCTATCCATATGCATAAAATTTTTAGACATAATATAACATGGCATACTTTTGTTTATCCTAATTATATTTACGCATAACATTATTTTCGCATAACAGCTCACGCATATTTCTTTTAGCATAATTACTTTAATCATAATAATGTTTAAGCACAACATTCTAATGCATAACTTGTTTACGCATAATGTTTGCAAATTTTTATTTACATTTTTTTAGGCATAACAAATACGCATAACAAATAACTCCAAAAATGTTAGACACTAATACACATTTTCATACAATATAAATAAATAATTCTTATTCTATGTTTATATGGTTTTTAATATTTTTTTCTGCCTCCTCGCTGCGCTCGTCGCGCTTGCGCTCACTTCGCTCGCATTTTTAATTGTCTCTCGTTTTCTGTCAAAAATGTCGTCGCTCGCGCTATACTGCGCTCGCTCCTTTCTGACAGCTAGGTTCTTGATACCCTGGGAGTCATGTTCTTTTTTATAAGGTAAATATAATGAATATACTTCGAAACTTGCATATTTAAAGCAGTTGCTAAAATATACACCTAAAAGAAAATAATTAAAAACACGCCTACCTTGTCAAAAAGTGATTATTGTCAGATGCATGATAATTTGTAATGCATGAATGTTACATATATAATAAATGATTTGCATGAAAATTCAAAATAAAATACGTAAAAATAACTCAAATTTGTTTCCGTTAGGGCTAGTAAAATTATGCGAATTAAAATTATGCCAAAACAAATTAGTTTTCAAGATAATCGTGCAAACAAAAATTTTATGCCAAAAAAAAAATATGGCTAAAAATTATTATGGCAAAACAAATAATGCCAAAACAGTTATGCCAAAGTATATTAGGAAAAAGAACATGATGCGAAAAAAAGGGATCCCAAATTAAATACGCGACACTATAATACAATTTGTTGAATTTCGCCAGCCTTTCCTATTATTTTTATTTTATTCTAAGGACAGAAAATCGAATTGATCTGAATTGTTATTGGTCTCTCTACATTTTTGTTTCAAACAGTTTTTTATATCTTTTGAATTTTATCTATCTTTGTAATAAAGGTACCCTTTGGTATACATTTTGTATTTAAATTTTATTGTAATAGTGATTATGTCACTAAAAATGTGGATGGATGGAGAGAGAGGGGACGGCCAAAGAAAAGATGGATGGACTGTGTGAGAAGTGATATGAAAGAAAAGGGAGTCAGTGATAATAATAATTCCCATCCACGCTGACGAGGAGAGTAGTGACAGGGTTACAAACGTAAGTACACAGTGCAATGAAGAATTGAGAAAAACTTTGGAGTGTGCTATTCGGGAATATCGCTACATGCTACCCGAACTTAGGCCACGATTACCTCGTTTGCCCATGTATAACAATTCGATCATGTTCTGCGCGACTGTAGCGGCATGTCGTGTAGCCCATGTCAATTTTGCAGATGATAGAGCTACACAACCCAAACCAGCCGTACCGGTTTGGCAGTGCAGGATCGATCGTCGTATTGGTGGAGCCAGAGCACTCATCGGCAAATTAATTTTATTCAGGGAGGGTAACAATCGCCAAAAAGTGATGCGCTTTGTGAGACGGGCGTTTTCGGGGACTGATGTCAGCCCCCGAGATAAATCCCATGTCACACAGCGCATCATCTTCATGATAAAAAAAGTGTTTGCATGAGCAAACCATAGTCGTAGATACAGGCGAAGAGTGGAACGATACACCCAGAATCGTACATTCCAAAGTAATGAAAGGTGGGTTGATCGGGCTTGGGAGCGACCCGATCAAAGTGTAACTGAGAAATCTCCAGAGCCAGATGACCTGCACAACTTCTTATTTTTCTGTTTCTATCTAATTTCTTCATTCATTGTTCACCCCTTCTTTGTAATTTTGTTGCATGTAATATTATGTATGTATGTTTATTTGTAAGTTTGTGTATAGTATTTTATATACGAGTAGCTATATAATATTTATGTAATAATATTTTTTTTTATGTAGCAGTACACCATAGGCTAATCCTGTTTTATGTTTAGTTCTTTAGGCCACCCAAAGGTTGTCTGGTAGATATCGCTGTCAGCGATAAGACCACCTTTGTACCAATAGTATTAAGTTGCTGTAAAATATATGTGTAATTTCTCTTTTTGGTGTACAATAAAGTATATTCTATTCTATTCTATTCTAACTTCTGGATCAAATGGCTACAAAGGTCGCACGCTTGTTTGGCATTTCAGTACCAGGCAGCCTTAGAATCTGGTTCGCTACCCAAGTTCCTTACAACAGGTTTAACCCACCTGCTCCACAAGTCTGGTAGCGCCGTAAAACCAAAAAAATATATACCTATTACATGTTTACCAACCGTCTATAAGGTTCCTACATCCATTTTGAGAGTTAAAATTAACAAAAACGCCGACAACAACTGCATCATCTCGGTCTCTCAGAATGGATGTAGGAACGGGTCCCGCGGTACTAAGGAGCTACTCCTTTTAGATATGGCCATTAGTCAACAGGAACGGCGTTCTCAAAAAGATTTGTTGACATGTTGGATAGATTTTAAGAAGGCCTATGACTCGGTGCCTCATACATGGCTCATGAGGGTGCTAGAATTGTATAAAATAGATACAACTCAACGCGCCTTCCTGATGTCGTGTATGAGGCAATGGAGCACGGTTCTTCGCTATTCAGGATGTCTAAATATCCAGAGGAATAGTGAACCTGTAAGGATCGAGCGAGGTATATTCCAGGGCGATAGTTTGAGTCCACTTTGGTTTTGAATAGCCTTGAATCTTCTAAGCATGATGCAAGAGAATTCAGGGCAAGGCTATCGGTTAGAGAGAGGTGGTCAGGTTATATCTCACTTACATGTCTCCTTTACATGGATGACCTGAAGCTCTTTGCCCCCGCAATTTTCAGCTGATGGAGCTACTGAAGGTAACTGAAACTTTTAGTAGCGCCACAATCGGATGGAGATTGGTGTGGACAAATGTGTGGACATGCATGTAAAACGAGGGGAGATTGTGGAATCCGTGAGAAATCAATTCGCAGTTTCCATAAACCTGAGATCCCTCTCTTTCAAACGAAACCTATAAGTATTTGGTTATGTCGGAAGCGTTAGGTATCAGCACTACTGACATGAAGCAATCGTTAAAGGAACGCTTTTTTGGCCGCCTGAAGAAGGTATTCAATAGCCTTTAACGGTTGGGCCATGCTGCTTTGATGTACTCTTTCGGCATACTCAAATGGACTCAAATGAAAATTGACGCCCTGGATAGGTGGGTCCGTACATTGCTGACTGCATATGGAAGTGTGGAGGCCGAGGCTTTTTAAATGCTAAAAACCTCCACAACCGCGAGATATGCAATCTTAGGAAATATTTTCTACACATCGACGTGGGTATGCATCGAGATGTAGTAGCAGTGGAAAAAGGGCTCAACCCGTTCTCCTTGACGAATGAGAACCGTCGCGAGTCTGTAGTGCTTGACACTAACGACCGCAGGGAAGTATGGCAGAGTAAGAAGCTTCACGGACGCTTTTTCCGGGCCCTACATGGGTCCGATGTAGATCAGTCAGCGTCTGTAGCCTGGCTGCGTTTCAGTGACCTCTTCGGGGAAACCGAAGGTTTTGCCTGTGCAATTATGGACGAAGTTATCATGACGAATAACCACCGGCGATTTATCGTGAAGGATTCGCACGGTTGATATCTGTCGGGCATGACACCGGCCAGGTGAATCGATCCGCCACATTATCTCTGGTTGTTCTCGTCTAGCTAATGAAGAGTACTTGCATAGGCATAACCTTTTAGCCAGGATTATCCATCAGCAACTTGCTCTGAAATACACTCTTGTGGCATCGGAGGTAACGTACTACAGGTATGTGCCCGACCCAGTTCTCGAAAATGACAATATCACATTGTACTGGGATAGGTTCACCATCACAGACGTGACTATTGTAGCCAATAAGCCTGATAATGTGGTGGTAGACCGAATCAAGAGGCGTGCAATGATTGTTGACATTACCGTCCCATATGACGGGAACCTCGTGAAAGCCGAGAAAGATAAGCAAATCAAGTATCTTGACTTGGCTCGCGAGGTTATCAACATGTGGGATGTGGACACAGCGATCATTGTACCGATAGTCATATCAGCCAATGGCTTAATAGCTATGAGCCTTGACCAACACCTTAGGAGGCTCCTAAGGTGGCCCTTGGGCCGATCCAGAAAGCAGTACTGCTGGACACGGCTCGTATTGCTAGGAGGTTCCTCTCTCTGGAGCCCTGAACGCCGGTAGCTTGGACGCTGTTCCCGATACTGGTGGGCCTCTAATTTTTATAAATTTTATATGCTTTTTTTATGTTTTATAGAAATATTAAAAAATGTAAATAATATGAAAACTAGTTAAATAAAGGAGATAATAATAATAAATCTTTTATTTTGGTCCAAAATTTTGTACATACGTCATAAACAGCGTGATAGCGTGACGGAGGACAGAAAACGTGTCAGGAAGATGATGATGAATGATTATGTCACATGTTCTACAACCAAAAATTCGATAGCCAACAACCCGCACTGGGCCTGCAGTCTCGACATAGATAGCGATCGTTATGTTAAGTAACGATCGTTAACTCTTACCGACAAAATACGCTTGCCGTAACGACACTAACGATAAACGCAAGTCTCGACAGCCAAGTTAGCGTGCAAAATCGGTCACTATCTTGACTTAGCGTTGTCGGTACGCTAACGATGTTCGTATTCATAGTGCGGTGATTTTTTTGTAAAATTATGGCAGTTGACAAAAATCCTTGTATCATACGGAAAATTGGTAGAGAAGATATTTAAAAAAAAAACTATTTTTCTTTGAAAATTGTGCAGATAATAGATAAACCTTATCATGTTAACAATTTTTTGCATCGAAACTTGTAAGTAGCTTATGCCGTTTTTAAAAATAGGCATAACAAAGAAGATAATAGTTCGCTTCCTTGCAACACAGACGTTGAACATGGGAAACAAACTGTCAATGTCAATTGTCAAGTTTGTTTGTACACAAAATACGACGGTGAGATAGAATTGGAATTGATTAAAAACTGGAAAAGAACCGTATTTCTATAGTGGAGGACAGTGACACAGGCGCAGGCCCTAGCCCGAGTGCTAGCAAGCAGCGTGAGCGTCAGGTAATAACAACCTACAACTATAATTTTCGATTCCTATTTTTGGTACTAAATTGAATACTTTGCATTTGTCCGAGGTAGATTGTGTATACTCAATGAATATCTTAAATGTTTCAGGCGTTCTTCGGGGCATATTGATGCGCATTTGGCAACTTTAGAAGCCCGTCCATATCTCCACACGGGCAAATTTTGAAACATGCTGGAAGGAGGTTCCCGAGGAACTCAACAAACTCTCAAACGGATCCATTAAGTCGCGCGAGCAGTGCATGCCGTTAAATATGAAGTTGGTTTTTAAATGTAAGTACAAGCCACGTCAGTTTTATTTATATTTAGTAGAATACACTAGGTATCCTAATTACAGGTTTGGATAGACTTAAAAAGCTGCGCCTGCACTAAGGCAGCAAAATTATAAAACAAATCATTCAAACTGGCAACCGAGGCGTCATCACTGCTTCTTTGACTGAAGTGGAGAGACGCATAACATCCTTAATCAGTGTAGAGTACACACTTGGCACTGACTGCCCGGATGCTATGCCATTTCCTTTTTTATTATTTGAGTCACTAGCAAAAAAAAGAGACATTTTTAGTACATCTAATTTTTTTACAGATAGTGGCAGCTGCAACTCAAGTGCAATCAGACGCTGCCAGAGGCAGGCAAGCTACAAGCCGAGGCGTGGGTGCTATTTGCATAGGCTGCAAATTCAATAGCGGACAGTTTTACAACTTTTGTAAATAAAAATAATAAATGATTTTATATGTTTTTTTATTTAAATCACAGAGGGTCAGTAAATAAAATTATGTAAAACTAGTATTATTGAGTCTTCTTATGCACTCTGCAACAGCTCACCCAGTGCTCCACACAAGTCCTGTATAATAAAAACAAGATTTTAGGAGTATTCATACAATGATACACAATGGCATAAGTCGGACTTGATGCTATAAGCCATTATATATAACCTTTGGGTCAAATAAATGGAGATGCTAATGATATAGGTATAAAGATCTAGGGAAAATTATATGTTATGCAAATATAGGTATACCTAATTAATAAATATAGTTGTCTGTACGAGATTGTCCTGTGCGATAAGACTGCCCATTGTACACTTGCTTTTATGAATTTTTGTCCTTTATATATATTTGTGTGGTTTGCAATAAAGAATATAAATAAATATAATAAAATATTGAATGAATACCTTTAAATAAATCATTTGATTTGGCACCTGTAATTTCTAGGCCTTCATCATGAACACTACCATCAGCCTCCGGTTCATGTAATTTATATTTTATATGCTTGTTGTGTAACACTGCACATGCATTGAGTGGGACAGATCCCGTTAAACAGACTTCAGCACAGCAAAGCATTTTTCAACGACGTTCCTGGCTGAAAAATGAACATTTGTTTATTGATACTCCGGTGTCCCAGGGCGTTTATTTTTTAAAGGAGTCATCAACCATGGTTCCATATCCATCATCACCGAAAAGATAAAACATATAAAGTACTTTCAGCTTTTTAATGGGCAACTGTTCCAGACAGATTATAATGAACATTTATTATTTGTTACCAAGCAGCCATGTACGGTGGTCCCAAATGATAATTTTTTATATGTTTTATGGCTCCAATCACAACTGGGAATGGCTGTGGAGTATTTTTAAACTTTCCTTTAACTACACACTGTTCTTCTTGGGTCATAGAAAATTTGACATATCGTCTTAAAAGGTTTTCATTGATAGCCAAAGTTACAGCATGTATTAATCGGCTAACTGACTTTTAGCTTATGCTGCAGCCCCACTGCAAGCCAATAGGTAGTTGTTAGCACCCACTTGACTATTAAGAAGAAAATTATAAGTACATCTTGGATATTAGAAAAAAAATATAGAAATATTATTTAGGCACATTAAGTACCCAACGCATAGACACTCACTTGAGACTCCACAGAAAGTCCATAAGGCTCTCGTCTTTGAATAGATGGGCGAAGTTCACCAACACAATTCTTTTCACCTTCACGCCGGTTTCGTGCATTTTTCCGCCGCATTATTATATCGAGTCTGTGTTCTAGCACGACCAAAGCCCACGCTTAATACTATACAGCCTTCTTATTCTAATTATTATTTATTTATTGTTTTTGTAACCTCTAAAACCAATGATAACGATCGTTACGACACTTAGCGGGCTCTCAAAAATGCTCGCTAGGAAATTCGATATCGTTAACTTAGCGACAATATACGTTAAGTTTGCGATGACAAACGTCAAAAATCGATAGCTTTGACTGTCGATACTACCAAAAATTGATATCTACCGATCGTTAGGGCTTAGCGACCGATCGTTACGAGATAACGATCGCTATCTATGTCGAGACTGCAGGTCCTGGGCGCTCGTGGTGGATTAAGGCCGATTTCCGCTTTCTCAGAGAGGAGGCCTGTGTCCCAGCAGTGGGAACATTAAAAAAGGCTGGTTAAGCTATCTAGCCATGATAATGACTAACAACATTGGTATTGGCTAACTTTCTCTCGAAACTCACTACGATCTTCTCCATAATTAACAAATATTTTAACAAGAAGTCACTATGGATATGTGGGTGTTCATAGTAAAAAAGTGTTAATACTGAAAATTACTTATTGGAATGATTGAAAATTAAAAGGTAAACATTCCTGTTTTACAGAAAAGATGCAATAATTGAACGTATTGTTTACGATAAATGATTATCCATTTATCAGATTAAAACGATTGATCATATGTAATTAAAACAGACTTAACAGCTTAAATGGTTTCATTTACATCGAATTATGAAATCACATTATTATTTACGTACCATCGCGTGAAATAATCGTTTGTGTAAACTGAATTAAATGATAATAATATAATAGAATAATCTTTAATCGAATATCAAGACTCAAAAACAAACTATTATCGTAAGCATTGACACTAAATAAAGAACAACACAAGCAAAATCAAAAATACCCCCGAAATGAATACCTCTTTAAACTACACAATTTATCTAGTAGTTAACATACTTCAAAATCGGTACATCTGTTTAGGAGCTATGATGACACAGACATACACAGAAATACATAATGACAAAGATAAATACACACATCAACACGGTCTAGGGATATTTCATACTCAATTAAATAACTCATAAAGTACTGGCCGCATTGGAATCTTTTATACACCGATTTGTTTGTAATTTATTTCAGACTAATTCCAAATTCAAATTTTTGAAAATTCTTTTGTTTCGGTGGCATAAAAATGTCTTGATTTGTAGGAGAGGGAATTTTCATTTGTGCGAAATTTAGAAAACAATACGAATTACGTTTAGTTACAGTTTTTTTTTCATTTTTAAACGAAAGATAAATTTAAAATTGAGGTATTGTAGCCATGCAACACCAACATTTGACGAGGGCGGAGATGTTACGAGCTGTGGGAATGCTGGAAGCTGGGTCTGTTCAGCGTAATGTTGCTGAGGCCATAGGGACCCACCAAAATGTAATTTCAAGATTGTGGACACGCTATCGTGCCACAGGTGAAGTAGCGGAGAGGCACCGGGGGCCAAGTCGCATCACTACCCCCAGACAAGACCGATTTTTGCAAATTACTGCGCGAGCTCAACCAAATGCAACGGCGACTCAATTTGTCCAAAAGCTGCGAGTGGAACACCAAGTGCTTGTGAGTGACCAAACTGTAAGAAGGCGACTGCATGAAAGCAATCTACGCTAAATCTACTAGACCACTCCGGGTCCCACCTTTACGGAGAGCCAATCGTGGACGACGATTAGAATGGGTTCGGAACCACGTGGACTGGGGCAGTGAGCAACGGTCCAATGTGCTGTTCACGGATGAATCCAGGTTCGGCTTCCATCCAGATTTACGAAGAACGCGTGTTTGGCGAGTTCCTGGACGATGGAGCCGTCTTCAGAACCCTCAGGAAGTTCACCCATACCAAGGAGGAACAATTATGGTTTGGGCAGGAATTCGTCTTGGAGGACGGACGGATCTCGTTTGGGTGCGGGGCAATATGACGGCAGAACGATACATCCAACAGGTGCTGGGGCGCGTAATCTTGCCCCACAGAACACAAATGGGGCAAGATTTCCTGCTCATGCACGACAATGCCCGGGCACACACGGCGAGAACGGTAGCAGCTTGGTTACATACACACAATGTTAGGGCCTTAGACTGGCCTGCTCAATCGCCAGATCTAAATCCCATTGAGCATGCGTGGGATATGCTGCAAAGAAGAGCTCTGAAGGAAGTTCCTGAAAATCTGGCTACAGAAGATCAACTTTTTGCGCACCTCAGAAGGACATGGGACAATATTCCGCAGCAAGACATTGACAACCTTGTTCTGAGCATGCCGAATCATTGCCGATGTGTTATGAACATCATGGGCGCTTTCTCAGACTGCTAACTTCAAGTTTACAAACACAAATTAAATGATTTTCTATTTTTTTCAGTTTATACTCATAAATTAAAAGTTAATTCATATACGGTTTCCGTCTATGCTTCATTTTTTTCCATAAAATCCTGAAATTTTAATCGAAGTACCTTAACCATTATTAAAAAATGGTAGAATATTAAATAACGTATCCTTTAAATATATAAATGTCCTATAAGTAATTAACACATTGACAGTAATTCGCTTTTTTAAAAATATCCCTAGGCCGTGTTGATGTGTTTACGTCAAACTATTAGGGGTTAAAATATGAAAATGCTGATTTGTACTGAAACATTGAAATTAGTTTTTTTTAATTTAACATATTTATTTAGTCAAAATAATTACCATTATTATCTATACATTGCCGCCATCTAATAGGAAGGTCAATTATGCCTTTGCGATAGAACTCTGGTGATCTAGATTCGACAATATGTATGAAAGTATTTTGTACTGCCTTCTGAGAAGAAAACTTTTTTATCTCATAGAAAATTGACCAATTCACGAAAAACATGTTAGTCCGTTGGAGCAAGGTCTGGCGAATACGAAGGGTGACGAATGGTTTCTAATTGCAGTTCCTGTAGAGTTAAAACGGTTTCTCGTGCTGTATAAGGTCTCGCGTTATCATGGAGCAATAATGGTGAAGATCGATTCAAGAGTCGGGGCTGTTTCACTGCTAGATTTTATACCATTGTTCGGATTTCGGCACAGTAGACATCTGCCGTTATTGCTTGACCAGGTTGGAGAAAGCTATAGTGAATAACACCATGCTGAGACCACCAAACAGTTACCATTACCTTTTTATTGGTAAGCTTTGTTTTAGGACACTGTTGCGGCGTTTGACCTGGGGGTCAGCCATTCCACTTTTCGGTTACAGTTATCGTAAAGAATCCACTTTTCATAACATGTCACAATTCAATCCAATATTCCATCATTTCAGTATCGATTCAACAAGGCAACACAAGTTTCAACACGCGTTTCTTTCTGCATATCAGTCAAATCATGAGGCACCCATTTTTCATTTTTTTATTGATTTGACGCAAATGAGTCAATATTGTTGGTAGGGTACGTTAAACCATGCCGCTGGGCAGTTTGTCTCGGATCGGCTGCCACCATTTGTCTCAATTCATTGTTATTCACCTGTGTGGGCGTTCTTCCACGTGGTTCGTTCTTCAAATCAAGTTTCCATCACGAAAGTGTATAAACCTAAAATTGTACGGTGCGTTCTTTAGCCGTCCCCTCTCCAAACGCAACATTGATATTGAGAGCTGTTTCTGCCGCGTTAGTTCCGCATCAGAACCCGTATTCAAAAATCACTCGAATTTTCGAAATATCCATTTTTCTTGTTTAAGCTGAATAAAAAACAACTGAAAGTCGATAATCAAATGCTGCACATTTTTTTAAAGAAGGCCTTCATAGGTACCATGTGAAAAAGCTTCAATCAAAAATCTCAAACCATGAAGGTTCTATGTCAATTCGAACTACCTATTACAATAAAACGGCAATTTCTTACTTTAACCCCTATTATTAACACCTCTCTTTTTCCGTCGGCGGTTAAAAAATAAACATACAATACAAAAATTAATAGTTGATCACCGTTGTGGCATCCCGAGAATGGCAAGATGCGCAATAGTGACCCACGTACAAACAATCTAGGTGACTCAAAATCATGCTTAAGATATTAATGATAGTGGGCTAGCTTTTTCCATGACTTTGCTCGCCTATTTCACAGGAACCGATAATTTTTCAGGACGAAAAAATATTTCATACTCAGTGACAGTTTAGTTTTCTATCCGTGAAATAATTTTCGTAATCACCCGACTCTCTTCGGTCACTCGTGGCTAAAGATGTCGCTTCTCATGCTGGGTTCAAATCCGGGCAAATACTAACGTGACTTTTTTGAATTGATATGTACTTTCTAAGTTTATCTTGGAAAACGGTGAAGGAAAACATCGTGAGGAAACCTGGACTTATAGTTAATATTAGTCTGAAATCGCCAACCCGCATTGAGCAAGCGTGGTGATCATTGCTCGTGCCTTTGTGTGAGAAGAGGCCTTTGCACTGCATTGGGTCAGTTACTGCCTGGTTTTACTATAATATAATCATCCGATCATGATGGAGGTCTCAAACATAAGAAACAAAAAAAAACTTTATAATATTAGTTTAATTATCTTCTCGATCTTGGTAAGTTCATATGAAATTTCAATACAATGTAACCTAGATACATAGTGCAGGTAAAAAGCTCTTCAGTTTTATATTATCGCATTACGTCGAGGAATAACATTACCTTGCATGATGGTGGAGGTATAAGACTGCATAGCAGAACTTTTTAACTTAAAGCTCTTTTGTTTTTTTTACAAGTATTGCAGTGTTATACTAAAGGCAATATATAAATATTTACGCAACCACTTATCTACAAAGTGGAATAGAAATAGAGTACTTTATTTTCTAACTAAATAGTTTAGGTTAGATAGTGGTCAAATACGAGCTTATCAATACTAAAAAAGCTTCACCACTGGTGAAGCCAGTAATAATACCAGCCTGTCACAATGCCACTGCAAGACAGAAGCTTTTTCTATGTGTTGAAAGCATATTGCTTTTTAATCGTCTATGTAAGCTGTAAAATAGCCTGACTAACTGTAAAATGTTGACGCATAACTGACCGAGCGAGCGCGAAGCGCGACCGAAGCTTCTTCGTTTCAGGTTGGGAATAATTTTTTTCGTATGTCCGGATGTCCGGTTGTTCTCCTCTACAGGTCATATTTCTCAACCTATTCTCGTAAAATTTTGTGTGCAGTTCCTATAATTATATGGATTATTTTGTCGATTCATAGTTGTTTTTTTTTTAAATGGCGGAGCCATTTTCAATAGAGCTGGTTTTAAATGCCTTTTCTTGTTTAGATAGATGTGTAAGGTCTTTATTCATCTTGAGCGTTATGTCCGTGGTTGAAAAGGTCTGAGTAAGCTGATTTATAACCCACAAAAGTCATATTAATTTTGATATGTTACTAATACTTAGTTTTGTAATTGTCTCTCTAGTTGAATAGACTGTACACTCTTAGATACATAAAGCAAAGCTAACAAAACATCATAATCTCTCGCTCGGTCACGAGCGAGTGTGAAGCGCGATCGTAATGTTTCCGTTTCAGGTTGGGCAAAAATTATTTTATATGTTTGTCCGGGTGTCCGGCTATTTTCCTCTATAGGTCGCATATCTCAACCAATTCTCGTGAAATTTTGTAAGCGGGTCCGATAATTATATGGAATTTTTGGCTCAGCCAATTAAAAAAAAAAAATACTGAATCGACCATAAAACAAACGACATACTCGCGAGTTCTACAGCTCACAGAGAACTAGTGATGTAGTAGGTAGAATTGTTCATGAATAATCTTGGACCATTGTACCTACTGAATAGTGTGAAGTGAATGGAAACCAAACATTTACACAAAAACAACGGAATTGGTTTTAAGCAGTAAGGTTTTGTCCAGGCAACAAAATATAAAGCCGAAGCAAATGCCTGTCCAATATATTATTAGCGATGTCGTGATCGACGATGGAGTACACTTGCTTAGAAGTACCCTATTCATTCTTAACTTAAAGCCTCCAGTTTATAGCTTCGGCAAATAAAGTCTTTTCATAAAGAAAATATTGGAAATCCCTCTGTTCGCGCCACTTGTAGGTGCGCTCATTGTTTAGTTACCCACATTTCTCTTAATACTTTATCTACCCTTCTTGTCAATTTTCGCTGCATTAAACTACACGTTCGACTCTCGAACAGTCTACGTTCGGCCCTCGTCGAGGGTAGCCTCACCGCTCGTGATAAGTCAACCGCCTGGCTATTCACCCTGGATTCCTCACCCGCTGTGAGATCCTACCGCTGTATTACCGCTTTATAAAACCGCACCGTCTGCGATCGACTATCGTCGCCGCCGGATTCGTGGTGGTCACCTCTGATCATCACCTTGAGCCAGCGTCACGTGGCTCGCCGTTATACCGCACCGCATACAGTCCACTCTCGCGTCAGCAAATAGTGCCAGTACCCAGGGAACTTCGAATCAAGACGTCCAGTGGAACAGAGAAGGAGCGCTGCCAGGATTAAGCACGAGCACACCCGCCTCTGAGGTTAGTCGTAGTTTGTTTAATGCAGCATCTCTCTCAGCATACCGACCCGTCAGATTCCCAAGGTCTAGCCTATCTTTGAACCCCAGCGCAAACCGCTACGTGCTTTGGCGTGCCTCAGTGCTAATATTGCGCTGCCGCGCCGACACAATATTTCTGGTCCCTTCGAGCCGGATATTAGTTCTGGTTCCTAATCCTACACCTAGTCACTTTGACCTAGGCATATCTAAATATTCCGCTTCACTCTAATATTGAGTTATATTATATTGCCTATTTCATATAGTACACTCGTACGTCTGCTTATCCTATAAGTGTATACTTACGCTTTGTAATATTAAGTACCATTCTATTCCATTCCTTATGAGATAACTACGTAGTTAAATAACTTAACTAGTAAAATTATAAAACTTGTTAATATTTTCGTAGTGAGGGTGTTAGTAAAATTCATCGTCCTGTGAACATTCTCGAACCGGTAGCACCGTTGCTCACGTTATTGTTCGTGTCGTGTATGTCACGGGTATTATTGCGAATTCAGTCTTTTATTATTTTGCGCTTGAGTTGATTACCACTCGTTTTGCAAAATGTCTATGTCTCGTACAAAGGCTAAAGAACAGTTTGAAGATGCAACATCACTAGATGTTTTGCAAATTAAACGTATTAAATTAATAGGTAAACGTGATGGTATCTTTTCCCGATTACAAATAGTTTGCGATCAATCTTTGAAGGCGTTCGATAACGATATTTCTAAGGATTTGTTTTTATGTAGTATTACATCTTTTTACAGTTTACGTTCTGAATATAAAGAAATTATTGATGATTTAGTTGATGTTGAATTAAATATTGACGCATCTTATAAAGTAAATTATCAATCTATTAACGCCTTTGAAGACTTGTATTGTCGTTGTAAGTTTAGCTTTGATAAATTAGACAACTCGAAGAATAAAAAACACTCTCATGTTTTACCGCAACATAAGTCTATTCGTCTACCAGAACTCGACATAATGAGTTTCTGTGGCGATCCTATTAGGTGGCCTATATTCTTTGAGTCGTATAAGCGAACTATTCACGAAAATCCTGATTTAACGGATCACGACCGCGTTCAATATTTGATAAGTAAACTTTCTGGTAGGGCACTGTCAGTATGTTCGGGTATCGTGCCCAACGGGGACAATTACCGTGTTATATGGCAGTCACTTCTCGATAAATATGATGATAAGCGTAGTTTAGCTTCTGCTTATTTAGATCAAATATTGGAATTTAGGCCATTTAATATCGCATCGTATAAAAACTTAGACACGTTCCTAGATACATTTGGTTCCGCAGTGTCAAGTTTAAACTCATTAAAATTAGATAATCTTTTGGATTTCGTTCTTCTACATCTTGCATTAAAAAAGATCGATCCTAGTACCGCACGATCTTTCGAATTATATAAGCGAGGCACATCTATGCCTACTTATGATCAATTAGTTAAGTTCTTACGTGAGCAAACTAAAATATTAGAACGTACTGCTTCTCCTGCGAATAGACGAAGTGTTATCGATTCCGCACATAGTTATAACAACAATACGTTAACTAAAGCCACTCATTCATTTGTAACGTCCTCTAACGTAAATAAAAACTGTAAGCTTTGTAAACAAAACAATCACTTAGTTTTATATAAATGTTCTCAGTTTCACAAGTTAACGATCGATGAACGATTTAATTTAATTGAACAGCATAACGCATGCACTAATTGTTTAAGTATCACTCATAATAATCGGGAATGTAAATCTAACTCAAGATGTAGATTTTGTCAATCGCGTCATCATTCATTGTTATGTCGTAAACAAACGACTGACAACAGCCATCACTCCCGGGAGACGTCGTCGAGTGACATTACGCCTGCTCCTGCGCAGCAGTCGCCGCCACGCTTCCCCACTGCTATGATTGCTACGTCACATAACCAGCTGTCCGGTTGCATTACTACGCACATTGATGATGTTTCGTTATGTAATATTCAATCTATGTTACCGCGTAATAATACCTGTCTATTGGGGACTGTGCAAGTTTATGTGACTGATTCTAATGGTCATAAACAATGCGTTCGTGCACTAATAGATCCGGGTTCTCAAAATAACTTTATAACTTCGGCGTGTTGTCAAAAATTAGAGTTACATTTTAATAAACTATCTCACTATGTAGTTAAGGGCATAGGTTCTGCGCCTAACCCTATTAAGGGGGATACTTCTCTCAAGTTATCTTCGCGACTAAATAATACTTCTGTATTACTTAATGCTTATGTCATTGATCGTATCACTGATAAATTGCCTACGGCAGAAGTTGATGTTTCCGCTCTCTCGTATTTAAATAATCTGCCCCTTGCAGACAACAATTTCTATTCGCCATCAGAAATAGATATTCTGATTGGTGCCCCGCTATTCTCTGAAATCTTGTTGCCAGGTCGTGTCACTGGATCGCCTGACACACCTACAGCCTTTGAAACAATCTTTGGTTACTTGATAATCGGTAATGCTCCGATTAATATCTTTGAACACGCATGTATTTCTTTATGTTCCGCCGTGGAACCACCGCACTTAGACTCGGTACTTCAAAAATTCTGGCTCCTCGAGGAGGTTGAATATAAACCTACGATGAGTCCAGCCGCTCTCGAATGTGAAACCTTTTTCACTGAGAATGTTTCCCGTGACAATACGGGCCGCTATACGGTATCTCTGCCGTTCTCCCGCGATCGTGACTCTCTTGGTGAGTCATTTGCCACTGCTAAGAAGCGCTTCATGTTTCTTGAGCGTAAATTAAATTGTTCCTCTCAACTACGAATTGAATATAACGCTATCATCAATGAATATATAGCTAAGGGTTATATTTCAGTCATTAGAAATGATAACCATATGCCTGGTTACTATATACCTCATCATGCCGTGGCTCGGTTAGATAAAACCACCACTAAATGGCGCATGGTGATGGATGCTAGCTCTAAAACCAGTTCAGGTCTGTCTCTCAATGACGTTTTGCATACGGGTGAAAATCTGCAAAATGATTTATTCTTAATTCTTCTAGATTTCCGTTTATATAAAATCGCCTTTATATCAGACATCAAACAGATGTATTTGCAGATTTTAACTCATGCAAATGACCGCAAATATCAAAAGTTTTTATTTCGGTTTAACGCTTGCGACCAGCTAATTACTTATCAATTTAATCGCGTCTGCTTCGGCCTTCGAAGCAGCCCTTTCTTGGCAATGAGAGTACTCAGACAACTCTGCAATGACGAGTGTACCCGTTTCCCGCTTGCATCTACTGTCATAAAACATAATACGTATATGGATGACATTTGTTACTCTACACCAAACCTGTCAATGGGTTTGCAGCTCAGAGACGACCTCCGGGGTTTGCTCAAAGCCAGGGGCTTTGAACTCGTCAAGTGGGCAAGTAACTCATGTGAGTTGCTTGAATCGCTTTCCACCTCTGAGCTTCACACTGATAGCATTAACTTTGAAGAACAGGACCCTAATTTAAAGGTTCTGGGTTTAAAGTGGTCACCCACATGTGACGAATTTATGTTTACTGTACATTTAGAAAATCGTCCAATCACAAAACGCAACATTTTATCTGTTATTGCTCGTCAGTTTGATGTACTCGGGCTCATTGCTCCAGTTATTTTATACGCTAAACTTGTGTTACAAAATCTTTATATATTAAAACTTGGTTGGGATGAACAACCACCGTTAGAGATTATAAACATTTGGAAAAACTATTTAAATGAGTTACCTACTATTCAAAGTTTACGTTTTAAACGCCATTTAGATGTTTATGAAAATTCAAAAATTTCAATAACTGCATTTTCTGATGCAAGTGAAAAGGCTTATGGTTGCGTTGTTTACCTTCTCATTATAAATGATTCTAACTCAACACCAGTTACTCGATTGGTTTGCGCAAAATCTAAAGTCGCTCCACTGAAGACTGTATCTGTAGCCCGGCTAGAGTTATGCGCTTGCTTACTGATGGCAAAACTAGTTCGCCGCGTTATCGATACATACGAAAAACGGCATTCTATTAATGATGTCTACTGTTTTACAGACTCTATGGTCGCACTTCAGTGGCTTAGCGCCTCACCGCATCGATTCAAAACATTCGTAGCAACACGCATTACAAAAACCGTAGCCGCCATTCCCGCTAATAAGTTTTATCACATTCCTGGTGATCAGAACCCGAGTGACTGCTTGTCACGAGGATTAACTCCCGCTCAAATCATAAACCATCCACTGTGGTTCACTGGGCCTCATTGGCTATGCCAACCTACAAATGAGTGGCCCGCCAAATTCATTGCTGATGATAATTCAATTCATAATAGTTTACCAGAGATTAAGAAAGTACTGACTCTAACCGCTGTAACTAATGTAAGTGACAATGGTCACCCGCTTCTTAACTTATCAAACCGCATTTCAAAATGGCTGGTACTCCTACGTACAGTCACAAACATTTATCGATTTATAAAAATTGTACCGCCTTCTAATCATATAACTCCAGACGATCTTAATTACGCTGAAGCAAAGGTTTTACTCGCGTTACAATATTCTTATTTTTCTGACGAAATGAAAAGTCTAAAGTCTAATAAAGGTTGTTCTCGTGCTATTCAGAAGCTTATGCCGTTTCTCGACGCTAACGGTCTAATACGAGTCGGTGGGCGGTTACGCAACTCCGATCTCAGCTATGACCAACAGCATCCAATACTGTTGCCTCGTAAACATCATATCGTTGAAATGATTATATCTCATTATCATCGTCAGAACTGTCATACTGGACCGCTCACTCTGATGTCCATTTTACGCCAAAAAATATTGGATACTTTCATGCCGAAATATAGTTCGTCATGTTATACATAACTGTTATTTTTGCTTTAGGGCAAAACCTAATCAAGTATTCCCATTAATGGGTGACTTACCCGCTTGTAGAGTGCATGAAGCCAAGGCATTCACTCATACCGCTGTGGACTACGCTGGTCCAATAAATATTATCCCGTATCGCAAACGCGGCGTTCGCTCTATTAAATCGTATCTTTGTATTTTTGTTTGTCTGGTCGTGCGCGCAGTTCACGTAGAACTCGTAAGTGACCTGAGCACTTGCTCATTTCTATCCGCATTTAAACGCTTCTTATCACGTAGAGGCGCTGTGTCTGTCCTATACTCAGACAACGCTACAAATTTTATAGGTGCAAAAAATGCGCTATCGGATATTTATACGCTCATTAATTCTGAAGATCATATAGAATCTTTTAGAAATGAATTAACCGCTAATAAAATTACTTGGAAATTTAATCCTCCGCGTAGCCCTCACTTTGGGGGTCACTATGAAATCTATGTTAAAGCCTTCAAAACGCATCTTCATAGGGTCGTTGGTTCGCAATTGCTAACATATGAGGAACTGACAACTGTGCTCACGCAGATAGAGTGTGTAATCAACTCACGGCCGCTAACCCTACTAAGTGAAGATCCATCGGAACCTACCGCTTTAACTCCATCACATTTTTTAATGTCAACACCACTTAAACATTTACCTGCTAGTGAGGCATCTAATGAAGCGCCAAGCTTACTAAAACGTTATGCTTTGCTAGACCAAATGGTACAATCGTTCGCAAAACGATGGAAACTAGAGTATCTGCATTTGCTTCAATCTCGTAAGAAATGGAATACGTTTTCTAATCCTATTACTATAGGTTCTATTGTTGTTATTGTCACTGACAATGTGTCTCCGCTTTCATGGCCTCTCGGCGTCGTCACTGCCACCTATCCTGGTAAGGACGGCGTTGTAAGAGTCGCTTCAGTTAGGACGACGACGGGTGTCTATAAGAGACCCGTTGTCCGCCTCTGTACTCTACCTTCTCAATAACTTACTCTGCCCCTGAATTCCTTCGTTGTTTTCCACCGCTTTTCTCTTACTTTTAGTTTTAATTTTTATGAAAACCGAAGGTTTTCAAGCCGGGGGCATGTTCGCGCCACTTGTAGGTGCGCTCATTGTTTAGTTACCCACATTTCTCTTAATACTTTATCTACCCTTCTTGTCAATTTTCGCTGCATTAAACTACACGTTCGACTCTCGAACAGTCTACGTTCGGCCCTCGTCGAGGGTAGCCTCACCGCTCGTGATAAGTCAACCGCCTGGCTATTCACCCTGGATTCCTCACCCGCTGTGAGATCCTACCGCTGTATTACCGCTTTATAAAACCGCACCGTCTGCGATCGACTATCGTCGCCGCCGGATTCGTGGTGGTCACCTCTGATCATCACCTTGAGCCAGCGTCACGTGGCTCGCCGTTATACCGCACCGCATACAGTCCACTCTCGCGTCAGCAAATAGTGCCAGTACCCAGGAAACTTCGAATCAAGACGTCCAGTGGAACAGAGAAGGAGCGCTGCCAGGATTAAGCACGAGCACACCCGCCTCTGAGGTTAGTCGTAGTTTGTTTAATGCAGCATCTCTCTCAGCATACCGACCCGTCAGATTCCCAAGGTCTAGCCTATCTTTGAACCACAGCGCAAACCGCTACGTGCTTTGGCGTGCCTCAGTGCTAATATTGCGCTGCCGCGCCGACACACCCTCCATTGGTTCAGTAAAATAAAATTTCCGAATCAGTGTAGAGCATCTGACGATTAAAAGTCTTATTGCAGACGCTTCATTTCAACGAAACGGTTTCAAACTTCAGTTGAAATAACGCCAAAGAAGATTTTTGAGTATGGTCCCATTATGTATGCTATTGTTATTTTGTTTTTATTGTTAATATTTTAAGTATCTACTCGTATATAGTGTATAACATTATTTATTATGTGGTATAACATCATCTTGGGAAAACTGTAAGATGTTGTACTTATTGGTGTCAAATAAATAAATAAATAAATAATAAATAAATGTACTTCAGTGAATTTCAAATATTTTTAAGTAGTTTTTCTTAGATCATCTATTTTCTTTTAATATAAAAACTTTGAAATAAATATCTGAAATTAACTGTCCCTTAAATATAGGAAAATTAATGAAAAGCAGGCAGTGTTGAAAACCTAAATTCATCATAAAAAACTACAAAGCTTACTACTGAAATAAAAACAATTTTCATAGAATTTTTTAAACTGTAACTCAACGCGCTAAGCAAAAATTCTAGTTAATTACGTTCATACCATACATTAATAGTACATTACTGCAGCGGCCAGCAAAAGAGGCATTGATGGACGAACTTCGCCTCGGTTCACATACGTGAGTCCATCAATGCCTAGTTGTGGCCAAGGCTTGTATAGTGCTTTCCTCAAATAATGCGCGAAAATTAAAACTAAGTAGTACCTCTTCAATGGATAGAAAGTTATTTAAATAACGGAATACAGTGTGTAGAAATCGAAAAAATTAATAGTAAACTTGAACTTCTTCTTTTTCGTTTCGATGGTACATTTGATCAAACTATTTGAGCCCAGTAGGTAGCCACGTTTATTGCAGCGTCAGATGCATTATACAGGTCATCCAAGGTGCAAGACAGTCGGGACACTCCAGCAAGTGGGGCATGGTCTGTACAGGAGCACCGCACTCGCACCCAGCGTGCAATGGACCAATAATCCCCCATTTTGCCAAATTAAATTTGCAGCGGCCTAACTGGGTGCGCAACCGATTCAGTGCCTTCCATATGGGCCACTGCAGTTCATGACCGAGGGGAAGATGCTCCTTGGGCTTAATGAAGTCACGAGGTGGTGGGTACTTCTCTAACCACAGTTTGCTCCTCTCCCTAGACGGCCTATCTTGGATCGCCCGTGTGGTTCGCAGGAAACTCTTTCGACTTTTTAGTCTACCCCGAGTTGTTAAGTGGTCGTATAGAGGATGTCGGGAATCGGATTCCTGGTTCTTCTTTTCCATCGCGCATGCGACATCCCTTCGTACAGCAGGAGGTGCTTTACCTGCTAGTGGGTAGAGCTTATTTAATGGAGTGTGTTTTAAGCAGCCCGATATTATCTGACACGTCTCATTTAGGGCGGTGTCTACTTGCTTTGCGTGGGTGGATCGGTGCCACACTGGGAAAGCAAACTCGCCAGCAGAGAAACAAATAGACATGCCGGTTGTGCGGAGAATATCGGGTGTTGCCCCCCAGTTGGTGGAAATAAGACGATGGAGCAAGTTATTCCGGGTCCCCACCTTCTGCTTTGTTTTATAGTAGTGTGATTTATAAGTTAAAGCCCTGTCCAGCATCACACCCAGATATGTTGGGTTCGGGCAATGTTCGACCCTAGTTCCCCGCCACGTGATGTTGAGTGTCCGGTTTGCGTGCATGTTGCGAAGGTGGAATGCGCACGACTGTGTCTTAGATGGGTTTGGTCGCAGAGCATTGTGATCATAGTAGACTCCCAGTAAATCGAGTGCCATTGTCAGTGTCCGTTCCACATCCTCGAAAGTCGCTGCCTGTGTCGCTAGAGCCAAGTCATCCGCGTACAAGAACCGCACCGTGTGTTGGGTGATGGGCTGGTCGTTCGTATAGATGTTAAAAAGCGTCGGCGCCAGCACACTGCCCTGGGGAAGTCCGTTCTTTTGCCGTCGCCATCTGCTCTTGGTGGACTGAAAGCACACCTGGAAGCGGCGGTTGTGCAAGAGTTCACTCAATATACGCACAAAACCATGATCATTGGTAAGTTTGCTAACTTTGCCGAGCAGTCTCTTGATGTTAATGGTGTCGTAAGCTGCCGAGAGGTCAACGAATACGACACCAGAGACTCTGTTAGCCTCATACCCATTCTCTATAAACTCTGTCAGTCGGAGGACCTGGCTGGAGCAAGACTTGCCAGGTCTAAAGCCTGCCTGCTCAGGTATTAGAATAGAGTCAGTGTCTACTGTGAGGCGGTTAAGTAGGAGTCTTTCAAACAGCTTGTATGTATGACATAACAGAGAAATAGGCCGATAGCTTTTGGGATCGTCGGTGGGCTTACCTGGTTTTGGCAGTGCAATAATCCTGGTCCTTCTCCATAATTTAGGAATGTTTGCGGTAGCCATGCATTTGTTATAGAATTGCAAGAGCCACGATACAGCTAAAGGCCCCAGGTGTTTAATCTGATCGACAGTTAAGTCATCGACACCAGCCGCCTTGCCATTCTTTAGTGCCTTGATGGCCGGAATGATATCTGTGAGAGTAAAAGGCTTACTGATGTCGGTAGAATTTTCACAGGTATAAACAGGACCCTTGGCTCTTGTAAGTTTATGGGGAAGTTTGCCGTTGAGTAGCAGTTGTTGGGCTATTTGATTGGCTGTAACGTAACCTTGGTTGACAGGGTCCGGTGGGTCTCCAGTAAGTCTACGTATTGTGGACCAGGCTTTCTTACTGCTGTGGGTCATGTTGGTGTTTGTTACTGTAGTGATCCATTTTTGTTTACGGTTTTCACCAATCATGGACACCAACGCATCCCCAGCAGAAATTGTATCCTCAGAAAAGGGGTCATTCTCGTAGAGATCTTCGTAGGTCTTAAGAAGATCTAAAGATCCTGGAGTAAGGCCGGGTATGTATGAAGTACGACAGCCTCTAGGTATGCATTGACGTGACACAGTCCTTATGGTATCTACAAACTTTTCATAGTTAGTAGGTGTAGGTTTTATGTCGCGCAGATTTGCATCCACATCAGCAGAAAACTTTACCCAGTTTGCCTTTAAGAAATTGAAACGCGGTCTATAGGGAACCTGTCGGGGCCTAATTTCCGCTCTCACCTCACACGTGATGGGTCTATGCTGAGTGTTTGGAATCGGTTGGCAGACGACTTTTGAACACAAAGAGTCAATATTATTACTGACGAAGATCAAATCTGGGTTGTATCCACGTTTCCAACGTCGACTATTAAAGGATGCAGGTTGTTTGGCATCATGTACGAGGGATAGTTCAGAGGCATCAGCCCACTCCTCGACTAAATTACCATCTACGTTAGAATCACGGTACCCCCAGGATATGCTGTGACTATTAAAGTCACCAACAACAATTTTAGTCTGTTGGCTATCAAAGTTAGGTGGCTTATGGAACTCAAATGGCTGGTTAGGAGGCTTATAGAAGGATGTGATTGAGCTAGTGCCCAAATCCATTGTTAGAATTTCAATAGAGTTCTCATTTGTCCAGGTAGCAGACAATACAGTTACACATGGTTTAATAAAAATAGCGCTGCCATATTGTGCGTCGGGGTATCTCTAATGCAAGGTTCCGGTCCAATTCCGGGGATATGTGGCCTTAGATTTTCGCTGCCGCGATGAGTTTCCTGGACACATAAAATGTCACAGTTTGTATTCTGGCAAAGTTGAGACAGTAACTGAGACTTGTTTTCCGAGAACCCTTCGATATTTATTGAGGTAATAATGAGGGCGGACTTAGAAAGCCGGTGATAGGTGCCCATAGAGGAGACGCTTTTGTAAAATTTTGGCCTGAATACGGGCCGTTGATCTTGGTTATGAGATGAACCGTTTGGATGTACCATCGTGGTGAAAGGATTGGTCAGCTAGACTCTGCGTTACCGAGTGCTAGCTGTCCAGGGTGCGCCGGGCGTTTAGAATCGCAATGCGATTAGATTAACGCCGCTCGGGGAGGCTCCTTTCATGCACCCCCAAACTTGAACTAAAATCTTACAGATCAAACTATAAACATAACAGGTCTGGTGTGCCCCAAGGGGGTGTGCTTAGCTCCCTATTGTTCTTACTATATATAAATGACCTGCCTGAAGTTACTAATCACCCCTGTTTTCTGTTCGCTGATGACATTTCGTTAATAATGACATCGAATAATACTGACATTAATAAATACACAACTGACATAAATAATACAATTGAATTAATAATAATACAATATAATTATAATTACATGGCTTGACGAAAATAATCTACGAGTAAACCTAACAAAAACTAATTTTATTCAATTTAGTACATATAGACGAGACAATAAGTCTTTGGACATTAATTATAGGGGACTTAAATTAAAAGAAGTAAACGAAACGGCATTTCTCGGTATCACGATTGATAAACACTGCAACTGGAAAGCCCACGTCAATAAAGTATGCAACAAGATAAATAAATTCGTGTTTGTCCTATACGAACTCTCAAAAACATCAGCATTAAAAACTGTATTATCTGCATACTATGGCTACGTTGATTCTGTGCTGAGGTATGGTCTTATTGCCTGGGGTTACTCAACAGAAAGTCAGAGAGTGTTCATCGCACAGAAAAAATGCATCCGCGCCATAGCGGGAATACGCCCATGGGAATCTTGCAAACCAATTTTCAGAAAGTTCAAGATACTAACCCTTCCAAGCCTATATATCTTTGAATGCGCTAAATTTGTTAAAATTCACCCTGAATTATTTAAAAAAGCTCATGAACTGTATCCAAAAAGTAATAGGCACAAGAATAGAATAGTTTTGCCAATAATCCCTAGGACAGCACTGTATGCACTGTATACTAAAATAGCTATGCAATGTGTGGTCGCATATTCAATGCTATACCTGACACCATCAAAATCTTACCAGTTAATAAATTTTCAAGGTATCTTAAGTTATGGCTATTAGATAAGAATTTCTACTCTGTAAGCGACATATTTAATAAGGAGTTGAATAGGTAATTAATAACATCTTTATTTTATTTCTTTTACCCTCGGACATCAATATTTTTCATAATTTATTTAATAATGTACCTACATTATAATCAATTTCTCAATTGTAATTTACTAATTATAAATATAATAGAATTGTATAATTATAAATAAATATTAACCCAAATGCATGTCACATTATTATGACTAAGTGTTATGGATCTGTATTATTATTTATGTTAAGACCAAAATTGTACCAACACTTATTGCGAATAAACTGATTTGATTTGATTTTGATTTGATTAGAACTCATTTTGTCAAAATCAATGACGAACAACGAACAATAATAATTATGCCCGCGTTAGTAAGCCTAAAGTATGCAATTGTATGAAGCTGCACGCATTGCGGTAAAAAAATAACGCGGGAATAATACAACAAAAATTCGCGCAAATAAAAATCGCAGTGCGTGCTAAGCCTAAAGTGTTCATTTGTTTTTTTTTCAATAAACAGCTTTCTATTTGCAAGCCAGTTCGAAATTTAAATAAAACCTTTGATAAGTTACCTCCTTGGTTGCCAAGTTGCCGAGTAAAAGATCGTTCCATTTTTAAATTACACGACAGATTTGAATTTACTACGTAATTTATTTGGCCGCTACAAACGACAGATATGGATTTTCATACAACTTTTGCCGGCAGGTGCTCGCATGTATTTGGCCTGTACTGCAATTTTGATTTATCTCGAAAAAGATTGTCAAAATAATGCTTAAATTTCCAAGCATGTTTTAGAAATAGTACATTACTGCAGCGGCCAGCAAAAGAGGCATTGATGGACGAACTTACGTATGTGTGTAATTTTTAAATTACACGGCAGATATGAGTTTACAATGTAATTTATTTGGCCGCTACAACCGGCCGCTGCTCGCATGTATTTGGCCTGTACTGCAATTTCGATTTATCTCGAAGAAGGTTGTCAAAATTATGCTCAAATTTCCAAGCATGTTTGAGAAAAATAACTAACTGCACGTTGTATCGTGAGTAAAGACTAATTAACCGTGACTTAACGTACACGGAATGTGCAAGGAGCGCATAACAACATAGGCAATATTGCAGAGAACACATGCAGTTCTGAATAGACACATAATATAACGTTAAGAGAATACGATATGAGGATGACCACGGTTTACTGTGTAATTTCATTTCATATTTAACTTTAGTATTACCACCTCAAACAGGGTTTTAAAAAATTAATAGCTTCATAGAAATCATTTTAGAAATACCATTGTTTGCTAGACAAGACAAAGGTATGCCATAGTACCAAGAGCGCATAACAAGGTAGGCAATATATATATATGTCAGGTTTAGTCAATAGTACGGACGTCAAAACAAAACACAAGCTCGCCATTTGGCGGCAAAGCAAGGACAAATACACATTGGCGCGCTTTTTCTGACCATTTGCGTGGTGGGGACATCAGGCAGTTGAGTACTGACAGCCTTAGAGCTTAGATGTTGTAGAATCAGTGTCTTTTTTTATTTATTCATTCAAAATTTGTTTACACTATTACATTCATACATTCTGCCAAACTGTAAAACAGTTTGTCGGCAGATATATATGTCGATCCGTAATATTAGTAAGCAGGATTGTGACTGTAAATATTTTAATGAACCCAGTGTATCAAATAATGTATGTGATTTCATTTTCACGACTGTACCCACCGACCTGCCCACACACGATGTCTTAACTTAAGGGAATACATCCTGACTTCCCGATGGTTTGCATCTATCGGCCAGCCTTGATGCGACATATATATATATATATTATTTATCGATAGGCTCGCGTTTGACCACTATCTCGCCTGATGGTAAGTGATGATTTGGTCAACGGTGAAGCACGCTTGCCCAGAAGTAACCTATTCACTCTTGACTTAAAGACCCCAAGGTTTTAGCTATCAGGAATCAATATTGTAGAGAACGCTTGCAGTGCTGAATAAGCACATTATATGACGGGATTATACAATATGACAATGACCACGGAGTATAGCGTAATTTCATATTCTATTTACCCGTCAGCCACAATATTACCACTGCAAACAAACACACCAAACAGCTTTAAAAAATGCGTAGCAGCTCAGATATAATATTTGATATTTCGCCGTGTACTGAAATATGTTGCTGTTGTTTGTATGTTACTGGAAGCGTCGTCGAGATTCATTTCTTGCTTATTTTGAGAAGTAATTAAATAACAGATGTTTTATAATCCGTAGCAACATAGCTTTGTTCTGTTAGTCTTCTAAATAGACTCAACTACAAAAAAAGCTCTAGTTTTCCATTGTAAATCCAGCGGTAAGTTCGCAACTATCACAACAAAATTGAACAGAGAGCGCCCTAACATGCAATAAACGGCATTAAAAGTCTATGAGCAGTAGAAACTAACAATGTCCTTCCTTTACCTACATAGATCTTTACTAGATAAAGTGAAACAGAATGCGAGCTTGAATTCGTATATATGAGCGCGAAACCATTAGTCGATTTAATGTTTCTGTTTTATTATTAATATTGTAACATTCTGTTAACAGCTAATAAGGATTTAATTTAACCATTTCCTTTCTTATTATTTACAATGTTGCGATATCCGGTTCATTTTATATTAAGTTTTAATTTGATCACTTCCTTTACAATTCTTTAAAAATTAAGTGATGACATTTTATAAGGATTTAATTTGACTGTTTCCTTTTTATTTCTTTAAAATATTATAACATCCGGTTTTGTTTAAATAAGAATTTAAGTTGACTGTTTCCTTTTTATTTCTTTTAAATGTTATAACACCCGGTTTTGTTTTAATAAGAATTTAATTTGTCTGTTTCCTTTTTATTTCTTTAAAATATTATAACATCCGGTTTTGTTTAAATAAGAATTTAGTTTGACAAGTTTCGTTTTATTTATTTATTTGAAATATTTCTCTACCGTCGGAGTAAATATTGTAAGGCTTTATTTTGATAACTTTCTGTTTGATGTTTCCCACTTACTTATTTTTGATGTTTCTGCCTAAACTTTATGTTATCCGCTTAGTTTTAATAATTTGTACATACGCTGTAAACTTTATGCTTGTTATTTTCGGTGTATAAAAACCGATGTAATTGTGGAGGAAAGAGGTGGAGCGAAAGAGTGCCCTCTTTCGCTACCACGGATCACAGCACCCTAAACACCCTATAATTAACTCAAGTATTTCTTTATTCGCCATTTACTCTTTCTGTGAACTGTGTATAAAAGTTGGTGCAAACCAATATTACGTGTGGATTTAACAACGATGGCGACCACGGACCGACCTATACGTTGCGGCCAGAATGAATGAAAATAGTATCGAAAATACAGACCTCGATGACTGCCTAAAATGAAATGCCCCGATTCAATGCTTTATTTTAAGATTTGGGGCATTTCATTCTAGAACTTCCAAATATACCTCATTTAAGCTATCCAGACAAATGAAGATCGATTGATAATATTTATACATACATTGCATTGATAATAAGCATAATTGTTATACTACTAGTGACCCAACCCGGCTTCGCAAGGGTAGTAGAGCATTATTATACCTATATGTTTTATCTGCCATAGGGTCCCGTCATCAGAGTGAGGTCAAGATTAGGGTCACGTCATCACTTGTTTTTTTTTCCGCGCGCATTATTTTTAAAATTATTCATCTAAACCCTAAATAATGTCATGTCTTAAAATTTGTCTTAAATGCTAGCACGGGTCAAACATGTGACATATTTTAAAGGCGCGACATGCCTATAAGTTTTAAATATATACATGACATATTTTGAAGGCGCGACATGCCTATAAATTTTAAATATATACATGACATATTTTATCATATCTTGTCACCTTAGATAAAGAACCTACCATGTAATGTAAAAAAAAATGAGAAATAAAAATCGTTTAATAAATTCATGTTGAGATGCTGCTAGCATGAGGGCAGCAAAGGGGAGGCTAAATTTTTTGTATTTTTTGCTTAGGATACACCGTTTTCGAGATACCATTTTGGAAATATAGAGCGTTTTATGCAAAATAAAATGAAATTCGGAAGCCCATAATTTGGAAACAGTGCGTCGTAGGGCTACGCTTCTCAGAACATAAATGGTTTTTATGGTCAAGGTTAACCCGAAACTGCAATAAAATTGGAAAATTTTCGAAATAGAAAAAAATAAACGTCAAGAAATTATGCCACAAGTCAAGAAAATATCTCACATGGATGTTTGTTACTCTTACACACAAAAACTACTAAACGGATGTTGATGAATCTTTACAGTAATATAGCTTATACATCAGAATAATACTAGCTATAATTTATATAGATGGAAGTACTAATTCTACTTGAGCGGAGTCGTGGGCGGCAGCTAGTTTGGAAGTAAAATTATAAGCTCGTGTCACGGTGATCAAATCACAAACCTTTTTGACCGACTTATAAAATAAGGAGGTTATCAATTCGATACGTATGCATTTAATATTGATGAAATTGCACATTATACACATAATATGTTACTCTATGCGGGCTTCTAAACACGTCTGCCAAATTTAATATGTGTATGTATGTATTTTTGTCCACGCATTTCTCAGACACTAGTTATCGGATCGTGATCATTCTTTTTTATTGCATAAGGTATCTCTCAACTTTGGAACAGCACAAGTTTCATCAAAATTGGTTCTGCAGTTTTGAAGATCAGTGTGGCGAGAGACGTCGGGCCGTGCGCACTCGTTTGTGCCTTTCGTATCGAGTGACACATTTTTTACGAATACCCACGTTACACATTTTGTTAGAATGGACGAGGATTTAAGTGGTGAAGAATTAAGTGATTCAGAGATTTTACAGAAATGTGAACAACAATTAAATGAGATATGAAAGAGGTAAATCGGGCGATTGGAAAAGGGATAAAGGAAGGTGAAATAAGACTAGCAGAGAAAAGAAAAGAACGTGAAGATGACCATAGCGATGATGATTTTATTACTGTAATCAGAAGAAGACCCAAACGTTTAATAAGAAGTGATTCAGTGAACGTAAATAGTGACAAAGAGAAAGATAAGGAAGGTACTAGTACATCTGTAACAATAGCGAATCGTGAAGTATGTGTTACCCCTCAGTGGAGAATTTACCTAAACCAATAGCCATGGCCAAATTTTCGGAAAACATTAAGGATATTCTTAGGATAGAAGTCCTCATACAATTCCAGAGAAAAGACGATGCTTTTTAAATTGATCGAATGTAAAACGTTCAAGAACATGGGCTTACGATGTCAATTAGTCCAAGATATGTCAACATCGTATGGAAAAGTGAAAGGTATTGACTTTGAATTAAGTAAAGAAGAGCTTATTAATATTTTAGAAGCGAATGTCTAAGTGTTAACCGTAAAAAGGCTAAAACGTTTGCGGTCGAAAGGAAACTGGATCGATTGTAAAACGGTAAGAGTGAGCTTTAAAGGTAATGTGCTGCCACAATATATTTATGCCTACCGGTTTAAAGTTGAACCGTACGTGTTTCCAGTAACGCAGTGTTCGGGTTGTTGGCAATTTGGCCATATAATTAAATATTGCCCTACTAAAAACGTTTTGTGCCCAAAATGTGGAGGTAATCACTTACTTAACAATACTTCAAATGTTTAAACTGTAAGGGGAATTATTTTGTCTTAAATAAAACTTGTCCCACTTTTGTAAAAGAAAAAGCTATTCGGATTATCATGAGTGAAAACCAGTTACATACCAAAGAGCCCTACAATTGTTTATGGAAAAGAAGGAAGATTTAAAAACAGATGATATCTCACTATGAGTTGATAACAATCAACCTACGGCAACTGTCAAAACCGGTAAAGAAACTTATAGAGATGTATTGACGAGAGCCTTAGTGCACCAACAACCAATATCGGATATGGAAGAGGATGAAGAAGGAGATGAAGAAAATCATGCAAATATGGTGACAAAAGAAAATTCTATAAGTCCAAAACTAAAGAAAAAAAAGAAAATAAATCAAAAGGGTCAAAAGAAAAGTGATGATTCGGAGGAGCAGAAAACGAACGAAGACAGAAGTAGTGCACAGAAAGGAAAAGAAGGATCTAAGCAAAGTGCGCAATTATTAAATAATTTTGAATGGACGAAGATATGGATAAAAATAAAAGGTATATATAAGTCTGAACTTAAATTAGAAGAAAAATACTATCTACATTAAAAATTATCTGGGAGGAGGTTAAGAAATTCTTGGTTAGTATTTATTATATTTGGAGAAAATACGTTGGGATATTTAAGTCGCCTCAGTAATGGACAGTAAACAAGAATTAATAAAGGTAAACATATTCCAATGGAATTCACAGAGTCTTCGTCCTAAATTAATATCTTTTTCGGATCTGCTAATACAAAAAAAAATATACATATCGCAATAATTAGCGAAACATGGTTTGATTGTGAAGTTAACGTAAAAATTAGTGGATTTAATGTATATAGGAAGGATAGATACGATTGTTATGGTAGTGTTGCTATCCTGGTGCACAAGTCAATTCAGTCTCACCCAGTGTCATTTAATAGTAATAATGTAGGTATTGAAATAATTTGTGTTAAATTATTAAATTGCAAAGACTTAGTATAAATTGTATCAATGTATTGTCCGTCGTCTGTTCAGACTCAACCTTCCGATTGGAATGATATTTTTGGTCACTTTTCTAGTAAAACTTTAATAGCTGGGGACTTCAAGGGTCATCACACTAATTGGTCCGTTAAATCGGACGTGAGAGGTAATCAAATTATGGATTCATCTCTAGAAAATGACTTTATATCGATTAACAACGGCATCGCAACTCGAGTTAAGTTGGTAAATGGTAACTTGCAACAGACGTCGCCGGATGTATCGTTTGTCTCCTCTGACATTGCAATAAAATTTGATTGGCAGGTGTTTAATGAAAGTTTCGGTAGTGATCACCTGATTATTAAAATGACAGCTAACTTATCTTGTAATGTACATATGGTTAAAAAACGTAATTTTAAAAATGCAAATTGGAGTGAATATCGTCAAACGATTTCTGAAAATATTAAAACGTTTAATGAAGGGTCTTTTAATGGTAACGTGCAATAAATGTATGACTCTTTTAAAAACTATGTTGAATTTGCTGTTAGTAAACATATACCCTATTATAAATTCAGTTTAAAGCCAAATGAAAAGTTTAAATAAAAAAAATACTGGTCGCCTATATTGTCTGAAATAGTTGCACAGCGAAGGTTGGCCTTATCAAATTTCCGTAAAAATCCCACCCCCGATAATTTAAATAAACTAGAATCCAAAACTTTAGAATCTAAAACATTAATTAAGAAAGCTAGGTACCATGGTTGGCAAACGTTTTGTGATTAAATAGACGAAGCTACGTCGACAAAAGAAATGTGGCGCCGCATGAAGTGGATGAAAGGTTTTAAAAAACAAAGTTGTGCCCTCCCATTGACAAACAAGTTGACCTTCTACGTTCTCTGACTCCAGACTATGCTCCTAATTTGATTCCGAGCTTTAAATCTCGAAATGTAATTTTAGAATCCGAATTTACACGTCAAGAACTTGAAAATTGCCTAAAAAAAAGGAATCAGCCCCGGGGCAGGATGCTATCTCTTATTCAATGTTGTATAATTTACCGTACTCAGGAAAGTTTCTTTTACTGAAGATATACAATTATATATTTAAATTCGGTATTATTCCTCAACAATGGCGAAATATTCAAATTATTCCCATACCCAAAACTGCAAACTACGTTAGTAGTGAGATTAAATTATGGCCTATTTCACTGATGTCGTGTGTGTGTAAGATCTTTTATCTTGTGATTTATAAGCGGTTAGAATGGTTTGCAGAAAGAAACAAACTTCTATCTCCATGCACAGTAGGATTTCGAAAGGCACAATCATGTTTAGATGCACTATCCCGACTAGTTTCTTACATTCAGGTTGGATTCACGAAAAACATCCCTACAGTTGCTTCCTTTTTGGATATTGAAAATGCGTACAATAATGTTTCAATTGATTCTGTTACAAAAGTATTGGATGAAAATCAAGTTGGGTCTCGAGTTTGTATTTATCTTTGGTCGTTTATGAACAAGAGGCAATTATCAATTAAATCGCTTAATAGTGAAGGTTTTGAAACAAGATTGACTAACAGAGGATTGGCACAAGGAGACCCGTTGTCGCCTTTATTATTTAATTTAGTTACGCATCAAATCTGTCGTCAAATAAAAACCGTTATGGTATCGCAATACGCAGATGATTTTGTTATTTATTTTAGTGACAAGCAAATAAACCAATGTGAGCGATAATTACAGGATGCCTTAAACTGTATAATCACATTACTGGGTAAGATTGGATTGACTTTGTCAACAACCAAATCTAATTATTGTATATTTAGTAGGGGACGAAGGCGAATATTGCCTTCATTAAAAGTGTATGGTCTGCCGTTAACAGTTGTGGAATGTGTTAGATATTTAGGAGTTTGGTTGGATAGAAGTTTACACTGTAGGAAAAACATAAACGAAATTATTAGTAAATGTGGAAAATACCTTAATGTATTAAAATTACTGGCAGGCTCTTCTTGGGGCGTACATACAAAACACATACGTAAAATATACATATCGCTAGTAAGAAGTCGTCTTGATTATGCCTGCTACTTGTATGATTCTAGTGCAAAAATACATACAAGCAAACTATATAAATTACAAAACGAAGCACTTAGGATAGTAGAAGGTTTCATAAGAAGCTCACGTATCCATGTGATGGAGAGTGAACTGCACATACCACCATTATTTTTGAGGAGAAAATATCTCGCTTATAAGATAATTCTGAAATCATTGGCACGGTCTAATAATATAACCATGAACAAAATTTCAGAATTAGACTCTTTAATTAATAATAGCTATTGGGCAAATAAAAGAAAAACCTCACTGGCTATCTCATTTAAAGAATTAGGACAGCTGCAAATGAATACCTCGGATAGTCTTAGAATGTTTTCTCTAGATATATGGGTATCAGCTTTATAAATTGACAATTTGAAAAGAGACTATTAAAAATGATTTAGAATGTGTAACGCACCCAAAAAATAGTTATAATCACAATGCATTGGTACACGAAGTGGTATCTGAATTAGCTTCCAAATATGGTGATTGGTGTAAAATCTTCACAGATGGAGCAAAGAGCTTAGATGGCAGTGGAGCTGCTTTTTTCATCCAAAGTACAGGTTTTAAAGCTATGTATAAAATTTATGCAAATATATGTATAATGTCCCTGGAACTCATTGCAATATATCAAGCGTTGTCTTATTCACTTAGTCAAAATCTAAATAAAGTAGTTAAATATTTAACGATAGCAAGAGCGCTTTACAACATATGGCTCGATGCGCCTCTGGTTGCAGAGGTGCATCGATAGCCTATGATATTCTTAAAATAATTCATTGCTACAAAAAGGACGATATTAGGATTGTCTTGCAATGGGTTCCAGCGCACATAGGGTTACGAGACAACGAGGAGGCAGACCGGCTGTCAAAATTGGCAGTTCAGACGGGAAATATTTCTTCATATGTGTCCGATTACTGGGAATATTTCGCCAGGTTTAAGATTGTATGTTTCTACAAATGGAAGGAATACTTCAATGAAATATCCAAAGACAAAGGCATTTGGTATAAAGTCATCCAGAACGAACCCCCTCGTGAGCTCTGGTTCGATGATAAATGTTTAACTAGGAGTTATGTTAAGTTAGCGCTAAGGCTTAGTTCTGGCCACTATCCATCAGCAAAGTTTGCATTCTTAATGTGAAAGGCAGCATCGCCTAATTGTGAGACATGTAATAAAATTGAAGATGTGCAACATTTGCTGATGCAATATGCTAAGAACAAAGATGAAAGGAAATCTTTGGCTAGGGAGTTTAAACTAAATATGTGGGATGTTGGACTTATCCAAAATATTTTGTGAATCAAAATCACAAACGAATAATTTGTGGCCTAATTCAGAAGTCTAGGCAGTAATTCCCTTTCCTTTATCATAGTATAAGTATATTAGTGGGTAATAAAAATATAGTTTTATTATAGATGTATATTTCTGTGTAAATAGAGTGCAAGGTACAATGGGGTTGACGTATCCGTGTGGATAAAAACCCCTTAATAACAAAGTTAAAACAAAAAATTGAAGATATAAAATACAACCGAACCCTTAACGACAAACAGCACGAATGTGTAATTTGAGTTATTATCCTGTCACCTGCAATTTTTTTTTTTTTTTTATATTTATTTAGATAGTTTTTTCGCGAATGCAAATATGACGCTCTGTATGGTAAACATAATAAAATACAGAATTTATACCTACCTATGTTACCCAACAATAAAATAAATGATTACAACTAGACTAGGTTCTGGGTCTGTTATGAAGCTCTTCCCTATGGTAGAGTATTTAATAGGTCAGACCTCGAATAGGGCAGTAAACCATCGACTTCCCAATTATTACGTATACCTAATTCTACTAAATACGGCCATCCAGTTCTAAAATTACGATCGCAGATATCACCAACTGACATTACAAATCTGACTGTTTATTAGCCACATCAATATACTTTTTTTAATTTTCCCACCACAATAAACATAAATTATCTTACATTGGTCAGATTCGACAATGATACACAACATAGGTAAGTATAAATTGTGGGAAACTGGTGCCTAAGCTAGCCTCGTGGCCTGTGTTTCAGGACACCAGGATCCCACCTCTTTACATTTTCATTTTAAAAATTATGTACTAAGCGCGCTGACAGAATGTAGTATAGTATTATATATTTCAAAGTGTTATTTATTTTGATTAATAACTAGGTTAAGTATGCGAGACGAATGTTAGTAGATGTATAGTATGGATGAATGTGTTCGTGTGTGGGTGTGTTCGTGTGTGGGTGTGTTCGTGTGTGGGTTCGTTGGTGTGTGAGAGTGTGTGATTTTTTGTTTAGGTTTGTATAAGGATGTTTTCAGTATCATTATAGTTTAATTTTAGTAGCCAGTCATTTAGCCTCTTTTTGCATTTATTCTCTGTGAGACTAAAGATACTCGTATGTAACAACTTATGTGTTTTATTGTATAAATAGCCACCTAGATAGCAAATGAATCGTTTTGCAGAAATAGTTTTGTGACGTGGATGATGGCGCTCCACTGGGTCATATCGTCTTTTCCCCTTGGACAGCGTTGAATTATAAACCAAGAGAGCATGCTGTTTCAACAGAATGTGCAATATAAACAGTTGACGCACTGTCAGGACTTCATTTTCTTTGTATAAGTTTATTTTATCAATCCTTTAGGTAACTACCTTACTATAAAACTTACTCACTTTTTAGTGATGGTGTATCAAAACTAAAAAGAGAAATAAAAACTTTATCAAATAAATTATACCGACTTCTAAAGCAAAACACAAAAAAGTGCAAAAATAACTTACGTTTTAGAAGTCGATAGTGAAAAACACGATAAAAAAGAAGAGATACCAAAGACAGCGACTTCCGATACGAAATTAATTTTTACACATTTTAGCGTTATTCTTTGAAAGTCGGTTTACTTTTTGTGAAAAAGTTTTTTTGGAAAAATGTTAATCATTTTCGTTATTTAAGTATTAACTTTTATTTTTATACTTGACTTAATTTACTTTAAATAAATACATGTATACCTTCGATTTCTTTCAAATGTAATAATTAATAAGTAAAATAATAAATAAATCAGTTAAACCAAGAGAGTTTAACCAAGACGGCAGCTTCCAAGTTATTAAAACTCAAATATTTTATCGTTTAGAATTATTATTACAAAGGTATAAGTATACCCTAACTTAATTGCATGAAAATTTTGTAGACCGTGATTGCTAGAATTTGGTGTGTACCAATGAAGCCGTCATTTAACTAATTTGATACAATTGTGACCGGAAAATTACAAAATATTTTCTGAATATGAGTCCCACTCCGGTCTCACCGGGTAATCCAGTAGTTTTGTAAATTGTTACCCCTCAATAATTTTGTATGAGTTGTTAAGTTTTACCTATCCACAGTTTCTGTTTTAGTAAACTAATCAAAAGTTACATACTCTTATGTATAGCTTAAGCTCTCTAACTTATATAAAGTTAGATATTTCAACTGACAAAGAAACTAAAATGGTTATGAGCTAACTCGTTACTTACTTAATCACTCTAAACAACCAGTTTCCGAAAGGTTAACAAACAAAACTTAGCTAATATCGGTACTGCCACAAAACATAAATAACAGCGTAAAATGTTTTTTTTTTACCAGTGATTTTGTTCATCACTTCCACTTCACCAAATGATACTTTCCGAATTTGATTTTGGAAAGTATCATTTGGTTTGTCATGTTAATGAAAATACCAAAATCGATGTATATATGCCTAAACATATGTTACGAGTTCCCTCGATTTCCATGGGATACATTCATCAGATTTTAATTTGGTGACTATGGGACCATAGAGTAAACCATAGTTTTCAAAATCGGTCTACTGTTAACAAAAAAATCGGTGAACATAATTTAAACAAAAATAATAAACATACCTTCGGTCGAACATCGATTCCAACTTTGACAATATAAAATTACAAGTGCCTCTAAACTCATTTATGCTCGAAGTAAATTTACTGACATTGGCAGTATTTTATTTGGCAAGTCCGTATTAATGCTGGCTAAAAGACTACACCTGACTCTAGACTATTCGTGAGTCTATCAAATGTACTTATACCAATTGAACTCCACCAACATTCTCATTTCTGGGTCATTTTTGCAACATTAAACGTAGAGACTGCTGCACTGGGCTCTCGTGGTGGCCCATTCTCTCACACGCAGAGATCTGTGTACCAGAAGAGGGAATATAAAAAGGCTAGTGATAATAATGATGATGAACCGTAATGAAGAAAAGTGAGCCTTACTTAAACAATGGGGATCTAGTTCGCTATAAATTAGATATTGCTAGGGTTTTTTAGCACGTATGTATTTCATCTAAAAATAATGCGACGTTCTATCAGCGATATAATCATGTCATTGTAGCGGCACCAATGCTGCCACTTACAAACTAATGACATGACGTCACACAAATCCTGCATCGCGCAAGCAAAGTTTCTGGCGCGATTAGAACATATACAACAATCCGACAGCAACCGTTGGGCCAGACACAACACCCGTCTGGTCTGAGGATTCTCCCTTTTCTATGGAGGTTTCTTGGACATTACACCCTGTTCTACATACCCCTAAACTGGTGACCCTCGAACATGAACATCAGCGCAGCCTTCGTGCAGATCATCACTTCCTCAAGCTTTAGTGCAGCGAGTCGCACAGCCAGCCAGTACCCACGGCATCTACGGGGGTATCCTGACCACCAGCATGCAGCAGACGCGCATTCCTGGTCATCACCCCCAGCTTCTTTCATCACCACTCCGAACTACTGGAGCCAGCAACACTATCCCGACTCGCTGGGATATCATCACCCCGACTCACTGAGGCACAACCGCATACTGTTCCGACTCACCGCGAACTCTGCGACTTCCGGTTCCGACTCAAGGGAACCAACACTGGCCAGGCACGCATCACAAGATGTACGGACGACTCAATCTGCTATCGACCTCCGGTCTCCGGAGGAGAGTGATGTAGCGGCACCAACGCCGCCACTTACGAACTAATGACATGACGTCACACAAATACTGTATCGCGCAAGCAAAGTTTTCGGCGCGATTAGAACATATACAACAATCCGACAGCAACCGTTGGACAGTTGCCCGGACCAGACACAACACCCGTCTGGTCGGAGGATCCTCCCTTTTCTATGGAGGTTTGTGGGACTTTACACCCTGTTCCGCATTTCCCCAAATCATCATGTCTTGTAGTTAATCCCAAATCTTTTGAATATTTGTCAATCGTTATTGTTCATATCATTTCACTTGGTACACGACTTCAAGTTTTGTTTATTAAATGTTTTTTTATAGGTATAAGCACAGACAACGAATTAAAAATATAAAACTAACTACGTCATCCGAAGTTTTAATTGTGGACCTGTCAGTACTAAACTGATCGCGTGAGATTGTCGTTTAAACAATAGTAAAAAGTAGTAATTATAAAAACATGAAAAAAATCAAAGTTTGAAAGTAATATTTTAGCTAAACATTAAAGAAAAGTTGACCTATTTGCTAGAATTTCTGTCTGTCAGTTTTAATTATTCAGCCGTCTGTAAATTCAAAATTGTGGTTCCTTTCTTACATACATACATAAACTTATGCCTTTTTTCCATGGCAGAAACTATAGAACGCCACCTGCTACGATCCTTACATACTTCTTTTGCTTCACTCACATTCATGAAAAAAATACATGTTCTATTTTTCTGGCCATAAATTAACGAATATTTCAACCTCATCAACGTTATTTATGTCTTTTATAACAACAAAGACTGTACTTCACTTGGTGAATCAACGCGTTAACCTATAACTTTTAAGTTTTTTTTTTTTATTATGCTACAGTTTTGTGTTCACGGGACTCGTAAAACATGAAATCGTTTGATTTAATTACTACATTAAGGATATTCGTAGAAGTGGTTTCTTTTACCACGTTTTTATGTAGCAAAACTGTAATAAATTATGCTTGACATATAGCTGTAGATACCCGAATGCTTTAATGGTACAAAAACATGCAATTTCCTAGAAAAAATTTCATAGAATTACTACTAGCAAATTTAATGACTAAGTTATTTTTGCACATAGATTGTGTTTTTGCAGATGGAGTCCTTTGGGTTACGTAATTTTCACTACAAATGGATCCTTAGGTAGGGCAAGCGTCTGTATATTGTGAGATAAGTGCGTAGGGTCACGATTCATGTTGCTATTGGTGTTATGAGTAGAAGAAGTAGAGCTCCTAGAAGAAACATAACATATTTGTTTATTTTATTACTTTGACAACTTTAAAACAATATGAATGTTAAATACCTTCAGGCTTTTAGCATTTTAAAGATGATTGAATTCTTATCTCAGTCTGTAGAAAAAAATCTAAATTCAAAATCTTTCAAAAAATTAATTGAAATTCTGACTGCTTCTTGAAACTTCTGCTACTTTTTTGATTCTGCTTAAATTGAATTTCTGCGGCTGGTGTTAGACATAACAGTGTCTACCTATACTAAATACAAAGTTGGTCATAAATTTGTCACATGTAACAATAGGTAGCTTAATAGGTAATTGATGATGAGATAACAAGGGCTTAAGCTCAACAAGTAACAAAGGGGACTTTACCAATCACCATTAATCCCTTGTTAAGATAAATCGATATGATCACAGTTCAAAGCCTTCACTCCTAGGGCCGATACCTAACATCTATAATATGTACATTTGAATTTAGAATTCGGGATCATTCTGATTTTGGAATAACAAACTCTATTGAATACAACAAAAAGTCAAAATTGTATTGCATGGAGTACTATTTGGGAACTTTTCATCACAAGTCGTTTCTTAAAACCAACTTGGAATAAACAACATTTATGTTAATAGTTGAGCCTGATAACAAATAGCATAATATTCTGTATACTATTCCCCCTCTAAAAAGCTTATTTATACCATTCCCCCTGTTCTGTCCCGAGTTTATATTTACTCGCAACACCGTGTCCGTGGGCTGTCAACGATTTTGACAGCTGACACTAACAGTGTAGTTAGAAAATTTGAATTGAACATGCGAAAAAATCGGTGTCTTGTATTCTAATAACCTAATCGAGCGATATTTCGGTGATTGTATTTGTTAATCGCGCCCGCCGTTCGCAATCGGCGTTGTGGGGCACCCCTAAAGTGGGTTTAGAGTATATTTTCACGCGCATCGAAGTGCTTTTGAGGGTAACGTGCTGCCTGGTGGACGCCGGCCGGATTCTTCGGTCCAGACAGCCGTCAGTCTATCCCTTATTGTCCTTTATTATATATATTCTCCTATCCCTAACCTCACGGCACGAGATTGATCGACGTCCAGGAGTCTACCGCAGGAATCTAAGTTAAGTACGAATAATATTACCGGCCAACCCTTGTGCCATCTTAAACCCGTTGTAGTAACCAGTATATCTACCAATAAGGAGCAAATCCCTAGCTTTCCACTACCGCGAACCGCGGTTTCGTGGGATACGGTTCTGATTGGATCCAGGAGTGGCACGCTGCTAATGGGTCCCAGTGATGAGCTCCTGGCTTGGGATCCGCAGACCTGTATTTAACATTTGGTAGCAAGAGCGTGGTTTGCATTCCACGAGCATAGTAAACGCTAGGACACTCGTTCACAGTGAGCGCTGTATTGTTTGTCGGTTTGCTTTTTATTGTTGAGAATACTGGGTTGGAAAGTGGTACATTTTGAGTCACTCAGAGTTAGCTGTGTCTTGTTACGGGCGAACGGCCCCCATAGTTACATTCTAATTTGTTAAAGTAAAGTGTACAACTCACAACTTATTATTGTCACTCCGGGATAGAAGGTTACAGTATTGTATTGAAAATATGATTTGTTTATTTGTTGTATACAATATGGGTTTGGTGCAGACTAAATAGTCTTCCCTAATTGTATTTAATTGAATCACAGTTATTGTTGGACCTTGAACCTTCTATCTTGGGTTTGTAAGTTTATTTACATTATAAACATACTCAGTGCCCGCTATAGAAGTTATTGTTGTAAAGTGTAATGTTGCCAATTGTATAACAAAATTAGTTAGTTTGTTTGATATTTTATTTATTTATTTGGGAAAACAAACGACTACACACTACAACAGTACATAACATTTAAGCAAGAAGAAAAACAAATGTGCACCCAGCGACATTTTCCACAAAAATGGTTAGTTTCTTTGATATTGACAGTAATATTCTAGTTGATTCAAGTTAAAGTCATTGTTTTTAACTATTAAAGTAAATTTAATATTAAATTCTATTGTAAAATCAACCTACCCACTTTGTGTTGATAATTTTAGTTTTTTTTTTGAATACCCTCTTGTGTGTTGATAATGTTTTCTTGAGGTACCCACTTTGCTTTTGATAATTTATAAATTGATATTTGGGGTTCCATACCCGCTTTGTTTTTGATAATTTATAAATGGGGTTCCATAATAAATTTGTACTGGAAAATAATTAAGTAAATGTAATATATTTTATTTTTTATATTATATATATTATTAGCGACCAGAAAGGAAAACCAAATAAAAAAAACAATTCAAACAACCTAAAATTAATTTAATTCAGAATAGACTTAATTTTAACAATATTTCAACGAATCATTAAAATTCGAGCAATCACAAACAACCGTTAATATTCTAAACACGAAACAATAAAACAAGAGCCAAAACAGCATATATGGAACGAACTTACTGCAAGTAGCGTAGGTACCGATAACATTACCGTGCGACGACTCAGGAGCAAATGACCGATACTCTCTCGAGCGCACGCTTTTATATTAATCGGTGGGTACCACCACTACCAACAACAAGTTCTGCTTATACGGCCTCTCCTGATCTTGCACCGCCCTCGGCTGCACCTTGGACTTCTTCGGAAGCACTGGCAGGTACGGCGAGAGCTTGACCGCCGTTTTCGTCCGTCTTGGTCCCGTCCGTTGTCGAAGCACCAGTGGGACCAGCAGATGCACCTGAAGGCTCACCCACATCGTCAGAGTCGTCGTCATTGCAATCTGTATGAGAAACAAGTGGTTAATTATACGTGACAACATGTACACCTTTGCCTATTCTGTCATTCATCACGCATACAAGGCCCTCATACAAAGATACACTTTCACGACCAAAATTAAAACACTTCACTTTCATGAGTATGCATACATCATCATACATCAAATCTCAGTCATACTCATACTTTAACTTGTACAAGTTCACCAGGACTGCGCCTGCCAGGACAGCGCCTGATGCGTGTTCGAGGAACACGACTTCCGGGACAGCGCCCAATGCGCATACATAGTACACGACTTCCGGGACAGCGCCCAATGCGTATACATAGTACACGACTTCCGGGACAGCGCCCAATGCGTATACATAGTACACGACTTCCGGGACAGCGCCCAATGCGTATACATAGTACACGACTTCCGGGACAGCGCCCACTGCGCATTCATAGAACACGACTTCCAAAGCCAGGCACTCTAGGGCTCCAGCCCTGGGAGCGCACTGAGTCTGGGCTGCATCAGCCACCAGTTCCAACCAGTAAGGCAAACACCTGCCTCACATTCACACGCACGCATACACCATACACGTACTACTGGAACATAAAATAAATTATAACGGTTCGGTTAAAACTTACTTTCAAAATATGCAGCACAACTCTCAGGACACCACTCGCCTTTCCAGGGTACCATATACTGAGCTGCGGCCTGAGTTGTCTTGCCTCTAGCTCCACTTAACAACCTCAGCTCATAACGATCACTTGGTAACACTTTAGTCACGCGGTATGGACCTCTCATGCCAGCGTCAAGCTTCCCAGCAGACTGAGAATACTTTATTACGAACACCTGATCGTTAACCTGGAAAACTCTTGGCGGGCGTCTTTGACGATTTACCCGGACGTCTTGGCTCTCTTGATTTTTGTCAAGAGACCCTTTAGCGGAGCTCCTGCTGAGCTCCCTCATGGCTTCTCGATTTGGACTGGAGTTTTCAGCTGCAATGTCACGAATCAGTGCACGAATCACAGGAGTGGTCGCGTTAGTACCGATTAACAAGTACAAAGCTGAGTACTGAGTGGTTTTCTGCTTTGTAACGTTTAAAACCAACTGAATTTTACATAAACTATCAGACCAAGTGGAGTTTTTGTTACCACTCTCGACACGAATCATATTAAGGACCGTTCTCACATAACGCTCGACTTGCCCATTCGAGTGATGCATTTCGGGCGTTATGTAATGGATTTCACAACCCATTTCAAATACCCAACTGGTAAAAGCTGACGCTTCAAACATGCGACCACGGTCACAAACTATCTGTTTGGGTGTCCCAAACAAAGATACGGCGCTATTGAAAACTCGTTTCAATTCGCTTGCATCCTGTCTGTATATAGGGTAGAGTAAACAAAACTTGGTAAAAGAATCTACCAAAACAAGTACAAACTTATATCCGTTGGACTCTGGTAAAGGACCTAATGCATCGACATGAACCGTGTTGAAGGGTAAGTCTGATTTTTCCCATGACGTAATAGGCTGACGAGGAGCTCTTGGAACACGTTTCTTGGAAATGCAAATTAGACAATGGGAAGTATACTTCCTAACAAATTGTCTGAGGCCAGGAAACCAGAAATGTTTTAAAATAAGGTCATAAGTTTTATCAGCCCCGATGTGCTCGTGCTCGTCGTGAAAAACGCGTAATAAACTGAGCCGGTGCCCTTTAGGTATATAGCAAAGTAAGCGCGACTCTTCACCTACAGGTGAGTAGCGATAATAGAGCACATCGTTCTGACACACGTACTTACTGGAGTCCAAGAGACCATCCCTCAGTTTTTTGAGGAGATCGGCAGTCTCGGAATCAGTCGACTGGGCTATTTGTGCCCAATTCAATGGTCTTTCAATATTATTGACTTGCAACGCTGGCGGGTTCCTGCTTAGATAATCCGCGTGACCCATCATCACGCCCTTTCGATATTCAATCGCAAAATTGAAATCCTGCAGATAAATCCACCAGCGTGCAACCCGTGGAAGAAGATCTTTCTTACGCTCGGTGGCCTTCAAAGCATTGCAATCGGTCACGATTTTAAAAGTTATCCCGATCAGATAATGACGGAAGTGTTGCAGTGCCTTGACGACCGCCAACGTTTCCAGTTCATACGAATGGTATTTTGCCTCCGCCCCCTGGGTGACTTTGCTAAAATAGGCTACCACTCGTTTACCACCGTCCTCGTGTACTTGCATAAGTACAGCACCATATCCTGCACTACTGGCGTCAGTGTGCAGCTCGGTAGGAAGGTTTGGGTCAAAAATCGCAAGTATGGGCTCGCTAGTTAAAAGTTTTATAAGATTTTGCCGGACTTGATTTTGATCAGGTCCCCATTCGAATTTTACGTCTTTCTTTGTGAGACGTGAGATACATGCGGTTTTTGTCGAATAACCTTTGATATAACGCCGGAAGTAACCCGCAAGGCCTAAGAACTGGCGCACTTGTCTGACATTACTAGGGATAGGTGCGTTAACTAATGCCTCGATTTTATGCGGACTCGGCCTAACCTGACCGTGACTAATGACGCGGCCCAGATACTCTACTTTGGTGGTAAGAAAAAAGCATTTGCGCACGTTAATTGAGAACCCGGCCTCCGTCAAAGTCTTCAAAACATCGCGTAACAAGGTGATGCCCTTATCGACCGTTAAACTCAGGATCAACACATCATCGATATATACCAGGACACTCCCTGCTTCTATAAATTTACGCAAGGTATTATTGATGATACGCTGATACACAGTGGGAGAATTACATAAGCCATACGGCATTTTTAAATACTCATAGTGAGCTTCAGTGGTTACAAAGCCTGTCCTATGGATCGAGTCCTCGTCAATAGGAATTTGGTGGAAACCTGATGCCATGTCCAAAGACGTGAAGAATCTAGAGCCCCCAAGCCGATCAATGTGGTCATCAATCAAGGGTAGGGGGTACCTATCCCTGACAGTAACACGATTCAAAGCACGAAAATCTACGCACATTCTGTCTGAACCATCCTTTTTCTTGACCAAAATGACCGGGCTTGCGTACTCTGAGTCAGACTCCCTAATTATTTTTTTGTCTAATAGATCTTGACATATCTCGCGAACTTTAAGTTTCTCTTGGTATGACAAGCGGTACGGATGGTATGCCACTGGTACATCACTAGTCAGTTTGATGTGCATTTTGCCCGTTTTTACTGTAGTGGTGGCGGTACCAGATATTAAAAACGGGGAGAACTCTTTTATCACAGCCATCAACTTAACAAGTTCCGCACCAATGAGAGGTGTATTTATTTTGTCAGGTTCATTAACACTCACAGCGTTTACGTTTAGTACCTTATCCGATACATGAGTCAAGTACTGTCCATGTTTTGTGCGAATAAACGTGACACCGTCGCGATTTAGTACGTCCGTCCCTATGATAATGGGTGTATTCATACACGACGCGGGTACTATGACAAAATCTACTTCAAGCGCGATATTACTTAACTCGACAGTCAAAGTGATGTATTCGCGAGCAACAACCTCTTTATCACTCAATCCTTTCAAAGAACACTTAATTTGTTTACGCGAACCGGAAAAATAATTTACTACCGCTGATGATATCAACGATACATTAAGTGCGCCACTATCTATACGAATATCAACTGGTATTCCCTGTATCACGGCTGTATTTATATCGTTGTTATCCTTCGCGGTTGAAAGTTCGCTACACAAATTAACTTTACGTGGATTGTTATTGTTGCTTTGAGACTCTGTCCTAGCCTTAGCAAAACAGTCACTTTCTTTATGCCCTACCTTCTTACAGAAAGAACAAATCGGTCTAGCATTATTACTACTACCGTCTTTATCATTGACATTACGCTTCTTGGGGCACTTATCTTTATAATGCCCTGTTTGGCCGCAATGAAAACATTTGATTTCAGATTTACTGGGGCCGTTAGAATTACGCCTTTTGGTCGTATAACTGGATGAAACTGATTTATCTGGGTAACGATTATCAGACTTACGAGTAGGCTTTACATAATTAGCTAAAAAGGAAACTAGGCATTCTGACGTTAGGTCAGCATTGATAGCAGCTGCACGTACCTGTACATCACTGATACCGTGAACCACTATTTGAACCATAAGTTCTTCGCTTAACCCTTTCACTAAACGTAATTTTAATAACGAACGACGCGCATACTCTGCGTAGGACGAAAACTTGTCGGACGTGGTGTTTACGACTTCATGAAGAGTTTGGGCATAATTAATCTTTTGCGGACACAACGACTTAAATTCCTTAACGAAATTGGACCATGAACGATCATTTGTAGCCCACTCGTTTAGCCAGGTTTTTGAGTCACCTTTCAAACAATGAGCCACACGCGAGAAGCACTCAAGATCGTCCCAATGGTTCACATGCCTAGCCCTGTCCACTTCGCTACACCACACCTCAAAATTGTTTATAGCGGGATCAAAATTTTACACGTAGTAGTTGTTAGACTTATTTTTTGTTAATACCCCCAACACATCAACAAGCGCTTGGGTCGTCGAAACATTATTTTTATCTAAAGGGGGTGTGCTATCACGAATTGACGGCGTAACACGCGAACCACTAGCTGTGTTTGTCTCAATAGCAGTCAATCGCGACATAATAGTGCCCAACACATTTTTCACAGACATATCATGAGGGTGGGATCGAGATCCATCACGATGATGATGTGTACGTGACCTAGACCTTTCTCGCAAACTATGACTGTCAACATTACGTGAACGCGAGTGAGTCCTGTCACGACGCGAATGCGAACGATTTCTACTATGACGTGACCGTGAATGAGTTCTATCACGGCGCGAACGAGTTCTACCGTGAGGCGATCGTGACCCATGCCTATAGTCTTGTCGCGATTCACTGCGACGGCTACGCCTACCCTCAGAGCGAGGCGGCGTACTAATTAGCTCTTCAAGTGGCATTTTTATTTGAAATCAACGGCTGTTTGTGTAGGTATCAAGGCTAATAATTATGAGCAAATAGGCTGAATCCCACTTCTGATATGAGCGACCAGAAAGGAAAACCAAATAAAAAAAACAATTCAAACAACCTAAAATTAATTTAATTCAGAATAGACTTAATTTTAACAATATTTCAACGAATCATTAAAATTCGAGCAATCACAAACAACCGTTAATATTCTAAACACGAAACAATAAAACAAGAGCCAAAACAGCATATATGGAACGAACTTACTGCAAGTAGCGTAGGTACCGATAACATTACCGTGCGACGACTCAGGAGCAAATGACCGATCCTCTCTCGAGCGCACGCTTTTATATTAATCGGTGGGTACCACCACTACCAACAACAAGTTCTGCTTATAATATTATAACAGGAGATAAAATTTCCATTATGGGCCGTTGATTTGGAAGTTCATTTTTTTTTTGTAGGGAGTACTCATAATATAGAAAGCTTTTTACAAATTTTCAAGACTCGGAAATTTAATGTTTTTTTGTATGTTTTTCATGAGGTAAAAAATGAGAATTAGTCCAAGAGCGAGCGAAGCGAGCTCGGGAGCTTAGGGCACCCCGACACGGACAGGTTAGGTTCGAAGAGATGACGGGAGCTGAAGTGAGCGAGCAAAGCGAGCGAACTCAACTCCCGTCATCTTCTTCGTGTTAGGTTACTTTAGACCCTTCAGGCAGAAATAGGAGCCCCGCGCAGCGGGGCTCCGTCAACATTGTTGTTAAATAGTAAATGTAAAAATTTAAACCATGGATATCTCCTTAACCATGGGGTTCCGCGGGGTGGGGATGGTACAGTGGGGTAGCCCCATTACCCACCACTTCCCAACCCCCCTTCCCGCCCCAAAAATCGATGGACATTGATAGAAATTTTTGTTCTTACCTAAAAACTTTAACCATGGATATCTCCATAACCATGGGGTTCCGAGTAGTGGGGATGGTACAGGGGTGTCGAAATACCTCCCCCCACCCTCCCCCCTCCCCTACGCGTCAAAAATCAGCGGCCTATAAAGGAAATTTTAACCATAACAGGGTTCAGTACTATTTGTAAAATTAACTTGTTGTTTCTCTTACAGACTTTATTATTTGATATTTAATTTGGTAAGAGAATTACTGTCAAACTGTTGTTTTGGTTACACACATACATTTTTAATTTAATTTGTTGAACCTTTTGTGTATTAATTAATATTTAATCACCGTTGCTTACATTTTGACAGTATGACTGCCGATACATTTGCTTGTAAGATTAGATCGGAATTGAGATGGGTGACTACGGCGGCCTCTTTAATAAGTAGACCTGATTGATCAGACGCTTTGTTGGCGCGTTCTAGTGAACTCCCAGCGCGTCAGGCCAGGGTAGATAAATATCATGTGGAATGTTTGGAACTATTGTCCACCGAGGACACTGAGTTAGCCGCTGTGGTTGAGGCAGACTTCACACAGTTCTACAGTTACTCTGATGATATTGTTGAGGCAACCAGTAAATTGAGGGGTTCTGCACAGGATGTTTTGAAGGTGGAGACGAGGTCTCCCACCCATCCTGCTTTGTTAGGACGGTTGCCTACGCTAGACTTGCCACACTTTAGTGGAGATTTGGGTCGACCTGTTCAACAGTTTGGTGGATGCTAGGACAGACTTGTCGCCTAGTCAAAAGCAGGCCTACTTGTTCTCCACGTTAAGAGGAGAGGCCCTAGGTTTAGTCAGCCACCTAACTGTTACGGATCAAAGTTATCATACTGCCCGGGAACTGTTGATCAAGCGTTATGCGAACGTGTCGCCTCTTGGACCAATCTGGATTTGAAGGTCCATCGCGGGCCCCAGAGTGGTCCTCTCCGGACCCGCGTCGTGTTGGTGCGGGCCCCCCCCCTCGTGGGAAGGGTGAGTCACGACGCCCTCCTCATCAATATGTGGCGACCCAGGCTCGTAGTATGCGCTGCATATACTGCAACACGGATGGCCACATGGTCACCTCCTGTCCGAAGTTCCTGGCAAGGAACACAAAAGACCGACGGGGAATCTCCAACAGCCGCAAGTGGTGCTAAACCTGTCTGGGACAGCACTTGCAGCGTGATTGCCAGAGGTCAGATCCACTGTCAAGGTAAGCACCACCGCGTGTTGTGTTCTAACCAAAGTGGTGTTGGCGGACCTGATGATGCCCGACGCTCCCCCATAGGCAGGGGTCCGCATCCCCACCAACCCCACCAAACCCACGTGGATCCTCGACGGGGCTCACCTCGCACAGGCGGGGGCAACCCTCCACCCTCTCGAGAGGAGAGGTATTTGGGAATGAAGAGGCAGGCAGCGCCGCGGTCATTCTCACCACCGCAACATGAGCGACCGCGATTGGAGCGCCGCCCGCCCCAGTTTGGACGTGCCCGTGGTTACCAGAACCCGGTGACTGGGCGAGTCGGAAGACACTTCGGCACTCCGGTGGACCACTACCTACACTCCAACTGGCCCGCGTCCGATCTTCCGGACGACTACCAACCCCAGGGGGGTTATCAACAATAGGTGGTCGCCTCCCTCTCCTCCACTACAGCCGCCAAGCTAAAGACAGTCCTTCTGCCAACTGTCTCTGTAAGGATCTGGGCCCCGAAGGGTAACTCTTTGTTAGTTCGTGCCCTTTTGGATTCGGGAGCTCAAGGCTGTCTTGTATCCTTTAGTTTAGTGGAGAGATTGGGTCTCCCACGTGGACCCCACCATTCTGCTATATACGGCATAGGTGGTATTGAAGCGGGTGGTCAACGGGAAGAAGTTGAAATTTGTGCTTCGCCGGTTCATTGTGGGCCAAGAATCTTGGCCAAGGCCGTTGTTTTGAATGATATCATGGGCAGACACCCGCATGTAACCATTAGCCCTGCCGTGGTGAAATTAACGTCGGACCTAACTCCTGCCGACCCGAAGTGGTTTGTACCCGGACCCGTAGACGTGCTTTTAGGTGCGGATGTTTTGGGTTTGATTTTGACCGGGACCAAGCGGGTTCTGCAGACGAATGGGTTAGTAGCTATACCGACAGATTTTGGCTTTAGCTTCATGGGTCCCGTGTTGAAGGGCTCCGCCCCGTGGATTGAGGACCAGGAATTGAATGTGGGGATCTCTCTATCCGACGCCGTTCAGCGCTTCTGGGAAGTCGAAGAGCTTCCACTTACTCCAAGAGTCGATCAAGCTGAACAAGAGTGCGAATTGAATTACCAGAACAATACTGGTCGCCTGGCTGATGGTCGTTTTGTCACTCGTTTGCCGTTTCAGGCTGCACGTCCTCCTCTTGGTCATACCTATGCTTTAGCGGAAAAGAGGTTATTGTCCATGGAGCGTCGAATGCGTAGAGATTCGGATTTTTGTAAGAAATACGTGGACTTCATGCGGGAGTATGAAGATTTGGGACACATGTCTCCTTCTTATCTTGATTGCCGTTCAATCGAGCATTACTTTTTGCCGCACTATGTGGTTTTGAAAACTCCGGGTGGTAAATGGCTCGGCCCCTAAGTCAAATGGAGTTTCTTTGAACCAGTGCTTGCACTCGGGTCCCAAATTGCATAGGGACATTTCGGATATCCTCACCAATTTCCGCCGTCACCAGATTGTTTTTGTGGCTGACATCCGTATGATGTTCAGACAATCTCTTGTTCATCCGAACGACCTGCGCTATCAAATGATACTTTGGCGTGAGCGACCTTGTGATCCGATTTCTGTGTACGAGTTGAATACTACAACGTATGGACTCAGGTCTAGTCCCTATATTGCCATCCGCACTTTATTGGAGTTGGCCAGCCGTGAACAGTTGAAGTATCCACGTGCAGCTGCTATTCTGAAAGACTCCGTATACGTCGATGATCTGTGCACCGGGCCCTATACAGTGGAAGTGGCCTTGGTTTTGCGGGATGAGTTGATTAGAATCCTGAAATCAGGAGGTTACGAATTGCGTAAACGGTTGTCGAATAGTCCGGAGTTGTTGAGTGATCTGCCAGTAGAGCATCAGCAGGATCCTCTCCTTTTTGAGGATGTGAATAACCGCAATTTGATTGCCGTCCTTGGTATCCAGTACCAGCCCGTCCAGGATGTCTTCACCTATCAAGTGAAATTGGATACTCCCCAGACCTGGACAAAGCGCATGGTCTTGTCAACTGTTGCCCGGACCTTTGATCCCAATGGATGGATCACTCCTGTCATATTCTTGGCTAAGTGGTTTTTGCAGAAACTTTGGTTAGCCAATATTACTTGGGACGAGCCTCTGCCGGAAGAGTTGATGAGGGAATGGTTTGCGATTGTTTCTTCCCTTCCGGATGTAAACCGGATTTTCTTGCCCAGACTCCTTCTACCAGCTGGTAAGTTTCGAGTGAGTCTCCACGGATTTTGTGACGGGTCCGAACGAGGGTACACGGCCGTGGTATTTTTACGGACTGTAAGTCCATCCGATTCTGTAGAGGTCCACTTGGTGATGGCTAAGAGTAAGGTGGCGCCTATTAGGTCACGGTTAACCATTCCTAAATTGGAATTGTCTGGAGCAGCTCTTCTAACTAGGCTCCTTCACCATGTTTACAGCACTCTGGGTCGCTCAGTTGATATCTTAGACGTTTTCGCTTGGACTGATAGCGAGATCGTTCTTTGTTGGCTTCGCACCTCTGCTCATACTTTGGAGGTTTTTGTGGCGAATAGAGTCTCACAGATTCAGAACTCTGAGACTAAACTGATCTGGAGACATGTCCCAGGAGAATTGAACCCCGCAGACTGCGCGTCCCGTGGTTGCGAGGCTCCTGCCCTTGTTAATCATTCTCTTTGGTGTGGACCAGACTGGTTGTCGCATCGCGAGTCGTCCTGGCCCCAGAATAGGTTCTCCTCTCCAGAGGTTCTGCCAGGCTTGCGTATTGGAATTGTGAAAACGCAACCTGCATATAATTTGGATTATCTTTTGGACAGATACAGTTCTTTGTCGAAATTGGTAGGAGTTACCGCTTGGGTCCGGCGTTTCATACGAAACGGACGGAATCCTAATAATAAATTGTTATCCTCAGTTTTGTCGCCTCATGAACGCCAAGAGGCCTTGCTGTTGTTGGTTCGTGCTGTACAAGCCGAGCACTTTGACCAAACTATTGAAACCCTGAGGAAATGCTCAGCTTTGAAAGTCTCAATCGCTCGTCTTAATCCATTCCTAGATCAATCTGGTTTGCTCCGAGTCGGAGGACGACTGCGGAATTCGAACTTGCCTTATGGTGCTCGTCATCCTTTGTTGCTCCCGAAAGGAGGAGCGTTGGTGAAATTGTTGGTGTCCGATCGACACATTAATAACGCACACGCCGGTTGCAACGCCCTCGTAGCCATTTTGCAGCGTGAATTTTGGATTTTGTCGGCCAGACGCACTATTCGTGGCATCATCTTTAAATGTATGCAGTGCTATAAGTTGAAGGCTGCTCCCACTCAACCCATAATTGGTGATTTGCCATCCGACCGAGTGACGGAGAGCAGACCATTTGCTTCGGTCGGAACCGATTTCGCTGGTCCCTTCTTGGTGAAGACTTCTCAACTTCGGAACGCCAAGGCTGTCAAGGCCTACTTGTGTGTGTTCGTTTGTCTGGCCTCCAAGGCGGTTCACTTGGAACTTGTAACTGCCCTCAGCACAGATGCGTTTGTTGCAGCACCATGTAGATTTGTTTCCCGCCGAGGACTACCATCTTTGATCCGTTCTGATAACGGTACTAATTATAAGGGCGCTGATAGATATTTAAATGATATTTGTAATTATCTAAATAAGGATGAAGGAATTTTATACCTTTCAGTTTGTTTTGATAATGTGATACCAGAAGGAAAACTGCACAACTTCAATACTCTTGTATATTTTCAGTATTCACATGGTAAGACATAAACTGCACAATAATGGACTTGTATTAATATTTTATCGCTCATGGATTACTCGACCAGAAAATTATCAGAAGACTCTCAGAACAAACGAATTCATGACACCTATCCAAAACACATCACATTTTTAAAATCTTACTTATAAAATATTTACAATCGGCCAGTACGTATATAAATAGGTGGCGCGCAAGTCGCCACAAGGATAAACAGAATTTGAGATTTACCATGGCGCAAATGGGAATTAATTGGCAATTTGACCCCCCAGTGTGCCCACATTGGGTTTGGCATTTTTGAGGCCGTTGTGAAGGTGGCAAAAACGCATCTTCGGCGTGTTATTGGTGAAACAATTTTGACCTTTGAGGAACTTGTTACGGTATTCTGTAAAATCGAGGCAGTCCTCAATTCACGACCCCTCTGTCCGATCTCCTCGGACCCAAATGACCTGGAAGTTTTGACCCCTGGTCATTTTTTGATTTGTCAGCCTCCTAACGCCCTGCCGGAATACCCCTTCAAGGAAATTAAATCTTCGCAATTGACTCGCTTTGAGTTGCTCCAACAGATGTCCCAAAGTTTCTGGCATCGTTGGTCTTTGGAATATTTGCATATTTTGCAGCAGCGCGTCAAGTGGACTGACAAAACTGACCCTCCCAAAGTCGGAGACCTTGTACTTGTTAAAGAACCTAACTTGTTACCTTTGTATTGGCGTCGTGGACGCATTGTAGATTTGATTTATGGGTCTGACGGAGTTCCCAGAGTTGCGGAGGTCATGGTCGGAGATTCGGTTTTGAAGCGAGCAGTGGCGAGTTTAGCACGCTTGCCCATTTATTAGCGGACATAAATCCTTATGTCCGAGACGGGGGGATGTTTTGTCCCGAGTTTATATTTACTCTTAACACCGTGTCCGTGGGCTGTCAACGATTTTGACAGCTGACACTAACAGTGTAGTTAGAAAATTTGAATTGAACACGCGAAAAAATCGGTGTCTTGTATTCTAATAACCTAATCGAGCGATATTTCGGTGATTGTATTTGTTAATCGCGCCCGCCGTTCGCAATCGGCGTTGTGGGGCACCCCTAAAGTGGGTTTAGAGTATATTTTCACGCGCATCGAAGTGCTTTTGCGGGATACGTGCTGCCTGGTGGACGCCGGCCGGATACTTCGGTCCAGACAGCCGTCAGTCTATCCCTTATTGTCTTTATTATACATATTCTCCTATCCCTAACCTCACGGCACGAGATTGATCGATGCCCAGGAGTCTACCGCAGGAATCTAAGGTAAGTACGAATAATATTACCGGCCAACCCTTGTTTTTTTTTCCTTATCCTACTTCGGGTTTAAGGTGGCCTTAAACCCGAAGTAGGATAAGGAGCAAATCCTCTACCAATAAGGAGCAAATTCCTAGCTTTCCACTGCCGCGAACCGCGGTTTCGTGGGATACGGTTCTGATTGGATCCAGGAGTGGCACGCTGCTAATGGGCCCCAGTGATGAGCTCCTGGCTTGGGATCCGCAGACCTGTATAACACCCCCTCTAAAAAGCTTATTTTATTCACTAAAAACAGTGAATAAAAAGCACTTCTAATCACTGTTTTGATGTTTGAATTTAGAACTTACCAATATATTTAACCTCCATCTCAATGCTATATAACCTTCTTAAGCAAAAAATATTCGATACAAAGAATACTCGACGTACAAACTCCTTGTGCTTTTCGCTTAATTTTTCTTTTTCTCGTAGTCATGGTATAAAGTAGTATGCAACTCTTGAAAAAACCTGATTTATATCGAGGGCCATGAATCACTCGCAACGCTCAGGATTCTAACACCACACAAAAAAATATTGGCTTAACATGTTTGTAAGAAACATAAATAACATGCGCGATGACAAATTATATTATTTAATAATTTGGTGGATATGTTAAATCACTAAGTTATAAATTACTTTTATCCGTTTGAGAAAGTTTTTCAGAATAAATACACGATTTAAATCCTAAAATTTACATAAAATGAAGTAAGTCTTGAGTTTTCAAGAATTATTATCTTAGCCTCAACTCCGTTTACTAAAGTAGTACCTACTGCAATATCCTAAAATAAATTAACAGTATAAACTAAGAGAGACTTAAATACAATAGATTCAGATTTCTGTATATAATATTTTTTTGCCAGTAGATGTCAACTTTCCCGGAAAGATATACCCAGTAGAACAAAAGCCAGTGTAAAGTTGTAAACTATAGGACAACCGCATTACCATTCCAGAATACTTGGCAGACCTTGAATAGTAGCGTTATCGGTACAAATTGTTCACTCGATTAACAACCATTATTTTAATGGAATAAATGAATCATTAATTCACGACAGAACAAACATTAAACACATTGAAAAGGAATCAAGTAAACATATATTGATACTTGTCTGTTTTGGTATCTGAGATATAATCTACTTACAGGAAATGAGACTGATCAATTATTCGGTTTTAACCTGCTTCTTTTCTAAGGCCAATTCCACCCGAACATAAAAAAAATACCTGTACACCAAGGGTAACTAATTACATTCATTTTGAATCCGTTTTTTTTTTAAATATCATCATTGCGTTCCGACGATGAACGAACGATGACGATTTTGATGAGATGATTCGTCCGTTGACGAATCGACGGCAGTAAAGACAAATGCGGGATAAATCATTAAAATACGTATTCAAGTTACGCGAGTAAATTATATTGCACTGTTTACTTATGGGCCACATAAAATAGGTAGGTGGTCCGGTTACGGACCGCTGTCCGCACTTTGGTGACCCCTGCTATACACTGTTTGCTGCGTGGGGCAACGTATAAAAAAAAGGCATTTAGTTTTCACTACGTGTGGGTGCATACACACATTCTACCAGTGAAATGATGTTCGTGTAGTGCCAGAGATTAGGTACCTCCTATATGTATAACTACTTTACTATAATATTGGGTTAGATTAAACCCCAAATTTACACAATCCATACCGACTATAAACTTCACAGTAATACATATGATATATACCTAGAAACGAGTAAATATGCTAAGGATTGCTAAGACTTAAATTGTATTTACAGTACAACCCACGTCAAGAAAACGAACTGACCTATCTCCTTGAAATCTCATTTTGCAACAATTAAAAACATTAACAAGGTTCTCGTGTAAGCCTGTGTTTTATTGCAGTTAAATTACGTAGAAAACATTGTAGAAACGACGCCACGGTAATGCCTGGCATAAACTTCAATCCCTACGAGCAGATAAAAGTTAAAGACTGGCTTTGTTTACATTTAATAGTACATTATGGTACAGTGTGTAATGTTGGTAATTACCGCTGAGGCGCCATTGAGACCCGAGCCGTTAGGTGAGGGTCTTAAGAGAGCCGAGGACGGTAATCATCAATACACACGTGTATCATACGACGTTTTTCAACACACTTGTGAAGAAAATAATACAAAAAAATCATTTCCAACAGTGAAAACGAATTGTGAAATATTTTTCGCAATGGCGGGCAAAATTAATCAGTTTTCCTATGCGCGCGCATCTAACCATGGCGATCGGCCATAGACTAAAAATAATGAGTTATCTTTTTTTTGGCTTTTCGCGAATAGCGTTTTAGCCACGTACAAAATGGGGAATTTCAAGTTTTCTTTATTACAAACAAAAACAAAAGTTATATTTAAATGAAATTTTATTTATTAAACACGTACAAGTTGAAATAATCTATTTAAATACGAAGTTGCATGAAATGTGTTACATTTGTACTATTGAGCACGATCTTTTTTGTATCGAAACTTTTTTAAGAACAAAGCTAACTCAACCAATAACTAAAAAAAAAAACTCTTTATCTCACTTGTGAATAATAGTAATCAAAAAGTCACAGTTTGATAACAGGTGTCATTATGTGCCTAATTGCGGTGAAATTAGAGCCACTTTATGAGCAAGTGTGTTGAAAAGTATATTATTATGGCAACATCTTTTTAGTAGGTTCAAACAACAATTAAATTACAAAATAACGATTTTCATTACCTTAGGTAGTATAAATAAATAAATACCTGTGATAAAGGTTCATAATATTATTATGTGTCGCAGTCAATTACACAGGCTTTAAAAATTTAGTACCACACTTTTGAAATGATAATTTCCCCTAAACTATAGACGAAAAAAAACTCTAACTAGTTCTAAATAAAAAACGTTAAATAGAAAGTTTAATCAGCTTTCTTTGAAATTATAGTTTAATAAACATTAGTAACCTCTTTAACTTAAAAAAAGATAGATACCAAAAACCTATATAGGCACATGACCTTTCATCAGAAAAATAAAAAATGGTTATAGGAAGTTTTTCACCAAAGAACATATTTATAAATTTTAAAGTTTTTGCCAGTTAGATAAAAATGGTAATTTTTTGGTTTTTATCTTTTTATGTTAAAAGCAAAGTTGATGAAATTTCCAAAACTCGATTTTTATTTCAAAACTCTGACTTCTATAGTTTAGTAGAAGATGCAATTTCAAAACTGTGGTACTTAGTTTTGAAGGCCAGTGTAAATTAATTATTCTGTCAGTTAACAGCCTAACGTTTTTACTAAACGTTGGCGTTAAACTTGTAAATCCCATGAGAGTTTAAGTCAGTAATGTTGTTTTTTCACTCTTCAGGCGAATGGATCTCAATCCATAAAAGATGTCACAGCAGTGCATTATTGAAGTTAAACGATCAACAGTTTGCACAGAAGAGGACAAAAAAATAAAAAAGCATGGTCACCACCATCAGTATCATCATAGTCATACAATGCCCGACTTCGCTCGCAGCTGGCCTTTTTCTTGCCTGACCTGCTTTTTTCTAGGGTCTCCCCTTCCCCCCAAGACACCCCCGAAAAGCAAACACGATGTACTAAAATAATGCTACTGCATTTGAACCGAAAGGGCAATGCCAAACAAACACTACACTATTTAGCGCAGTGTTATCAAAACCGCAGGGAATTTCGAACTAATATGCAACTACACCACTACCTACACTGTAACCAAAAGGTCGTGCCTTTAAACATGTATAATAGGACCTATGACCTTTTGCTTTCAGCTCTGTATAGCGAGGACCGCATGATTAAACGTATATGTTAAGAAGTTAGGAAGACATTTTGCGAGACTAATTAAAAATGGGTAAAGCGTATAACTTACATGGTTCATGTATTTTTCTAGGGGTGCTGTAGGTATATGTATACCTACAGCACCCCCACATTTCACTAGCTACGTTTGATACCTCATGTAATAGGGACGAGCCTACTAGTGTTTTTACACCCTTAAAAAATGTCACAAGTGCCTATAATAATTTAAAACTAGTGATAACATAATCCAACATTAGTACCATTATTTTCAGATTATTTAAAAAATAGAACTAGTGATTAAAAAAAAACAGTAGTGCCTTCATAGAACTGTTAATGTTACTAGTGGCAACGAAGGTTGGCCCGGGCACAAATCATATCTTTGCCTGAACCTAGAATTGAATCTAGAATATCATACTGAACAATAGTATTTGCAACCACTTGACCAAAAAGCGTTTTAGTGCAGATAATTCCCATTTGGTTTTTGATAAACATCACCTGGCTTAAAATACTTTTATTGTGTTTCCAAAAGCCATATTTGGATTAAAATGTCAGACAAGAAAACGCGTAATCTTATTGCAAATTAACCTTTTTGTATCAGCTTTTCTAAGATTGCCAAAAGAGTTCGCTAAGTACAGTGTTACGTGATCTTTTAGGACCAGAGCTGGAATTTAATACAAATGTAAGTGAGTGTCTGCTTTCGTAAGACTATAATGATAGGTTACGTTTTAAGTATTTATTCGTCGAAGTATTACCCATTTCTAAAAAAAGAAATTATTGCTCAAAAATAATGTGATTGATCAAGCTGTAAGGTAGATGAAGATCAAAAAAACGATGGATAGATTGATTAAAATGATTAAAAGATGCTAGATCGTTGGGGGCTATGGGGGCGGCCTTCACCCAGCAGTGGGATAATAAAGGGTAATAAAAAAGGCTAGAAAGGGGATGACTATTCTGATGAAGATCAATAGAACTGTCTTAAAGAAGAAAACGTGCTGCGCCCACCCCTTATAAATTCTGTTTTTTTATTTATTTATTATGGGTTTGCTCTTGACTCTAGTCTAGGTCAGAGGTGACAGAGACAAAGTCGACGATGGAGTGAGCTTACCCAGAACAAGACTGTTCACTCTAACTTTGAAGAGATTCGGGTTGTATGCGTTCGGAAACACAGACGCAGGCAGTGAGTTCCACTCTTTTGCAGTTCGCATTATGAAGGATGTTTGGAAGCGCTTGGTGCGAATTGGTGTAATGGCAGCTATGTGAGGATGGTAACTTGCAATGCGTCTAGATGTCCGATGGTAGAACGGGGCTGGTGGGATGATTTGATGATTCAAATGGATGTCAACTCCATGCCAAGGAGCTCGAGCCGATCAGTCACAGGAACAGATGCACCCCGAAAAATAGGCGTTGGGATGAAATAAGTCCTTTTCGCGGTAAAAAGACATGCCTGTGTTTTAGTGGCGTTAAAAGAGACCAGATTGCCATCACCCCAATGGGAGACAAGACTTAAGGTCTAATCTGTACGCCCCACCATAGCCTTTCTCAAGGAATGAAATTCATCCCCGCCGGTTTTTGCGCTGGACTAGTATATCTCTGAAACAGTACTGTCATCTGCGTAATCAACAATACCAGGCAGAAGTAGGTCATTGATGTGCAGCAGGAAAAGAGTTGCAGAGAGAACAGACCCCTGAGGAATTCCGGCAGTAAGGTCAGAGGAGCAGACGATAACGACTACTCGGATATGGGCAGGAAAATGGTGTTTATTTATTTATTAGGGACAAAAAAACAGTTACATGTTAAAGTTTGAATAAAACTATGAGTACATAATAAATTGGCAAACATATAACCCACACCATTGTTCACGGATTAATATATGAACAAATAGGAAACGGAAGAGCATCGTTCATCGCGTAAATTTATCTTAGATTATGTTTGTTTCTGATTCTACGAACATAATCCACAAAGGCCCTCAAGCGGAGGATATACAGTAACCTTATAGTTAATTACAGTTTTGGGCTGTTTGGGGTCAAAAGGCTTGGTTCATTGGTCCAAGTGCACGTCTCCCCATTGAGCGTCTAATTAGCAGACACAATATAAACACCAATAGCTTACGCATACATGGTGTGCGTGCTACGTTTGAAGAGTGGAGATCTTTCACCGACTGGCCACGTTGAATGGCAATACTGGTTCTTTGCGCAAAGAATAAGCATTGCCATTCAACGTGGTAATGCTGCCAGTCTTCTGGGCACGCGGCGTTGAGGAGTACTTCGACGCCTAGGTGTGCCTTTCTTTTGTATATATGTAAGTATACTGTGATTTTTGATTTCGTAAACTAAACTAGGTAAATTGAGGAGTCACGTCACATCGATTCGATGAATCACTTATGATTGAACCTTACCTACAACACTATGCTCCGCGCTTGCAACATTACAAAAAAATAAGGTTATTGGCAGCTGTCAATGTAGTCTACGAAATTAAAAATCACAGTATAGTTAGGTTTAGTATAGTTTAGTTTTGTTTAGTGGTAAGTACATATTTTGTCAGTTAGAAATAAATAGTATCCCAAAATAAAGAGCAGCTCTAAAGTAAACATGGCAACAATACTAATACCATTATATTCATGAATTTATGCAGCAGGTAAAACACATTTTATCGGTCTTCATATATCAGTCCCAATAGAATTGTTACCACGGTAACTGTTCATCTGCCCACGGGTTATAGTATCGACCGAATATATCTATTAATATTTCAATTCATGCCAAACCTATTTTCCTTACATACAATGATAGATGAAATCTAAGGTGACTGATAATAATCATTATAGTCGCTTTCATTTTGATGTGGGTAAAATAATTTAGTCAGGGGAATAATTTATGACGTGTGTTATTGCTATAATAATAACTGTAAACTTATCAGTAGAAGTGACAAAGTCTATTTCTATATTCTACCAACAGATTGAAGTATGGAGGTTGATTGAAACACGTTCGTTCAAGACAAGCGTTTATTACTGACTAAACTTAATATAAAGGTTTCTTACTTTCATTTACGCACTTCACCTCCGGGGGTGAAAGAAAAGAAATAATAACACAGTCAAAGCTAAAGCAAAAAGAAAATCAAAAGGTATATTTTCTTCAAAAACTTACTTACCTAATCTTTTTGTCCTATCTTTATGTATTGTTATACATAAAGATAGGACAAAAAGATTATCTATCTTACCATTTTTAATTATCTTTACATTAACGCCTCAATCTTCTAACACTTCAAAAGGTCCATCAAAAATACAGTCTAATTTACGAGCACATTCATTATTTACTAAAATAAGATCATTTTTCTTACAAAATACTGGATTACATGATTTATCATATTTGTCTTTTCTTTTTTCCTTACAAGCTACCAATTTTTTTTCTTGCATCTCTTAAAGCTACTTTCAACTTATATTTTAAATCTAAACAATAATCATCAGTATTATAAAGTGGTTCAAAACCATATTCTAAACTATTTGGCAAACGACATTGTTTTCCAAACACATTCCCTTATGGGCTATAAGGTTTGTATTTGGATGTTTACACTAGTATTCAAACTAAAACACGAGAAAGGTAGCCAATCTTACCATGAATGATACACATTATAACAATAAGTTCTTAAAAATGTTCCTAAATGTTTATGAGCTATCTCTAGTGAACTGATTGACTAATGGTGATATGCAGTGGATTGTAACTTTTTATCTCTAATAGCCTACATACCTGTTCCATAACTTGAGAAATAAACTCTGTCCCCCTATCCGTAGCTATGGATTTTGGGATACCGAATCGTAAAATAAAATTATTAACAAAAGCTTTTGCTACAGTAACCATTTCCTTATTTGGTAATGGTTATGCATCTATGGATTTTGTCAACTCGCATTTTAAGGTTGAAATATAACAATTTCCTGACTCGTCCCTGTCTAAAGGTCCAACTAAGTAAAGGAAAACTTTCTCAAAGGCAGCTAATAGTCATGGGATGTCTCGATAAAAATTATTTTTCTTTTTCGTCATATATTCTTTCTATTTCTTAAAGGATTTAATTTTACTACATAAACCTCTTATAAATTCATTATTATTATCATCTTTCACTATGCATGCGAGTGAGCAGTGGTGGCCCAGTGTTTACGGTCCCGACTTACGAGTTGTAGGTCGTGGGTTCGAACCCGAGCAGGCGCTTTACTTTGTGTAATTTATTTCATCACCACTGCTCCCAAAACGGTGAAGGAAAACATTGTGAGTAAACCGGCATGTCCTAGAACCAAAAATTCAAAGACATGTGACATCTACCAATCCGCACTGGGCCCGCGTGGTCGATTATAGCCCTCTCCCTCTATGAGAGGAGGCCTGTGTCCCAGCAGTGGAAACTTTAAAAAGGCTGATGATGTGATGTGACTATGCATAGTTCTTTTACTTCTATTCTTTTACAAAACTTCTCTAACTTAGTCGCTAATTCGGCTTACAGAAATGCAATCTAAAGTCAAGGTTAACACACAATAGCATAGCTTGTATATAAACAAAACAGTCCTTTCGTTCCCCTATCATATTTTCCCTTTTATACTTTCTTATATTTTTTTTTTCTACTTACTTCATTTCAATAGAATCATACGGCTGTCTTAGTAATTCCACAATCCTTGGTTGATCAGGCCAATTGTCGGTGGGTTTACTAGGCACAGTTTGTTTTTTCTTACAACTCTCTTCCAACCTCCTCTTTTGTCCTCTAGTGTTACAGCTTCTTAGCCATGTCTACAAGCTGTTTTCAAGAGTCATCACAAATCGTCTCACTCGCAGGTTTGACGATTTCCAGCCTCCCGAACAAGCCGGATTCCGTAAAGGCTTTAGCACCGTAGACCACATACATACGCTGCGGCAGGTTATACAGAAGACCGAAGAGTACAACCTGTCTCTCTGTTTAGAGTTTGTGGACTACGAGAAAGCCTTCGATTCGATCGAGACTTGGGCTGTGCTGCAGTCTCTCCAACGGTGCCAAATTGACTACTGGTACATCGAGGTGTTGAAGTGTTTATACAAAAACGCCACCATGTCAGTTCGACTTCAGGATCAGACCACGGAACCCCTACATTTGCAGCGAGGTGTGAGACAGGGAGATGACATATCTCCGAAGCTGTTTACCGCTGCACTGGAGGACGTCTTCAAGGTTCTGGACTGGAGCGGGCTAGGCATCAACGTCAATGGCGAGTACATCACTCACCTTCGATTTGCCGATGATATAGTGGTTATGGCTGAGACCATGGAGGACCTCAGTACAATGGTCGATGACCTCAGTAGAGTTTCCGAAAGAGTGGGTCTAAGGATGAACATGGACAAAACCAAGGTGATGCTGAATGCCCATGTTACACCCACTCCTATCAGGGTCGGAGACTCTACACTCGAAGTTGTGGGCAACTATGTCTACCTGGGACAAACGATTCAGTTGGGTAGGGCCAACTTCGAGAAAGAAGTCAATCGTCGGATCCGACTCGGATGGGCAGCGTTTTGGAAGTTGCGCGGTATCTTCTCGTCCAACTTACCACAGTGTCTCAAGGCGAAAGTCTATGACCAGTGTGTGTTGCCAGTGATGACATATGGCTCTGAAACGTGGTCGCTTACAATGGGCCTCATCAGAAAGCTTACTGTCACTCAAAGGGCAATGGAGAGGGCTATGCTCGGAGTTTCCTTGCGTGATCGAATCAGAAATGTAGAGATCCGCAAGAGAACCAGGGTTACCGACATAGCCCGAAAAATTGCCAAACTTAAGTGGCAGTGGGCAGGGCACATTGCTCGCAGAACGGATGGCCGATGGGGTAGAAAGATTCTGGAGTGGCGACCGCGAACCGGAAGACGTTGCGTTGGAAGGCCTCCCACCAGGTGGACCGATGACCCGGTGAAGGTGTGGTTGCGAGACGCACGGTACCGGTCAAAGTGGCGACGCTTGGGGGAGGCCTATGTCCAGCAGTGGACGTCTTTCGGCTGATATGATGATGATGATGTTACAGCTAAAATTCGCTCTTTCATATTCTTTAATTCATTCGATGTTATGCACCACCACCTTGATAATGCATCCGCAATCACATTGTCCTTACCTTTCACATACACTATCTTAAAATCATATTCTTCAAGTATTAACCTGAATTTAATTAGCCTACTAGAAGGGTCCTTCATACCGAATAAATAAAATTATGGTTTGTAGTCTGTCATAATAGTAAAAGTTCTGCCAAATTGATACGGTCAAAAATATTTTACCGCCCATACTTTAACTGTTAATTCTTTCTGTATTACTGGATAATTTTTCTCTGCCTTATTTAATGGTCTGCTGGCATAAGCAACTGGTTTCATATTCTTGTTACACTCCTACTGCCAAATCAGAACGATTTAAAGGCATAGTAATTGTTGCAAAGGACGGCACGAATTTTCTATAGTAGTTGCAGAAGACAACAAACCGTCGCACTTCATCCGCGTCTTTTGGTAGGTATTGGAAATTTTTCTTAAACTTTAGTTTTTTCAGGGTCGGGTGAAACACTGTCAGCAGAAACTACATGACCCAGATATAAAATGTATTTCTTCAAGAATTGACATTTAGTAGGATTCAACTTTAAATTAACCTTCCTCAGTCTTTCAAAAACATCAATAAGATTTTGACTATGTATATTTAAAGATCTTCCAAAAAAAGATTACGTCATCTAAATAAACAAAACACTTCGCAAAAGCTAATCCTGACATCGCAATTGACATAACTCTACTAAATGCACTACAAGAAGTCAGACCCATTGGTAATCGTTTTAATTGGTAATGTCCTGTACTGGTTGAAAATGCAGTATATTTACAGCTTTCAGATGCCAGTTTCACTTGATAATATCCTTGTTAAAGGTCTAAATGAATAAAATAGATTGAGCCAGTTAAAAAGTCTAAAATATCAGTAATGTTCGGCAAAGGAAACTTGTCATCTACAATATTTTTGTTTAATTTCCGAAAATTAATTACTAAACGCCACTTTTCAGATCCCTGTTTTTTGGAACTAGTAGTATTGGACTAGACCATTCACTAGTTGATACTTTTATAATATCATCCTTATTATCGATTTGCTTATTTACTTCCGGCTTTATGGCTTGTGGTAACCTGTACGGTTTGTTATAAATAGGATTAATATTACTCTTCAACGTTATCAATTGTTCGCAAGTATTTGTTGTTTCTAATTTATCTCTGGGTAAAAAGAAAATATCAGAATATTTAGTACATATTTTATCAATGGATTATTTTTCTTCTCTGTTTAAATGTTGTAATTCTAAAATAGGTAATAAAGTAATGGCTCTTTCTAAACTACTTTCATGTTTGCTAAATTTAAAAATGTGGTAGTCCTCTAAGGCCTCTACGTTTAATACTATTTTTTTTAAACTTACTTCTTTATCTCGAGTATTTAAAAAAAAATATAGGCACTCTTTTATTTTTAGGCCTAACTATAGTACCTGCTAGGCAAACATCGTTTTCTATTTCTCTAGCGCTAACAAAGCAATCATCTTCCACTTCCGTATTTAAATGATCGTAATGGATGGTTTCACTTCGAAATGATGAATTACTATAATCCGGTTTGTCAAATATTGGTTGATTATAATATTTTCTCCTATCTGTAGCGTCAACAAATTTTTATTTAAATCAATATTAGCTTTATACCTTTTCATAAAATCTAATCCTAATATTCCATCAACGGTGATTAGTAAAGTTTTAAAAATATGAAACTTAATTTGAAATGAATCAGTTTCAGAAGCATTTAAATCGAGCAATACATATCCTGTGGAGTAAAACTTACCTCTAATTCCATTGACCGCTAAATTATTGCGAAACACCTGGGTTCTCTTTGGAAGTTCTTCTTCCATATTAATTGAAATGAATGCGCCTGTATCTAATAATGGTATAAAATTTTATCGTTAATATAGAAGTTAACAAATTTAAAATTATTTGTACTGGTATTATAAACAAAATTGTTAATAACGAAAAAAACAGAATCATATCTGACTTCTGTTCCAAACGATTTGTAGTTCGTGCTTGAGTATTATCACTCTGTGGTGGGATCATCACTTTGTAAAAACCTTGGACACCACGTCTATTATAGTAATAACCCTGTCTGCTATGCTATCCTCTGCCGCGGGGGCCGTACCAAAAAGGTCTGGAGTGGCCTTGGTATCTATTTGAGTGGTAACCATAATTATTAAAATTATTTTGATAGTTACCTCAGTCGTTATTTTGAAAATTTTGACAAATACGTACCCTATTTTGTCTCGAGGGCTTAGGAACACGATAATTGTGCCTACCGCGAAAGGTTGATGTCGCGTAGATTCTTAACTGCGCGATTCAGAAAAATACAGAAATGGTACAACGCCATCTATCGAGTGTAGGGTAAAACTCTCGATCTAACAACCCGCCCACCATGGACAGTATGTCCAGAACTTTGTTTGAATATGACAGGAAAACTAACTGACCGCCCACCATGAAACAAAACACAAAATTTGATGGGAAGTAAAAACAATAGTGGGCTGTATTTGAACAACGAAAATATCAATTAACTCTAAGAAAAATATATAAAACCTTAATGTTAAACTTAAATGTTAACTTAACCACAATTAAATAATCTTTAACACTAATTCAAATAAAACTGAACAAGAGAATACTAAACATTTATGAGGTGATAGGAAGTACAATTAACTTCGACACAGGTCTTTTAATCATAGAACCTTTACAGCGCAATGTAACCACTCTTGTGATTTTGTCCGACCTAGTATGCTTTTCCGTAATGAGACCGTAGAGCCATATTGCAGGTGGAAGATCATCTTCCATAACTAACACGGTTCACGGTTCTACGGTTTGATGTGCCCATTTGTTCCTCTGATGAAATTGAACTAGATATTCACGCGACCACCTACGCCAGAAGTCCTGAACCATGCGTTGAGTCAGCTGCCATCTTCTCAAGGTACTAATATTTGAATTCTCAAAATTTATTTCGGCTACGAGAAGCAACGGCTCGCCTACTAGAAAATGACCCGGTGTTAATGGGCATGGATCTTCTGGGTTAGTGCTCATAGAGGAAATAGGCCTGGAGTTTAAACAGGCTTCTATTTGGGCAAGCACTGTTGTCAGTTCCTTAAAAGTGAGTGTGCTTCTAAAGACCACTCTTTTAAGATGGTGTTTGGTTGACTTCACTCCAGCCTCCCAAATTCCACCGAAATTTGGGGAGTGAGGTGGAATGAAGCTCCAAGTTGTTCCATTGGATGCCAAGCAATCGGCAATATCAGTTGCTAAGCCGGACCTTTCATTGTTGAACAACGCCTTCAATTCCTTGTTAGCTCCAACAAAGGTAGTGCCGATATTACTCCACATCTCACCACAATGGCCTCTCCTCGCTGTAAAGCGCTTAAAGGCTGCTAAAAAGGCTTGGGAAGTCAAGTCACTGACGACTTCTAAATGTATGGCCCGAGTAGCCATACACATGAAAAAACATATGTAACCTTTGGTGGAGTGATAACCGCGACCCTTGGTAGGACGGATGCTAATAGAACCTGCATAGTCCACGCCACTTCTAAAGAAAGGTAGGCAAGCATTGACTCTGGCAGAGGGCAATGACCCCATTAAAGGATGTACAGACCGAGCGGAATGACGGATGCAAACAACACATTTGTGAACGTATTGTCTAACGATATCCTTTGCATTTATTATCCAATATTTAGATCGTAAATAATTAAAAACTAACTGAGCCCCACCGTGCAACGTGCGTTCATGAGCGTCAGCTATCAAGAGGTGGGTTAAATGTGATTTACGAGGAAGAATTATAGGATGCTTCGAATCTTCGTGAAGGTTGGCCCTGTGTAACCTACCACCAACTCTCAAAATCTGTTCATGATCCAGGTAAGGATTGAGCGAGGTAAGTGCTCCCTTTTTATTTATTTCTTTACTTATTTTCAAACTATCCATCTCCAATCCAAAATGTTCCTTTTGACATAATTTAATGCAGGTAAATAAAGCCCCTTGAATTTCAGAATTTGTTAGAAATCTATCGAATTTAGTAGAATAATTTTTATTTTTAAATTTTAAGAACCTTTTACAATAAGCTACTACTCTTGTAAGTTTTCTAAGAGAAGAATATTTAAAAGTTATACAATCCTCATTCCTTTCTGTCACTGCTGTGTTGCATGCTATTACTGATTTTCTCTCCTCTAGGTTAGTTTCTTTAATTTCCCTTCTACTATAATTAATTTCTTTATTATTGAGCCAACTAGGTCCCTGTGTCCACAACCCTAGGCCCGCGCACTCGGAAGGGTTTACGCCACGTGATGCGATGTCTGCGGGATTATTACTAGACTGGACGTGCGACCACTGACTGTTCTCCATAACGGTAAGTATTTCAGACACTCTGTTGCCTACGAATGTCTTCCAACGGCTGGGGTGGCTGCTCAACCAGGCAAGCACCACTGTCGAGTCAGTCCAGGCATGTATGTGTTCTTTACCAATATCCAAGGTGACGGAAACTTCACGTAGAAGTATATAATATAATATAAGGTATAGATACCTGTTTGACAGGGGCCACCTTGGTCTTAGCTACGACCAGACTCACATGAACTCGACCATTAGCATCAGTACACCGAACATAGACAGCGGCTGCGTATGCCACATTAGATGCGTCAGAAAACCCGTGCAACTCTAGCAAGACGTCATATTGACTCATGTGAATCCACCGTGGCAGACGGAAGTCCCTAAGATGGTTTAGGTTATTTCTATAATTAAGCCACTCCTTTAACAGGTGATCTGGTAGTACATCGTCCCATTCAGATCCTGTTAACCACAGGCGTTGAATAAACACCTTGGCTGTTACTATCAGCGGCGCAAGCCAGCCAAGAGGGTCAAATAAGCGAGCGATGTCAGAGATCACTTTTCGCTTGGTTATGGGAGTTTCGGGCGGGGGAAGTTGCACAGTGTATCTAAACTCAACTAACTTTCTCTGATAAGTTAATTCTAAAATTTTTGTGAGTGTATCCATCATAAGCTCCAGATTGTCCTGCCTAGCAGTATCCTCGTTCATTTTGGATAAAAATTCATCACTGCTGCTGGACCACTTTTGAAGCTTGAAGCCTCCACGAGCTAACAATTGATTCAGCTGTTGATAAATAAGTTCCCCTTCAGCGACAGATTGACAACCTGTCAACAGATCGTCGACGTAGAACGATGTAAGGACTCTGTCTGCCACTAGAGGAAAATCACTTCCTTCGTCTCGAGCTAGTTGCTGTAGAGACCGGACCGCTAGGTATGGTGCAGAGGACGTTCCAAAAGTTACACGCAACAGCCGAATATGCTTCAGTTCATCGTTTGGATTGTCATGTCACAAAATGCGCTGATAATCAGCGTCCTCGTTTGCAACCTTGACCTGACAGTACATTTTCACGATGTCTGCAATCAAACTTATGGGATGACAGCGCCAACGCATGATGGTTTGACGCAGATCAGGTTGTAGGGTTGGGCCAACCATTCATTCTGTATTTAATGCTACACTATTGTGGCCTGAACATGAAGCATCGAAGACGACCCTAACCTTAGTGGTGCTTTTATCCTCACGCACCACCGCGTGATGTGGTAGGTAGAACGCATCCCTACCTAATTCTATTTGGGGTACAACTTCAGCATGTCCCAGTTGAATAAATTCATTTATGACTGCACTATAGAGCTTAATCATGACAAACGAGTTATCGGACGCTCCGATATGTGTTTTTAACTTCAGCTGACGTGCACATACGCACTAACAAATCGACGCCGTCATGCTTGAACATCCTTGGCCAAAACCTCTGAAAAAGGAACAAGGCGTCCTCCCAACACTAACAAGAATGATGCGTCAACTCACATCGACCCGGATGGGGTTTAATCTTAAAAATTCAGATATGATAAAAAAAAACGATCTCGTGCGTTTATCAGGCCAGAGAAGGAAAGGCTGGATCGCATTGAATTTAATTTCTATTCATAGAACTTGCACCAGGGCTTATTATTATAAATGCATTTTCTTTTTTAAACAACAGTCATTAACTGGACCGATGATGTCAACTCAACATCCTTTGCAAAGGCTATGGCCCGTTAGCAAAGTCAGTTTCAGTTACTACATTAAGCAACCCACTGGTTTAAACTAATATCCTGGCTTAAGCCTATATAGCCATAATCGCGTAACAAATAAATACGTCATATTTCTTCAATGCATAATGTTGCCAACCTCTTCTTCGCCCAGCAGCATACAATTCATCAGCACCTCAGCACATGCAACGGAAAGAATTAATTTAATTTTACATATCATATTTGAAAATATCGATAAGTAAGCTATCGATACCTTTTTCCTACTTTCCCAACCCTATTAACTTCAATGAGTCAAATTTGATAGTTGTCATTCATATTTTTTTTTAATTGCCATTGGGCCTCGTCCTATATGGAAACCTTAATATCCTTAACCTACTCATGTATTCTAACCCCAAGTCTACATTAAACGATCAACTTATTTGCATCTATCCTAGGCCTAACTCTACTATTCGCCAATTTTCTATCTATCTAGAATATAACTTATATCTCTACATAACTATTCCTGTCAATGGTCCGGCCTAACTAATCTGTGGCTAATACGGAGCATAGAGTATAATTAAATTTAATTATGGTGTGATCACTGTGCTTTATTATTTTGTTTATGGCACTATAATTATGTCAAACAAATTCTTATAATAAAAACTATGTTTTACTTTTGACAAGGTTTTGACACTGTATTTTTTTGTATTATCTGTAGGACTTCGTATCAAACCATTTCTTACAATGACATCTATGAACTGACCTCTATCATACAAGTACGCTGGACTTCATATTATCGATGACAAAATTAAGACATTTGTTTTTCGCCATTTTGGCGCTGATAGCAACGTGACTTAACGTCAGAGTCCATGGAATTAATATTAGAGATAGGACACAGCCTTCGGTAAAAAAAATACTTTTATGGGCTTTATCGATCGTGATAATAATTTAATACGTAAGAGAAAAAAAACAGTTATTTTTATTATGATTAATTTTTTAGTAATAGAATAATTGCTGTATAGGTTAACTGAAATATATTTTAGTCAGATTGCAAGCTATAAACTAGTGGATAGCGTACTAGTAAAGTTATAGCGCATTACTGTCAGATCAGTGAGATTTAAATATGGAAATAGGCTAACAACTTATCCTTAAAACGAGTATATTTGAGCAAGTATCTCCTCGCTCAAGTACACTAGTTAGTTAATACTTACAATCGTTCGGATTCACTCGGTTGGCGCCCATCGGATTCGTGAAGGCAACATCATTTATACAATAATAATAATAAATGAGATGGATAATCATTTTCAACGGACGTATTTCTTGTTCTCATCGCTGAGATCCTGTCTCTGTAGTGTTAAGGTGCAAATAAGAGTGACATCGCATTCCAGCAAGGTGAAGACTTATATCAGTTTTCAACTCTGTTTCAGATGCAGATAATATTTTTTTTGACTTCAAAACATTTGTTAATAAAATTATAATTATCATGATATTATTCCAGAATTAATTCTAGGCTCAGGAACGTGGTGATTGGTATAAGAGAGAGGCCTGTGCTCAGCAGTGGGCGAAGTCGGGCTGTGGATGATCATGATGATGATTCCAGAATTTGGTATCACACATTGATTTTGAACATATTATAACTGATTATTAGGCATTCATATAACATTCATCAATATGAGATATTTAGTTCCAACATACTACGAGAAGTCACTACAGTTATAGATGAGTGATACGCCTTGCCAAGTCTACTATTTTGATATTAGTGTAATTTAAAAATATCACTTATACTGATAGATTAGTTACAATATTATAATAATTCCAGGCGAATATATTAGTATTACCTAATTTTGAGAAATATCGGTATTAACCTATCTCTAAATGTGTCAATTTTAGTTCCTGAGAACCTCGAGCGGGGCTCTCTGAATCAGCACAAAAATCAACTGTCATTTCATATAGTATGTTAAGTCCAGCGTACTTGTATCATAGAGGTCTGTGCATCTATGCTTTCAAAGCATTTATTTGCCTTAGGGGCTTAAAAGACTTTTCTATTAATGTTTGACTGTTTCAGACTTAGTCCTTATGGATTTGTATTTGGAATTTGTCAGCAATTTCAAAAGCTAATCCTATTTTGTAAATAAAAACAAGACAGAGGAGTATTTAATTTCATCAAAATATATACAGATAAATGATTCAAATAATTAATCGCCTTAAGTTTCATTCGATGCCCAGCCCGCATTGCAAATTCCATCTAGGTTCGATCGTATTCATTTGCACGACATGAAAAGAAAAAATTGGTTAATAAAGCACAAAATATAAGACACGACACAACAACATTAAGTAAATCAGTTTGCATAATACATTATTTTCAAAACGTTATACCTAATCTTCTTTCTATAAAATTTCCATAATTTGCATTTTACAAGATTGAATTGCTTGAAAATTTATGTGATCACAATGCAAATATCTTTGTACAATTTTACATCGAAGGTAAATATGAAGTGAATTTATTTTTATTGTATAATCTATAGGCTCGCGTTTGACCACCATCTCGTCTGATGTTAAGCGATGATTTGGTCTACGGTGAAGCACGCTTGCCTTGCTTGGGTTGTAGCTATCAAGGAATAAAGACTCCGGAAGGGAATTCCACTCCTTAGCTGTGCGCACAATGAAGGTATTAGCAAAACGCTTTGTGCGTATGGGAGGGATGTCTACCATGTACCATGGCCGTACGCCTTGTAGTCCGATGATGGAAAGGGCTAGGCGAAATCAAATTGTGCAGTTCCGTCACACACCCTGAAATGTAACCGATAAAAAACCGACAGAGTGGCGACTCGGCGTCGATGTTCGAGGCACTGGAGATTTGATGCGACCAGTGCATCGTTGCCAATAAGTCTTTTGGCCTGTCTGTCAATCGACTAAGTGCATTAAGCTGGTATTTGGCAGATCCATCCCAGAGGTGAGAGCAGTACTCCATGCATGACCGAACTTGCGCTTTATATAAGTTGAGCAGCTGTTCAGACTTGAAGTACCGTCTCACCTTTGCAAGAATCCCCAACTTTTTTGCAACTAACTGAGCTCTTGCCTCAATGTATGGACCGAAGTTGAGGGTCGATGTCAACGTAACACCAAGAAGTTCGAGGTGGTCCTTCAACGGCACGGTTACACCACGGAAATAAGGAGCCGGGTAGAATTGACTCTTTTTAGCGGAAAGAGAGAGACACGCCTGGGTCTTAGCAGCATTGAAACTGACCAGATTGGCATCACCCCATTCAAAGACCGCCTTCAAGGACAGGTTCAAGAGTTCAACCATGGCCTCCAGGAGAGACCAAATCTGAGGCCCAGTAGCCCGTGCGCCGGACACGTATCTATCAGCAACAGTGCTGTTGTCTGCGTACCCAAAGTTTCCGTGTTTTAGCAGATCATTACTGTGCAGCAAGAATAATGTTGCCGAGAGCACTGACCCCTGAGGGACTCCGGCGTTGATATCTAACTGACCGGACAAGCAGCCGTCGATAACCACTTGGATGGATCGATCCCTCAGGAAGTCCGCAATCCAATCACACAGACAACTAGGCAGACCGAAGGAAGAAACCTTACCAATGAGGCTTTCGTGCCAGACCCTGTCGAAAGCCTTCGAGATGTCGAGGGAGACGGCTAGTGCTTCCCCGTGTCTCTCGATAGCCTCACTCCAGATATGAATGGGTCCACTGGGGATCTTCTAGCTTATGAGAAGATCCCCAGTGGACCGATTTCGGCGGAAGCCGTATTGGTGGTCACTGAGGATGTGGTTCGCTTCTAGGTATGCCAGGAGCTTACAGTTGAGCACACAACAATCATAGTAATCTTCCTTGGTCCCCAAGATGTTTTATTATAAATTATTTTTTGATCGCCTTCTTTGAATTTATGGTGGCGCAATAAGAAACCTTACTAAAGACTTTTAAATTTCTTACGGATCTCTTTCGGTTTATTTCGAGAAAAACTTTTCTTAATGGCTGTCAATTTATAACTTTTCAAAATGACTTTTGTTAAATATATAATAATATAAATAGTGATAAGTCAGATTGAATAATTAAAATTTTATTTTCAATATCATGTTCGAAATCAATTGGATTTTTATGCATGTTAACGTCAAGATTATTTTGGTGTTCAGATTGAACCACAACATATTGTTCCGAAGAAATCTCATAATTGTTTTCTGCAAGATAAATGGAATTAGTGGAGTCAATTAGATTGGACCGATACATCACAATACCCTCGTTTGCGCACTCGCTGTTGGACAGGGAGTCCAACTCATCGTCACCACCGACAGCGTGCTCGCCCAGGAACTCAGATTCCGCCCCCAACTTGACATCGACGGGGCCGTCATCTCCGCTGGTCTGGTCACCATCGTTCTCGAACATGCAGCTCCCTCCATCGGTGTGATCGCCATCGCCATCAACTGCGTCACCTTCTCCGTCAATGTGGTCAACGCTTTTTTCACTACACTGAATATTGTTTTGTGTTTGTTCTTCCTTAATCATGATATTAGAAAATAAATGTGCATTAACATCCTCACACAATACATCAGGTTGTTTTTTTATCTGCTATTATTTCAGCGATTATTATGCGCTGTTCGCAATAACGACACCTGCGGTGAAATATTGAGAATTCACTCCTCAAGCGATCGCTTAACACTGCAAAGTCCATGTCATATTTAAAAATCATACGTTTAAAATAATATGCAGCCTCTTGCAGGAACTCTCCTAAGGTCAGGCTATAGTCGCTCTTTCTCCATTCATTTATATCGGCCACCGACTTGAATTCGGTTAAGAATTCCTCCAAGCAGTACCCGTTCATGCCTGAATAATAATTATTCATCATGCTTGCTTTATGCTCAATTACACTGAGAAAACCACTTAGCTTTATTTCGACTTTTCCTTATATTTCCAGCCACTTGGAAATGAGAGGTAACAACCCTCTCTGTTAAAATTTATCTCGCTTTATGTACGCCGATAGGGCTTCGTGCACTGTGTCGCCATGCATACGCGAACTATACTCTTCTTAAAACACTTTCCTCGTTTTTTACTCACTTATTGTATACTGTACGCCGTATACACGCGAAATATACTTTAAGACTTTTATTATTTACTGGGATACTTTACCCGGTGCCTCCACCAAATACAGCAACGTAGCCAGCGGCTAGTAATTAAACTCAGGATTTACTTTTATATTTGATATAATTAGCAAGAATGCCACAATATGCCTGCTTTCTGGGCGGCTACACTAGAATTGACAATCAAAAGCTTTGCAAAAATATTTTCGCTTATTTTTATGTTCTAATTTCAGTTCCCCTTCAAGACCTTATTTGTTGCCAGTCATAATATAGGCAAATAGGTTGCCTTCTAGTTAAGCAGAGTCCTCACAGTACACACAACATATACACAACACACGCACACACACACTCACCATCACAGTTTATTATTAACAAACCCTTTTGTTTTTCTGTGTTCCTCGTTACAACTTTGGTTTTAATTTCATTTTGATAATTATTGCATAAGATTGAACTGTATTTGTTGCCAGGATGGGGCACTGGCTCCTGTAACACAGGTTAATCACCTAGCACAGGAGTCAGGGACTTCACTGAATTGTATTTTTTTTCGTATGTAAATAACGCTATTTATTATATTTTGTAATACTTTTTTGTTATTATTTTGGCCAAATTGAAGATAAGCGTAACTTTGATAGCAAAATAAATAATATTTTACCACATACCTTATTTGGAGAACTCGTTCATTAATAAAACTAAAATTCTGAAATAAAACAAATGAATATAAACAAAAAACTCGACTGCTAATTAACTGAAAAGAGAAAAACAAGTAGTAAGTATAATATATGTCGCATCAAGGCTGGCCGATAGATGCAAACCATCGGGCAGTCAAGATGTATTCCCTTAGGTTAAGACATCGTGTGTGGGCAGGTCGGTGGGTACAATCGTGCAAATGAAATCACATAATTATTCGATACACTGGGTTTATTCAAATAGACACAGTTACAATATTGCTTACTAATATAACGGATCGACACTGACTCTACGACGTGTTAGCTCTGAGGCGATCAGTGCTCAACTGCCCTATTCCCCACAACAAAAAAAGAAAAAAGCGTGCCAATGCGTAGTTGCTCTTGATTGCCGCCAGGGGCGTGCTTGTGGTTTGTTTTGACGTCCGTACTATTGACCAAACCTGACACGGCCATCTTGCGAAACAGGCGTCCTCGTCTGTTCCTCATTGTCAGGTTTTTAACAGTGTATCGAATCATGTGGTAATCTTCATGGATGTCCTCAGCCCTTGGGGAAAGCTGAGGGGTCTGTCAGACTCCTACTGACTAAAACCACATGGTGTTATCTAGGCCGTAATTTCTTTTGAGAGGCGAGCGTGGAACACAGCACGTCACCTTCTCGGGCCTCTCTCAGGTGACAGATCCCCAAATCTATCACCCGCAGGCATCATCTTCTTGTCCTTGCACCATGCCATCTCAAGGTAACCTCGTGTTGCACCACACGTCGTCTTAGTCCACTCCATCCTGGCAATCTCCCATCATATAAGGGATGTTTTTCTGAAACATACAAAATTTCCAAACAGTATTCGGTCGTCCAGTCCTGACTCATACTCTAGGTGAGTGAGGAAAAATTTTTAATCAATCAAACATGGTCATTTAAATCTCTCTGTTCACTATTGCAAGGAACGAGTAATTCTATTTCCAATTTAAAGAAAATAGCAACTTAATCATCGATTTGGTACCTAAAAGCACCTAACTTTCGTGATTACAAAGTCCAAGTACCACTGATAGACATTAATCTCACATTAAATCAAACTAAAGAAACAAAACTAAAGGATACACGACCGACCGGACCGGGTTATTCACGATCTTTAGCAATCTCTTGGCTATCTCACTGCTTTCTTAGCTATCTCCTAGCTCTCTTAGCAATCACAATTGCTCTACTCGCACATCCCCATGATTTCGAGTCAACTGAACTCTCTGAACTCAGAACCTGTTCACACAGAGATTTAGTCTGTCCTATGGTACGTCAATTCATTATCTACTTCACCTACAATCTCAATAAAATTGGTACTTGAGCTTTGTGTGTCTTACTAACACAATCTACGCATAGTAATCAAAATTAGAAAACCAGGTTATTTCAATTTTCGTAATGAAGGCTTGACGATTCGAACGTCTTCAACAACATTAACATGGTGACCTCACCTCTCGCGTGACTATGTGAGTTTACTTTCGTTTACCTCATAACCCAAAAGGAATTTTCTGTAAGGTTACTTACACTAAAATAATTTTTTACACCAACTTACAGGTGCCCTACATGCCCACAGTTGCTACAAAGACCTCCAGTTGCCACACTGGCCTACAGTTGCCATAAAGGCCTCCAGCTGCCACACAGGCCTACAGTTGCCATAGAGGCCATAAGTAGCCGCACAGGCCAACACACAACGCTCGGCTAGTCCTGATCAAACTAGTTTATAGGGTTCGTGAAAATAGGGAAATTTTAAACACTACTCTTTCTTCCATGGGCCATGTACCGCAGACATTCCAAACAAACTTTAAAACTTCTGCTACAGCAAAAACTGCCAAGCTTATAGAAACCCTCGAGTAAAAACCTCTAATGCCACGGCTCTATAGCCGACCAGCAATTATATTGCTCTCACACAACGGTCTCTCTGGACCCCGACCTCCGCCAGAATCCACTGGTACGGTCAAACATAATACGGCTGATAGACCCAATTACTCGACACCTTAAGCTTGCTCATCATCATTAAAATCCTTTTAACATCAACATCGACTGGTACATGACCCGCTGGCATCATTCTTAACCTACCGCATGTATACTTGTAGGTTCTAAGCGTACCTATTTAAGTCTTTCGGTGTTTAACGATCACCGTCCTGTCATAATCACCTATTGCGGTCTTAATACAGGGCCTATTTAGTTTTCGTACTAGAGTTTCCCACACAACACTATTCATTAGAAGTAAAAGGTCAGACGATCAACAAGTTCAACAACTAAACAAAGTAATTGTAAAAATTCTGTTACTCTTTACCATAATTCAAAGGCAATGCATACTTAACTCATGAAACCACTTAGTAGACCCATCGCCACATGTTACGCATGAGGTGCGGTCCAGAATATGTCTCATGAGTAGACATGTTAATCAGATTTGGTTTCAGTACCACTGTCATCAACTATTATGTCTAATTCTCAAGGAACTTGGTGATCGGGGTCTCACAAGAGCCGCGCTTTTCACTCAAATATTTTGGAACATACCAACTGCTAATTGAGAGACACAATGAATCCTGATAATATTTGCTTCTTAATACCTCGTATGAAGGAGCTTCACGAATTAACTCTGATCAAAATCTTTAAAATCAAATACCAACAGTAACCATTTACTATCGCTCACTAACTCAGTTTTCGTGCAAGGAAAACGTTCGCGAGACCTACTGCTATCATAATATTACTTTGAAAGTAAGCAAGTGAATTCAGATCCGAAGACAGTGAAGATATGTTCTGAATACACGTAAATAACCAGTACCTAACTCGATACATTGCGTTGGTCAAAAGACATTACTTACTCGCTATGCCATTGTAAATCACTAGTTCTGCAGTCATTTTGGATATCTTATTTCCTTCTTATAGAATGTCTTATCCTAAAGTTCGTACTGAACCAAATGTTAAAACTATACCGCCAATAGGAAACTCATTAACTACTTGCTTTATACTAAGTGTGTCTCAATAACCTAGTGATAGTGCTAGGTATAACCACTACCAATTTAGTGATCAAACATGAACATTCTTATAACTCGAAATAGCATCTCTTTACAAGAGAACATTCGACCTCACTATCGAAATAAAATGGAAGCGACTCACCGAGTATTCCATTCCAAACTTGCGCGCTCTTGACCTCACAGCTGTGGTCAAAATGTTCAGCTACCCCCTGCGCATCACTGCTAGCCTAACGTCGGTTTCAACCTCTCGGAAGTTGACACGTCAACCTTCGCATTCAGCATTTGAACTACTAGCCTGCAGCAGAGGCTCCACTGCGACACAATATGGTATCTGAAACATGAAAAATACTATGAGAGTAAATGTACACACAGTAATCTTAACCATACACAGCTTTGGCTTTGATTGGTTTAGTAACCTAAACCAATCAATCTGCCTAGCCTTTTCCCAACTACAATGGGGTCGGCTTATAGTCCTACTGGTTTCAGCCAAGCACCAGTGTTCCACATGGGGGGACTGCCTATCTGACCTCCACAACCCAGTAACTGGGTAACACGGTACCCCTTGGCAAGTCTGGTGTCAGATAACAGGCTTCTGACTACCCATAACGACTGTCAAAGATCTTCAAATGACAGCCGGGACCAACGGCTTAACGTGCTTTCCGAGACACGGAGGAAACCCGATATGTTAAAATGGTCACCCATCCACGGACCGACCTCGTCAAGCGTTGCTTAACCTTGATCATCGACCAGTGCGGCCGTTATTATTTAGCCACGAACTCGTAGTAGTATGGACACCGAATGTGAGGCCCGAGGCCCTGTCCAAAACATGAACCACACATTACATTGTCCCAAGTGCCCAGGTAGGTATATGAGATTTAGATAATCAAATGTATTCCATAGCATTTTAAGTCGCTATTAACGAGGCCTGGTAAGGTTTACCACCTTTTAGATCGTTTGGCCCTCCGACCACAAAATAAGAATATTATGCTTCTTCTCAAAGTTAGTTAACTCTCACTACATAAAACTATCACACTACAAAACTTATCAAAATATTTCATTTGGAATTATCATAATTTCTAGACTGAAGTGTAAGGTAGGTACATCACAGTCATATCGTTCTAACTTCCAAAAAATAATAGTCAGCCAAGGCCAGTCAAGGGTTATTGCCAGAATTATGTGTTTGGTACGGCAATGCTACTACATCGCTCTAAAGTCCGAACAACAACAGCTTGCAAAGGACTATTAAGGGTAAACAAGTTGAAAATTCTTCCATACAAACGTAGTCTAGAGATTACTCCACTGTTTGACGATGTACTTTCAAAATAAAAAAAGATATCGAATTGTCTCATATCATCATATCGAATTATCTAGCCCTGTATGGAGCCGAAAAAATAAAAAAACAAATATTTGAAAGTTATGAGCGTCGAAAGTTCCGTATTTCAACACTAATTTTAATGTATCTTTGGGCGCAAATAAATACCATAAGAAGAAGGAAAATTAAAAAACGGCCTCCATACAGGGATAGATTAGTAATTCAACAATCCAAATAATTTTATTTTGATCAGATACATTTAGTAGTTTTTTCATGAAATCTAGACTCCCAAAGGTCTGTTTATAAAATTTCGCGCGCTCGTTTTCGTTCTGAATCATCTTCCATTTCGCTACAAATTTCGTCCCCGGTCAGTGGGGCGGAGGGGTGGCGCGTGCGGCGCGTACACACACACACGCTCATTAGTATAGATGCTGCCCGGCGCACACAGGGCCAGATTGCCAATTTAAGATGACAAAAATAAAGTGTAGGTTTTTACTTACTTTCTGACTTGTTAGTTATGTATTATAATTGTTACAAGGTAGAAACAAAATTTGGAGATGGTACTATCAACAAAAAAAAAAAATTAAAATGAAAATAAGCTTTATTTAAAGTATTATGTAAAAAGGTCCTTAAATTAAGTTCTATTGCTACCTACAACTCATCGTCATCCATATTACTATCGGAATCTTCATTATCTCTGTTTTCAACCTCTTCGCTACAAAGATATGTAGGCATCCGTAACATTCCTACAACAACATCATTATATATCTCTCTTTGTTTCTTGGGCTTTTCCCTGTGACTAGTCACGACAGGATCCGATGATACAAGCATCCAGTGAAGAATATCCGTATTAGTGTTTATTCTGGACGTTTTCCGGGAGTGATATTGTCGCAATTTTTTGTAATTTTTGTGACTTGCTTCTATTACATCTTCTGATAATTGCCCTACTGGCAATGCCAGAGATTTAATAATGTCAGCACCGTGAATTAAAAGTTTATGTACACTTGCACTCATTTTGTACCATTTATACAGATTGATCGCCATTTCAGCTGTGCCGATGCAATATGTCCTAAATTTCTCTTCGTCTATGTAATGTCCGCAGGAAATGACACACAAAATATTTGAAAATCTTTCAATTAATTCTTTGGACACACCTGTGATTCGAGATACCAGAACGGGGTTTTTAAAAAAATTTCTTGCTGTGTTGCCATCGTTACTGTTGCCCCCTCCTTGTTTTGGCTGGTCAACAACAAGTCCCATTTCTTTGTAAAAATCTTTGCATATTTGATTTTTTCGTACTTTTACTTTTTCCTGTGCTTCCTTGCCTCTAGCTTGCCATTGCTGCAACTCCAATTTGTAAGAAATATGCAATAAATATTCGTAGCATCGGAGATGAGCGTGTAAAATGGAAATACCAAATTTGTATGTGCCTTCGTTGCATACTCTTCTTTTTATATTATTTAAGTCGTTCATCTGCGTGGGTGTAGCTTTACACACGTTACAGGCTTGTGTACTTTTGGTTTCTGTTAAAACATTGACTGTTTTACCATCCAGCATTGTGCAAATGGGGATATGTTTAAAATGTATCGATCTGTCTCCTAGAATCATGTTTGTGTGCTGCAACTGCCTTATTTGATGCTCAATCTCGTGGTACTCATCTTTAGTGTTCTGGTCATTTTCTTTTTTTAATTTAAACGAAAGTGGACGACAGTATCTGGTGGAAGATGGAGTCTGATTTTTCCAATAAATTATTTTCTTCCTTTCTTTCATTTGCGATAACTCAAGGGGCACAATTGTACATAATATTATGTTGGAATCAGCGTAAATTGAATCGTTCGAAAAATTTTGCTTGTATATACTGTGACCTCCACTACCATCTAGGCCCCACTTATAATAAACTTCCAGAGTATCGTTATTGTCGCCAATGTTGGATAAAATTACTTCTGACTGTACGTTTGCTAGTCTCCGTATGGTGTGATCTAAAAGATCTTGTAATGGCACCACAGCTTCAGTCTCGGTTATTCTTAAATGTAGCGGATAACACTGCAGTTTTGCATCTGCCACCACATGGTAAGAGGGATAAATATCAGCACCTCTTTTCTTTGCACCTAAACGCATTGTCCCGTATTCTTTTTTTGTTAAATTAAGGTCAACTATGAGACCCAAAGCTTCTTCAGCACTATACTGTATTACATTTACAGAACACGATGAATGAACCTGTTCCATTTTTTTCAATCTTCTCGGAGTCGAATTTATCGCAAGTTTTATGACGTGAGCTGCTTTTCGTTTGCCAGATTTCACCAGACTCGTTTCAGTCGCTAAACAAAGCTTTTCAGGAGTAAAACGCGAGACAAGTGACTTAAGTTTTCTCTTTCTGCTGCGTTCAGAGCTGACTTCAAACAATTTTTTTGGCCTACCTCGCTTCTTCTCTGAAGAAGTAGGTTGTTGTGAAGTTGTTGGTTGTATCTCGGGGAGGTTAAATTCTTCACTGAGCCAATTGGCATGCTTAGCTGTAAAACGGTCGAACATATATTTACATTCACGCCATTTAGCTAAAAGCTTTGTCACAAACACTTTAACAACATCTTTTAACTGTTTTATTAAAGTCTCAGACGGGTCCACTATGCTTAACTGGTTCATTATATATCGTAATAACCGTTCATTACACTTGGATGACGAAAAACGAAAAAAACGTTCATCTCTTAACAACAAAAATAGTTCATTTCTATACAACTTCCTCTGCTGTGAAACGGGATCAATTCGACTACCTGGAAATAAAGGGCATAATTTACAAAGGGAGCGATACGGGGACGAGTTCTTTGCATGTTTTGAATCCTCACGGGTCGTAGTTTCTAAGGAATTATAAAATATAATGGAACTATGTGGAACATTTGTTAAATGTCTATAAACTCAAGTGAATCTTAAAGATTTACGTATAAAATTAGGCTTCCACGTGAAGTTATATTACTCCTCGATTTATAAAGAAAATTGAAAAGTAAACGATAATAATTAGAGTACACACCTGACGCTTCAATATCCATGTTAAAAACTCACAATTTTTATACACTGGGGCACAAAACAAACGTGTTGACTTAGTCAAGCTTTCGGGCGCAACTGACTCACGTTTGCCCTGCGAAAAAAGGGATACAAAGCGCGCTTACACAGGCTTTTGTGTTACTTTAGTCAATGTTATTGTTTTATGATCCTATTGTTCGTTTATTGAAGGAGCTAAACAAAGTATTTTTTTTAAGTTTCTCGACATCACAAAACTATATTTTTGTCATTGTAAATTAGAAAACCGGCCTTGTGTGCGGCGCCCGCGCCCGGTTGCCCCGGTGGGCCTCAATCAGCTGTTGTCTGTATAATACGTCACCGTAATTACGCGCGTGCTGTGTACCTATGTAACTGATATTTATCGACGATAACGTATTCGTATAATATTTTATAACATTGACACCTGGCTTGAACTTTGGATTCCGATATTCCTTTATGTTTTGATTATTTTGAATTGGTCCCAAATTTTACTGACCTTGGCGTTGGACTTTGGATTCTAAGTTGAATCTTTTATTGAATTTAGTTTGTACAATTCATGATGGCGCTTGTCATGACTTTTATACCTAAACACTGACTTATAATTCTAATGTTTCACGCGCATTTATAAAATTTTAGAATTATAAATTACCTACTATAACTCCATTTGCGAAAACATTAGACGTTTAAATTAGCCCATTTTACAGCCCGTCCAACCGATTTTGACATCTATTGCGTTGGTGATACGACAAATGGTAGCTGTAGTAAACAGTTGGTTTTGGTAACAGGTTTATGCTTTTTATGTCATCCTTATGTTTACGGGATAGAACTCAAAATCGGTTGAACGGACTGTAAAAATATTTGGAAACATGTCAAATGTTATTTCAAGTGGAGTTTTAGGATAGTATACCTATCTTCATCTTTATTTAGAAAGTATTTTTTACAAAAAAATACTACCGACTTCCAAATATAAACACTACATAGTGAAAAATAACTCCAATTTCGGAAGTCGATGTTTTTGTTTCTTCGTTTTATATTTTTCACTTTTTAGTTGTGTACATAAAGAGCAAGTTCAATATGGTACTTACCTATAATCTCAGATTAGAGAAAATCTGAGCCAATAATGCCTAAATTTATGCCTCAATAAATTACCTGAATAACAACCGCAATGAGAGTGTACCTACCAGGGTGAACTGTACATATCTGCGTACCCCTTTAGAACCTAACGGCTTGACGTTATGTTATGAAATGGCGTAAACAATAAACAGATATGTGATTGCCGCAATCCCGAGAGATTTGCCGTTGTTTATTGAAGAGTTCTGTTGTATATATTTGTTCACTTACATAGAATTATGTATATAGATTCCAATTAGATTATGTAGTTTAGATTTTCGATAGTCGTGCCTAATTATAGCGTCAGTTTATTATTATGTAAGTACCTATCTGTTATATCGGCTCGGCTTCCGCGGCGGACAAAAACAAAAGTAAGCTATTTTTTTACCGACTTCAAAAAGGAGGAGGTTCTCAATTTGACTGTATTTTTTATAATTTGTTGTACCTACCTAAATACCTACTTTTTTTAATGTGAACCGATTTTGATGATTATTTTTTTATTTGTATACCTGCTATGCGTGCCGACACTCACAAGCTTGGCTCGACTACCCGAAGCGAAGCTACTGTTTACTTTGTGACATGACGTAGTATCTAATACCTACCTAGATGCCTACCACTATGCGTTTCAACTAAAGAATAGGATGGCCCTCGCGCCATATTGTGACGTCATAGCTGCCGAATCGAACCAGTTAGGTAAAGTCAGCAAAAATGTTGTTTGTTATCCAAACAACTTTAAATTAAATTGCTCAAAATCATTGAATGTATCACAATACCGATTACTATCCCGCGACTAAGTTACTAAGTAGGTAATGAATGAAGCCAAAAATGTGTGGGTTTTATCTATTGTATTGTGATAACAAACAGAATATTTCAAACCGCTATTGTAAACAAACAATCAATAAACAATTTACAAAATAACATTTTTTTTTATAAGATGAACCTAAATACTTACTTACCTAGAAAACAAGTCTTACATCAAACTGGCGCTGTCGAAAAAGCAGTTATCCTGACTCTGGCTGGTATGAATACCTCCTACTTACGGGGAGTCGCCTATAGGTTATAGCTAACTAGCTAAGGTAAGTAAATACCTATTTAACATTTTATATTGCATTGTAATATTTGCACAACCTGAAATAAAATACAAAAACATGACCTACACCCGTGAGTATAGAGCCTAGCTTTCCGCACGCGCTGGTACGATACCTACAATCAGCAAAGCCCTGGCGACCGGCTTGCCAACATAAAATCTACCGACTTGGCGCTCAAACACTTCATTCTTATAAATAAGGGCATAAGGTTCAATAAGCGCGCAAGCAGCTCCCGCTGCGCTGTCGTCGCCGCCGCCAAAATAATTTAAAAGTCAAATCAATAAAATTATTGTTGATAATAACAATACCTACGTAAATGCACATTTTCGCAAGAGATCTTATTGTCAAGTTGGCAAAGTCGCGAGTAAGTTTGGGTGCATAATAACAAGTAAATTGAGTGCCTTCTAATTACGTTACACACATCTATTTGTATCTATGAGTTTATGTTGTCATAACATGAAGTGAAACGCACACCGCTATCGGCGCTCTTCAATGAAATTACGCATGTGTGCGTCACACAGCGTTATGAGTGTGTATACGTATTCAAACTAGCTTCTTACTGCTCATCAAGCGTCTATCTCTTTCGTGCGTGATGTCGGATGAGACAGAAAATATTTTAGCTCCGCCGCCAAATAGTTCGTGCCGTTGACTAGTTTACCCTTAACAGTGATAGTAGAATAATAACTCTTCAGCAACACTAAAACTTGACCAGCGATAACTAACATGATATTATGGACCTGGCATGGGCTATATTGTAAACAAAACCAGAATTTTGAATAATAAACACTCGTTGCTATAGTCACAACAAAATGAAAACGACTTACCAGATTGGCATAAAGATCCGTGTGTATGGATATGTCCACACGCGCCTCCTTGACTTGTCCAGCTTCTTGGTTGTTGCTAGCTTCCTTGAAGATCCGTTCCAGACTGGTTTTTCATTATTCAAGACTGAGGGTAGTCGCAGAAACGAACCACAACAGATTTCACTTCAACTGACACCGCAATAATTTTTGCAAGAATGTAACCGTCATTTTCACTAGCATTGTTTGTACGTGTGATCTCATTAGCACGACTGAATCCCAATTCTGATGTCGCATCAAGGCTGGCCGATAAATGCAAACCATCGGGAAGTCAGGATGTATTCCCTTAGGTTAAGACATCGTGTGTGGGCAGGTCGGTGGGTACAATCGTGCAAATGAAATCACAGAAATTATTCGATACACTGGGTTTATTCAAACAGACACAGTTACAATCTTGCGCAATAATATTACGGATCGACACTGACTCTACGACGTGTTAGCTCTGAGGCGATGAGTGCTCAACTGCTCTATTCCTTCATTTGGAAGAATCTTCGCCCCCGCAAGGGGGCGAAGCGACTTCCAAATCCGTCCGCTCGCCCAGCGGACGCTCGGTCGGACGAGCGGTCCCAGAGCTAAGCTCCCAGCCCGCAGAAGCCATACCGGGGCTCGCAAACACGAGCCCGTAGCTGTGGCGTTATTAAGAACCCTAACATCATGTGAGTGCGGATAAAGCGCCTAGTCGCTTTGCCTTAGCAAATCCGCACTCACTGTATTGGTATCGTGTTGTGTGTGTCTGTAGGCGCGCCGCGACGAGCGTTCTGAACGCTCCGCCGGTTCTTCACGGCACCCTGTCGGTCTACCCCCACCAGGTGGAACTCATGGCAAACCATGTGGAGCCCAGCGAAGGTGACCAGCATCAGTAGTGCAGACTTTGGTAAACCTACAGAGAAATGTATGGCTCCCGTCTGCCTCCCTCCCGAATCTGGCCGGTTGTTACTCAGAGACTAAGGAGCCGTATGTGTGTATGAGCGGTAGTGTATGTTTGTATACACCACCCATGTTTGCACCGGTAGGCGAGCCCGCGCTGTGCTATCCGGTGCGTGTGTACTGGCGCGTCTGAGGTGGAGAGTTTATAAATAAGACCGTCATGCCATACTCGGACGAATGCCTTCTCCATGTCGAGGAATACTGCAACCGCGTACTCTTTCCTGTCCATGGTATTTGACAGCAGGTGCAGTACCCTCGACAACTGGAGCGTCGTGCAATGTTCCGCGCGAAACCCGAATTGTTCCTCGCGGGGCGTGATGTGCGGTGACAGGTGCCGCAGCAGGAGCTGTTCGAACACCTTGGAGATGGTGGGCAGCAGGGTGATCGGCCGATAGCTCTCTGGTTTCAGTATGTTCTTCCCCGCCTTGGGCAGCATAATGACGCGCCTTTTCTTCCATGAATCCGGGAAGGTGCCGTACGCAGTATCCCTCTATTCCCCCCAACGCAAGTGCTTATAAAAGTGTGCCAATGCGTAGTTGCTCTTGATTGCCGCCAGGGGCGTGCTTATGATTTGTTTTGTTGTCCGTATTATTGACCAAACCCGACATATATGTCGTAACAAGCGATTCCAGATGGCAACATTTCAACTCGTAGATTTCATAATGTTGTAAACCTGTTAATTTCACTCTTATTTTTTATTGGTTTGTTAAATGTTTTTCAAAACGTTTGTCAACCTGCAAAGTTTACTCTAATGGTTGCTCGGGTTCTTCGATGAACTCCACGGTAGGGCACTTAAAAAATGTGACGCCATGCGTGGATAAAATCGGTCGGCAGTGAAGTGATCGCCATATTGTTGAGATCATAAGACCGGGATTATCGGTTTATCGTACAATACGAGCCTTTGTTCTTTGACTGTAAATATCACTGAATAAACACTACTGTGATCTGTGCTTCAACATAAGTTTTACTGGTTTACCCGAGTACCCCTACATCATGGAACCTACACCTAGAGAAGAAGATGTCCATGATGTCGCTACCCCCGCTCCCGTCGTCATATATACATTAAATATTATAAAGTGCTGCAGCCAAAGACAAACAATTATTCTTTGACACACACACACACACTTGATAGGTTTTGAAAGTATTTAATGAATTATCAAGAGAGATATGAAAAAAAGGGAAAATTTTAATGAACCTAATTAGTGCTGAGTGCAGTATATCTAGTGATTAAAAATAATTAATTCAGTTTTTATCACGTTTATTTGCATTTGGATAACTATTGTTAGATCGACTGTTGCGGAAGCAACATCTGCTTTAAGAACTTATCCACAAGCTGTTCACAAATAATTTGATTCGATATTATTAAACTAAAATTCGACACCATTCACCGATCTCGCTGCTTGGGAAAGGAATCTCTCGATAACTACAAGCAGTTTTGGTTTCTAAGTTACTTCAAGCTCATCCCGCAGCGCAGTCTTCTACAAGTGAAAGTGAATCAATTAAAATACTGTGCAAGTGAAAGTGAAATTAGCCATGTCTGATAATGATACCAGTGTACAAAATAACTCTTCAGAGAGTTTTGATTGGGAGTCGTACGACTGTTCAGAGAGTTTGAATGGTGAATCCTACGACTGTATAGAACGTTTTAAATGGGAATTTTCTTATATTATACTGAAATCGATTGTTGTTGAGTTCGTTATAAGTGTCCTGACTCTAGCAACTTTGATATACGGCGTAGCGTCATGGAGCATCATGATAAAATTTCGGAATTACCGAAACTTTGTATTTCTTAACGGAATATTTTGTAACTTGTTACTTTATTCCATATTATGCATTCATATCTGGACTGATGGCAGCAATGAGTGGTTGATAGAAATTTCATACTGGCTTGTTGAATACTTCGAAATAGCTAAGAGCTTCTGGCTGGTAATTATGAGTCATACCTTTTACGTTGACATGGTTCAAGTTTTTAATAGGCATTATTTACAAAGAAGGTATCTGAAGAGTAGTTTTTTTGGTTGGGGTGTGTCTTTAATAACAGCCGTTATTTTTCATTACATATACGAGTATATTTATATTGAATCACAGTTATCATGGGAAATAGCGAGTTTCATAGGTACTGGTGATCGAGTTGTACCGCTAGTAATTAATTGTTTCTTTTACTTTAGAATTGTTATTTCACTTTGTCGTAGTTTCATTAGGCGTAAACATACACCTTTCAACATCTTGCGACGCTTGTATATTGCGTCTTTTATATTTATATTGAGCGATGTTTTATTGTTGTGTGATATCGTCATAAGAATATTTTCTACAAACCAAAACCAAATAGAACTTATAGTAAAAATAATAATATATTTGAATCCATTAGTATTGGACGTATTTTTTGTCTATTTAAGGAGTAATCGAAAAGCGTGGTATGACTTTTATGTCAGTAAAATAAGACAAAGACGTACGGATCGTGATATTATAATGGACGGAAGAATTATTATAAAACCTGATCGCTATCGAATGGTTCTTGATATCTGACAAAAAAAATATTATTTATGAATATCTTTTGTTGCAATTGTGTTTATAGTTGAATTTTAATTTTGTGTTTATTTTTGATTGTATTTATGTAAGTAGGTAAAGATGAATAAATAAATGAAATTTAAACTCGATTTTCCCGTGTTTCCAGTGATCAAATTTTTGAAAACAAACTTTTGTTTTATTTTAGATTAAAATATTTTTTGATTAAGTCACAAAAGTTCCAGAACGGTTTTCACGGTTTTATTATACATAAAACCGTGATAATTAATTAATGAATATTTGAATAATATGAGCTAATGAGCATTTTCTATACATGCTAAGGGCAGTTGTTTGGCCATGTCCTTTACATAATTAGAAGTTTCGATTAGTTATATTAATTAGCAGCTGTTGCCCGCGACTTTGTCCTCGTCAATTTCGTAAATCTACTGGTTTTAATTTTTAAATAAAAGTAACTCAGTTACTCCTTAAAACATCAGCTATCTGCTAGTGAACGTTCCGTGAAGATCGGTTCAGATTAGACAAAACAAACAGACAGACTGATAGACAAAAGTTTAAAAATTGTTGTTTTGTTATACGAACCATAATTACTGTCATATGCATTGTAATGCGAAAGTAACTCTGTTTATTTTTCTGTATGTTACCTTTTCACCCCTTAACCGCTGAACCGATTTAGATGAATATTGGTATAGAGATAGACTGAGATCCTAGCAAGAACATAGAATATAATATAATAATATCCGTGTGTTCCCTTGGGACGATAAAACACATTTCACGGAACCGAAGCCGTGGGCAGTAGCTAGTTTACTATACACCTACTATTTGATATTAGAAATAGAAACTTTAATTTAATTTATTTTTATTGATTTGATATTTAAACGTAGGTTAATAATATTTATTTGTTGTTATCATAAGGTCAAGGATACCTGTGTTTCCAGGTCACCTCTGTTTTTGCGTTGTATGTTTTAGATAAGACCATTTTACGTGCTCGTCTTTTTAAATCGTTCTCCATAATTGTAAGTATATACTTTCTAAAAACAAGAATGATATGACCAAATAATTTGTAATAATTGTAATATTACTGATTGAAAAAGTGCCCGTGGAGTTTCTTGTAGGTTCTTCTCCATACGTAGATTTATTTATTTTTTATTATGGCACTCCAACGGATTGTTCACAAAAACAAAGACAAAATTTCAATTTCACTAACTACAGCAAACTTTCCACTTATAGGTGTGCACAGCACTTACATTAATTAGATAACAAGATAGGCACCTACTTACTTATTTTTGCGAAAAAGCAACTAGCTCCTTCTTTCTTTATCGTGTGAGGATGATGTAGAAACTTCGAAACCTGATAGAAACTACACTACTGCTGGGTGTTTTATTTATCCCGAAAAATTTTACGAGTCTCGTGGAGTGGGCTACGCTAGATAAGCTAGTTTATAATATAAGTAGAATTGTGAAAGTTTGTATATCCCGAGAGTGCAATCCCTTGGAGTAATTGCCGACGTTCACGAGGGCGAAGCCGCTGGCTGCACGGCACATCAAAGCAGTCCTATAAAAACTAAATAAGCCTTAAATTTGTAATTCTAGCATTTATTCATCGCTTAAAATATGCATGATATTTGCATGTGTTATTTAAAAAAAAATGCGCTTTTATTGTTTTACCTTCTAAAAGGTTAAAACAACGGTTTGGATCAACAGTTTAGGCAAACAGGTTATTATTATTTGTTTTTGGGTTCCGTTTCTTAAAACAAAAAAGGAACCCTTATAAAATCACTTCGTTGTCTGTCTGTATGTCTGTCTGTCCACGCGTCAAAACCATTTTATCTGAATATCATATACTCAAATCTGTAATTCCTTCAAACTGTGAAAAAGTCATACTTCAAAATCAACGCAATCAAAAGATACGGCTGCTTAAGTCACATATTTGAATCATTAAATTTGGCAAGTAGCAATGTCTTATGGCACAAGTAAAGGCGAAAAATCCAATGTTTAAACAAACATCGATATTCCGTGTGACAAGATTTTTTTCCTCAGGAACGCGTGGAAGTATCAAATTGAAATTAATGTAACATACTCAATTCTTCACTTCCTTGGAGCTGTAAAAAAACTTCCAAATAGACGCAATCAAAAGATACGGCTATTTACGTCGAAAAGGAAATAGCTTTTTTTTTGGGCCCGGTGTCACAGATTACTTAATAGTTACTCCGGTGTTTTGCAATGACTATTGTTCATAAATAGGATCACCAAAAAATAGCGGGCATTTTTTCATTTTAACTGGTGTATTGTTTTTAGTGTTTTGTTATTTATTTTGCTTTTCGCACTTCTAGTTATGGTCGTCAATCTCGTGAAAATGAATGTATTGAATCGTATTTAATGTTTAGAAGGTCAAATCAGGTCAATCAGTTCTAATTGAATATGTCACTTTTTTCGTATATTAATAATAATCAGCGTGAAAAGAAATGCAGTTTTAGTTTTCTTCCCATTTCTATGTGTACTCTCCTTGGCAGTTTGACACGAGAAATGTTCTTAATCCAGGACCAAGTTCTTAATAATAACTAACAGTTCATTGACTCGCGAATGTAACTCAATCACTCAAATCAAGATAAAACTTAGGTTTCAAGTAGAAAATAAAAAAAACCCGTAAAATAGCTACATAAAAAAAAACAATTCTTAGCTTATTTTCAGTTGGTAAACTGATCGCAACTTAAGTCGAAAGCGGTAATGAACGTCAGATTCGTCGATGTGGGGGGACTACAGTTTTCTAACGGCAAAGTTAATTTTGTCCCTTAAACCAGTTTAACTTTTCGTTAGAACAATGTTCGGTGGTTTCATTGTTTTTAAACTTCAGTAATGTAGCCTAATTATTTTGGTGAATGTAGCTGTTTATACGGAACCCTCAGTGTGCGAGTCCAACTCGCACTTGGTTGCTTGGTTTATTATCGCGTTGATAGCAAATGCTACGGCTAAATATATTGTTAGATCGACTGTTTCGGAAGCAACATCTTCTTTAAAAACTTTACCTCAAGTTGTTGACAAAAAATTTAATTCCATATTATACACTAAAATTGGAAACCAGTATCACAGTTTGCATCACCTTACCGCGTGATTCCGGCATCTCCCGATGACTACCAGCAGTTTCGGTTTTAATTTACTTCAAGCTCGTCCTGCCGTCTTCTACAGGAAGTGAAAGTGAATCAATCAAAACACTGCAACTGAAAGTGAAATTCACCATGTTTGATAATGATACCAGTATACTGTACGAGTATGACTCTTCAGAGAGTTCTGGTGAGGAATACTACGACTATTCAGGGAGTTGGGCTTTTTAAAACTGTTCAGACAGTTTTGATGGGGAATCCTACGACTTTATAGAATGTTTTAAATGGGAGTTTCGTTATTTTATACATCCATCAATTATTATTGAGTTCGTTATAAGTGTATGACTCTAGCAACTTTGATATACGACGTGGTGTCATGGAGCATCATGATAAAATTTCGGAATTAACGAAACTTTGTGTTTCTTAACGGAATATCGGTATATTTTGTAACTGGGTATTCTATTCAATAGCAGTAATTTATTTGTGGAACGAAAATAAGATGTTCAAAAAAAATTTACTCTGGCGTCATGATTACTTTGAGACAGCTAGGAGTCACTGGCTGCTTATTATGAGCCACATGTTATAAGTAGACATGGTTCAAGTTTTTAATACGCATTATTTACAAAGAAAGTATCTGAAGAGCAGTATTTTTGGTTGGGGTGTGTCTTTAATAACAACCCTTATTTTATCTACATATATAATTATATTAATAATAATATTGAATTGGAGTTTTCATGGGTGCTGGAAATCTAATTATACCGCTAGTAATTTACTGCTTTTTTTCACTTTGTTTTAGTTTCATTAAGCGAAAAATAACACCTTTTAACATCTTGCGACGCTTGCTTATTGCGTCTTTTTTATTTATATTGAGCTACTGCTTATTGTTGGGTGATTATGTTGTTTCAATATTTTATACAAACCTAAAACAAATAGTACATATTAGTGTAATTTTAGTATTACTATTATTAATTTATTTCAATCCATTAGTATTAAGCGTTTTGTTAGACTTTTTAAAGAGTCATCGAAAAACTTGGTATGACTTTTATTTTAGTAAAATAAGACAAAGACGTACGGATCGTGATATCATAATGGACGGAAGAATTATTAGAAAAATTGATTTTGAATTGACAACTATCGAGTTGTTCTTGATGTATGAAAAAAAAGTATACATATAAAATAAATTTATTTCGTTAAAATATTCATTAAGGTCTTTGTTCATAATATTTATGGATATGTATATTTTGTTACAATTGTGTTTGTAGTATAATTTTATTTTGTCTTCATCTCTCATTGTATTTATACCAGTGGACAATGATGTGGATGAATTTTTTGACGCGATATTCTAGATTAGTTTAGCTGTAGGCTTAAAGAGTAGTTTTTGATATAAGAGTATTTGTATGTTGTTATAGATTTTATAATATGTATGTATTTTTATCTATGTAAATAAAAATAATTGATGCGGGAAGTCCAAAAAAACGATAGTGCCGTATTTCAATATACAACTATTGTTTTACTTTAATGTTATATATAATATAGCGTAGTGCCTGTATTCTTCGAAGAACTAAGCAGAGTTTCATCTATAATTCATCCACATTTCACCAGTTTCAAGCCAATCTTTCTCAAATGCGCTCAAATCCAGACTCCAGGTTGGAGCTCTAGAAAAAGTGTCATTCTTTCAGCGATGGCTAAGGTCGAAATGCTAAAATGGTAGAGATTGATTTATCATTCCATAAATTTTGTATGCCAATGCATTTTTTTCAGAGCTGTCACGACGCTTTCGTCGAAAGAATGTCTCTTGCAGGCTGCTGCTGAGAATTATCAGATACTGAAATTGATAACACTTTTTTCTGACCTGAGACGCGGGTTGCTGGCGCTGCATGGTCTGTGACCACTAGACTTAATATTCGTTCTAGTATATAAAATACCCTTTATATATACCCTTGACTATATAAAAATACACTGATAGAACTGATTGATCATATCTATAACAAATAGTTTCAATTCAACGTTTGATTGGTGACTAGTAATCAAATTAAAATTCAAGTGTGGTATTTTTAAAGGGGGTATCGGACTGATCTGGATCTGGGATAGCTGACAGGACACACGTAAGCCTGTTCAGTTTTTTGAGCTCATACATAAATCCAATAGAAATAAAGTTTACAGTTTTACAGCGAATGGTTTAAAAAATATAAATCGGTCTAGCCGTTCTCCAGTGATGTGTCATTGTTATTTGTTTTTATAGATAGATGTAGATCATGGCTCTTTTGCGTTAAATCGGATCCCCCATTTGTTGATTTTTTTAATCTGGTATAGTAAATATTGGCCTTCAGAAGTGCCATTTGAAATAAATGATTTAACTTTGGCTTTGAATCATTGGAGATTGTGTTCAATGCCCCTTTGTCCCAGTTAATTTATGTTGTTCCAAAAACTGTGTTTGATCTTTTAAATGGCAAGTTATAATGATTAATCAATCAACATTAATTAAAACATCATTTATTGTGAAACTTGAAAGGAGGAGAGTCCTTTTATTCTACTTATTATTTTGTTAATCTAACTAACAAAAACTAGTTCTTGCAAATTTTATTAAATATATAAATTACTTGGACGTGTACGTCTTTCGGCTGATATCATGATGATGATATAAATAAAAATAAAATGTTGTTTGCTTGAAAAGATAAAACGATTATAAAAATTAAACACGCTGTATTTTTATACTATCCGAATGTGTAAATAAGGATAAATTCTGAAAAGTAATGACATGCGGCAAATGAAAGGCAATACCTTGTTATAACAACAAAAAGAATTAACTGTTTCAGAGGATTAAATTTCTCGAAATAAAATCAACTGTTAAAATCTAGAAATACAATCATCTGAAACGGTTTTTTAAAAGTTTCGGTACATTTTTCTTTGAAAGTCGGTTTATTTTCTTGCGATCGTCCTCCACAGGATTTAAACGACAAAAATTTTACGTTGTACATATGGAACGAAAGATCACATTATTCTTATTTTGGTAAATATCTATCATTCCGTCGTATATGACCTTTTGTCCTATTAACCCACAGGTTATCTTTTCGACTCGCACTTGGCTTTTTTTTTACAAAGACTGGTGAGGTGAGTCCTTGAAAAATACCTTAAAAGGCACTAACAGTTTTCGAAATTTCTAAACATTCACCGCACTGAATTACACAAAAAAATATGAAGAACCTTAATAGATCTCCTCTGAGGTATTACGCGTACGACAACTATTCATCCTAGAGTCACTGTTAAAACTGGTTAAAGACAAGGTAGTTCGTTCCAGCTACAGTCAAAGGGGTAGGAAACTGCCTGATAGAATGGAGTTTCCAAAAATTAAAACCCTATTTGCGTCCCGGTTTTCGCCGTATTTACCGATACGCATTTTTAATTCCATGAGTAAAACTATTACCATACCGTGCAAATACTCTGCGGCCAAATCTAAACTGAGGAAGTGGTTGTTGGACCGGGCTTACGAGGAAACAGAAAGTTTTCTATGTTGCACGAGTTGATACTACAAACATTACACACACTCAGATAAAACATACATTCTTTCACACTTGACATTTATACTCATATTAAACTTTCATACTCATATTAACTGTTTTTCTTGCATTATGTCTTAGATTATATCATTCGTTTCTAGCTATTTATATTGTATAATATTATTTTTGTTTATTAGTCATTGCTATAAATTGCCTTGCTGCGCTAGCAGGACACTTTAAATGTTAAACTCTGTGTTATGTCTGGGTCACCAAGATACAGGCTGTGCCTAGTTTGGGACCCGTTGCTAATCTTTCAACGTCATTGTTAGTATCAATAAATTAATACCAAGGTAATACAATCATCTAACATGTAACTGTGTAAGGCAAATAAACGAATTTTATTTTATTTATTTAGATTTGCCAACAGTTTCACTACGAGATATTTGCAAAACCATCCTAAATTTTGAGAAAAAAAATGTTGAAATCTATCCTAAATCGACCTTTTCTATTTGCACTATTTCCATAATTATAGAAGAATATTTATAAATTTCATTAGGTAAATCGCGACAGGAAAGTATGAATATGACGTTCACCATTTTATTAATCTAATAATTCAATCCAAATGATAGTTATCTACGTTTCAACATTGTTATTTTATTACACAAATTGTTTTCTGTTCCGCATACATTTTAGTATGAAGCGTTACCATAGGAGCATTACTCTCCTGTAATTTGTTTTATAAACGAGCACGCGTGCGAAAAATTTTCATACATCTCACACCATCACTCGCCGCCCCCACCGCGGCGCCAGCGCCCCCACGCTGCCGCTCACAGCCCCCACCACGCGCCCCGCTCTCCGCCTCGTCGCACCTCTGCGTGACGTCACTGCGGCCGACGTGTCTCCGCGCGCCAACACCAGGTGTCGCTACTAGTAACTTAGGTTACTATTAGTGACAGTTCGGCCCAACCCTTCCGGGTTGGGAAGGACACCCGTATGCCCCTTCTGGGTAAAAACCACTCTTACGTGGTCCCTGGCGGCAACCTAACGGTGATAACTAAGCTAGCTGGAGTGTTGCCCCACGCACTCGCCGAGCCCCTTCAGGGTACAGCAGTCAGTTGGAATCGGGAGCAGCGTAGTTGGCCTTGGTAGATAGCCTAGTCAACTCCTGTCTCTGTTCCACAGCAATCACCTGGTACGGTAGGGTGTGTCTATCCCTACGTACCAGACTCGTGGTACACAGGAGGAGGGTGACCCACCTTCTGTGGGCTTACCGGTACCTTAGGTCCCCTGTCACCCAATAAGATTGGTGACAGGAGAATAAGCTCACCCCAGGTACACACTTCCCAGTTTTAACCGACTGGGAGGGTAGGATTGAACACATCCCTGGGCCCATCCACCCGGGGAAGTTACCCCCTTTCTCGACTTCACCGAAAAATATTGAAAAATGTCGCTCGCACTATGCGTCGACCTCCTTCTGGAGATTCTCCTAAGTGACCCCAAACTTACAAAGAAGTTTGCCGCAGCATTCGAAGCTGCCACTACCCCCACCCCACCCGATTCGGGCCCGATTGTGGCCCCTCTTAAGGTTTACAAGCCATTCCCAGAGGAAGACTCACCAAGGTCGCCCTCACCTATCCCCCCAGCCAGGTCTACTCAAAGACCTAACTCTCCCACCCCTTCTCAGGACGCTCCGTCGTCCATAAATCCTTTAGGTTAGGTTTCTTCAATGCCAATGGCATTACTACCCAGCGTGATGAGATTGCCACGTTCCTTCGCGATCATCAGCTGGACATCTTCCTCATCCAGAAGACATTCCTGAAGCCCCACCACCACGATCCCAAAATTTCCAACTATCGTATAGTTCGCAATGATAGGACCCGCTCCCACGGCGGCAGCACTCTCATTTACTATAAAAATGAGTTTCACTGTAGCGTAGTCACCCCACCCGATCCCACTTCGTAACTAGAGTACTCAGCCTGTCGGCTAGGAATGACTGGTCATCAGTCTATCACCATAATCTCCGCCTATTGCCCTCCACACTCGGCGTCATCGGTAGATAACCCAAACGGTCTCAAAAAAGACCTTACTGCCCTCTTCAGCTTGAGTGACTCTGTTCTCTGGGCTGGGTTCTCATCAGCTTGAGTCCCCCCCCGCCAACGGTTGCGGCGAGCAGTCGTGTTTTTGTATGCTCCGTATGTTTTTATTACTAAAGAAAGTCTAAAACAAACTACCGAACTTGAAATATATAAAATCCTATGGATAAGTAAAGAAACAATATATCAGTGCAAAGATCTTATGTGTAAATACTTCAAAACAGTTTTAAAACTAAAGTGTTGTGTTGTGCTTATTCATTTATGATTTGCTAAAAGTGACGGGTAGCTGCTGAGACTGATAGTCAACGTCACGCACCTCGCACATCCACGATTGACATTGAACAGCTGTTTACCTATTTCGCTTATTTCATTAGAAGCTTCTGTGGTCGAGTGGCTGTGGTGACCGCTCTCACATCGCACAAGTGTTCCAAGTTCGAGCCTGGTGGCGAGCCGATTTACCTTTTTTGCTTTTTGGCTATATTTATTTAAAACATTTTGCCGATGTTATATTTATGTTTTAAAACAATCGACGAATTATTGCTTACTACGAAATACTGCTTAATTCTGGATAACTTTTGCTTGCTTGTTACATCGGATCATTACTAACGAAGAAGATGCCTGCTTACCGCTCTCCTCCTGTGTCTCCACTGACAACAACATCTGTCGCTATGGAAGAAAACCCTTCCACTACGTCCGTACGATTTAATTTACGTGAATCAACGATACAGCAGGGTGACTCGACGCCTGACCTGTCGCCTGACCTAACCTAACCTAACCTAACCTAACGTCAAGGACCGTAATAAGAATAAAAAAAGGAAATTTGAGGGAAAAGATGCTACTGCCTCCGCGGGTCATACTACGACCATGCTTGCTACGGTGTCGAATAAACAGGAGACACAATTCAAGGACATTATGCTTAAGATGAATAATATAATTGAACAAAACATCGAACTAAAACAGAGTGTTGAAGTGATGTCTGCCAAGTACGACGAGTTTTTGAGCCGCATAACATCCTTGGAAGCTGAGAAATAAGAAGACAAAAAGCTCATTCGACAACTTGAGGATAGGATCGAGAACCTAGAGCGTAATACGAGGGCCATGGAAATAGAAATTCGAAACGTACCGAGGTCCGAAGGGGAAACAAAAGATGACCTCTGCGATTTGGTAGTTAATTTGGGTCAAACATTAAACCTTAATATCAGTAGCACTCACCTAAAAGATGATCACAGAGTAAAATCAAGAGATAACTCGAACCCAATTATAGTAAACTTTAACTCTATAATATCTAAAGATAAGGTCATAAAGGGAGTTAAAACGTTAAATAAGTCAAGAGACAAAAGAGAGAAGCTCAATACCACCCACTTGAAGCTTAATTTTAAGAATCAACAACCGCTTTATGTGTCAGAAAGACTAACATATAAATCTCGGAAATTGTTTTACCTTGCCAGAACACACCACAGGAACTATGGGTATAATTTCTGTTGGACCTCGTATGGCGTAGTTTATATGCGCAAAAACGTTGGAGACCCTCAAATACGAATAAACTCAGAAGAGGATATCCAAAAACTTAAACCTGCTAGTTGTTCGTGACTGGTTTGGCTTTTAATTAATTTGGATTTTATACTGGAACTAAGTTATATCTTTGAGCATGAATGTTGTCTATTTTGCATGAATGTAAATCTCGTTCTGGGCGTGCTGCCGACATTATATATTTATATAAATACTCCACATAAACCACTCTATTCTAACATTCATACACAATCCCATAAATCCACACACAAACATACTTTAATCTACAAGAAATATTTAAATTTTCTTTCACTTATTCAGGTTCTCACAGCGGCATATCATAACCATAAAAAATATTTAACTTTTTATAGCATGTTTCTTAAACCCAATTACATATTATTATTATCTATCAGAAGGCCATTGCCAGAAATTGAGACCTTTATTCTTACGCTATACCAATGGCTGCTATAAATAACATAATTCAGGACATTGATGATGTCTCAGTGGCTAAGTCTTATAAATGTGAACCGGAAGAATGTGGAAGCTTAATAGAGTCTGCTTCAAAACCATTGACTGTAATCTCACAGAATATTCGCAGAATCTATAAGAATATGGATGGTTTTGTAGCTCATTTGGTTAGGCTTACATTTAAACCCGATTTAATAATTTTAACCGAATGCTGGTTAAATGAGCATAAACCACCTCCACTTTTAGACGACTACTCATGTTACTTTTCAAAGAAAAGCTTAAACAAAAATGATGGAATTGTCATTTATGTTACCAATGACATCAAGTGTACTGTGAATGAACCTGATCCCATAGGAGCGAATTTTTTGCTGCTAACATTTAACAATGACACAACCATCTTGGCCACGTACCGATCTCCATCCATATATTGTATTGACAATTTTTTGACTTCCATCGACAACATACTTCGTCCTGTTAAGTCCAATAATATTATTATTATTGGAGATGTAAATATATAAAACCAGAAAATAGTGATAGAAATAGTCAGCCTTATTTAAACCTCACTGAAGAACTTAGTCTTCTCCCGGGACATACATTGCTTAATAGATTAAACAACTGTTTGGACCACATCATGATCAAGTCACATAAGCCAGTTATAATCACCGTCATGGAGTGTACTGTCACAGACCATGACTCTGTTCTTGTTAGTTTATCCTATAAGCAAGAGAAGATGAGGCAACACAACATTATTTTTAAGACAGATTTTAATGCAGTCCTAAAAACCTAGAATGTATGGATTTCTCCTTCGTCTCTTCTTCAACTGACGCTGATGAAGCCGCAACTCTTTTTACTGATAGTTTGACTTCGGTTCTAAAATCAAATACAAAGTCTAGCATTGTTTCGGCTCGTAAAAGAAGCATTTAACCGTGGATTACATCTGGCTTGGTACGGTGTATTCGAAACCGAGATAAGCTTCATGCTAAGATTAAGAAAAATCCCAATAATGCAGTTCTCGAAGTTACTTACAAGCGCTACAGAAATTTCTGTAACGCTTTGTTGCGGAAGCTTAAATTCAATTATGAATAATCTCTTTTACAAAATGCAAAAAGTAATAAGGAAACGTGGACAGCCATAAAATCAATAACGGGTACTGCGAAGCAAAAAATTCCTACTACTGATCTATAATGCATTATAACGATCCCTCTGATGCCGTTGAAGCGGTGAATAACTTTTTTACGGATGCCGGAAAGCTCCTTGCGGACAAAATTAAGTGTTCTAATGGCCCCCGAATCACTCTGTCTTCAAACGACTTCACTATACCTCTAGTTGCAAACTCTATGGTACTTCTTCCACCGGACAATTCAGAAATTGAATCCCTTATCATGAACCTTAAAACGACTCTGCAACAGGCTGGGATTCTATTTCGAGCTGATTTCTGAAAATGGCCAAACACATTATAGTACCGCCCTTTACCACGATCGTTAGATTGTGTATAGAGCAGGGTGTTTTTCCAAGTGTTTTTAAACGGGCGCTCATTACACCGGTCTACAAGGGTGGGGCCAGAGACAGTGTAACAAATTACAGACCAATATCTGTGTTGCCAGCGTTCTCTAAGTTATTGGAAAAAGTACTGAATAACCAACTTCTAAATTTATTAGAGCGAAATAAAATATTATCCGACTCTCAGTTTGGTTTAAGGGTAGGGAAAAGCACAGATGGAGCCGTTGGCTCTTTGGTTGATTATGTCACATCTTGTCTAGACAATAAGTAGAAGTTTGTTGGAGTATTTATTGATCTGGCTAAGGCTTTTTACACTGTATCGATTTCTGCCCTTGTTGACAAGCTGGAAAGGTGTGTAGTGAGAGGAATGGTACTCAAAATCTACAAAGATTTCCTCACTGGTCGATTACAAAAGGTTAGGGTTGGCGGTTCCATTAGCACAGACGTCGCAGTCACATACGGAGTCCCTCAGGGCAGCATTCTTGGTCCCAGTCTCTTCCTGATTTATATAAACGGTCTGTGTCAGATGACACTCCATAAAGGTAAAACATTTTCTTACGCCGATGACACAGCGCTTGTATTTCAGGGAGAGACTTGGAATGAAGTACAAAATAATGCGGCAATAGGGATCCATAAAGCCATTTCATGGTTGTGGCATAACTCGCTAACCCTCAATGTATCAAAAACCTCATTCGTTCAGTTCACTAATGCTCGCGTAAAGCAGCCGAATGTGGGTGTTCGGATTCACAAATGTGAACCACCTTTCACTCAACAGTGCTCGTGCACAACTGTGAGTAAAACTAAAACGGTTAGATACCTAGGGGTTCTCTTAGATGAAAAAATTACTTGGCAACCGCATATAGACATGGTTTCATCAAGAGTCAGGAAACTCATATGGGTTTATAAAAACCTCAGACATGTAGCATAAAACCATTTACTCCGTACGGTGTATCATGCGTTGGCTCAGTCGGTAATTGGTTACTGTATAGGAGCTTGGGGAGGTGCATGCAAAACCCATCTATTGCGCCTTGAAAGAGCACAACGTTCCTTGCTCAAGACGGTGACATTTAAGCCTTTCATATTTCCTACAAAAACTTTGTATGAGCTATGCCGGGTGCTTACGGTGAGACAGCTATTTATTCTCCATGTTGTAAATAAACAACACGTAAGTACCCCATATGATCATAATAAATATAAAAATAAGCGGACAATACCAAATGTCATTGAATAGGTCGGATGTCGAACGGCTTTTACTAGGCGACAAAATGCTTATCTTTCTGTGTATCTCTATAACAAGATTAATAGTCTCCTGAACTTTTATCCACTGTCTCTACGTGACTGTAAGGTAAGGGTGAAGAACTGGCTCTTCACTCTTGATTATGATAGTGTGGAGAAAATACTTGATAATAATTAAGAATTAATCTAATTTATTTTATTTTTACTAAGAAACATCCATTCATATACAAACACGCACGGACACACACATACACGCACCCATATACACATACTCACACAGCACGTTCTAGACTAAGATTTTAGTTTAGTTAACTTCGCGTACTTTATTAATTAATTGTTTATGTTTTTTAATTCGAAAAATATGTTGTGATAATGATTTAATATTTCTATAATAATTTCTGAATATTTATTTATATATAATAATAGGTATTTTAAAAACGATTTTTAATTATTTTATGTAGTTATGACTGAAAACATGACTAATTTTAATTTTTTTTTTTTGCTTTTTAATATTATGATTTCCTATAAAATTAAAATTGTTATTTAACATTAGGACAATTTAAAATGGGGTGGGCGCTGACTCTTGTAATACAGGCCTGCCTAGTTCGGGAGTCAGAGGCTTCAATAACTGCTGTAAAAAATTATGGCAATACAGAATTGTTATCCTAGCAGGTGATCTCAATGCTAAACATCCAGCATGGAACAGTACCGTTACTAACTAGTATTAGTCGTCTAGGGTTAGTAATGTGATTAGTGTATTATTTAGTATGAATTAGTAATGAAGAGTTGAGCCTAGGCTCCGGCATGATGTCCTCGCCCCGATGAGCTTCACTCACTTCCCGGATAATGTTACCAATAGACCGGATGTCCTCGATGTAGGGTTGCTTAAGAACGTTCACCATCAGTTCGCTCTATAGAAACAATAGACGAACTAGATTCTGATCACGGCCCTGTGATCTTGCACTTAAGTAGTCGCTCAGGCCTCCCAGATCTAGGACAGCCGCCCCCAACTAAAAAGATCATCGACTGGAGGAAAATAAGTCCGAAACGGAAATCCACCAAGTCCCCCCAGTGAGACTCATACCCAATGTCCTAAACTCAGTCGCTGACACGACAGCGGCAATCGACTCACTTACAGCTCACGTACAATCTGTCCTGAACGACTGTTCAAGGGAGGTTCCAGTGCTGGACATCCAGCAAGGGAAACTCCCAGACGATGTACGGAAGCTGATAACCAAGAAGAACGCAGCTATCCGTCATTACAGGAACTGTCCCTGTGTCGCAAACAGAGCTCACATGCGTAACTTGCAGCTTGCTGTAAGGGACCGTACTGTTGAGCACCGTTCTGCGACATGAAATAAGATGCTGAGCGAACTAGAGCCCACCCACCATGCCTTCTGGCAACTATAGAGGAAATTACGCTCCACTGAAGACCAAGCCATGCCCCCGATTATTCGCCCCGATAAGAGTCTAGCATTTGAAAACTCTGAAAAAACCGAATGCCTGGCTGACAGCCTCGAACTTCAATGCAGACCCAGCTCCCAACCAGTAGACCAAGCTCACCTAGACATGGTGGACGCTGAAGTCGAACGTAGGACCTCCCTTCCTCCCGTTGAAGACCCTGATGACCCGCTACCTCCCGTCACCCCAGACGAAGTAGAGGAGGTCATCACAAAGCTTCACCCTAACAAAGCCCCGGGCTTAGATGGCATCACCAATAAGGTGTTGAAACTCCTCCCTCACCAAATAATATTGCTAATGACGACCATATTAAAACGCTGCATTAAGCAAAATATCTTCCCCCAAGCTTGGAAACAGGCCACTGTGATAGGCATCCCTAAACCGGGTAAACCCAAATCGGAGCCTATCAGATATCGTCCCATCAGCCTGCTCAGCTCCCTCAGAAAAGTCTATGAGCGGCTTATTTATAAGCTTGGCTCAAAGACTTTGTCGAGCGAAAGAGCCTTATCCCCCACGAGAAATGCGGCTTTCGTTTCGAACACTCTGGCCCCCAACAAGTTCACCGCATTCTTGAACACAGTAGTGCACAGTAGTTTCCAGCTTGGTCTGATGACGGGTGCCTTGTTCTTTGACATAGCGAAAGCGTTCGACAAAGTCTGGCACAATGGCTTAATTTATAAGCTATATAAACTTGAAGTACCAGATCGTTTCGTGCTCATCTTACGAGACTGGATGTCGGACCGAACTTTCCGCTATTGTGTCGAGGGAGAACTCTCCTCCCCTCAACCCATACGAGTCCCCCAAGGCTGCGTATTACCCCCCATTGCTTTCACGCTGTACAACAGCGATATCCGAAAAACCAAAGAGAGCCAGTTGGCACTATTCGCTGACAACACGGCCCTCTATTGCAATGGCCTCGCCAGACCCAATGCCATCGCCCTAAAATTCCAGAGAGCCGCCAACAAACTGGCCAAGTGGTTCCGCCTCTGGAGAGTAGAAGTCAATCCAGACAAAAGCCAGGCTGTCCTCTTCTCGATGCCTGACCGAAAATACAGTAACAGATATAAAAATGCCCGCCCCCCCAGACCCATCATCATGTACGGCAAGCCGATCCCTTGGGAGTGGCAAGCCAAATACTAGGTGTCACCCTTGATAACCATCCCACTTTCACCAAGCACATAATGCTCGCGAGACTGACGAGGCAGACTTCATGGAATGGTGAACGCAAGCAGCGGCTTGTCACTTAGGTGCAAGCTGCGCAATTTCACAGCGGTCATCCGTCCCATCATGACCTATGCATGCGCTGTCTTCGCACACGCTAAGCCCCATCACATTCACAAGCTTCAGGTTATACGAAACCGATTCTTCCGTAAAATCACGGGAGCCCACTGATTCGCTCGGAACCAGGAACTCCTTGTCGATCTCAGAATCCCCACAATCCAGCATTACCAAACGCTTTTCCGACTCTGCTGTCAATCATAGTAACCCCCTAATTCGATGTCCGTCAGGATTGAGGAGCCATTTCTCGTATTTTAATGAAATTAATATACCTATTTAGTAGTAGGTTTAAAAATTTTGTAGGTTCAATCCTCGATTTTGTAGTATAATACTTTAAAAGTTATATTATTATAATATTGCAAACTTGTGTCATTAAAAACCCTCGCCTTCGGCTCGGGCTTGTTAATGACAGCTCGTTTGCAATAACCTACTTTCCACCCTTGTATCACAATGTACTATTTCAATACAGTTGTTAAACATGGAGTACTTTCAGAGGCTATAATTATGATTCGAAAATTAAATCTTTTGCATAGGCATCTTTCTGTTACGCGGTCACGACTTTTATTTACGAGCTCGATCATTAGTTTTGCAGTTGAGTTTGAAATTTATAAGTCAATTTAAAAAGTTTAGTGGCAAGGAGTTTCCATACATAGAATAAAATTGGATGGATTTTATACGAGGAAAAATGAATGATTCCGTACGTTTTAGCATTGAATTCTCAAATGTTTTTCAAATGGTTGTTTAATAAATTTAATTACCAGTTTTAATTTAATTATTTTCACATCAACATTTGTGAAAAATCGAAAAGGCTGTATAGGCTGTTATCGTTGAAAAAAAAATGTCCAGTTGCAACAAGAACAACGCGCCATTTTCATTTTTTTATTTGTGTATACAAATCTAATTCTTTGATTTGTTTTTAATATTTCCCACAACTGTATTGAAAAACGTGGTGTGATACACGGGGTATAGATTATTGCAAACTACTTTCCACCCTTGTATCACAATGTACTATTTTTTTGTTTGTTTTAAGCTACCTCAATATATTAAACTTTTATCAGATCCTCTTGCGATCCGAAATAGGCGTGCTGTATTTTGATACAAGAGAAAACCACTATGAATTTGCTTGTAATGTGTCCTTCATTTTTGAACATATAGCTTTGAAGTATTGTTTTAGTGCAATTTTCAGTAAAAAGTGTACTAATGAGACATGCCAATTTACCCGAATATCTAGACAGATCGCATTTTTGCCTTTGAACCTAAATATAATTTCTGTTTTCGGCATCCAAAGTTTAGAAGATGCAATTTGTATTTCAGAAGAAAAAAACGTTTGTACGGCGTGTAACCACCAAACAATGTGCAAATATACTCTATCAAACACAGTTTCATTTGAACTAAATGTTTGTACGAAGTTTCGAGTAAACGAGGTATCAGAATCTATAATGATTACAAGTAGATCATATACATTAATAGGCGTTATAAAATTTGTACCTGGAATTAGCGACACTGGCATGGGCCACTATAAATGTCACTACCCAATGAAGGATGAGATGTTTTGTTACGACGATTATGATTCTCACTGTAAAATTCGTAAAAGCACCGACCAACCTATATTAATTCATTCTTTAACTTAGGTAGAAATTGATTTAAATACCTAAAACATATGAAGAATATCTGTACACCTTACCTATATTTCTGTATTGTCGATTTGTTAAGAAAATAAATTTAAAAAAAAATTGTTATCCTGGTTTCATTCATATAACATGGTCAACCTTAATAGCGAATTCTTAAGGAATATTGAAAAGCAATCTGTTTTTCAGATACCGAATATATACAATGTTGATCTCTACTTAAGTATTTAGTAGACATTCATACTAAATGTTAGTGTCTCTGGTTTTTGATTCCGTTGTAATCTCAGATAGGTACAGTAACGGTTTGATCTCAGGTAGATACACTAACGTCAGGATTGAGGAGCCAGTTAAAATGTGCCATATCTCCCAATGCACTCATTTTTAATTACTGATTCTTGTCCTACAAATCTAATATACTTACTACTAAATGACGCAGAAATTTCGCATTAATTGAATTACTGCTTCTTTGAATAATGACGAGTCGTATGTATGGTCTGAGGAGCCACTTATAATGTGTGGTAACTTTTTTAATTTGAATGTAACCGAGCTCAGATTTTGTCTACTAAATACTCTCAAATACTACAAAATCATACCTAATCATGATAAATATTTATCCATGATGTTCCTAGTTCTGACGTGGCTCCTCAATCCAAACATTTAGATTGAGGAGCCACCTTTATGTTCATATAACTTTTGAAGTATTATACTACAAAATCGAGGATTGAACCTACAAAATTTTTAAACTTAATACTAAATAAGTATATTAATTTCATTAAAATACGAGAAGTGGCTCCTCAATCCTGACGGACATCTAATTCGAGCGGCCTCCCGCTATGAACTCTCCCAAATATCTAAAGTTCACCGACCAAGGCTCACTCTCTCCACCCCCGATAACGCTACTACCCTGTTCCAAGAGAGCAACCCAAAGACCAGAACAATTCGCAAACACAGACCTCCTTCGTTCCGCCCTCGCCGCCGAGGATTAAATTATGCACAGAGAGGAGGCCTGTGTTCTAGCAGTCGGAACATTGAAAAGTCTGATGATGATGAGGTATAGAGATAGATTGTGACCCCCGAAAGGATAGGCAAGTTTTTATATCCCGGTAATGTGTTCTCTTGGGACGATAAAACCCTTTTCAAGCGTCCGAAGTCGCGGGCAGAAGCTAGTTTACCATAAAACTATTATAGAAGATTTGAACTTAAACGTAATAATATTAATTTGTTGTTATGATAAGGTCAGGGAACCAAACCTGTATTTCCAGTTCGCAACTATTTTTAAGTTGAAAAAAAATGTCTCCTTAGCGTTGGGACCCGCAGAACGGTGAAGGAAAACATCGTGAGGAAACCTGGACTTATAGTTTGTTAATGTAAGTTTGAAATCGCCTACCTATATTGAGCAAGCGTATTTATGCTCGTGCCTGCTAAGTAAGAGAAGAGACATTTGTCCTGCAGTGGGACAGTACCAAATTTATTATTATTATTATGTGAAGACTTCACGTGAAAACAATGAATGCCAATATATTTTTCATAAAATTGATCTTTTAATGCCTTTCGTTTGATTTTGTGCTTGAAACATACTTACTTTTACAGCGAAGCCGCGAGGAAACAGCAAGTTTATACTATTAGAAGGATTGTGAATGTGTGTATATCCCGGGAGTGCATTCCTTTGGGATAATTTCCGACGATCACGCGAGAGAAGCTGATGGTTGCTGAGCACATCAAGGAAGTCATATAAAAACTAAATAAGAAAAAAGGATGTAGTTCTGGCAATCATTAATCGCTAAACATATGCATGACCTTCGCTTGTTTTATTTTGCACATACGAGTATATCCTACTTTATTTCTTAGCCTAAACTTAACCAACAGGTTGGATAAACAGCTTAGGTAAACAGGTTATTTTTATTTATATTTGGGTTCCGGTCCTCAAAACAAAAAAAATGGAACCCACTTCGTTGTCTGTATGTATATTTGTCTGTCCACGCGTTAAGATCATTTTCTCTGAAAATCATAATTATACTCAAACAAACAAGTTGACGAACTGAAGCTTTCGTAAACTGTTTTTTGTTCCAATAAATATATTAAATATTTGATAAATTTGTAATTCCTTCAAACTGTGAAAAAGTCATACTTCTAAATCGACGCAATCATAAAATACGGCTGGTTATGTCGCATATTTAACTCGCAAGGGAATAAACATGTTGGGGTAATTCCCGTTGACACAGAAACCTGAAATTTGGCAAGTAGCATCTTTTCGTTAGAACAATGTTCGGTGCTTTCATTATTTTTGAACTACATTAATGTAACCTAATTATTTTGGTGAATGTAGCTGTTTGTGCGGAACCCTCAGTGTGAGAGTCCGACTCTCACTTGGTTGCTTGGTTTATTATCACGTTGATAGCAAATGCTATGGCTAACTATATTGTAAGATCGGCTGTTTCGGAAGCAACATCTTCTTTAAAAAGTTGACCTCAAGTTGTTCACAAATAATTTAATTCCATATTATATACTAAAATTGTACACCGGTATATCAGCCTGCATCATCTTACTGCGTGATTCCGGCATCTCCCGATAACTACCAGCAGTTTCAGTTTTTAAGTTACTTCAAGCTCGTCCTGCCATCTTCTACAGTAAGTGAAAGAGAATCAATCAAAACACTGCAAGTGAAAGTGAAATTCGCCATATTTGATAATGATACCAGTATACTGTACGATTATGACTCTTCAGAGAGTTCTGATGAGGAATACTACGACTTTTCAGAGAGTTCTGATTGGGAATTGTACGACTGTTCAGTGAGTTTTGCTGGGGAATCCTACGACTTTATAGATCGTTTTAAATGGGATTTTTGTTATATTATGCATTCATCAATTATTATTGAGTTCGTTATAAGTGTACTGACTCTAGCAACTTTGATATACGGCGTGTCGTCATGGAGCAATTCATGCAATAATTAATATTAATTCATGCAATAATTAATATTAATTATTGCATGAATTGCTGCGCAATCAATAAAGCTGATGGCTGCTCAGCACATCAAAGCAGTCATATAAAAACAAAATATAAATAAAAGATATAGGTAATTCTAGCAATCTCTTATCGCTAAAAATATGCATGACCTTTGCTTGTGGTATTTAAAGATATTTCCTACTTTATTTCATCTAAACTGAACCAACAGGTTAGATAAAAATATTAGCCAAACAGGTTATTTATATTTATATTTGGGTTACGTTCCTCAAAACGAATAAAAGGAACTGTTGGGGCTTCAATGAACTTGGATGAAACTCCCGAATATAGGTTCTGGTTGTTTAATTCCTTTGAACTATATTTTAACAATATTATAATGCAGAGCGTACAAAATCGTGGTGATAGTTTTTGCTCCCACAAAGAAAAAAAAAAAGTTGTGTTGGTACACGTGAAACAAACGTAACGCGCCTGGCCATTTGGATTGGCAATTACGACGCGCACTGAGAGTCTTTATATTAAAAACAGGCGTAAACATCCTCCACCCGTTGAAACACCAGAGTTTCAACCCTTAAGTAGTTCCTCTTCGGTTGGTAAAGGGCAGATGCGGACAAGAGGGCGCCTTATAGTTCCTCTCTTCGTGTTTATGTCGGCCACTCTTGAAATACCATCCGATCCTGGGATAAGCCGTACAATGCATCCAAGCCTCCAACATAGGGGTGGGACGCCATCTTCCTTCAGCAGGACCATGCCCCCAATTTTGACTGCGTGAGTGTTGGTCTTCCATTTACGGCGAAGTTGCAACTCGGCGATATACTCGCGTTGCCAGCGCCGCTAGAAATGTTGGTATACTTGCTGCAGCCTGGCATAGCGCTGCAAGTTGGTTAAGCGGCAATCCTCTAGAGATGGTTCAGGCAGCGCGGTTAGAGCCCGACCAATGAGAAAATACCCAAGAGTAAGACAATGGAAATCGTCAGAAGAGGCGGATAAGGGACAGAGAGGTCTATTATTTAAAACAGCTTCTACCTGAGCGAAGAGAGTTTGCAGTTCTTCAAAACTTAAATGGGAGTTACCCATTACTCGCCTATCATGACATTTTGCTGAACGAATACCGGCCTCAAAAATACCGCTAAAATGAGGAACGTAAGCTGGTGAAAAGTAAAATTGAATGCCTTCCGTGGTTGCAAAATAAGTTCTTTAGCTCCTGCGACAAAATTGCGTCCATTGTCGCAGAATACTTCCGCTGGCCTGCCTTTTCATGACACAAACCTTCGGAATGTCATAACGAAAGCGTCCTTTGATAGATCGCTCACGGCTTCGAGGTGACAAATTTTATATCGAAGGCATATAAAAATAAAAAAACAAAGATAGCACTTGACTAGCGAAGAACCACGTCCCTTTCTGTTTACAATGAGGAATGGCCCAGCGAAATCAATTCCCACTGTGTGAAATGGAAAATTTGGCATGACACGTTGTGAGGGCAAATGTCCCATTATTGGCACAATAGTCTTACCCTGCAAACGTCTGCACCTGGGGCAGTTATGAAAAATACGTTTGGCTAAATTTCTACTATTAAACGGCCAAACGTATTCCCTAACCACGGCCAATAACAATTGTGGACCAGCATGTAGTCCGCGTTTATGTTCGTACTCGAAAATCAATTTGGTAAAATGATGCGAAGCATGCAGTAGAACAGGGTGTTTTTTATTGTAGTTATAGACAGATGAACCTAGTCAGCCACCAACGCGAATGATCTTGTCGTCACAAAAAAATGGAGTCAATGATAAAATATTTGATTTAGAACTTAAAGCCTTGTTGTTGCATAGTAAATTATATTCACAGAAGAAGGATTCTTGCTGTGCGAAACGACACACACGAATTATTTAATTCATGAACAGTAAGATTACCACAAAGTTTTTCTTTCCTCCCTCTTAAATTATTAATAAATCTTAGCACAAAAGCGAAAGATCTATTTATTTTAGTTAAGCTGGAAAAGTCTTTAAAATTAATTAGAGATTCGTTTTGAGTAACAACATGATTGAAAGTACAATTAGATTTAGTTTCCGGTATCATTCGTATTAAATTTACTAGATTTCAAGATAGGCCAATTACCTTCAGGCTTCGTGAGAAATGCAGGTCCTGACCACCATAGTTTGGTACTGCAGAGCTTATCTGGACTAATTCCTCTAGATATGAGGTCTGCAGGATTGACAGATGTGGGAACATACCGCCACGAGGAGGCATCTGTTATCTCACAGATCTCCGAAATCCTATTAGCTACAAATGATTTCAAATTTATAAAACTGGTGTGGAGCCAGGCCAGAACTACTGACGAATCACACTAGTGTACTTGATGCTAAATTTCATATCGCAGTGACTTCTTGACAGCCTGGCATAGCCTTGCTGCTAGTAAGGCCGCGCACAATTCTAGACGAGGGATAGTCATACCCTTTATCGGAGCTACTTTGGATTTAGAACAAAGCAAATTGACTGTGACCTCGTTCGCAGCATTAATCGAACGTAAATAGATGCAAGCTCCATATGCATGTTGGGATGAATCACTGAATGAATGTAATTCTACCGCTGCGGGTTCATTACAGAGCACACGCCGTGGAACTTCTAGAGCTAACAGACAAGGTAAAGACTGCATAAAATTGTTCCAGTCTCTTTAAACTTCATGTGGGACTGGAGAATCCCATGTTAAATTAATCAGCCACAGTTGTTGTAATAACTTTTTCATTTTTATTACACACGGACTAATTAGTCCCAATGGATCAAAGATCTTAAAAAGAGACGATAGAAAAGATCTTTTAGTTAAATTATTGTTACAAGACAGTGGGCATTTAATGGGGAAATGTAACTGGTCGGTTGATGGGTTCCATCCCATGCCTGGTGTACTAGTTGACTCGCTTAATAAAAGATTATCATCAGATTGCAGTGAGTCTAACAATGATGGTAAATTAGTCTTAAACTTACGAAGATTAAAGCTTCCTTTCTTTAACTCTTCAGTTACAGATTGGTGAATATAACTTAGGGTATCCTCACTTTCAGAACCGGTGATGAGATCGTCCACGAAGAAATCATGTTGAATTATGTCCTTAACCATAGGATCAGTAGATTCTTCATCAATCTGCCATAGACACCGAGTGCTCAAGTAGCTGGAACTTGCCATTCCGTAAGTCACAGTACCTAGCTGAAGCGTTTTGATGGGCGAAAACTCATCCCCTCTCCATAAAATAAGTTGAAGATTGCGATCCTCCTCGTGGACATGGACTTGGCGGTACATCTTCTCGACGTCACCCGTGAGAAGGAACTTATGTTGTCGAGCTCTTATTAAGATGGAGAAAAGCGAGTCCTGCATATTAGGCCCAACCATGAGGATGTCATTGACCTGATGAAGTAGGAGCCGAGCCGTCAAATACGACTTTAATTTTCGTGGACTCACTACTGTCCTTGAAAACAGCGTGATGGCAGAGGAAATAAGATGTAGAAGGTAGAGGTACAGCTAATTCTGAAAGGTGACCTAAGTCTGCGTACTCACGCATAAATTCTACGTATTGGGATTTCACATGTGGTTGTTTGCGAAATCGCCTTTCTAAATTTAACAAGCGTTTTTTAGCTAGTGAATATGTTTCACCAAGACAATCAGGAGTATTTTTTAAGGGTAGACTAACTGACAATCTACCGGTTTCTAAACGGATGTTGTTCGACAAAAAATGTGTTTCGCATGCCTTCTCGCTGTGACTCATAATTGGTTTAGTTTGGGGAACATTCTCTACGTCCCAGAATTTTGATAGTTCTTGATGTATTTCGTCAACAGACGACACATATGAAACAATTGAATGATTAGAATCTATATTGTTATCAATTTCTTTTGACCCTTTGTTTGTGGGTAACTTAAAATACATAGGACCTGAAACCAGCCAACCGAAATTTGAACTTCTCAATACAGGTGAATTGAGACCAAGAGAGAGTTGATTACGGCCAATAATGTCCCAGAAAATATCGGCACCGATGACAACATCAACAGGTGCTGGTTGGTGGAAGTGAGGGTCCGCTAAAAAGTAATCACTCGAAATATTAAGCCTTTTAACGTCAACGGGTATTCTAGGTATGTTGCCGGTCAACACTGGCAACACTATAAAAGAAGAAGTGACGGTGAAATGATTCATCAAAGATTTCAACTGAACCACGCAAGTTTCTGTAGCCTATGCCAATTATATTGACATGCAAAGTGGTGGTCGGCTCTAAAAGCAGTTTTGTTTTAAGAGATTGAGTAATGAACGATGACTGACTACCACAATCCAAAAGAGCACGAACCTTCTGGGTTTGTTTGGTCGTAGGATTAGCTACCTCAATATAAGCAGGAGACAGTAAAACTTGATGATTATTTTGATTTGAAAAATTAACGATAGTGTCGTCAGTGATGTAGGGTGAAATGGTGAAATGAAATATGTTGCAAATTAGGTGTGTTAGTATCCAACGTGCCCCGGTATTCTTCTCACTTGGCTTTGTTGTGACTATCAAGCTTGGGGCTCATTATATGAATGAGTAAAATATCCCAGTCATGTAAACCTACACCGAGACTAGATAAAGCACGTAAGTTTTTATTAACATGATCCACAAGGAATCGTAACGATTTATCAGACTCGCTTGTAATTGGTTTTATGTATAACAATGAATTTATATGATGAGTTATTAATTGTCGTGTATTGTCATATCTGTCACATAACAGTTTCCAAGCACACGCATAATTTGCGCTGGATACCTCATTAGCAATAATGCGCGCTGCATCGCCAGTCAAGTACGAAATAATATAATGGAATTTGTGAACGGGAGCGATGCGGTCATTATTATGTACTATAGATAAGAATGTGTCACGAAACTCAAGCCAACGAAAGCAATACCCGTCGAACTTAGCAACTTGAATTTGAGGCAATTTAAAACCTACATCAAAATGATCATGATTACATGCACCTGTAGTTATCTGACTTGAATTTAAATCCTTGTAATTACTTTCATCATGACGGTTCGAGTTATGTTTTTGTGAAATACTTTAAGCAATTGCAATGTTGGATGTAAATAGTTGTTCGATAGTATCACGTTCATCAATCTCATTGGATATATTGTCAGAGTTTAATACTTCTATCTGATTTTGCAAGTCATCAAAACGGCTATAGATAGATTCAAATTTGTTCAGTTTTAATGTTAACTCACCTCACTCAATCTGAGTAAGCGCTTCGTTAGAGGTAACATTTGATAAAAAGTTTCTAAATTTAGTTATTTGACGTTTTATGGAACTACGTTTCACTAAAAGATCCTGTAATTCTTGAGGATTTTTTGTGCTGGGTTCACCTCCATGATCTTTACCCATTGTGAACGCAAATCTTTCCAATATTTTTAATGTTAAATCGAATTGATTATACAAATTGATGCCAAGTGGTGATGCCAACTAGGTGATGATAGTGAAAAAACTAAGACTTAGCTCACGCTCCTCGCCTAACGTCACCTGAGGCCGGTCCAGCGACGCAGCAGTGGGTAGGGCTCCGCTCCGGTCACGGTGACACGGCAGGCGGCCCAAAAAAGCGCTCGACGAATGAGATCGAGATCAGCCTGGAATGTTCGGCGATTTGGGTGAAATATATGCTTATTGTAATAGCTATAAGCCTGATAGGAAACACGAATATATTTTACATAGATTGTGGATAGATTTACTAAGGGTATGGGTATAAAAAGTAAGAGGGAGTAGGTTACAGGGAATTCAAGGAAAATGGGCACTTAGCTGCATTGGCCGAGGCTGCGGTACAATGCTGATCGCTAACCGGCGGTGGCTGCAATGGCTGGTACACTCCAGGAAATCCAGGTATGATGTTTGGTTTTGATGTAACGTAGCTGCGGCGCAATGGTTACACCGGCAGCGCGTGGTCGTAATATCCGAAGATTGTAGGTTTTGTCGTAGGTCGCCAGATGTTGGGGCTTCAATGAACTTGAATGAAACTCCCGAATATAGGTACTGGTTGTTTAATTCCTTTAATCTATATTTTTACAATATTAAATGCAGAGCGTACAAAATCGTGGTGATAGTTTTTGCACCCACTATAGAAGAAAAAAAAAATAAGTTGTGTCAGTACACGTCAAACATTGGATTACAGAGAAATATTTGGATTGGCAATTACGACGCGCACTGAGAGTCTTTATATTAAAAACAGGCGTAAACAGGAACTCTTATAGGATCACTTCGTTCTGTTTGTCTTTCTGTCCGCGCGTCTAGACCATTTTCTGTGAATACCATAATATACTAAAATCTGTAATTCCTTCAAACTGTGAAAAAGTCATTTTTAAATCGACGCAATCAAAAGATACGCTTACGTCACATACTTGAAGTATCCCAAGGGAATCAAAATGATGAGTATTTCCCGATGACATAGAACCATGAAATTTCAAGTCTTATAGCACAATAATAGGAAAAAAATCCAAAAACTGTTCAATTTGTACAAACACAAAAAAAAAAAAAAAAAAAAATCGACTTTCCGTGTGTCAAGACTTTTTTCACAGGAACGTGTGGTGATATCCAGCTGGAATAAGTATAATATACTGAATTCTGCAATTCCTTGGAGCTGTGAAATAATAAATTTCTAAATCGATGCAATCAAAAGATACGGCCGTTTTGTGCAGTGTGTTGAGTTCAGTGGAGGCCTAGTGATATCGGCCACGACCTATAAGTTGTATTTATTTAAAGAAAAAAATCATCCAACTACAATTCGTATAGGTAATCAATAAGCTTGAACTAAGCAGCATTGAAGCTACAGCAGATTTACAATGTTTTAATCCAATATTAAAGGTTACTTTTTTTTTTCAGTTGGTAAACTGACGGCAATCCATTTCGATTTATGAGGACCACAGTTTTCCAATGAAAAAGGTAATTTTGTCCCTAAATGCAGTTTATCTTTTCGATAGAGCAATAATAATAATAATAAGGACCGCTTAGGACCTCGAGGCTCACCGGTCTCTGATAAGGTCCCAGCACCCGGCGGAAATGTGCAGGGCATGAGATGGACATAATCCATTAGCGAAAATGTCATGCGCGTGTTAGAATCATGAAGGAACTCCATGTAAAAGTATCGATATATATCAATATGGTTATTTACTATGTATCAGAGTTCCTATGTAAGGTTTTATGAAGAAAAGCACCAAAAGACAAGACTAGGTATTTTTTCAATTAGGCTTGTCAATTAATTTATATTGAAGCTCAGAGAGCTTACCGCCCTTTCGCTAGACCTAGTTCTCGTGGAGAAGAAGGGCAAGAAACTCCACGAAAGCAACTATGGTTGTAAAAGTATTTATAGACATCTTTTACAACCATATAAACATCGTTTATCACAATAAAGATCTGATTCTATTATGGCCATTATATGATGAATCTTGTAACATTTCTCAATGTTACATAATCTAAACAACAAGGATAAGGCAAAGAACATGACTGGCCCTTAAATCTATTTAATAACATTATGAATAAAGGCCACTGTAGGGTGCAAATGCAAATACACCTTAACATTAATTATTGTCAATGCAATGCAAATGTCAATGTAATGTAAAATGTCAATGAGTGCCAACGGGCTGGAATCAAGAAATAAAAAATGCAAGTTGTCCGATCCAAACCGCGTCTATTAGAACACTAAAATTAATATTGAAACAATGCATCATCAATGCTCTGCTCGCTGCTGCTGCTGCGTGATTATCATAATATCTAATGTAGGTCGCACGTGTAAGTGCAAAGGTGCGAGCCTACTTATTGCACAACTCTTACTTAGTAAACAATTTTAAACTCATGTACGTGCACCGTACATATTGCCACCACAAGACTGCTAACAACTACTGAACTAAAAATTGATCAAATAAAATTAAGACAAGAACGACTGTAGAAACTAATGCAGAGCACTGATGTAGTAGGTACTAGGTATAATATGTAATGTAAAATATTTGTATGACTAATGTAGATATTATGTAACTGTACACTTAAAATCCATAAATATAATTGTCAAACTCCCTAATCACACACGTCACTATGTTTTTCAGTGTCAAATTTCACTTCACTTAAGGCGCGATCAACACTTATCACTTCGTTCACTTTTGACACCCGTTTGTTGATTTTGCTACACCCGCCCTCGATGTCATCTTCTTCTTCTCGTCCTCTTCTGCTTATCGCATCTCGCGAACCCTCCCCCTGTCTTTTGGTGCTCGTCTTTCTCCAAAAGTACACGTACGATGTTACAGACAGAGCAATACTAATCGTTATTACGACATAGATTGCGGTGTAGTGGTGAATGTCATGGGGGGATAACGTTTTCAGGTTTGATTGCTCTTTAATCGAGCGCAGGTGTGTGTCAATCTTCTGGAACATTTCTTCATGCGTTTCGATAGGCAATGACGAGTTGCGGATCGACGTATTGATGATGTTGTTGATGGGAGAGATCGTGGGTATGATCATGGCGAATGGTTCGTTGACTATGACGTCACTTTTATGTTCTATGTATGCGTGCAACATGAATGAGTCACCCTGCAAGTTACATCCTCGTTTAAGTGTAATCAGACCCGAGTGATGTAACGACTCCGATGTCATTTGAGCGCCGCAAACTAATTGCACTTCGCACGTGCCACAACAATAATAAAACCATGTGTTTTGCTGGTGTAGTTTTACCCACTTGTCAGCGCATTCCCTTATTTCCGTGTGACAGTACACACTGTGTTCTTCATTGTCTCGGATCAGCTGTACATCGCAAATTGACTTGCGTCGGTCACCGGTGCGATAGATAGGGTGGTTTAATTTGCACATCAATGTTTTGTCCTGGATCTTTTGGCATTCTTGAACGTCAGATTGCTCGAGAGGTATGAATGAGTATTGGTTGGCGTTAAATGCTATTAGTTCCGAATTTGGGATGACGTACATCACCCGATTTATGCCAATACGTTGAGGTATGCTTATAAGTTTATTCAGCTCGTATAGAGCATCATTCAGAATGGGTATTTTTACTTCCATCAGTAAATATTGCTGTGTAATGCGTGCATGTATTCTGAACATTCTGTAGATGTCTCGTACATCATTCTGGACTTCTGGCAGCGTGGCATCGCGGGGTAGTTGTCTAGCTACTCTATCTAATTCGGTTTGCATTTGAGTTGGTGATAGTAAGTGTACGTCCATATGACCCTGGTACATGTTTGTCAGCGTATTGATGAGGGTTTGTTGGATTTCCTTTAGATTTTGGGCCATTTTTTCTGCAGCTATTGCCGATGTAATGATGTAGAATGCATTAGCGGTGTCATGTTTATTCGTTTCTGTTTTATTTTCCAGATTGGTAAGGTGGTCATTCATCAAGGTAAACTGCTTTACCATTGTCGCTTCGTTGCTTTGTACGATGTTATGCTCGGTTTCCAAAATACTTGTCTGATTTTTGAGAAGGTGTAATAAGTGGTTGTCGATGTTGTCCCACTTGCATGCCTTCCGGACCTTTTTCATTAATCGGGAAAGTAATAAGGCTCCGCATAGTTCAAGCCGTGGTAATGTCAATTTGTTATTGATTGGCGATAGTCTAGATTTTGCTGCTATTAATCGACTTAAGGGCTTGTTTTTGCTGTCTAATGTCAGTAGATATATAGTGCATGCATAGGCCTTTTCTGAGGCATCGCAGAATCCATGTACTTGGAAGGGTTTAGTTGTATCGCCCAACCATCTCGGTATCTCGTATCGCGTTATGTTGTGCAAGTCGCTTGTAAACCGCTTCCATTCTTCTTGTACGCCTGTAGGTAAGGTTTCATCCCAGTTGCATCCTGACAGCCAAACGCTTTGGAACATCAGTTTTGCTTTCAATGTCAGAGGTGTCAGCCAGCCCAGTGGGTCGAAGATTTTTGATATCTCGGACAGTAGTTTCCGTTTTGTCAATGGTTTATTGTTGTCAAAGTTTATTTTGTTAGTGAATGCAAAAGTGTCAGATGTAGGGTTCCACTGTACACCCAGGGCTTTTGTAGTTCCATCGTTTGTAAAGTGCATTGTGGTTTGGTTTAGGTCTGATGATGATAAACCTTTAATCAAGGTCGGCTCGTTGCTTGACCACTTCCGTAGCGTTAGTCCTGCTCCGCTCAGCATGTTGATGAGTTGGTACTGCGTTTCTTGTGCTCGCTCGATGGAGTTGTTACCACTTAGTACATCATCGACATACATTTCGTTGTTAATGACGTCAGCTGCTAACGGGTATTTCTCTGCATCATCGTTTGCTAGTTGCTTTAGCGTCCGAAGTGCTAGAAATGGTGCCGCCTTGGTTCCATATGTCACTGTGCATAGCTTGTATTCCTTAAGGGGACCTTGGTTAGTTTCCCTCCATACTATCTTCTGCAATTCTTGATCTTCTTCATGCACTAAGATCATGCGATACATTTTCTCACAGTTTGCTGTAAAGACATACTTGTATCGCCGCCATCCCATGAGTAGTGTCAGTAGATCTTGATGAAGCTTCGGGCCACACTCCATCAAGTCGTTCAGGCTGTAACCTGTGTCAGTCTTCTGTGAGGCGTTGAAAACAACCCTTAATTTGGTTGTCAATGAGTCCTGTTTAAGGACTCCGTGGTGAGGTAAGTAACATGACGGGTTGCAGTCGGGCTTACTCTCTTTCATGTGTCCCATTTCCAAGTACTCTTGCATGAATTTGACATAGTTTTCTGACAGTTTGTCATCTCTGCATAATCGCCTTTCTAATTGCATAAATTGCACGTGGCTTTGATTTTCCTAATAGCTGATCGTAATTAGGCTTCATTGGCAAACGAACTGCATATTTGCCATTTTTCAGACGTTTTGTTGTTGCAGTGAAGAACTCTTCGCAGTATCTCTCCGCTGACGTCATTGAACTGCATGCATCCCCACTGATGTCTTCCATTTCCCAGTATTTTGTCAAGTCATCCACTTGGTTTATCACCACGTTGCAATTGAATGTCTTGCTGACGTTGCCTGACAGAATCCACCCTAAGCGAGTCTGTTGAGCTATGGGTTCATTAGTCTCTCCCTTAATCAGTCCATTCATTAGGATTTCAGAGAATACCTGTGCATCTAGAAGTATGTCAATGGGCCTTGATATGTTGTACTCTGGATCGGCTAATGTGATGTTTGTTACGTGAGTCCAAGTTCTTTTTGTAAAGGTGGCGTTAGGTAGATTGTTTACCACCCGTGGCATGACTAATGCTTCCGTGGTGAACTGGAAGTCGTTGTGTACGGACCGACAAAGTAGGTTCACCTTTCCTTTGCTCCTGTTGGATAGTGTGCCGATCCCACTTATGCTCGCGTTTAGCTGTTGACGCTTTACTCCCAGTCTTTGAGCTGCATTCTCAGTGATCAGGGTTATTTGTGAGCCTTGATCAACTAACGCCCGTAGTGTGATGTAATCGCCATCAGCTGTTTCTACTTGCAATAATGCAGTGGCCAATAGTATTTCGTCATCATTATTCGATGCGAAGTTATTTTGCATACTTTTAGGTGACCTAGTTGCAGTTGACTTCGACGGTTTATCCATCGTTTGTGTTGCTGAGGGCATTTGCGCTGACTGGACGATGTCGTTGTGCAATAGCGTGTTGTGTGGGTCGCTGCACTCTCTGCATCTTTTTTGTGACGCACAATAGCCCTTGCTATGCACATACAGACAGTTTCTGCAAATATTGTTTGATTTTATGAATTCTAGTTTCGCCGAGCTTGCCATGTCAGTGAATTTCGAACACTGGAACAATGCATGATTGGTGTTGCATAATGCACAAATGATCTTATTAAATTGACCAGCGTTGTATGCATGGAAGTTTCGAGAGTTTGCTGGTTTGGGGGTTTTGCTGAATGGATGAAATGCGTTGGATTGTGGTTTTGCAGGAGGCTTGCTACTGTTTTCTGGCTTCTTTCTATGCAAAGGTTCTAATGCCATGAATTTGTTCTCAATAAAATCCATAAACTGGTTGAACGTAGGTATCTCCCGCGGATCCGCCCTAGACTGCATGTATTCCGCGTACGTTTCGGAGTCTAGTTTCTCGCATAACACGTAGACTAGAATAGGATCCCATGAACCTGTATCTACCCCCAAATTGTGTATCGCATTTATGGTTTCATTGCTCGTGTCATATAACCGCTTAAGGTCGAATGCAGATTGTTTTTGCAGATGTGGCTGACGCATGAAACTCTGGAAATTCTTAGTGAACAACATAAACTTGTTGTTGTACCTATGGTTCAAGATTTCCCAACACGTGTCGTAATTTTCGGGTGAGATGTGTAGATGCTGGACGAGTTTCTCCGCTTCGCCGCGCAATCTCCCTTTTAAGTGCTGCATTTTTTGTGCTTTTGCAATTGCAGGGTTATTGTGTATTGCTTCTACGAACAGATCCATGAAAGTAGGCCATAACGAATAGTTCCCGTTGAAAATGGGAATGTCTATTTTGGGCACGGATTGTTGTTGGTGCACGGAGGCGTTCAGTTTTACGTTCAGCGCCCGCTTTGTTTTTACAAATGCCCGTTCGTGGCGACAAAACTCGTCATAGTACTCATTAGGCGCCCCGTCTAACAAACCATCGATTCGCAGATGCATATTGTCAATCGCTGACCACCGAGACCCTAACGTCTTCAAAGCGTCTTCTATCTCCCATCTTTCGATGACCTCTTCAATGATCTTACTCGTCACTAACCTGTCGAACGCACGGAAGTTCGCGTTCTGCAGCTGCTGTAGCTCGAGTAGCTTGTCCTCTGCTCCCGAGGAGCTCCCGAACAAGGTCCTGTCAAACTCCACGTGTACCTTGCTAGAGCCGGGTCCACTCTGCACCTTGGTCCCGCATGCTGTAAGCTCCTGCCGCACACCGTGGTACCAATCCCTTAATACTTCGTGAATAATGTTGGTGAAGTACTCATGCGTTTTGTCTTCTACCGCACTCAGCTCCTGATGTTTCTCTTTACATTCCGCCCAAAGCTGATCTAACCGCTCAAGCCTTTGCTGAATGTACTCGGGGGTCTTCCTGCTCGCTGAATCCTTCTTGAAGTTGGTATGGACCCTCTTCATCTCCTCCAGGATCTCAGCCTGACGCGCGATTAAACCCTCCATTGTTAACGAAGTAAGCAAAAAATGAACGATCTTACTTGAAACTCAGGAACTCTCCCTCTACGCTGATGTAACGCGTCGCTCTGGAACCTGGATCGCTGCGACTGCTTCTGCACGGCAACACACGACCAAGACACAAGTCACACGCGACGTTTTACTGACCGACAAATCGGACTGTACGGTACTTGCAATAATTTCGAAGGACCAAAAAAAATGTAGGTTGCAAATGCAAATACACCTTAACATTAATTATTGTCAATGCAATGCAAATGTCAATGTAATGTAAAATGTCAATGAGTGCCAACGGGCTGGAATCAAGAAATAAAAAATGCAAGTTGTCCGATCCAAACCGCGTCTATTAGAACACTAAAATTAATATTGAAACAATGCATCATCAATGCTCTGCTCGCTGCTGCTGCTGCGTGATTATCATAATATCTAATGTAGGTCGCACGTGTAAGTGCAAAGGTGCGAGCCTACTTATTGCACAACTCTTACTTAGTAAACAATTTTAAACTCATGTACGTGCACCGTACAGCCACAATATGAAATAGAGTTTCAACACAACCATTAGCAATAATCAAGTTATAATATCAAATAACTTATGTGAAGCCTGTGTAGTCCATCATTCACAAAATATAACAATTCAGGAAAACAATATCACTATCACAATCACAACATAATATCTGGTCCGTACTGGCTTGTAGTTCACAACAAAAGTAAGTCAACTAACGAATTACACACTATTTATAATAATGAGTCGACCTGTCAAATGTCCCCACCATTTTCTACATTTCTATAAATAATATCACAATTAGGTCAATAATCAATTCTTGAGTAATGAAACCTTTTTAAAACGTATCAAGACAAATAAGGAATTTAATATCGTTTATTTAGTCATTCTCAATCAATATTCGAAAGAATATTGATACTAAAATGGTAATATAAAATCTAGGATACATCACAATGATCATTACAAATTACGTAATATTTTATAGGAATATCATCACTATAGCTTATGAGGAGCTCGTGGCTAAATAATAACAGCCGCACGGGTCGATCTTAAGGTTAAGCAACGCTTGACGAGGTCGGGCCGTGGATGGGTGACCATTTCAACATACCGAGTTTCCTCCGTGCCTCGGAAAGCACGTTAAGCCGTTGGTCCCGGCTGTTATTTGAAGATCTTTGACAGTCGTTACGAGTAGTCAGACGCTTGAAATCTGACACCAGTCAAGCCAAGGGGTACCTACCGTATTACCCAGTTACTGGGTTGTGGAGGTCAGATAGGCAATCGCTCCATGTAAAACACTGGTACTCAGCTGAATCCGGTTAGACTGGAAGCCGACCCCAAAATAGTTGGGAAAAGGCTAGGCAGATGATGATGATCACTATAGCTTATATGTAAGTTTAGTTATTGCCTGTACACACAATAATATTTACTCAAGTGGGTACTATAACAATTGTAGGTATTTGACAACACAATAATAATTTAGGTAGGTACTTCGACATTTGTCGGTAGATGCTTAATAAATATGACAGTTTGTATTTTGTGCTTATAAAGTGGAAATTCATGATTTAATGACGTCACACGTACTTCCAATACTAACACGCGCATACTTTGGGGCTACAGAGGGAGGAAACAACCTGACCAATAAACCCGACCGCGTACCGTGTCCGGATGCGCTCTTTGTTTCAGGTTCTTGAGCCTGCTGCCAACGTGTCGGCCCAACGACTTTCGGATCAGGTGCGGGTCATCCAGCGTAAACGTATGTTGGATGATACTGTACTTGATCGCCTCCGAACGCAAATGTGTAACCATGTCACTGCCCCATCGTCGCAGGCTATGGTGCCAGCACAGTCCAACCACATTCCTATCCACGCTGACGAGGAGAGTAGTGACAGGGTTACAAACGTAAGTACCCAGTGCAATGAGGAATTGAGGAGTGCTTTGAAGTGTGCTATTGTTACATGCCACCTGAACTTAGGCCACGATTACCTCGTTTGTCCATGGATAACAAAAATACGGCGCTGGTGGCTGTTCTGGATTCGCAGTTGTCAAACTATTTTGATGACTGCGAAGACCTCACTGATACACATTCGTTCATGTACTGCGCGGCTGTAACGGCATGTCGTATAGTCACGTCAAATTTGCAGATGACAGAGCTATATGAACGAAACCAGCCGTACCGGCTTGGCAGTGCAGGAACGAACGTCGTATTGGTGGGGCCAGAACACTCATCGGCAAACTAATTAGTTTCAGGAAGAGCAATAATCGCCCGAGAGTGATGCGCTTTGCGAGACGGGCATTTTCGGGGACTGATGTTAGCCCCCGAGACTATATATCCCATGTCACAGAGCGCATCGATTTCCTGAAACAATAAATCCATGCATGGGCAAACCGTATTCGTAGGTACAGGCGGAGAGCGGAGCTATACACCCAGAATCGTACATTCCAAAGTAATGAAAGGTGGGTTTATCGGGCTTGGCAGCGTCCCGACCAAGGTGTGACGGATGATGACACTATGTGTACATTCTGGCGCAGCATCTGGTCGGTGCCCTAGACCTGAATGGACTCGAGAGGTCGAACGTGCGTGTGATCCAATACAAGAAATGGGGGCTATCACGATCAGCCCCCAAGATGTAGCCCGTGCAGTCCGTCCGTCCGAACTGGAAATCTCCAGGGCCGGACGGACTGCACAACTTCTGCATCAAATGGCTACAAAGGTCGCACGCTCGTTTGGCATCTCAGTACCAGGCAGCCTTAGAGTCTGGTTCGCTACCTAAGTTCCGTACAACAGGAATAACCCACCTGCTTCACAAATCTGGTAGCACCGCGGAACCCAAAAATTATAAAGCTATTACATGTTTACCAACGATCTATAAGGTTCTTACATCCATTTTGAGAGTTCAAATTAATAAACACGTTGACAATAATAATCGATGCCGAGTCGCAGTGTACTGTCCTGGAACCAAGAGTTAAGTTCTCAGCTGCAGACTTAGCAAAGACCATAAGGGCATGACCAGGGGTAAGTCTCCAGGCCATGACGGACTCAGCATCGAGCACCTACAGAACGCAGGTCCCCATCTGCCACGTGTTTTGGCCATGCTGTTTACGTTCTGCCTTCGCCATTCGTACTTGCCGGATGAGCTGATGAGGACGGTCGTAGTACCAATTATAAAAAATAAAACAGGTGACATATCGGATAGGTACAACTACAGGCCGATTTCATTAGCGACAGTTGTCGCGAAGGTATTTGACAGCTTGCTTAATGCTCAGTTAAATAAAACAATTACGTTGCACGATAACCAGTTTGGGTTCAGGTCCAAATTGTCCACAGACAGTGCTATATTGAGTCTAAAGCATGCTGTCAGATATTACACGGATCGGAACACGCCTGTTTACGCCTGCTTTCTTGATCTGTCCAGGGCATTTGACCTGGTTTCGTACAAGGTGCTGTGGAAAAAATTATTCGATAGGCAAGTTGCGCCTGAAATTGTAAAAATCTTCCAGCACTGGTACGGGAACCAGGTCAATAACGTCAAATGGTCGGGAGCTCTGTCGGACTCGTATAGGTTGGAGTGCGGGGTGAGGCAGGGGGGATTGAGCTCACCAACGCTCTTTAATCTGTACATCGATGGGCTTGTTGCCGAGCTCAGCAGCCGCCATGTTGGATGCCATGTTGATGATGTTTGCTTTAACAACATTAGCTACGCTGATGACATGGTGCTGCTGAGCGCGTCAATTGGGGGACTCAGGGAGCTCATAAGCATTTGCGAAACGTACGCTCATAGACATGGCCTAAAATATAATGTAAAAAAGAGCGAGCTTATGGTCTTCAATTCGGGTTCCAAGTGTGCGTCGGAGGCTCCACCAGTAAGACTGTGCGGGGTGCCCTTGGAGCGGGTACATAGTTTTAAGTATCTGGGCCATATTGTGACGTCCGACCTGAAGGACGACGCTGATGTCGAGCGAGAAAGGAGGGCGCTGTCGATTAGGGCGAATATGATTTCCCGCAGGTTTGCTCGTAGCTCCAAGGAAGTAAAGATCACCTTGTTTCGAGCGTACTGCACATCTTTTTATACGAGTAGTCTGTGGGTTTCATATTTGCAGAAGTCTTACAGCGCTCTCCGCGTTCAATATAATAACGCGCTGAGGGCGCTGCTGCGGCTGCCACGCTTCTGCAGCGCTTCGGGTATGTTCGCAAGTGTCCGCGTTGACTGTTTTTATGCCAGCATGCGCAAGAGGGCGACCTCGATAGTGAGTAGAGTGCGGGGCAGCGGCAACAGTCTCCTTGCCGTGGTTGCCAACAGGTTGGACGGGCCTTTTATGCAGCACTGGCAGTCCTTACATGCACCCGTGTATCGCGCGTGGGGCAGGTAAACTTTTTAATATAATATCTTTTTAATGTCTTACAATTTTATTATATCAATTTTTATAACTTTCTGACAATTTTGTATATTTTTATTTTCATAATTTAATGAAATTTTTTCTGACATGTTTATTAATATTATGATAGTATAGCTGACATTTAAATTTTGGATGTTTCTTATTTTAGTGATGTAGTCTAATGCTAATGAATGACATTTTATTTTAATTTCTAATGGATCAATTTTTATGTAATGTTTATGAATGTAATATTATGGACTAAGGTGTCTGAAAATAAATGAATTATTATTATTATTATAACTCCATCATGTCGATCTCTCAGGATGGATGTAGGAACGGGTCCCGCTGTAATAAGGAGCTACTCCTTATTGATATGACCATTAGCCAACAGGTTTGGGGTTTCCAAATAGATCTGTCGACATGTTGGATACATTATAAGAAGGCCTATGACTCGGTGCCTCATACATGGCTCATGAGGGTGCTAGAATTGTATAAAATAGATATAACTTTACGCACCTTCCTGATTTCGTTTTTGGAGCAATGGAGCACAGTCCTTCGCTATCCAGAAAATTGAAATATCCAGAGAAATAGCGAACCTATAAGGATCTAGTGAGGTATATTCCAGGGCGATAACTAACTTAACTGATGGAGCTACTAAAGATAACTGAAACGCCATCAGGACGGAGTTTGGTGTGTAAAAATGTGCGGTCATGCATGTAAAGCGAAGGGAGATTGTGGAATCCTTAGGAATTCAACTTGCAGATTTCATAAACCTGAGATTCCTCTCTCCAAACGAAAGCTATAAGTATTTGGGTATGTCGGAAGTGTTAGGTATCAGCACTACTGACATGAAACAATTGTTGAGGGAGCGCTTCTTTGGCCGCCTGAAGAAAGTTTTCAATAGCCTTCTTTCGGGTGGAAACAGGGTGCGTGCCTTCAACGGTTGGGTCATGCCGGTATTGATGTACTCTTTCGGCATACACATATGGTTTCAAACGGAACTTTACGCCCTGGATAGGTGGGTCCGTACACTGCTGACTGCATATCGAATGCATCACCCACGATCATCGGGAGGTGTATATCCCGCGGAAGTGTGGAGGCCGAGGCCTTTAAATGCCAAAAACCTCCACAACCGCGAGATATGCAGACTCAGGGAATATTTTCTAAACACCGACGTGGGTATGCATCGAGACGTAATAGCAGTGGACAAGGGACTCACCCCGCTCTCCTTGGCGAATGAGAACTGGCGCAAGCCTGTAGTGCTGGACACTAACGACCACAAGGAGGCATGGCAGAGTAAGGAGCTTCACGGACGCTTTTTCCGGGCCCTACATGGGTCCGGTGTAGATCTATCAGCGTCCGTAGCCTGGCTGCGATTCGGTGACCTCTTTGGGAAAACCGAAGGTTTTGTATGTGCAATTATGGACAAAGTTATCATGACGATTAACTACCGGAGATTTATTGTGAAGGATGGCATGGTTGACAATTCGCACACCCAGATCAACACTGCACTATGTCGAAAAATCTCAAAATCGTCTTTTACCTATCAACGAATAGCCAAAAATTTGCTGCATATACCACGAAGATTTTGTTTGACAAATTGTGGAAGCAAAATCGAGGACGTAAACACTTGCCCCAGATATAACATTCACTGCAAACCCTACTTCACACATAATATATCTTTAATATAGTGTAAATATTATAGGTAAACCCCATAGTTCATAAGCATTGTAATACTTTGTTTCCACTAAAACTAATGTTCTTAGCAATAATCCTTATACAAAAATCTAATCGAACAATAAACGCCAATGTTTAATAAAGCCTTTCCTTAAAGTATTACCTGTAATTAAGTCTTGGAATATTAATTCAAATAGCTTTTCTTTGTTCTTAGGTTTTTTTACTTCTTTTTCTCATATACCTTCATATATTTTTATAATCTTTTTTTGTAACGGTTCTATTGTTTTTAAACATTTTACTTCTTTTTAACTTTTAAACCCCTCCTTCTTTCTCAAGTTTTCAACTAACATAGTATTCTCTTCACATACTCAGCTGTTTCCTGTCACATTACAGGTGTCGCTCAAGGAAAACATTCAATATGATGACCCGGGCAGCTACCGTTCGTGACATGAGTATCAAACTGAAAGCAGTGCTGAGGGAGCTGGATTCATCCAGAAATGAGTGCAGCAAGCTACTGCGGGAACGAGAAGAAAGTGAAGTAGAAATTGAGTTAATAGTGAGCAAAAACACTCACCTCAAGAACCAGCTTGCAGAACTACACTCCCAGCATATGGATATACTGGACCAGCATCACCATCTCCGTCAACTGGTTTCAGATTATCAGCAGTGCCATGACACTCATGACCAGGCACTGAAGCGTATATCTGTACTAGAAGCAGAATTGTGCAAGGCTCATAACACCATTACCTCCATCGACTCGCTGAAAGTCAGCGAAGAGGTTTCTAACACCAGTAACCTGTACAATGAGCTGATGGATGCATCCAAACTGGAGTGTGAGCCGCCCACCATTACTATAGACCTTACAGGGGATGATACCATTGCTAAATGTCCAACTCTAAGTAGTCATAATAAAATTAAGAAATATATTAAAATCAATAAAAGTATTAAGAAATATAAGAAACTTGTAAAAACTCAAAATGTTTGCAAATATAATGTTAACCTTAGGAAAGATCTAAGAAACTTAAAAAACCAATTAAACATATGTAAAAGTAAATTAGAAACTAGTACACAAATGTATGATGTTGAAATTCAGAACCTTGAAAGGGAATTATTGAGTAGGGAAAATACACTTACGGAAATATTTTGTAAATATGAATGTAGTCAACAGATGTTGAGTGAACGCATTTTTTTTTAAAAGAGTAAGTATGGAGTTTCTTGTGCGTTCTTCTCCATAACAAGCTACTTTCCGAATGCACGGTAGAATCAATTTTTATTCCCTGCAAATTTTAATGTAACTAACGTTCAAAAGTGCCGCTTTGTGGCCTAGTTGAAATAAAATATCTTTGTCTTGTCTTAACGCATGCAGGAGGCTTGTGAGTTGGTGGACCTGGTGAAGTATAATGCAGAGAGGTGCGAATCATTGACTAACAACCTCACCTGTAGTTGTGCTGCCGCTCTGCCACCTCTCATGTCACAACATGTTGCTACTACAACTTTACCTATTGATCATACTGCAACAACTTTGAACCCCACCAAAAGTAATGTCTTAGTATTTTCTGATAGATTAGGAACAGGTTTTGGATCTTTGTTAAATAACCGTTCTAAACATACAATAGTGAACCATTGTTATCATAAACTGCAATTTAATGAGCTTATCCATAAAATTCAACAGACACAATTGAATGAGCAAAGTACTGTAGTACTTCTTATTGGAAATAGCCTTAGTATAACAAAAAAGGACATAGTTAATGGTATTGACACCCTACGTACCATTAAGTTAAGATTAGGCAAATTAATATTATGTGCATTGCCCTATTCTGGCAAGTTACTTGTTCATGAAAATGAATACATTTCTAGTTTGAATAACCTGATGCATATTTTATCTTGTCGTCATAGTGACCGTTTATTGTTTTTTGACACCAACAATTTTGTTAGTGATTTTGTTTTGATTGGGAACCATATGTTTCGTCCCAAAAATAGTCGACATTTATTAGCTACATTGTTAGCTTTTAATATAGACGCAGTTATTGATAATTTAACTGAGACTAGGTTTAGTGATTTAACAGTATTATCCAGTTTTCTGATAATACTTTAAACGATGATTTTTTAAACGATTAGAGCCGACAAAAGAGAAGTCGAATAGTAATATTTTACTATATCATCAAAATATAAATCGCTTCTCCGGCAAAATTTTTGACGTGGAATTGTTAGTAGATATGGATATCTTATGTTTTTGTGAAACTTGGTTAAAACCAGATATAAACAACATTTAATGTAAATAATTTCTCAGTTGCCAGCGCGTACAACAGATCCACAGTGGGTGGTGGTACCCTGATACTTTGTAATAGTCATTTAAAACATAATGAAAGGAAGGATATCACTGCTTACTCTGTTGATCGCTTGTGTGAGGTAGCATTTGCGGAGGTCGAGGGGCATACTGTCTTGTGCGTTTACAGGCCACCAGCATCAAACTTGCCATTGTTTTTTATTACAATGGAAGAATTATTAAGTAAACTTTTCAGAGATAATAAATTAGTTTTTGTTTGTGGTGACTTAAATATAGATCTGTTAGTCAACTCGCCTGAAAAATGTAAGCTCATTTCATTATTTAAATCATTTAACCTAAAATATTTATTTAATGAACCAACAAGAATAACAGCAACTTCAGCTTCTTGCATAGATAATGTATTCACTAATTGTAAAGTAAAAGATTCGTTTTTAATTAGTGGCGTTAGGTCAGACCATACTGGTCAACTAGTATTTTTTGAGTCAAATAAAAAAATTAACATAGCTAAATCAATTCGATTAAGACCACTTACTAAAAATAAATTAATCTCTTTTAATAATAATGTTTTTAGCAACCTTTGTAACGCCAGTTTTGATTCAAACATCCCCAATATAAATTACGGCACGTTGTTTTCAACAGTTTGCCAAGAATTCAATAAAACGTGTCCTGTAAAAACAGTTGAAGTCAACAATTCCAATTCGAAATTTAGTGAATGGGCCACTGTGGGCATAAGAAAAAGCCGACATATCTTATATAATTTATATTACGAAAAATCTTTGACTTCCGATCAAGTTTTTCACACTTATGTTAGAAACTATTCCAAAATATTCAAAAGAGTCTGCGCTCAAGCAACATCTCTAATAATATTTAATAAAATAGGTGCTTCTTATAATAAAATAAAAACTGTGTGGCAATTAATTAATAGAGAAACTGGAAAGATACAACAACGCGATCAGAATGAGTTGTCTTTGAAAATAACTAATCAAACCATTTCTGCTAGGCAAGAAGTCGCTGAGACATTAGAAAATTTCTTTACCAACATTCCGTTAGAGGTTACGAAGTCTCTTCCTTCCTCTTCTAAATTAGCTGAAGCTCTTCTTAAAGAAAACTTTACTAAAGACATACCAATCTTTAAATTTAAACCAATATGTATTGATTCAATTAAAAACGCGTTCAAAAGTCTCAATAAAAAAAATACTGTAGACTTGTGGGGGATATCCGTTAGGGTTCTTGGAGATATTATTGACTCAATTGCTCCTGTCCTAACAGGCATATTCAATCAATGTTTGGACAGCGGCACTTTTCCTGACTTAATGAAACACAGTAAAGTAGTACCAATTTTCAAATCAGGCTGTAAGAGTGATCCTTCTAATTATAGACCTATATCCGTGCTTCCAGCATTGAGTAAAATCTATGAAAAAATCATGCTGGAACAGATGTTGTCTCACTTCAATTCAAATGGGATACTGCATAGTCAACAGTTTGGTTTCACGAAAGATAGGTCGACAACTGACGCGGGAGTAAAACTCATCAGCCACATCTTGGAGGCTTGGGAGAGGTCCCAGGATGCCATTGGCATTTTCTGTGATCTCTCAAAAGCTTTCGACTGCGTCGACCACCAAACACTGATCTGTAAATTACACCACTACGGAATTTGTGGAAAATCTGCTGATCTCTTGCTTTCCTATTTATCAAACAGACAGCAAAAAGTAAATGATAATGGGGCGACGTCCTCCGGGTCTCTAGTCAAGATGGGCGTGCCCCAAGGTTCAATTCTCGGCCCTTTCCTTTTTCTTGTTTACATAAATGATCTCCCTTTTACGATGGCCAAATTATCGGATATAATTCTATTTGCTGATGATACTTCGCTAATTTTTAAAATAGATAGGCAAAATACAGATGTCATAAATGTCAACGAATGTCTAATTGTTCTCTCAAGATGGTTCGCAGCTAACAATCTTTTACTGAATGCGAAAAAAACAAAATGTCTAAAGTTCTCTTTACCAAATGTACCACAACATGACTAACTTAAATCTTGACGGCAAAAATCTTGAAGTTATAACGGAAACTGTATTCTTAGGGATTACTATCGATTCAAAATTGCAGTGGGGCGCGCACATTAGAACTCTTACGGGTAGGTTAAGTTCGGCTGCATATGCAGTAAGGAAAATAAGGCAGCTAACCGATGTAGCTACAGCTAGGTTAGTATACTATGCTTATTTCCACAGTATTATGTCTTATGGCATTCTGCTGTGGGGATCAGCAGCAGACGTTGACTCAATTTTCATCCTACAAAAGAGGGCAATCCGCGCAATCTATAAAATGGGTCCTCGCGAGTCCTTCAGAGAAAAAATTAAAGAGATCGATATGCTGACTCTACCTTCACTTTATATTTTGGAATGTATTTTGTATGTCCGTAAAAATCGGGGGCTTTTCAAAACTAGAAAAGACTTCCATAATTTAAATACACGCAGTAAGCACGAAATTGTAATATCCAAATTCAGATTAACGAAATCAAATAGCCAGTAATATCTCGATCCCAGACACAAAAAGCAGTATACATAACCTAGCCCTCTCAGATCATGATACTGGGCAGTCATTAACGTTCTTTCTTCCGATATCTAATAATAAGCCGAAGATGCCAAATTTCATTTATGAAGTCAAAAGAGATTACAATAAAAACAATATTAAAAAATTTCTTGACTGTATATCTGCTTTAAGTTTTAATGAAATATATGAAGAAACAGATTTCAACACTGCATTTAACATATTTCATGACCTATATATTCTCTTTTACAAACTATGTTTCCCAGAAATAACAATAAAAAAATATAATAAACCAATAAAAAATAAATGGATAAGTAAAGGTATAAAAATATCGTGCATAAAAAAGAGAACTTTATATTATAATTACCAACATGATGCCTTAAGCAAAAAATATCATAAAAGAAGATACCTGACCTATTCTAGAATTTTAAAAACATGTATATCACATTCACAATTGATAAATAACAAAAAATATTTATATAATTCTAAAAATAAATGCAAATCAACATGGTCTATTATAAAAAATAATATAAATAATAATGATAATTATAAAAATGACATCAATGAATTAATAATAAATGATAATATAATTAATGATCCTTATGACATGTGCAATCAATTTAATAACTATTTTATAGAAATGACCAATAAATTCAATCATAGCAATAGTAATAACGTAAGTAACATTGACATTAACACTAACACTGGCAGTATCTTTTTGACTCCAGTGAATGAACAAGACATTATAAAAATTATCAACTCTTTAAATGATACTAACGCTACTGGATATGATGAAATAACCACAAAAATAATAAAACTAAGCAGCAAAATCATAGTAGAACCTTTAAGTTATTTAATTAATTTGTCATTTGAGACAGGCACATTTCCTACTAGATTAAAACAATCTATTGTCAAACCGCTATACAAAAAAGGTAACCGCACGGATATGTCCAATTATAGACCCATTACATTGATCCCTATCCTATCAAAGATTTTTGAAAAGGCAATGTACGGGAAGATCATTAACTTTTTAAACAAAAACAGCATTCTTACTGATAACCAATTTGGTTTTAGGAAGAATAGTTCAACATCTCTTGCTTGTTTTACTTTGGTCAAACTGATTTCTGAAGCCCTTAATAATAAAATGCCTGTATTGTCAGTGTTTTTAGATATGAGCAAAGCATTTGATTTTGTCCCACATAATCGCCTACTTTGCAAAATGGAGAAATATGGTATAAGAGGCAAGGCACATGACTGGCTTCAAAGCTATTTATCGAGTCGCCAGCAAAGGACAGTAGTAACAAAAATTGATAATAACACAAACAAAATATACAGTTCAGATTTAAAAATAAATAGCTGTGGTGTTCCTCAGGGAAGCGTATTAGGGGCCCCATTATTTATAATATACATAAATGACTTTTGCAAGAACCTAAAACATAATTGTACACTATTTGCTGATGACACTACTCTCACAATAAAATCTTCAAATAGAAATGACCTAGAAACTGACACTAACAATGAAATACTAAAAGCAATTAAATGGATGGAATCTAATAATTTACGTGTAAATATTGAAAAAACAAAGTTAGTACAATTTCAAACATACAATTCTTTAGTAAAACCACCGCAAATACATTATAATAATACAATTTTGGAACCTGTACCTTCAACCTTATTCTTGGGAATAGTTATTGATGAAAAATTAAATTGGAAAGAACATGTAAAAAAAGTCTGCACTCGTCTCGACAAATTTGTGTTTGCGCTTCGAAGACTCAAAAGAATAGCCAGTAAAGAAACAGCCCTAAGTGCTTATCATGGCTATGTTGCATCAGTGCTGCGTTACGGCCTCGTGATATGGGGTAATTCAGTAGATGTGAACAGTGCATTCATTGCACAAAAAAAATGTGTCAGAGCTGTGTATGGAGCTGAATATTTAGATCATTGTAAGCCATTATTTAAAGCACTAAAAATTCTTCCACTTCCTTGCCTATATATTTTTGAGATTTGTATTTTTATTAAAAAGTATTCGCATATGTTCCCATTGTATGAACACATTTCTAAAAGAGTGAAAAGCAGAAGCCCAAACAAATTACTTGTACCTAGCCAGAGATTACAATTGTATAGCAGGAATTCCAATTGCATGGCAATCAAAATATTTAACAATTTACCCGCACGCATCAGAGTGTTGCCCACTAATAAATTTAGGAAAACAATATTTGCCTGGCTTTTAGACAATTGTTTCTATTCAGTTAATGAATTTTTAAATAATAAATTTTGACATTTCATTTTATTCATACTTATTTACACTTGTTAACTTGAATTGACTATTTTTTTTTTTTTAAGCATTTGACATTATATAATTATTTAATTTTGACATTTCATTCATAATTATCTTGTATAAAAATTATCTATTTTTTAACTAAACTAATTTATAATATTGTACGCCTCAAACGACGCGCGCACACCATGTATGCGTAAGCTATTGTGGTTTCTATTGTGTCTGCTTGTTGATGCGCAATGGGGGAATATAGCCTCTTCTTAGCGTTCGATGACAAACTACTTCCTATAGTTATATTGTTGTGGCCTAGAACTTCGACACTTTGATTTTGTAAGTTACTTTAAATATTTCTACACCGGCAACGGTAGTGTATGTGAAACTGTTTATTATTAAGATCTTAATGTACCATATACTCAGAAATAAATATATCTTATCTTATCTTATCTTAACGAAAACTATCAAGTCTTTTCTTATAAACAGTTTACGCTTTTATAACAAGTTGCCAAAGTCAGTTATAGAACTGACCGATGTAAGGTTCAAAAACTACATCAAACGTATCCTTGTTAAAAAAGCATATTATAAAATCAAGGACTACGTTGAAGATAAAAACATTTGGCCTTAGCTCCTTCTGCGCATGCAGCTTCCCTGGTAACTTGTACACGGCACAAATATGTGGATGTCTCTAACTATTCTCAATCTCATTTTTCTTTCCTTCTTTTAATTAGACTTTTTACAATGGTTTTCAATCATCTATATAGCCCTTTGCTAAGAATAGTTACAGCACTGATAACAAAATTTGTGCCACATGTTCAATTTAGTCTTGTTATACTTATTTTTATTATTTTTTACCTTTGTATAGATTCTTTTACTGATTGTTTTGTGAATGTGTGAACATTGTAGGCCTTCTAGATGCTAGTTAACATTTGTTAACTTTTTTATATAATCTTTTTCTTTTTTTTTTTTAATTTCTTACGACTTATTGTCATAATTCGGGCCTACGTTGTCCCCCATATCTAAGTACTAATGCTGTAATATGGAAATATTGTAAAACCAAACCATTTTTAAAAGAGTAACCATGGATGCATTGTGTGTTGCACACGTATTTGTTTAGTTTATTTAGTGAGTAAGTATTTAAAATTGTTACGAGTTTTTAATAAGCTTTTGTTGTGCACATGGATGTACTATCCTCAAATGCATATTTCTCTACGCAACTGAGGTTTGCTGTTAGAGAACCCAACTATGGGTTAAGCTCGCCTTTGTACATAAACTGTCCTATTGTACTTGTATGTTTCTATGTTTTGTGTACAATAAAGAATAAGAATGGAGTTTCTTGCCGGTTCTTCTCCATAGGAAACGACCAACCCGAACCGTGCACATTTTGTCGACGTTTTATAAGTGCCCATGTAGGCCTATGTGAAATAAAAAAAAATGATTTTGATTTTTATTTTGAAGACAGGCGTACTTATATCTACAAAAATGTCCAATAGATGGCGCGCTAACTCTCTATTGTTGACGATGCGCTGCCAAAGTCATACCATCAACACAAAACTATTTCCAGTTGCAACTTGTCCGCCTTAAAAACAGCACGCAGATCCTTTACGCAACAGTGAATTATTTTGTGATAATGCGGTGTTGTTGAATGTAGAACGAAAATTACTCGGAATTATTTAGTTTTAATTCAGTGTTGGTGACTGTGTTTATACTACGAGTTTGATACTATTTCGAAATAATACTCTGTTGTTGGCAAAGGTATGTATTTTTTTTGTATTATTCCAAAATGGTTTAGTATTGTTCTTAAAAGGTGAAAATAAGTGAAATGATGCACTATTGATGGTAGATATAAATTATGTCCTAATTTTGTTAAAAATCATAAAAACATATTTTTTTAAAGTAATACTTGTTCTTTACATTATAAATTAAGAGAAATGTATTTGCAATTTATTTTTTTCGTTATTTACACGAAGATTAATACTTTTTTTTTTAGATAATGCACTATTGTTGAATTTATCAAAGTTTGTGATAGTTATTTGGCAGATGATGAGTGGTCGTGGTCTCCTGTTTTTTAAAAAGGCAATGGAAGCAACCACAAAAGACACCAGACCTTCTATTAAACAAAGCGTGGAAAAGGATGTCAAAAATACTAAATAATCAACCACTGAGATGCCAACAGTCGCAGCATCAGCCCATAAAGTATCAGATAAATTCACGGAGTGGGGCAGGCAGATTTCCAATTTCTCCGAAACTGTTCACTTCTGCATTGGACTTCAAGGTTCTGGACTAGAAAGGTCTAGACGTCAATGTTAATCGCGAGTACATCACTCAACTTTGGTCTGCTGACGATAGGTATAGTGGTCATGGCTGAGACCAAGTAGGATCGAAGAACAATGTTCGATGACCTCAGTAGAGCTTCCGGAAGAGTGGGTCTTTAAATGAACATGGATAAAACTAAGGTCATGTTTAACGCCCATGTTACACTCCTATCAAAATCGAAAACTACACTCGAAGTTGTGGACGATTATCTGTGGACATCTTTCTCCAAATCCGAAAATATATAGTTAAAATGTTTGTAAGAGTTAATGGAAAATCTCAAATTCGTTACAAGTTTCTTTAAATATCAAATACTTTATTCTAACTTTTTAACCTGCTAAATCAAGTTTATAAAGTGGTGTTTGCTAAGCAAAACTTGGGATTATTTTTCTTAGTCCTTTAATCTGTCTAGGGAAAACTGGTAAACCTATCTATTTATAAACCTAATCAAAGATTTCTTCTAAAAGCTTTTGAAAGCGGTAAAATGCTAGTAAAAATTTTAGGTTAAATTTTTCACTTTATAAAGTGTAGAGATATGGAAGTGCAATACAATTTCTAAGCTAGGGCCGTACTTTTAGTTTCAATATAATTATAAGATTATATTTTTATTTTATATCTTTAAATACATTGGCGAAAATGTCAAATGAAATGTTTCAGTCTGAGAAGCAACTGCACTATGATTTATATAATATATATTACTTACTTTTCTAGTTTTATATACTACTCAAAATAAAATAAGAGCCACTAGGTATTTAAGGTATACCGAGAAAATTATAAGAATATCATATTGCTTAATTTATGTAAACATAAAAGAATGTTATTGTTTACCGTGTAGGCTAGTTACTGTTGAAATTAATTAATTAATAAACATGTTTATTTAAATGATAAAAATTACAATTTAGGATAAAAAACACAAATAACAAAAAGTCGATGTACTGATCCTTAGGAATAGTTGTAACACGAGTTCTACCCGAACCAGGTCTTCTTGCAACATTGCCAATCTCTTGGAAGCAATTCCAAGCATTTTGCATAGCTTTTCGAGAAAAACCCAGTTGCAAAGCCACAGAGACCGCTGCGAATTTCCTTCTTGGATCATTGTAGTGACTCTCGTTGCAGTAATTGCGTCCATATATGTCTTCGTACTAGTGGCATATTAACATAAGATTTTATATAAACAAATAAACAAAACAAAATTAAGATTATTTCAGATTACCATGAAGATAATCGAAACGAAACATAAAGAAAAATCAAAAAAATAACAAGATTTTTGTTTTTATTTGTTAAATGATTGCCTGACTGGTCTTAAGAACAAAATCAAAGAGTTTGTAACTTCAATATTTTGCTACTTAATTATAATAATTAAGTAGCAAAATAGTTAATATTTATTAAATTACATTGAAATAAGAAAATAACGAGTGGCTCTTATTTTGTTTTGAGTAGTTATATTTTGGTCGAATGAAAAATCGCATGTGGAAATCATTATTTATGCTGTTATGCCAGTATGAAATTTTATTTAATATTTTTTTTATAGAACTGTGGAATATGGCTATTGTTTTAGACAATTATTTAACAGCGAAACACTTAAAGGATCCATTATTAACTGAAAAATAGGCAGTAGGTATTTGTTGATTTTACCGACTTCAAAAAAAGAAGTAATCAATTCGACACGTATGTATGTAATATTGTTGAAATTGCACAATTTTCACATATGCTACTCTGTATGGGCTTCTAAACACGTGTGCCAATTTCATCTGTGACACACAAAATATATGTATGCATGTCTGTTTGTCAACGCATATCTCCGAAACTACGGATCGTGATCTTATTTTTTGCAAGTTTCATCAAAATCGGTTCAGCAGTTTTCAAGATATGGAACATACAACCGAAACTCCTTAGCAACAAACAGCACGAATGTGTAAATTAAGTCTGTTAATGTGGGTATTTTGACAGTCCTTTAGGTACCTTTCTATAGAACTTGCATTTTTTTAGTGATACGGGTACTAAAACTTAAAAGAGAGAAATATAAACTTTATCACAAAAATAAACTGACTTCTAAAGAAAAAATAACTTTCAGTTATTTTTACACTTTTTTGCGTTTTGCTTTAGTAGGGAACCGGTAATTTTTTTTTGTGAAAAAGGTTTTTTTTCAAGCTTTCTTCTTATATGCGATTGTCAAAAACTTGAACTGCGGGGTAACAGTAAATAATTTAATTATGTAAAAATGTATAGATATATATAACACAAACAAAATAAATAATTTATTAATTTAAAAAAATGTTTCGTATAGGTATAGAACTCAAACAAAATAAATAATTTATTAATATAAATTAATATAAAATCGATTAACAAGCGTTTAGCCATGTTAAGCAAACCATGCAATGTCATCTAAACCAAACTTGTATGCAAAATGTCAGCTCAATCGGTCGGGGATAACTGTTTTAAAATACAGTAGGAAGATTTGACCCACACATACTAAATTACTAACTACTCGTAACTAATACGGCAAGTTGAATAAAAGCTTTCGAAAATCAAAAGACGGCAGTGTATTGAAACCAATTTCATTAAGCACACAACATTTTGTTTTTCAGTAAATTGTATCAGTCATCTAAAATAAAATATCAAACCATTTCTTTTTGCCTAAGAACTCCAATTAGCTCCGTCGTCTTTTCTAAGCTTCACCTTACCATTATTTTACAAAGAACGAGGTGATGTTGTTATAAAATTCTAGTTTCTAGGGTTCCGTACCCAAAGGGTCATAACGGAGCCCTATTGCTGTCACTCACGTGTCCGTCTATCTGTCCGTTTGTCTGTCTGTCCGTCATCTGTCACACAGGTTTTACATACAAACGGTTACAGCTACAGTCTTCAAAGGAGATGTTCGGAGAAATGTATGGAGCCTGGGCCATCACTTTGTTCACTATATTATGTAAAACTCACTATATAATATAGTAACCGTTTTATATTGTATATTTTCTTTAATTTCATTTCGTTTCAAAGTAAACTCAAATTAACTTTGTCAAATAGAGCAACACATCATACAATTAAACATGGTGGATCAGATTAGCAGTATGCGAAGAATGTCATTTTGACAATGACATTTTATTCACGTGTCATAGTAATATATGCGTTAAAAAAACAACACGAATTCAATTGCAACAGAGAAGCAATCAATCAATGTCCGTATTGGTAAACTGGGTTGCAAAACTAAAACAATCACTAAAAACTGCGAAATAGGTCCAATTCAAAGCCAAAGCAAAGAAACACTCAAAGACGTTACTTCTTAAAACTGTAAAAGTCGTCAAACATCATGTCAAACACAACTGTCATGGGTGCCCTAAAAATAGAGTTATCTTATTAAAAAACATTTCAAATTATCATTTTTGTACGCCTTTAGCCTTCTTCAAATTAATTTGTTAGTATTTCTATGGAATTCCCCTACGTAGTGTGATGGCCCAAAATCAAATATCTCCCAGTATAAGTATCTTGTTACCTAAAGCAAAACAAATTGTCAAAAAATATTTTAAATGTTTTATAAGGGGCTCCCATAATAAAAGTAGTGCGAAAATAAAATTACCTTCCCCATCGAGTGGGATCGTTGTTTAGAACCTGTTGAGTCAATAAATACTGTAGTTTTTTTTATATTTGACAACAAAGGCGTGAGAAGCCACCAAAGTCAGCTATTTTAACTATCACAACTTTCCATTAACTATAATAAATCAGATTTTTATTTCTATTTCACTCATTTTTCCTATTACAACCAACTTGATTTTACGGTTCTAAATGTGTGAAGTCTGACACGCACTTGGCCGGTTTTTATTATTTTTTCATACGGTTTTGTTCGTAAGTCGCAAATAATCTAGCTAATAGTTATTATCCTAGAGTGAATTTATGTTTTTAAACGATTCGCAGAATAAGGGCTTTATTTGATCTTTATCATTTGAAAGACGTGACGCAAAGATGTGGTGTTACAACTTTTGAGGTATCTGTTATTTTTTTACTTTGACGTAACATATCGCGTCTGTATTCCCAGAAAGGTGCATCTGATCTACCTAGACTACACCCACATTTAACCAGTTATGTTTTATCCTCATGGAATATGGAGCCAGCATATTGCAATCAACTAAATAAAACCCCAATTAATTACAGATTGAACATCTGTTTAAAACATACGATTTAAAACTAAGACGCGAAGAACCAATCCAACAAGTGCGACTTATGTATTTTTTGAAAATTGGAGAAAAGATTTTAAAAAACTCGAGGCTAGTGTCATTCGATGTAAGCGAAAGCGATAGTCGAAATGTCAAAATGTAAGCTATTGTGATTTTTCGATATCCCTTGTCATCAAGGGATATCGAAAAATCATTCCCTACAATTTTGCCTTTTTGACAATCGCTTTCGCTACGCTTTCCATGATCGAATGTCACTTGTCTAGAGCCTCTGGTTTACCAACCAGCTAAGCCTAAAGTCAGAATTTTAATTCGATTCCAGATTTGACATTAGCTACTGTCATTTTGTGAAATAATGATACCACATATAATAGTGTAGTGATGAACACAAAAATCGATAAACAATCAGTGTGTGTGCCATCAGTGTGCCAATTAAAGACTAAATTATTGATTTTTATTTAAATAAATACATAATTATTCATAATAATTATTTATTAATTAGTAATCGCTGCTCTATTTTATAAAAAGTAAATATTTTTGTTTTTATATTAAAAACAAAACTTATACTACAAGAGCCTCGATAGTTTTCAGTATTGGCAACCCGTGCGCGCTCGTGCAGCTATCGCCATTTTGTTTATCGTGTCATTCGGCTTCATTCTCCCAGTGTGACTGCACGAATATCTTATTTCATTGCGAATCTATATTTTGTTGGGTTTTTGTTAAAGTGTTGTTACGTTGTGTTTGTTGTTACGTTTATAGTTTTTTGTGAACTTTGAGTGAATCTATTTGTTTTGGTTTTCCATCAAAATGGATCCTCAGCCAAGTACATCACAAAAAGACGTGGATGTTTTTTTGTCCCCAAGAAAAAAACGTCCACGAAAAGCTTTCACTGTTACTGAAAAAGTAATGATCCGCAACGCCTACAAATACGTGAAAAATGAAATTTCTGCGCAATTGGAGGCCTTTGAAGTTGTGGAAGAAAATGAATGTATGAGCAAAGTTGCTGACATATTGGGAATAACCTCACGCTCTGTTTGTAACGTTTTGAAGGAAGTAAATAAAGGTGCGCCGCCAACTCCTCCTAAAAAAACTGTACCAAAGCGAAGTTTCAAAGATAAAATTGATGAATTTACATTCTCTGCAATACGAAGAATTGTACATCAGTTCTTTTACCAAAATGAACCTCCAACCATTGCAAAGGTTAGTCAATCAGTCAGACAGTATTTTTATACCTACATCTTTTATATATAAGTAATGATTCCAAGCTATTATAAAACTTACTATTTTAGATTTTACAAGTGATGAACGATGATTCAGAAATGCCCAAGATTTCCAAAGACAACCTCAGAAAAATTTTGAAGCATCTTAATTTTAAATTTGTTGCACGGTCACGCAAGAGCACACTTATTGATCGAAATGATATAATAACATGGCGCCAGCGTTACTTGCGATCTATATGTCAGTTTCGACGAGAAGGGAGACATACTCGTATATATTATCAAGATGAAACTTGGGTTAACGCAGGTAAGGCTAACATTTATACACAAAATTAATTTATATACATTTTACATTAAATTTAATAGTAATATTGAATGTTTATGTACTATATTTATTTTAAGGTCATACTGTAAAAAAAACTTGGGTGGACAAGAAAGTCACATCATCTCGACAAGCGTTTTTGGAGGGACTGACCACTGGATTAAAAAATCCATCTGGAAAAGGCAAACGTCTCATAAATAGCCATATAGGTAGTGAAGAAGGCTTCCTGGAAGAGGGGCTCATGATTTTTGAAGCAAAGAAAAATTGTGAAGATTACCATGATGAGATGAATGCAGTTTGTTTTGAGGAGTGGTTCGCTGAAGTCTTACCAAAATTAAGACCAAACTCAATTGTGGTGATGGATACCTTACCACTCCCGAAAATTGGAAACGGCACCAAAAATGAGCTGGAAAAAAGCTGCCATTCAAGATTGGCTTTAAATAAAAATATTCATTACGAACCAGATATGGTTAAAGCTACGCTTTTAGAACTCATTCCACATAACGAGTCTTTTAATAAGTACGCTGTAGACGAAATGGCAGCACAACATGGGATCACGGTTTTAAGACTACCCCCTTACCATTGCGAGCTAAAACCTATCGAATTGATATGGGCGCAGGTAAAGGGGCATGTAGCTCAAAATAATAAAACTTTCAAATTGACAGACGTGAGAAATTTATTTCAGGAAGGCATTCAAAAAATTACGGCTACCGAATGGTCTAAATGCGTATCCCATGTTGTCAAAGAAGAGGAAAACATGAGTAGGCTAGATATGTTAATTGACAATATCACAGACACATTTATAATAAATGTTACAGAAAGTGACAGCGATAGCGATAGCGATGACGGCGACAATATATAAAATAAATTATTACCATAATAAATCTATCTGTTTTATTTGTCATGTTCCTTCATGATCACATTTTTCTATTTATTTCACACACAATTATAAAAGAAAAGTCTCAGATCGTTAATTAATCGTCAAAACTAAATTATCGGTTCAGAAAAACTCTCTAAACTCTCGTAAACTAAGTATATCAGGAAATTAAATATTCCTGATATACTTAGTTTACGAGAGTAAAATTATAAACGAGAAGAATCGATCCGGAAATATTCCATTTCCATATCGAATAATTTTGCAACGTCACTATTTAGTACTTGTCATATCGTTGCAACACTGAAATTGTCAAATCTGGAATCGAATTAAAATTCCGAGTATAGTTATCTTTGCACTTACTATGAAACATGCGTGGCGTAGTTAGGTACATGCTGGCACTTTTTGACATGATGACAATAGTTGGATTATCCCTATATTGTTTTGGCAAATGTCACCAGATTAGATGGGATTATCGGAGCTACCAATTATAATGATGTACCATCATTTAAGTGTCAAAGTTCATGATCATAATAGATAAAGGCCATTCAGGGTGAGGCAAAACGCACGTAATTATGTGAAGTAACGTTTTTTTCAGTCTCGAAATTTAAGCTGCATTCCTTTTTATGCGAAATTGCTATGTATTTTTCACGTCAATGTTGGCCTCACCCTTACAATGACAGTGAGAATCACACTTAACTGATCGTAAATTGCCTAACAAAATCTTTGGAATTATCTTGGAGTTATCATACTACTTTTTAATTTCTTGATGACAGCTTCATAGAGGATTAGGCTAGAATAATAACAACAGAATCGGGATGATTTATCAATAACATAATTTTTAACAGGTTCCTGAATTTTATGATGTATTAAAAAATAATATGCATGTAACTCCGCACTAACTCTTGTAAACTCGTAATTGCTAAGCTGCAGAAAAATATCTAGTGAACTAAAAATGAGACAGTTTTAAATTGTCCCTGTTAAGTAAGCTAAAAAAAATAAGGTTTTAAGATCTAAATTTATTTTTGCTTGTCGTAATAAGATTATTTTCAGTATTATAAACTTTTGTTATTCTAAAAAAAAAAAAAATCTACTGCATTGTATTCTTATGCATCACGCTTTAGTAGCATGCAGCAGTATACATGCAAGCGAAGTTTGCTGCGACTCATATCTCAGATATTAAAGTCCTTTTGTTACGCTAAAGCTAAGTCACCTTGCACCAGGCGTCGAACTCAACAATAAACTAAAAGTGGCAAAGCTGTGAACTACATTCACGCAAGTGTCTCTAACAAAATGGGAAGTTACTAGAGAGCATTAATTTTGCTGTGGATTTTAATTAGACAAACATACTTATGAATGGCTTTTCTCTGTCCTTGTAGGTTTACGTTTACGGTTACGAAAGATTGAACTTATCAAGAATTGAAACAAACTGATTTTGGAGCACTGCTTAGTTAATTAGGAATTCTAATTAAGCAATAACAAACTGTAACCACTTTGATAAAATATTTAATAAACGTTGAGTAGTTTTTGGTCCCAGTGGAAATAAAGAAAACGTAATAGTTTCACGATGTATTGCAGCAGTGCATTGTTTGTACATATTGTAGAAAACAGTTTTCCAGTGTTCCATGTGAAAAACGACCCATGTAATAAAATTTGTATGAGGTACTAGCCACGAAGTGTGCCACTTTGAATTGCTCTTTTATTTCTGTCAGAAAGCATATGAAAAGCAGGTTACTACATTTTTTTTTGCGCATATCTATTGAAAACATAACTAAATAGGTACGCATGAGCATTCTTTATTGCGGCTGGTCTCCGAGTAAATACATTTAATTTTATTCGGTATTTTGGAGAATGAGCTTATGATTTTAATCAGACAAGCCTTTTCCCAATTTTATTGAGGGCAGCTACCAATCTGAATTCAGCTTACTTTCTAAGGCACGGAGGAGTCTCGCTATGCAAAAATGGTCACTCATCAACAGATTAACCTCGGTAAGCGTTGCTTAACCTTGAAGATCGAACCATGCGGCTGTTACTGCTTACCCACGAGCTTATCACGAGCAATGAGACATTTTTAAATCACTATTTGGTAAGAGATACATGCACTTCTAAGTTCAAAGTAACAAGTGCATTGACTATTGTATTTCATGAGTTCTTTGCGTAATAGTATAAAAACAAACGTATTGTTGCAGCTGCTAGATTCAATATTGTGCAAACGTAAATACCTATCCCATCATTAATTAATCAAATTAGTGCTGATTTTGTTGTACATGGAGATAAAAATAATGATCAATTATTATTATAAAACTTTCGTCAGTTTTGTAGCGATTGACGATAACTATTGTTATATCGACCGTTTTGGAAGCAACATCTGCTTTAGAGCTTTACGTTAAGTTAATTTAATAATTTCTAACAAAAAGTGTGGACTGGAAACTCAACCTGCATCATCTCATTATCATTACTTGGGTCCAGCTCTCTCCGGATCTTCCGATGACTACCAGCAACTTCGGTTACTAAGTTATTTCAAGCTCGTGCAAGCAAGTGCAAGTGAATAAATCAAAAAACTGTGCAAGTGGACGTGACATTTGCCATGTCTTATAATAATATCAGTGTACAAAATAACTCTTCAGAGAGTTTTGTTTGGGAATTTTCTTATACTCAACAACTGGTTATTGAGTTTGTTATAAGTATGGTGACACTGTCAACGTTGATATATGGCGTGCTGTCATGGAGCATTATGAAGAAGTTTCGAAACTACAGAAACTTTGTGTTTCTTAATGGAGTGCTAACAAACTTTTTACTCTATTCGTTATGGTTCATTCAAGTTGGTTCCGACGACAGTTATTGGTTAGAAGACTCTTATATAGCAACCTGGCTTTCTGAATACTTCGGAACAGCAAAGAGATACTGGCTGATAGTCATTAGTCACATGTTTTATGTTGACATTGTTAAAGTTTTTAGAGGACACTATTTACAAAGAATATATTTAAAGAGTACCCTATTTGTTTGGGGTGTGCCTTTAATAACCACACTTTTTAGTTCTGCTGTTTATTATTTAAATGAACATTCTGGAATGGTGTTATCCACCAGAATAGCGTTAGCAACATATATTATTGGATTTAAAATTTTACCGCTACTAATTAACTGTTTTTTTTTCTTAATTATTGTTTTTTCACTTTGTCGTAGTTTCATAATGCGCAAACATACACCATCTAACATCTTGCGGCGCTTGTATATGGCATCTTTGATATTTGTACTGAGCGATGTTTTATTGTTGTATGATTATATCATGGATTTATTTTCAGGAGGTTCAATAGCTCAATTTATAGTGAAGTTGATAACTTTTTTGAATCCATTAGTATTGGACGTTTTTTTTGTAATTTTAAGGAGTAACCGAAAAACGTGGTATGACTTTGTTACTAAAAAAACACAAAGACGTATGGATCGCGATATCGTCATGCATGGAACAATCATTTGTTAACCCGCTGATTGCAATGCAGGGGTTCATCACGTTTAAGTTCAAAATGAATCAGATTACTATGTTGTTATTTTCTTTCTATTAAATTGTGATTTGGATATTATTTTAATCGTACTATATTTTTAAAGTTATCTACATTTTAGTAAACGATATAAAGTGTGTACTGTTCCTTTATTTAGTTTAAGATTACTATCTGTTTAGGTAATGATTAACAAATAAAATGTTGACATAATTATAAGGAATCTGAACTCGACAGTGTTGTGTTTGCAGAAATCGAACACAAGTTTTTTTTTTGTAATTATATTAAAATCCTTTTATAAACACTAAATATTTCTTTTAAATTTTCTTTATAAAAGAACAAAAACAATTTAAATATAGTGGCCTACTGGTATTGGCAACAAGATACAAGCTACCGGCGGTCAGAGCTCTAAAGAGAGGAACCTCCTATCAATACTAAACGTGTACAGCTTTCTCCTTTGATCCAGCTACCTAACGAGATTCTTCTAAGTGTTGGTTGAGGCTCGTAGTTATTAAACCATTGGCTGACACGACTACTAGTACAATGATCACTGAGTCCACATTGCATATGGCGATAACCTCGCAAGCCAAGTCAAGATACCTATTTGATTTGCTAATAAATGTTGTTGATGCAAGTGGAAATAAACAAAGCACTAATAATAGTTTCATGATGATTTGTTGAGAATTGTTTCCCAATGCCATCATGATTCATGCGAGAAAAGCTCAGTTAAGTAAAACTTGTATTAGGAAACCGGCCACGAAGTGTGCCTTTTTACATTGTTTTTTTTATTCCTGTCAGAAAATAAATCAGTTAATCCCTCTATGCTCGACTCGAAAAATACGTTGCCGACTCGTAGTCACACCAGATTACACACCAGACCAGCGAGCATGGCCTACTGTGACAGGCTTGAGTCACACATTTTTATCACAGTTTGGGTACAAAAACCGTGATAAAATGTGTGACACACGCCAATCACAGAGGCCATGTTCGCCCCGCAGTATGACAAGCAGGATATTTTTATTCTAAGGAATATTAAATTCTAAGTTAAGAAATGTTTATGAAGACAAGACACAAGATTTAAATAAATCTGTAGACTTCGTTACAAATCCTATCTTACTAGTATTACGCTGTTCGAATGCGAAAGTTACGATGTTCGAATGTTTGTTACGCACTCATGCTGGACGGATCGTGATGAAATCTGGTACACATATAGTTCAAATCTAGAATTAATATATAGAAGGTGTTGCGGGCAGAAAACTAGTAAAATATAAAAGAATGTAAATAAAAAGTTCGCTCTCAAAGTTAAAAAAATACAATCTCAATTACACAAATAAAATACAAAAAATCAACTATTCAAATAAAATATAATGAGATATAATTAGTATTACTATTTAAATTACAGAAAGACATATGACTATTACTATTTATATCATAGACTTTAATACGAATCAAATTATTAGTGTTATTTTATTTAAAACTTAACCGTTATATTTCGGTTTTGGTTTAATTATTCTTTGCTTTACCTTTCCAAAAAAAAGTAATGTGGAAGATGGCGTCCAAAAAGATTTTCAGGCAGATTTTCGTAGGATCCTATATTTTTTTTTAATTTAGTTGTTGATGGCGATGCTTGATTTTTCTTGAATTTTGTTTTTTTCTCGAGGCGGAAGCTGTAACAAAATTCGGTATTTAAATTTGTATTATCTTTCTGCCATGCAGGGGGTTACCGGATATACGCCCAAATCAACCAAGCAATACAGACGTCAGACATATCATTAAATTAAAAATAATATTTAGGGAAGTATAAAAATAAAACATAATTGGATTGTAATTTATCATAGTGGCAAGCTTCATTTGCGATTGTTGGCAAAAATAATGGAAAGCTAGAGTTTCTGCCAACAGAATCGTTAAATCTGCCATTCCAAGATTCAATCAAGTAAGTTTTTCTGTGGCGCCCCTTATGCTAACACCAAATGAGGTCTGGATATTGCATCCACTGCGTGTCAAAATAATCGTTGAAATTTGTCACTTGTTCTTCATCACAACTGAAAAAAAAAAACAAAAAAAATTAATCGAGCTACATTATGAGAGATTTTTTATTTTTATTTTTAAAGACACCATTTTGCCTGTCTTTCACTCCTACTCCAAAATAGGTATTTTCAAACCTATTTTCAATTTTATAAAGCCACCCGTCTTTAATGTCTTCTTTTGGAAGAAATGCTAAGCCCATGCATTGCTTGACGTGTTTCGAGGTTACTTCACGGTTTCTCTATGTTCAAAGATTTTGCTTTTTTGATAAGATAATTTATTTGCGTAAAACATGGTATCCATTTATTTTAATTCTTCTGAAAATGAACATCCATTGATTTCAAACGCAGCAGCGAACCTTTTCCCGAGCGAAAAGGTTCGCTGCTGCGTTCATTGCTCCTATTTCATAATCGAACGTGAATTTCAATGGCCACAATTCACGCAAATATTCTTTGATTAATTCGAACTTCTTTTCGTACGTTTCATATTCACACGTTATTCTTGAAGTAAATATAGAAAAATACAGAATATATAAATTCGAGCATAATGAGGTTCAAAAGATATCAGTATGAGAAAAACATGTTAGGACATTATATTTGGACTATATTACGAATAACTGACCCAAATCAATATACAGAAGTAGTTATTTTGTGCAATTTTTGATATTTTTTTACTTGTGTATGGAGTAATTTCAAATATCCGAAATATCTTAGAAACATAGCGTTTTTAGGGTTTGCTGAAAAAACCACTTTGCTGTCCGTCTGTCTGTCAATACTCTTTATTTCGGGAACGCGTGGAGGTATCGAGTTGAAATTAATATCGTATACTGAAGTTTGCAACCCCTTGAAAAAATCAAATTTCTAGATCAACGCAATTAAAAGATACTGCCGTTAATGACTCATATTTTACACTTGCAAGGCAATCACAATCATCAGGGTACTTCCTGATGACCTAGAATCATGAAATTTGTCAAGAAGAAATTTCTTATAGCACAAGTAAAGGAAAATATCCGCAAAACGTAAATATGTACCTACTTAAAAAAAAGATTATTAACTGATTTGCATTTGTTAAACTGACGGCGACTTATGTCGATATATGGGGACTATAGTTTTCAAACGGCAAAGTTAATTTTGTCTCTCAATTCTGTTTATCTAATCGTTAGAGCAATGTTCGGTGCTCTCATAATTTATGAACTTCAGTAATTGAAAACCATATATTGCAAAGACCGTGGTCCCGGGTAGACTCGGGACCACGGTCGTTGCAACACGGCCAAAACGTCGGGTGAAATAGGTAAATAAACTATTCAAATCATCAAGTTAAATTCCGGTGACATATTTTTTTTCAATTATGAAACGTGAAAGTTTTAAAGTTAATATAAATTCAGTAATGTTATTTAATTATGTTGGTGAAAGTAGCTGTTTGTACGGAACCCTCAGTGCGCGAGGCCAGCACGTACTGGCCCAGTTTTTTTTATTTTAGATTGGTTTGCTCTTGACACTAGTGTAGGTCAGAAGTGATAGAGACAAATTCGAAGATAGTGCTAGCTTATCCAGAAGAAGCCTGTTCACTCTAACTTTGAAGAGATTTGGGTTGAATGCTTACGGAAACACAGACGCAGGTAGTGAGTTCCACTCTTTTGCTGTGCGCTGATGTTTGGAAACGCTTGGTGCGAATTGGTGGAATGGCAACTAGGTAAGGACGGTAACTTGCAGTGCGTTTGGATGTCCAATGGTAGAAGGGGGCCGGTGGGATGAGGTCGTGGAGTTCTTGAGCACACTCACGGAAGAAGTCTGTAGAAGCTTTGGGGTTTGTGCTCAATTATGGCGGCGAAGTCGAGACTAGATGTCAACTTCATGCCTAAGAGCTCAAGCCGAACGGTTATGGGAACAGATGCAACCCGAAAAGTAGGGGTTTGGTCGACACGACTCCTTTTATTAGCGGTGGAATACACGCCTATGTTTTAGACGTCCAATTTAAGGTCTTTTCAATATCTAAAACAGGATATTTTTTTCTTTCAATACACAGTGGTTTCTGCTTTGGGTTAAAAATCTTGTAAACTAGTGTAATTTTTGCTAACGATTCTTTCTTTTTTTCACAAAACAAACAGTAGATACCTACGCTGTTGCTAATTAAGATTCATAGTCATAAAAAATAATATTTAAGTCCGTAAAATGATAACGTAAGTCCTAATCAGGAAATTTTTTGAAAAACTTTTTGACTTCCAACAAAAGGTTTTTGCAGGCAAGAACTTTTATATGATAAATTTCAGAGTTTATATCGCCCGGGTTTTATAGCTCAAAACCACCCCAATGGAAAACATAAAAACTGACCTATGTTTTGAAAATACAGTTATATGCGAATAATAGAGCAGTAGTGGCCCATTGGCAACGGCCGCGACTTACAAGTTGTAGGTCGTGAATTCGAACCCAGGCAGGCGCTGTACTTTGTGTAAATTATTTCATCACCAGCTCTCGAAACAGTTAAGGAAAACATCGTGAGGAATCCGGCATGTCGTAGAACCAAAAATTCGCATGGGCTCGCGTGGTGGAATACCATTACCTCTCACAGAAAGGAGGCATGTGTCACTGTGTACCAGCTGTGTGAACAGTAAACGGTTGATGATGATGACAATGCGAATTAGTATAAAATTGGTGAAAACGTAGCAATTAATCCTAATTTACTTTTAGGTATCAAAGGGTCAAACACTACACACGTACACTTCGTTATCGACGATCTGTAATCCTTCACTATTCATGGTCCGTCACAAACTTCGTTAGTTTGAAATTATTTTGATCATTAACATGTGCGATATGGCAAACAAAATAACGAAACTTTTTGATTAATCATATTAGTGCTGATTGAGCTGTACCTAGAGATAAAAATAATGATTATAATTATAGCACTTTCATAAATTTTGTGAATTTGGCTATTTTTATTTGATCGACGGTTTTGGAAGCACCATCTATTTTTTAAACTTTTATCACACTACTTAATTCAATATTTTTAAACCAAAAGTGGGCACTGTATCATATAAACTAATTTAATATTTTTTTACTTAAATTGGACACCGGTTTCTCAGACTCCTTGAACTCACTGCTTGACTCCGGCATCTCCTGATGACTGCCAGCTGTTTCGGTATCTAGGTCAGTCTACAAAATTAAATAAATATATTATGTTCTGTCCCGAGTTTATATTTACTTGCAACACCGTGTCCGTGGGCTGTCAACGATTTTGACAGCTACTTAAGTTTGGGTTGGTCGTTTCCTATGGAGAAGAACCGGCAAGAAACTCCATGGTTACTCTTTTAAAAATGGTTTGGTTTTACAATATTTCCATGTTACAGCATTAGTACTTAGATATGGGGGGACAACGCAGGCCCGACTTATGACAATAAGTCGTAAGAAACTAAAAAAAAAAAAAAAAAAGATTATATATTAAATAAAAAAGTTAACAAATGTTAACTAGCATCAAGAAGGCCTACAATGTTCACACATTCACAAAACAATCGGTAAAAGAATCTATACAAAGGTAAAAAAAAATATAAGTATAACAAGACTAAATTTAACGTGTGGCACAAATGTTGTTATCAGTGCTGTAACTATTCTTAGCAAAGGGCTATAAAGATGATTGAAAACCATTGTAAAAAGTCTAATTAAAAGAAGGAAAGAATTAATGAGATTGAGAATAGTTAGAGACATCCACTTATTTGTGCCGTTTACAAGTTACCAGGGAAGCTGCATGCGCAGAAGGAGCTAAGGCCAAATGTTTTTATCTTCAACGTAGTCCTTGATTTTATAATATGCTTTGTTAATAAGGATACGTTTGATGTAGTTTTTGAACCTTCCATCGGTCAGTTCTATAACTGACTTTGGCAACTTGTTATAAAAGCGTAAACTGTTTATAAGAAAAGACTTGCTAGTTTTCGTTAATCTGAATTTGGGTATTACAATTTCGTGCTTACTGCGTGTATTTAAATTATGGAAGTCGCTTCTAGTTTTGAAAAGCCCCCGATTTTTACGGACATACAAAATACATTCCAAAATATAAAGTGAAGGTAGAGTCAGTATATCGATCTCTTTAAATTTTTCTCTGAGGGACTCGCGAGGACCCATTTTATAGATTGCGCGGATTGCCCTCTTTTGTAGGATGAAAATTGAGTCAAAGTCTGCTGCTGATCCCCACAGAAGAATGCCATAAGACATAATACTGTGGAAATAAGCATAGTATACTAACCTAGCTGTAGCTACATCGGTTAGCTGCCTTATTTTCCTTACTGCATATGCAGCCGAACTTAACCTACCCGAAAGAGTTCTAATGTGCGCGCCCCACTGCAATTTTGAATCGATAGTAATCCCTTAGAATACAGTTTCCGTTATAACTTCAAGATTTTTGCCGTCAAGATTTAGGTTTAGGTCATGTTGTGGTACATTTGGTAAAGAAAACTTTAGACATGTTGTTTTTTTCGCATTCAGTAAAAGATTGTTAGCTGCGAACCATTTTGAGAGAACAATCAGACTTTCGTTGACATTTAAGACATCCGTATCTTGCCTATTGTTAAGGGTGGTGCTGCAGGAACTGGCAGGTGTGACGCAACAGAAAGACGGGATGGTTTAGCAAACTCGTTTATTACTTTTCACAAAAAGGCAAGATGGCCGTTGCACAAAAATTACTTAAAATTAGCGTACGCATAGATCGGCGTGTAGTGGCAGACTGTCGGTGGCGGGGGATTCAAAGTGTGACCCGCCTCTATAGCTAACTTATAACTAGGGATGTATCTACATTACTAATTTCTTAAACTATTGAGCGCGTCGCTAACATTCCCCACCCTAGTGCTGACACAGCACTCATCAACCAGAGTGATAGGAGCGACGTGTGCCGCGGAACGGCGCCACGTCCGGGAGCCCACCTTCACCTCCACGAGCCTTATACGACCGTCCTTACCTGGGAACACTTCGGTGATTAGTCCCTTCAGCCATGAATTACGGGGAGAGTTCGGGTCCACAACCAATACGAGGTCACCAACTCGTAGCGGCAGTTGCTCCACTTTCCACTTTCTCCTAGGTAGAAGGTCTGGTAAAATTTCCTTTACCCACCTGTGCCAGAACATGTCGGCCAATCGTTGACTTGTACGCCAATGCCTGCGTAAATACAGGTCAGAACTGTCAAACGCTCCGACAACAGGTAAGTTTGACGACGTACCTAGCAAAAGGTGGTTGGGGGTGAGGGATTCCACGCCCTCTGGGTCAACCGAAACGTGCATCAAGGGACGACTGTTCACTATATTTTCAACTTCAGCTAAAAGTGTGCTCAACACTTCGTCCCTTGGTGCCCGCTCGAGTAAAACAACTTTGAGCGACGACTTGACACTGCGAATCAGTCGCTCCCATGCCCCACCCCAATGGGGACTGGCGGGAGGGATGAAAGTCCAGTCCATCCCGTAATTGACACCTATGTCCTTGAGTACTGCTTGGTCCAGGTCCTGCATGGACCGTTGGAGTTCCTTTTCAGCGCCTTTTAGGTTGGTGCCATTGTCGGAATACAAATGACGTAGCCAGCCACGCCTCGCTGCCATCCGACGCAGTGCCATGATCAATGAGTCTGTTGTGAGAGAAGCAACAATCTCGACGTGAATAGCACGCAATGTTAAGCAGGTAAAAAGGACACCGTACCTCTTTTCCCTGCGTCTGCCTACTGTTACCTCCATCGGTCCAAACAGGTCCAGCCCACAGTGGGAGAAGGGTCGCTGATGATGTGCCACACGAGCCTGAGGTAAGTCACCCATACGAGGAACTATCGGCTTGCACTTCTTAATCCGGCACAGCATGCACTGCGACACTACCGTCTTCACGGTAGGTCTAAGTCTCACTAACCAATATTTTTCCCTCAGCAGATTAACTACCGTTTCCTGATTACCATGAGCTGCCTTTAAATGGAAGTGCCGTACAATAAGCCGAGCCACAGGATGCCTGCCGTCCAATATTACAGGTCTCTTTACCTCCATGGCGACATCCACAGCAGCGTCGATTCGACCGCCCACGCGAAGCATGCCATGGTCGTCCAAAAACGGTGAGAGAGTAAGTAACCGACTACTTTTAGGTAACGCCTTCCCATTCCTAATAGCAGCTAAATCCTCAGCAAACGACTCACTTTGTGCGTGTTTCAAGAGTAGCCGCTCTGCACGCTCCATCATCTGCACACTATAGCTGCTACCAGGAAGACCCTTTAACCTGTCAACAAATTTAAAAACAGCGGCTGTCGCTCGTAGAAAACGCAGCCAAGAAGAAAATGGAACCGGTGAACAAGCAGTGTGTTCCTGAACAACAGCTGTTACCTCCTCGCATTCTGTATTCTCCTCTAGTTGGATGACATCCTTGGGCCATGACGCATCATCCAAGTGCAGGAAAGTTGGACCAGCTAGCCACTCAGAATACATAGTAGGATTGAAAGTTTCCCTGGTAGCCAAGTCAGCTACATTAAGCTTCGTAGGAACGTACCTCCATTCGGCAATGCGTGTCAATTCGTCGATCTCCCCAAGACGGTTCGCTTCGAACGCTTTATATGTACGCGTATTGTTACGAATCCAATGAAGAACCGTTGTGGAGTCGCACCAAAAGTATCAACGTACCGGCGATAACCTATGTTCCTTACCAATAGTATTAGCTAGCCTTGCTGCTAACAATGCCGCTTGAAGCTCGTATCTAGGTACCGTCATTGGTTTCACAGGTACCACTTTACATTTACTCGTAATAAAAGAAACATGTATTTTACCTTTTGTTTCCCAGCGCCAATATGCTACCGCACACATCGCTTTAGTGGAAGCGTCACTAAATATGTGCAAATGTAGATTGCTATAAATATACTCGCTCGTAGCAGTACTCGTAGCACTGCTATCGCCCGCTATGCTTTCGTAGCCCGTAGTACTTGGCTGCGTAGCACTGTGAGGTGCGAGCCGCGACGCGGGAGTGGGAACTTCTGTCTCGCTCGCGCACGCTAGCGCGCCCTCCGTCGCACTCGCGGCGCACGCAGACATCGCATGGTACCTTGGAATGCGAATTGTACTGATAACACTAATTAGGTCAACCCATTTAACCCACCTTTCGTAAATGTTATCAGAAACATAATCGTCCCATCCAATATTCAGGCGCCAGGTATCCTGAAGCAGGATTTTACCCTGAATAGTGAAAGGGGCGAGAAATCCCAAGACATCAAAAATTGACATAACAACTCTTAACATAATCCTTTTGGTGGGTCGTCTGTTGCCCTCAGTGATATCTTTCGGGATGCGCTTCAGTGACACGTCAAAACCGAGCACATCGTCTTCAGGAAACCAAATAAGCCCAAGTGTTCGCTCACCTCCATATTGCTGGCCGACTTTGAACCTTACTGCAGCCGGACCTAAGGTGTCTTTTGGTATGCTGTTTAAAACCATGGCGCTGTTGCTTGTCCAGTTTCGGATTTCAAACCCACCGGCCCTGTGAATGTCACTAATGTTACTTACCATATCAATAGCAGTAGTTTCGTCCGGCAAGCTATCTATGTAGTCATCCATATAATGCGAATGGTATATAGCATTGACTGCGGCCGGCAAGGATGACTCATAGCGGCTTGCGTTTTTGTTTTTAATAAATTGCGCTACGAATGGTGAACAATTAGCGCCGAATATCAAAGATGTCATGACATACGTTTTAATGTTTTCTGTAAGACTATTTCTCCACAGAAACCTTAATGCGTGCTGATCCTCGGCGTGAACCTTCACCCTGAGAAATATATCCTTTATGTCACCTGTTACTGCGATTTTATTTTCCCTAAAGCGCAGAATTATACCAATTAGCGATGACAGCAGATCAGGTCCAGTAAGTAAATAGTCATTAAGGCAAGAACCATTTACCTTTCCTGCAGCGTCGAAGACCAGCCGAAGCTTACTTTTGTTTGGATTATCAACACCAAAATGAGGTAGGTACCACGTATTTGGTGCGACGTCATTTACCACTAGTTCCCGCGCGTAATCATTTTCCAACAAATGATGAACGCGTTCCTTATACCTTTTAGCAAAACCCGTATCCTTTCCCATTTTCCTTTCGATACCTTTCATCCGTTTCAGTGCATTAGGGTAGGAGTCCGGCATCTGGCGACCTACCTCCTTCCAAGGTAAGCTAATGTACCAGCATCCGTCAACGAGCACCGCTGATCGCTCAAGCTGATCGATGGTGCGCAAATCGTCAACGTTCTGGCGCGGCTTGCCAGACACACCCATAGCATCCAATGCAAACGAGCGTCGGACCTCATCATGGATTTCTTGAAGTAGACTATCACGTGACGAAGTGTCACTTACCTCCTCGGTCTCCGCGATGGTCAGGGCGGCCTCAGCGCAAGTGGCGGCGGCGGCGGCGGCCCGGGCAGCGGCGGCACTCCGCGCCACGCGCACTTTACCATGTACGCACCAACCTAGGTACCTTTATTTTTAAAGGTACAATTAAGTCATAATTATCTTGACCAATTAATATATCAGGTTTTGAATCTAAGGTACACAATTTATCTTTAATATTATTTAAATGAGAATACCTAGTACAATCTATAACAGATAACTTTTGGATAGGCAAACTTAATTCCTTTACACAACGCATTCTTATATTATTATGTAAAATATCATCAAAACCAGCAATGTCCACATTCACAACCGTAGATTCACATACCATCGAGTCATTTGTCCACGCTCCGCGCACCGTTAGCATCTCGCGATGGCCGCGCAGCCCGGCGCGCGCGGCGAGGCCCGCGCTTATTAGCGACACATTTGACCCGTCGTCAAGCAGTGCGGTGGCATTTACGATACCATTAGGGCCGTGCACACGAATAGGTAACACTTTCAATAACACTTTATTGTCACTCGCGTTAATGTATGTTATTGTTTCCGAAGACACAGTAGGCTCGGCACGTTGCACGTTAGCCGACGGGGTAGCATTCGAAGCCGATGCATTGTTGTTATCGCCGGCGCGTTCATGTTTTTTACTCGTAGAATAATGCAGGAGACGATGATGTTGTTCATTACAGCCATCCTTGTCACACACAGGAGCTGAACACGTTTTTCTATCGTGTTTGGATATTAAACACTTGTAGCATAAGCCGTGTTTTTTTACATGTTGCCACCGTACTTTACGTAATGCTTTCTTAAATTGTTTACATTCGCTGAGACTATGATGTATCACTGAGTGACAAAACAAACAATTAGCGTTACGTTCTTCGTCTTGAACAAGTAAGGTTTGTGTGCGTGTGGACGTATTGTGTATTGTTTTACTTTTCAGATGCTGATCACTCCGAAATGTAGTGAAAATAGTTGCAGTGATGGAAATCTTTACAGCTTCTTCATGTAAAAAATCAGATAAAATAACCAACCTGGGTTTCTTTCCTTCAGAGATCATTTTGAAGCTATAGTCGGACCACTTGGAGATAAGCACTGTGGGCAGCTTGGAGAGAATGATTGACACTATGTTGGTACCATATAGGTACTCGTCTCGACCGACTGCTCGTATTGCTTCCACAACATTTTGCACTTTCACCGAAAACTCGACGATATCTTTATGATATTCTTGTTGAATTGATTGAAGCTTTTTAATATCAAGAATTATTCTGGAAATGATACAGTCAGGGTTACCAAACCGTAGCTCCAACGTCGACATAACTTTGTCAGGTGACGTAGCGCTTATGAACAAAGCGGTGACTGAATCTTTCGCTTGCCCTCGTAGGCATTTCCGGAGCCTCCATAGGTTTTCTTTAGGTGTGAAGTTACACATTGCTGTCGACTCCTCGTAGGCTTGTTTGAACTGGAGCCATTCCAAATGGTCACCTGAGAACTCAGGTAAATCCCTCGGTGTGCTCATGCGGCTGAGCAAACTGATCTGGGGCACGTTGTTTGCACAATTAGACGAAATGTCTTTTAAAGTAGTAGCCAGCAAAAGAACCACTTTGTTTAGCGCAGTCACGGAGTCACCGGGCGGTGGCGGCGGCGCTGGAGGCGCGAGGCGCGCCACGCCGGCCACGTGCTCGGCTCGTAGTGACGACGGTACATGCAGCTCGCCCGTATGAAATCCATTGTCGGGGGCTCGCTGCTCCAGTAGGGGTTCTTTGTGGTTGCTTTGGTGGACTACCCAATCCTCAAGGTCGTTCCGAGGAAGCTCTTTACCATCGATTTGTGGAATGTATACCATTTGTTCTTCCTCGTCACTGAGTGCTGCCAATTGGGTATCCAGGTCTTGATTTATAAGTGCGATCTGTATAGCAGCTTTTTGTTTAGCGGCTTCCAGCTGCAACAGCTTCTTTTTGCTTTGTTTCATGGATTTGCTCGAAGACGCAACTGATTTTGCCGGCGTTTTCACTACGTGAGGCAGCGGTTCTGACTTTATGCTGCTTCCCGGCACATCAGAAAATAAACGTTGTGGCACAATACTATCACTTCGCGGTTTTTCGGCGGCCATATTTTGTCGCGTCACGTTCACACAGTCGCGTGGTTCCTGCAGCCTTTTTGCTCGCCGCGTTCTAACGCCTGTATTGTCCATTATTAGATCCGGCTCGAAGGACCACTTTGTTAAAGGTGGTGCTGCAGGAACTGGCAGGTGTGACGCAACAGAAAGACGGGATGGTTTAGCAAACTCGTTTATTGCTTTTCACAAAAAGGCAAGATGGCCGTTGCACAAAAATTACTTAAAATTAGCGTACGCATAGATCGGCGTGTAGGGGCAGACTGTCGGTGGCGGGGGATTCAAAGTGTGACCCGCCTCTATAGCTAACTTATAACTAGGGATGTATCTACATTACTAATTTCTTAAACTATTGAGCGCGTCGCTAACACCTATTTTAAAAATTTGCGAAGTATCATCAGCAAATAGAATTATATCCGATAATTTGGCCATCATAAAAGGGAGATCATTAATGTAAACAAGAAAAAGGAAAGGGCCGCGAATTGAACCTTGGGGCACGCCCATCTTGACTAGAGACCCGGAGGACGTCGCCCCATTAACATTTACTTTTTGCTGTCTGTTTGATAAATAGGAAAGCACGAGATCAGCAGATTTTCCACAAATTCCGTAGTGGTGTAATTTACAGATCAGTATGTTGTGGTCGACGCAGTCGAAAGCTTTTGAGAGATCACAGAAAATGCCAATGGCATCCTGGGACCTCTCCCAAGCCTCCAAGATGTGACTGATGAGTTTTACTCTCGCGTCCGTTGTCTACCTACCTTTCGTGAAACCAAACTGTTGACTATGCAGGATCCCATTTGAATTGAAGTGAGACAACATCTGTTCCAGCATGATTTTTTCATAGATTTTACTCAATGCTGGAAGCACGGATATAGGTCTATAATTAGAAGGATCACTCTTACAGCCTGATTTGAAAATTGGTACTACTTTACTGTGTTTCATTAAGTCAGGAAAAGTGCCGCTGTCCAAACATTGATTGAATATGCCTGTTAGGACAGGAGCAATTGAGTCAATAATATCTCCAAGAACCCTAACTAACACTAACAGTGTAGTTAGAAAATTTGGATTTGAACACGCGAGAAGTTCGGTGTCTTGTATTTCAATAACCTAATCGAGCGATATTTCGGTAATTGTATTTAATCGCGCCCGCCGTTCGCAATCGGCGTTTCGGGGCGCCCCTAAAGTGGGTTTAGAGTATATTTTCACGCGCATCGAAGTGCTTTTGCGGGAAACGTGCTGACTGGTGGACGCCGGCCGGATTCTTCGGTCCAGACAGCCGTCAGTCTATCCCTTATTGTCCTTTATTATATATATTCTCCTATCCCTTACCTCACGGCACGAGATTGATCGACACCCAGGAGTCTACCGCAGGAATCTAGGGTAAGTACGAATAATATTACCAGCCAACCCTTGTGCCACCACAAACCCGTAGTAGGAACCTGTATATCTCTCAATAAGGAGCAAATCCCTAGCTTTCCACTGCCGCGAACCGCGGTTTCGTGGGATACGGTTCTAATTGGATCCAGAAGTGGCACGCTGCTAATGGGCCCCAGTGATGAGCTCCTGGCTTGGGACCCGAAGACCTGTGTTTAACATTTGGCAGCAAGAGAGTGGTTTGCATTCCACGATGATAGTATACGCTAGGACACTCGTTCACAGTGAACGCTGTATTGTTTGTCGGTTTGATTTTTATTGTTGAGAATACTGGGTTGGAAAGTGATACATTTTGAGTCACTCAGAGTTAGCTGTGTCTTGTAACGGGCGAACAGTCCCCATAGTTACATTCCAATTTGTTGAAGTAAAGTGTACAACTCACAACTTAATATTGTCACTCCGGGATAGAAAGTTACAGTTTTGTATTGAAAATATAATTTGTTTATTTGTTGTATACAATATAGGTTTGGTGCAGACTAAATAGTCTTCCCTAATTGTATTTAATTGAATCATAGTTATTGTTGGACCTTGAACCTTCTATCTTGGGTTTGTAAGTTTGTTTACATTATAAACATACTCAGTGCCCACTATAGAAGTTATTGTTGTAAAGTGTGTTGTTGCCAATTGTATAACAAAATTGGTTAGTTTGTTTGATATTGACAGTAATATTCTAATTGATTCAAGTTAAAGTCATTGTTTTGAACTATTAAAGTAAATTTAATATTGAATTCTATTGTAAAATCAACCTACCCACTTTGTATTGATAATTTTTGTTTTTTTTTGAATACCCTCTTGTGTGTTGGTAATTTATTTTCTTGTGGTACCCACTTTGCTTTTGATAATTTATAAATTGATATTTGGGGTTCCATACCCGCTTTGTTTTTGATAATTTATAAATTGATATTTGGAGTTCCATAATGGATTTGTACTGGAAAATAATTGGGTAGGTGTGACAGGGTTCAGTACTATTGGTTGAATTAACTTGTTGTTTCTCTTACAGACTTTATGATTTGATATTTAATTTGGTAAGAGAATTACTGTCAAACTGTTGTTTTGGTTACACACATATATTATTAATTTAAGTTGTTGAACATTTTGTGTATTAATTAATATTTAATCTGTTGCTTACATTTTGACAGTATGACTGCCTATACATTTGCTTGTAAGATTAGAGCGGAATTGAGATGGGTGACCTTGGTGGCCTTATTAATAAGTAGATCTGATAGATCAGAGGCTTTGTTGGCCCGTTTTAGTTAACTCCCAGCCCGTCAAACCAGGGTGGATGAATGCTTGGCGGAGTGTTTGGCGCTATTGTCCACCGAGGACACTGAGTTGGCCACTGCGGTTGAGGCAGACTTCACGCAGTTTTACGGTTTCTCGGATGACATTGTTGAGGCAACCGCTAAGTTGAGGGGTTTTTCACATGGGAAATATGGTGGGGATGATGCCACACACCTCCCCCTTTTTGATGATTTGTTGAAGTCTTTGGATGAGGAGTGTAACGTTTTGGATAACTCTGGTGATGAAGGTCCCTTGCGAGCCCTAGAGCGGTCGTCTCCGGACCAGCGTTGTGTTGGTGCGCTCCCCTTCACTTGTGGGTTGGGTGAGCCACGACGCCAGCCTCATAAATTTGTAGCGACTCAGGATCGCAGTATGCGTTGCTTATATTGCAACACGGATGGCCATATGGTTACATCCTGTCCGAAGTTCCTAGAACGGAACCCAAAGGACCGACGTGGAATCGCCAACAGCCGCTAGTGGTGCTACACTTGTCTGGGACAGCATTCGCAGCGGGATTGCCAGAGGTCGGATCCTTGCCCGCACTGTCAAGGTAGGCACCACCGCGTGTTGTGTCCGGACCAAAATGGTGTTGGTGGCCCTGATGATGCCGGACGCTCCCCCATGGGCGGGGGAGCGCATCCCCACAAACCCCAGGTGGATCCTCGACGGGGTATACCTCGCAAAGGCGGGGGCACCCCAACCACCCCTTCCTCAATTATAATATAATATATAATAATAATATAATAATATATTTATTTATCTCCCACAAAGTACAATTTTGTTTCTATTTTATGTTAGAAATATTGGAGGTACAATGGTTTGTGGGAGTCAGGAATCCAAACTAGGATACCCTGTGCTATGGACTCCTGGCCCCCCTCGCCGAGATTGGGATTTACACAAATTAATGTAGAACTTAGGCAAGTAGGATTAATGTAAGAAACAATGACAAAAAAAAGGCTATCAATTTTTTTTTTTTTTTTTAAACAATAAAAAATCTAAAATTAAAAACGCTTGTGTCTGTTTGTTAGTATGCGAAGTGTGAAGTGGAAGGTGTCGTGTGTGTGGTGTGGTGTTGTGTGTGTGTGTGTGTGACAGAGAGATAATAGGATGGTGTTTTGTGTGAGTACGTATAAAGATGGATGTGTGCATGAATGTGTGCGTAAAAAGATGACGGTATGTGTTTATGAAAAAAACGCTAAACTAGGATAGGATTGAAAGCAGTTTTTCCGTTTCTTCGTAATCGAGTTCTAAAAGCCACTTTGTAAGCTTCTTTCTACATTCTACACTAGACAATTTAACAATTTCAAGAACTTTGTTAATCTTATTATATAGTGTTTCTTCAATTTCAGAGCAAGCAGATGCTCTGAAATTGAAGAAATTCTGGGCAAAAGATGTTCTTACCGGAGTTGTTTCACAGACTTCATAGAATCGCCTAGTATTAACCTTCTGTTTAGCTGTAGCTGTAGGACCGTCTATAGAGGAGTGTTTTTTTACAACTGTTAGCAGTATATAAAGCTGCCTGACCGTTAATACATTTGCTTCGTTATAGAGGGTAGTTGTTGCACACAAACGTGGTTTGAAGAGAGCAACTTTTAGAAGAAGTCGTTGAGCTCTTTCAACATTTAAGATATTCGTTTTAAACGAGCCGCCCCAGGTGGAAATACCATACGATAGGATTGATTGGCAAAGAGATTCATACACAGTTTTAACTAATTTCCAACTCGCTACATGCCTAAGATTTTTAAAAACATGAATGAGTTTTCTTGTTTTCTGGACCAGATGTGAAATGTGCTGTCTGAAAGATAAGTTTTCATCGATTATTATGCCTAAGTATCTTATTGATTCTGCTTTTGATATTATTGGGCACATGGTACAGTTTGTGGTTATAGGATTACATGTGTGTGCATAAATATTGAAATTATTGGTATGTGATGCTACATTGTGTATTTTAAACTCTATATATTTAGTTTTACTGGCATTTAAGGTCAGTTTGTTAAGTGCAAGCCAATGAGTCACTATATTAAAGCCTTCCTGAGCCGCAACAAAAACTTCATCCCATGAGTTTCCATAAAATGTTAAGGTAGTGTCGTCTGCATAAGACATTACATGACAGTTTCTAATGTTTAGCTGGCAAAGGTCATTTATGTAGCAAAGGAAGAGGGGGGGTCCTAAGATACCTCCTTGTGGGATTCCAATATTTATCGGTCTTTCTTTACTCAGCGTATTGCCTATCCGAACTGACTGATTTCGATCTTGTAAATAGTTCTGGAATAGTTTTAATTGCGTGTTCCTTATTCCCATATGTTCTAGTTTGGAAATTAGTATACGTGGGCACACAGTATCAAAAGCTTTCTGAAGGTCTAGAAAGATAGTCAAGCATTTCTTCTTATTATCTAATTTACTCACAATATGCTCAGTGAATGTATGAATACAGTCGGTTGTAGATTTTCCTTTTCTGAAGCCATACTGGTTAGGTGACAATATGTTTTTCTCTTCCAAGAATTTCACAAATCTGCTATTAATAATCCTTTCAAAAACCTTTGAAATAGAGGTGAGCAAGGAAATTGGCCGATAGTTTGCCACTTCTTCCTTGCTACCACTCTTAAAAATAGGGATGACAATTGATTTTTTGAGGGATTCTGGAAAAATGCCCTCTGCCAAACATCTATTAAGGATATAAGTAAGGGGAGGGACTATATGGCTTTTTAAATTCTTAAGGACCGTTGACGTTATATTGTCCCACCCTGCTCCACAATCTGAGCGGAGGCTGTTGATGACCCCTTCAACTTCCTCCTCAGTCGTCTCCAAAAGCACAAAAGAGTTACAAGAAGACTTGACAAAATTTGTTGCGTTCGTTGGGAGTGGAGAAAGACCATTTGGAATTTTACTTTTCAACTCCATGTCCACGTTTGCAAAGTAGGAATTTATTAAGTTAACTGAATCCTGTGGGGATGATCTAATATGCAAAAGTTCCAACAGTTCATAATTGGAGGAAGCGTCCGCTTTTCAGGACGACTACCAACCCCAGAGGGGTTATCAACATTAGGTAGTCGCCTCCCTCTCCTCTACTACAGCCGCCCAGCCAGAGACAGTCCTTCTGCCAACTGTCCCTGTAATGATCTGTGGCCCGAAGAGTAAATCTTTGTTGGTTCGTGCTCTTTTGGATTCGGTTTGTCAAGGCTGTCTTTTATCCTTTTGTTTAATGAAAGGATTGGGTCTGCCACGAGATTACACCCTTCTACCATATGGGTGGTATTGTAGCGGTTGGTCAACGGAGAGAAATTTAAATTTGTGTTTCGCCTGTTCATTGTGGGCCAAGAATCTTGGCCAAGGCCGTTGTTTTGAATGATATTTCGGGCAGACACCCGCAGGTAACCATTGGCCCTGCAGTGGTGAAATTGACGTCGGACCTAACTCCTGCCGACCCGAAGTGGTTGGTACCCGGACCCGTACATGGGTGCGGATGTTTTGGGTTTGATTTTGTCCGGGACCAAGTGGGTTCTGCAGACGAATAGGTTAGTAGTTGTACCGACGGTTTATGATTTTGGACTTACGGGTCCCGTGTTGAAGGGCTCCGCCACGCGGATTGAGGACCAATAACTGATAATGGCATAGTCCGTTGTTGGCTTCGCACCTCAGCTCATACGTTGGAGGTTTTTGTGGCGAATAGAGTCTCACAGATTCAGAACTCTGAGACTAAACTGATCTGGAGACATGTCCAAGGAGAATTGATCCCCGCAGACTGCGCGTCACGTGGTTGCGAGGCTCCTGCCCTTGTTGACCATTCTCTTTGGTGGGCACCAGACTGGTTGATGCATTGCAAGTCGTCCTGGCTCCAGAATAGGTTCTCCTCTCCAGAGGTTCTGCCAGGCTTGTGTATTGGAATTGTGGAAACGCAAACTGCATATAATTTGGATTATCTTTTGGACAGATACAGTTCTTTGTCGAAATTGTTAGGAGTTACTGCTTGGGTCCGGCGTTTCATACGTAACGGACGGAACCCTAATAATAAATTGTTATCCTCAGTTTTGTCGCCTCAGGAACGCCAAGAGGCCCTGATGTTGTTGGTTCGTGCTTTACAAACCGAGCACTTTGACCAGACTATTGAAGCCCTGAAGAAATCCTCATGCTCATTTTGCAGCGTGAATTTTGGATTTTGTCTGCCAGACGCACTATTCGTGGCATCATCTTTAAATGTATGCCGAGGACTACCATCTAGTAGCAGAACCGCTTCTCCGCCGTGTTGTTGGTGAAACTATTTTCACATTTGAGGAACTTGTTACGGTATTTTGTAAAGTTGAGGCCGTCCTCAATTCGCGACCTCTCTGTCCGATCTCCTCAGACCCAAATGACCTGGAAGTCATGACCCCTGGTCATTTTTTGATTGGTCAGCCTCTTAACGCCCTGCCGGAATACCCCTTCAAGGAAATTAAATCTTCGCAATTGACTCGCTTTGAGTTGCTCCAACAGATGTCCCAAAGTTTCTGGCATCGTTGGTCTTTGGAATATTTGCATATTTTGCAGCAGCGCGTTAAGTGGACTGACAAAACTGACCCTCCCAAAGTCGGAGACCTTGTACTTGTTAAAGAACCTAACTTGTTACCTTTGTATTGGCGTCGTGGACGCATTGTAGATTTGATTTATGGGTCTGACGGAGTTCACAGAGTTGCGGAGGTCATGGTCGGAGATTCGGTTTTGAAGCGAGCAGTGGCGAGTTTAGCACGCTTGCCCATTTATTAGCGGACATAACTCCTTATGTCCGAGACGGGGGGATGTTCTGTCCCGAGTTTATATTTACTTGCAACACCGTGTCCGTGGGCTGTCAACGATTTTGACAGCTGACACTAATAGTGTAGTTAGAAAATTTGGATTTGAACACGCGAGAAGTTCGGTGTCTTGTATTTCAATAACCTAATCGAGCGATATTTCGGTGATTGTATTTGTTAATCGCGCCCGCCGTTCACAATCGGCGTTGTGGGGCGCCCCTAAAGTGGGTTTAGAGTATATTTTCACGCGTATCAAAGTGCTTTTGCGGGAAACGTGCTGCCTGGTGGACGCCGGCCGGATTCTTCGGTCCAGAAAGCCGTCAGTCTATCCCTTATTGTCCTTTATTATATATATTCTCCTATCCCTAACCTCACGGCACGAGATTGATCGACTCCCAGGAGTCTACCGCAGGAATCTAAGGTAAGTACGAATAATATTACCGGCCAACCCTTGTGCCACCACAAACCTGTAGTAGGAACCTGTATATCTCTCAATAAGGAGCAAATCCCTAGCTTTCCACTGCCGCGCACCGCGGTGTCGTGGGATACGGTTCTGATTGGATCCAGGAGTGGCACGCTGCTAATGGGCCCCAGTGATGAGCACCTGGCTTGGGATCCGTAGAGCTGTATTTAACAAATTACTTTTATAGTTTATATATTTAGTACGAATATCACAATATTCTTGGCTTCTGGGCGGCTCCACTAGAATTGACAATCAAAAGCTTTGCAAAAACATCTTCACTTATTTTTATGTTCGAAATTCATTTACCTTTCAAGTCTTATCAATTGCCAGTGTTTTTTATAGGCAAATAGGTTGCCTTCTAGTTAAGCAGAGTCCTCACAGTACATTAACCATGTCTGATAATGATCATACAGTACTGTATGACTCTTCGGGGAGTTTAGATTGAGAATTTGTATATATAACTCAACAAATGATTTTTGAGGTATTTTGAAGTGTGTTGACTCTTGTAACGTTGATAGTCGGCGTAGTATCATGGGGCTTTGTAAAGAAGTATCGAAATTACAGAAACTTTGTGTTTCTTAACGGCATATTTTGTAACTTCTTACTCTATTTAACTTATGACATTTATTCCTGGACCGAAAATGAGTGATTAGAATATATAACAAACTGGTTTAATGAATACTTAGAAATAATAGCTAAGAGCCACTGGCTGGTTGTTATAAGACACATGTTCTACGTAGACATAGTTAACGTTTTTATATACATTATTTACAAAGAAGATATCTAAAGAGTAGCCTTTCATAGCATAAGATCATTTTTATCTTTGTAAAAAATATGATATATGATTATTTTTAAACGGAATACCCGTTTAAAAATAATCATATATCCTGGTGGAAACTCATGGAAATGAGCGAAATTCGTGATCGCCCAACGATCGAGTTTTACCACTATTAATTAACTGTTTTTTTATTTTATAATTGTTATTTCACTTAGTAGTAGTTTTATTACTCGTAAACATACAACTTCTAATATCTTGCGTCGCTTGTATATCGCCACATCAATATTTGTACCGACTCACATCAATATTTGTACCGAGTGACGTTTTATTGTTCTGTTATTATATAATGCATTTATTCGAAAGCTCAGTAGTATTTATAATAGAGTTACTAACTTATTCGAATCAATTAATATTGATCGTTTTTTTGTCGTTTTAAGGAGTAATCGAAAAATCTGGTAAACGCAGGAATCGCGATATCGTCATGCATGGAAGAATCATTTCTAAACCTGCCGATTGCATTCCAGGGGTTCATCAAGCTTAAAAACTTGCGTATACTGTATAATAGATATAGAAACAAGGTAAATAAATCTATACCAATATTATAAAGAGGAAAGATTTTTTTGTTTGTTTGTTTGTTTGTACCGAATAGGCTCTAAAACTACTGGACCGATTTCAAAAATTCTTTCACCGTTGGGAAGCTACTCTATCCCCGGGTGATATAGGCTACTTTTTATCCCTGTATTCCCACGGGAACGGGAACTACGCGGGTGAAACCGCGAGGCGTCCTCTAGTGTATAAATAAAGCAAAAAATAAATACCGACAAGAAGAGATAAAAAACTGTAATAAGAATATTAGAAAGATTTGGGCCAAAATTAACTCTTGGTTAGGAAATAAGAAAAGGAGTGTGAATTCGGTTATTTTAAAGTACCTAGGAAGGTCAGAAGATTCTATTAGTGAAATATGTAATCAATTTTCTACAGCATTTACTGAAGAAGTTGCCATACGTTTTTGGATAGATCTAGCTATGTAAAATGTAGCGAAATGTCACTACGCTTTCATAAAGCTTATCCAGACGACATAGATCAAATAATAAATTTGCTCAGTTGTGGAAAAAGTAAAGGATTAGATAAAATCAGAGTTAAGGCAATTAAATTGTTAAAATCTAAGTTGAGCCCTGTAATAGCCTTATTTATTAATTTATGTGTTAAAAACGGAATATACCCGGAAAAACTAAAAACGGCTTTAATAAGACCTATTTTAAAAAAAGGTGTGCACAGTGATTACTCAAATTATAGGCCAATAGCCTTATTATCTGTAATAAATAAAATTGTAGAAAAAATTGTTGTGAATCAAGTGAGTTTATTCTTGGAAAAACACAATATATTAACAAATGCACAACATGGTTTCCGACGCGGGAGAAGCACGGCGACGGCTCTGGTGCAGTTTACTGATGACGTCAATGAGTGTTTAGACCAGCGGAAGCAGGTGGTGGTGGTCTACATTGATTTCAAAAAAGCTTTTGACACTTTGGATCACCACCAGCTGCTTCAAGCTATGGAAGAATATGGGATCGCGGGACCGCTGAACAAGTGGTATCATGCCTATCTCACAGACCGTTCGCTTCAAAATGTTATTGACGATGTCGTCGGATAACCCAGACACGTCACGTGTGGTGTGCCAACCGGATCCGTGTTTGGCCCCGTCGGATACATCATGCATGTCAATAGCATGTGCAATGTGGTTCGAAACTGTCGCATATACATGTACGCTGATGATACCTGTCTGGTATACGCAGACAAGGATTTAAATATCATAGAAAGAAACATTCAAGAGGATTTCACTAATGTTATCAAATGGGCTCATGATAATGGGATTATAATTAATTTAGAAAAACCAAATGTATGGCATACGATCTCCTTATCTTAAAAACATTGTGTGCCCGCTACGCATAGTGAGACATAGCTTTGAGAGTCTGCACAGTGAACAGGTGACGTTGTGTACGTGTGCAACTATTGAGGTGGTGGAGCAGTACAGGTACCTGGGTTTGACTATAGACATCAACTTTTCATGGAAATTACACATTTCATACCTATGTGACAAGCTCAGGTCAGTGCTTGTAAAATTCCACCACCTTAGTTTCGTACTGGATAGGGCTACACTATACGTGGTCTACTATGCACTTGTGGACTCCCTACTCTCTTATGGGTTGGTCTGCTTTGGCTATACATTTAAATCATATATAGACAAAATAAAATTCCTACAAATCAGATTTATGAAACTATTAGTAGACAAAAATACAAAAAACCGGTGCAAAAATAGCAATTACGAAGAGTTATTCTTGGAGTGCAAGCTGCTGCCAGTCCATGAGAGAGTGGTGTTGTTATCAGCCTTATACCAGTTTCGTAGTGAGGACTTCAAACAGATTATCGTGCGTACAAGGTCACAAAGGAATGTAAGCGTAGGAATATTTGTAGTACCCACTTGTAATAATTATTATGGACGCAGGTGTAGAAAATATTTAATTCGAACAATTTTTAATAACTTTCCAGTTTATATGGAAAGCAGTTGTACCACAAAAAACGCTTTTAAAAACCAAGTGAGAAAGTATCTCCTTGGAACCTTTGGGGAAAATATTGTATATACTTAACTAACAATAACTAACCAATTTATACATTATATCAATTAAAGTAGAGGTGAATTTAAATGGCCTTCACATTTCAACAAGTGGTAATACGATACTTGAACGTGATCATGGCATGGCAGGAACCGTGCGGGTTCAGCGTGATTGTGAATGGATGCAGTTCTTATTAACATGAGCATCTTCATATTTCTTCAGACATAGCCAACCAATTATCACGTGGTTATCGCGCAGATTCAGCCGTGTGTAAACAGTCATCAAATGCGTCCGTCGCACCCTTTACAGTCATATCTGCTATCACATTGCTGGCTGGTAAATATTTAAATTATTTATCCAAGTTAAAACTAACAAGGAATAGTGGATACCCTTGTATACTTACTCTCACAGAATACAGACATGCAAGCATAAGTTTACTCCCTTGATCCGTAAATACATCACTTTCAGGGTTGACACCCAGGAAGGTAGGTACACAAGCACGAGCTATTCTCGTAGAACGGAAACTAGCGATCAAATTAAAAATAAATCTTTTCTTGCATTCAATTCCGCTTTAGTTATTGTCAACAAACATAACTTATAAGTTGTTATCTCTTCTGGGATTAAGCTAAATGCCCGACGTCAACCCTTGTCTTGGTTGCCACTTAAACAATGCAATTATTTGTAGCTTTTCGACGCTAGCTAAAACCATCAAATAGTCTGAGATTACTTAGAAAGTTGAAATCCTATTTAACTGTAGTTAAAATGTTTGTAACAGTTAATGGAAAATCTCAAATTCGTTAGAATTTTGTTTAAATATTGGATACTTTATGCTAACTTTTGAACCTGCTAAATCAAGTTTAAAAAGTGTTGTTCGGTAGTTTTCTTTGTCCTATAACCTGCTTAGGGAAATCTGGTAAATCTACCTATTTATTAACCTAATCAGAGATTTCTTCTAAAAGCTCACCTCAAGGGTTTTATTTCTTGGTACGGAACGTTTGAAAGCGGTAAAATGCGAGTCATAGTTTGTAGTTTTCCGTATCGTATCCGTCAAAGGAAGATCTTGTACGAGAAGTGAATTTTAAATTTGATTCGCGGAAAGTGCAATACAATTTGTAAGTTAGGGCCGTACTTTTAGTTTCAATATTATCTTACGATTCTACTTTCTGTTTCTCTCTTTAAATGCATTGGCAAAAATGTATTAGTCTCAGGATCATGTTGTAGTTTTAGTTTTTATTTTGTACTAAGAACGATCAGCTGTTTTGTCACTTTACTTCATTAAAATTCTTCACAACATAAATAACAAGTATTATTATTTACTAATTTTTCCAACACGTTATCAGCACGAATGCTTTGAAAAAGTGAATAATAAGTTGTGTATTTTTGTGGTATTGTTGTGAGTGAAGTCAAAATTTAAATTCACCATTTAGAAGTGAATTTTTCGATACTTTGTGAAGATGTCAGATCACAACAGAGGATCTGGTCTGCGTTCCCTTGCTGGGATTTTCGTAAGGAGTAGGCAAGACTATCCTATTTGGAAATTCAAAATGAGGATGTACCTTATACACGAAGGTTTGTGGAGTTGTATTACGGGCTATTCAAACGAAGTTCCTGCTACTAATAAGGATACTACCAAAGATAGAAATGAGGAAGTTGCTTTAGCAAAAATTTGCTTAACTCTAGACGGTGCAGCTATCACACACGTAAGAAATAGCAAGTTTGCTAAAGACGCATGGGATGCATTAGCGGCGGTTTATGAAGACAAGTCTATGGGTCGTCGTCTAGCCTTAGAACGCAAGTTATACAGGTACAATTTGACTGATTTTGAAAACATAGAGTTGTACATAAATGCTGTGATGACTACTGTCCAAGACTTGTCAGACATTGGCAAAGTTATTGAAGATGTATCTGTCGCAGCGATTCTTCTAGGAGGATTGACCGCTCGTTTTGATCCTCTTATAATGGCTTTAGAGAACTCTACGAGTACCATTTCAAGTGAGTTCGTTAAAACGAAACTTTTATCAGATTTTTCGAGATCATCCATTCTCGACGAAGGTTCTAGTTCTGATGCAGCTTTGCGGGTACAGCTGAAGAAAAGTCGTAAGAAACTAGGAGTTGTTTGCTATAATTGTAAGAAGCCTGGACACATAAAACCGGACTGTCCACTCAACAGAAAGTCCGAAGACAAAGGCTCAGGCAATAACAAGAACAAACTCTCAAGCTTATTCGGTGCACTAAACGCGGGTACTGAGGAAATTTCGTCTGATAAATGGTACGTAGATTCTGGCGCCAGTGCACACATGTCTGGAAGATCTGATTGGTTAGTAAACTATAAGGAATTTTCAACTGGTCAGATAAAGATTGCCAACGGGGACATATTATCAAGTGCAGGAATAGGTAATGTACCTATTGTGAATAATCTTAAAACGGAAAGTGACAGCAAAGTTACGAAGATCTTAAATGTAGTGTTTGTTCCTAATTTAAATACTAATTTGATTTCTGTTAAGAAAGCCACTGAAAATGGTTTTAGTGTTGTTTATGATACGGAAGGTTGTACATTTTTTAATTCTGAAATTTTTTATTGTACAGGTGAAGCAGTTCTATATGGATCTTGTTCTGGTGGATTATATTCGCTGGATTGTACAGTTAGTCCCACCAAATCCTTATCAGCGTTCGAAGTACAAAGTGATGTAGCAAGTTTTCGTTTATGGCATAAACGGCTTGGGCACTTATGCCGTATAGGATTAGATAAACTTAAAAGGGATAATCTAGGCGTAGTGTACACTGAAGTTGATAAAGATCCTTGCATTGCGTGCATAGAGGTAAGCAGGCTAAAAAACCTTTCAAATCCGTATCGCACAAAAGAACAACATGTAAATTGGAACTTATCCATTCGGATCTTTTTGGTCCGATGTCTGAAAATTCTTTTCAGGGAAATAAATACGCTTTGACTTTTATAGATGATTTTAGCCGCATGATTTTTATATATTTTATTTCATCTAAGAATGAAGTTTTTAGCAGGTTTTGTATGTTCAAATCAATGGTCGAGAGGGAAACGGGATTAAAAGTTAAAACTTTGCGATCCGATAATGGGACTGAGTATGTCAATAAACAGTTTAATGAATATTTAGACAAAGAAGGTATTAAGCATCAAACTACAGTGCCATATAATGCTCAACAGAATGCTATTTCTAAAAGAACAAACAGATCTATTGTTGAAAAGGCTCGTTGTATGCTTTCAGATAGTTCTCTTTCAAAAGGATATTGGCAAGATGCTGTGGAAACTGCTGTGTTCTTAAAGAACAGATGTCCGCATCGAACTCTCGCCGGGAAGACGCCTTATGAATTATGGCATAATAGAAAACCAAACCTGTCTAATTTGAAAGTTTTTGGCTGTCGCGCGATGGTGAAGATTCCTGATCCTCTAAGTAAGAAGTTAGATCCTAAAGCCGCACAGTATATTTTTGTCGGATATTCAGACGATCGACAAAGTTATTTATTTCGCGAACCAAGTTGTCCAAGAAGTTTAGTGAAAGGACGAGATGTGGTATTTTTTGAAAACTCTTTTACCGATATAAAGGCTAAAACCACACAATCAGTTCCTTTGATTGTCCATAGTGAATCTATTTTAGAATTGGTTCATAGGAAGGAGCATAATCAGATGTCGTCAATTGGTTCGACTTCTCAGGAGAGCAGTCACGCAGTCTCAACTGAAAAAGATGAAGAAGCTAATGACTTGGAGCTAATAACAGATCAAGTTCATAATACTTCAGAATTTCTTAGCGCCGAAGATATTTCTGACACAGAAGATATAAGCGAACAGACAGTGATGCCTGAAGAACGGTATCCTCTTCGAAACAGAATAGCTAAGAAAACTCACAGTATTTTTGATTGTAATGCTACTGTTACAACTGAACCTGAAGAGCCCCAAAGCTTTGATGAAGCTATCAAAGCAGGAGATAGTGCAAGCTGGCAGTCTGCTATGCAAGATGAGTTTAATTCACTGACTAAAAACAAGACTTGGAAATTAGTTGAAAAACCCAACAAAAAGGTTTTACCATGTAAATGGTTGTATAAAATAAAAAAGGATGCCGAAGGTAGAGTGGTGAAGTACAAGGCCAGACTTGTTGCTAAAGGCTTCAGTCAAGTTTCAGGTGTTGATTATTATGAAACTTTTTCACAAGTTGATCGAAATTCGTCTCTGCGTACACTTATTGCTTTAGCGGCAGAAATGGATTTAAAAATGCAGCACTTGGATGTGGATACTGCGTTCCTGAATGGTGACCTGGCAGAGGAAGTCTTCATGCATCAACCTCTAGGTTTTATTAAACAAGGCGAAGAAGAAAAAGTTTGCTTGTTGAAAAAATCGCTCTATGGTTTAAAGCAAGCGGCTCGAGCTTGGAATAATAAATTAAACCAAACCTTATCTTCTATAGGTTTTGTACGAACCTCTTTGGAACCATGTATCTATTTAAAAAAGTTTGGTGTTGAAACTGTCATCCTGGCAGTCTATGTCGATGATATTGTCATTTTTTATAAAAAGGAAATGTCATTTGTTACCTTCAAAACAGAATTGGCAAAATATTTCTCATTAAAAGATTTAGGGCAATTAGATTTCTGTTTAGGTTTGAATGTAAAGCGAATGGACGAGAAAATATGCGTGAACCAAAAGACGTACATTCAAACAGTTTTAAAACGTTTTAATATGCAAGACTGTAAGCATATCTGAACTCCGCTGGAGAATAATAAGTATGAAAAAGGTAAAGAATCTGATGAATCTTATCCTTTCCAAAGCTTAATTGGTTGTTTGATGTTCCTAGCGGTAAATACTAGGCCAGACAAAGCTTATGCTACGAGCTATTTAAGCCAGTTTAATAATTGTTTTGAAAAGAAACATTGGTCGGCCGCAAAAAGGATTTTGCAGTATCTAAAAGGTACTATTGATTACTGTATTACTTACAGGAAAACGGGTGCCTATTTGTGTGGCTACACGGATGCAGATTGGGCTAATTGCATGTATGACAGGCGGTCATACACCGGTTTCTACTTTACGCTAGCAGGCGGACCCATTAGTTGGGAATGTAAGAAACAGCAAACCGTAGCGTTATCTTCAACTGAAGCCGAATACATGGCGTTAACTAGCGCTGCAAAGGAAGCTACTTTTTTTAGGAGGTTAGTGTTTGAAATTACTGGTAACGCTGATAAGGTTGTACTTTTTAATGATAGCCAAAGTGCACAGAAAATTGCGCTTAATCCAATCCACCACAACAGGACCAAGCACATTGATACCAAATATCATTTTATAAGGGAAAAAATTTGCGATGGTGTTATCAATGTTAAATATTTGCAGACAGATAAGATGACAGCTGATGTGTTAACTAAGCCCTTAAGGCGCACAGCTCACCTAAGATGTGTCACAGGAATGGGTTTAACCAATACTTAGTTTTTATGTTTTTCTTTTATTGTTCTATGTATGTATTGGTGTATTTTCCTTTATCTCCATTGAGGGGTGGGTGTTGTAGTTTTAGTTTTTATTATATCAATGTCATTTTTGAAAATATTTCGTACTAAGAACGATCAGCTGTTTTGTCACTTTACTTCATTAAAATTCTTCACAACATAAATAACAAATATTATTATTTACTAGTTTTCCCAACAGTTTCTCTCTTTAAATGCATTAGCAAAAATGTATTAGTCTCAGGATCACCATTTCTCCATTTCTTTTATTTGTTTATTTTGTTCAGGCTTTAGGACCTTTTATTCTAATCCACAGTCTTAAAATAAAATCTGCCTCAATCACAATGTCACAGGAATGGGTTTAACCAATACTTAGTTTTTATGTTTTTCTTTTATTGTTCTATGTATGTATTGGTGTATTTTCCTTTATCTCCATTGAGGGGTGGGTGTTGTAGTTTTAGTTTTTATTATATCAATGTCATTTTTGAAAATATTTCGTACTAAGAACGATCAGCTGTTTTGTCACTTTACTTCATTAAAATTCTTCACAACATAAATAACAAATATTATTATTTACTAGTTTTTCCAACAGTTTCTCTCTTTAAATGCATTGGCAAAAATGTATTAGTCTCAGGATCACCATTTCTCCATTTCTTTTATTTGTTTATTTTGTTCAGGCTTTAGGACCTTTTATTCTAATCCACAGTCTTAAAATAAAATCTGCCTCAATCTGAATGTTTCCTTTAATAATCTAGCATGTCACAAGCCTACAAGATTTCCAAACAAACCGGCACCAATATTTTATCTCCCTCTTACGTCGTAAACAGCAGGTTAGGATCTGTTATGTCTAATTTGGGAATACTATTACGTTAAAGCATTCGTTTCTAGCCTAGTGAATAATATATCGACGAACAATGGAAGCATACCGTTAAATAATAAAATAAGGAACAATGGACGTGTACAGTAGAAACCTTTTATTTGTTAGTTACATAAAATAGATGAGGCGAGGGAGGGATAAAATTGTACAGGAATATTTGCGCAAATAATTTTGGTTATAGGCAACTCTTTTTCACTTTTTTACTTTTCCGTTTGGCTCGTTTTCTTTCGTATTATTATTCGTTATTTATCTTACCATTGATTAGTTATTTTAAACTGTTTTTAACACTCATTTAACGATCCTGCAGACGGATAGATTAACCGTAGACCATTTTTTTCTGCAGGAAATTTTAGGAAGAACGTTGCCCAAAACTGTACAAACTTATTTGAATCAATAACTTAGAATTTATCAGAGACTTCGGACCTCTATTCGACGAACGGAGTTTAACTATTGTACCAGTACGTTAGAAAAGCACATTTTGGCCACTAAGAATTAATCTATATCTTCCGAGGCAGTGACGGACTTAAGACCTTTGAACAATTGTCTCCAAGCGATGAGAATAATGCAATATGTAGTAAGACATTAAACAGAAAAGTTTTGTAATATACTCTGCAAAGTTATGGCTTGCAGCAGACTCGAATTAGGTGGAAGCTTGGTTTCCTTGACTTTTGCTATACGAACAGAATGTTTTTGGGGTATGAAAAGTAGCTTGAGCCACGCAAATATAATGTAGGTTTCTGTCAATGAAACAATTTTTATATCGGATCAGAACTTTTAGAGAGAACTAACAATTATTTTTATATCACCTATAAAAATATCAGATACGATGGTTCTATTCTCTCCTGCTCTTTAAAATCCCTCTGTTGGGCAATGGAGAATCATAATTAATAAACAATTGGTTTGTTGAACCAATTTTTTTTTTGTTAAAAATGGAAAGATCATACATAAGTTTACATACAAAACTATTTTTAGTTTTTTTTTATTCGCTGTAATTACAAAGTAATATCAAATTGAAAAGTTTTCTTGAATCCAGTACCGAAAACACCTCGACAGTTCCCGAACAAACCCGAGCCCGTGTGACGTCACAACGTTCATTTTTACTCATTGTAGCACATAGCTGATACGGTGTTTTGACTTATAACCGATTCAATCTTGTTATAATCGTCAATATATTGATGAAAATCAAATATATTGATCAAAAATATTGATCCTTAAATGTTATCGTGCTTGCTTCATACCATTATGTACAAATACTATAAAAAATCCCCATTATATGTGAATCGCGCAATAGCCAAGTACCTAGCAATCTATACCTACTAAAGTTTTAACAACCTACTAATGTTCTATGTCTTACTAGATTCCAAATAGAATGTGTTAATTATTATGTTATCTTGTTCTAATTTAGTATTAGATTCGTATTAATATATTACTTTGATCATTACAGACTGAGATTAGTTCATTTTTATGGGAACATTCGTGCAAAGTTGACATTGTTGTATAATTACGTAACTTGAAAACATGATTTTTTGTTTATGGAGATATATTCATTATTTTATTACTAAATGATAGATATAGGCGTAAAACTAATATTTCTGTTTGAATCGTGAAAATCGGTCAACGCAATTAAGAGATATTTACTGAAGAATTAGTGTAAAAATATCAACCAAGTTAATATTTTCACGTTTTTGTTCTACAAAGTTATTTAGTGTTTGTAAATATATAATTTAGATAATAGTGTTTAATATTATTAAGAGATATGTAAATAATGGTAATTACCGAACATTTTAAGGATTTTGTGCAACAAATAAATATGAATAAAGGCTGGACAGATTTCGGGTTTTATCATATTTAGTGGTATCTAATGAAGATTTTTGATATCCAAAGTCGAAGTTTCGCGCCAATCGTGTTTGTTTACCTTTTATTTTACACCAATATCACCTACCCATATGTGAAAACGATTACGTTATGACAATTCTGTTTCTAAATGTACCTGGTAAAGAACAATAACAAACACCGGTCCACAAACACGTAATATTCATTACCTCTACTTTATTTATGCTCAAAACTGCCAAATCGTCCATCGAGGTGGGTATATTATCGAAATCAGCCTTTAAGAATCCTTTATCACACATGACTAAATAAAATTTGCTGTTCTAAATAATATTTTTGCACAAATTTTCGGATATTTTAGTCAATTCACGTGTAGTTCACACTGTGGTACAACATTCCTTGAACGTTATGACGTCACCAACATGGCGACCAATCATGGCCCGTTCGTAGACAGGTGGTTCTTTTGAAAACTTTATCGATTTTCAATTGCTTATAATAAATTGAAAAAAATATTTAAGAGATTTTTGTAACGACAATATAATTTATGATATGTAAAGATTCAAAATAAATTTTAAAAATCGTATATTTTTTTAAATTCAACAACCCAATTGTTTCAGTAATTTGCCATTAACAAGGGGCCTAAATGCATTATATTTGTGTTCTGAAGAGGCTTTGCATATCAAACGATCTCAATGAAGAATGTATAACTTATTCATACATAATTATCTCCGAAGTTGAACGCAGCGTTTTATAATTCAATGCGACATTTAAATGTTAAGAACGATGTTTCGTAATATGGATTACAGTGAATATGTCACTGCTATCATTTTAGGGCTCCGTACGTCAAAATAAAACAGTAATCTCTCTAGGATCACCCTTGTACGATGCTATATTTCCCACATGTGTGTCAGATTCAATTATTTTGTCTTCAATAAATCGTTAATTAACGTTTTTTAAGGGTGGAAAGGGATTTGTGTATTGTATTAAAACATTTATATAGCAATTTAAGGTGTGCGTTTGTGTATTGACATTGGTAAATATATTTATAAGAGATTTGGAATTAACCATTACAAAATATTTCTTCTCTTCGAGTTCGGTGATTTTTTCGTCGGTCCGGAGTGTGCGCGTGTTGTACGTTGACAGGTCCAGTTGGCGGTATTTGTTGGGGTAGCCGGATCTCGTCCGGGATTTTTAGCACCCCTTGCCATTCCGTAACCTCGACCGCTACCGCAGTCGAAGGTACAGGCTGCCGTGCAATATGGGCCATGTTTTATTTGTGCTATTCATGGGGAGTGCTTTGTAGGCGGGTTGGCGATCGCAGTATGGTTGTTACAAATGCACAGAGAACTGCTGCCCATTCTCTGTTTTTCTTATAATCGCCTCTTACGACACCCAAGCCACGGGCAAACATGGAATGGTGAAATTCTTTACGCCCGACACCATACGCTTAGTGATGTAGATACCAAAAAATATAAACACATTTTTTTTTATTAACTATAATTTAGGTAGGTTTAGGTAGCACAGTTAGGTAGCATCAATATATCGGGATACTTAAACTATCGTTTTTAACTTTTTACAATCAATTTGTCCCGTGTTCTGTTTGGTCATGGTCACCTCATTAGAAAGAGACACACTACCAACGGGAACCTTCTCACGTGGATCGGTTTTTGCTCCATAGTGCACTGTCTAGTAGTATGAAGTATAAGGTCTTTGGTGCAGCGATATCCAAAAAAGGAAATAACGCCGCGCTGATATTCTGATAGGACCCAGTGTTGATGCCACGGACACACATACGGAAACGGAAAATACTTAAATAATAAAATAATATATAAATAACAAATAAAATATAATAAACACAGAAGGTGGGTCAAAGTATGTATATTATAATTATGTGTAAGTTTAATACAAATCTATAAATAAATCATATTAAATGTAGGTAGACCTATGTACAAAGTCCGCGATACTCAATGATAATTTGTCAAAACCATAGACAAATGACAGAGCGCGCGGACCAAAAGGTAATATATTAAATTTCTTAGAAAGGACCTTAAATACCTATGGAAGAAAAAAAAAAGGAAATCTATGGTCGGCTGTCAAAAGAATTATGTTATGAAATTGTGTAAATAAATAAGTGTAAATAAACCAGGCGAAAAGAATAATACATAGAATAGTGTTTTGCTAGTATTGTATAAAACAGAGTGATGTGTATGTTATCATGTGTGGTGTGGTGTTCGCAAGAAAGTTCAAAATAATGAAAATGGATTAAGGGCAGTAATACTGACTGCGTGCAAACCCCGGCTAAGCTTATCTTCCGGAATCCTTTTGTTTGAGTAATAAGTACTGCTTGAATTTAGTACTAAATTATGCAATCGTTTTTATAGCGCGAAATGGTGGAGGAAGATCATTCCAGATACGAGAGGCAGCGAATTTGAAACTTCCACGGAATGCAGCAGTTTTGTGTGACGTTAACAACAGGTACGAAGAAGCTCTCGTTTTAACTTTATTTACATCACCCGACCAGATCAATTTACCAAACAGATAGTCAGGTTTTTTCGTGAGAATTGTGCCAAAGAGCAGGGTAGCCAGATGCAGCTTTCTACGATCTGACATTCTCATCAAATTACCCTTATTTAAAAAAGGAGTTACATGTGATCTAGGAGGGATGGTGAAACAAAATCTTGCACAGGCATTCTGTACTCGCTGAATCAACCTTTCGCTTCTACCTAGAATGCACGCCCCATACACAGTGTCAGCGTTGTTAAACTTAGATAAAACTAGTGATTCACAAAGCAGAACTCGCATATCCACACTTATGCAGGGACGCATACGATACAAAAGCTTAAGCCTGTAGAAGCAGTTGCGCACAGCCTCCATTATATGGGTCTCAAAGTGTAGGTGCTCGTCAAATAGTAACCCAAGATTACGGGCTTCCCGGACCCTTTCAATGAAACACCCGTCAATCTTTAAGTCCAAATTCCCATTACCCATTCTATTAAAAAAAACTCTTGATCCCATTAAAATAAATTTAGACTTAGCTGGGTTCAAAACTAAGGCGTTTTTCATAGACCATGCCGAGATCCTATCAAGATCCTCATTCAAACTTTTTACTGTGTTAACAGCCTGCTGGGGATGAAAAGATAGGTATATCTGCAGATCAACAGCATATAAGTGGAACTTGGTGTTGAGCAGGCAATTAATGATGTCAGCACTGTAAAGAATGAAGAATAATTGAATTTCGTCATTAAAAAAAATGACGTTCGAAAGTGCTGCTTAATGGCCTAATTGAATAAAGAAATTTTGTTACTTTTTGATTTTGTTCAATTGTCTTCTATGTGCAATATTATAATAAAAACTTTTGAACAAAAAATCAAACCGACTTCCAGAACAAAAAACTACAAAGCAAAAAATAAATTTCTTTTCCGAAGTCGGGGTCTTTTGTACCTACCCATTGTTTCCCGTTTTTCGACACCGACTTCGGAAAAGAAATTTATTTTTTGCTTCGTAGTTTTTTGTTCTGGAAGTCGGTTTGATTTTTTGTTAAAAAGTTTTTATTTTTCTCTTTTTAGTTTTGGTAGGTACCTCCAATTAAGATGATTATCATTTATAGCCAAAGTACATCTCATGGCGATTCCAATAAGCCCAAACACGACTAGGATACATTGTTTTATATAAGAGTTCCAGTGCCTACCTTCCGGCTTCATCATCAGATCAGCTCGATGGTGCAATTTTCATCAGTACCATTTATTTATAAGTATTTGTTTCATTATAGTCGGTTAACTATACAAGATATCTTATGCCCGTGACATATTTAGCATGTTCCAGTGGCCATCTGTGGTCTTGTTCATCAGTTCCACTTCACCAAATGATACTTTCTGAGTGCAAATGATTGCATTGTTGATGAAAATACCAAAATCGCTATATGTTTGCCTATAACATTTGAGGAGTTCCCTCGATTTCTCTAGGATTCCATCATCAGATCTAGACCTGATGAATATGGGACCAACTAGCAAGTATACCCTTTCAAAAAAAGAAGAATTTTTGAAATCGGTCCAGGCGTCTTTGAGTAATCGGGGAACATACATAAAAAAAAAAGATTCCGACGAATTGAGAACTTCCTCCTTTTTTTGAAGTCGGTTAAAAATAAATGTTTGAATCTTTAATCTGCAATAATAACGCTTGACAATTGAATATCCAAAAACTGTCACTTTGATCTCATGATGTACCTCGTTTTTGCGCAAGGTATGAATAACATTATTATACATCGTGTATAATGCGCAGACAAATTACGAAAGCACTCTTTGTACTAGTGCACATTCACTTGTTAAATAATTATAAAGAATCCCTAAAAAAACGTAGAATAAATTAGCCGCAGTCAGGCTCAGGGTCGATTCTTACAGATATTTGACCAAATTTGTAAATCGCTCCTAAACTAAACTCGATAATATCGATATAACAGTGACACAGATCTAGTACTGATATATGTCTATAGATAAATATTTATAGCATCCTCGGTCACACTGGCACAAAAGATGGCATATACAAAAGTATATCTATCTCTTTTTGCTTATGACGTTATCGGTTAGTGCGAAAATGAATACCGATATTGAAATTGCGTCTTTAATACGTTACCTCTAGTAATTACAAACTCTCTGGTCAATATAAAGTCGTTTTGAAGTTTATAATTTGAATATTACGATATGAGAGTAGATAAAATTTCATTATCTCACGGAATGTAGGTACTACCGGGAAAAAGGTATTCTATGTTCTAGTCCAGGGTATTGTTATCTATATTCCGAATGCATTTTCCAGTTGAAGCAAATACTTTCACAGTAATTATAACATCAGTAAAAAGGTAGGATAATGAAAGCCCAGCATTATGTTTAGAAGACCACGCACGAATATGTAGAACATTATCCCACAACATTATTTCAAGTTTCTTATTTATTATTATTACAACTTGTTGCGTCGCGTAAAATAAATACCTCGCAAATATTACGTGTCAGAGATTTATGTACAAAACTTTTGATTTACAACTGAAAATGTTATTGTGCCTGCCTCTTGATAGTGTTTTTATCAAGAAATATTATTTCTATACTTTTACAAAAGACCTATTTTGGGCAATGACAGCCGTCTCCTTATTCATACAAATGTGTTACTATAAAAATATTACGACAAAAAAAAACTTTTTGCAAAAAAATACTACCGACTTCAAAATACAAAACTACAAAGTGAAAAATAACTTAATTTTTTGAAGTCGGTGTCTTTCGTAGGTACCATTTTTTTGCGTTATGGACACCGACATCACTTTTAAGTTGTACGTACCTAATAGGCAACTAACTTGCCTAAGGGAACTATTTCGCCAGAATAGATTTCATGAAACTTGAACATAACCGGTGAAATGAGAGATCTGCTTACCCCTTAAGAGCGAACTGGCGTGATGTTATGTAATGAAATGTTATAAACAACAAACAGACATGCGATTGCAGCAATCCCGAGAGATTTGCCGTTATTTATTGAAGAGTTCTGTTGTATATCTCCGAAGTTCTTCATCAGATCTTTACCAAATTAAAATGGGACCAATTTCGGAACATACTTTTTCAAACAAAAAAAATAATTTTCAGAATCGGTCCACAATTGAAGGAGCAGTCGGTGAAAAGACACAAAAAAAAAAAAACCAACGAAGTCGAACATAGAACCTCCTCCTTTTTGGGAAGTCGGTTAAAAATAGGTTACAAGCCGATACATCTTTATTTAATGAATTGGTATTACTTTTTATAGAAAATATTAGACAGTATTGAACTGTTTTATAAGATCACTTATCATGGGAAATATTGGATTATGTAAAACGGGTAAGATCTTATACATATTTTCGAATATTCGAAGATTTTAATCATAATAAAACACAACAAGAGCAAAATAACTTTTGTTTTGGAAGTTTGTGTTTTTGGTACCTCTTGTTTTTATCATTTTTTGACACCGACTTCCGAAACGAAAGTTATTTTGCACTTTTAGTGTATTGCTTTTGAAGTCGGCTTATTTATATGAAAAAGTTTTCTAGTACACTATTACTAAAAGTGAGCAATTTCTATAGCAAGGTACCTAAATGATTGACAAAATACCCATAATAACTCAATTTGCACATACGTGCTGATTGTCGCTAAGGATTTCGATTGTATGCTCCATAACCTGAAAACTGTTGAACCGATTATGATTAATCAATTTTTAAGTTGAGAGATACTCAATCGAACACAAAAAGAATGATCACGGTCCGTTTACTAGTTTCAGAGAAATGCGTGGACAAACATGGACTTATGAAATTTGGCACACTTGTATAGAAAAACATATGTGATTATTGTGCAGATCTAACAATATTACATACATAACAATATTACATACATAGGTACGTGTCGAATTGATTATCTCCTTCTTTTTTTTGAAGTTGGTAAAAATATCTAGAAAGTTTGTGGATTTCCGAGAAGGTTTTAATTGTTTATCAATCTTTCCCATTCGCTTCTACTTGGTACGCAAAAGAAATCAACTGTAAGGTCGTTCTCTCTAAAACTCTACAAAACTACTCTACTAAACAACTACTCTGTTAAAAATTACGTAGCAAAGGGGGCAAGTTAAAAATTACCAAATTGTGCAGCTATTTATTATAACTTGACTAAGGGAGTTAATGAAAATTGGAACTAAAATCTACTTCCAGTATAGTTCCTTACATTAATTTCAAAATTATTCATTTCATAATATAATATTTTTTTTAGTCAAGAAAGGTTTCTTAAAAATAAAAAAACTTTTTGCAAAAAAATACTACCGACTTCCAAATACAAAACTACAAAGTGAAAAATAACTTAATTTTTTGAAGTCGGTGTCTTTCGTAGGTACCGTTTTTTTGCGTTATGGACACCGACTTCAAAAAATTAAGTTATTTTTCACTTTGTAGTTTTGTATTTGGATGTCGGTAGTATTTTTTTGCAAAATTTTTTTTATTTTCACTTTTTAGTTGTACGTACCTAATAGGCAATTTAGTAAGGGAACTATTTCGCCAGAATAGATTTCATGAAACTTGAACATAACCGGTGAAATGAGAGATCTGCTTACTCCTTAAGAGCGAACTGGCGTGATGTTATGTTATGAAATGATATAAACAACAAACAGACATGCGATTGCAGCAATCCCGAGAGATTTGCCGTTATTTATTGAAGAGTTCTGTTGTATATCTCCGAAGTTCTTCATCAGATCTTCACCAAATTAAAATGGGACCAATTTCGGAACATACTTTTTCAAACAAAAAAAGAATTTTTAAAATCGGTCCACAATTGACGGAGTAATCGGTGAAAATACACAAAAAAAAAAAAAACAAACATGAAGTCGAACATAGAACCTCCTCCTTTTTGGAAAGTCGGTTAAAAACTTAAAAACAATATAAAGAGTCACAACATCATCAACATCGTTCATTTGGAACTTCAGAAGCAGCCCAGAATCTGGATTTATTTGTGCTCTGTTAATAAAAATAAACCGTTTCAGTTTACCACCGAGGCGAAAGAAATGCTAAGCTAAGTCTAGGTAGCGTCGAGCGTTTAGAATGGTGGTACGATTAAGATTAACGCAACTCGAGGAGGCTCCTTTCATGCATCCCTTATAGCCTAAAATATTTAAAGTTTATTTCATCGACTCGGAAACAAGAAGAATTACAATGAACTTGCCTCCCATTCTATATGGCTTAAACATAAATGCGTAAATGTGGATGTAGAACCTGGGTATAGGTATAACTCCGCAAGGTTATTTGCAGGGAATACAGTTATATTGACATGTTAGAAAACGCAACGAATAAAACTTTTTAATGGCCTTTAAATAAACTAGTGAGTAACATGGTTATGAATATGGAAATTGAAGATATGCTTGAGCAAAATTCCTGTTATAAATTAGCGGTGAGTTTGATGAAAGAAAAGGAAATGCCCCTTCTATATAGGGAGAAAGCCAGGAGGCCTTCATGCAAAATTAAAGAAAAATGTTATTTCGCGCATACCCAAGTAATTAATGAAAAAGCACTTAAAATAAATTAAAATACGTTAAGGAAACCGTTTTGCTGATAAGGAAATGTCACATTAGTATTTCAATTTAGCTATTTTATTTAAGAAATAAAGAAAAATAATTTATACCTTCAAATATGACGCACTTTAAAAATAAAAATCTAATTTTACGCTACCTACTAAATACACCAAACAATGAAAGGAACTAATAGCAATAAAATAACCCAGACATGTATAGGACGGGCATTACCGCCAGCTACTTTGTATGGTCATATCATAGACAATGGCATCTGAAATGACCATAACATCGACTAAATAAAACAAACAATAATAATATTATAAAGAGTTACTGTTTGACAGTTCCTTTGTAGGAAGTATTTATTCATTCACCTGTAGAAAACTACACTATTGCTAGTGACATAAGCTACTTTGTGTCCTAAAATAATCAATAGGTAAAACTATAATGTACATCGCATCCGAGTAGGAATAGTTCATGGTGCCAAATTTGCGCACAAATGTTCGAAAGCAACCACTATGTTCTATGTTATCGGATTTGGTTTCCGCACTAAGTCCTTCAGGTGGACTATTGTGCGTGGGCCATGGCGGCCGTTGGGTGGATTATTCCAACCAGCCCATCTCCCTCCAGAAGCTAATTAGGGCTCCTGGTTTTCTCAGAACGTCTGTGTAAGATCTGGGCGACCTGAAGGTTTGTATTCTTATCTGGGTGACCCCTGTGCATTCAAAGAGAACGTGCGCAACGATTTCCTCAGTCTCCATGCATGCCCTGCATAGAGTACTGTCCGTTATGCCTATTGTGTGGTGTAGCAGTGTCCCGTGATGGTCCCCGTCATCAGGCGCAGGCCATTCCTGTCCAGGCGTATCAAACGTCTGGTAAACCTTCTGTACAAAAATGGCAGAGCCTCTTTGGACTGCCTACAGCCTGGTGCCGAGGTTCACCAGTTTTTCGCCTGTGCGCGGGTAAATTCCTGTAGCTGCGTATTTGGTTGAAGGGGATGGGTGCAACAGGTTCGGGACCATAGACCGTCGTGCTGGATCCGCGTTTCGCAAGCTCGTCAACCGAGTCGTTACCCAACGATCCGCTGTGTCCCTTTATCCATTGCAGTGTCACCTTGTTACGACAAGATACGGTTATTTGTTGTAGTGCGTTGTGGCATTCTAGTATTAACTTTTGATGTAATATATATTTTCCGTAAGGATTGGAGGACTGAGGCGCTGTTGGAGAGTATACATATGTGAGTGTCCGTAACCCTCCTGGCTTCTAGGGCGTGGACCGCCAGTATGATGCCCACACACTCCGCCTGATAGACGGTGTTGAACCCTACTAGCGGTCTAGATATATTTATATTTAGGTCGTGTCAGAAGACTCTGACTCCGGTAACGGAGTCCGTCTTCGATCCGTCAGTGTATACTCTCATCTCTTTCGGGCCTGAGTAGTCACATCGTTCTTCTGTAAGTATTATGTTGTAGTGTCTATGAAAGCGGTGTGTTTTTGGGACTTTGTCGCATGGTGACGCTAACATTGGTTTTCGCTTGATTGCGTCCTCCTTTATGCGTGTGTGCTTAACTCTGGAGTCTTTATTTAGGGTACCTGATAGATGGAGTCTAAACGCGGCCAGGGCTGCCTCCTCCCGCACGATTAGATGCAGAGGTGGCAGTCCCAGCGTTTCCCGTAGGGCGACCATTGTGTTTAGTTCTCATACTGCTAGTTATTGCAAGGCAAGCAAATCGCTGCAGTTTTTCGAGATTTGGGCTGTGCTGAGGTCTGTCCTGGGCCACCAGACCAACGAGCCATATGTGATGATTGGTCGGATGACTTTGGTGTATAGCCAGTGGGGGACCATGGGGCTGATCCCCCATTTCCTACTCAGCAGTCTCTTGCACTGCGACAGGTATATACCAGCTTTAGTGGTGATATAGTTCACGTGTTTCGCCCAATTCAATTGTTAGTCCAAATAAATGCCCAGGTACTTGGTTTCAGTTGAAAGGCTTAGGGTTGTTCCAAAAAATCTTGGTAGTTGCATTGTCATTGGTTTCCTCTTTTTAGTGAAGAGAATTAGTTTCCTCTTTTTCGTGAAGAGAATTAGTTTCGTTTTTGTGGGGTTCACTGAGAGTTGGTGCTCGCTGCACCATTCCTCTACTAGTTTTAGGGCTTGACGTATGAGATTGCATAGAGTGTTTTCGTGGTTCCCGTTTATTATAATTGTTATCATCCGCGTAGCCGACAGGGAAATAACCTTTGTCGTTGAGTGTTCTGATGAGGCTGTCTGCTACCAGGTTCCACAGGAGTGGCGAAAAGACGCCCCCTGTGGACAGCCCTTGACAGACTGCCCTTGTGGTGTTGTTAACCGTGACTTGAATCGCTCGCAGTTTGAGCATGTTGGTGATCCAGTATCCTAGGGTCGGGGCTATGATATGTCTGTTGAGGAGTTTATGCTGTTGAACGTGGCCTTACTGAAAGCGCCCTCGATATCAATGAAGGCAGCCAGTGCTGAGCATTTATGGTCCACTGCGCATTCAATTTTAGAAACCACGTTGTGCAACGCGGATTCTGTTGATTTGCCTGTGGAGTATGCATGCTGTTGTTTGTGAAGTGGTTTTACCTGGAGAGGCCCATCACGGGTGTGCCTATTGCAGAGTCTTTCGAGGGTTTTCAGTAAGAAGGATGTGAGCCCATCCAGCCCCGATGACTTGAAAGGTTGAAAGGTTTGATAGCCCATTTTATCCGGTCTACTGTTACTATATTGTGGGCTCCTGACCAATCTTGTTCCGTTGGAGTCCATTCAGTGTCAGTTTCCCACGTCCTGTCCTCCAGGATTTGACAGACCGGGAAGTGAGTTACGAGGAGGACCTTGCTGGTCTCGTGATCAGTTTGTGTGTATGAGTTGTCGGGTTTTTTCAGCGTGCCGAGGGTTCGGTCCTGATCGGTTGATAGTATCTTCCGTACCCTGGCGGCTTCATTATATGTCTCAATGGATTCACAGAATATCTATATCATGCCCTCCTCCTGGCGGTTCTTATCTGCTTTTTGTATACATATTGGGTTTCTTTATATATTTCCTAGTCTTCCGGGAGTCTCGTGTTTTCGCCTCGGTGCGGGTTTTTTAGTGTTTGTAGTTAGTGTAAAGCGGATTCTTCTGTGGTCTGAGCCAGAAGGCTCGTCCGATACGTGCAAGTTTGTAATAAGGTTTGTCGCGTTTTCTGTAGCGAGTGTTAGGTCTATAATAGTTTGTCCACGGACTATGACCCAAGTGGGTTCTGAGCCGCGATTAACAATGTTAAGATTAGTGGAAATTAAAAAGGTGGATAGTACCTCTCCTCTGGAGTTCGGTGTGTCGCTGTCCCAGAGCGGGTGGGCGTTTGAGTCGGTGCAGATGATCAGGTCTAAACTGGCTCGCTCACAGTGTTCACCAGGTTGGCCAATATTTTAAAAGTTTATATTTATTTTAAAAGGGCGCCAAACTATAGCGTAGCTTTTAGCTCCGAGGGAGCTAAACGTAAGCCACGTTATTAAAATAATAGAGTTATGAAAAATAAACTTAGAAAAAGGATATAGGGTATAAAAATAAGGCTCAGCTTCGAACGACGTAGGCAGCTAACCAGGCAGCAGGTCAGGCAGGAAGACGTGGAATGCCCGAGGTAGGCAGGTGAGCAGGCACCACGACGGACAAGCAGGCAGTCGGGCAGGTAGGCAGGTGAACAGGCACCACGGGTAGATGGTCAAGGCAGGCAATCGGGCAGGTAGGCAGTAGAATAGGTAGCAGGACGGATGGACAGGATGGTTAGTACGTTGGCACCAAGGAGTGTGGAGTCCAGCTATGACTCAATAAGCCAAACAGCGAGGCCTTTGATGCCAAGAGATGACCGTTGAGGGTAAGGTTCCAAGAAATAATTCTCTCTTTAGGGAACCACACACAATATATTTATTAATTGCTCTTCAAAGATTTTATTACATACACAGGCCGTATATATTATAGTTTAAAGAGTTTTCAGATATGATAGTACGCTTGGTAGTATTAAGTTGTCAACCGACTTTCAGCGTTCAGTCCAGATTCAAAACTAAAAAGCTGACGCCTGTTTTTTTCTCGTTCTGCCATCTCTTCTAAATTTCAAATTCGAAAATCAATTTAAAAAATCAAGACCAGAACGAATAAAAAACGGATTTACAGAGGCGGGGCAGTCTGCGCTGCCCTTCCAATAATGTGCAACTAGCTTAAGGAAATGTCTAGGTAGTCCATGGTACCTATGTTATGTCTATGGCTTAAGAAAATAAAATAGACAGACAGACGTCATATCAGATGAAAATTTCACAGTATAAAATATTCCAAGAATTACAAATTAGCAATATAATTTACGTTATAGATATTAAAACAATCAGAGATAAATAAAAGTAAGCTTTTCAGATGATAACCATACAAAAACACATAAAAAGAATTACAAAAGTTGATACAAATATCAAAAGATATGAAGGTGTGGTTTGTATTTATTTATTTATTGCAATTACTCTCTGCACTCACAGTTTTAACCAACACGTGCAGAGAGTCAATAATTAAAGAATTACATAAGTCAAAACAGGCAAATCAATTAAACTAACATTAATAAACAAAAACATAATTCAATAAAAAATAATTTAACAAATAAGAATAACAGTCCAATAATAAAAAATCAAAAATAATAATTAAAATTCAGTAATAAATTATCAATAACAATTTCATAATAATAATTCAGCAATAACAATTTTATAATAACTATTCAACAATTTCCAATTAACTCATTTAGTCGCTAACACATTCTTTACAATTCTTTAAAAACACACGTACATTGGAGTGGAATATGTCCACATCCGGATGCTGAGCAGTCAGGGTGTTGAGCAATGAAACAGCTTGATTTGATGCTACATATTGTGCGGTACGAGTCCGGACTCTGGATGTCGCTAAAAGCGATCTCGAGCGCAGTCGCGTGTATTGAGCCGGCGAGGATAGTCCACAGCGAGACAACGCCGTAGGATTATCAATTTTGCCGTTGAGTAATAAGAAATAATGCAGAAGGAGTGCGCATTTACGTCTCAGCTCGAGGGTATCAATACCCACCATTCCTGATACAAACAGAGAGGGATACAAGTAGGGATAATACCCATACATTTTTTTGTACAGGTACCGGCAGAACTTCCGTTGCACCCGCTGCAACAGGAGATTGTACTTTAACTCGTGTGGATCCCACACAACTGAATTAAATTCAAGTTTGCTGCGGACAAATTCGAAGTAAAGGGCCACAATTGCATGTTTGCCGGTAAACCGAGCTGACTGCCTCATGACAAACCCGAGAGATTTGTGTGCTTGTTTACACAATGTGGTTATGTGGTCATTAAAAGTCAGCCCGGTGTCCAGCACTACACCGAGATCGCGGATTGTTGTGACGCGCTCCAGCGGGGTGCCCGACACACTGTACGTATATACATGCGGGGAGCGCCGGCGAGAAAATGTAATTGTCTAACACTTAGATGTATTGAATTCCAAGCGGTTGCGGTTGCTCCAGGCTACCACATTGTCGATGTCCCGCTGAAGAGCATCACAATCAGCCGCAGTCGCTATACTAGAGTAGATCTTCAGATCATCAGCAAACATGAGGCACTTCGCCATCCGAATGACCTCCGGTAAGTCATTCACCATGACAAGGAATTGGGTTGGGCCAAAAGTGCTTCCCTGACTTAGTCCTGACTGCGTTACATACGTTTCAGACCGATAACTGGCGAGCTGAACAGATTGCCTTCGATTACCAAAATAGCTACAGAATAGCTTTAATAATTTAGGCGTAAATCCTATGCCCCAAAATTTTTGCAATAGCACGTTATTATCAACACGGTCAAAAGCTTTTTTAAAGTCAAAATAAGCTGTATCTACCTGCTTGTTGCTGTCCATCTCAGTGACAGCATAATCTACAAGATTGACTAGGTTGGTTGCAGTTGGCCTTCCGGCTCTAAACCCATGTTGACAATCGCTCAGTAGCGGTCCGATCTGTCTGGTTATGTGTCGGTTCAATATAGACTCGAATAACTTGCCGAAGGCCTATAGGACAGCAATAGGCCTGTAGTTTGAGATGTGAGACCTTGATCCATCCTTGTGTATGGGAGTCACACGAGAAAGTTTCCAAAGCGATGGAGTGATTGCGCTTTGAACAGCAAGATTAAAAATAAATAATAAGGGTACCTTAAAAGCCGTTATGCAGACTTTCACAAAAAACGGGGGAATATCATCTGGCCCGGTGGATGAATGGGGCTTCAAGCGCTTGACAGCTTGCAGCAGATCGTTACTACTTATGCTCTCCAGCGCAATGCAGGATGATGACACAACTGACTCCCCTTGCTCAGATATTTCGTGAGACAGCAAGGGCTTATCTAGTAAAAAAAATTGATTCAAAATATTTTACGAAAGCATTTACGGCGTCCAAACCAGGCAGTCACCTTTTTGTCCTCATATTCGTACTCTGGACAGCTATGTCTAGTTGAGCGCTGTTCCCTAATAAAAGATCTCTGCTCGCTTGATGTAGCTATCATAAGCAAGCTTTATTGAAGTTTTAACATGATGCCTATAAAATTTGAACATTGATTTGTAGTACTCATTGTTTAATACTTCCCTAGACTTTTTTAGGTAGGCGTACTTCATCTGTATACTTTTAATTATGTCAGGAGTGTACCATGTTGGATATTGGTACCTCGAGCCAAACTTCCTTTGCTTTTTCACAGGAACATGAAAACGCACGCAATCATGTAATTTTTGGTAAAAGACATCCATGGCTCTGTCAACGTCATTCTTTTCTAGGACGTCATCCTATGTTATCTCCGCAATAGTTTGATATAACTGCTCAAAATCAGCTTTTGTAAAATTCCACTGAGGTGGTGAGTCATGCAACGTAGGCGCGGGCGGTGGCAGTAAGAAAGGTGCAAGCGTGCGCGCCGCCGGCCGGGGCACACTGAGCGTCACCTCGAGTGCGGGGTGATGCGCGTCCTCGGGCACCAGCGGCTCCGTATCCCCTCTGATAAGCAAATACTTTCTATACAGGCTGCTCAGAACCAGATTCAGCATATTACCATGTTTATTTTAAATTTTGTTATAATGCGTTAATTTATAAAATGTAACTAAATGAACAAACTCCATTTTGACATGTTGATTGCAAGAATTCAAATTAAAATCGACTAATATTATAATGTCATTATCTGGGTATTTTCTAAATAGGCTTTCCAATACCATAAAAGTATTAAGATATTTATCTACATTAGAACTGGGAGGAATGTAGACAACACAAACCAATATTTTTTTATTTCATAAACAAACTGATGCCATCACTATTTCAATGTCGTTGGCGTAGCCGTCAATGTCAATAATTTGTTTCACACTGTATTGACTCCGCACTGCCAACAACTCTCCACCCCAACCAGTATCATTGACACGGTCTCTTCTTATGACACTGTAACCATCGGGAAATATTTCCGCGTCATGTACACTGCTCATCAAAAACGATTCAGTTAGCGCATATACGAGTATGTCAGCTGACTCATTAAAAATTCCTAGTTTGCATACAGCTAACTTTAAACGCAATCCTCTAACGTTCTGATAAAAAATGTTACATGTTTTAAGTTTCTGAATTTTTGTGGATTTGCTTTCGAAATCCATGCCATGCCATGGCTTTATATGCACACCATCTACCCAGTTCTCCGGGGACATATACACACTAACATGCTTGATAGGTACGGTCAACTTGAAAGAAGCGTGTTAAATACAGGTCTGCGGATCCCAAGCCAGGAGCTCATCACTGGGGCCCATTAGCAGCGTGCCACTCCTGGATCCAATCAGAACCGTATCCCACGAAACTGCCGTAACGCAGCAGTGGAAAGCTAGGGATTTGCTCCCTATTGCGAGAGATACTGGTACCTATCTCACAGGTGGCACAAGGTTTGGCGTATATATATTCGTACTTACCTTAGATTCCTGCGGTAGACTCCTGGGCGTCGATCAAAATCATGCCGTGAGGTTAGGGATAGGAGAATATATATAATAAAGGAAGTAATGGGAAAGACTGACGGCTGTCTGGACCGAAGAATCCGGCCGGCGTCCACCAGGCAGCACGTTTCCCGCAAAAGCACTTCGATGCGCGTAAAATATACACGAAACCCACTTTAGGGGCGCCCCACAACGCCGATTGTGAACGGCGGGCGCGATTAACAAATACAATGGGTGAAACACATCTCGATTAGATATATTTCTACAAGACCCGACTTCAGCGTGTGCTCACGTTATAAACTTTTTCTTTCGACTGTTAAGTGTCAGCTGTCAAAATCGTTGACAGCCCACTGACACGGTGTTGCAAGTAAATACCAATGATCGGGACGGAACATCCCCCCGTCTCGGACATAAGGACTTATGTCCGCTAATAAATGGGCAAGCGTGCTAAATTGCCACTGCTCGCTTCAAAACCGAATCTCCGACCATGACCTTTGCAACTCTGGGATCTCCGTCAGACCCATATAATAAATCTACAATGCGTCCACGACGCCAATATAAAGGCAACAAATTAGGTTCTTTAACAAATGGTAGGTCTCCAACTTTGGGAGGGACAGTTTTGTCAGACCACTCAACACGCCGCTGCAGAATATGCAAATATTCCAAAGACCAGTCAATTGCGAAGATTTAATTTCCCTGAAGGGGTATTTCGGCAGGGCGTTGAGGGGCTGATCAATCAAAAAATGACCAGGGGTCATGACTTCCAGGTCATTTGAGTCTGAGGAGATCGGACAGAGAGGTCGCGAATTGATGTCGGCCTCAACTTTACAAAATACCGTAACAAGTTCCTCAAATGTGAAAATAGTTTCACCAACAACACGGCGGAGAAGCGGTTTTGCTACTATACAAATTTATTTACTAAAATGCCAATTAATTTCCATTTGCGCCATGGCAAATCTCAAATTCTGTTTATCCTTATTTAGATAATTACAAATATCATTTAAATATCTATCAGCGCCCTTATAATTAGTACCGTTATCAGAACGCATCAAAGATAGTAGTCCTCGGCGGGAAACAAATCTACCTAGCGCTGCAACAAACGTATCTGTGCTGAGGGCAGTTACAAGTTCCAAGTAAACCGCCTTGGAGGCCAGACAAACGAACACACACGAAGTTGAGAAGTCTACACCAAGAAGGGACCAGCGAAATCGGTTTCGATCGAAGCAAATGGTCTGCTCTCCGTCGCTCGGTCGGATGGCAAATCACCCATTATGGGTTGAGTGGGAGCAGCCTTCAACTTACAGCACTGCATACATTTAAAGATGATGCCACGAATAGTGCGTCTGGCCGACAAAAGCCAAAATTCACGCTGCAAATGGCTACGAGAGCGTTGAAACCGGCGTGTGCGTTATTAATGTGTCGATCGGACAGCAACAATTTCACCAACGCTCCTCCTTTAGGGAGCAACAAAGGATGGCGAGCACCATAAGACAAATTAGAATTCCGCAGTCGTCCTCCGACTCGGAGCAAACCAGATTGGTCTAGGAATGGATTAAGACGAGCAATTGAGCCTTTCAAAGCTGAACATTTCTTCAGGGCTTCAATAGTCTGGTCAAAGTGCTCGGTTTGCACAGCACGAACCAAGAACATCAGGGCCTCTTGGCATTCATGAGGCGACAAAACTGAGGATAACAATGTATTATTAGGGTTCCGTCCGTTACGTATGAAACGCCGGACCCAAGCGGTAACTCCTAACAATTTCGACAAAGAACTGTATCTGTCCAAAGATAATCCAAATTATATGCAGGTTGCGTTTCAACAATTCCAATACGCAAGCCTGGCAGAACCTCTGGAGAGGAGAACCTATTCTGGGGCCAGGACGACTTGCAATGCGTCAACCAGTCTGGTCCCCACCGAAGAGAATGGTCAACAAGGGCAGGAGCCTCGCAACTACGTGACGCGCAGTCTGCGGGGATCAATTCTCCTGGGACATGTCTCCAGATCAGTTTAGTCTTAGAGTTCTGAATCTGTGAGACTCTATTCGCTACAAAAACCTCCAAAGCATGAGCTGAGGTGCGACGCCAACAAAGGACTATGCCATTATTTATTTATTTATTTATTTATTTAAACTTCATGTACAATGGTGATACATAGGCGGACTTAATGCAGCAAGGCATTCTCTACCAGTCAACCTTTGGGTTAAAAAGGACAAACAGGTGGTAGGAGTACAAAATAAAAATGAACAATAATTAAAGTCGGATATTAATAAACTATCTAACTAATAAAATACATAAATAATTTCTAAAACAATAGACTAATAAATATTATATTAAATATCATATTCTAAATGAAACAGAAATTAAACATAATAACTAAGACGAAGACTGAGCTATGTAAGAGAGGACAAGTAATAGTTCCGGATTCTACGCTTAAATGAAAATTTACTCTCAGCTTTTTTTATGTCAAGGGGAAGGACGTTCCAGAGTTTTATAGTAGAGACAGCGTAAGAATTAGATATAAACCCAGTGCGGTGAGAAGGAATTTGGAGAAGTAAGTTTTTGGAAGCTCGAAGGTTAAGATCGTGAGAACTGCCCAACACTTTAAATTATTGTTTTAAATAATCAGGAGTACAAGGATCGTTCATGATGTTGAAGAGCATGCAGAGGGATCTTAGGGATCTCCTCTGACGGATAGGCAGCCATTTAAGCTGAGAACGGAAGGAAGAAATGTGATCATATTTACGAAGCCCGAAAATAAAGCGAATACAGTTGTTAAGAAGTCGATCCATTTTGTTAAGAAGTTCTTGGGATAGATCAGAATAACAAACATCAGCATTGTGGATTATAGGCAATACAAGAGCTTGAACCAAGGTGGTTTTGGTGCTGAACGGAAGAAAATGTTTGAATCTATAGAGAGACCGCAGTGAGAAAGTGACTCTCTGGCTAATCTGAGCGACCTGCTTATTCCAGCTTAACTTGTCATCAATATATAGGCCCAAGTCTTTAACGTGAGGCGAGAGAGGGATAACGGTATTGCCGAACTTAAGCGGCATTGGAAGACTAGTGTCCAAGGTTCGTAGATAATACGAACTACCAATAAGGATAGCCTGACATTTACTGACATTGAGAGTAATGCCAAATCTGCTAGACCAGTCAGCGATTGCTTGAAGATCAGCATTCAACAGCGAGATGCAGTCATCCAGATTGAATATGTCAGCTTGCGCGTAGAGCTGCAGGTCATCAGCATACAGATGGTAGGAGCATTTGAGAATAGTAGTGATAGAGTTAATAAATAAAGAAAATACGAGTGGAGAGAGTATACCGCCTTGTGGGACGCCTGTTTCTAGCGCGCACCAATCAGAGAATTTCTGATCAGCACGTACCGCCTGCTGGCGACCACGAAGATATGATGAAAACCAATCCCGTGCCAACGAAGAAACCCCAATTTGAGGCAGGATGGCCAGGAGAATGTCGTGATCGACGGTATTAAATGCATTGGAGAAATCTATTAAAACCAGCACCGTCAACCTCGAACTCTCCAAGCCGTTCCTGACGTCTTCAGTAACTTTAAGCAAGGCTGTGGCTGTACTATGGCCGGGCCGAAAACCAGATTGGAAAGGGGACAATAGGTTATTCCGGGACACGAAGGAGGATATTTGGTTCAGAGCAACTGCTTCCAGGATCTTAGATAGGAAAGGGAGAATGGAGATTGGTCTGTAGTGATTAGATAAGGTGGGGTTGGAAATTTTTGGAAGAGGAATAATGAATGCCTTACGCCAGGTTGTAGGAAACTCACCAGCCTGCAGAGAGAAGTTGATGATGTGTGTGATAATGGGAAGGATACTTTTGAAAATGAGGGACAACATGGATCTGCTCACTCCATCACAGCCGACAGCCTTGGACTTAATTGCATTGAACGTTTTGAGGATCTCAGCATCGGTCACCGGGGAAAACGAAAAAGATTCGGGAGTTACAATTGGCATGGAAGTAATATCACGAATAGTATTATTCTTAACAACAGCCGAGAGCATTGCTGACGATGAAAAGTGATTATTCAAATCATTCAGAGACATATGAGATGATACAGTATGAGAGGATGATTGCGTGATTCCAATTGATTTGAGAAACTTCCATATGTCAGCCGGTGAAGAATTAAGGACATTTTCACAAATGTATCGGCGTTTTGAAGCTCTTACCATCTGATTACAGCGGTTTCTAGCCAACTTGTACAGGCTCCAGTTCTCCTCACTGCGATCCCTTCTATATCGCCGAAAAGCCCTGTCACGCCGTCTCATCGCCAAACGAACTCCAGGACTAATCCATGGAGCCGGCGGGCGCTTAACACGGACAGCCCTGAGTGGCGCATGCGCATCGAAAAGCTGAAGCACGGACCTGTTGAACAAATCCACCTTCTCATCCACAGTTGATGCCTGAGCAACATCGACCCAATCAATAGCTTTGGAATCACCATTGAGTTTGTCCCTGTTCAGCCTCGCAAAATTCCGAAGAAACATAATGGCAGGCCGCTGTTTAGGGGGCTTAATTTTGTACGACAGGTAAATCAAATCATGTCTAGATAGCCCAGAAGCATTATCAGTCCTTGGTCCTCAATCCGCGGGGCGGAGCCCTTCAACACGGGACCCGTAAGTCCATAATCAAAAACCGTCGGTACAACTACTAACCCATTCGTCTGCAGAACCCACTTGGTCCCGGACAAAATCAAACCCAAAACATCCGCACCCATATACGGGTCCGGGTACCAACCACTTCGGGTCGGCAGGAGTTAGGTCCGACGTCAATTCTACCACTGCAGGGCTAATGGTTACCTGCGGGTGTCTGCCCAAAATATCATTCAAAACAACGGCCTTGGCCAAGGTTCTTGGCCCACAATGAACAGGCGAAACACAAATTTCAATTTATCCCCATTGACCAACCGCTTCAATACCACCCATATGGTAGAAGGGTGGAGTCACGTGGGAGAACCAATCTCTCCACTAAACAAAAGGATACAAGACAGCCTTGACAAACCGAATCCAAAAGAGCGCGATCTAACAAAGGTTTACTCTTCGGGCCAAAGCTTATTACAGGGACAGCTGGCAGAAGTACTGCTTCTGGCTGGGCGGCTGTAGTGGAGGAGAGGGGGGCGACTACCTATTGTTGATAACCCCCCTGGGGTTGGTGGTCGTCCTGAAAAGCGGACGCTTCCTCCAATTGAGGAAGGGGTGGAGGGGTGCCCCCGCCTTTACGAGGTATACCCCGTCGAGGATCCACCTGGGGTTGGTAAGGATGCGCTCCCCCGCCTATGGGGGAGCGTCCGGCATCATCAGGGCCACCAACACCATTTTGGTCCGGACACGACACGCGTTGGTGCCTACCTTGACAGTGCGGGCAAGGATCCGACCTCTGGCAATCCCTCTGCAAATGCTGTCCCAGACAAGTGTAGCACCACTTGCGGCTGTTGGCGATTCCACGTCGGTCCCTTGTGTTCCGTTCTAGGAACTTCGGACAGGACGTGACCACATGGCCATCCGTGCTGCATTATGAGCAGCGCATACTGCGAACCTGAGCTACGTATTGATGAGGAGGGCGTCGTGGCCCACAAGGGGAGGGGCGTGCACCAACACGACGCTGGTTCAGAGTTGAGCGCTCTGGGGCCCGCGAGGGACCTTCAACAACAGAGTTATCCAAAAGACGACACTCCTCATCCAAAGACTTCAACAAATTATCAAAACGGGGGAGGTGTGTGGCATCATCCCCACCATATTTCCCATGTGCAAAACCCCTCAACTTAACGGTTGCCTCAACAATGTCATCCGAGAAACCGTAAAACTGCGTGAAGTCTGCCTCAACCGTAGCGGCCAACTCAGTGTCCTCGGTGGACAATAGCGCCAAACACTCCGCAAAGCATTCATCCACCCTGGCTTGACGGGCTGGGAGTTCACTAAAACGGGCCAACAAAGCCTCTGATCTATCAGATCTACTTATTAAAGAGGCCACCAAGGTCACCCATCTCAGTTCCGCTCTAATCTTACAAGCAAATGTATAGGCAGTCATACTGTCAAAACGCAAGCAACGGTGATTAAATATTATTAATACACAAAATGTTCAACAACTTAAATTAATAATATATGTGTGTATCCAAAACAACAGATTGACAGTAATTCTCTTACCAAATTAAATATCAAATCACAAAGTCTGTAAGAGAAACAACAAGTTAATTCAACAAATAGTACTGAACCCTGTTACATTTACTTAATTATTTTCCAGTACAAAATTATTATGGAACCCCAAATATCAATTTATAACTTATCAAAAACAAAGTGGGTACCTCAAGAAAATAAATTATCAACACACTAGAGGGTATTCTAAAAAATTAAAATTATCAACACAAAGTGGGTAGGTTGATTTTACAATAGAATACAATATTTAATTTACTTTAATAGTTAAAAACAATGGATTTATCTTGAATCAATTGGAATATTACTGTCAATATCAAACAAACTAACCAATTTTCTTATATAATTGGTAACAATATACTTTACAACAATAACTGCTGTAGCGGACACTGAGTATGTTTATAATGTAAACAAACTTACAAACCCAAGATAGAAGGTTCAAGGTCCAACAATAACTATGATTCAATTTAATACAATTAGGGAAGACTATTTAGTCTGCACCAAACCTATATTGTATACAACAAATAAACAAATTTCAATACAAAACTGTAACCTTCTATCTCGGAGTGACAATATTAAGTTGTGAGTTGTACACTTTATTTCGACAAATTGGAATGTAACTGTGGGGGATTTTTGCCCCTAACAAGACACAACCAACTCTGAGTGACTCAAAATGTACCACTCCCCAACCCAGTATTCTCAACAATAAAAAGCAAACCGACAAACAATACAGCGTTCACTGTGAACGAGTGTCCTAGCATATACTATGATCGTGGAATGAACCACGCTCTTGCTACCAAATATTAAATACATGTCTGCGGATCCCAAGCCAGGAGCTCATCACTGGGGCCCATTAGCAGCGTGCCACTCCTGGATCCAATCAGAACCGTATCCCACGAAACTGCCGTAACGCAGCAGTGGAAAGCTAGGGATTTGCTCCCTATTGCGAGAGATACTGGTACCTATCACACAGTTGGCACAAGGTTTGGCGTATATATATTCGTACTTACCTTAGATTCCTGCGGTAGACTCCTGGGCGTCGATCAATCTCGTGCCGTGAGGTTAGGGATAGGAGAATATATATAATAAAGGAAGTAATAGGAAAGACTGACGGCTGTCTGGACCGAAGAATCCGGCCGGCGTCCACCAGGCAGCACGTTTCCCGCAAAAGCACTTCGATGCGCGTGAAATATACACGAAACCCACTTTAGGGGCGCCCCACAACGCCGATTGCGAACGGCGGGCGCGATTAACAAATACAATGGGTGAAACACATCTCGATTAGATATATTTCTACAAGACCCGACTTCAGCGTGTGCTCACGTTATAAACTTTTTTCTTTCGACTGTTAAGTGTCAGCTGTCAAAATCGTTGACAGCCCACTGACACGGTGTTGCAAGTAAATACCAATGATCGGGACGGAACAAAGCGTAATCACCGCGTGGTTTCAAAGCCTCAGCCAAACAGAAATCTTCGGAACATATTGTTTTCAAATGTGCGGTCACTTGATCAACCGTTGCTCCAACTTTAACATAATATAAATGTAGGTACAATTTACGCTTGGCGGCTACCAACGTCGATGACTCAGCGACGGCTGTACCTCGGATTACATTCTCGAGCGAACGTCGACTACGCCGGTGTCTCACCTCGATCCATTCATTCGTATAGTGTGTTATAGAACGTAAGTAGACTAAAATATGTGGCTCTGTTCAGCAGAATACCACAACATACATACATAAACTCACGTCTTTTTTCCATGGGGTAGGCATAAACTACAGAAAGCAAAGAAAAAAGTTTGTTTTTTTTACCGACTTCGCAAAAAGGAGGAAGTTATCAATTTGACTGTATTTTTTTTTAATGTGTGTTACCTCAGAACTTTTTACTGGGTGAACCGATTTTGATGAATCTCTTTCTCTTTCTCATTTGAAAGCTGGTGCTTTTCATGTGGTCCCATCAAGATCTGATAAAGAACTTCGGATATATACATCAGAACTCTTCAATAAATGACGGCAAATCACTCGGGATAACGGGATAGCGGGTTAGCTGCAATCGGACGTCTGTTTATTGTTGACATTATTTCATAACATAACATCATACTAGCACGCTCTACAGGGGTACGCAGGTGTGAACAGTTCACCCTGTTATACTCTAATTACACCGTTTTTGTTTAAGTTTAATGTTTCTGGGTAAATCTATTCTGGTTTCACTTTGGAGAATTGGTCCATTATGTACCACAACTAAAAAGTCAAAAATAAAAAAAGTTTTAACAAAAAATACAACCGACTTCAAAATAAAAACACTATAAAGTGAAAAATAACTTCAATTTCGGAAGTCGGTGTCAAAAAACGAAGAAACCAAAATAAGAACACCGACTACCGAAATTAAAGTTATTTTTCACTTTATACTGTTTTTATTTTGAAGTCGGTTGTATTTTTTATAATACGATCGATCGATCCCCTACAGAGATACCAGCCCACACGTGAACGGTACCTCCGCCGTGTGACACTTTTTCTTTAAAACATGCTTGTGCAAAACGTTCTCCTGGTCGTCGGTATACTCTTTTCCTCCCATCATGATGGTACAGCATAAATCTTGACTCATCAGAGAACATCACTCTGCCCCATTCGTCCTCACCCCATTCTGTATGCTCGCGGGCGTAACGCAATCGGGCAACTTTATGATGCCGGTCCAGTTTTGGGCCATTTGCTGGCCTCTAAGGCTTCAATCCTCTTTCAGCAAGACGTAGACGTCTTCTGACTGTTCACTCGCTTATTGGCTCCCTTCGAACTTGCAGAAGTTGTTGTTGAACCGCAACTCCCGTCTGATGTCGATTTCTTAACATGGCTGCCGCAATGAAACGATCTTCTCGGACGGTTGTGCACCTTGGCTTGCTAGTACTTGGTCTTCTCAGGTTTAATCCAGTCTCCCTAAACCTTTGATTATATACTTGTCTAGATAGAACAATGCAAACAAACGAAAAAATGTCGTCAAACTGTCAATGTATGCGTGTTTAGGGATGCCTGCTCCAAACTATTAACCTACCTTTTCTGAATTATTTAATATGATGAAAGTTAAACAAAACAGGTTAAATTAAACAATAATTTTGTAGATTAGTGTATCATTTATTTTAGTAACAACAAAAATACAGTGAAAAAATATACAGTAATTTATAGATTTAAACCCATCTCTTTTTGTTTGTTCTTGGCATATTTGTCTCTTTGATTTTATTGCCCGGGCTACGTTTAGGTAAGTTGTCATTTACTGATCAAATATATAATGTAATTTTTAAAATAATAATGTTCTTCTGATCGAAAGATTATGTAATGCTATTTGTATTTTGTCTCCCAAAGTTTCGTTATATCTCCCTAGTAATAAACTGACAACACTGGCTAAATCAGACTAACCTACAGAGTAACGAATTAAAAATCGTGTGTTCTTATAATATTAGTGGTTAAATAACAAGACGTACCGGGTAAAAGTGCTCTTGGTATTATTATACGGTTTTCCCACATAATTGGTATACAGTCTGACGGCACAAACCGTCATAATTAATTATTTTTCGTGAACACGTTACCCTTAGGTATTTCAAATGACACTGACATAAATAAGAAGCGAGTCTACCAATTTTAGTAGACTTTATTTGGGCCGTTCAGATAGGGTCAATGTGGCATCTAGACAAGTATATAATCAAAACCCTAAACCTTTGGATCACTCGTCGGACATTGTATGTGTCACGCCCATAATTTTTTGGCCGTATTTCTTTGGTTTGTCCCCAATTCCACCATAGTGATAATTCTCGTACAATCCTCGGGTGATAGAGGCATGATTTATGGGTACAAGAGCCGTAAGACTTTACAATTCAAGAATTATTTTACAACGGCGAAAACAAGGATGAAATCAAAAGCAAAACAAAAAACGAAACAAATGTATTCCAAAATTTTTAAACCCCATAATTTTGTTTTTCAACTTTTTTTTATCCATGACTTCAAAAATACCAGTATTTAAAAGCAAAGTTTAAGTTTGCATAATAAAATAGATTTCATTGTACTTTTTAATTTATGAAGTTTGGTTCTACGAGTATGTCTTAGGAGATATTAAGGTGTTTGTCGGCATTTTGTGGGTGGAACTTTTTCATTGCTCGGCAGTTTATTACTTTAAATATAATTTTCATAATAAAAAATGTAAATGCAGCCCGTTAGCTGTTGGATGTATAATTATGTTTATTTACTGCGCGAATAAGAGTCACAGCACTAGCTTTTAGTGACATATGTATATCAATGTGCTTTAAATTTTTCGAAGTTAGTTATAACAAGACTTGATTTGCAATCCTTTATTTACATCACTTTAGTCACAGCTACGAGTGAACGACCTAGCTGTAATGGGTAGAAACGGCTATGCCTAGATTTCCCTTCACCAGTACTAAGAAATAAAAAAACAGAAATTCACCCCACGTCTTGGCTCCAGTTGATTTAAATGATGTACTTCACAGACTGCTACGGCGTAGTATTGCTGTAGCAACTGCTATAGCTGCATAGCAGTTGCTACAGCAATACTAAAGCAAAACTTGCCAAAAACAAAGCATGCATTATTGTCGGCGTAGACTGTGAAAAAGGCTTTGGCAATTATAATCCGAAAAAAAATGTCATATGTAGAATAAGTATTAGATTTATTAGTAGAAAATGAAATTTTATTTTTATCTTCAATAAATAGTTAATGATTTTTGGAACATTCCTTAAAGATCCACTGTTAAACAATGGTAAACCTAATAAGTGGTAAAAATACCTGTGATATAAAAAGTTAGTGTCAAAGTCAATTCATTTATTATAAACTAAACGGCTCTTTTGAATGTTAATGGGTGTCCCAATAATAATTATTTCGTAATCTACGCCTACTAACTTACTTCTTGGTCTAGAACCGCTCAAACATAAAAAACGAGGTTCAATATCTCAAGCCTTTCCAATATCAGAATTCATAGAACCCACCCCACTCGAGTATTCGCATGCCATAGTGCCGAGAATATTCGCTGTTTCTACATCAATATCCGTGACATACAACTTTAATAGTTTGTCAGGAGTTCCATATGTTCCGGGCGGGCTTCCTCTCGCAGGAAATAGTGGCGCTACAACACTTTGTGATTAACTTTGTGCAGAGCTCCAGATGTATCGGCATTTTGAAGTAGAGGCTTTAGTAACGGGACTCGGATTTTTGTCTAAAGAGACATTTGAACATATTTGTTGTTGTTTGTTTAAACATTTCTTATGGTATGGGTCAATAAACGAATGAATGATGTCTTTATTGCCTACAATGCAGATTTACATGGTGGTGGGAGGGAGTTAATTTAATGTTATGATATGATTTATATCTTCAAAAATTTGTTTAATTCAATTGTTGGCATGTTTGGGATTAAAAACAGCCAATAAATTGATAATCGTCGATTAAAGTATTCAATTCCAGGTCTGACGTAGTTAAACTAACTTCATGACAAATTTATCATACCACACATGCACATAAATATGTATCAATAGCTACAGCGATTGTTCTTATCAAATATACATATTTATTTGATAAATACTCATCCACAACTTCGCTCTCCAAAGGAATAGTGCATTTTTGGTGATGAAAATTATCTTTATTCATTTATGTACAAAAAAAAACTATTAAACGAGAAAGAACGTATACCGTCAGGAAACCTCAAAGTTTCTGCTTATTTCAAAACTAACTTCTGCTAGCGGCTTTATTATTACCGGGATAAAACACCTATCTGCTCTTCCAGACAAATCAATATCTGTGCCAAATTTCTTCCAGATCCGTTCAGCATTTCTGGCGTGATTGTGTAACAAACAAACATCCACACATCCATCCATCCAAATTTTCGTATTTTCGTAGTATGATAAATTTCTTCCAATAGACCTGTGATAGCCGAGTTGGATAAGATATATAGACACATTAGACACAGTGTGTATAAGAACAAGGTGTGGTATGGCGTCACGAGGGGTTAGTAGGTATCTATAGCTTTCTAAAAGTGAAAAAAAATCGGATCAATTTCTTTACAGATTATCTCCAACAAACAAACAATATTGAGTCATTTATGTATTTATTTAAACTTCATGCACAAAGGTAGAATGGCGGGCTTAATGCCTTAGGCATTCTCTACCAGTCAACCAAGGGTGGTGAAGAGAAAACATGGCAGGTGCATTGTTTAAATCGTGGCAACAATTTAACAACAAAATATATTTTTTAATTGCTTAAAATACACATACATACATATATTATATGATACATACCTAAATAAATATATATATTCAATAAAGTAATGAAAATAAGTTATCGAGATGACCCTACCCCCGCTGATAATAATACTGCAATTTCCGCTTGAAAGCATACCGACTTGTTGCCGCCCTGATTTCGAGAGGAAGCGCGTTCCAAAGAAGAATAGACTGAATATGAAAGGAAGAATGAACAAAATCAGTAGGATGAGAAGGACAGAGTAAGAGCAGATTGTTGAAAGAACGCAGATTCTTAGCGTGAGAAGAGCTTAAATATTGAAAGTGAGACATAAGGTAAGAAGGTGGAGCGGGAGAGTTGAGTAGGGAGAAAATCGTAGTTAGAGCGCGAAAACACCTTCTCTGGCGAATGGGCATCCATTTGAGCTCAGACCTGTAGCTCAACACAATGGTCATATTTCCTCAAATTAAATATGAACCGAATGCAGTTATTGAGGAGCCTATCAAGCTTATCCAACAGAACCGCACTCAAGTCGAAGTAGGACACGTCACCATAGTCGATTATGGAAAAAATTAAGGTGTGCACAAGCATAGACTTCGTCGTTGCGGGCAAAAAGTTCACCTCAAACCTCAGACGATACAGGTATCGCAAAGTGCCGTTGACTCTTTGACTGACACTAGTAACCTGACTATGCCAGCCAAGCTTCGAATCAAGATGTAAACGAAGATCTTTTACGCTAGGGCTAATGGGAATAACGGTACCATCGAAAATAAGAGAAGGAAGAGAGCTAACCGCCATTCTACCCACCATGCGCGAGCTTCCTATTACAATGGCCTGGCACTTCGAGGGGTGTACTCATTGTTACCTTAGTTTAGATTACTCAACTTTATGTAGATTATTTGATCTAAGATGTACGATATGATTAATAAAATTTTGTTTATTATTCCCAACCTAATAATACCTAGAACTTACCCGCCAATTGTTACTATAAGCTCTGGAGTTACTCCCTAATGTAATAATCCTATGAATATAACTTTAGGGATTACCCGTGGTGTTGATTAGCTCTTAGAGACTTACATGTTGGAAATAAGACAAGGGTTGGTTATATTGTAGTGGATCCAAGACATTAAGATTATTAAACACCTACTAGCTCCGGCCGGCGGCTTCGCCCTCGTAAAACGTGTTTTTTAATCCCTAGGAAACACACTACCAGGATAAAAACTATCCTATATCCTTCCCAAAGTTTCAAACTATCTTCTTATCTTATTTTATGGTAAAAGGTTCAGCGGTTTAGACGTCAAAGCGTAACAAACAAACTCACATTCATATTAGGATTATTCACTTGCGGTATCAATTCTGTGGTCTATATATCAATCAATCAATACAAAAACGACTTTTCTACAGATTTATACATATCTAGCTAACCGGCTCGATTCTTGGTCCTTTCTTGTTTCTTATTTATATTAATGACTAGCCTTACATCATAAAGGATAACCATGATATAGTGTTGTTTGCGGATGATACTTCACTTTTGTTTAAACTTAAACGTCAGCGACTGGTTACTGACGATCTAAATATCGCGATCTCAAAAGTAGTTCACTGGTTCAATTTTAACAATTTACTTCTTAATGAAAAAAAAAACCAAATACATTAAGTTTACTCTTCCTCACGTTAGGCAGGTGAAAATTGATGTGTTGATAAAGGGCGAAGAATTGAATCCTGAAAATAGCACAGTATTCTTAGGCTTACCTTTGGATGCTAAGCTTCAGTGGGGCCCACATATATATAAATTGTCAAAGAAGCTAAGCTACGCAGCAAAAGCTGTTAGAAAAAATCGTAATTTAACTGACATAGAGACAGCCCGTTTAGTATACTTTAGCTATTTTCATAGTGTAATGTAGTACTGTAGAAGGCGTAGACAGAGGTTAATAAATTAGTAGATAAGTTACTTTTATAGTTCATAATTATATTTTGTAAGAATTTAACAATATGCCTGCCTTCTGGGCGGCTCCACTAGAATTGACAAACAAAAACATATTCACTTATTTTCTATTCGAAATTCATTTACCTTTCAAGTAATACCAATTGCCAGTATTTTTATAGGCAAGGCTGGATCGCATCGAATTTCTAATCCTATTCATAGAGCTTGCACCAGGGTTTATTATTATAAATGCATTTATTATTTTAAACATCAGACATAAACTGGACCAATGATGTCAACTCGACATCCTTTGCAAAGGCTATGCCCCGTTAGCAAAGTCGGTTTCAGTTATGACTATTACTTTAAGAAACCTATACTAATACCCTGGCTTGTGCCTATGCCTTAATCGCATAACCAATAATCATTTCTTATATGCGTGGCCAACGTTGCCAGCCTCTTCTTCCCCCTGTGGCTCACAACTCATCAGCACATCATCAGCACATGCAACGGAAAGAACTAATTTAATTATATATATCGATACTATTTGAGAATATCGATAAGAAAACTATCGATACATTTTTTCCTACTTTCCCATCCCTATTAACTTCAATATGTCAAATTTGAGAGTTGTCATTCATATTTTTTTCTTTTATTTGACAACGGGCCTCTTTCTTTATGGAACCTTACTAACCTTAACCTATTCTTACCTATTTAAACCTATCTCTTACCCTACTCTACCATTAAAAGGTTTTAATCTATTTACATGTACTATGTCCCTAAATCGCCTATTATTATTTTTTATAATTACATAATTTACATCAGATAATCTTCTAACTATTCGGTATGGGCCTTTATACAACCTACATAGTTTTATACTTCTATTTGTGGTCCGTCTAGGTGTATAGAGCATAACTAATTGATTAGGCGTAAATATTCTCAATTTAGCTTTTCTATCATATCGCATTTTCTGTTTAACCTGTGCCTTTTTTATATTTGATACCAGCTAAGACCTTGTCCATTATCCTTTGGAAAACAGCTTGACTCGTTTTGAGCCCAAAAGGTAAAACATTAAACTCATATAGACCGGAAGCAGTAATAAACGCAGTTTTATTCTTATCCTTTTCACTTAAACGATGTTGCCAGTAGCCTGAATTTAAATCTAAATCCGCAAAGTATCGCGCCCCTGACAAATAAATCATTAAATCTTCTATGATCGGTAATGGATAACTATCGGTAATGACTTTTTTATTTAACTTCCGATAATCAACGCAGAATCTCCAGGACTGATCTGGCTTCTGTACTAATACAACGGGCGAAGCGTACGCACTCCTTGATTCACGGATAACACCATTCTTCAGCATCTCTTCTATTTGTGTATTTATTATGTCAAGCTGTTTAGGAGATACTCTATAAGGAGGATGATGGACAGGTACAGTTCAGGCATCTACAGTTCTAATAGTAATTTCTTCTACACTACAGCTGCCTAGCTCCGAAGCCAAAAATGCAAAATTCTCTCTATATGATGAAAGAAGCTTCTTAAGTGATTCCAATTTACAGAGACTCAAGTTTGGGTTTATATCAAGTTCCCTCTTTACATTACATTCTTTGGGTACAGTTGATATATAACTCTCATCATTACTATTTATTAATCTCGAAAAATACAAGTGGTCATTCTTAGACACCGTAATTACACTTCTTTCTTCCATAGATTCACCATGGCCGTTCAAGACGTTATTAACTTTATTTGCTTCGTCTTGATAGCTCTTCCACACCACTGGTCGTGAAATCGACGTAACGTTTTGTTCAGAATATTTACAAAATTTAGCACAAAACTTGCCTTTAAAAAATACACATTTCTTACTAAAGTCAATTAATTAATTAATTAAATTATTTTTTTAAATTATTTATTTCATAATCAACAGGTTTTACATAAAAGTTGTAGAGGACCTCTTTTAGGTATGGATATACCTGTACCAGAGGACCTCACTCTTCCATAATCCAAACATAACTTAATTATAGCCTCATTATTATATAGAAAATCTTGGCCAAGTATTAGACTTTGGTTAATGTCTTTTATCACAACAAAGTCACTTGTTAAGACACACGAATCCACAATGAAGTTGATCCTTGTTTTTCCTATAACTTTTAGGTGTGCACCCGAAATAGATTTCACAAAATGTTTCGTCTCATCACTGATATGTTTCAGACCTAGCAGCCGAACTAATTCTTCCGTAATGCAAGAGATAGAAGCACCCGTGTCAACTAATACGTTATAAAATTGATTAGCTATACAAATGTTAATAAATGGAGTAAGATCACCGTGTTTGTTGTCTTCGGTTGGGAACTTTATTGTCTGTGTCCTGGTTCGTTTGGGTGATCGGTTGGTAGAGGGCTTCTAAATCTAGGGGCAACATGAGAGCGGTTATTTCTGTCCTCGAAGCGCTGCCTTGGGCGTAAATTGTATCTCGGTGTGTGAAAGATTTCGCCGTCGCCCGCCTGATGCGGAGTCACACTAGACGTGGCCACACCTGGGCTTGGTGATCTCCGTGAGGCAGGGAACCCTTGATTAGACGGCGTTTCGAAACGCACGCGCGGAGGTTGCACCGGCAAATTTATGCGCTCATTTTGCATACCTTCTAATATTTCCCTCATTTGTATTATTGTGGCAAGAAGCTCTGCTCTGGAGCCGTATAATTTCGTGCCTAATTTAAATTTATAATAATTTGTTACCCCTTTTAGGAAAATTCTAATGAAAACTTGGTCATCGGCTATGCCTGCTTGCTCAGCATATTCCGCCAGTCTATAGAAAAAGGCATTTACATCCTCTTGTCTATCTTGCCGTGCGTTGTAAAATTTCTCAATAAAATCTAACCTCGCTGGGAATTCTTTTTTTAAGTTATTGCAAATGTCTTTGAAAGAAAGATCGTCCTTGTAAATGAACTTATAATAGGCAAGTGCCGGGCCGTCCAAGTATGCGCCCAACATCAGCCCCAAGTCTTGTTCCTGCCATTTATTTATAGCAGCAATTCGACGGAATTGCATGAGGAAATCCTCAAAACTGGACTTTGTTCCTGTCCCCGTGAATACCGGCTGTGCCATCTTTACCCAGTTAGAAAATACCACTTATCTTTGATAATCCACGTGCTAGTGTTCGTCGGCTAGGGTTCTCGCCAACGATATCTTCGTTCTCCGTAACCTCACACTCACAGATGGGGCTTCGTGCACTGTTTTCGCCGTGCACACGCGAAATATTTATTGTATCTTCTTTACAGGGATATTTTCTGTACCCGGAGCATCCACCAAATGTAGAAGGCGTAGACAGAGGTTAATAAATTAGTAGATAAGTTACTTTTATAGTTCATATATTTTGTAAGAATTTAACAATATGCCTGCCTTCTGGGCGGCTCCACTAGATTTGACAAACAAAAACATATTCACTTATTTTCTATTCGAAATTCATTTACCTTTCAAGTAATACCAATTGCCAGTATTTTTATAGGCAAGTAGGTTGCCTTCTAGTTAAGCTGAGTCCTCACAGTACGGTATTCTGTTGTGGGAAAATGCCGCCGACATCCAAACTATCTTTGTTTTGCAGAAAAGAGCTGTTCGATCAATTTATAAATTAAGCCTGAGACACTCTCTCAGAGAGAAATTTAAGGAGATTAATGTAATGACTGTCCCTTATCAGTATATTTATGAAAATCTTTTATATGCCCATAAAAATATAAAAGTGTTTAAAAAATACAGTGATATCCATAACATAAATACTAGGAACAAACACAAATTTGTAGATACCTACAACAAGGCTCAAGAAAATAGGTGGCTCATTTAGATGTCAATATGTACGCTTTTATAATAAGCTTCCAAGCCACATATAAGATCTAAGTCATAATAAATTCAAATCTTTCATTAAACGTAAGTTTTGCCAGAAAGCGTTTTATACAATTAAAGACTACCTTGAAGAGAAAAAGGCTTGGGATTGAGCTGCTCCAATTGTTTAAAATTAATTTTGTTTTTTTTAATTATATTTTGCACCGTGAATTTTGTTACTTTTTTTTTTTTTGTTTTTTTGCAATGACAAGAATATTTACTTTTTAAAGTATTATATTATTTTATTTTAATTATTGTTAATGTGAAGACTATGTGGATCATTCAGTTTTTTTTGTTTTAATTTTAATTTATCTTAGTTTTTAATCATGGTCTGGCAGTTTGAGTAGTTTATGCGGCCTACCCGAATGTCCTTTCTTTAACAATACGTTCGGCAAATCATTGAGCTCCTTAAATTCTGAGTTGAGGTGCTCGGTTATTGACAAATGCGTGCACTGACTGGACAGGTCCACTCAATCTGGCTGGTTATTTCCTCAAAATTCTTTTTTTCCTACTTGACATAGGTTTTTTTCACTTGTATGTACTTTATTAAAGAAAGATAGTTTCAATCGGATTCTTCACAGCTTGGCAAGCATAATATCTTCTACATCTTGTACTTGCCGGACTTTTCTGATAAGACTTACGAGTATAATATTATTATAAACACGAGTACGTTTTTCGAGTGGTACAAGATCTATTTCATACGCTACTAATCAGCTGTTCCCATTTCTCGTAAGTGCGTGAATTATCTACGTTTCGATCTTTCATTGGCTGAATCAAAACAAGAACACGGACGACCAGGTCCAGCAGGAAAAGTGTTAAATGAGAATATTTCAGTTTGTTGCAGCCGCGCAGCGTATATTTACTATACAATAAGTCCTCTTTGCGTGCAGTATTTAAATATCTTCTTTAAATATTGTAAAAAAATCTGAAACTCTCATTCCCATAGAATAGGGGGGCAATTAGTTTTCGACATATTTAACTCTTTAAAGTGTTCTCTCTTACAACCCCAACTTTTTCAGGATATAGAAATATCAAGTCTGCCAATTCACGACGAATAAAAATTTGTCATATCATAAAAGAAGGTTTAAGGTATATTTTCCTATAGATTTTGTTGCAAAGAGTAACAAAACTGTTATAACTTTTTTTTAATAAACTTTATTGGTAAAATTTGAGTTTATTAAGTTCACCACTGTTATTATATTAAGTAAATGCTTTATGTAAAGAAATGTAGTATTATAATAAAACAGATATATGAGCTACTGAATCCATGTTTCAGAATTTTTGTGGCTTTTGTCATTTTAAAATTAAAAAGCAACAGAAAACTTTAATATTTTCTGAACGTATTCCAGTCAACTGATTGTAGAATGTATGAACTGATATTAATCTCACATTTTGTCATAAACCTTCCTTCATATTTGCGCATTTAGATGAAACAACTATTCAAATAATATTAGCCATAACTTTTTTTGATCTATGTTCAACTTTTCAAAATTGGTTTGGCCGACCCCGGCCGCTCTGTGCGTTGTTCGCTTATTCGCTTGGCAGTCAGAATTCACGCCGAGAGATAGATCCCGGGCGAGTAGTGCGGGTAATCACCCGTCGCACGAGAACACTCGCGTATAGCCGAGCTACAACCTCACAGTACCTACCGATTTTTCTCAATAAACCGTTATTGCATTAAAATAAACACTCCATTGAAATACAACCTTTAATGCATATGTCTGCAGCTATTGCATCTGGGTTAAGTACAATATGTTCTGTACTTATTGCATTATCTCAGTGAGAAATATTTCTCTCGTTAGAACTATCTTCGCAATACAAATTAGATCTAGTATCTCACTTCGTATGTGCACATGTGTTATCTGTGAAGTTATTCTGCGGTAATTCTTGGTTATTTTTTTTCTGTGAGATGGGAATACTGCATGCTAACTGCGTAATTTAATTATTAGGATTAAAGTAACTATTAACATTTTTTTTTTCACGTTTTTATGCACATTACGATTTCAGCTTCTCAGTTTTATCGATTAAGTTTCATTCTATTTACATGACATGTTATTTAGGCGAAATAAAATAGCTAAAATCTACCGCTGTCTAACAGATAATTTTAGTGATCTATCTTACTGATCAAAATCATGGACTCCTACAAATTGTGTTGTAATTATTTCGGTATTTTTTCATTTTACCTACCTAAATCTGCTCACGATGTTAACATCACAAAAACATTTTCTGAATATCGAAAATAGAAAGTGACAACTTTCGTAATTGTTACCACAGAATGGGACGTTGATATTGGAAAAATTCTATTACAAGCGGCATTCGTAAATCGAAGTAATGCGAGGGAATGCGGTAGAAATATGGCCTAACATTTATGGCAATATTATAATAGCATGTGCGCATGGGCTTTGATAGAGGTGGTTATTGCTTACATAATCGTGACTAATAGATTTATTAGAGCTCAAGGTATTTCTCGTACGTGATGTTAATTCATTGATTGCGTAGCAGTGGCAAACGGAGCGAGATATGAGATGAGAATGTTTTGACACGGGTGGATAGTTTTGAATATTATTATGAAGAATGTTAGAGCTATGTACTCCTTAATTATAGGGACAATCCAAAAATGCATAGTAATATATGTACTGTTTATGCAAATATAGGCACCTTCACTTACAAAATGATAGTAAAAATTACTTACGACTTCAGAAATACCATATGAATGAATAAAATGGTAACGAATCTAAGGATGAAGGCATATTGATAAAGTCGAAGCAAATTTCGAAAAATGGTAGAACGCGCACGTCTTTTTAAATTGAAAGAGAAATGTGTATTACGTTGTGGAGGTTGCGGTAAATATGCTGTGTACAGTTTTAAAAATTCGCTTCGGCTGAGCGTTAAAAACAACCTTAAATAGTCACAGTAAATTAATTCAATTTAGAGCACAACCCGAGTCAGAAATTTTGGACACAGACGTAATATCCCATATACATTACTTTGTAAAGCCCATTGATATTATTTGAGCAAATAAAATCAAATTTGATCAGTCAAATTTTCTTTAGTCTTTAAGTTCGCGATGGACCCTTCTAAACCATTTCAAATCATTAAAAATATTTACTTCATCAAGAGAATGTTGTAACACTGGGGAAGTAAACACAAAACTTTTAATTTAATAACTCGGACATATTAAGTGTCCGTCGGCTTTCACGAACTGGTCAGAAGTTTTACTTTTCTTTCCTCTCTAATTAGTAAAAAGTTATTTTTGTCACTTTGTCGTAAGTAACAGTATCAATGAGGAAAGTAAATATTTTTTGACTTGTTACCGGATATTTTTTTAGTTACTTGCCAAGGGGCAGTGTACTCAGTACTACCCAGTTACTTACTGGGTTGGAGAGGTCAGATTGGCATTCACTCTATGTAAATTACTTCAAACTCATCTGCGTCCAGTTGGACTGGAAGCTAACACTACCGTATATTTATTTATTATATCCGCTCATCAGAAAGCTTAAAGTCAACCAAAGGGCAGTGGAGTGGGCTATGCTCGAAGTACTCGTATACTTGCGTGATCAAATCAGAAATGAGGATATCCGCAGGAGAACCAAAGTTACCGACATAGCCCGGTGAATTAAGAAAATTAAGTGGCAGTGGGCAGGGCACATTGCTAGCAGAACGAATGGCCGATGGGGCCGAAAAGTTCTGGAATGGCAACCGCGAACCGGAAGCGAACAATGCGTTGGAAGTCCACCCATCAGGTGGACCGATGATCTGGTTTAGGTTGAGGGAATCCACTTTATTCGAGATAGGTCAATGTGGCGACGCCTGGGGGAGGCATGGGGGGTCCAGCAGTGGACTTCTTTTGGGTGAAAAGATGATGATGATGATGAAATGGCTAGGAAGACTGATTGATTGATTTTATTTTCTTAGATTAGGTGGTAGGATAGATAGAAACTTGCAATAGCTTTTGCAAAAGTTATGGCCTATCCTGGTTGCCAAGTGTTCTTTGAAAACTAACACAGTGGTTGCTCGAGCAATTTCTCTTCTCGTGCCGAAACACCCTTTAAAAAAAAATATTAAGGAAAACTTATATTTTGTCTAGGAGCAGTGGCGGTCCAATCTTTACGGCCCCGACTTAAGAGTTGTAAGTCGTGGGTTCGAACCCAAGAAGCTGCTTTACTTTGTGTAATTTATTTGATCACCGCTGCTCTCAAAACGGTGAAGGAAAACATAGTGAGGAAACCAGCATGTCCTAGAACCAAAAATTCAAAGGCATGTGACATCTACCAATCCGCACTGGGTCCGTGTGGTGGATTATACTACCCACACTGTGTTCGGGCAGAATCAATCGATAATGTAACGCCACCTTGCCAGATAGAATCTACAGCGAACCTGCAGTTCTCAGATTTATATCTTCGCCACTTTGTCTACTGTAGTTCGCGACCTTGCCATGTCACAAAGGACACAAATTAACTTAAAATAGATACCAACGACACCATTGCCATTGGCCATGAGTATGTCCAGCAATGGCTGTAAGCCAGCTGGGCGGATGCAGCAATGGTATTGTAAGCTCATCCAATTAGCCACACCACAAGCGGTGCGCCATGAATGTCTGTCGTTGTTTAATCTTGATATTTTTTTAAATCTTATATTCGAAGTCTCAATGAAAATAAAAAATAGTCCAACGATCAACCTAAAAACTAACTATCTCAAAATTAAACACCGACATAATAAAGATATTTATTATGCAAAATAGATTATGGAAAGGTATGAACGTCCCCTCAATTTGCGACTTAACGAAGTTACAGCATGTTGCAGGTTTAACGCGATTTTATAGATGCAAGCAGTAATTGATACAAAGTGCTTTTGTCTGAACGATGAATAGGTATGAGATGCTGAAAAATACAATATATTATTATATAGGTACTTTTTATAAACATGGATGTTTGTTGGAATTCTATCTACATACCAAGTTGATTTTATGAAAGTTTGTATCACTTAATCGTGACATTGTTACTAATCTAGTATTTGCATAAGAGTATAGTGCCCGGCAAGTAAGTTAGCAAGGTTTTGGCGTAGTGGGGTAGGTTCGCGCATATTCCGCGTGCTGACCAACCACCATATAGAGCGAACGGAACGTGGACGCGACAAAATTGGTCAGTCGATCCATGTGTCAACTGTCCAACCAATTGCGCGCTCGAAACGGTCCTTAACGTGCCCCGCGCCTGGCTTTACTACCAAAGATACCTAAAAAACGAGTTCTGCGCATCTAACGACTCTTGTCAACTTACGTGCGGAGGATTATAATACAACATCAATCACTGGGTTCCCAAAGAAGTACCAATAGTTTCTTTCGAGTGCCATGTAATATGAGAGAGCATATTGCCATCAACTGAGAACAAATCCAGCCACTGGCTCTAAAAAAACAGTAAATATTAGCATTTAGTGTTTTTTTTAAACACATAATATTTATTTAAATAATGTCTTTTGAAAACTATTGCTAGGTTAGTGCAAAACTTTTTCGCAAATTCAAAAGAAATAATTTTCAGGATGTTAATAATTTAGTTCAATTAAGTCTAAAAGGATTTTTCTTTAATGAACTAATTAAACAAAAAATGTATTATATTTTTATTTATTTAAATAATTGAGAGCTTGTACCTACTCGTAAATATTTTAACAGTCTGTTGAGCAAATAAATAAATTAACTAGACGGGTTTTTATTATTTTGCTTTCTCCTGCCCACGGCTTTACCAGCGTGAGTAGTGTTTATTATACAAAGAAAACTTAAAGTAACTTACAAAACACTTAGTAACTTGTACTACCGAGGTAAAATGTAGGTATGCAATTTCCTATTCCAGCCTATGGTCTACCCGAGTGCTAAGTTTTATAGAAATTCTATCAGCAGTTTAGATGTGAAAACTTAGTAGGCAGACAAAGACACTTTACCGTTTCAAATACTAGTTAGACGTTGAAAAGATGAAAAAATTAAGCACCGAAGTTTTTCGAAACATGTACTATTCAGCTATCCTTTTTTCCAAATCGGCTAGCAGAGCAACTTGTAAGAGAAAAACACCAAATTTCTGGTTATTCTAGTTAGAGTATGACAAATATTTGGTATAGAAACTGAGAGAAATACAAACAGAGGGTTCTGATTAGACAATAGCAGATATAGCGTCATACCCCGTCGTTCCTATTGTTGATTTACATTTTCGTTCATTTGTATGTATGACATGTGCCATACGTCCTACAATTTACACACACTATATGTGTATGAGTGAGTTATACTCTGACGTCACAAATTTCAGAGAGCTCTCAATTTGATCATATATTTTGGTTCAAAATCGGGTTGGCGAACAATTTGTCACAGTTATTACTAAAATATGGAAATGATTTCGTCAAAAACCTGTGGGTATAATCTATTTTGCCAAAAATACAATAATCCAAAAAAGGAAATTCTCGCTGGCGACGTAAACGCTGCAAGCCCCTGGTGGGGCTGCGATGTGGAGGACAGTAGGGGTAGATCAGTAATGGACCTGCTGGCCCATAACAACATGAACGTCTTGAATTCGGGAACAACTCCAACCTTCCAAACCTTCAGAGGTGGAAGGCTTTTCTCGAGTATCGTGGATATTACGGCCTGCAGCGATTCGCTGCTGGCGGGAATCACGAACTGGGCAGTGGACACGGATACGGCTATTCTAACGGATCATCGCACCATCCGGTTTCTCCTATCGTTGCGTAGCCAGGACCCACCCTTAAAGCACCCTTCTACCAGGAAGTACAACACTGCAAAGGCGAAATGGACTACATTTTCTAGTACCCTGAAAGCTGAAATGGCCTATTTGGACCTAACGACTATCAGAATTGACTCAATCAAAGACCATGAATCCTTAGAGAAGCTCGTCTGTGAGTACCACTTGGCTATCTCCAAGGATAGCGATGACGCAATTCCAAAGCTAGGCAACAGGAAAAGCCAGATGCCACAGTGGTGGACGGTCGAGCTGGATTCTCAGCGAAAAACAGTGAGAACACTCCGCAGAAGGATTCATTCTGCAAATCCCGGCAGAAGGCCCCACTGTGTAGCGGAGTACGTCAGAACCAGAGACGATTTTAAGAAGAATATTGAGCGAAGTCTTACTCTTAGCTGGAAGGAGTTCTGCACCAGACTGAAGCAGGAGGGCGTCTGGACCTGCGCGCAGCGCATTATTACACGATGTTCCAGCACCAACCGCAAGGAAGCGAGCCTGCTGAAACATCCATCGACCAGCGCAACATTATCACCTGACGAATCGGCTCAACTCCTCGCTGCCACCTTCTTCCCGTTGGATGATCCAAGTGCGGACTCCCCCGCTCACATTACCATCAGAGAGAGTGTTCGACTCACTGCGGAGGATCTATCTCAAACTCTACGCTCCCCGACAGAAGTTACAGAAATTGCTCCCTCGTTCACGCACACCGAACTCCAGCATGCGTATTCTGAAAACCACCCAAAGAAAGCTCCAGGTGCCGATGGTTTCACGGCGGATATTTGCAACGAGGCTTATAAGTGTGACCCAAATTTTCAGCTGGCACTATACAACAAATGCCTCGAAGTCGGCTACTTCCCCATCGAGTGGAAAAGGGCCTGGATCCGCGTTATCCCAAAGCCCGGTAAAGTGGACTACATGACGGCAAAATCATATCGCCCCATAGGACTACTTCCAGTTTTGGGTAAGTTACTCGAAAAGTTAGTCGCCAACCGACTCTCATGGAAGATCGAGAGTGAAGACCTATTGAGCCGTAGACAGTACGGCTTCCGCCCGCAGTGCGGAACTGAAGATGCTCTCTATGATGCCGTACAATACATCCGTGATGGCGTCCGGAAGAAGAAAATTGTTGCTGTGGTGTCGTTGGACATTGAAGGCGCTTTTGATAGCGCCTGGTGGCCGGCGATCCTGCAGCAGCTGAACAAAAAGGGAGTAGATCGGCGGACACTAAGTCTCTTGCACAGTTATCATAAGGACAGGAGCATCACCCTGGAGTACCTGGGTACGACCATAACAAAGCCAACGACAAAAGGCTGCATCCAGGGGTCAATATGTGGTCCCATTTTTTGGAACGTACAACTGGACCCCCTTATGGCAGAGGCGGAAAAACTCGTAGCGCGTGTCCAGGCCTACGCGGATGACATTTTAATCCTAGCTCAGGCTGACACTGGGACGGAACTTGAGGTCATCGTCAATGAGGCCTTAGCTATTGTTGAGAGGTGGGGACAAGGATACAAAATGAAATTCGCCCCCCACAAAACCCAGGCAATGATCTGCACCAAAAAATTAAAATATGACCAGCCAAAATTTTACCTTGCTGAGTCACAAATCTCACTCACCAGCCGCATTAAGTTACTTGGCCTCACCCTGGACTCCGGTATGAACTTCCTCCCACACCTTGAGGAGATCACGAAAAAAACTGCCAGAATTTTTAAAATGGTGGCGAGGGCAGCACGTGCACAATGGGGCTTGAACGCGAGCATCCTGAGGACTATCTACCTCGGCGTTGTCGAGCCGGTCGTTACCTACGCAGCTAGCTCCTGGGCGCAAGTCGCCGATAAGGTATACGCCAAGAAAAAGTTAAATTCTATTACCAGGATGTTCGCGATCAAGATCTCAAAGGCCCACCGTACAACTTCACTAACTGCTGCAGCTGTTATCGCGAGAGTCATCCCCCTGGACATGCGTGCGATCGAGTGCCTCCAAATATATGAAATCAAAAGAGGAAAGCCCCTGGATGAACTCCCAGGCAGAACCCTGGAGAGGCGCGCACATCCGTCGGAGCTGCCGCACCCAGCTCTCCGGTCGAGGCTGGGGTTCCGCCACATCGACTCGCCCGAGGACCTGTCCAAAGTCAGAAATGACTTCCTCTACCTTTACACGGATGGGAGTAAAATAGAGGGTAAGGTCGGGGCCTCAGTTTCGTGCTGGAAGCAGAATCAGGAGGTGGCCAAATTGGGCCTCAAACTCGGAAATCACTGCTCTGTGTTTCAGGCGGAAATGATCGCAATTAGAAGGGCTATAAAATATACCGATGACAGAAAACCGCCCATTTCCGCCAATATCATATCGGACTCGCGGTCAGCATTGGAGGCCATAACGGACCCCAAAACCCGAAACGGTATCGCTTTGGGAATTCAGCGAGCCATTACGGCGGCGAAGCTACAAGGTAGGCACATTCATCTGTTTTGGGTGAGAGCCCACATTGGGATACCGGGTAATGAAAGGGCAGACGAGCTAGCCAAGCAGGCGGCACTGCACCGTAAGACCAGCCCCGTTTATGACGATTTCCCCCTGTCCTTCGCAAAGGGCTCCATCAGGGAGGCGACACTTGTCAAGTGGCAGGATCGGTTTACTGCTGACACTCATCGCGGCAGAGGTATCCGGCTCTTCTTCGAAGATGTAAGACAAGCTTACAGGGTGCTGGAAAGAATAGGGCCTCCTAACAACTTAAGAGCCCAACTCTTCACAGGACACGGGGGCGTACGAGAGTACCTTTTTAGATTTAAGCTGGCGGGTGACCCGGCGTGTGTTTGCGATAGCGAGACAATTGAGACAATTAAACACATACTAAGTGACTGCCCCCGATTTGTGCGGGCAAGGTTCGATTGCGAACAGGGGCTGGGCCGCTCGCTGGATAACTTCCAGGAGCTGGTTGGTGACGACGATTGCCGGGACCTATTTTTGGCTTTTGCTGAGGGTGTCATGTATAGGGCAGCAAAGGCAAATGGCTCAACCCTACCTTAGAATCCTATATCACCCACGGTGCTGCATCGCATGGTCAATTTTAGTATAATTTTAGTTAATAAAATAAAAAAATATATATATATATATATAGTTGTAGTCAATCTTTTATTCAAATAATGTTTACTATTTTTACATTAGGTTATTTTATAGTCGACAGATTTTAACGCCCAACCCCCACTAAGCGATGCAGCATTCTAGTTTTATAGACTATTCATATTTGTACATATATGTTTTAGATTCATAAGTTTTAGTTATAATTATGTACCTAATTTAGCCTAAGCCTAAGTATAGTCTGTAATTCAAGTAAGCGGCTACAGTTTTGTGTGCTGAAAATAAAAGAGAAAACACTGGTAATTAAAAAAAAAAAAAAAAAAAAAAAAATACAAAAAAAAAAAAAAAAAACAAACAAAAAGAAAAATATATAAAAAAAAAAAAAAAAAGAATTGGATCAGATATCTCTGATATGATTCTCTCTCGCTAATGAATCTAGGTCACAGATCATATTTATAAAGTTTTTAAATGCCGAAATTAATATCGGTAATATAATTTAGAGGCAGGTGTGGTTTTTAGTCGGTAGGCACCATCAGTGAGTCCGACACTGCCCAGGCTGGCTCGTTCTGAGCGAGGCAGTTTGGGGCGTCCAAGGAGGATTTTCCACACCTGCCAAAAAAAAAAAAAATAAAAACCCTACCTACCCTACCCTACCTACCCTACCCTACCTACCCTACCCTACCTACCCTACCCTACCACTCTCTCGCGATCCTCTGCCCGTGCCAGTTCAGTTTAAAGCCACTCCGCGCTCAAAAAGCAGAAAAATTGGAAAGCTACACCCGTTTCCAGTGAGTGATACCTTAAAGTGTTCGGGCGAGTGGGTGCTGTGTACGCGCACGAAAAGAAATCTTCGGGATCCACTTTTGGGATTTTTCCTGGGTAAAAGAAGAAAAATTCAGGAAGTATTTTTCATAAACCCTTAAACGTTGTTAAATTCTGAGTGGTTACCCCCTGATTTTTTGGAGTGCTGGGGCGCGCCCTCGCTGCCCGCAATTTTTGAGGTGTCCTCCGGATTTTTCCGGTACGACGTGGAGTACCTGCTGGCCAAAGAAGAAAATCCATCTTTCTTCGAAGACTTTGCCCGGGGGCGAGAGACAAATACTGGTTTTGCCCACCTGTGGGCCATCGACGAGTCGTGAAGTTTCCGACGTCAAAACTTTTATTTTATTTGTGACTAAGTTTTTATAGTGCAGTTCTTAACACTTAACCTCAAGGGTTTTTCGCTAGCGAATAACTCTAAAACTAAAGCGGCGACGTACCATTTTTATTACGGGATATTGACCCTCTGTGTAGCCTTCTGCTGTGGTCTGACTTTCAGATTTTTAAAGTGAAGACTCCAGAGCGAAATAACACAGCAGTAAGACCACGTGTTCGGTACTTAACCTAAAATAAAAAACGTGGTCCGAAAATCCTGATCGTAAAAATTTTGAAGAGTGTTACAGACATTCCTACCAGTTCCGAGCTGACTATAGAGCTGACTATAGAACAGCTCCATAAAATCCTCAGCAGGAAACTTCGAGGGAACTCCTCAAATCCTGGCCTGACGTCACTGAGGTTGGACTTGTGTTGGACACCCCCTCCCTACTTCTCCAAATACCTACCTCTCCTCCCACTTTATATTACCCCCCCCCCACAATTTAATCCCCCCCCCGCCTTCACCCCCTCCAAACTTTGGATTTCACCCCCCCCCAACCCCCCTCAAATTACCTCACCCCCCTCGGGATATCTCGGCTAAAAATAGAGGTAGACCACCCAAGCTTGGGTCCATAGTGACCGGCTTGAGGAGCCCTATCTTTTGGCCCCAACAGAAACCCCCCCGCAACCCTTAATTCATTACCGCACCCCCCTCGTCCTATCTCGGCCCAGGTCAGGGCTGGACCAACCGAGCTTGGGCTCATCCTAACCAGCTCGAGGAGCCCGATCGACTGGCCCCAGCAAAAGTCTTCTCATTGACACCAGCTCAGCCAGGATCACAAAAACTTCCCTAACGGGCAGTAATCATTAATCAAATTACACCTAAGCTTACTGAAGGGCAATCAACGAGCACACAGCTCAAACCATAACGCCCAGACTCACATTACATCGGTTCCTGAGCACCACCAGACTTAAATTTTTGAAGACTTTGTGTTTGAATTAAGGACATAGCAGCATTATTGTGCTGCTATAGCTAGGCTAAGACATTGTCAAGCGTTATTCGCTTAACAATTCATTGTGAAATATCTTGACTGACGTATAGTAGTACTTTTTGCTACTGTACTTAAATAAGACATATTGGCACTTTATTGCAAATCTAAGTTTTTAATATTTTAGATTAGGACATATAGTAGTACTATTGTATTACTATATTATAGTTTAGGACTTAATTATTAAATTTAAACTTTGTTGACCAGTACCCTGATTGTGAAGGGGAACGTCAACACTGACACACGAAGCGGGGTATCTTTTACAATACGCCTCTTCTCACTTTAACTTTACATACAATTGGGGTGCCTTTTACACCGCCCCAATTAGACACTACACTAATCCCCACAACCTATATAAGTCAGGATGAGCGGAATGCCTGGTGTGCGTACGCCTACTCAGCGCCCGGCAACAATGAAAACACAGGGAAAAAGCCCACAGAATACACCCGATGTAGCGGGGCCTTCGACGCAGTGCGTTAGGAAGAGCGTGGGTGAATGGGAGGCGGGCAAAACGGTAACCAAAAGAACTCCCCCGAAAAAGCCAGTCCAAACACCACCAGTGACGGCAATGGGACCTATATCTTTTGAGGTTGGAAGCCCGCCCACCCAGAAGAGTAAAGTTGCCGAGGCAAGAAATTGCTCAAATAAAATAAAGTCCCTAATGACAAGAAGACCAGGGAAGCTCCTATCCCTTCTCCAGCGGCCGTCAGAGAGGTGGACACCGAATCCCTCAGGAAGGCGCTGGAGGAGCACAGTCGGAACTTGGCCGAGAATAGCGCAAAAATGGACAGGCTGAAGGAGGCACTACAAACTGGCCAAGAGCACATGGAGAAACTCTCCTACGCCAGTGTAGCGGCAAGTCGGCCTGCCATACAAGTGCCAAAACACTCACTCACTCACTCACTGCACTCGATCGTAGTGACGGCCAAGGACGAGGAGGAATCCGGAGAGCAAGTCCTGGATAGGATCCGGAAAGTAGTGAACGCCAAGGAGGGGGGCATACAGGTCGAAAAAGTCCGCAAGGCGAAAGACAGGAAAATCATAATGGGCTGTCGTACGGAAGAAGAAAGGCGTAAGCTTCGAGAGAGGCTTAGCAAGGCGCCTGAGCTGGAGGCTCAGGACATTAAAAATAGCAACCCGCAGGTGGTAATTAAGGAGGTGATGCAGTACCTCACTAACGAGGAGGTACTAAAAGCCCTGCAGAAACAAAACTCCAGTATCTTCGCGAACCTCAAGGAAGAGCACAGTAAGGTGGAAGTCCTTTATAGGAAGCGCGCCAGGAACCCGCTTAAGTGTCAGGTAGTGTTGAGGGTCGCCACAGAGATCTGGCGGCGCATGCTCGAGGTCGGATCGGTGCACGTGGACCTTCAGCGGGTAAGAGTCGAAGACCAGTCCCCGCTAGTCCAGTGCTCGCTCTGCCTCGGGTATGGGCATAGCCGACGCACTTGCACGGATACCGTGGCAAAGTGCAGCCACTGTGGCGGACCTCACATGAGGACGGAGTGCGCGGACTGGAGCGCTGGTCTACCACCGATCTGTTGCAACTGCGTAAGGGCAAAAAGTGAAAACACGCATCATCACGCCTTCAGCTCAGAGTGCACAGTTAGGAGAAGATGGGACGCGATAGCCCGCTCATCCGTAGCGTATTGCTAAGGGCGCCCCGGAGACTCCTGCCCAACAAACAGCAAGACCATACCGAGTGGCCCAAGCGAACCTTCAACGCAAGGAACTGGCGACCACCGAACTCTTTCTAGAGGCCAGTGAACGAAAGATCTCGTGGGCACTGATTCAGGAGCCTTACGTGGGGGGAGCACGAGGTATGAAGAGCTACCGTGGTGCGAGAATCTACCAGTGCGAGGTCGATGGAAGTGGGAGGGTTAAGGCTGCAATAGCCGTCTTTGATCATGACTTGGACGTCATACCCTACCCGAAACTTACTACAAATAACATCGTTGTGGTGGGGATCCGAACTAAAGCCTGGGAAATCGCAGTAGTCTCTTACTACTTCGAGCCAGACCAACCCATAGGGCCATACTTGGACCAGATGACCCGGATCAATGCGGAAGTGGCCAACGGTAGGTTGCTGATAGGTGGCGACGCGAACGCGAAAAGTGCCTGGTGGGGCAGCATCAAAGGAGATCCCAGGGGAGAGGAAATGTCCGCTACCCTGGACGAACTCGAGCTTCAGGTACTAAACACTGGTGACGCTCCCACCTTTGACACCATCAGAGGAGGTAGAGAGTATAAAAGCCACGTGGACGTCACGGCATGTTCGCTCGACCTTTTTGACCTGGTAGACGGCTGGCGGGTCGATACAGGAGCAACATCCTCGGACCACAACACTATATTTTTTAATGTAAATGTAAAAAGGGAAAAAGGTGTTAACATTACTAGAACAACTAGGATGTTTAACACCAGAAAAGCGGATTGGGAAGCTTTTAAAAGTAAATTAGATGAATTTAAAATTAGAGATAATGTCAATTTAGAAAGAATAAAACAGATAAATAGCAAAGTAAATTTAGAAGAATTAGTAGTCAAATATATAAATATTATCTTAGAATCAAGTAAAATCACCATCCCAAAAATAAATATTAAAACTAAACTTACCTGTCCGTGGTGGTCCGAGGAGCTCACTGTGAAGAAGAGGGAGGTTATGACGAAGAAAAACCGCATCCGCAATGCCGCGCCGGTCCGGCGAGCGAAGGTCGTTGGCGAGTACCTGAAAGCTAAAGAAGAGTATGAGATGCAGGCAAAGAATGCCCAAATCGCCAGTTGGAAGGAGTTTTGCCGGAAGCAGGATCGTGAGGGAGTTTGGGAGAGTTTCTACAGGATCATTGGTAGGACCGCCAAAAGGCAAGAAGAACTGACCCTTTGCAGCGATGGTGCATTCCTCAATCCGAGTGAATCGGCCGCCCTACTAGCGGATACGTTCTACCCCGAAGACAGAGTAGACCAGGACAACGCTGACCACAGGCTAATTAGAGAAGCAGCCAGCCGAGTAAATGAGTGGGCCCATGATGAACATCATGATACCCCATTTACGACGCTGGAGCTGAATCCGCCGTGGCGGGTTTCAATCCCAAAAAGGCACCAGGAGGGGATGGACTGACTTCTGATATCTGCAGTCGAGCGATCCACCAGGACCCGGACGCTTTCCTTGCCCTCTACAACAAGTGCCTCGAATTGGCACACTTCCCGACCACCTGGAAGGAGGCTACAGTCGTAGTCCTCAGAAAGCCGGGCAAGGATAGCTACACCACCCCTAAGGCATACAGACCAATAGGTCTACTGCCTGTCTGGGGAAGGTCCTGGAGAGGATGGTCGTAGCGCGTCTAAAATATCAGCTTGTACCGCGGTTTAGTACTCGTCAGTTTGGCTTCATGCCCCAGAGGAGCACCGAGGACGCCCTCTATACGCTAGTGGAGCACGTAAAGGACAAGTTGAGGCTGAAGAAGCTAATTGTCCTGGTGTCATTGGATATAGAGGGCGCCTTCGATAGCGCCTGGTGGCCAGCCATAAGGGTCAGACTGGCTGAGGAAAAGTGCCCGGTTAACGTCAGGAGGCTAATAGACAGCTATCTCGACGGTAGGAAGGTCAAGGTTCGGTATGCCGGGGAGGAATGCACGCGAGAGACTAGCAAGGGCTGTGTCCAGGGGTCGATCGGTGGTCCAATTCTGTGGAACCACGTTCTCGACCCACTACTGCAGGACCTTGAGCAGCGTGGAATCTTCGTGCAGGCGTTCGCGGATGATATCGTCTTGGTCGTGGATGGGGACACGGCGACTGAAGTCTCAAGCTCTGCCAATGCAGCCCTCGCCCATGTTCAGGGTTGGGGCGTCCGAAATAAGCTGAGGTTTGCACCGCACAAAACCTGTGCGATGACCATAACCAATAAGCTTAAGTACGACACTCCAATACTGAACATGGCCGGGGTCGACATCGGTATGGTCAAGAAAATGAAGTTGCTGGGTCTAACCATAGACGATAAGCTCACTTTTAATGAGTATGCCGCGAACGTCTGCAAGAGGGCAGCTAACGTATACAAGCGACTGTCCCGAGCCGCAAAGGTGAGCTGGGGATTAAACACGGAAGTCATACGCACAATTTACACAGCAACGATTGAGCCCATAGTAACGTATGCAGCCGCAGCCTGGGCACCCGCTACAAAAAAGTTGGGTATACGGAAGAAGCTAGGCTCTGTTCAACGAGGATTTGCTCAGAAGCTCTGCAAATCTTACCGTACTGTCTCTCTGAACTCGGCACTGGCGCTGTCTGGGATACTACCTCTAGACCTGCGCATACAAGAGGCAGCCGCCCTGTATGAAGCGAGGAGAGGGTCATCCCGGTTTGTGCCAGGAGACAGGGAGATTGAGAGTGCGGTAAGGTTTGCAGAAGCCCCTCATCCAGCTACGCAATTGCCCCTGGAGTTCATGTGCCTGGCAGATCAAGAGTTACTAGACAGTAACAATGTGCAGGCGGTGCGAATCTTCACCGACGGCAGCAAGATTGAGGGGAAGGTCGGAGCCGCATTATCCATTTGGGATAATGATGGTGAAGTCCGGAGTCTCAAGCTTAGCCTTGCCGCGTACTGCACAGTCTACCAGGCGGAACTCCTGGCCATTTGCAAAGCGACCGAAGTGATCCTCGCGCGGCAAGAGGCGAGCTATGGTTTGTATAGCGACTCAATGTCAGCATTGCAGACGCTTGCAAACCATGGCTCTCTCCATCCCCTGGCAGTTCGCGCGCGCGCCAACCTGGTTCATGCCCTGGGCCAGAGCAAAGCTGTGTCTTTGTTCTGGATCAAGGCCCACGCCGGCCTGCCGGGGAATGAGCGAGCGGACGAGTTGGCTAAGGAGGCAGCATTGTCGTTACGGAGGAAGCCGGACTACGACCAGTGTCCGGTTTCATTTATCAAGCGAGAGATCCGTTTGGAATCACTTGATGAATGGAATCGAAGATATGTGTCGGGCGAGACTGCCTCGGTGACGAAAATGTTTCTTCCGGATGCAATAGCGGCTTTCCGTATTGTACAACAGGTGCGGCCCGAAGGCGTCCTCACGCAAGTTTTGACGGGGCACGGTGGGTTCTCTGAATACTTGAATCGCTTCAAGTGTAAGTAGAGCCCATCGTGCGTCTGCGATCCAGGCGTGGCAGAGACTGTCCAGCACATACTCGTAGAGTGCCCGTTATTTATCAGGGAACGCTACCGACTGGAATGTGAGCTGGACAGGAAAATAACGAGGGAGAGCCTGCATGGGCTCATGGACAAGAAATTTAGGGAAAAGTTTTTGGAATATTGCATTAGAGTAGCCACTGCGGTTATACATCGAAATAAAACCTGAGGCGCACCGTGCTTCATTAATATTTCTGTATGATATTTAAATGCAAGCACGGAATGCAGCCAGGACACGTGTAGCCGGCAGTATTTCATGTTAGTACCTAAGCTGTTAATTGTGTAAGACATTTCTGTATATTTTGTTTGCAAAACTGCACTTTTGTGTTTTTGTATCCCTATTTGCTATATATTTGTATTTCTCTGTGATAACAGCACTTTTGCATAACCTTATTTATAAATAAATAGTATATCTTGTAAAACTGTGATAAAAATCCTTTTTGTAATTTATATTTCTGAGATGAACAGAATTTCATGTATATTTTTTGTATTTTGAATCTTTTCTTTTTACTGTGATAAATAAATAAAAACATGCCCATAGTTAGTTAAATGAACCCACACAGTATACATGACGATGAATGCAAGATGAACTAAAGTATGAAGAATAAAAGTGCGAGAGGCATGAAAGATTGAAAGTAATGAATGAAGTTTGCAAATAATAGGCACCAATATCGTTGGCGGGGATTAGTGTTAAGAAAAAAAAAAAAAAAAAAAAAAAAAAAAAAAAAACCCTACCTACCCTACCCTACCTACCCTACCCTACCTACCCTACCCTACCTACCCTACCCTACCTACCCTACCCTACCTACCCTACCATACCTACCCTACCATACCTACCCTACCCTACCTACCCTACCCTACCTACCCTACCCTACCTACCCTACCCTACCTACCCTACCCTACCTACCCTACCCTACCTACCCTACCCTACCTACCCTACCCTACCTACCCTACCCTACCTACCCTACCCTACCTACCCTACCCTACCTACCCTACCCTACCTACCCTACCCTACCTACCCTACCCTACCTACCCTACCCTACCTACCCTACCCTACCTACCCTACCCTACCTACCCTACCCTACCTACCCTACCCTACCTACCCTACCCTACCTACCCTACCCTACCTACCCTACCCTACCTACCCTACCCTACCTACCCTACCCTACCTACCCTACCCTACCTACCCTACCCTACCTACCCTACCCTACCTACCCTACCCTACCTACCCTACCCTACGTACCCTACCCTACCTACCCTACCCTACCTACCCTACCCTACCTACCCTACCCTACCTACCCTACCTACCCTACCCTACCTACCCTACCCTACCTACCCTACCCTACCTACCCTACCCTACCTACCCTACCCTACCTACCCTACCCTACCTACCCTACCCTACCTACCCTACCCTACCTACCCTACCCTACCTACCCTACCCTACCTACCCTACCCTACCTACCCTACCCTACCTACCCTACCCTACCTACCCTACCCTACCTACCCTACCCTACCTACCCTACCCTACCTACCCTACCCTACCTACCCTACCCTACCTACCCTACATTACCTACCCTACCCTACCTACCCTACCCTACCTACCCTACCCTACCTACCCTACCCTACCTACCCTACCCTTCCTACCCTACCCTACCTACCCTACCCTACCTACCCTACCCTACCTACCCTACCCTACCTACCCTACCCTACCTACCCTACCCTACCTACCCTACCCTACCTACCCTACCCTACCTACCCTACCCTACCTACCCTACCCTACCTACCCTACCCTACCTACCCTACCCTACCTACCCTACCCTACCTACCCTACCCTACCTACCCTACCCTACCTACCCTACCCTACCTACCTTACCCTACCTACCCTACCCTACCTACCCTACCCTACCTACCCTACCCTACCTACCCTACCCTACCTACCCTACCCTACCTACCCTACCCTACCTACCCTACCCTACCTACCCTACCCTACCTACCCTACCCTACCTACCCTACCCTACGCGCTCCAAAGAGGATTTGCACAGAAATTGTGCAAATCCTATCGCACCGTATCCCTGAACTCGGCGCTGGTGCTGGCTGGGTTACTACCCCTCGATCTCCGAATACGAGAGGCAGCTGCCCTGTATGAGGCGAGGAGGGGGGTACCCCGGCCGGTGCTAGGAGATAGGGACGTCGAGCGACGCACCGCATTTGCCTCAACACCCCATCCGGCGGAGTATATGAGTCTGCAGTTCACATGCCTGGCAGACCAAGAACAACTCAGTAACCACTGCACTCAAGCAGTGCAGATCTTCACGGACGGCAGCAAAATAGATGGAAAGGTGGGGGCGGCATTGTCTCTTTGGAGCAATGGCGCTGAAACCAAATTCCAGAAATTGAAGCTGTCGTCCTACTGCACGGTCTACCAGGCCGAACTGCTGGCCATATGCAAAGCCACGCGGGAGATACAAAAGAGCACATACGAGACCTACGGAATCTATAGTGACTCAAGATCCTCACTCGATACGGTCGTAAACCACCGCTCTTCTCATCCCCTTGCAGTCGAAATCAGACAAAATCTGCGGCAATGCAAATCCCAGAACAAAGATATATCCTTGTTCTGGATTAAAGCTCACGCGGGAATGCAGGGGAACGAGAGAGCCGACCAGTTGGCTAAGGATGCGGCGCTAAAACTAAAGAAGAGGCCGGACTACGATCAGTGTCCGGTTTCATTCGTCAAGCGGCAAATCCGAAAGGATTCGCTTGCCGAATGGAACCGGAGGTACAGGATGGGTGACACAGCCTCAACAACAAAACTCTTCTTCCCGGACGCTGTTGAAGCATATAAAATAATTAGAAAATTAAGACCTACAGGGGTAATTACACAGGTAATGACCGGACATGGTGGGTTTTCAGAATACCTGAACAGGCTCAGGTGTAAGGAAAGCCCATCATGTGTGTGCGACTCTGACCAAGACGAGACAGTGACCCACCTACTGACGGACTGCCCGGCCTATGGTCTCGAAAGGTACGAGCTCGAGCAAAAGTTGGAAATTGATATAAGACCAGGGAATTTTAATACACTTATCTCTAATAAAAAATACAGCAATGAATTTATTGAATATTGTGTAAACATTGCACAAAAAACGATAAACAAAAATAAATAACATCAATGCTCAAAGTTGTATATAATTATATATAGTCGGAAGCAAACAGAATAATACAAACTATAGATAAAATAGAAATAAGGTATTATTAGTAACATGCTGTATAATAAGTTAGAATAAGGTTGTAGATAATATAAATAAAATAAGATACTCGTCATGTGATAGACTAAGACTGTTATAGAGATAAGAATTATGTAATATTGAATTTTGATTAAAGACGAGTCCCTAAGGTCTCGGATTATGTCCGGGGAACCTCCCTAGCTCGCAGACTCCGCCTTGCGCGGAGAGGTAGGCGCCAAAAAAAAAAAAAAAAAACCCTACCCTACCTACCCTACCCTACCTACCCTACCCTACCTACCCTACACTACCTACCCTACCCTACCTACCCTACCCTACCTACCCTACCCTACCTACCCTACCCTACCTACCCTACCCTACCTACCCTACCCTACCTACCCTACCCAACCTACCCTACCCTACCTACCCTACCTTACCTACCCTACCCTACCTACCCTACCCTACCTACCCTACCCTACCTACCCTACCCTACCTACCCTACCCTACCTACCCTACCCTACCTATCCTACCCTACCTACCCTACCCTACCTACCCTACCCTACACTACCTACCCTACACTACCTACCCTACCCTACCTACCCTACCTACACCCCCTACTACTACCCTACCCTACCTACCCTACACCTACCTACCCTACCTACCCTACCCTACCTACCCTACCCTACCTACCCTACCCTACCTACCCTACCCTACCTACCCTACCCTACCTACCCTACCCTACCTACCCTACCCTACCTACCCTACCCTACCTACCCTACCCTACCCTACCCTACCCTACCTACCCTACCCTACCTACCCTACCCTACCTACCCTACCCTACCTACCCTACCCTACCTACCCTACCCTACCTACCCTACCCTACCTACCCTACCTACCCTACCTACCCTACCCTACCTACCCTACCCTACCTACCCTACCCTACCTACCCTACCCTACCTACCCTACCCTACCTACCCTACCCTACCTACCCTACCCTACCTACCCTACCCTACCTACCCTACCCTACCTACCCTACCCTACCTACCCTACCCTACCTACCCTACCCTACCTACCCTACCTACCTACCCTACCCTACCTACCCTACCCTACCTACCCTACCCTACCTACCCTACCCTACCTACCCTACCCTACCTACCCTACCCTACCTACCCTACCCTACCTACCCTACCCTACCTAACCCTACCTCTACCTACCCTACCCTATCCTACCCTACCCTACCTACCCTATCCTACCTACCCTACCCTACCTACCCTACCTACCTACCCTACCCTACCTACCCTACCCTACCTACCCTACCCTACCTACTCCTACCCTACCTACCCTACCCACCTACCCTACCCTACCTACCCTACCCTACCTACCCTACCCTACCCTACCCTACCCTACCGTAACCCTACCCCTACCTACCCTACCCTACCTACCCTACCCTACCTACCCTACCCTACCCTACCACCTACCCTACCTACCTCCCTCCTACCCTACCTACCCTACCCTACCTACCCTACCTACCCTACCCTACCTACCCTACCCTACCTACCCTACCCTACCTACCCTACCCTACCTACCCTACCCTACCTACCCTACCCTACCTACCCTACCCTAACCTACCCTACCCTACCTACCCTACCCTACCTACCCTACCCTACCTACCCTACACTACCTACCCTACCCTACCTACCCTACCCTACCCTACCCTACCCTACCTACCCTACCCTACCTACCCTACCCTACCTACCCTACCCTACCTACCCTACATTACCTACCCTACCCTACCTACCCTACCCTACCTACCCTACCCTACCTACCCTACCCTACCTACCCTACCCTTCCTACCCTACCCTACCTACCCTACCCTACCTACCCTACCCTACCTACCCTACCCTACCTACCCTACCCTACCTACCCTACCCTACCTACCCTACCCTACCTACCCTACCCTACCTACCCTACCCTACCTACCCTACCCTACCTACCCTACCCTACCTACCCTACCCTACCTACCCTACCCTACCTACCCTACCCTACCTACCCTACCCTACCTACCCTACCCTACCTACCCTACCCTACCTACCCTACCCTACCTACCCTACCCTACCTACCCTACCCTACCTACCCTACCCTACCTACCCTACCCTACCTACCCTACCCTACCTACCCTACCCTACCTACCCTACCCTACCTACCCTACCCTACCTACCCCTACCTACCCTACCCTACCTACCCTACCCTACCTACCCTACCCTACCTACCCTACCCTACGCGCTCCAAAGAGGATTTGCACAGAAATTGTGCAAATCCTATCGCACCGTATCCCTGAACTCGGCGCTGGTGCTGGCTGGGTTACTACCCCTCGATCTCCGAATACGAGAGGCAGCTGCCCTGTATGAGGCGAGGAGGGGGGTACCCCGGCCGGTGCTAGGAGATAGGGACGTCGAGCGACGCACCGCATTTGCCTCAACACCCCATCCGGCGGAGTATATGAGTCTGCAGTTCACATGCCTGGCAGACCAAGAACAACTCAGTAACCACTGCACTCAAGCAGTGCAGGATCTTCAACGGACGGCAGCAAAATAGATGGAAAGGTGGGGGCGGCATTGTCTCTTTGGAGCAATGGCGCTGAAAACCAAAATTCCAGAAATTGAAGCTGGTCCTACTGCACGGTCTACCAGGCCGAACTGCTGGCCATATGCAAAGCCACGCGGGAGATACAAAAGAGCACATACGAGACCTACGGAATCTATAGTGACTCAAGATCCTCACTCGATACGGTCGTAAACCACCGCTCTTCTCATCCCCTTGCAGTCGAAATCAGACAAAATCTGCGGCAATGCAAATCCCAGAACAAAGATATATCCTTGTTCTGGATTAAAGCTCACGCGGGAATGCAGGGGAACGAGAGAGCCGACCAGTTGGCTAAGGATGCGGCGCTAAAACTAAAGAAGAGGCCGGACTACGATCAGTGTCCGGTTTCATTCGTCAAGCGGCAAATCCGAAAGGATTCGCTTGCCGAATGGAACCGGAGGTACAGGATGGGTGACACAGCCTCAACAACAAAACTCTTCTTCCCGGACGCTGTTGAAGCATATAAAATAATTAGAAAATTAAGACCTACAGGGGTAATTACACAGGTAATGACCGGACATGGTGGGTTTTCAGAATACCTGAACAGGCTCAGGTGTAAGGAAAGCCCATCATGTGTGTGCGACTCTGACCAAGACGAGACAGTGACCCACCTACTGACGGACTGCCCGGCCTATGGTCTCGAAAGGTACGAGCTCGAGCAAAAGTTGGAAATTGATATAAGACCAGGGAATTTTAATACACTTATCTCTAATAAAAAATACAGCAATGAATTTATTGAATATTGTGTAAACATTGCACAAAAAACGATAAACAAAAATAAATAACATCAATGCTCAAAGTTGTATATAATTATATATAGTCGGAAGCAAACAGAATAATACAAACTATAGATAAAATAGAAATAAGGTATTATTAGTAACATGCTGTATAATAAGTTAGAATAAGGTTGTAGATAATATAAATAAAATAAGATACTCGTCATGTGATAGACTAAGACTGTTATAGAGATAAGAATTATGTAATATTGAATTTTGATTAAAGACGAGTCCCTAAGGTCTCGGATTATGTCCGGGGAACCTCCCTAGCTCGCAGACTCCGCCTTGCGCGGAGAGGTAGGCGCCAAAAAAAAAAAAAAAAAACCCTACCCTACCTACCCTACCCTACCTACCCTACCCTACCTACCCTACCCTACCTACCCTACCCTACCTACCCTACCCTACCTACCCTACCCTACCTACCCTACCCTACCTACCCTACCCTACCTACCCTACCCTACCTACCCTACCCAACCTACCCTACCCTACCTACCCTACCTTACCTACCCTACCCTACCTACCCTACCCTACCTACCCTACCCTACCTACCCTACCCTACCTACCCTACCCTACCTACCCTACCCTACCTATCCTACCCTACCTACCCTACCCTACCTACCCTACCCTACACTACCTACCCTACACTACCTACCCTACCCTACCTACCCTACCCTACCTACCCTACACTACCTACCCTACCCTACCTACCCTACCCTACCTACCCTACCCTACCTACCCTACCCTACCTACCCTACCCTACCTACCCTACCCTACCTACCCTACCCTACCTACCCTACCCTACCTACCCTACCCTACCTACCCTACCCTACCTACCCTACCCTACCTACCCTACCCTACCTACCCTACCCTACCTACCCTACCCTACCTACCCTACCCTACCTACCCTACCCTACCTACCCTACCCTACCTACCCTACCCTACCTACCCTACCCTACCTACCCTACCCTACCTACCCTACCCTACCTACCCTACCCTACCTACCCTACCCTACCTACCCTACCCTACCTACCCTACCCTACCTACCCTACCCTACCTACCCTACCCTACCTACCCTACCCTACCTACCCTACCCTACCTACCCTACCCTACCTACCCTACCCTACCTACCCTACCCTACCTACCTTACCCTACCTACCGTACCCTACCTACCCTACCCTACCTACCCTACCCTACCCTACCTACCCTACCCTACCTACCCTACCCTACCTACCCTACCCTACCTACCCTACCCTACCTACCCTACCCTACCTACCCTACCCTACCTACCCTACCCTACACGCTCCAAAGAGGATTTGCACAGAAATTGTGCAAATCCTATCGCACCGTATCCCTGAACTCGGCGCTGGTGCTGGCTGGGTTACTACCCCTCGATCTCCGAATACGAGAGGCAGCTGCCCTGTATGAGGCGAGGAGGGGGGTACCCCGGCCGGTGCTAGGAGATAGGGACGTCGAGCGACGCACCGCATTTGCCTCAACACCCCATCCGGCGGAGTATATGAGTCTGCAGTTCATATGCCTGGCAGACCAAGAACAACTCAGTAACCACTGCACTCAAGCAGTGCAGATCTTCACGGACGGCAGCAAAATAGATGGAAAGGTGGGGGCGGCATTGTCTCTTTGGAGCAACGGCGCTGAAACCAAATTCCAGAAATTGAAGCTGTCGTCCTACTGCACGGTCTACCAGGCCGAACTGCTGGCCATATGCAAAGCCACGCGGGAGATACAAAAGAGCACATACGAGACCTACGGAATCTATAGTGACTCAAGATCCTCACTCGATACGGTCGTAAACCACCGCTCTTCTCATCCCCTTGCAGTCGAAATCAGACAAAATCTGCGGCAATGCAAATCCCAGAACAAAGATATATCCTTGTTCTGGATTAAAGCTCACGCGGGAATGCAGGGGAACGAGAGAGCCGACCAGTTGGCTAAGGATGCGGCGCTAAAACTAAAGAAGAGGCCGGACTACGATCAGTGTCCGGTTTCATTCGTCAAGCGGCAAATCCGAAAGGATTCGCTTGCCGAATGGAACCGGAGGTACAGGATGGGTGACACAGCCTCAACAACAAAACTCTTCTTCCCGGACGCTGTTGAAGCATATAAAATAATTAGAAAATTAAGACCTACAGGGGTAATTACACAGGTAATGACCGGACATGGTGGGTTTTCAGAATACCTGAACAGGCTCAGGTGTAAGGAAAGCCCATCATGTGTGTGCGACTCTGACCAAGACGAGACAGTGACCCACCTACTGACGGACTGCCCGGCCTATGGTCTCGAAAGGTACGAGCTCGAGCAAAAGTTGGAAATTGATATAAGACCAGGGCAATTTTAATACACTTATCTCTAATAAAAAATACAGCAATGAATTTATTGAATATTGTGTAAACATTGCACAAAAAACGATAAACAAAAATAAATAACATCAATGCTCAAAGTTGTATATAATTATATATAGTCGGAAGCAAACAGAATAATACAAACTATAGATAAAATAGAAATAAGGTATTATTAGTAACATGCTGTATAATAAGTTAGAATAAGGTTGTAGATAATATAAATAAAATAAGATACTCGTCATGTGATAGACTAAGACTGTTATAGAGATAAGAATTATGTAATATTGAATTTTGATTAAAGACGAGTCCCTAAGGTCTCGGATTATGTCCGGGGAACCTCCCTAGCTCGCAGACTCCGCCTTGCGCGGAGAGGTAGGCGCCAAAAAAAAAAAAAAAAAACCCTACCCTACCTACCCTACCCTACCTACCCTACCCTACCTACCCTACCCTACCTACCCTACCCTACCTACCCTACCCTACCTACCCTACCCTACCTACCCTACCCTACCTACCCTACCCTACCTACCCTACCTACCCTACCCTACCTACCCTACCCTACCTACCCTACCCTACCTACCCTACCCTACCTACCCTACCCTACCTACCCTACCCTACCTACCCTACCCTACCTACCCTACCCTACCTACCCTACCCTACCTACCCTACCCTACCTACCCTACCCTACCTACCCTACCCTACCTACCCTACCCTACCTACCCTACCCTACCTACCCTACCCTACCTACCCTACCCTACCTACCCTACCCTACCTACCCTACCCTACCTACCCTACCCTACCTACCCTACCCTACCTACCCTACCCAACCTACCCTACCCTACCTACCCTACCTTACCTACCCTACCCTACCTACCCTACCCTACCTACCCTACCCTACCTACCCTACCCTACCTACCCTACCCTACCTATCCTACCCTACCTACCCTACCCTACCTACCCTACCCTACACTACCTACCCTACACTACCTACCCTACCCTACCTACCCTACCCTACCTACCCTACACTACCTACCCTACCCTACCTACCCTACCCTACCTACCCTACCCTACCTACCCTACCCTACCTACCCTACCCTACCTACCCTACCCTACCTACCCTACCCTACCTACCCTACCCTACCTACCCTACCCTACCTACCCTACCCTACCTACCCTACCCTACCTACCCTACCCTACCTACCCTACCCTACCTACCCTACCCTACCTACCCTACCCTACCTACCCTACCCTACCTACCCTACCCTACCTACCCTACCCTACCTACCCTACCCTACCTACCCTACCCTACCTACCCTACCCTACCTACCCTACCCTACCTACCCTACCCTACCTACCCTACCCTACCTACCCTACCCTATCCTATCTCTCAAGTTGGATCGAACTGCACATGGTGTGCGAATTTTATTATAATCGGTTAAGTGGTTTAGGAGTCCATTGAGGACAAACATTGTGACACGAGATTTATATATATTAATATTTTATACCAAGTAACAAAATTCTTGCTGTGGAAACCTGGATGTACTGAAATTGGTAAAGACGGTAAGTTAATTTTGTTTGTCTTCCTTCATAGCAGAAAAATATCTGCATTGAGACTGTTCTTGATAATTTACTATCATCAACATCTTCCTGCCCTTGTCCCATCATAAATGTGGTCGGCGCTACACGTTTTCTTCATCCATACCGACCTGTCCCCCGTCACGCTATCACGGACTCTCTTTTCTTTCATAACGCTTCGCACACAGTTCATCCCTCTTTTCATTGACCGTCCCTTTTAGTAACATGCGTTTCATCCCTCCTCATTAAATGAAGTACGAACATTACCAGGTCAAACGGTTTCCTTTAAAATTTTCATTCAGTGGTGCAATTTGTGCAAAAACTCATTTCTCACATCCATTTTTTTTATTCAATATAAATTTCCTGCTGTCCCAGTCTCCTAAATAGATTGACTTCCAGGTGTGTAGGTACCTGGGTGTGCTGTAGTTTAACTTGGCATAATTATTGTAGGTTGATATAATTGTAGGTAAGTAGGGTAGGTACTTTAGGTAGGGTTGACGGGAGCGAAGCCTCGGGCACAACTAGTAAAAGTGTAAGCAATCTTACTATATTTTCTTTTATGGTGAAATAAAAAACTATCTTATGAAAAATTCAAAACTCACTTGGGAAATAAGTGTTTCAATTAGTTTAGCTTAACACGATTTATTTTTGTTAGAAATTATTTATTATGAATGTTTAGAAAGTTTTTATTTATTTGGAAACTCAACAGGTTATTACTAATTTACATGGAGTTGCGGACACCAGCCCGTATTAACTTAAATTAACTTCCTAATTTACATGAGTTATATTGTTAATCTCACTCTCAATGAACAGCTCAGTGCAGTTGCATCAAAGTTACTAGCACAGTGACAGCGAGACAATGACAATAAATTATCTCATAAGCCAATAACAGAGATTCACAGCATTGATAAAGCTAGTTTAGGTTAAATTAGTTAGCTACACACAAGTGCAGCTATTAGTGATCATGTGGATTGAAGACTCATTGATCTTGGTCTTTTTGGGGTTTCATTGGGAGCAAGCGTTCGAAACGTAGCAAAGTGAAGATAGGTGATAATGGTGGGCTGATGCCAGAGCATGAGTGTGCCCAGGCGTTCGCGGACTTCTTCCATTCGGTGTATGGGGCGGTGGCGCCGAGGCTGGATGCGGCTGCAGCCGGGCAGGTAGGGCCCGAGCTCGGCACCCACATTTTCGTGGGGCAGCTGTCTTTCAGCGAGGTGGGTGAGGCGCTCACGCTCCTTAAGCCCAAGCGTTCGGTTGGACCTGGGACAGGCTACACCTCTGACCCGTATTGCACACTTACGGGGGTAAGCAAGGTGACGAATTTAGGACCCTTGGAATTTATTATCATGGTCAATGATCTCCCGGAGGTCATTGAAGACGCTGGCTGCCAATTATTTGCTGACGATCTGAAGTTGTTCATGCGGATAGCCAACGAGTCACACTGTGAAAAGCTTCAGCGTGACATCGATCGGGTGTGGAGAACAAGTTATACTTCAATGTGGCGAAGTGTAATATAATGTCCTTCACGCGGGCCGTGGTACCCCGACGTCACGAATATAGTATGGGCGGTCACGTCATACCGCGGTTGGGATCGGTGCGAGATCTTTGGGTCACCTTTACTGAGGATCTATCATTTCGAACTCATGTCGTGCAAGTATGTAAAAAAGCCTTCAAAAATCTTGGGTTTGTCATGCGAGAAACCCGGGACTTCACTAACATGGCAGCAGTGAAATCACTTTATAATGCGTTGGTGCGAAGTAACTTGGAAACTAGTGCTATTATCTGGAATCCTTATGAAACTAAATATTCTCAGATGGTGGAAAAGATGCAGAACAAGTTTACACGGTATCTCTATATGAGGCAATTTGGCATCTACCCATTTTACCCGCTTATGTACCCAACTCTCTTTGTAATAGGAATGGTTGGGTACTATAAGTTGGAAGTAAGGCGCAATCTTGCTCTGGTTAAATATGTATTTATGATGTTTCGTGGGATGCTAAACAATCCGCAAATCTTGGAATCGTTGGGATTACTCGTTCCAAACATTAGGATACGGTTGGGACCGAGGGAATGTCTGTTTAAAACTCCGGTAGCCCGTACAAACCTATTAAAGTTTGCACCCGTATGTCGGGCGGTTACGATAATTAATAGTATCTCTCGACGGTTGAACATTTTTTCCTGCTCTTTGGCGGAATTCAAGAGGGTGACCGTTAGTGTGTTATCCTCTATGTAGCTACTGCCGGCACAAGGAGCCGTTTCTTGGGACTGGTCTATCATAGACACGAGAAGGTGTGTGATCAGGTTTCGAGAGGTGTCTCTGAGTGTCGCATTGTATGACTACTTTTATTACCTTGGGTTCTACCTGTAAAAATAATTGTATGTGTAAATGAATACATAAATAAATCTTTTTATACTAGGTATAGGTAGATATAATACATGTGTATTTACTCAGACACTTTGCCGATGTTTGAATGTTAGTTCATTGGTAATATTAGATAGTACCCGAAATGTTACAATAAACTTTTATAAGGAAGCCGATTGAATTGAAATAAAAGTACACAAGTATAATATGTGTCAGATTTCTGTGACAGTATGTTGGCAGGATTACTTTTTACCATAACATTACAGCTATTCGCACAGCATAATATGTAGATCATAATCAGCCTTGTAACTTGCCACGGCTGGGACACAGGTCTAGGGAAGGAATGGGCATACATCAGCCCGATTGGTACGAGAAAAAGCTCTCTGTCAGATATCTTTAAAATTTTATTTCATTACGTTATAGGTAAAAGAATAAATTATGATAAAGACTAGGTTGTTACCTATTTATTACTTATCCTTGATCTAATGCCACACCTGTTCTCTGAGCTGAACTTAATGTCGTCATCTGGTCAAATTGGATGCGCTTGTAGGTACTCGTAATAATGGCAACGTTGGATTGTTTGAAATAGCTGCTTCCCCCAAGTGTACTCACACTTGGGGTCTGGTCTTTATTTTATTGCTGTGCTTTGGTGTAGTTGCTGTAGCGATGTAGTTTTATGGATCTGTTTAATACAGCTGCTAACTATCGCCAAACTATACCTATCGTGAACATAAATTTATTCCGGCCCACTTCCGCGATATGCTGGCAACCTTTGACTGTAAGAATATTCATGCGATTCTTGTTTTTGAATCTTGGTTGAAACCTTGTCTTACCTCTTCCTCCTACTCTCTTCCAGGTTTTAAGCTTATCAGGCATGATCGCGCAGTCGGTGGTGGTGGCGGGGTGGCCATTTATCTTCGTAATTACATTCCCTTTTCTATTGTTAACATGTCCACACAACCGGCCCCGCCGAACTCCGGCGAACATCTTTTCCTGGAAGTTGAACTGCATCATTCTAAGATTCTCCTTGGGGTGTATTACTGTCCTTCTCTTCGGATTAATTTCTTCTCTTCTTTCGAACGTATTTTGGAAGCTTTAATTCCCTCTTACAGTCATAGCATCATAATGGGCGACTTTAATACATGTCTCCTTAAAAATGATTTCCGCTCTTCTTCCCTTCGTCATGTTATTGAATCTGCCAATCTTTCTATTCTTGATCTTGGTGCAACTCACCGTTTTCCTAACTCTATTCCCTCGCTTCTTGATCTTATTGTTGTCTCCTCCTTCGATCACGTCACTAAACATGGTCAGTGTTCAGCTGACGCCTTTTCCTATCATGATCTAATTTACGCTTCCTATAAAATTCGACCTCCTAAGCATAAGTTTAAAACTCTTCTGCTACGCAATTTTGATGGCATGGACATTGATCGTCTTCAGCGCCATGGCTGACTGACGAAATTAAAGTTTTAATAAGCAAAAAAGGAGCTGCGAAATTTAGGTTTAAAATTCGGCCAAACAATGTTACCAGGGAAAAATACATCTCAATTAGAAATCATTGCAGCAAGGTGTGTAGGAACGCACAACGCCAACATATTCATAATTCAGTTCAAAACGGTGATCCAGCTAAGGTCTGGAAATTTCTTAAATAATGATTTAGGTATCGGAAAAAAGTCTCATGACACTATTCCTAAAGACATGGACTTCAACTTACGTAACAGTCATTTTTCTACTTCGCCCGTATTGGATGGGGCCACCAAAGCTACTACGCTTAGTTATCTTTCTAATCTTCCGATACCTGATTATTCCTATTTTGTCATAAGTCAATTCACTGCTTGTGATGTTAAAAAGACTATTGTTTCGATTACATCCAACGCTGTCGGTAGTGACTGTGTCAGCCGTAAGATGATCATCCCCATCCTTGATAACATTCTTCCTGTCATTCTTTACATCCTCAACTTCTCTATTTCCAGTGGTGTCTTCCCACAAGCCTGGAAAGATGCCCAAATTATTCCTTTACCCAAAAAATCACATCCTGCATCATTCTCTGACTATCGTCCCATTTTTATTCTTCCTTTCCTATCCAAAGTCCTTGAAAAGCTTGTTCATCATCAGTTTAACACATTCCTTTCCAAGCACAATCTTTTAAATCCTTTCCAATCTGGTTTTCGACGTGGCCACAGCACTACCTCAGCACTTGTGCACATTACGGATGATATCAGGTCAGGCATGGATATGGGGAAGTTAACAGTACTTGCTCTGCTTGACTTTAGCAATGCCTTCAATACTGTTGACTTCGATATTTTGCTTGGCGTCCTATGCTCTTTTAACATATCTCCTCCGGTAATTGACTGGTTTCATAGTTACCTGTTTGGCCGTCGGCAGCGCATTTGCACTGATGAATCTCTATGACCTCTGCCGGTGTGCCGCAGGGTGGCGTTTTATCTCCTCTTCTCTTCGCACTCTTTATTAATGCTATCACTCAACGACTTTCATCTTTCTACCACCTATATGCTGATGATCTCCAAATTTATACCCAAGCCTCTCTCGGAGAGTTATCTAATGCCATTGAGACAATTAATACAGACCTGGCTCGAATAGGTGACTAGAGCACTGATTTCGGGTTGAAGATCAATCCAACGAAGACTCAGGTAACGGTTGTTGGTAGTTCCCGGACTGTCTCTAGGATCGATTGGTCGATACTTCCCCAGGTTTCTTTCAATAATACTATTATTCCTATAAATCATATTGTGAAGAATTTGGGGCTTTTTATCGACAGCACCCTTTCCTGGACCAAACAACTGCAGGAAGTCAGTCGAAAACTGTTTGCGTCTGCGGGTTCCCTGGACGTCTTCGTAATTTTCTTCCCATCACCACTAAAATTGCGATAGCACAATCTCTTCTTCTACCTATTCTAGACTATGCTGACGCCAGCTATCTTGATCTCACCCAAGACCAATTGGACAAGCTTGAGCGACATCAAAATCTCTGTATCAGGTTCATATTTGGCTTGCGCAAGTATGATCACGTTTCCGAATTTCGTACTAAGCTCAAATGGCTTCCTATTCGCCTTCGCCGGAATGCCCACATACTTTCTTTACTTTATAATGTGCTATTTAATCCTTTTACTCCTTTTTATCTCAAAGAACGCTTTCAGTTCCTCTGTGACACCCATTCTAGGTCCTTGAGATCATCGGAATATCTAAAATTAAGTATTCGTATGCATTCCACTTCCTTCTTTGACAAATCTTTTACGATTCAAGGAAAAAGGATTAGGATTAGGATTCTTTTTCGGTTGTGGAATGTATTACCTATTGAAGTGAGACGTGCTCAAACACTGCCAACGTTCAAGAAAGTGGTGAAGGAGCATTACCTTTCACTATAATTTTTATTCTTCTCCTTTCTCTGTTATATATTTGATATGTATTAGTATATTAAGTAATATTGTATGTATGTATTGTATGTTATTAAGTCTAAGTAATATTATTTTTGATATTTTGTACACTGACAACCCTAAATTCTTCTCCTATCATTCAGTCCATCCAAAGGTTGTCTGTAAGAGATTGCCTAGTGCGATAAGACCGCCCATTGTACACTTGTATATTTGAACGTTTGTCCTGTATATTTTTTTGTGGTGTACAATAAAGTATATAATAATAATAATAATAATGTGGATACAGCGATCATTGTACCGATAGTCGTGTCAGCCCATGGCTTAATAGCCACGAGCCTCGACCAACACCTTAGGAGGCTCTCGTTAGGCGGCTGGGTCAAGGGCCTGATCCAGAAAGCAGTACTGCTGGACACGGCTCGTATTGTTAGGAGGTTCCTCTCTCTGGAGCCCTGACCGCCGGTAGCTTGGACCCTGTTCCCGATACCGGTGGGCCTCTATTTTTTATATTTTTAAATGTTTTTCTTTTTTGTGTTTTGTAAAAATATTTAAAAATGTAACCAATAAGAAAAAAGTTGAATAAAAGAATAATAATAATAAAAAAGTGCCTGTGACATACGGATGGACAGACAGACAGACATGACGAATCCATAAGGTTTCCGTTTTTTTGCCATTTGGCTACGGAACCCTAAAACAGGATCGGTTAGCAATAATAAAAGTTTTTGTGTAAATTGCCCATTATCTTGAATCTGTTATTTTTTTATTTTTATTTTATGAAAGCAGTTAACAAAAAGTCAGGGACGGTTTCAGCTTTTTCCTGTAGCCAGTTACAGTTCATGAACACTGTTTAGCGAAAAGCTCTGTCGAACATAGTGGTTGGGAAAAATCACTTTCAACAACGGAACTTTGGCTAGTATAGTGACCGCTGACTGTAACTAAGCGCTTGTTTACAAATCCTGGCTGACCTATGTACGTATACGGTTTGCTATATTTTCACATCCATACAACCGATCCAAATATCCAAACGATCTTGTTCGATCGATCTCTTCTCTCGACCGAGATCTTCTTCGGTCTTGTAATGAGTAGCAAAATTAATTGATGCCTTTTCAAAAATACCTTGAAATATGGATTTCTGAAAATATAATTCCAAACTATTACGTAGGTTACTTCACTTTCAGAACAACATAATTTGAAATTAGACAGAGCAAATACGCCAAACAAACTCACTTTTGCACGTCGAATATTACTAACACTCGCTTTGAACATGCAAAGGTCGCGAAACTCAAAAGTTAAATCTAAAAGCAACGCCTGTTCTGAATATTCCATCAGCTTCCTGAACTTGCAACCACTTTCAAAACATGAAGTCAGAAATAGCTCAAATGATATTGCGGAATAATACTCGAAAATTCATACATTCCGAGAGTGACGACCATGTTTATTTTAAAGGCACACACGTCGGTAAACGTGCCGCCATACATTGGCAAACGTCCTTCATAGGAGAAGCTATATCACATATAATTCGATAGCCGCGTCATTCAGCGACAGTTCGTAACACAGCAGTAGATGCAATGGAATAAGCTATTTGGATAACATACAGGCAAAAATATAATCATCGTCATCATACAGTAGCTGGTCATAGGCCTCTCAAATCGAACGTAAAGTATATCGAATCACAGCAATTCTCGTCTAGCTGCTACCAGCCTCTCTGCGAAAATTGTCGGTCACAGCTACATAGCCTGAGGTCGTCGCAACATACACTTACCAATCTCGGTCTTCACTGCGATATAAAGAGTAAAAAAATGTTTTTGTTAAATTGTTTTGAATCTAATTTGGTGTATAAATTGACTACTTAGGACAATTATAACTTAGTTGCAAGTTAGCTACGTGTACACCAAGCAGCGTGTTCGTTTGTACTCGTACCTACGTCCGTCACATAAGAGGCTATTCAGCGACGTTGTTGCGCTGAAAATGTCCTCCCACGTTTTGTTACTTTACAGCGGGGAAAAACTTGTTTTGTTGTATTTACTTGATGTTGTTTCTGTATTTTCCATTTGATGTGGATGATTCTAATATTTGCACAGACATATATTTGACATAAAAAAAATGTTTGTTGACTTAAGTAAGTTTGCACAGGTAAGTGTGAGCAAAGAAGGAAAAGTTTAAGAGTGGCGCCAGTGACAGAAAAGTTGGAAGGGAATCGTTTGTATTGCTATGGGGACGTGGACGGGGGGATAAGGAGAGATGAAATGCATGTCACTAAATGAGTCCATTTCTAACACAATCCTTCAATCTTCAAATCCTCTCATTCAACATTCAAAGGAGTGAGTGAAAGAATTATGGTTGACAAAAGAGAAAAAATGATGCGCCGAACCCAAGTAGCTTGAGACAAGGTCAGGATGGTTATTATGATAGAGCAGGATGAATAAGAACAGCCTGTGTGAGTGAACAGTGTTACCAAATAGAGTATAAGAAAAAAAAACTCTCTTCATTAATTATGTAATTACCTAATTACATAATTAATTAAGAGAGATTAGACCTACACGCAGTTCATCATATTGAGTTTTCAACCTAATTAATAGTCTATTTGACTAAACTTATTGATGTTGAATAATGATAAAGTTAGAATAATTAAATTACTCCTATTTTGGTTTTTATCTTATAATAGCTTCTGGCAGTGAGAGCCACATGGAAGGAGGAAATTAGTCCAAGGGAACATTCTCCCGGCATAAAAAGTATCCTAATCTAGAACCAGTATCTAGATCAGGACAAGTCTACTCATGTGCCAAGTTTCTTCCATCTATATAGGTTCCGATGTTATGACGTGAAAGGGTAACAAACAGACAGAAAGAGTTATTTTCGCACTTATGTAAATTATATATATATAAAAGCGAATGGTCAGTCACACATTCATTACGAAATATCGAAAACCGCTTGACGTATAAAGATGAAATTTACCAGGGAGGTTCCTCAAGTTACGTAAGTGCGCACTAAGAAAGAATTTTTGGAAATTCTACCCCTAAGGGGGTTAAAAAAGTTTTGAAGTTTGTATGAAATTTTTACAGTTTGTAAATTGGACACGCTCTTGGTTGATAAAAATAATTCATGTATTTATTGGTTTTTGGAAATTCTACCCCTAAGGGGATAAAATAGGGATTGAAACTTTATGTGAAATTTCTTCGGTTTGGAAGGTAAAACATCTGAAATTGTTGGTATAGGTACGCTCTTGGTTAATAAAGATAAAACCGGCCCAGTGCGTTTTAAAAATCACGTTTGTTGAATTGGAGCCCCACTTAAATAGTTATTTTTTTCTATTTTTAGTACTGTTTTGTTGTTATAGCGGCAACATAAATACATCATCTGTAAATTTCAACTGTCTAGCTATCACGGTTCATGAGATACAGCCTGGTGACAGACAGACAGACATACAGACGGACCGTGGAGTCTTAGTAATTGGGTCCCGTTTTTACCTTTTGGGTACGGAACCCTAAAAACAAAGTTTTTTTTTTATTTCTTCCATTCTACCATTAAGGGAGTAAAAAGGGGGTTGAAAGTTTGTATAAAATTTGAACACATGAACTTTTAGATTTTTGCTTTTGGTTGATGAAAAGAATTCATGTAGCTATTTATTGGTTTTTGGAAATTCTACCCCTGAGGGGATGAAAAGATGAAAACTTTTTGGGCTTATATATTTGAAACTTGGCATAAATACTTACCTAAGTAAATATTAGAGGTTTTCATTATTAGTTTTTCAAAACTACTCCTAAAAGACGAATTAGGTTGGTTTTTCAAAAATCTTTATTTTTGAAAATCAAACCTTTAAGGGGCTGAAACGAAAAATTTTGATAAAATACGGATCACGCGAACAAAGTCGCGGCGCGGGCGAAGTACTAGTAATAATATAAGTGCGAAAATAACTTTTTCTACTAACTACTGAAAGTATAGTGGTAAGTCCTAACACCAAGGAGTTTGGACCCATTAGGAGAGTCTCTTTAGTACATTAGATAAGGGTAGATGCTTGTACTCATATACAATTAAATAAAAGATCATCGTACTTAGTTTAATATTTCAAATGGGCCTACGCTACATAGGTACTCGAACAATATTCATGTTTCATTTCACAGAATCCACTGAGTGATAAAATCGGATTACCAAAGTGGCTTGTGGGAGGGTCGCCATCACGAAGAGGAGTGATTGGATTTAACATTTTCTAAAAGTTGTGTCTCTAAAGTTGTAACATAACAATCTATTAAAATATTAGTTTAGGTAAAACGTTACCTTAAATATTATAATAGACAATTCATTTTGTTTTAATGTTTGTGAAGAGTAATCCCTAACAGTACTGATCTGATTTCGAGCTTTTTTCTTTATCCGTGTAGTCTATCTGAATAGTTTAGCTGTTTGTCAAAGCCTACTTCCTATCACGGAAATACTCGGTTCCTCAAGGATAGGCCACTGGAGTGCAGCCGCGGGTAAGCAAGCAATCCTATAATAATCCTTCAATTTTATTTTATGAAGGAAACCTTAAGATTTATTTACTTCACCATCCGCAGCCCGGCTTTGCCCACTGCTAGGCCTCTCTTTTCTTGATTAAAAGCTAGTTTGCATTATAAGTGAATTATTTATTTATGTAAACTTCATAAACAATAGTGGTACATATGTGGACTTAATGTCACAAGGCATTCTCTACCAGGGCAACCTTAAGGTTAAAAATGGCAACTTGTATACGAAAATGTATATACTTACATATATATTAATAATACTATATGTATTAAACAAATAAAATAGACTAATAAATACTTCAACAAATACCAATAAAAAAACGAGTAACCTATCAATAATTACTATGGCCAGACTTCTGTCTGTAGATGAGATTAAATAGTGGTCACGAACTTTTCTTTTAAAAGTGTATTTGCTTTCAGCCATTTTAATGCCAAAGGGCAGCGCAATATTTCACCTTATTTTATACTAATTAATCTCAAAAACGTCTTTTAATCTACAATTCTAAACTAATTTATAGTAATACAAGTGTTCCAGTACATTAACTTCATATAATTGGTTTTCAGAGCAACATTTAAACTGAAGCAACATGTTCACGACTCCTGACTCTCACAGCTTTGTCTATATTTATTTTTAAAGAGTTCGCATTAGTTCGTCATCAAGTTCGTTTAGTTTCAGTGAATTTCAGAGCTTTATTTATTTATTTATTTTATACTTTATTGTACACCAAGATAAAAATAAATCAAAAAGACATCTTAAGTGATAAAGAGTAGCTTGTTCGAAAAGTTTTCTATAAATGGGGTAAAACCTTTTTTCAGTATTCAGAAATTATATTCGGCAGATTTTTTAATTTGGAGATAAGAATAATGTTAAACTCTACTTAATGAAGGGGTTTGACAGGTTTTTAAAGTAGAGATTTGGCAAACACTCAACTTCAAATGTTTAATTCAGAAATCAGGGGAATGACTTATTTCTATTAAGAAAGAAAGACACAAATTTTCATACTTATACAATTTTTGTACTAAAGCGAAAAATGTTTATTAATGACACACGCAGGACAAATTAATAAAAAAAAAAACTAATAAAAATGGATGAATGAACTGTGTGAAGAGTGATATGAAAGAAAAGGGAGTCAGTGATAGCGTGACAAGGGACAAGGCGGTATGGAAAGTAAACATGTTGCCCTGACTTCAAGTAACATGGAATAAGGGCAGGAAGATGATGATGATTTAAACTAATAAAAAGTCCTGTACGAGACTATAAAGGTTCCTATCTCAGCAAAACTCATGTTTAAGTAGCACTACTTAATATAAATTAATATTTACGTGAACCTTTCAACTTAGTTATTACAGTATATGTATAGTTTTATTTATACCTAGACGTACACGTGTCATGCAATATTGATCTCAATCGAATTAGGAGTATAGCCCTCGCCAAACTTATTGGCCGCCCTGAAGTTGGTTTACCGGATGCGCGAGGCACGAAGCGGTGCTGTTTTTGTATGAGATTTCCTACTGCGTAGCCATTGTAGCCAACTTCAGGGCAGCCAATAAGTTTGGCGAGAACTATAACTAGTGTAAATCGATCATAAGTTCCTGACAGCTAATTAGTTTCCTAATTACATAAACGTATCCAAGTCAGATATCTCGGACGTCGGCCTGTACGAGATTAGGATGGCTCTGAAACAGCTCAAAAACAACAAGGCGCCGGGTGATGACGGAATTACGGCCGAACTCCTGAAGGAGGATGGAAAACCGGTCCTTAGGGCCCTTCAGAAGCTGTTTGATTCCGTCATACTCGAGGGAAAAACGCCACAGGCATGGTGCAGGGGTGTGGTGGTACTCTTCTTCAAGAAGGGCGACAATGCCCGGTTGAAGAACTATAGGCCCATCTCACTTCTTAGCCATGTCTACAAGTTGTTTTCAAGACTCATCACGAATCGTCTCGCGCGCAGGTAAGACGATTTCCAGCCCCCCGAACAAGCCGGATGCCGAAAAGGCTTTAGCACCGTAGACCATATACATACGCTGCGGCAGGTTATACAGAAGACCGAAGAGTATAACCTGCCTCTCTGTTTAGCGTGTGGACTACGAGAAAGCCTTCGAATCGATAGAGACTTGGGCTGTACTGCAGTCTCTCCAACGGTGCCAGATCGACTACCGGTACATTGAGGTGTTGAAGTGTTTGTACAAAAACGCCACTATGTCAGTCCGTCTTCAGGATCAGACCGATCAGGCGTGAGACAGGGAGACGTCATTTCTCCGAAACTGTTCACTGCTGCGCTGGAGGAAGTCTTCAAGGTTCTGGACTGGAGGGGGCTGGGCATCAACGTTAATGGCGAGTACATTACTCACCTTCGGTTTGCCGACGACATAGTGTTCATGGCTGAGACCATGGAGAGCCTCAGTAAAATGCTCGATGACCTCAGTAGAGCTTCCGAAAGAGTGGTTCTTAAAATGAACATGGACAAAACCAAGATCATGGTAAATGCCCATGTAACACCCACTCCTATCAAGGTAGGATACTCTACTCTCGAAGTTGTAGACGATTATGTCTACCTGGGACAAACGGTCCAGTTGGGTAGGTCCAATTTCGAGAAAGAGGTCAACCGTCGAATCCGACTCGGCTGGGCGGCGTTCGGGAAATTGCGTGGTATCTTCTCGTCCAATTTACTGCAGTGTCTCAAGACAAAAGTCTATGACCAGTGTGTGTTGCCAGTGATCACCTATGGGACCGAGACGTGGTCGCTCACAATGGGCCTTATCAGAAAGCTCAAAGTCACCCAAAGGGCAATGGAGAGGGCTATGCTCGGAATTTCCTTGCGTGATCACGTCAGAAATGATGATATCCGCAGGAGAACCAAAGTTACCGACATAGCCCGAAGAATTGGCAAATTTAATTGGCAGTGGGTAGGGCAAATTGCTCGCAGAACGGATGGCCGATGGGGCTGAAAAGTTCTGGAATGGCGACCGCAAACCGGAAGACGATACGTTGGAAGGCCTCCCACTAGGTGGACTGATGACCTGGTTAAGGTTGCGGGAAGGCGCTGGACGCGAGACGCACGGGATCGGTCAATGTGGCGACGCCTGGGGAAGGCCTATGTCCAGCATTGGACGTCTTTCGGCTTAAATGATGATGATGATGACGATCCAAGTCAGACAGGTGTGGTGAACTTTTAATAATTCTAAGCCTTTTCAAATTGACTATTTAGCTTGATTTTCATTGATATTAATTAAGGTTTATTTTCCGTTTTCATAGCTACTGAGTTGGTAGGACTGGAGTTTTTATTTTAATTTTAGATATTTTGGTTGCGCTTAACCTGTTTTTCTCTGATGGTAAGTTATGATGTGGTCGAAGGTGCAGCTCGCTTGCCTAGAAGTAGCCTATTCATTCTTGATTTAAAGACCCCGAGAGTGTAGCTATCGGCAAATACAAACTCCGGCAGGGAATTCCGCTCCTTAGCTGGCCAAGAGGGTAATATTTTTTGGAGTTCCTTCTCTTTAAAATGAACTAAACTAAATAAAAGAAAAAAACTAAATATAGGCCTTAATTTTCAATTCTGGATTACCTAAAGCTTCATAATTATTATCATTAACACTTGGGCCCTTTTCTGAAACGATTCATTATGGGGGATTTAAAGGCTTAATGAGTTAAAATATAGTACCGCATGAAGTTAAAATTGAACAAACAAAAAAGCCTTCATAATTAAGCCACTTAGCATTCACTGCCTGATTTTTCCAGTACCGGGCTGAGGCTAGGGTTTATGGCGCAGTTATACCTCTATAACAGATTTTTAAATGAACATCAGGTCTAAACGCCCATTCGTAATTATTTGGAAACAGAAATTAAACCAGAAATTATACCAGACAATTTTCGATTTTATTTTATAACACAGTGTTTATAATTTGTAGAGTTATAAAACGCGAACGAAAAATAGACCACACCAGAACCACCGAGAGTATTTTTATAAAATTTTACCGTCCCAAGGACATTTATCACACTAGAAAATTGTCTACTGTATCTCATTATCATTTCGGCCGAAAGACGTCCAATAAATATAGGCTTCCCCCAAGTGTCACTACATTGATCGGTCCCGTGCGTCTCGCACCCAGCGGATTCCCTCAACCTTCACTAGAGAATCGGTCTACTCAGTGGGAGGTCTTCCAACGCAACGTCTTTTGGAACGCGTATTTTGATTATTAGGGATAGTATAAAAGACTACAAAATTTTGGATTGCGTTGGAAACTGCTTTGGCGGATATTGTAGCCTTAAACAGAAAATTTGGCATAATTTAATTGCATTTTGGTCCGTAAGCGCTATAGTTGTATTCAAATATAAATGTGCCAGGAAAGATGCGGCCCGCTAAGAAGTACATTTAGTTGGGTATTCAAAACATTTAAATATTAAAGAGTTATGAAAGGTGGTTTCTGGAGTTTCAGTAAACTTATTTTATGCTTAAAGGATAAAGAAAGTTAGATAATTACTCAGAAAATAAATATGAAAATAAATAAAATAAGAAAGACGAAAAAAAACGGACAGTCACGGGGTTTGCCGACAAAAGTGTAAACTTAAAACTTTGGCATAACTAGCCGCTAATAATAAATAGACCGCTGCGCGTCCTGAAGAAACCATAACTTTTACCCCACCAAAAATCACTCTACGCAGCTATAGAAATTTCAAAAAATAAACTGGATATTTAGGTACATACACATACGTCAATCTACAATTTCATTGATTTTTCCAGTAACGTAAACAAATTAATAAGTAATTTCAAGTTTAAACGTCTTCACTTAGTTCAACTTAAATTGAACATTCAAAAAGTAACTGTTATATAAAAAACATTTTGACACAAAAATCAAACCGACTTCCAAAACAAAATACTACAAAGCGTAAAATAACTTTCTTTGCCGAAGTCGTAAACGGCAAATAATAGGACAGCGAAGAGCGAAGTCGGTGTCTTTGGTACCTATTGTTTTCCGTTTTTAGCCATCTGTGGTCTTCTTCATTAGTTCCATTTCACATAATGACACTCTTCCGAGTGTTAATTATTGCATTGTTGATAAAAATACCAAAATCGCTATATGTATGCCTATAATATTTGAGGAGTTCCCTTGATTTCTCAAGGATCCCATCGTCAGATCTGGTTTCCTTATAATGGTACCACCCTTGGAATATCTCCTTTCCAACAAAAATAAATAATCATCAAAATCGGTTCATAAACGAAGAAGTTATCTGCGAACACACATAACAAAAACATAATTATATATCTGGTCAAATTGAGAACCCACCTCCTTTTTGGGAAGTCGGTTAAAAACAAGTTATTGGCAAAAATTTACTACTCGTTTAATTAGTTAATGGTTTTTGTGTTGAATTTTGGATGTTAAAAAAATACCTTCTATTTATATTTCATAATATCCTTCGTATAAAATATACACACATATTTTTAAAATGACTTAAATCCATTATCGGAAAAAGCGTCCCGACGCCTTTGCGGAAACGTGCTCATTTTTTTATAGAAGCCAGTATGAGACATAAAAGGATATGAACTTTCGGAATGGCTCGGACATGTCATACGTGTGGTCTTATAGAATGCTGAGGGAAAGAATAGATAAATAAATACACAATGCGGTAAAAGGAGGATAATAGAGGATTATAACATAACCTACTTATCTTACTACTGATACTAATACTAATTGCCGCTCGTGACTCCGGCCCGCATTGTATTAGTACTTCTCCCAATATCATTATATTTTTTATTTCTGTAAAGTTTTATCAAAAGACGTTTAGTAGTTTTTGCGTGAAAGGGAAACAAATATCCATCCATCCATCCTCAAAAACATACACCTTTATAATAGAAGTAGGAAATAGGATGTATCAGACAGGTATTTCATAAGGCTTCTGATCATCTTGACCCTGATTCAGAAGGCATAAAGGTCGCCCTAGTGTACACAATAGACATAGTGACACTGGTAAAACTGGTGTGATGACTTGGGTATGTTCATGTTAGATTAGCCAGCGAAAGCAACAAACAGTTTTCTGTAAGGCTATGAGAGTAACCTTTCCTCAGCTGCGGGCTAGCGTTGTTTGTGAAAATCCCAAAAACCTTAAAAAATAATAAAAACTGTGAAATAGGCACCAGAATTTATTTTACAGAATTCTTCATTTAATGGTAATAATTGCTTACGGGACAGAGACGTAATCACTCACAATGGGCCTCATCAGAAGGCTTACAGAGACCCAAAGGGAAATGGAGAGATCTAGAGCTCGGCGTTTCCTTGCGTGATCGAATCATAAATGATGAAATCCGAGAAAACCAGGGTAACCGATATAGGCCGAAGAATTGCCAAACTGAAGTGGCAGTGGGCAGGGCACATTGCTCGTAGAAAAAATGGATGTTGGGCCCGAAAAGTCCTGAAGAATCCCTGTACTGAAAGAGGTCAACCGTCGAATCCGACTCGGCTGGGCAGCATTCGGGAAGTTGCACGGTATATTCTCGTCAACTTACCACAGTGTCTCAAGATGAAAGTCTATCCCAGTGTGTGTTGCCAGTAATGACATATGGCTCTGAGACGTGGTCGCTTATAATGGGCCTCATCAGAAAGCTTACAATCACTCAAAGTGCAATGGAGAGGGCTATGCTCGGAGTTTTCTTGCGTGATCGAATCAGAAATGTAGAGATCCGCAAGAGAACCAGGGTTACCGACATAGCCCGAAAGAATCGCCAAACTTAAGTGGCAGTGGGCAGGGCACATTGCTCGCAGAACGGATGGCCGATGGGGCAGAAAGGTTCTGGAGAGGCGACCGCGTACCAGATGACGAAACGTTGGAAGGCCTCCCACTAGGTGGAGCGATGACCTGGTCAGGCTGCGGGAGTCCGTTGGATGATCTTTGACCAGTGCGGCTGAAATGATGATGATGTATTGCAAAATAAAATCAAAATCAATACTTTGCTTAGCTGTCTTGATGAAAAAATGTGTTTAACTTTTTGCGTAGGCTATAAAAATTCTTAATCAAAATACCCATCTACAAGGATCTTGTTAAGAAACATCCCTTTTGGCGTTTTACGAAAATAACACAATACTATTTGAGTAAGTATTATAAAAGTCAGTGTCCTGAAAACTGATCAGGTGTTTCGAGCCTAATTAGTAGGTCAGGTGTTTCGAGCCTATTTAGTAGGTAGGTACGTGGAAACATTTGTTGTTTTTACCTTTGATGCTGACAGTACCTGCCTACAGGTATATAGGATACGTAATTGATAAACCTGTTCTAGAAAACTTGTAGGTTTATGTGCCTAAGCTATATAAATAAATATTTGCTTAAGAAATTATAGATTGACTTCCAATATAAAAATCTGTGCTTATTAACTATGAAATACTGACCGTGGCAATCACATCTATGATAAGTTAACCAAACGAAATATTAAAGCCCGATTTCCGAATTGGAAGTTGGGTGTTTATCAAACTCTAGTCTAAAAACTGATCAAACTTTGGCAGTAAAATAGGGTTTAAACGTTCTTTATTCTTAATAATCAATTCAGAAACCGGTCCTATTTCATTTTCAACCTCATTTAATCTCTTCAAATCAATTATTTTCAGATGGAGTACATTTAATTGAATAATTAATTGATATTTTATGTGTGGCTGGTAACTTCGAGGCAGTTATTTGATAAATAAGGTTGCTTATTTTAAAAAGCAATAACATTTTATGAAAAATCTCTTAAAATATTATTAAATGATCCTTTCTGAATACTGATGAAATATGTAGTCCCTGGTAAAGCAAAATCAAGCATGTTATTTACTAACATGCTTGATTTTGCTTTTAACCCTTCGCTAGACATTAATTAAATATTTACGAAAGCTGTACAAAAACAATTTAATTAAAATGGACAATCAAATTATTATATTTTTGAGATTGGGATGGAATCTAAGGACGAACATTTCATAAGTTATGAAATCTGCACTTATGAGTAATTGCTGATGAATTGTGTTAAAAAAGTTGTGGGAATTTATTTGTTTTCTAGCCATACTTGAACGATAATTTAGCTTATACTTCTATACTATAATCTATAACACAGATAATATAATACTAGCCTCATCCCATACAAAGAAACCGTGCCGACGTAACTAGCGTTTTTCATCTGATCATACCGACTATTTTTTGTAAATCGATCGCGTTCGGTTCCGTTCCACAGCTATAGATATATCTATCTCCGTGTATGTGTGAATTTAATCAACTGAAACATATTTTCGCAGAAAATAAATAAATATAGGTCTATGTGAATGCCTGTCATAATAAGATACACAAAGAATTTAATATAAAAATAATTAAAATATGTGTTACCGATGCAAACGTTTTCATTTTATTTTTAGATTTTTACTCGTCTTTTTTTGCTCGTGCAACGCGCGAAGTACGTTGACGCACGGTGTAATAATGTCTTAAGTGTTAAAATGTAACGTTTGCAATATCGTCATTGACGAATTATTAGCTTATGTGCAAAACAAAATTTCTGTAATTGATGAAGAAACGCTAAAGAGAATATGTGTGTCTGCATTCACTAGCAGTGAAATCAGCAAATCAAAGTCGTTGTTATTCGAATCGCTGCCAACGGATCAACGTAAAATCACAAGAAAAAGGAAAGGGAAGGAAGAAAGAGACCTAGACGACATCGTTAGTGTGTTCAAAAGTACAGATCCGGATGTGATTCCAGTTTTTGTGGCAAAGGTGCTTGAAAAACTACCCCCAATATTGTTCGATCATCTTGATTGCACTAAACTACTTAAAGATATACTGAAGTTAAACTCAGAAATTGAAAATATCGTCAATACTTATGCTACTGTCAAACAGCTTGAGGATCTAAGAGCAGATATACGTGATTTAAAGCACGCATCACTACCTCCACCAAGTTATCCGTCTGGGTATGTGAATATGAGACGGGGTGCTTGGAATCAGGAGAGTGGGCCTATAGGGATGACTTTGAGCCACAACTACACCTCGGACGAACATGACGTGCAACAGTCGCATACTAGTAAGCAGAAAAACTCCCCCACATCGATGCCGTCCCCTGATAATAATTGTCAAGTGGGTATTGTGTGTACGCCGTTACCGCGAGTCATGCAGAAAGATGAGTCACCTAGCGTACCCGTCGCGGCGGCGAAGTCGGTGGCGCAGGCGGTCAGCTGTGTTGGAGGTTTGGAGGGGCGAGACAGGCCGTTATCTAAGATTGCTAGCCCAATTATATCCAAACACACAAAACGAGTTGAACAGAAACCTAATGAGAATATCGTTGGTCAAGTTGTGCGTCAACTACCCGAGATCGCAAAAACAAATTGTGAAAAGGAAGATACTCCTTGGCAAACTGTAAATAAGAAAAGAAAACATAAGTACAGGTATTTGGGCGAAAGAGGAAAAGCTGAGCCACCAATATCTTCCTTTAAAGCTGCCAATAAGAAAATACCTATTTTCATAACAAATGTGCATCTTGATACGTTGGAATCCGATATAGTAGACCATATAAAATTAAAAACACAGGAGAGGGTATTCCTTGAAAAGATCAACACGAAAAAAGTGTTGGATCACAAAGCTTTCAAATTCTTTGTGTCGGAGTCTAAAGTGGATATGTTTTTAGACGAAACTGCATGGCCTGAGGGTATTATCTTTAGGCGCTTCGTTCACTATAAATATCGAAAGGCGGACGAAGGGTCCGCTGCATTCGGCCCAGTGTCCTCTGATAATGGATAGTACGACCTATAAGTTTGCCAGCTATAATTGTAAGAACGTAAAGAGTGCGCTCAGCGATGTTCAACGTTTATGTGACGAGTGTGTACTGATAGCACTACAGGAAACTTGGCTGCTTCCAGAAGAGTTGGCGTATCTGAGTTGCATAGATAGCAGATTTGGTTCCAGTGGGACATCGGCTGTTGACACGACGGCGGGCCTAATGCGCGGCAGGCCTCACGGTGGGACGGCGCTGCTGTGGAATACAAGTGTTTTTCCTAGTGTTACAGTGATAGACTGCGATAATCCGCGTGTGTGTGCTATTCGTGTTAATGCGGCCGATAGTCCATTGATAGTAGTGTGTGTCTATATGCCGACAAACAAATCAGACAACCTGCCGATGTTTACTGATTGCATAGGAACTGTAAGTGCTATTAGTAATGACTATGTAAACGAACCTATTTTTATTTTAGGGGATTTCAATGCTCATCCTGGAGAATTATTTTTTAATGAGTTGAATATTTTATGTGATGATTTTAATTGGGTAATTTGTGATGTTAATATGTTAGGATTGACCTCGGAAACATTTACCTACATAGATCAAGCCTGTGGGTCGAAGCGCTGGCTTGATCATTGTGTTATGTCGCAATCAGCTGTTGTCTCTGTGTGCAATGTGTACGTTAATTATGACGTGCTGTGGTCGGACCATTTTCCCGTGATATGTGAATGTAAACTAGAACATTTGACTCCTCTTAGAATTGCGTCATGTGTCACTGACAATCGGGTCATGTGGGGCGAAAAAACCGCAGACGACATCACACAATATCGAACTGAATGTCATAAACGTCTCAGACTTATTGATTTTCCGAATGAATTTCGAAGGTGTAGTGATCAGTACTGTAATGACCTGACTCACAGCACAGTTATTGACAAAATGTACTCCGACATCGTGCTGGCGGTATCACAGGCTGCGGTGGGGAACCGGGGGGGCAAGCGTAAGCAGAGTAAACGTCCACCTAGAACCATTGTTGGATGGAGTAAAATTGTGAGCGACAGTCACGGGGCGGCCAGGGCGAGTTTTCGGGAATGGCGGTTGTGTGGTAGTCCGACTACTGGTGTTATGTTTGCTAAAATGTGTGAGACCAGAAAAATATTTAAGTCGCGTTTAAAATGGTGTCGGAACCATCAAAACCAGCTACAAATGGATGTTCTGGCAGCTAAACATAGCACGAAGGATTTTAAGGGGTTCTGGAAAAGTACTAACCGTTTGAGGATACGGCCTGGTCTCCCCGTGAGTGTTGACGGGACGAGTGATTTGAAGGGTATAGCTGACAAATTTAAAAACAACTTTTTTGTAAGATCACCGTTGGGATCGTCCTCTTCACTGGGGCGGGGTGGTGTGAGTGGGGAATATGTTAATACCAGAATATCAGCCAGGGATGTTTCATTGGCAGTAAAATCGATTTCCCATGGGAAATCACCTGGTCATGACGGCTTGGGTGTGGAGCATATACAGCATGCTGGGCCTCATATGTGCAGGGTGTTGGCTATGTTCTACAACTTTTGTATTTCACACTCATACCTGCCGGCTGACATGTTGAGGACTATCGTAGTGCCTGTAGTAAAAAACAAAGCTGGGGATTTGTCGGATATATCTAACTATAGACCTATTTCTCTAGCTACAATAGTTGCAAAAGTGTTTGACAGCATTCTTAATACACAATTAAACAAATACATAAAGCTACATGACAATCAGTTCGGGTTTCGGCCGGGAGTGTCTACAGAAGCTGCAATATTGTGTCTTAAGAGTGCTGTTAAATACTACACCGAGAGATCAACATCTGTGTGCGCTTGCTTCCTCGATCTTTCCAAAGCCTTTGACCTGGTCTCTTATGATATCTTGTGGAACAAGATGAGATCATCCCAGATACCGTATGAACTTATTAACATCTTTAAGTATTGGTACGGGAACCAGGTGAACAACGTAAAGTGGGCAGGCACTTTGTCGGACCCCTATAGGTTGGAATGTGGGGTGAGGCAGGGGGGGTTGAGCTCTCCCTCCATTTTTAACCTGTATGTGAATGGACTGATCGAGGCGCTCAGCGAGCAACATATCGGTTGTCACATAGATGGCGTCTGTTTTAATAACATCAGCTACGCGGACGATATGGTGCTGCTGAGCGCCTCGGTCTGTGGACTCAGGAGGCTGATGAGTGTATGTGAGGAATACGCAGCTGATCACGGGCTCCGTTATAATGTCAGGAAGAGTCAATGCATGGTTTTTCAAGGTGGGCCTAGGAAAGTGCGAGATATGCCACCCATAAAGCTGAATGGCGTACCCTTGGAAAGGGTCGACATTTTTAAGTACTTAGGACATTTATTGACTCCTACCTTGAAAGATGACGCGGACATTGAGCGGGAGCGGCGGGCGCTGTCGGTCAGAGCGAACATGGTTATCCGCAGGTTTGCACGTTGCTCTAAAGATGTTAAAATAACTCTTTTTAGAGCCTACTGCACTACACTGTACACGTGCAGCTTGTGGACTGACTATACGCAAAAGTCTTACAGCGCCCTTCGTGTCCAGTTCAATAACGCGTTCAGGATGATGTTGGCGCTCCCCCGCTTTTGCAGCGCATCGACTATGTTTGCAGAAGCGCGCGTGGATTGCTTCCACGCCACTATGCGCAAGAGAGCCACGTCGCTGGTGCGGCGAGTGCGGGGGAGCGCTAACAACATGCTGGCCGCGCTCGCGGGAAGGCTTGATTGCTCCATCATCTCCCACTGTTGTAAGCGACATGTGGCAGGCTGATGCGACTGACAGACCTGGTTTTTTTGTTTTTTTTTATATGAATAATGAATGTTAATTGAGTTATTTTTATTTTATTTTTAGTGTTAGACTTATTATAATATAATTGAATTAAGTAAATGAAATTGTTTTTAATATTGTGTATGTAATGTGACTGTGTAAATGTATTATTTCTATTATGAGTCAGTGATACTTGAATTAAATGATTTTATTATTATTATTATTATTATTATTTTGGCACCAAAGCAGAAATATTTAGCATTTTGGAATACCTAGTTCTTTTACACTACGAATTTCTAGACAGGACAGATTTTACGATTTCAGTATGGGTGGCATAATGTCTTTCAAATGGAACTTTATCTTTGTTTTATCTCGAGAGTGTATAATTGAGGACCATTACAGGTCGTTGGATTTAGAGTGGTAGAATATTAGGTATTCCTCTATTAAATAAACAGAACATGTATAATTGCTAGTGTTATTTTCGTTACGTATTAGTTGTATATAAAGAATGGAGTGTATTAGTTTAAGAGTTATTTTATACCCTGGGGTATTCTTAATAAGAAGCCTCAGAAACAGAGATTCGAGCTCTATGTGAGTGAGTTTTGTATTAAGATTTTAATGGGGTGCCAAAATAAAACGATTAAACTTAGTGATAAGCCGGCTAAAATCGTACATTATGTTAACAACTTCATCACCATCATCATCAACAGCCTTTTTTTATGTTCCCACTGCTGAGACTCAGGCCTCCTCTTATAGTTAGTGGGCTATAATCCACCAAGCGGCCCAGTGCGGATTGGTAGATGTCACATGTCTTCGAATTTTTGATTCAAGGACATGCCGGTTTCCTCACGATGTTTTCCTTCAACGTTTTGAGAACAGTGGTGATTAAATAAATTACACAAAGTAATGCGCCTGCTCGGGTGCGATCCCACGACCTACATCTCGTAAGTCGGGGCCGCAACCACTGCGCCACCACTGCTCTCGACAATTGTATTATGTATTTCTGGAAGTACATATACGTGTTTTTTTTTCAAAAAAACGGATTTTTGTCGGGCACAAAAAGTACCTATGTCATTCGAGAAATCTTTTTGAGAGTTTGTAACTTGTTGGACGATTTAACCGGCTTGTCTTTATTTCAGTCATTTTATTCTGGCACCCAATTGAAATCACAACAAAAAACTCATTGAGGGATCAAAGAAACAGAGTACATAAGACGCTTATCATCAAACGCAAGCTTCGAATTCACAAGACAATCGGATTACGCAGTTGTTGGCAGTAGATAAGCTGACAACTGTCATGTATATTACAATCCAATGTGCTACAATCACTGACCTCTATTATACAAGTACGCTGGACTAAACATACTATATGAAATGACAGTTGATTTTTGTGCTGATTCAAAACGCCCCGCTCGAGCGTATCAGGAACTAAAATTGACACATTTAGAGATAGGATACTACCGATATTTCAAAAAATTAGGTAATACTAATATATTTGACTGGAAATATTATAATATTGTAACTAATATATCAGTATTAGTAATATTTTTAAATTACACTAATATCAAAAATAGTAGTCATGGCAAGGCGTATCACTCATTTACTGTATTGACTTCTCGTAGTATATTGGAACTAAATATCTCATATTGGTATTGGTGATGAATGTTAGGTATATGAATGCCTAATAATCAGTAATAATATGTTCAAAAGCGATGTGTAATACTAAATTCTGGAATCATCATCATGATCATCCACAGCCCAACTTCGCTCACTGCTGAGCACAGACCTCTCTCTTGTACCAATCACCACGTTCCTGAGCCTGGAATAATATCATGATAGTTATAATTATATTAACAAATGTTTTGAAGTCAAATAATTTATTATCTGCGTCTGAAACAGAGTTAAAGTCTTCACCTAGCTGGAATGCGATACCACTCTTATTTGCACCTTAACACTACAGAGACAGGATCTCAGCGATGATAGCGAGAAATACGTCCGTTGTAAATGATTATTCATCACATTTATTATTATTATTGTATAAATGGTGTTCCCTTCACGAACCCGATGGGCGTCAACCGAGTGAATCCGAACGATTGTAAGTATTAACTAACTAGTGTGCGAGGAGATACTTGCTCAAATAAACTGGTTTTAAGGATAAGTTGTTAGCCTATCCCCGGTATTTAAATCTCACTGATCTGACAGTAATGTGCTATAACTTTACTAGCACGCTATCCACTATTTTATAGCTTGCAATATGACTGAAAATATTTTTCAGTTAACCTTGACAGCAATTATTCTATTACTTAAAAATTAATCATAATAAAAATAACTGTTTTTTTTCTCTTACGTATTAAATTATTCTCACGATCGATAAAACCCATAAAAGTATTTTACCGAAAGCTGTGTCCCATCTCTAATATTAGTTCCATGCGACTCTCACGTTAAGTCGCGTTGCTATCAGCGCCAAAATGGCGATAATCAAATGTCTTCATTTTGTCATCGATAATATGAAGTCCAGTGTACAATGTATGATAGAGGTCAGTGGCTACAATAAAGAGATTAAAATAGTATCCTGCTAAATGAAGATTGTATTTTTGTATATTTGTTGATCAATCATTTTTCAATGGCTGAATGGTTTAAATTATGTTTGAGAAATACATATAATTTATGGTTATAAGAAACTTTTAATCCCGGTAGGACGAACCCGTGAACTTTATTTCAACTAATCTAGTTTTGAATAAATACAATATTTTCGTTATGGCCAAAAACGACTTTACAATATGCAAAGACCTTGGTTTACATAAAGCTACAGTTTTCAGAATTGTACTGCCCTATATTTCAGATATAAACTTACAAAAACCTGTACTAACCTGAAGCATATTTCATCAAACTTTCTATTTTTAAACGTTGAGTTTATTTCAATTTTGCTAACTCATCGGTTCAACTTTAAGGCGGCATTTTTACATATTCTCTCCACGTATCTTCCCCTTTTACATATTTTCAATCAACTTTGCTAACATTTGTGTGTTTCCAATTCACTGGAATTGTTACTTACGCAAATGGTTACGAAATTAAGTTTTTAAAGTTGGTTTTATTATGATCTCATAAATGTCTAATGTCATTGCATATACGCAGATTTAAAGTTATGATTGTGAAACTGACTTGATTGTGACTGTTTTATTTGAGCAACTAGAGTACCCTATACTGTTTACTATTTTCAAATTAGATTACATAATCTTATCTTTGTTTGGGTACATTCTAAAATGGACCGTATCGTAGTTTTGTAAACCTTTTGACTCTGCTCAGGGATGAATATTTACAAAATATCTAATATTATATTTTGAGTCTAGTCTTTGCATAAAATCGTTACTGCTAGGAGGCGGACGAATCCAGGACGTCTTAAGAAATTACAGATGTTTAGTTTTATTAACTTTTCAGTAGTTATCCTGAGTCTGGATTTGAGCCAATTTGATGGCAAAATGCTTGCCACCGCTTACATGGGACAAGACTGGCGAAGTTTGTGACCTTTGTCTAACACTTCGGGGAATACAGGCGTGATGTTATGTAAATATTATTGTTCAATATTTAGACGAAGGATTGAAGTACCTTTTGTGTACTACTATTATTACTTTTATTAATTTAGGCTGGGCAGTGGGTTTGGCCCCGCAGACTATCAAATTACTAAAACAATTAGTATATTTCATGCAGTTTTCAAGTCTTTACAAAATAAAAGCTCCGTTTAAAGAATATCGAGACCGGGGATCGGTCGAGAATGAATGATGATAATGGCATTAGAATGATTTTTTTAAGAAAATGCGGCAAAAGTACTCACATATTTTATACTTTCAGAAACAAAAAAAAGGATTAGTTTGGGACCCATTATGATCAATTATAGTTTAAATTTATGAATAAACTGTTGTCTACTATAGCCATATATTATTTGAATGGACATTTAAATGAATAAGCGTATTGTATCTGTATCAGAAAATAGACAAATGGCAAAATTTGGGATAAACAGGGATGATAACAACGTAATAAATCGGTTACGTGATATTATTAATTCAGTTCTAAATTTTCATACATTTCCTTTTATATACAAAAGGCTTACTGGACAACGGTAGAAGCAGAAAATGTTAAGGAAAACCCAAATAGGGACCTTTCGTAACGTGATCTACTAAGAGAACTCAAGTAAAATTTTACAAAAATATATTTTTGTTATGAGTTTCCTTTCAAGGAAAATATAAAAAATTTGCTCTAAGAGACGATAAATTTTCAAGTAAATGTCAGGACTGTCTTATCTTTACAAAGAATATTTCCTATATTGACTCTGTAGTTGAGTTTTTTAGTCTATTTTATTTTCTAGGCGAAGAGCCAGGTCTCGCATCACACGTTGGGGACTCTCGTGATTTTATAAAACATATACACTCTATGGTTGCGAACCTTGTCTCGGTGATATTTCAGTAATGTTTTAGATCTAGCTTTTGAAATACACACTTTGCGACGTAGGTTTGTTTGTAAAATATTGTTTTTTTATTTTAGATATTTCGAAAAGAAATGCGTTGTTCATTCATCAAGATTTTTCTTGGACTTTCAAGTTTTTCTTCATCTACACTTTGCTGTCTTTTACCAATAAACTCTCTAGGGGCTATCGATAACTTAACACAATGTTTTTTGTTTTTTTTATGAAAACTCTCTTTTCTTTTTTCTTACCTTCTTGAGGCGCCTTTTTGGTACCCTACTCTGCACCCCCACTCATTAGCAAAAAATACCTCTACTTCTACCATATTTTGCGACTATACGCATCTTTCCCGCCAGTTTGGATGGAACGGAATATTTCCAGTTTATACCGCCATCTCCTAGAAGGCCTGCCATGACTCCGTCTCACCGCCTCAGGCTACTAGTTTTGTGCTATTAGGGCCCACAGTTCATCCACGCAGACATGGCCTCATTACGTTTGTCTGAAAAAATAACAGGAAATCTTATTTTTCACTAATAAGGCTTCAAATAATACTCATTGTATTTCTTTACATAGTTTTCTAACGAAGTGGTTTGCATATATCGCAGGAAAATGAGGATCCAGGGATTTTACAAAATCCCTAGGGAAACCACGAAATCACGGTAGATGTCTAATATTTATTTAGGATCACCAACGAGTTACGTAACAATTAAAACTTAAATAATACGAAAATCTTACGAAAAATGTTTTTGATATGTCAGAATGCTAATTTAATGTTAGTGATATGTCGTTTCACAAAACTAAATTCAGTAAAATATCGAAAACACAGACTCTAGAGAGTAAGATTCAGATTCAAGAGCGGACATAGCCGTGATGATAAAATGCTATTTTCTCTTAAACCTTAAGTGCAATGCAAGACATACTTGGCCAGGAACTAAGATTTTCGTTACAAAGATTATATTTTAACTCTTTTGAAATATTGGAAATATTTAAACTCACTTATATAAAACAAGAACCGGAACAACGGGAATCAAACTAGGTCACAAACCGCGGCAGCAAATCATTCAGCCACTTCGCTAACCTGCTGTCAAAAATAAATAGTTACGAAAGTACTATTCACCCTCAAATTGCGTGTGTGTAAATATTTTATGAAGACACGTGGCATTCATTACAACCATAATCAAAAGTGGATTCATAACATGGTTTAGTAGAAATTGAAGTTTATTTAATATCGCATTCTATGAAATTAACTTGACGTCTGAGCTGCCTCAATAATCTGGTTTTAACCATTTACAGTTCTGATGTAGATACAAAAAAACCACTGTATTAAGAATACCCTTAGGTATTTAGCTACTGCTGTTCTTACTATATAACGAACTAATCTATACTATAATACTCTATAATATATAATGTAATATTATAAAGCTGAAGAGTTTGTTTGTTTGAACGCGCTAATCTCAGGAACTACTGGTTGGAATTGAAAAAATATGTTTGTGTTGGATAGTCCATTTATTGGGGAAGGTTATAAAACATCACACTAGGACCATAAGGAATGGAGCATACATTAAAAATGTTGCAAAAACTGGCAAAATTATTCCGTTTTGAGAGCTTCCGTTGCGTGCGCTGCGTAAAAGGTTCTACTTACGCAACAATCATGTATGTAGGGTAGATTGGTGGTAGGTAGCCAGTTTACGGGAGCAACAGGGGACAGCTAGTCTATTATAAAGGTGGGCGTATAAATGTCTAGATCACAGAGCATGGAGATACCTCCGTAGCCAATGCTAGAGACTACATTGTGAATACTTTTCATACAAATCAAGCGTGTCAGTGAGCGTCATTGTTTACTAATCGAAATGGACGCTCGTGACATATCTGATTATTAGCTTCTGCCAGCGGCTTCGCCCGCGTGAAAAGTGCTTTTTCATCCCAAGGGAATATTATAACGGGTGCAGCCTATATGCTTTTTCAAAATATAATCTATATGATTGAGAAACAAACATGCACCCATATATCCATATATCCACACATATCCATTCAAACTTTCATCTTCATCATCATTTCAGCCGAAAGACGTCCACTGCTAGACATAGGCCTCCCCCAAGCGTCGCCACACTGATCGGTCCTGTGCATTTTGCATCCACCGGACGCCCGCAGCCTTGACCAGGTCATCGCTCCACCTAGAGGGAGGCCTTCCAACGCTGCGTCTTCCGGTACGCGGTAGCTATTCTAGAACTTTTCGGCCCCAACGGCCATCTGTTCTGCGAGAAATGTGCCCTGCCCACTGCCACTTAAGTTTAGAAATTCTTCGGGCTATATCGGTAACCTTGGTTCTCTTGCGGATGTCTTCATTTCTGATTCGATCACGCAAGGAATTGCCGAGCATAGCCCTCTCCATTGCCCTTTGGGTGACTTTAAGCTTTCTGACAATCTTTTGAAGATAGGAGAGAGATTTATACTTCATAAATAAAACCTGTACTAAGGGTCTACTGGTTCTTATCTCGATACAAAGAAACCCCTATTATTAGAATAGAAATATAACATTTTACCACGAAGATAGTCTGATAATAAAGAAAGAAATACGAAGTGTTCCGTACCATTATCGCAAAAAACCGCAAAAAATCATGTTTGTTGTATGGGAGACACATTTAATTTTATTTTTTTAGTATTTGTTTTATAGCGAAAACAGAAATATATCATCTGTGAAAATTTCTATTGTCTAGCCATCACGGTTCATGAGATACAGCCTGGTGACTGACAGACAGACGGACAGTGGAGTCTTAGTAATAGGGTCCCGTTTTTAGCCTTTGGGTACGGAACCCTAAAAAAGAGTTAACTAACGTAACTTTAAGGAAGAACTTGGTTAAGCCTCGTTTAGTTTAATATCAGTACTTTGCTCAGAACAAAGCCAACGATAGCAGTCAAAGTCTGGTCATGACATGCTTTGTTTAAGGCAAATAAGACGAGTTACATTCACTTATCGTTATTAATATCTTATTGATTTTTAAGTAAGCTATGAGACAGCGGTAAGGGCTATTTACTCCATCTTCGGCTATAAATAAGAAACATACAATATATGAGACTGTCAAACATTTTATGAATTCTATAGATATTCAAAAAAAGTAAAATGTAATCTTTTTAAAAAAACCACGACTCATTTTTATTTCATACTAAATAATTTATCTAGTAGTAGACATGCTGTGATCGACAATATTTTTAACACGTAATTATGACACCATAATATCTTGCGAAAACACCCAGATTCAAACAGTAAAACTCCCATAACTTTTGAACTGAACTCTCGATAAAGTCACCTTTGAAACAAAAAATGAAATCAATATCGCTATGATGCCACAGACTGATGCACAAATATACAAACACACAAGTACACACCCTCTTTATCCATCGGAGGTTAAAATATAAAAACGTCGTAAAATTGATGACACTCGATTCATTGCTGTCAGTAGAATTATGAAGTCTAGCCCCATAATTATCCGACATAAATCCAAAGGATTCAATAGACTTCTTTGAAATTATAATGCCAAAAATATTATTTTTAGCTGTAAATAGCTTACCTAAGCAAACTCTTTGAAGGTCGGCACTCCAATAAGGTTACGTCAGTGTGTATCCTAGCTAGGGTGGCAATTGCGGATATTCGTAAATACCAAGTTTTAATCGCCCATCGCGATCTCACTCTCAATGTGAATTAATATTGCACATTTCACAGATCATTTTCTTTTCCTTATCTAAAATTATTTGGCGTTGGTGCGTCATTGTAATTCTTCTCTAAAATCAAAATGATAAAGGTATTACAATTGAACCATTTAAAAGGTACTTTTGAATTTTCAAACAAAAGATGAATCTAGTTGCACACTCACAAGCATCAGTAGGTCTCTACGGAGAAGAAAGAGCAAGAAACTCCACGGACACGATTTTTCAAAAGGTTTAAATTCAAGTATTTTGTTACACCAATCTTATTGGGAAATTACATATATGTGATAATGATGTAAAAAGACGTACACGTAAAAACGTCTAGAGTAAAACAAACAATAAAAAATACAAAAAGCAATTAAAAACAGGCCGACGCAGCTAAGTTATGACCAATCCCAACGAATGGCGCCCGTTCACGAACAAGACGCATGGATTGGCACCACTCAGCTCAACTATCATAAAGGTGACCAAATGATCTAGTGGTCGTTATCTTAGTACCTTTTTTTGACATATCGTCTTTCACACAGTCGATCCATAGTTTCTTTGGTCTTACCCAACTCATAAGCCATCCATTTTCAAAATTTCCCTACGAAATGTAAACAAAATAATAATAGTAATACCGGCGAGTCATTGTTCCGTTGCAGGACAAAGGCCTCTTCTCATACTTCTTTTAAAAAACATCACAATACTTATTCTCACCTTTCGCATGAACGGAGTGCGGCTGCAAGGCCTGTATCTTGACACTGGTGGTGTGCAGCTCATCAGCCCTTCCTGAAGTGGAAGCACTCTGAGATGAAGGCACTGCCGTGGTCAACCACGTCAACTGCAGCAGTGCGTCGAGCGCGAACACCGCGACAGGCACGCTCTTGCGTCACGCGTACCTCCATCTCCTTCTTGCTGGATGAGGGATCCAACTGTGGCGAAAATATTAAATTATTTCTCGCAGTTTTAAAAATAAGAAATTTAATCATTGCTTCTTCTCTGATTCCACATATAATTTATGGAGGGCTATGGTGTCTAACTGCAGGATTAAGCCTCCCTTTTTTCTGTCCTCTCAACTTGTTGTTGAGCTAAGTCGGACTAATCTTCAGGTGTGGTTCTCTTGGAGCGGTAAGATGTCGTTGGAGATGTAGTGAAAAACATTGCAAAGACAAATAATAAACTGAAAATGAACATCCCTCATTGAATTGTCCTGAAAATAGTTCTTAAATTTTGTTTACAATCCCCATAAAAAGCGTTATGTTATAAGAGACTCTCAGATTGGCTCTCAGATATTTGAGTGTCATACTGAATTTTGACAGTTAATTATTTCGACCCGTTCCCAGTTTCGAAATAAAATAGTTCGACTACTCATTGCTTCGACATCTCTACTAGCATTAGTCCGACAGAACATACTTTGACAGCACACCTTCAAAAACACTACTTTGATAGAACCCTTCTTCGATATGCATTTGTTTGGCGGATCTCTATTTCGACGGAACATACCTTCGCCATAATACTGTTTTGAAATGTGACAATAATAATTGAATTTATTTTTTTGTATTTTTTCATTTCATCTTTTAATTCAACCTAAGCCAACTGAAAGCTACTTAAAGATTTTTCAAATTTGGATTGCGATTGGGACACACAAGATGTTAGCGTAAACAAAGCTTTTAACTTTAACTAAAGTAGACAAATTAACATTCAACTTTCGGATGTAGTTACCGATAAAGTCACACACTCAAATAGAATATTGCAAACACGTTACACGTCTGAATACCAGACTTCAGTCCAATTCATATTCAAATTGGTATTTCCGTCCACAGAGCAGTGCTATCTTATTCAACAACGGTCGAGTACCTATTGAAAATTGCATATTCTACGAGTAGTTCCAACTGCTTTGCATATACCTAGTTTCTTAGGTAGGGAGTGAGTTTAGTAGATTTGTATTGGCTTACGTTTAGTGCGCGTGCTTCTATAAAGGTGACTGTAAGTCTGTGTAGGTTTTCATTGTATAGTAAGGATACCAGGATATCGCCTAGATCTGATGTTGGCTCTTGTAGATCCTTTGGGTTTTTTTTTTGTGAAACTGCGGTACTATAGCGGTTGGATTAAATCTAGTCTGTAATGCAAAACTATTTACACAAACTGTAAACTCTTTAGGTAAGCAATAGAAATGACATTCTAATATCAACTGTACATAAGAATCGATTTCTTTATAGAGGACAAATTTATAGTTGAGTAAGTTGTAGTTGAGTACCACTCATAATTCTTTAATACAATTTTTAAACTACAGTCGCGCCGCCGCTTTTGTAACTCTTAAGTACTTTGTACTACAGTTCAAAAGTTTTGACTCATTCCAATTTTAATTTTTTTAGAGCGAGAACAAGGTAAAATAGCCAGCCAGAAATAATTAAATAAATATTTTGCTGGCAACTCGCCCCAGTCGTTCTTATTCTGTTTGCAATGAGTTAATATACAGAACCCGTAAGTGCAGAATTTTAATACACCTCCTTGGTCATGCAGCGCTAATTAGGTACTCTAAGTTTAAATAAAATATTAAACCTACTGAAACTTGTTTACTTAGATAAAGAAAATATGCAGTGACCCAGTTGATGAAAAGTGCGAATGAAAGTGTTTTTTTAAGACATAAAATGTTGTGTTCATATTGTATTATAATATATCTCTATGCTAAACAATAAGAATTAGCATAATCGCCAAAGTAGATATTTTTTATTCAGGATTATTCATTTAGTTTCAATGCAGCTACGGGAAAACAAGTGTCACTGAACACGCTGTTAGAATATTTATATCAATTTACATAAAAGTTATATGCATTAATTATATTAATCAATGATAATTTTGATTTTAATAAATATAAAGTATGTCCAATACATTTTTTATTATAAAACGACGCTGTTAATAAGGCACAATTCAGACAAAGAGGTTAAAACGTGGATAAAAGACAAACTTATTATGAGAAATATTGTGGAGTGCAGAAAAATCAAAAGACAGATATACTCGTACGTGCTACGTCTGTTTTCAACGTCCTATTCTCTCCATGTGAATTGGCCTTTGGAGACCATTAAAAGAAAATAATACACGATTGTTGAGTAGCCCTTATAAATATTACAAACATTACTTATGAAGATATCAGATTAACAATACAGAATGACTTTTAATTATGCATTGGCAATCTTTCAAGGAGTAGGAGTACTCTTGGATACTATGAACAATTTTAACCATGGACATGGGCGTTTTGAGTATGGGCACGCGTTCAGCACAATTTGTCTTTGCACTTCTTTTTTGTCTTTTACTCCATGTGTGCTGTTGTGTTCCGCCAGTGTAATTTGATTTTTAAGTTGGTACAATCAAATAACAAAATAAATTTGTTGTTATTTATTTTGTAATTAAAATTGTTATTTTGTTTTTTGATTGTGATTTTAATTGAATTATTGTTTAAATTTCACACTTATGTTTTGCTAATGTAAACCGGAAGAGCGGAAATAACTAATATTTTTTTTTTTTGCTTATATGGTTCTTTCTATCATTATATTGTTTTTAAGTATATAAGTCGTAGAAATATATCTTATTTTTTTTTGTGCCGTTTAAATATATTTATCTACTTCGGTTTCGTTATATTCGAATTACAAAATTGACAGCGGTTTCATTATGATACCCATAACGACACCAAGTTGCATTATGCGAATCGTCATAAATTCTAAAACACAAGCAAAGACATTCTGAACATACAGCCAGGTACCTAGAAAGTAATATTCTAGTTACCTGGTCGAAATCGAGACAATGTAAATGATGTTTTTAAAAATGGAACTAGTTTAGAACAAAATTATTGTATACTATTTGGATGTTGCGGCTATAAGATCTTTGCCTTATACCTAATAAAGAATAAATAAAAAAAATTAAGTGGACGCGCGAAAAAATTTATGAGTGAAATTTTATTTCAAATTTTATTAAAAATGTCTTCAACATCAAGTGAAAAGTATGAAAATACTCCACCAGATATAATAAATAGAGCAGTTGCGGCTACAAATAATTTACTACCAGAAAAATCAAGACATGTAAGAGAAATGAAATACTTACTCACACTTCCTGAAATACTTATCTGTCTATATCTGTGTTTTATTCCTTCCTTCGTAGATAAAATCTTGTATGCAACTGTACGTTATTGGTATTTTAGTAACTCGTGCCCACCTATTTCGGTACGCGCTACGCTTGTACCGAAAAATGGCACTCGTATTAAAAGACCGTCCATAATGTAACAGTTGCATAAATAGCTATTATGAAATCGGCCCGGAATCTGGGCTTGTATCCGATTGATGGCAGTAGTCTCATCCGTATTACATAGGACCTAACATAACCAGCGACATAATATATGTGTGCACTTAATTAGGTGCACATCTGCATAACTCATCGGGGAATACAAACGTGATCTTAAGTTAGGTAAGCTCTGCAATATGAAAAAAGGCTGCTTTTTTAAGCTTTTTTTGTTTTGTTGAGTTAAGCATAACTCAACAAAATGTAGAAAACAGCAGACTGCAGAGAGAACTGCTGATTTTGTCATATTTTCATTTATTTATTTATTTTATTTTATAATTAATTTACACACAGTAAATACATAAAGACAACACATCAATACAATAGAGTGCAAGGGATAATATTTCTAAAGAAATTTCTACCAGCAGGCTCGCGAAAAGGAAAAATGAAAAAGAAATGTAGACAATAGTGTGTGAGAACAGGAAGATAAGAAAAATGAACGACTTAAACTAAGGTTTAAAAACATAGGCACCTACACAATAATGTAATGGTGCATATACACTTACATAAATACATATTTTAAAATGTATAGATTCTTAATATTTATACATATGATTATAAAGATTAGATTTGAAGTTTTCTGGGAAATAATGATAATAATAACATCCTGTTACTGTTCCACTTACTTACACACACTTACTGGTCTCTCCTCATACAGAGAAGGCACGAACATTAAACACTTACTCATACTTTTCGCTCGCGGTTTTGCCCGGGTAAAAAGCCTTTTATCATTCCAAGGGAAAAAACTACCAGGACAAAAACTACGTAATGTCCTTTCCGGAGTTTCAAACTAACTCCAAACCAAATTTCATCTAAAACGGTTTAGCGGTTTAGGCGTAAAAAGGTAACGCAGGCAGACTGAGTTACTTTCGCATTTATAATAATATTATTTATGGATAAGTCCAGTTTACCTCACGACGTTTTCCTTCACCGTCAGCGATATCAAAGATAAACTTAGAAAGTACATTATTAATTTGAAATAGTCACATTGGTACTTGCCCGGCTTTGTATCTCCAGGTAGGCTCCAGGGCAGCCCCGTAAAAAAACTTGTACATATTCATGAGTCCAAAGTCCTAAAATAACAAATCAAAAGTGCAAGTTTAATTGTTTAAGTACACTTGCACCGAGGGTATGCTTATTATCATATTCTTCCCTTCTAGAAGTCGAACTTCTCTCAGAGTTTACACTTTCTTAGTAAAATTTGCTATTTAAATTGGCGTCAAACTGACTTAGGTGGAGTAACACCCGAATCAAATTATCTTACTAAGTAGCTAAAAACTTTATGAATACTTGCCGATATAACAACAGAAATTACACGACGGAAATTTCAAGTTTTTGTTTTCTATGAAAATTAAGCTATGCAATTTCGGTGGTAGCCATTTTAATAGCAGCGTTTTTGGTTTTTCCTGAGTTCTTCAAAAGTGGGAGTATGGGCACTCCAGCATGTGGTACATATTGCAGCCAGATATAGCTCTCGGATAGATAAGATAAGTAAATAAACCTGATTTTGGCAATCTCAGGATATAATTTCAAATTAGTTCATATATTATTTATTAATGCATTGGTTTTAGTTTCAAGAAAGCAGTACCTTTTCATTATCAAGCTAGTACAGCTGAGGCTCCTCATCCGGGGCTACTCTTTCCAATTCTGTTAGAGGCAGAACGATATGACCATACAGCTGCTTCCCTTTGCCAACCCTGCCGATATTTAGGAGTGACAGTTTCAGCGTGAGGCTCTCGAGCTTACCAGGTGGGATCTGTGAAAAATGGAATTAGTTGAAAACGATGTTACATTCGAAGTTTTGATTAAGGTTTCTGCTTGGTTCCATATTGTTTGAGTTAATCGATACGGTGTCGTTAAAATATCTATGTGTTAACAATATTCAGCAATTAACACCTTAAGTGCCCCAAACATGGATCCACGTGAGACACAATGCTTTTAAATCGTTTCGCTAATTACGGCACACAACCGGATAAACTTTTAATTAATTTACTAGAGAACAAAAATAATATTGTTTAATTTGGTTGTGAAAATATAGAAAACAGAAATAAACAAAACCTCATCAATGTTTTGGTAAACAATTAATATAAGGTATCTACGAAAGCTCATTTAATTTTTTTATTGGTTAATAAAATTTGAGGTTCCGTAATTAAGTATACATGATAATAATAGACCAACCTTGCTTGTTTTGTACAAGCAAGGTTGAAGCAAGCACAAGCAAGAAAGTGCATCATCTTCTTGAAAATTTTGACTATTAAACCTTAATGAGGAAAGTTCTGTGTTCCTTATAAAGTTAATAGTTCAAAAGTACCCGTAACGATTCTCATATAAAAACCGGATGAGATTGTTTCGCCGATGAACCGCGTTTACCGGATGAAAACCACGCGCCGTAAATTATATAGTAATAAGTAGTAGAACACCCATAGTTTGGCCCACAACTGTTTGGCTTTGGTTTGCAAGTTGCTCCAACTTCTATTTTGTTAGAAATTTAGGTCTTTGGATGTTAGGGCGCGTTTATCAGAGAAGTATTCCGACCGCGCGGTCCTCGCGCGGCAGCCGCACAAAACTTTCGTGCCATATAAACAGAGTTATAGGGTAAAACTTCAAAGGAGACGATGTCGTGTGTTGAATATGCGTCATGATGACGTCAAGTAACTTGATTAGAACCGAATAGGGTTTCTTACAAGAGATAATACATGGTTACTAAAATATTAGAGATTCATGTCACCATAGCTAAGCTACAATCTATCATAGCTAACCTATGACCCATGTTAAAAGCTTCCTGCCCCTACACTGCCGATCCCAGCAAGCAATAGCTACAATTTACATTATCGTAATTAAATCGTCGTCAAAGCGCGCCGATGTTCAACATATTGTGAGCTCGAAATTCTACTCTGTATGTCCAACAGTAAGTGTGGGAGCCAATCCTATCACAAATAGCAGATTGTATGCATAGATATGGTTATTTGTACTGTTATTTACACACGATTAACAACATTGTTTTTGCTACTATAATTTATTGTACTATCAGGTTTTGAAGTGCAGTCACATCGCCACGAAAATATAGCATATCCAACCAGTTGCACTTACGACCTTCTACTATAGACTTATTGAACCAATAAGAACGCGACATGACCGCAACGTCTACGTGGCTGGTGGTGTTTTAAATCCATCCTCATCTGTGGATATAATAATATAAAACAAACGTTTACCTTAACTTTATAATATTGTGGGTAGATTTCAAACACAATACCTACACGTTTTGTCGCCAACATCGATCGCACTTACATATATTGCTAATCATTTACCGACCGAGTTAGTTTGATTAGAATCACATGTTTAATTTCAATTGAAAACGTTTGTGTCCATCTGGCCTAGCGGTTAACACTGCTAGGTAAACCACAAGAAACCAATATGGCCCTGGTTCAATTCCCGTAACCTATGAAAAATATTTTTCTATTCACATTTTATACATTTTTAAATATTATTTTAACTTGAAAAATAAGCAAATTATTACTATTATAATTTAATACACTTAATTTGTGAATATGAATATCTTTTTCTTTATTAAAATATTTTAAATCTTAAAACTCTTTTTCTAATAATTGTAGAATACATCTAGCGGCCGAATTCAGTTGTAAGAAAGATTTTCGTTTAAGTATTTAGCTAATTGGGTCTTGAACAAATGCATTGAATTTGAATGAGGCACAGACAATATAATACTACAGTAAATGTGGGTAAACTTTTAACATTTATATCAAATTTGTTCTTATCTTCGGTATAATTACGTGTAAAACTAGGGTAAACATAATTATGTAGCCTTGAACTGATTGGGCTAAATAAATATCAAATTTCTTATGAAACTGGATGATGTGTAAGTTATTTTCAAAACCTAATGTATATTTTTTGTCTTTGTTTTTAAAATATATTTAATAAAGAACATGAAGATGAATAATTTAATAATAATGAATGTGCATCACGTCCAACCAAGGACGTGTCTTGAAGTAATTATTCCTACAAAAACAGGCTGAAGGATATAATGAGCTATTACAGGATACTTGGAACACTGCATGCAGTCGGGTGATCACCACACTTGCCCATTTAGTCTTATTTCACGATAGTTTTTCTTCGCGCACGCGAAAGTTAGCCGGCGCCGGCCCGCTAACTTTAAAAACTATCGTTTTTAAAGTATACATTAGGTTTTGAAAATAACTTACACATCATCCAGTTTCATAAGAAATTTGATATTTATTTAGCCCAATCAGTTCAAGGCTACATAATTATGTTTACCCTAGTTTTACACGTAATTATACCGAAGATAAGAACAAATTTGATATAAATGTTAAAAGTTTACCCACATTTACTGTAGTATTATATTGTCTGTGCCTCATTCAAATTCAATGCATTTGTTCAAGACCCAATTAGCTAAATACTTAAACGAAAATCTTTCTTACAACTGAATTCGGCCGCTAGATGTATTCTACAATTATTAGAAAAAGAGTTTTAAGATTTAAAATATTTTAATAAAGAAAAAGATATTCATATTCACAAATTAAGTGTATTAAATTATAATAGTAATAATTTGCTTATTTTTCAAGTTAAAATAATATTTAAAAATGTATAAAATGTGAATAGAAAAATATTTTTCATAGGTTACGGGAATTGAACCAGGGCCATATTGGTTTCTTGTGGTTTACCTAGCAGTGTTAACCGCTAGGCCAGATGGACACAAACGTTTTCAATTGAAATTAAACATGTGATTCTAATCAAACTAACTCGGTCGGTAAATGATTAGCAATATATGTAAGTGCGATCGATGTTGGCGACAAAACGTGTAGGTATTGTGTTTGAAATCTACCCACAATATTATAAAGTTAAGGTAAACGTTTGTTTTATATTATTATATCCACAGATGAGGATGGATTTAAAACACCACCAGCCACGTAGACGTTGCGGTCATGTCGCGTTCTTATTGGTTCAATAAGTCTATAGTAGAAGGTCGTAAGTGCAACTGGTTGGATATGCTATATTTTCGTGGCGATGTGACTGCACTTCAAAACCTGATAGTACAATAAATTATAGTAGCAAAAACAATGTTGTTAATCGTGTGTAAATAACAGTACAAATAACCATATCTATGCATACAATCTGCTATTTGTGATAGGATTGGCTCCCACACTTACTGTTGGACATACAGAGTAGAATTTCGAGCTCACAATATGTTGAACATCGGCGCGCTTTGACGACGATTTAATTACGATAATGTAAATTGTAGCTATTGCTTGCTGGGATCGGCAGTGTAGGGGCAGGAAGCTTTTAACATGGGTCATAGGTTAGCTATGATAGATTGTAGCTTAGCTATGGTGACATGAATCTCTAATATTTTAGTAACCATGTATTATCTCTTGTAAGAAACCCTATTCGGTTCTAATCAAGTTACTTGACGTCATCATGACGCATATTCAACACACGACATCGTCTCCTTTGAAGTTTTACCCTATAACTCTGTTTATATGGCACGAAAGTTTTGTGCGGCTGCCGCGCGAGGACCGCGCGGTCGGAATACTTCTCTGATAAACGCGCCCTAACATCCAAAGACCTAAATTTCTAACAAAATAGAAGTTGGAGCAACTTGCAAACCAAAGCCAAACAGTTGTGGGCCAAACTATGGGTGTTCTACTACTTATTACTATATAATTTACGGCGCGTGGTTTTCATCCGGTAAACGCGGTTCATCGGCGAAACAATCTCATCCGGTTTTTATATGAGAATCGTTACGGGTACTTTTGAACTATTAACTTTATAAGGAACACAGAACTTTCCTCATTAAGGTTTAATAGTCAAAATTTTCAAGAAGATGATGCACTTTCTTGCTTGTGCTTGCTTCAACCTTGCTTGTACAAAACAAGCAAGGTGACCAACCTTGCTTGTTTTGTACAAGCAAGGTTGAAGCAAGCACAAGCAAGAAAGTTTGTTGTTATTATTATCATGTATACTTAATTACGGAACCTCAACTTTTATTAACCAATAAAAAAATTAAATGAGCTTTCGTAGATACCTTATATTATTTTGAAATCAACCAGGGATTTCACAAGATACGATAGATAAAGTTCGAGACTTACAGCCTATGCGGATTCATAAGTCACGATGCTGATAAGATAGATTCTGAATTTAAGTTTAAGTTAAGGTGTCAATTGAAGTGACCAGCTGTAAGAGCGTCAACCTCGCCGGGATCAGAAGATAGTTCCACTAACGGTCTAGAATTTAACATGGCTTCCACCTTTGTTAGAATAGTATAAAATTTTTCAATAGTATGAATCTGCGATCCGATGACACGTTCGCGATGGTATTTTGTTGATTTTACACCGCTCCCGAAGATGCTTCCGAAGTGAGGACGGGAAGGTGGGCTAAGCTTCCACGTGATACCTCGAGAAGCGAGCTGTCTAGAAATACTATCGCTTTCACGGTTGAGCATTTCGCTAACTTCTGACAAATAACGCTTGGCACCCACGAAGTTAGTACCACCATCTGTAACTATGGAGTGGTAAACTATGAGGCAAAGATTAGCTTTGTAAATTTTAGCGTTACGACTCCTACCTTCTTTTATGATACCTCCAAAATCGATGCCAATTGTTTGGAAACAATGACCCAGTTGCGTACGGGAAGGTGGAAGGTCACCTAGTATAGTTTAAAGTGGAATAGATTTAGTTTTAAAACAGGTCACGCATCTGATAAGAACTCTAACGCTGAGTATCCAAAATCAACGCATAAATAAAGATTGGAGTAGGCGAAGCCCACAGTGAAGATAAGTTGTGTGTAAGTGGTCAATAAGAAGAATACTCAATCGAGAAGTCTTTGGTGAGAGGTATGGATTTTTGACGCGACCTGGTAAAGATGCATGCTTGAGACGTCCCCTCTCTCGCAAAATTCCGCGAGTATCAAGATAAGGGGAGAGCTTATATAACTGTTTGGTTAAATGTTTATTGGAATTTATTAAAGATATGACATCATAAAAATGTTGATGTTGAACATACTTTGTTAAATGATTTAAAGATTGGCTTAATTCAGTGGCTGTCAGGTAAGGTATTACGTTACGCTCAGAAAGTTTAGCTTTCGCGTTTTTAATGAAGAAACGGGAGATCCATGCAACCACTCTTTTTAATGGAAAAAGAGAGGAGTGGCGTTCCATGAGGGATTCAAGCACGTCAGCTTCGGGTGTCACACTAGCATGACACGCGCGTGATGTTGGCTTGAGTTCGAGCACGTTATCTAACACTTCTACTGCTGAAACAGGCCAGTTGAAGAGTTCGTTAGACAACCACTGAGAACCATACCACCAGATTACGGCAGAAGATAAAGTGAAGCAAGATAAGCCACGACTACAGATGTCGGCTGGATTGTCATGGGTGGACACATGTCGCCACTCAGTAGGCAGAGGCCTGTCGTTAATTAGAACTACTCTGTGCACAACAAAGGTCATAAGTGTATGTAGCTCAGTATTCCACCACGACAAAACAGTCGAGCTGTCCGTGAATAAGATAGATTTATGTAAGATGAGTTTTGAACTAAGCAAGGAGTGAATGCGATTCATTACTTTGAATAGTAATACAGCATTGCACAGCTCTAAAAGGTTAACTGTCACTTTTAGAGGTGCTACCCTTGACTTAGCAATTAAAAGATAAAAACACCATATATCTTGAAGGAGCTATTTGGCTTCTAAGATACAAGGTGTGAGCCACCCAAGAGGGTCAAAAATACGAGCGATGCTGGATAAGATGGAACGCTTGGTAAATTCAGCGTCCTCAATTGGGGACTGTGGGTAACTGAAATTATCACTCACAGGGTCATATTGGACTCCTAAGATTTTTAACGTTGATTTATCACTTTCTTCGGAGAAAAGTTTAGGGTTTTGATAAAGATCTAACGATTGACCGTTAGTGGTTTTAGAATTGGCATCGAATACCACTCTCAATTTAGTGGTATTGCTCTCCGGGCGAACAACGCAACTGTGAGGGATAAGATAACGATTGAGAGTAGGTACGATGTACATGTGATTTAAATTCTCGTACTCACGCATAAAATTTATATAATCGGATTTAAGTTCAGTCTGACGATTAAGTTTCTTTTCAAGATGAGTCAATCGCGACAAAGTACTATTATAAGATTCCCCCAAAGAACGCTCACCATCCATTAAGACGATAGGTACGACGTATCGTCCGTTAGGTTCACGATAGGTTAAATCAGTGTACATGTATTCGCAGATATCATTCTCAGGGACAGTGATGTCCACGCGCGGTGGTTCCTCCACTTCCCAAACTTTTTTAATTTGCTCATCTAATGTGAATGTGGTGGCCACTAAAGAGCACGCGGTGTTTAAAGGCACTGAGTACGCGTTTACTGTCCCGGTGAGAATCCACCCGAAAAAGCTACGCAAAGCGGTAGGTAAACCGGGCCCCAGATTGATACGTTGACCGTCATAGATATCGGGGAATAACTCCGCGCCTATTAATAAATCGATTTTCGCGGGTACATCGTAGTTGCGATCAGCCAACACTAAATGGTTGCAACATTCTCGAACGACTGATGGTACTTTAACGCTAGGTATTAGAGCAGTGATGTTATCTAATACGACTGGCTTTATATTAAAATGCGGAGCTTCTCCGTGCACGGACCGTATAGTGCATTCCGTCACCCCCCTTACTTGAGTGACTGAGTTTTGTCCTAGTCCGGCTATACTAAGCTTACACCGGCGGATTTTTAACCCGAGCGATCGTGCGCACGCTGAGGTGATAAAACAATCCTGCGCCCCACTGTCTACGAGTGCACGGACGGTACATTGAGTGCCGGCGGCAGTGTTGAACGCGCGCGCTTGACATGTACCTAGTAATACCATATCGCAGTGGGGAACGGCGGCGTGGGCATGAGCAGTAACGTTCGCTCCAGTGGTTGCGCTGGCGCTTGATGTCGCTGGGTCAATATGCAATAGGGTATGGTGACGTAATCCACATAACGTGCAAGCCATTTTAGATAGGCATTTATCTATGACGTGATTTGTACGCAAACAATTTGTACACATATTATTTTTACTTGTACTAACGCGAGTCTAGCACGAGAATCTAAGGATTGAAAGGTAGGGCACCGATAAATCGAGTGCGCCTCACTGCAATGTAATGAGCACAAGTCACATTTGCAAGTGGGTTTGATTTTACGAGATAAGATGAGCGTTTTGATCCGCTGCTATTTTGCCTACTAGCCGCAGGCAGAGATTTTTTCCCCTCAAGGTTACGAGGGTTAGACATATCAGTATGCCTGATATTAGATTTAGAAGATAACTGACTAGTTTCTAAGACTTTTACGTAGTCTTGAAGAAACTTTAACAATTTACAAAAAGTGGGTATTCGTGAAATGTTTTGAGATTTGAACCGATGCAACCGAGTCCAGCATGCGCGAAGTTAAATAAAATGAAATCACCTAAATTTTCAATTTTCAAAGCTTGGAGTGCATGGTATGCCTCATAAATTACGTTTGTTAATATTTGTAGATATTGGAAGTTACCCGATTTTAAAGCTGGCTGATCTAAGAATTTATCTAGATATGTTAAAGCTATAATACGCTTGTTTTGATAACGTTCGATCAAACTATTAAAAACAACTTCGTAATTATCCGCGGTCATCGGGACCCCTTTGACAATAGACAAAGCCGGGCCTTGTAAACAAGACGCTAAATAGTGATATTTTTCTATTTGAGAAATCGAAGTGTTATCATGAATCAAGGTTTTATAAATATCATAAAACGTTTGCCAATTTTCAATTTTACTATCAAATTTAGGTAACTCAAGTTTAAGGAGCCGTGCGTTACGCCCTGATTGTGCGGGGTCGTAAACCCCCGCAAGCACGGGCGGCACCGTCTGCTGCGATGCCCCGGCGACATTCCCGCTCTTATCAGTAATCTGCAACTCAGCCGCTGCACTGATTACGGCATAGTACAAATCATCAAACGAACTCAAAGACTCTTGGCACACCCGGGCATCGGGTTTCATGGCTAACTCCAAAGTCTGTATTTTACCACATATCAGAACAAATTCTTCGCGAATTGAATGTATTCGAGTATATCTCGCCTTGAACGACGATACCTTTGAACGATCTTGAATCATAGTTTTAGATAAGTCATAAAGGATTTGGATATCACGGTAAACACATTCGCGTTGAGATTGAAGAAGTTTAAGTTTGCCTTCCTCCATTTTGTTCTGTGTGTGAAAAATAGGTATGAAAATACGAACCTAAGTTGAGATTTTACTAGGTGTTTTTCGATACTCTTAGGTGAAATGGTTGTGAAATAATGTTTATAAGTTAATAAATACGTTCAATAGCGATAGGTAATGTAATTACTTGCAATAAATTACGTAAAATACATAAGTTATTGAAATATAATACGGATAAAATTAAGATGACCTCTGAATCCGTATAGGTTATATGAAAAGTATGACCAACGCATTTTTGTAAAATGCAAATATCTAGCAAATCTCAGAGTTTTTTATTAAAATTGAACCTGAGAATGGCTGAAAAAACTGTAATCTACAGGTATTCGCGCTCGAAATGGACCAAAACTATGAATGTGCTTCACGTCCAACCAAGAACGTGTCTTGAAGTAATTATTCCTACAAAAACAGGCTGAAGGATATAATGAGGTATTAAGGTACTTACAGGATACTTGGAACACTGCATGGAGTCGGATGATCACCACACTTGTCCATTTAGTCTTATTTCACGATAGTTTTTCTTCGCGCACGCGAAAGTTAGCCGGCCGGCATTTTTATTGAGTTCTTACTGAATAGTTTTGTTACCCGCCGTCAGATGGCGGGATTGAGGTAATGTCTTTTGTGCACTCGCAGATGTAGGAGTGCGTTTTGGTGGCAGATTTGAAATACAAAGATAAAGGAAAGGAAGGGACTAGGGAATTCATCCCAAAGCCTGTTCAAATAAAGATAATGTAATAACCTATTAATTAAAGTGCATGATTTCTCTTGTCAAGTAGATAAGCAAATTTATCACTTATTTCAAGTGTGTAATAATATATTTTCTTTATTTTTTAGAGAATAACCATGAGTCATCAAATAAAGAGATTTGAGAAAGAAAGAAGTGTCCAGGTCGTGTAAGAAGTGGAAGGTCAACGCTTATAATATATATGCATTGGTTTTGTTTCAAACTAACAAAACGTTTTGCAAGTGAAATTGTAGATACGTCATTGCGCACTTCATGGCGGAAGATTACATAAATACAAAAATAAAGAGATAAAAAAAAAAATATTGAACATCCGAATTGAGAATCTTCTCCTTTTTGGGCAGTCGGTTAAAAAGGGACGTTTATGTTCTGCCCGGCAATACTTAATTTTCAACTGCGGGACTATAGTAGTAAAAAATAAAGACTTCATTTATGGTGCGAAGATAATAACTTTGGTCTGAAGACAATATTATTCCTACCACAGAGTAAGGTAGAAGTGAGAATAAAATGTGCGGGTAGATAAGTTCTTAAGGACCTTACGTTAAAGTTATCAACGACATAATGTTAAACACTGAGCTAAATAATATTTAAGCTATAATAATCTATATAATATTTATTAATCAATAATTATGTAAGACATATTTTACAATACAATTAAATTTTGTATTACAATTGGTATTCAATTGGTATTAATTTTATATAAAAATATTTTATCATACTATATAAATCAATGGTTATAGAATTTTTAAACAATAGCAAATTTTTAATATTGTGTTGAGGTCAAGTTTCAATCCTCTTTTCCTTGTGAAAATAATTAATGAATCTATAACCTCAATAAAAGATAGTCAATAATATAATGAAAAATAAATTTATTATAAAAAAATATAACTGTCATGACAGACATATTTTATGTAAAAATCAATTTATTCTAGTATTTAAAACGAAGGTATAAATAATATTATTAGGTATTAATAAACGATACTTAAAAAGTTCTTTTTTTATTTCATACTTATCTATAGGTTGCATCATTATCGCGCAAACTTTTTGCATTGTTTCTTACATACAATGAGTGTAGGATACACAAAAAATAACAAGAAGTGGTTTGGGCGGCCGTGATTTGCACCCATGCCACCAGCTTTAAAGTAGCACAGCCTCACAACTCAGCTACGACTAGTACAATGTCAATGACGAATTTAAGTACTACGTTTGAACAGGCTCGCGTACGCCATTCGCGTGCGGGTGATTATGAACATTGAGGGGTGACTGCAATTTTGACCCTTGACTGTACATTATTAATTTATTCGTTTATCCTCGCACTGGAACGCTTTGCAGCAATTACACAAAAGGAGCACAAACTTATAATTATTAAATATAAGTCCAGGTTTTTTCACGATGTTTTCATTCAACGTTGTCAGTAATATCCGAGATAATCTTAGGAATTATTTATTTAAGCACGCATCACGTAAAATGTACGAAACCAATGTAGATAAATTAAAAAAAAACACGGTTGTTGTATGGGAGCCCCAGTTAAATATTTATTTCATTCTGTTTTACGTATTTGTTGTTACAGCGTCAATAAAAATACATCATCTGTCAAAATTTCAACTGTCTAGCTATCACGGTTCAAGAGATAAGGCCTGGTGACAGACAGACGGACCGCGGAGTCTTAGTAATAGGGTCCAGGGAAACAACGAGATACTTTCAAGAGATATTTCAAGTGTGGCTTGAGTAAAAATTATGATTCGGGAGACGGGACTAAAAAAATACGTTTTATGAGATTTTATGTCTCTAATCATACTACTAATGTCAATAATGACGTTGACGTGCGTGCAATGTGACCCGTAATTTTGCTGCCGCTATTGCCCGTCTGAATTTCCTAATGATAAACGTGGTGGCCTATTACATTTAAGGTTGCGAGTTCGAGTCTCAGCTAAGGATAGGTATTTTTAACCGACTTTCCAAAAAGGAGGCGGTTCGCCATTATGTTTATTTTTCCCCGATTTCGCCGTCAATTGTGGACTGATTTTGAGAGTTCATTTTTTGTTTGAACAAACTCTGTTCCCAAATTGGTTCCATTTTAATTTGATGAAGATCTGATGAAGAACTTCGGAGATATACAATAGAACTCTTCAATAAATGACGGCAAATCTCTCGGGATTGCTGCAATCGCATGTATGTTTATTGTTTATACCATTTTATAAAGTACCCACGATCTGAGACCAAAATTATGATCGTGGACCGTGTCAACGACGACTCGCCCGAAGTGGCACGTATCGGGAACTGCGACGTGGTTCAGACCTATGTCTACCTTGGGGCTTTGATCTCAAACAACGGCGGCTGCGTAGATGAAGTGAAACGACGTATGGCCATGACCAGAACTGCGATGGAGAAGCTAAAAAATGTTTGGAGGAATCACAACATTACCAAAGCCACTAAAATCAGGCTCATACGAACAATTGTGTTCCCCATTTTCCTTTACGCGGCCGAGACGTGGACGGTGCGTGAGTTGGAAAGGGGAAAGATAAATGCTCTGGAGATGTTGTGCAGGAGAAAGATGATCGGAATATCGTGGACGGATTTCCGAACTAACGTGTCCATACTCCAAGAACTCGGCATCAAACAGCGTTTGTCGAACGTAGTACAGTCGCGCATGCTGCAATACTTTGGACACGTCTCCAGACGGGCTGGCAACTCCATAGAGCGGCTGGTTGTACAAGGAAAAGTATAGGGAACCAGATCACGCTGCAGCTCACCTATGCCCTGGACTGACCAAGTGAAATTCGCAGTAGGAAGCCGCATATCTGACTGCGCCAAACAGTCCGCCAATAGGGAGAGATGGCGGGAGATCGTGCGGAGAGCTGTGTCTGCATCTACCACCGACGTGGACGCCTCGATGTGACCACGACCGCTTTGCCTAGAGCGAAACGACAGGGAAGAAGAATATCAAGCATTCACTGCACAGAGTACTATTTACTCTAGGGAGAAGAATATCGACTTCATACAAAAAACTATGGGCAGAATGGCTGCTCGCCATCTAGAAGCACTCCAGAACACCACACCGAAAAAAGGTATTTAAAAAAACTACCGACTTTCCAAATAAAAACATTACAAAGTGGAAAATTACTTTCTTTTTGGAAGTCGGTGACTTTGGTTGGTACCAATATTTCACGTTTTAGTGGTACCTAATAGGCAAGTTCTTTAGTAAGGTACCTATAATGCTAGAATAGATTACCCGAATATCATGAAACAAGTTTGGTACACCGTCATTTCACCGGGTATGTTCAAGAACATACCGTGAAATGACGGTGTACCAAAGTGAACTGTACACATCTGCGTACTCCTTTAGAGCGTACTTTATAAAATGGTATAAACAATAAACATACATGCGATTGCAGCAATCCCGAGAGATTTGCCGTCATTTATTGAAGAGTTCTATTGTATATCTCCGAAGTTCTTCATCAGATCTTCATCAAATTAAAATGGAACCAATATGGGAACAGAGTTTGTTCAAACAAAAAATGAACTCTCAAAATCAGTCCACAATTGACGGCGAAATCGGGGAAAAATAAACATAATGGCGAACCGCCTCCTTTTTGGAAAGTCGGTTAAAAATACCTATCCTTAGCTGAGACTCGAACTCGCAACCTTAAATGTAATAGGCCACCACGTTTATCATTAGGAAATTCAGACGGGCAATAGCGGCAGCAAAATTACGGGTCACATTGCACGCACGTCAACGTCATTATTGACATTAGTAGTATGATTAGAGACATAAAATCTCATAAAACGTATTTTTTTAGTCCCGTCTCCCGAATCATAATTTTTACTCAAGCCACACTTGAAATATCTCTTGAAAGTATCTCGTTGTTTCCCTGGACCCTATTACTAAGACTCCGCGGTCCGTCTGTCTGTCACCAGGCCTTATCTCTTGAACCGTGATAGCTAGACAGTTGAAATTTTGACGGATGATGTATTTTTGTTGACGCTGTAACAACAAATACGTAAAACAGTGGTCACATCGAGGCGTCCACGTCGGTGGTAGATGCATACACAGCTCTCCGCACGATCTCCCGCCATCTCTCCCTATTGGCGGACTGTTTGGCGCAGTCAGATATGCGGCTTCCTACTGCGAATTTCACTTGGTCAGTCCAGCGCATAGGTGAGCTGCCGCGTGATCTGGTTCCCTCCACTTTTCCTTGTACAACCAGCAGCTCTATGGAGTTGCCAGCCCGTCTGGAGACGTGTCCAAAGTATTGCAGCATGCGCGACTGTACTACGTTCGACAAACGCTGTTTGATGCCGAGTTCTTGGAGTATGGACACGTTAGTTCGGAAATCCGTCCACGATATTCCGATCATCTTTCTCCTGCACAACATCTCCAGAGCATTTATCTTTCCCCTTTCCAACTCACGCACCGTCCACGTCTCGGCCGCGTAAAGGAAAATGGGGAACATAATTGTTCGTATGAGCCTGATTTTGGTGGCTTTGGTAATGTTGTGATTCCTCCAAACATTTTTTAGCTTCTCCATCGCAGTTCTGGTCATGGCCATACGTCGTTTCACTTCATCTACGCAGCCGCCGTTGTTTGAGATCAAAGCCCCAAGGTAGACATAGGTCTGAACCACGTCGCAGTTCCCGATACGTGCCACTTCGGGCGAGTCGTCGTTGACGCGGTCCACGATCATAATTTTGGTCTCAGATCGGTGGGTGCGAAATTTCGCGACTGAGGATCTTGGTACAAGGACTGACAGTAATTTCTCCGAACTCCCGAAATTTTGTCCAATTCAGTGACTACTTGGCCATTCTGATCTTCGATGGCCCAGGTTTTGGACGACAGACTCTTCATAATGAGATGGATTTTGTGATACAAGTCTCTGGACTCATACCTGTCTGCATGACACTCAATATCCTTGCACATATTAATGAATGCTTGATCTAGGTTGGTAGAAAAGTAAGTAAGATAGGTAGGTCTAGCAAAGTAAGTAGGGTAGGTACAGGTAGGTAGGTAAGTATGGTAGGTACAGGTAGATAGGTAAGTAGGGTAGGATAGGCAGCGAAGCCGCAGGTAGTGAAACATAAATGTCTAAGACCATAACATTATTCGATTAATTTCAATAGAAACTTCAGCTATTTGGTCTGCAAACTTCAACAGTTGCCTAAATAAATATAGGTACGTAGTTAATTTAATAAAGTAATCTGGAAGTAATACATATTACCGACTCGAACGCTATTTGAGAACAAAGTAGCTTTGTCAACTAAAACTACTAGGTACTGAGTGAAAACGTGAGTGATTTGTTTTATAACAATAGACTATTATTAATATTTCAATTTCGCGGGTTTCTCTGAATGAGTTCATTGAAAAGGAAATGTTATGATTTCAGTACACGTTTATTTAGTTAACAGGTACTCCTGCACCCTGCTTAATAAAACAAATATAAAATAATCTTTGTTTCACAATGAGTTAGAATAAAGAAACATATTTTAAACCAGAGGCTTTAGAAAATAGTGTTAGTTATGTTTCAAAACTTGACAAGGATTTACATAACTAAGACATCATTAGATAGGTATTGACCGCCCAAGAGTTCTTAGATAAGTGACGGTAAAAAAACAGACATGGCGTATTTTGGGCGCCGTATTGCGAGTGTCCCAATAATTTATTTCTTCCAAACCCATCGACGGTTTTTAGTGGTGATTTCAAAAATATATCCCAATCGAAATTAAGTCATTCGTAAAAAAGAAATTACTAAAAACATAACCCTTTCCTTGCAGTCGGGTAAAAAGAAGTCGGTGAATACTTATGTTTTGTCCACCAGCTCATGATTATGGTATGCTCCGACTGCACAGCACGATTTTCTTCTTGTTTTTAGTTCACTTCTTAAGCAGTTGGGTTTTTTGATTTTACTATTTTTTCGACATTCACTATCGCCACACTTTCGATGATGGAATTTCACTTATCTAGGGCCTCAGCTGTTTCTTTTTAATTTCAATTCATGAAAGGGGGATAAAAAACGAAGCACTGTATTATTCATCATAAAAGCATTCATCTTTCAAATATGAAGAAACCTTGTTTTTTTTACCAACCTAAAATTCGACGACAATAAGATTTGTATAAGTACTTACTTGGTAAACAAACGTCTCGTCAAAGAAGGGGTTGCAAGTTTTCTTCTTTTGTTTCGTCTAGAGGACTCGCCTCTCGTCTGGCATCAATTGGATCCTGAGGAGTTAAATTGTATTAAAATTAACGCCAGAACAATATAAACCGGCCAAACAAGTTTTGGTTAACTTGTTACCTCACTCCAAAGACTCTAAACTAAGTTGTTAACTCATACACAATCTTTTAGGTGCCGACTTGAAATAACACGAAAAATAAATTATTCATGAATTTGTGACAGCGAATGGGTGCTGAAAAAACTTCCACGCTGAAATATCGGTTCAGTTATTCTTGTGATACGTGATTTGAATGATTTTATTACAAGTCAGAGATTTATTCAATTTATTATTCAGTCGCAATTTATTTCGATGTCACTCAACTACGCAGGAGTTTCTTTCTCTGCCAGGGATTCTTTAAAAAGGTAAGCTCTAGGCTATATTGTTTGCTAAAGCTTGACAAATGAGCTCCATATATTTGTGTCAGCGTCGTTTAAAAGCGTAGTGAAGGCGTAATATTAATTACATTAGTGACAATCACTTACTTGATGTAAGGGTCGCACGCGTTGGCCAGCGCGGGGGTGCGTGAAGGCAGGTGCTTCGTTTTTATAATATGCACCTCAAGTCTTTCAGTCCCCGCCTCGTATTTCAGAGTGAACCACACTCGACCCTAGGGAAATTAAAAAAGAAGGTCAGTTACGGCGGCGCGTCATATCTATGAGTATCGATATTTGTTCGACATTTAGTGTCGTATCGATTGGTGCCTTAATATTACGATGTTCACTTTCGATACGCATTGTAAGCAATATTCCGAAGTAATTCTCAAGATCGAACTTATTTCGTTCGTTACTCAAAATATTTAAAGAGTCCTAATTAAATTAACTTTTTCAACGACGTGAAAGAGCCTGTCTCCTCGATGGAATAAAATTGTTTTCGGTCGGCAGAACCCTTCACTTAAAAAAAAACTTTGTACAAGATAAGAAATAAGTTTCGTTCAAATTGGGACGAGTGACGAGCCTGCCTATCCGATTGCCGTCTAGGTACCTGATCACCACCTGCATACCTCGAGCAGAGAAGAGTACCTGTCCGTCCTGCTGCCTGCCTAGCTGTCGAATGCTAGCAACCAACGACGTCTGAAGCCGGTCCCTCAGTTTATATCCTTTTCCTTTATTTTAATTTTTTTAATTACTTTTTTTTATTTTATTAACGTGGCTTACGTTTAGTTCCCTCTGAGCTAAACGTAATGGGACGGCGGATGAGGCAAGTGCAACGGTGGTACCCGTATGTTATACAAAATTTCCTCGCGGTGCTACCAAATACGGGTGATCGTTAAAACGTGTCACTTTTAGGCAAAATTAAACCGTCTGGGCATCTATTTATCGACCAACAACAAAATACATTTTCAATTATTTATAGTATTTCCTTTTATAGGCTCTTTTCACACGTCTAGGCATTAATCTATTTTATCCAGCAAGCCAGTTGGCTGAACATCTATAAAGAGCCCTGGAAAAGCTAGGCATTAAAGCTAGGTGACACAGTAGTAAGGATTACTTATATAGCACTATAAATAGAAATAAATACAACTTAATTCTTAGAACATGTTAGGCCATGTTCTAAGAATTTAGTTGTATTTATTTCCTAAAACTCTCGTGGTTGGTAAAATTATTTGAGTAGATATGAATAATGTTGTTTCATCTTGTTCTACAAATAGAACATTAGTTAGAGATGTATTGATTTGTTTGCTCAGTCTAGCTACGAGCATAAACTGAATGTTATATTCAGAATGATAATAATGTTAGAATGAAATATGGTTTAGACTTGGTCATATTCTAGACGTTACATAATAATCCAAACTGAAATAATAAGAGTTTAAGAAAATATTGACATACATAAAAAAACAAAAAGTATATTATACTTTACACATATATTATACATACATACAAGAGTTTTGTACAGTATTTCATACTATACAAAACTCTTGGACTCTAGACAAAGTGACATAATACCAGCGATAAATATAATAGTAGTACGGACAATATTGAGAATAAAACTCGATTAGGTAATTATTATTTGAGTTATCGTTGACACAATGCACGTGTCGTTGATAGAACATCTTGCGACCCACGGATGACCCACAAGTTAAAGGGGAAAAATTACAATTTAGTGATTAGACCAATCGTACTTACTGTATGGATCATAATGTTGGGCTATGAAAAAGATGGATGAAAAGAGATTGCATGTAGCAGAGATGAGAATGTTGAGATGGACGTGCGGAGTGACGAGAATGGATAAATTGAGAAATAAGTATATTAGAGGCAGTTTGAAAGTGGCACCGGTGACAGAAAAGTTGAAAGGAAACAGGTGCTGGTATGGTGAGGATATGATGGGGGGGGGGGGGGGTTGAAACGCATGTTACTAAAAGAGTTTTGAATATAAATGGGGATAGATGGAGGGGGAAGGAAAGGCCAAAGAAAAGATGGATGGACTGTGTGAGGAGTGATATGAAAGAAAAGTGAGTCAGTGACGACAGTGACGGGGAACAGGATGATATGGAAGAAAAAAAACGTGTTGCGCCGACCTCATGTAACATGGGACAAGGGCAGGAAGATGATGATGTTGATAGAATGCCACTTTATCTAAAGCACTAACAGGTTCTTGATAAACCTTTTAGCCCGAGACTATAAATTTTAAAGTAGTTCCAATAAGAATGAGGCGAAAACAACACTAAAAATTGAACGCAAAGTAGATAAATATTCGTCCGAGGGTCGGTCGGTCAGGCTGTTGCCACGAATGTTTCCACTGATAATATTATGGAACGCTTATTACACTTTTTGTAAGTTCAAAGTTAAGACGTTTACTTAAAAGATCATTGTGAATTATACTGTATTTTTTAACAATTTTATGCGTTTTAGAGATTGAAGTTTTTGAAAAGGCTTCTTTGCTTGATTTGTATATTTCTCGAATAAGTTTAAATGGCAAATTTTCTATGAATAGCATTATGGTGGAGGTGTGGTTTGCCGATGACATTATGAGTTTTCATATCAAAAGAGTAGGTAAATTACAAAGGCGTTGGCATAATCATAATTATATCAACCCACGGTGGTCCTATTCCGAAAATGATTTTTATATTATAACCTTCTATTAAAGTAGGTATTTGTAGAATTTTTACTACAATTATCTTATACTACAAGAGATAGATAACTACCAAATGATTTTTCATACTTTGATTTTGATTTTGATGTAAAAATGTCACGTTTTGAAGGTTTGTTTTGTAGATCAAGTTTCACTCTTTTATAATGGGGCAGAAACATTAAACAAGAAACTTTTCTAGTCTCGGTAACTAAATAGTTTCGTGTAAGCATGAAACAAGACTCATAAGGAATGTCGTTTCGTTCAAGTATTTGTAAATTAACTGTAAACAAAAAGTAGTAAATCTCTAAAACTGGCGAGATTGTTAAATTATATTATATTACATTTGCTTCATTCACGGTATTGGCGATCCAAACAATACGTAATACACCAATATAACTTATAAAATCAATATCAATATTTATAATAAATCTGTAGAAAAGTAATTTTTGTATATCGAAAATATTTCCAAAAAAAATAACCAGGGTGTTTAAGGAATACCAACAGAACCCATTTCCAGCATTTTTGGAATTTTTGTTTGTTTGTCTGTTTATCTGTATGTCTGTTTATTTGTGCACGCATCACGTAAAATGTACGAATCTTTTGTAAATAACTTTGATATATAAAAATTGTGCGTAACTTGAAGTATCACTAAGTTTTTGTTTTATCGCAATCGGTTCACTCTATCAAAAGTTAGATGAATTTAAAGTGTCAAAGAAGTTAAATATCGCAACATACGCAATTCAGATACTCGGACTGTTGAACACCATATTCGTTGTGTATATCGCGACATTTTCTGAATGGCGGTGTTAAGATTTTCCGCGAAAGAATGACAATCGAAAAAAAAAAATGTAGTTGGAAAGGGTTCCCAGAGCCCGCCCGCAGTGCCCCCGTGCGGAAACGCAGCGAACTAAGAGGTCAACTCTCTATGTCGAGTCAACCAAAGATTACTTTTATATATTGAGTCAACGATATAACTTCAAAAGCTAAATCAAGTGTGGCTAGAGTAAAAATAATAAATAATAAACTGTCCGTCCGTCTGACTGTCTGTCTGTCAAGACTCTTTTTCTCAGGAACGCGTAGAGGTATCAAGCTGAAATTTATATAAAATATTCAAGTCTAATGTCCCTTAAGGCTGTGAAAAATTATTAGCCAACGCAATCAAAAGATACAGCCATTTATGTCGCAAATTTTCGACACTCGCAAGGGAATTAAAACCTACAGGGTACTTCCCGTGAGCTCAGAATGTTGAAATTTAGTACAAAGCAACGTCTTGTAGCACAGATAAAGGAATAATTGCGAAAACCGTAAATTTTTAGTTGCATCATCTAATAAAAATATTTTTAATAAGTTTTAAACTTACTACCCCTTTCCTCATGAACGCGTAGAGGTATTAAATTGAAATTCATATCAAATACTCAGGTCTATACTATACCTTTAAGCTGAGGTTTGTACGGATCCCTCGGTGCGCGAGTCCGATTCGCACTTGGCCGGTTTTTTAGGGTTCCGTTCCGTCAAAAGGTAAAAAAAGGAATCCTTATAAGATCACTTTCTTGTCTGTCTGTCCGTCTGTCCGTCTGTCCGTCTGTCTGTCTGTCTGTCTGTCTGTCCGTGTGTCACCACCGATTTCCTCACGAATGGGTAGACCTAGTAAGTTGAAATTTATACCCGATACTAAGGTCTATAGTCCCTATTAGGTGTATAAAAATCAAGGTCTCGAGTCAACACGATAAAAAGATATAAGCAAATTTAGATTTTCGCGAAAACTTGTAAGTACCAAAATTTACCTTAATTTTCAACTTTTTTAATTTTCGGAATTTTCCCTTTACTTGTGCTGTAAGACCTTGCTTTTAACCAAAATTGACAATTCTAGTTCAACCGGAAGTACCCTATAGGTTTTGGTCAAAAACCTATATGGTAGTGGTAGTTCCCGTTGACCTAGAATCTCGAAAAATGTGGCAAAAACTAAGGTCTTACAGCGCAAACAAAGGAAAAATTCCAACAAATGAAAAAAGTTGAAATTTAAGATAAATTATGGTACTTTCAAGTTTTCGCGAAAATCTAGATTTGCCCATATCTTTAAAACTTAGCCACCAATAAAAATGATACCAATTTTATTATGGCGGTATAATTAAAATTCAAAAACTTTATTTCAAGCTAAGACTCATATAGGGTTAGTAACAATAACACCGTCAATATGCCAACCGACATGTTGACTACCAAGCGCCTCAATCAGGGCATTCATATACAAATTGAAGAGGGCAGGGGAGGTCATCCCCCTGCCCTTTCTTTAGAAAGTCCTGGCCGAAACCCGAACTGATTGTCGTGCAGCACAAGATGTTCGATAAGCTGTGTATCAAGCACCTTAGCGACTATGGTTGCTAGAAAAATAGGTCTAAAGTTTCCCCTATCCGCTAGATCACCCGTTTTACTTTTAACAATGGGAACCACAATCGTCCACATTAGGTCAGAGGGCAAGTATGAAAGACCAATACATCAATTGTACAGCAGTGCCAAAACCCTCGGTAAGTGAGGACCGGCGTATTGCAAACGATGAGCTACTGAGCCCGTCATGTCCAGGGGACTTACCTCTAGACGTAGGCCTGATGACCCTGGCCACATCTTTGGCACTGAAACGTGTGTCCACCTTGCCACAATGGGGCTAAGCATCCAGCATCTCACAAGAGCTCCCGAGCGGTGACATTAAAACAAACTGATTTCTAAAAAGGTTTGCAATATCCTTCGCATCACTCACACCATTCATACTAACAGGCAGGCCTGGCCGAATGCTCAATTTATTAGCGCTCTTCCAGAAACCGCGAAAATCACGCTTTGAATGCTTGAAGGCAATTATGTCCATCTTTATTTGTATCTTTGCCTGTATAATGGGTAGGTACGAAACCCTAGGCGCACGAGTTCGACTCGCACTTGGCCGGTTTTTTTTTGTATGAAGTCAATATTCTTCTCCCTAGGGTAACTAAATAGTATTATGTGCAGTGAACACTCGATCTAGGTAGGTAGAAAGGTAAGAAGGATAGGATAGGCAGTTAACGGGAACGTAGCCGTGGGCACAGCTAGTTTTAAACATGTAAATATATTTATTTTCTTCAAATTAATATTATCTGATATTTTACATAAATATATATATTTATATTACATAATATACTAATCGGACTTGGCTTTTTTATGTTTAACACCTCAGGGACTATGACTAGTACCAAAGAATACGGTAGATTTTAATATTGTTTTTCATCAAAATTTTACAGACTTTATTTCGTCACCGGAAAGGCAAAAGTACTAAACTACTAACTACCATTTTAGCTAAAATGAGTTTTATATATGGTTGAATAAGTTTTTTTTTTCACTACACATTGGTCTTGGTCTTGTAGCGATTTGAGCATTATTTTAAAAGTTAGTGTCGCTTTAGCAGTGACATTTTTCTTTTTTCGCGATACGCCTCTTTTACTTACCTAAAGGAATTTACATGATTTTTATTGTTATTGTCAGTTAGTTTTTTTTCCTTACTGGCATCTGCTTGCCGACCCTTGATTAGAAACCCAAAATGCGTAAATCGGTTAGTTGATGATGTTTAAGTACTTATTACGTAACGCAAATTGTAATAAATGGGTCGCTTAGTAAATTTGCTTTACGTGAAATTGATGGATTTAACGCTTTAGTACCTTTGCCCTACTAGATTTTTGAATGTACATCTTTTTAGTAACTTTGCTATAATTATCTACATTATTATGTGAGTATTAAGTGTATTTGACGTTTTATTTATTTGCTGAAAAAGTATTTTAGTTATAATTATTTTACTCCACAAAATTGTGGTGGTACGTCAGTATTGAAACCAGTAAAAATATTATGATAAATTGACAGTTAAGTCTATTGAAGCTGTAATTTTCTAGCGATTTTGTTATGGTAGGTACATTTAGAATCACACGTTTGGAGCGTTGCGCACAGTTATTGGCACTTTAGCCATTTTCGCGCAGTTGCAAGTGACTGGTGTTTGTTTGTTAGCATATCGGTGACAGATAATCGAAGTATTTTGTGATTTACTGTATAGCTACGTAAGTACACTTTATTATTTCTAATTCTTTGTACCACGCTCAATGAAACTAAACTTTTACTTTGTAAACAAACTGTGAATATTAAATATTACTATTCATTTTATTAATAGGTATCTACTTATACATCCTTTCCATTACATTTCACGTATTTTTAACCGACTTCAAAAAAGGAGGAGGTTTCTCAACTCAACCGTATATATTTTTTTTTATTTGTGTTCGCGGATAACTTCGTTGTTTATAAACCGACTTTGATTATTCTTTTTTTGTTGGAAAGGAGATATTCCAAGGGTGGTACCAGAAACCAGGACCATCGTGATGATGGCATCCCAGAGAAATAGAGGAACTCCTCAAATATTATAGGCATACATATATCATTTTTCTTGACATTTTGTTAAGTTACCTATCTATAAAAAACTTTTTAACAAAAACATTTATCTGACTTCCAAAACAAAGCACAACAAAGCGTAAAATAACTTGAAAATGAAAGAAATGTTTCACTTTGTAGTGCTTTGTTTTGGAAGTCGGTTTAATTTTTTTAAGCATTAATATACACAAGGATGATAATTAATTTAAAGGATAAACATTCAGCACATTATTAAATATTTGCAAACAAATGCCCTTATTGGAAATCTTTCGTGATTTATCAATTACCTTACAAAGTGTTTATGTAGGTATATACAAAATTAAGTGAATGGGTACCCCCTTCACTTTATTCTATAAACAGTAATAAACACAAGTCAATCATAGTAATAGAAAACGATTATTTGAATGGCGTTGCTGATTAAATGATAGTTACTTTATTTTGATTGAACTTTAGGTACGAGTGTTAGGTTCATAAGAGATATATTGATATTGGTTGGTGTCATCTACTATTTCGATTAAAGTTTTACACATTTACAGAATAGTTCGAAGGACATCATGAAAAATCATAGACACTCATTTTTTAGAAAATATACAAAAGTGGGTCTCAGAAACGCAAGTCCAAAAAAAAGCTACATGTCGTTCGAAGAATATTTACTGATGACGAGAACGATCATGAAATTGAATCTGAATCGGATACCGTCTGAAAATTACCGCATCCATGTAAAAAAACAAACAAAACAATAAATACAGGTAAGCATCAAGATTATAAGTACCTATTTTTCAGTGATAGCTTAGTGATACGTTGACCGTACGAACCCAGAGCATGCACCTCTGACTTTTCGTAACTTATGTGCGTATTTTAATTTTTTTTTATCACTGATCTGTGCATGACACAGACAGCACGTAAAGCTGTCAGCCGCACGCCTATTTTTTCTTCAGTCGTGTCGGACTGCCGTCCCATCGGACTATGAGAGTGGAAAGGAGAATGCACCAGTGTTTGTGCGCAGACTTGTGCACTCCCGCGCAGATAGCTAATCACCGTTGGTCACCGTGACCGAAATTCATCCAGGAGGACATTATTATTATAAGTAGGTATCTTTTAGATTTCATCAGGATAATGCCATTGTGAGACCTATTTGGTGTTTGTGTTGGTGTGTGTGTGTGTATGTGTGCTTGAATGTGGTTCTCTATGGATAAAGATTGTAATGGAGGTAGCTTGCAGGCTGTATCATTTTCATGCCCTCATCCAAGGAAAAAAAAGCCACGCAGTTTAGCGCAATGTAACTGTAGTTAAGAAAAGTTATCACTTTTTGTTTCTTACATGTATAATGCAAGAACTAGACACATCTTGGTCCAGATATACATCAATAGCAAATTTCAATGTTTCAAATACAATATCCCGCTGCAGTGAATCCTTTACCGGAATCAATCTCACAGATAGACTATCATATTCAAGCAATGACATCCACTGGCCAAGACATAAAAACATTAACATCTCTAACAGAAGACCACGCTCAAGCAGGGAATCCCCTTGGACAAGACTAACTTCCATTACAGGCCTCAAACTCAGAGATAGATTATCACATTCCAGCAAGTATATCTACTGGCCAAGACATACAGCAATTAGAAACATCAATCTTTCAAACTCAAGACCACGCTCAAGCAGGGAATTCCCTTGGACAAGACATACTACCGATACAGGCATCAATCTCACAGATAGATTATCACATTCCAGCAAGTATATCTACTGGCCAGGACATACAGCAATCAGAAACATCAATCTCTCAAACTCAAGACCACGCTCAAGCAGGGAATTCCCTTGGACAAGACATACTACCGATACAGGCATCAATCTCACAGATAGACTATGTTATACACACGGACATATCTCTTAGTCAAGACATACATTTATTACAGGCGCATATTGCACAATCAGCAGGGATGTCGTCATATCGGATGCAAACATCTCTTACTCAGAAGGATGATGTTCAAGCGAGCACATCTTTAATTATAAAATCTTCTGAAATACCTCAAACACAATCTCAATTCTCATTTATTTTACAGGTACGTACAGCTATATTTAGAAAATAGGACCCACAGAATGTAGCTGTTAAATAAACAATGGCAGCTGATAGCCCAACTGAAAATATACCTAGAACGGGTAAAAAAGTGGAACTTAAGATTTAAAATAAGAAATACCAGGATTTGTGGAAATTGTGTTCATCGAAAGTCATACCTTGCATATTCCACAATGAGTACAAAGGTATGTCTAATGCTATGAATGTCCAGGATACGCTGCAAGATACCGACGTCGAAGACAAAAAACAAGAAAATTACAAAACCTTAATTGATTAGTTGGTTATGATAATACATTTGTCAAGCTTAAATAAAGATTGATTTACCATGCAGAGTTTTAGCTGCAATCATTACAATTGTTCAGTAAGTGTACAATAACTAGCGGAGTCGGCGAACTTTATACCGCCTCAGAATATAAATTACTACCACTTTGATACCATACCCTGCACTACGTTACGCTACACTACGCTACACTTCCCTACGCTATGCTACTCTACGGTACGCTTAGCTACCTTACCCTACCCTACACTACACTACGGTAGTACTACTACAACAAAAAAATACTATTATTCGCGATGGAAAAATATCCAACATATCATAGATCATCAAAATCATTCCAGCCGTTCTTGAGTAATAAATTTAATAGTGTAACTAGCCTGACTTTGTTTTATTTTTTTAACCGACTTCCCAAAAAGGAGGAGGTTCTGTGTTCGACATTATGTTTGTTTTTTTTTGTTTTGTTCCCCAATATCTCCGTCAATTGTGGACCGATTTTGAAAATTCTTTTTTTGTTTGAAAAAGTATGTTCCGAAATTGGTCCCATTTTAATTTGGTGATCTGATAAAGAACTTCGGAGATATACAGCAGAACTCTTCAATAAATGATGGCACATCTCTCGGGATTGCTGCAATCGCATGTCTGTTTATTGTTTATACCATTTCATAACATAATATCACGCCAGTACGCTCTTAAGGGGTACGCAGATCTCTTATTTCACCGGTTATGTTCAAGTTTCATGAAATCAATTCTGGCGATATAGTTCCCTTACTAACTTGCCTATTAGGTACGTACAACTAAAAAGTGAAAAATAAAAAAACTTTTTGCAAAAAAATACTACCGACTTCCAAATACAAAACTACAAAGTGAAAAATAACTTAATTTTTTAAAGTCGGTGTCCATAACGCAAAAAAATGGTACCTACGTAAGACACCGACTTTAAAAAATTAAGTTATTTTTCACTTTGTAGTTTTGTATTTGGAAGTCGGTAGTATTTTTGAGGGTTCCGGCGACTGATCCCGCAATGAACTGATCCCGCGGGATGAGTCGCCGGATACATTTATTTTAATATTTTTCTTCCGGCGACTCGTCCCACCCATAAACAGTACAGTCAAACGATTTTTTTTCAAAACTCTTTGATTAACAAATATCATTTACTTATCCTAGACATGATTGTATTACATTCGCATAGTAACACTTAATTCAACCGTGAAGGTAAATTAGAGAGAGAACTTTAACTCTAGTTCGTTTTGATGTCGATCTCAAGAAGCATATGCAGCTCTTTTCAATTCAATCATTTATTTCGGACCATGATCCACAATTTTTTTTATTTTTTTGAATTGCCTGGCTCGACCAATCACTGTCAAACCTTAAGTCGGTCAAGTTTTACTTAGGACAATGTTATATTAGATCTTTAGTAGACACAGTGCTGAATTTTTGCTACAAGAAAAGAAACGATTCTATTGGGGCAAAAACTACTAAAAAAGGACCAAAGATTGGTTCTTGCTGACTATAGAGGAAAAAAAAGCGCATAATAGTATTTGCAAATGAAGAAATGAAAGAATATTTTAAATAAATGGTATTTTTGAATCAAATAGTTTTTCCTTTAATTATTACATTATACATTTTTTCGTTTGACTGTACTGTTTTTAGCTTGAACAATAGATAATTTTTATTCTTTTATGGGTGGGACGAGTCGCCGGAAGAAAAATATTAAAATAAATGTATCCGGCAACTCATCCCGCGGGATCAGTTAATTGCGGGATTAGTCGCCGCAACCCTCGTATTTTTTTGCAAAAAGATTTTTTATTGAGATTTAGATTAATTGATATAATGAGGAATAAAAAAATATATGACTACATGGCAATAAGTCAAATTGTTTTAGATCTTTACACTTAATTATTACGTATAAGTAATAATGACTAAGATTGTATTAGTCTGTAATGCATGTTAGTCGTTTTGGCGTTCCCAAATTTCAATGGACGTACGTTGTTCGCGACGAGGCGTCACAAACAAATGTTAGAATAGTTTATAGATGTAAATAGTATAAACAAAACATACGTCTGCTTACCCCAGCGCGCTAGCTCGTACTAAAAAGTTTTAGACGAGAATTTTTCTTTTATAGTTTTTTCGAACATAGAATTTCGACCACTTTTTGAGGCACTAAACATTATGTTTTAGTGTATATGAGTATGTATTAAGTTAATATGGGGTCTAACAAGTAAATTAGAATCGTTACATACATACTAAATGCGGTAGTTACGGAAAGAAAGCAAATTCAAAACAAAGTCAAATTCCGTAGAACGACCGGTCGCCACGACCGTTTAGTTCGAAATGAGCAGTCAGATGGCGACTCACGTATATATAGTCTGGCGCGTAAGCAGGCAAATTTGGTATTTTAGAATAGTGTTATAAGGGCTTTATAATAGCCTATAGTACGCAAAATGCGGTTATCTAGTAGTATTATAGTTAATATACTTTAGATATAATGTGTAAGTAGTGATTTAAGCAAATAAAAAATATTTGTTTACTTATTTTGGACCCCCCTAAAATGGCTGGGTCGCAAGTATCGATAGGTGCGCTCTGCCCACCTACCAATCGTATTATTTTCCTTACACATTTGTTTTGTAAGGAAACACCATCTAGGTGTTCTAGATAGTATACCTTGGAGCTATGACTGAAAAACTTTACATAATAACAGTACACAGCCAGGTTTAAAACAGTTTCACTCTGAGATGGTAGTAAATAAATGCATTTTTGCTCAAGTAAGTAAATAGAAATTTCGTTATAAGCGATTTAGCGCTTCTAGGTGACCTGGAACTGTGTCCAGGCCCTATATATAGATGGCGTCTATGTAATTCTAGTACAAAGATCTTACTTACTTGAAATAATGTGTCTGTATGTGCCAGCATGGACGTTACTACGCGTCTGCCAGAGGGCCCACTACCTTCAGACACACTTGGTGCCTGAAGGACTATTGATATGCTATCTGAAGCATTACCTTTGGGTACCCTCGGGCACACGCCTGGACTCAGTCACAACACATAGCTAATATATAGCTACACATACACACACAGAGGCGTTAAAGCCGTGGAACAACACGATATTTTCTATTTCGGCCGCTTCCCGGCAACAGAAGTCCCAGTAGGGCTGGTGGTACACCCATCAGGGTACCACCATTCGATAGCCCAATTCTCCAGCTTCCCAATTATATTTTTGGAAGGAGCCTAGCTCTGGTGGTTAGGGAACTATCCGACTTAATAAAGTAAGAGGTTCCATGATTTTCTCGCATCGTCAACCACATCAGAGTGAATACTGGATCGAGGGTTGGAGCTGTATCCACCGGACTTCCACCATGGAATGACCCATCGCAAGGGCTATCCGATGATGGTTGGTGAATGCGGATCCGCCCACCAGCTCGAGTACAAACTCGCTTAATATGCCGAAAACAGGCACAGAAGCTATGTTTTCGCACTTTCACGTGGCTGTGCCCGTGAAGGTGACAGATGAAGCTGTGGAACTGTCACAGATCGTTGGTCCAGGAGTAGGGCTACAAGTCCTTCGCTGATACCCTGACACTAAAGTGCACCATTGTATTAGAAAGTAGCGTGTAAAGCTATAAATTGACAGAACTTCCCCTTATTAGGCGTTCTCCACGCAAGAGCTCCCTGAAGGTAGCAGTTATGGACCTGGACCAAGGTCCGGAAGGAAGGTCTTCTCGAGACCTATCGAGAGACACAAGTCTCATCGAAATCGGTTCAGAAGAAGGGGAGTTTCTGTCGGTTTCCAGCGACTAGTCATAATAATTAATTTCTTAATTAAAGTTTATGCGCGGTCGCTGATTTGAGGTCGTCGTTACGGTCAAGTGTGGTAGTAGGATAGTGCGCTGAGACACCGTCCTAATTGTAGCCATTATTTCTCTAATATTAAATCCACGTCACTTTGCGTAACGAAGACCATGAACAAGCGTCGCTTTTGGTCATGAAAACTCAAGTCTTTCATTGAACTGGACATCACGCCTTCCCCTCAACATACTTGGCAGCCTTCCAACCACTGCAGGGTCGGTATTTGCTCGAAGACAAGGAACTATAGGTGCAAGGGGCGTCAACGCGTTTGAGCTGGAGCCTTACAACCTCCGGAGTGCCTGCGGCCTTGAACGATCACGTCCGTCCCGCACATACGTGAATTGTGTTTATGCTTTACTGTACCTGAATATTTTTTATGATTTTAAGTATTTTTGTCTTACGAAGTGGTCAGAGCATTTATACTAAAGCGACACTATCTTCGGAAATACAGTAATAATAGACAATATATCAACTTTAAAGCATAGATAATAATTTATCAATGTTTTTTTGCCTTCAGCGTAATTAAATTGGAATACTAGAAAAAAAGTTGTGTCAGATTTATTACTAAAAAAAAGTTTACATCGCTCTCCTGTAAAGTGCACTTTTGGCGCTTTAGTAATTTTGCCTTTTTAGTGACGATTTGGTATCCCACTAACACAGTAAAAACATTCTGCATTTAGACACCTCATAGGTAAATCCACAAAAATATAGGATCTATCGAATGTGGTGAGCTTCGAATCAATTGATTTGTTACCTGGGTCAAACAATTTCTAAAACTTTTTTAAACTTTGTTCGTTTTTAAACTCACGTTATATAATTAATACAATCGAAGTTAATGCAGTAGTCTGAAAAACTATCAAAATTTAAATTACGAGTAATCACATCGCTGCTTATAAACTAAAGTGCCACAAAACGAAAATTCGTTTTATTCAGGAGAGCTAACACAAAATTTTCATTTAATATTTTGTTTGTTTTTTTGCACTCTTACTTTCAATGCTTTTGTGTCTTATATCATTCGATGCGTATTTTAATAGCCTATCTCTTGGTTATTTTAACTTCGTGATAGCTATAACCCAAAGAGGACAAGCAGCACATAAGCCCCTTTAGCATATAAAATATTTCGCACAAGTACATTCATATTTTGAATAAAAGGCCACAAGAAGAAAAATAAATGTATTTCATTTAAATCTTTCATCACAACCTTGTTGAATGAAGACAATCTTATAACAAAAAAAGAACATAGAAAACCCTTCCCTTTGCATATTGCCATTTTTCAATAAATCTAAAACTTAACTTTTTAGGACAAAAATGCGTTTTTAATTGCTTCTAAAATCTCAACAGGCAAACATTCACACAAAATTATAGTTAAACACAATATACTTCTGAACCAATTATAATAATATATGGATAAATCCTTCGTACTAGTAACTAACAAGAGATCAACAATTTGACTTAAGGTATAATATTTTTTTATGGGTGGTTCCTTAGTAAATAACAAGTAAAATACTAAAGTACTAAACAACCGTTTAAAATATTACTACGCTTGTATTATCAGTCTGCGTCAAAGGCAACTATGTATTACGTTTAAATATTAGAATAAAAAACCACTTTGGCTGAAGTACGCTATTTCAACCGCATTATCTCCTTTTCAATGAGACAACAACCCGCAGATTCCAGTATCGCTATCGATCTCTGACTACTATAAATAAATTTATGTTCATTTTCAGGATAGCCTAGCTAGGATAGGTGCATTGCACAGAAATGTTTCTTCAACGTGTGCGATTGCGACTTCACAGCTTGCATTCTAGCAGAACTATATCTTATCTTCAGTTAGCTCATTTAGAGGTCGAGCAATGTCAGCAAAGGTCTTCGCAAACCGTCGACAGTAGGAGCACAAAACGAGAAATGCCTTGACTTGCAGGTTATCTCCGGGACCGGCTAATCCTCTGAGATGACAAAGATCTTATCGGGGTTCATTTTAATACCTTCTTAGGAAACCACACATCCTAAAAAGTTAATTTTCCACGTGAACAACGCGTCGTATCTTCGACAGCAATTTTTCCAGATTGCGGATCTTCAACTCTCCCACGACGACAACACCGTCCAAGTAGACTAGGCAGGCGTCTTCAATTAGTCCAGTAAATACACGGTCCATCAATCTCTCTAAGGTGGCAGGAGCATTGCACAATCCAAAGGGCATAGCGTTCATTTGCCACAACCCTTTGCCTGTAAAGAACGCTGTCTTATTTTTATCTCGAGGGTCTATCTCGACTTGCCAGTAGCCACTTTTTAGATCTAAGGTAGAAAACCACTTCATTCCCATTAGCGTATCTAGCGTGTCGTCAATCTTGGGCAGTGAAAAACTGTCTTTAATGGGCGTTAGTTTACACAGAACCGCTTGCTGTCAGATTTTTTCTTTACCAACGCTACCGGTTAACACCATGGACTGGACGAATGCTTAATCACGCCGTCCTTCACACGTCTTGGTTGCTAGCGGACTGGTACCTCATTTCCTGTATTAATTATGTTTTGAACTAACGCAGTCTAGCACCTATATCAGCTTAATTTGTCAAGAAAATACTAAAGTACTTCAGATAATGAGAAAGCGAGTAGCCCAATGCCGTTGAATTCAGAACCGTTACAAACAGCGTTCATTTAAATTAAATTGCAAAAGTTGTAGAGATTTCGCTTATTAGTATAGATACTAAAAATATAGATAGTAGTTACATAGTAAAGGTCAATCCACACATATCAGGGCCTTGCCCGGGACGTGACAGGGCCGAGCCCAATCATAGAAATTTCATCACTGGCCTGTGCACGGCCCGTGCACGGACGTGAGTGAACGAGATCATATAAAATGTACGCACCAATAATTTTTTGTGCCCCTGACAGGGCACGTTCAGTCCACGTCCCGGGCACGCCCCTGATATGTGTGGATAGACCTTTTGATGTGTTATTCTATTGCACGACATAAAATATGAATTATACATCATAAAGCAAAGCTTTCCTTTATTAAACAGTATTCCCAAATTGTATCAAAGCCAGTTTGATCTTAAAAGAAAATATCACAAGCATAAAAATGTTTTGAGCAAAACAGACGTTTCACGGAAAAAGCTGTTAAGCTTTTAATAATAATAACAAATTAGGCATTTTTTTATTGCTAAACGGACACTTTCCAAAATGTGGCAACTTTGTCTTAAAAATAATTGTGTACGTACTTGTTTTTTTGTAAGCGATACGGACGCATTCCCAAATGTGGCCCTGTTGCCCAAAAGATTCCCTCACAACATAGGTAAACTTTTCGGGTTGTGGCCGTTTATCACAAAACTGACGTGCGCTTGACGCTGATTGTCGGGTCGCAACTCAAAAGATGGCCGCTTTGCTCGGAACTTAACCATCAATTTGCGAATATGCCAAAAGGGTGCATGCATAAATTTGTGATTAAGAGGCTGATTTTGACATCTTGTGTCTTCGAAAAATATGAGAATATGGATGATTTTGGCGACATTTTTTTATTTAAAGCGATTTTGGAAATTTTGGTTTTGTGGCACTTTAGTTTATAAGCAACGACATCCTTGACAAAAAAAAACGAAAATCTGCAAAAATTGGCATCGTACCCAATTGTGACAAGAAAACTTATTACATTCGAGTTGGTCACCTATATAATTTAGAACTGAACTAATCAGCATATCACAAAGTAAGCGAATGCGGTGCCCCAAAGAGCTACACAAAATTATGAAGAAGACTATAGTCTTTTATGAATCGATTTCACCGCGGGATAGGGCTGTATGAAATATTGATATTTGGCGATATATTATGCACCTTTAATATTTGGAAGATGATTATTGCTGTATGATCATTCTTATAAATATAAGGAAAGGTAAGATGTCTCCGCGATCTATGATATCTTCAGTGCCAGAGGCATCCTAGGTGACTTGCCTTCTATGACACAAAGCTTTAAAGCGCTTGTGGCTTTCAAACCAGAACGCAGCGCGACAGAATAAATTAAGAATAGTGTTTTGTTTTTCTGAGAAATGCCCCGCCACAAAGACCAACTACCAAATTGTGTACGTTTTTAAAAATACTGTTTACTGTGCCAGCTATCAATTTCAATTTAAAGTTAACTCAACCAATTTGTCTTGTTTCACGGATCGAATGTAAACACAGACACCAATATTTGTAGTTTCGTTTAGGTTACAAGAGGTTAATTGAGGACTATGAGGTCAAATGATGCGCATTTCTGACCGGCTCGAAATTTAAGATACTATACTTAATAGTGAGCTTAAATTACGCTTTTATTACAGGGCACGGAGAAAAGGCGATTATAATGAAGTCTTTGTTGGAGCTGCAGATTGAATGTTGAATTAGAAGCATTATACATTCTACTTCAAGTTATGGCAATGGCTTTCTTTTGCGAACATATTAAGCTAATCTGCGCTGTTGTTTGTAAGGTATCTGTCCTTTACTTATATTTCTATTTTTTTATAATTTCGAGTCTGATGTCAAGCCGTATTACAAGATAGATGTGAGTGGAAAAGCTGGGAGTGGTGAAAGAATATACACAGACATGTAGTACCTACAACTGGCTTAGGTAAGTACATTTATGACCAGATGTATGAAAGTATGTACCTATGTTAGGTTCGTAGCAAGGGGCGCTTTGTAATTTCTGCGTAACTCCATAGAAAAAAGGCGTGTTTTTTATATTCCTGTGTGTATTGTATTTTTAACTTGTATGATATTTTTTACTTAAAATATAGCTAACTAGGTAAGAAATAGCTAATGCCTGCATTAGCTTAGCGTCAATATCATTGGGAGTTATAATAACATGATAGAAGGATCTCTATCAGAGAACCTTGTTTCCGCGTTATCTAAAAGTAATGTAGCATTCAATCCATACAATAAACTTTTATGTTCAATCAAAATGGTTTTTCATATAAAATATGAAAACGTTTTCTCTCTAGTAGATACCTGCATTGCACTTTTTCGGTATTTTATTTAAAAGAATATGAAAATATTGACCGTGTATTAAATTGTCGGTGCAAGGCATTATTGCTTTTATAGAAAACTTTTGAAAAGAGGTATACAGCTTCTAAAATTTTTCTACTGATACTGATACTTACATACTAGAAAATATTCTAAATTCAAGATTGAATATTTTCTATCCAGTCTATCTTTATTATGCAAGGAGTTCAGTTACTGTCTGTTTTATTTATTGCTACTGGAAATAGAAACATGAAATTGTAAGACATTCGTTCCTCAAAGGTCACACGGGGCATGCAACGAACCAAGTCCCCTCCACGATTGCTACTCAGCTGGTGTGCAGGTGGTAATTACATATTAATATTAAAACTTACCACGTGTCCTTCTAAGATCTTCGTCAAGACAGTCCGATTTGTACACGGACGGGTCGAGTACTCCAAGATCAGCGGTATTTGCTGTAACAAACAAATGATTTACTTAGCTATAGTCATAATTTCTTCTAGACGCAGTTGTGTTTATATATTTTACACAAGATTTTTTTGGATTTGGATTTGTCGACGTACCACAGAAACTGTAAATTTTACAGGAGCAAAGAGTATCCAGTTTATAATATTAATTTACTAGATAAGACGCAGCTACTACCCTCTCTTCCACCCATTTTCTAGAAAATACAGATGTCTTTATATAAAAACACTTCTCTAAGAATTAACCAACTTTCAAACCTATCGTACCTACTTTAGAACGCCCGCAACAGGCGTTCAGTCCAGATCCGAAACTAAAAAGCTGACGCCCGTTTTTTATCGTTCTATGTCATATCGTCTACATTTTAAATTCAAATTTCAATTAATAAATCAAGACCAGAACGAATAAAACCGGTCCACAAAGGGGTCAGTCTACGCTACCCTTATAATATTGTACACCTAGCTTAAAGCAGGTCTAGTCCATGGTACCTATGTTACGGTCTATGGTTTAAGAAAATAAAATAGACAGATAGATGTCATGTAAGATGAAAATGTCACAGTAGAAAATATTGCAAGAATTACAAATTATCAATATAATTTAAGTTGTAGATTTTAAAACAATCAGAGATAACTAAAAGTATGCTTTTCAGGTGATACTCGTAACAATAGAAAGAAAATATAAAAATGAATTACAAAAGTTGATACAATATCAAAAGATATGAAGGTATGGTTTGTATAGTGTTATGAATTGTAAATAGACTTAAAAATATATGGCTCTGTTTAGCGAAATACCACAAGGCACAAAAGCAGCCAGTATTACTAATAAAGTAAATAAAAATATTTGTGTTTTTTTTTCCATTTTGGTTGTAATTTATGGTCAAAATTAATTAAAATAAAGAATTAATGTTTATTTATGTTATTTTATCTCCCAAAGTTAATTTTATTCATAAAATGTTGACCACTTTTCTGATATAAAAACTCTTTGCTTTTTGACAATACTTAAATTAAACAATTGAAATTACAGGAATAATAAACTTCTACTTAACTAGCTTCTGCCAGCGACTTCGCCCGCGTAAAAGTTTACAATTATCCCGAGGGAACATATTCTCGGGATAAAAACCGGATATCCCATGTGCTAATCCTGACTATAATCTATCTCTGTGCCAAATTTTATCCTGATCCGTCCAGCCGGTTGAGCGTGAAGACGTAAGAAACACACTCACAAACTTACGCCTTATATAATATTATTGTAATATATAAGTTAAGGACCTGGTGAAGGACGCCAACCTGGTGAAGGTTGCGGGCAACCGCTGGACGTAGGACGCACGGGACGGGTCAATGTGGTAATGCTTGGGGGAGGCCTATGTCCAGCAGTGGACGTCTTTCGGCTGATATGATAGGGATGATGATGATATTTATGAATGAAATTGCAAATCGGTTTTGAACAAGTATGGTGATTAATGATCTTGTCTTCTCTGTATGAGGAGAGGCTTTTGCTCTGCACTGGGACAATAATCGTCTAGTATTATTATTTATTATTATTTAGTAGTTTCTATTATGAAGTCATAGTGCGTACAGCTAAGAAGTGGAAGTGTTTTCCGTTAGCTACAACCTAGGGATCTTTAAGTCTAGAGTGAATAGATTACTTATAGGTAAGCGTGTTTCACCTTCACCCACATCATCGCTTACCTTCAAGTAAGATAGTGGTCAATAGCAGGTCTGTCCTTACACAGTAAAAAACAAAGTCGCTTTCCGCTGCCTGTCTCCATGTATGCTTAGATCTTTAATTATGCTTAGATTCTTTGAGTGATTTAAGAGGAAGGTTTATATGTATAATACACGCGGCCGAAGCCGCTTGCAGAAGCTAGTCAGTAATAAAAAACAAACTAGTACCTAATCTAATATTTAATTAATCTATATAAATATGTTTTCAAGTTAATATAGAAGTTGCATTTACCCGTAAAAAGAACATGGCGTGTTTATTAAAGTTCAGTGCTCGTAACAGAATGTAAAATAAATCACATGATATTTATTTATAGAAGAACATTGCATTCTACTCCAACATATTTTGTTTAGAAATTCTCATTAATACAGCGAACTTATAATAACCCACGCAACACAATTTATAATTAGCCCTTTAATTTTATACTGGTAATCAGGTGTTACTAGCTAGCATTTTCATCAATTGTTATGTCATCTGATTAGGTTTTAAAGCATAATACATTTTTATGTTTTGAATATGGTAAAAAAAACAGTATTGTAAAATTAATTCAGTTGATAGCTGTGATTGACCAAAACAATCTTTAATAAAAATTCTAGTCGCCGAAATTTGCAATGAAGATTTTATCGAGTAGCTACTCTAACAAATTAGAAATAGCTTTAACAAGACAAGCATATTTTTATTAAATGACACTTGTAAACTGAAATTAACGTTCTGATATTAATAACAACGACACAAACATCCTTTGAGACAGAGTGTGTTACAAACACAGATATAAATCTGAGGAGATAACGTGATTGTATGTACTTCGCGTGCCAAAAATCGGAGTAAACTTACGATCATTGATCGTAAAATCTGAACTTTTCTTCTAGCATTATCGGCACTGCTTTTTAACTGACTTACCAAAAAGGAGGAGGTTTTATGTTCGAAATTGTGTTTGTATTTTTTTTTGTATCTGTTCACCTGTCAATTGTGGACCGGTTTTTAAAATTCTTTTTTGTTTGAAAGAGTGTGTTCCGAAATTGGTCCCATTTTAATTTGGTGAAGAACGCCGAAGATATACAACAGAATTCCTTCCTTCATTGCTGCAATCGCATGTCTGTTTATTGTTTATACCATTTCATATCATAATATCACGCCATTACGCTCTTAAGGGGTACGCAGATCTCTCATTTTACCGGTTATGTTCAAGTTTCATGATATTCCGGTTATTTATTCTGACGTTATGGGTAACTTACTAAACAATTTGCCTATTCGGTAGGTACAATTAAAAAGTGAAAAATTACTACCGATTTCCAAATATTATTTTTGGATTATTTTTGGAACTCGGTTCTTTCATAGACACGGACATCCAAAAATAAAATTATTTTCACATTGTAGTATTGTTTTGGAAGTCGGTAAAATTAAAAAAGATTTTTATTCTGCCATATTGAGCTGTAAAGGATGTACAGAAAAAGTTGGCCAACGCATTAGAAATGTTTTGTTTCAGTGGTAAGAAAATTTGTTTTTAAATTGTTTGTGAAAAAGTGGCTCGCTTGGTTTCCAAACAGATGGAGGGACTTGCGTTATCTAGTGAGATTTATGTCTGAGGTTACAAAGCTCTTTTATATTAGTGCTGCAAATTTTATGGGTACAATGGCGGTCATAACGCTGATAGCGAGCTCTAGGAATAGAAGAGTTTAGTTGACAACCTTAGGAATTTAGGATGAACTGAATGGATGTAAATTAAGAATAATATCTATTTGCATTACAGGTTCATAACTACCTACATGATATGTTTATCGAATTGAATCATTTCTAATTGTTGCTCCAGCCAAGTCAAACATACTTGTTTAGAGATGGTCGAATACCGTTGTCATAGCATCAAATACGAAAACGAGAATTCACAAAATTGGATGAGCGCGGGTGAAACATGGTTTACACATTTCATGGAGAGTAAACATAATTTGAATTCCCGAAGGTATATTGGATCGATTACGAAATCAGATACATCAAATACAAATAACATCACAGGCAATTGCAGGTACTGTGGTTTTGCTAAAATAGACACTAGTTTTTCTCGCGGCTTCACTCGCGTAGTCTAAAATTATTCTACGGAAACGTATTACCATGATAAAAAATCCGTTAAAATCAAATAATATAAAATCATCCAGTAAATGTAAATTTTAATAAATAAACTTGTTAACAAAATAGATTTTCACATTCATTATATTAGTAGGATTAAGAATTCAAATCGAAGCCTGAAATGTGAGAGTGGATAAAGTTCAAAAGAAATACAAGGCAAAAACCTGTGGAATAATTAAAAAAGGTCCTATTCAGTGCTTATTTAAATTGTGTCTATAAAATGGTATTCGAGGGTAAACGACCCAGAGGTAGATGCCCTATGCGCTGGTCAGACCAATTCTAAAACTCGCTGAGCATTAAAGCCTCAGAAGAAGCCTTGCATGTTGCTGAAAGTAGGAGCAAGTGGTAAAACATAATAACGGAGAACGGTTTTGATACCATGGTGTGGTCGCGAACCCCAGCATTGGGGCAACGACACAAAGAGGAGTCTAGAAATATAATGAAAATAAACAGTTTATTTCTGAACAGAATGTCAATGAAATAACTCTGAAATCAATCTTAATTACACAGTTTACATCAACAAACAACGATTAATTAATGATAAATGTTTAGCCTGAATTCATAATATTTGAATTATAAAAGGGTATTAGAAAAAGTAATTACAAGTTTATCAAAGTTTCAAACCGGGCATTGATATTAAATTAGCTGTGTTTTATTGAATAACCTTAGCGAATCAAAAGGGAATATACTACTTAGTCCCATATTATTTTCTTTCCCAAATAAATACAAATTTACAAAGATAAAGTGCATCAAAGTTCAGGAGTGGGGGCTTGTGACGTCACGTTGTCTGTATAAAGTGTAGCACACAGTGACGTCACACGATATTTCAATGCACTGTATCGTCGTATTTTTTAACTTGGCAAAAGAAAAAATACGTGTTAAATATTTTTAGGTTATCTAACTTACGGACTACATATATATTTTTTGTACCTACCCTAGCTACCCTATTCCCCACGGAAAGACTGGTGTCAGGATTTGGGCTTCTGATCACTTGTAATGACTGTCAAGAACTACAAGTGACAGCTGGGATCTAACGCCGGCTTCACACGTTGGAACCAACGTAAGTCTCAACGACACCCGTCCAACGTGTCGATCGAGAAAATTGCGATGGCGCCAACATTGGGGCGAGCGTTAGTATTTAGCTGGCGCGTGTCAGTTTTATCAAAGCAATCTGTGCCAACGTGCGCGACCCGTCCACACGTTGGTGATTTGCTCAGTGCTGTTACAACACGCATCGAGTGCGTGCTCACTGGTTCCGTGTTTTATGATGTTTCGTCATCCACCATCTTCTTTGACATGCTTTTTATTCAGTAACAAATATAAATTATAATATGCACTCAGTACTGTAAAAGCGCTCACACTAATTTCCGTATCATAACGACGACACAGAACTAGTATAAAAGTCAACGTTGGCACGACCGCTGGGACCTAGAGCCAGGGTAAGGCTTAACGTGGTTGCCTAGACACAAAGGAATTTCGGCTACTTTGACAAAAAGGAAAAACAATTCAAACCAGTTTTATACATTCGATTCTTGTTTTTTTTTTATTTCTTTTATTTTATTATATATAGGCTCGCGCTTGACCAATATCTCACCTGAAGTAAAGTTTATAAAACAAATGCCCAGTAAGCCACAAAATGATAAACCTTTAAGAGTTGAAGCGAGCCTTACAAATAACTTCTTTCTTAGTATTTTAGTTGACGTAATTCCAAACACTTATATGTACGTCAAAACCGATTTAAATGAAGTTGAAGGGATCGTTCAAATACCGTAGTTATAGCCCTTGCCCTTGCACGGGATCTTTATATTCCGATGTAATATCCAAAACAAAGTTATGAACAAAGTCGTTATAAAAGGTTTTCACTCTCCAATTTTTTATTGTCTTTACAAGACTGTATTTTTTCAATTTTTTCATTAACCCTTTATATTCAGATCTAGTTTAACAGGTACAGACTTAAACCAACGATAATACCTTCTCATATTATTCTGTATACCTGTGCCTCAATTTACGTGTTTCCATTTTAGTTACATCGTGCCTTAAATTTTTAACAAGACCTCATATTCTAAATTTTTCTTTTGTTTTCCTTTTAAAAAAATGACAATACACTTGCGAGTTAGAGCGTTGCAAATAGACATTGCATTCAGAAATTTAAAAAAAAAACAAAAACCAGTTAAGTGCGAGTTGGACTCGCACACGAAGGGTTCCCTACCATTATCGCAAAAAAACAGCAAAAAATATCACGTATTTTATATGGGAGGGGCTCCATAAATATTTTTAGTATTTGTTTTTATAGCGGCAACAGAAATACACCAGTGAAAATTTCAACTGCCTAGCTACTCGTATCATGGTTCATGAGATACAGCCTGGTGACAGACGGACAGATAGACAGAGATACAGACGGACCACGGAGTCTTAGTAATAGGGTCCCGTTTTTACCCTTCGGGTACGAAACCCAAAAAACAAGATTTAGAACTGGGACTCAACGAAAATAAATCATGAGACGTGAGAACGATTTAATAATAGCGTCTAGACATAAAAACAAACAACTCAAAAATAGAGGTGACCTGGATATATAGGTTTCCTTGACTTAATTTCAACTGCCTAGCTATCACGGTTCATGTGATACAGGCTGCTGACAGACGGAGAGACTGATGGACAGATAGATGGACCGCGGAGTTTTAGTAATAGTGTCCCGTTTTTACCCTTTGGACAAAGACAAAGATATTTTATTTAACTAGGCCACCAAGCGGCACTTTTGAACGTAAGATACATTAAAATTTACAAGGAATAAAAATTGATTTGCTGATGGGTCCTAAAATTGAGCCCTGGGGTATCCCTATTTTTACGTTTAACCCCAAAGAATTCACACTGTTTATTTGAATTAATTGCTGTCTATTATTCAAATAAGATTTAACCAAACTTAACGCTGATTGACCTAGCCCGTAATGCTCAAGTTTCAGAAGTAATGTTTCATGATTAACGCAATCAAACGCCTTCGACAGGTCGCAGAATATACCTATGGCATCCTGCGACTCCTCCCACGCATTAAAAATGTGATTTAATAGGGTGACACCAGCGTCATTTGTACAACGTCCTTTGGTGAAACTATACTGTTTATCATACAAGATGTTATTCGTATTAAAATAAATGAGCATTTGATTTAGCATTATCTTCTTTATGTCTTTGCTGTCCCAGGACTTAAAATTGGTAGACCCTTACTATATTTCATTAGATCCGGAAAGACTCCTTGATCCACACACAAATTGAAAATTACAGCTAAGTACGGCGCTATAGTCTGAATAATGGAGGTACAAGCTTTGATGGACATTCCCCACAGATCTTCAGTCGGTTTGATCTTGATCCAAAACAAAGTTATGAACAAAGTCGTTATAAAAGGTTTTCACTCTCCAATTTTGTATTGTCTTTACAAGACTGTATTTTTTCAATTTTTTCATAAACCCTTTATATTCAGATCTAGCTTAACAGGTACAGACTTAAACCAACGATAATACCTTCTCATATTATTCTGTATACCTGTGCCTCAATTTACGTGTTTCCATTTTAGTTACATCGTGCCTTAAATTTTTAACAAGACCTCATATTCTAAATTTTTCTTTTGTTTTCCTTTTAAAAAAATGACAATACACTTGCGAGTTAGAGCGTTGCAAATAGACATTGCATTCAGAAATTTAAAAAAAAAACAAAAACCAGTTAAGTGCGAGTTGGACTCGCACACGAAGGGTTCCCTACCATTATCGCAAAAAAACAGCAAAAAATATCACGTATTTTATATGGGAGGGGCTCCTTAAATATTTTTAGTATTTGTTTTTATAGCGGCAACAGAAATACACCAGTGAAAATTTCAACTGCCTAGCTACTCGTATCATGGTTCATGAGATACAGCCTGGTGACAGACGGACAGATAGACAGAGATACAGACGGACCACGGAGTCTTAGTAATAGGGTCCCGTTTTTACCCTTCGGGTACGAAACCCAAAAAACAAGATTTAGAACTGGGACTCAACGAAAATAAATCATGAGACGTGAGAACGATTTAATAATAGCGTCTAGACATAAAAACAAACAACTCAAAAATAGAGGTGACCTGGATATATAGGTTTCCTTGACTTAATTTCAACTGCCTAGCTATCACGGTTCATGTGATACAGGCTGCTGACAGACGGAGAGACTGATGGACAGATAGATGGACCGCGGAGTTTTAGTAATAGTGTCCCGTTTTTACCCTTTGGACAAAGACAAAGATATTTTATTTAACTAGGCCACCAAGCGGCACTTTTGAACGTAAGATACATTAAAATTTACAAGGAATAAAAATTGATTTGCTGATGGGTCCTAAAATTGAGCCCTGGGGTATCCCTATTTGACTCCTCCCACGCATTAAAAATGTGATTTAATAGGGTGACACCAGCGTCTTTTGTACAACGTCCTTTGGTGAAACTATACTGTTTATCATACAAGATGTTATTCGTATTAAAATAAATGAGCATTTGATTTAGCATTATCTTCTTTGTGTCTTTGCTGTCCCAGGACTTAAAATTGGTAGACCCTTACTATATTTCATTAGATCCGGAAAGACTCCTTGATCCACACACAAATTGAAAATTACAGCTAAGTACGGCGCTATAGTCTGAATAATGGAGGTACAAGCTTTGATGGACATTCCCCACAGATCTTCAGTCGGTTTGATCTTGATTTGCTTAAAAGCTTATATTACTTTTATGTATATATATATATGTGAAAAGTTAAATACATTCGGGCAAGGTCCGCGTTTAATAATCCAAAAGCAAGCGAGGGCGAAGAAAGAGAAAAGTTATAATTGCGATGTTGGTAAAGAAATTTACAAATTCTTGCGCAACTTTTTGTTATCTCTAATAAGTCCGTGTGTGGTCTCAAGCGTGTAATCAGTATTATTTCTTTTATTCCTTTTAGTTTCATTATTTATAATTTTCCAAACCGTCTTGATTATATTTTCTGCTAATTTAACCTTATTTCTAATGTACAAAGCCTTAGCTGCCTTACATGTATTTTAAAAAATTCTTGAGTAAGTAGCAACATACCATACTTAGTAAACGTTTTAGTGTTAATACAAGGCTTAAGGCCATATAGCTCGTAAAGTCTTTTCCTACTTTTTCTAAGTCCTGTAGTCGCCCAGTCACTGAGTTAAAACTTAGGGCATATAGTTTTAGTTATCTTCTTAAAAGTGTTATTAAACTCTTTTTGAACCACTGAGAAAACTTCTGAAAAATTTTGTTATCTTAATACTAATTAATAATAATACCAGTCAACCCAAATGTCGTAGCAAAGGTTTATCTTTTTAACGCCTACGAATTTCGTTTATAATCTTAGCGCGTAGACCCATCTACGGCGTAGCACGTAGGCGTCATCTACAATTTTTCTCAAGGCTCTCCGTTTACAATATCGCTTTTTGGAAAGCAATCTGCCAAAGTAGCTCTGTAAATATACTGAACGTGTTATTTATACTGTGTGAATAATATTCTTGCATGTTTGCTTTGGCAAGTTATTTGCTTGGCACTTTAGGGGAAGCAAAAAAAAACAACCTCGTTTAAAGATTCGGTTTAAATTGTATGTACAAGAGAATTATGTATTATATTTTCCAGTCATTAAAACTTAGCCGAGAGCTGAGGTAAATAAATATGTATTCGTTGTTACCATCCTGAAATTAAAATTTCAGCAATACTGAAAAAAAAAAATTCAATACAGTTGTTAAACATGGCGTATACTTTCAGAGGCTATAATTATGATTCGAAAACAGAATCTTTTGCACAGGCATCGTTCTGTTACGCGGTCGTGACTTTTGTTTACGAGCTCGATCATTAGTTTTGCAGTTGAGTTTTAAATTTATAAGTCAATTTAAACATTTAGTAGAATAAAAAAGTTTTCATACATAGAATAAAATGGGATGGATTTTATTTGAATTCTCAAAAGTTTTTTAAGTGGTTGTTTAATATATTTAATTACCAGTTTTAATTAAATTATTTTCACATCAACATTTGTCAAAAATCGAATAGGCTCTATAAACTGTTTTCGTTGCAAAAAAAAAATATGTCCAGTTACAAAAACGTGCCATTTTCTGAAAATTTAATTTTTTTGAGTGATAAATTGATTCTTTTTTTTTAATATGAGTTTAAGTACAAAAGATGAAATGAAATTAACTCCACCCGATATTTTATCTGAGGCGAAAACTGCGGCAGATGAAATTTTGCCTCCAAAATATCGAGAAAGATATATGGCGACTTACGATAATTTTATCTTATGGAAAAAACAAAATTTAATTCTTTGACTTGTTTTTAGGGTTCTGTACCCAAAGGGTAAATACGGGACCCTATTACTAAGACTCCACGGTCCGTCTGTCTGTCTGTCTGTCACCAGGCTGTATCTCATGAACCGTGATAGCTAGACCGTTGAAATTTTCACAGATAATGTGTTTCTATTGCCGCTATAACAACAAATACTAAAAGCAGAATAAAATTAATATTTAAGTGGGGCTTCTATGGTACGGAACCCTTCGTGCGCGAGTCCGACTTGCACTTGGCCCGTTTTTTACTATTTCCCACAACTTTATTGAAAAACGTCGTGTGATACACGGGTGTGTAGGTTATTGCAAACTCGTGTCATTAAAAACCCTCGCCTTCGGTTCGGGCTTGTTAATGACAGCTCGTTTGCAATAACCTACTTTCCACCCTTGTATCACAATGTACTATTTCAATACAGTTGTTAAACATGGCGTACTTTCAGAGGCTATAATTATGATTCGAAAATTAAATCTTGTGCATAGGCATCTTTCTGTTACGCGGTCGTGACATTTGTTTACGAGCTCGATCATTAGTTTTGCAGTTGAGTTTTAAATTTATAAGTTAATTTAAAAAAGTTTAGTAGTAAGAGGTTTTCATACATATAATAAAATTGGATAGATTTCATACGAGAAAAAATGAATCATTCCGTACGTTTTAGCATTGAATTCTCAAAAGTCTTTGAGAATAGAAAATATTGACAGTTTTAATTTAATTATTTTCACATCAACACTTGTCAAAAATCGAATAGGCTGTGTAGGATGTTATCGTTGTAAAACAAAACCAGCTGCAAAAACGCGCCATTTTCAGTATTTTTTTTGTGAATAATCAAATCTAATTCTTTGATTTGTTTTTACTATTTCCTACAACTGTATTGAAAAACGTCGTGTGATACACGGGTGTGTAGGTTATTGTTATAACCTATTTTCCACCCTTGTATCACAATGTACTATTAAAACAAAATAGAATTAGCCACCAATGATATTCAAATAAACAGACATGTTATGAGCGCGCGTATTGTGAAGACTCGAATAGGTCACAATTGTGACCTTTAGTCTTTAGTTTATGTCACGCATGGCGAAGAGCGATAGGCTTTCTTGAAACAAAAACAAAATAAAAAAAAATGCCATCGTGTGTATTTGTAATTTATTTATTTATTGATTAAAATAAATATTTTTTAATGTCAGATGATTGTAAAGTGTGCATGTGTGCTGCCGCTGCTGCGCGGAACACTTTTTTAATTGTTTTGTGAGTGTATAACGTATCTGTTTATTTGAATTACATTGTTAGCCACACAATTCCTATTTTGTTTTATCATTATTTGTAGTTTTTGCTTGAGGGTGATTTACATGTTCCATTTTAGAGTAAGAACATATAATAATGTATTTTCTTTAAATAATACTACTTATTTATTTATACAAAAACTTTTGATTGAATTTTCTTATATACTATTTACGATAACTTAAATTACCAGAAATACGTCGGTCTGTTAAAAAACTATTGAGAGAAAGCATTGCCATACGACGTGGCAATGCTGCCAGCCTTTTGGGTACATTACCAGTGGGCAACGATGTGGAAGAGTTTTTCGACGCCATATTTGAGTTCAGTATATTTTTAGTTTTAGTTAGTGAGTAGTTTTTGGTTAAAGTGTATATGTTTGTATTCTTAGTTATTTAAAAACTATTTGATTGACTTCAAATAATAAATTGAAAACTCTGTTAAGTCTATTTGCATAATTGTGTGTCAAGCTTAATGAAACACTGAATTATTAAACTTTACTTACTTATTTATCAATGAAACTACTATTAGATATATATGAACTTGAAACTACTAATAGATATATATGAACTTTACTTTCTTAGAAATGTATAAGTAAAGTTCACATAAACGTAAACATGTTTTTTTTTATACTATTCTATAATAGTATAGACAAACTTAAAATGATGTTGTGCCAATGCAAAAAAAAAAATAACGATGCATTTGAAAAATTAAATGCTAGCCTTTTCTGCCATCGTAAATTCTACACAAGCGTGTTCACAATTGAATATGACTAAAGTCCCTTTTTAGGGTTCCTTACCCAAAGGGTAAAAACGGGACCCGATTACTAAGACTCCGCGGTCCGTCTGTCTGTCTGTCTTTCTGTCTCAAAATCAAAATCAATATTTTATTTCACATAGGCCTACATGGGCACTTATAAAACGTCGACAAAAGGTGCACGGTTCGGGTTGGTCGTTTCCTATGGAGAAGAACCGGCAAGAAACTCCATGGTTACTCTTTTAAAAATGGTTTGGTTTTATAATATTTCCATGTTACAGCATTAGTACTTAGATATGGGGGGACAACGTAGGCCCGACATAAGACAATAAGTCGTACGAAACTAAAAAAATAAAATAAAAAAATTATATATTATATAAAAAGTTAACAAATGTTACCTAGCATCTAGAAGGCCTACAATGTTCACACATTCACAAAACAATTGGTAAAAGAATCTTTACAAAGAAAAAAAAAAAAAATTGTATAACAAGACTAACTTTAACATGTGGCACAAATGTTGTTATCAGTGCTGTAACTATTCTTAGCAAAGGGCTATAAAGATGATTGAAAACCATTGTAAAAAGTCTAATTAAAAGAAGGAAAGAAAAAATGAGATTGAGAATAGTTGAGACATCCACATATTTGTACCGTTTACAAGTTACCAGGGAAGCTGCATGCGCAGAAGGAGCTAAGGCCAAATGTTTTTATCTTCAACGTAGTCCTTGATTTTATAATAAACTTTTTTAATAAGGATACGTTTGATGTAGTTTTCGTTATCTGAATTTGGGTATTTCAATTTCGTGCTTACTGCTTGTATTTAAATTATGGAATTCGCTTGGTTTTGAAAAGCCCTCGATTTTTAAGGACATACAAAATACATTCCAAAATATAAAGTGAAGGTAGAGTCAGTACATCGATCTCTTTAAATTTTTCTCTAAGGGATTCGCGAGGACCCATTTTATAGATTGCGCGGATTGCCCTCTTTTGTAGGATGAAAATTGAGTCAACGTCTGCTGCTGATCCCCACAGCAGAATGCCATAAGACATAATACTGTGGAAATAATCATAGTATACTAACCTAGCTGTAGCTACATCGGTTAGCTGCCTTATTTTCCTTACAGCATATGCAGCCGAACTTAACCTACCCGAAAGAGTTCTAATGTGCGCGCCCCACTGCAATTTTGAATCGATAGTAATCCCTAAGAATACAGTTTCCTTTATAACTTCAAGATTTTTGCCGTCAAGATTTAAGTTTAGGTCACGTTGTGGTACATTTGGTAAAGAGAACTTTAGACATTTTGTTTTTTTCGCATTCAGTAAAAGATTGTTAGCTGCGAATCATTTTGAGAGAACAATTAGACTTTCGTTGACATTTAAAACATCCGTATCTTGCCTATCTATTTTAAAAATTAGCGAAGTATCATCAGCAAATAGAATTATGTCTGATAATATGGCCATCATAAAAGGGAGATCATTAATGTAAACAAGAAAAAGGAAAGGGCCGAGAATTGAACCTTGGGGCACGCCCATCTTGACTAGAAACCCGGAGGACGTCGCCTCATTAACATTTACTTTTTGCTGTCTGTTTGATAAATAGGAAAGCACAAGATCAGCAGATTTGCCACGAATTCCGTAGTGGTGTAATTTACAGATCAGTGTGTTGTGGTCGACGCAGTCGAAAGCTTTTGAGAGATCACAGAAAATGCCAATGGCATCCTGGGACCTCTCCCAAGCTTCCAAGATGTGGTTGATGAGTTTTACTCCCGCGACCTGTCGACCTACCTTTCGTGAAACCAAACTGTTGACTATGCAGGATCCCATTTGAATTGAAGTGAGACAACATCTGTTCCAGCATGATTATTTCATAGATTTTACTCAATGCTGGAAGCACGGATATAAGCCTATAATAAGAAGGATCACTCTTACAGCCTGATATGAAAATTGGTACTACTTTACTGTGTTTCATTAAGTCAGGAAAAGTGCCGCTGTCCAAACATTGATTGAATATGCCTGTTAGGACAGGAGCAATTGAGTCAATAATATCTCCAAGAACCCTAACGGATATCCCCCACAAGTCTTCAGTATTTTTTATATTGAGACTTTTGAACGCGTTTTTAATTGTATCAATACATATTGGTTTAAATTTAAAGATTGGTATGTCTTTAGTAAAGTTTTCTTTAAGAAGAGCTTCAGCTAATATAGATGAGGAAGGAAGAGACTTCGTAACCTCTAACGGAATGTCGGTAAAGAAATTTTCTAATGTCTCAGCGATTTCTTGCCTATCAGAAATGGTTTGATTAGTTATTTTCAAAGACAACTCATTCTGATCGCGTTGTTGTATCTTTCCAGTCTGTCTGTCACTAGGCTGTATCTCATGAACCGTGATAGCTAGACAGTTGAAATTTTCACAGATTATGTATTTTTGTTGCCGTTATAACAACAAATACTAAAAACAGAATAAAATAAATATTTAAGTGGGGCTCCCATACAACAAACCTGATTGTTTGTAGGTTTTTTGCGATAGTGGTACGGAACCCTTCGTGCGCGAGTCCGAGTCGCACTTGGCCGGTTTTTAAGAAAGCCTACAATTTCTATACCAATATTATAAAGAGGAAAGATATTTTTGTTTGTTTGTTTGTTTGTACCGAATAGGCTCCAAAACTACTGGACCGATTTCATTTATGTTTCTAACGTATGTGACATTCATTTGTTGGTGGACTTGTTTTTGTTGAGCATGTCAACATTTTCGGATCCAATTATAAATAAATTGAGAACAATTTATAAGACGAAGTGATAAAATGTGCGACTAAGAAGTTTTGTTTCATTGAAAACTTGGTTTGGAAACTTGGACAATCTTTACAAGTCGTTGTTAAACAGCGTAGGTGGCTGACTGGAAAACATTAGCATTCACATACTCAATATTGAGACGTAGGTCTCTTTTCCAGAAGAGTAATGTCCGTCAGTCCACTATACGGGTTTAGTGCGGTTAGGAAGATGTCATATGTCATCAGTTCAGCTTTCCGCTAGCCGGAATAGGCCCACCGGAAGTTCGAAGAGAAGTTGCCTGTTTCTCCGAGAAGCACAAACAGGAGACCGACAAACAACACCTAATGTACAACATGGATCAACCAAGGAGACGGCGATTGATGAGTCGGAAAAGCTTCCTTACGTCGACTAAAATAATTAAAGACAGCAGCCCTAGAGAAGCTCGCAAGAAACTGTGGCTACTCAAATACCCACCTCCTACTGACTATGTTGAGCTTGCAGAAAAGCTCCCAGCGGGCCATAAGCAGGCATGGCCCATCTGGAAACCCCTGAACCGATTACGAAGCCAAGTGGATCGCTGTAGGCATAACTTGGTCAGATGGGGGTACTCCAATCAGCCACAGTGTGACTGTGGCACCACCCCACAGACGATGCCCCACCTCCTGCTCCTTATGTGTGTGAGGCCAGCGCTAAGGCTATCGACGTGGCTGAATACTGGTCGAAGAAAATTTAGTGTAGGAATCATCGTCACGAAAAGAAGAAGAAGTTCAGCTTTTCCATGATGTTTTCCATCACCGTTTAGAGAACAGTGGTGTTAGAAACTATTACAAAAAGTAATAAATCCGCTTAGGTTTGAATCCGATCAAGAATACCTCATGATTTATTAAATATACTGTCTCAAAGAAATTGTTTCGAGCTTATCAAAATAGTGATTTAGTCATCCAGTTTTTATTACTCTATACACCGGTATTAAACCCACGCAAGTACTGATCAAATTAACCTTTTGTGCATAAAACTTAATATAAGCTTTATTCCACTTTATTATTAGAATACTATTATCTCTTTCTATTTGGAATATAAATAAAATCACAAGTTTTATCATTTATCCACGAGAGCTTGGGCATGAAAAGTAAAATAAAAGAGGTAAATATGAAAGAAAGGTTACAGAAATAAACTTTGAGCGATATTCTTATTCTTCGTATCGATAGACATATGGATTCGTGGAACATTACCTTTATGATGTGATCGAATCTTGGAAACGGAGGTTTTAAATTCTGTGAAACCGGCACAGTAGGAAGTTTGTTTTATTTAGCCGGCTGTTTTTGGAATTTAGGCCGGTTTTTCTGTCTAGTTGTTAACGTGTTTTAATTTCAAGTTTAAGAAAATAGTGCAAAACATGTTTTAGTTTGGTACACACCACACCTAAAATGTTTTGCATTATTAAAAAATACAGCACTCAGAAAAAAACGTTCCCAATCATATTTAAATTTACTTCACCTACTAATCGAGTTAAAACATTAATAAATGCTTGAAGAATGCCTCGCTAATACAGAAATCACAAGCTAAGTACGTATCTACGTTACATACCCAAATGACATGCGTGCAGGTATGTATACTTAGTTAATATGCGTTTTATCTTCAGAAGCAAACCGATGTAAAGTTTGAGTGCAGTGAAGGTAGGGAATCCTAGAGTCATTTGAAAGCTGTTTGTCACTGAAAATAGATTAGTTACATCAATTTTTAATGCAGCTTAAAAGTATCGTGTCTCTTTCTTAGGTGTATAGAAAAATTAGAGCTAATAGCCTCGAACGTAGCGAGGTAAGTATAATTATTAAAATTATTTTTATTTTATGATGGTTTTAAAAATTTTGTTAATTCGCAATTTTTCCATTATTTGTGATACATAGATAGATATATTTATTAGTTAGTCTAATTTTATTTTTTTAAATATGTATTATCTTGGCATGCATAGCTGTTGAGATTTATAGGCGGCTTTAACGCCGTAAGGCATTTCCTACCACTCCTACCAGTTAACCTTTGGGTTAAAAGGAAAACATTAATCTTTGTCCTTTTCTCAATTTTTTGGGCGTCAACATAACTTGTTTTCTGCTTCTATTCTTCTCTGTAAGTCATCATTCCAGCAGTCACCCAGCGACATCATGATAAATCATTTCTTTATTCATTCTTTATACCATTCACTAACATAACATCACACCAGTACGCTCTTAAGGGGTACGCAGATCTCTCATTTCACTGATTATATTCAAGTTTCATGATATTCGGGTAATCTTTTCTGGCGTTATAGGTACCTTACTAAACCACTTGCCTATTAGGTAGGTACAACGAAAAAGTGAAAATAAAAACTTTTTCAAAAATCTACTACCGTAATCCAAATAAAAACTACAAACGCAAAAAATTGGTAAGTACCTACGAAAGACGCCGACTTTCAAAAATAAAGTTATTTGTCACTTTGTAGTTTTTTTATTTGGAAGTCGGTAGTATTTTCTTGAAAAGGTTTTTACAGGTAGGAGTCAAGCTAACAAAAGATGTTATAAATGATGATGATTTCTTCAATGATCTGTTAATTTCGGTATTCCAGATCCACTTATACCTACGAGGTGTGAAAGTATCCATATGGATATAATATCCTTCCACCCAGTAACCGACTACCACTACGGTTGAATGGACACCAATATTCAATAGTTTTTTAGTTTTGTTTTGCTTCAAACTCAATCATACGTGCAGTATTGAGAATTGGTATGATTTACTTTTGAGCCATTTATTTATTTTATTTAATAGTGAAAACTTTAGGGCTCGAAACTGTATATAGTTGTTTAACGATAGCAATATCAGTCCACTTCAGCACTTGCCCTGATTTATTTTCTAAGGCACCCGAATAAACCTGCGGCCGACGCCGAGTGGCAAGTGGCCGGGGAGCAGGAAGCTGGCCAAAAAGAAGGCGATGTGGCACGCGGCTTCAAAATGAGGCGATAACAGGGGCGCAGCTACTCAAGGTGTCGGGTGCCTCTAGCGCCGAAAAGGCGGACATTTGGCCGCCAAGCTGCGGGAGCTCCTCAACTCTGAGGACGTCCGGGTGTCCAGGCCGATGAAGACGGTTGAGTTACGTGTCGATAGTCTGGATGACTTGACGACCCCAGCTCAGGTCGTGGCGTCCATCACCCGAGCTCGCGGATGTCCGCCCGAGGATGTGCGGACTGGCGAGATACGCGCTGACTCTATCGGGCTCGGCATGATTTGGGTTCGGTGCTCGGTGGCGGCGGCGAACAAGGTCGAACAAGGTCGCGACTGTTGTTGGGGTGGCTTTCAGCAAGGGTGAAGCTGCTGCAACCCAAGGCATTGCGGTGCTATCGTTGCCTGGACATTGGGCATGTTAGGTTACGATGCACTACCGAAACAGACCGCAGCGAGCAGTGCTATTGCTGCGGTCAGCCCGGCCACAAGGCGGCCCAATGCTACGCGGCGCCAAACTGCAGCCTCTGTACAGCTGTAGGGAGGCCCGCTGGGCAGAGGGCGGGTGGAAAGGCCTGTGGCGCACCCACGCAGCAGCAGAAGAGGAGAAGGAGTCAGCCTGGCTGCTCTTCGGCCGACTCCCGGCCTAGGGATGGAGTGGAGGGGATGGATTACACATAATGGCGCTCTACCATTTCCTCCAGGGCAATATCAACCGAGTCAATAGAGTAGTCAATTCACGTGGCTGTGGTCGCCGAACCGTATTTCGTCCCACCCAATAATAATTGGGTTGGAGACCTCGACGGTTTGGTGGCCATTATTGGCGGGGCTATTGTAAGCCCGTCCCGAGGTCACGGCTGGATGGCCGCCCTCGCGGAAGGCGTTGGCTTAGTTGGTGCGTATTTTTCGCCAAACAAAAGGCTCGCCGACTTCGAGAGTTTCCTTGTCGAGTTGGGCGCCGTCGTAGGCCGACTCCACTCTCGCTCTGTGCTGTTGCTAGGCGATCTCAACACCAAGTCTTCGGCGTGGAGATCTCCAGTAACTGATGCTAGGGGTGAGGTGCTGGAAGAATAGGCAGTCACCACTGGCCTGGTCGTTCTAAACCGGGGCTCGGTCCACACGTGCGTCCGACAGCGGGGCGGTTCAATAATGGAACTATCTTTCGCTAGCCCTGCTGTCGCGAGCCTTGTCCGTGACTGGCGTGTCGTCGTTGAGGTTGTGACGTTATCGGATCATAGATATATCCGTTCCGACGTCTCCACCCAGAACGCCGGCGGCCGCGTTGCGCTGGCCCCGCGAATGGACGGTCCGCGCTGGTACTTCTCGAGGAGGCCACCATTGTCAGGCTTAGAAACGGAAGTCGGCAACAATCGGACCCGTCGACGTCAAAAAGGAGGCGCTGTGGTTCCGCAAGGCGATGACGCAAATCAGCGACGCGTCCATGCCCCAAGTCCACGCACAGTCAGCAATGCGCGTGTCGCGTGCGTAGCAGCCAGACGCCAGTACACCCTATACCGGCGGAGACGTCGTCGGGTCCCTGACGAAGAAACCGCGCTGTATGAGGGCTACCGCGCGGTGACGGAGACTCTGCGGCTGGCCAACGGCGAGGCGAAGAAGTGAGCTAGGGAGATGTTGGAGACTCTAAACAGGGATCCTTGGGGGCACCCTTATCGAGCGGTTCGAGGGTCACTTCGAGCCACCGCGCCTCCACTTACAGGGAGTCTCCGACCCGAGCTGCTGGAGGAGGTAGTCGCAGCCCAGAGAGCAAGAGCATATCCCGCCGCCGGTGGCTTTGCCTACGCCCGCAGAGCCTACAGAGGAGGACGCCATCAGCGTCCCAGAGGTGACACAGGCAGAGATGCGGTTCCGGGCCAATAACGTGCTAGCCCTCGCTCTGAAGGAGATAGAGCCCTGGCTGAGAGGACTCTTCACAGCGTGCCTTAAGCGGGACCAGTTTTTTACTCTGTGGAAATCTGGTCGTCTGGTCGTGCTCAGGAAGGCGGGGCGCCCTGCTGACTCGCCGTCCGCTTACCGGCCCATAGTGCTGCTAGACGAAGTGGGTAAGCTGTTCAAACGGATAATCGCTGCCCGCCTCGTCAGCCTCTAGTACAGTAAGGGGCCGGACCTGGACGAAAGCCAGTTCAGCCGAAGCCCGACTTTACGGCGCGTAGTGTTCCACGCGCACCTCAAAGAGATGTCAGCAAATTGTGACGGGGCCTGATAGAGCCGATGCCTGTCTGGGTTGCGGATAAATTTGAAAGAGTCACCGCGGCCCTGGCACAAGCAACTGAAGGAGCACGGGTTTTATTCAGTAAACGCCTGACACGCCCTTCCACTTCACCCAGAGCGGGCGAAGTCATTGGACTATATTACAACCAAAAAAAAGGCACCCGAATAAAAACAATGTCACGATTTTGTTTGTTCATCTGATGTCGATTCAGTTGTATCACAACCAAAAGCCCAATTAAATCGGTTAGTATTTTATCTATATTATAATTCCATAACAGTCACATTTTACCTATTTCAAATAAACATAACTCTATCAAACAATACAAGCGTGAATACATAGCTAGGCACATGATTTATAGTTTAAATATAAGTTTCATTGCATTAATAAGACAATTAACAGAAAACACTAACAGCGTTTGAATAATAAATATCTAATTAATCTTATATATAAAATTCTCGTGTCACAATGTTCGTTCCCGTACTCCTCCGAAACGGCTTGACCGATTCTCATGAAATTTTGTGAGCATATTGAGTGGGTCTGAGAATCGGCCAACATCTATTTTTTATACCCCTTATGTTAGTTATAGATATGTGATAACAAAATTATCTGTATCTTGATAACTACTAGCGCCATCTAGTATGTGTAAAAGGGAACTTATTCTGAATAAACGTCAGTCGTTGCAAAACCAACTTCTTGTTTTAATAGGTTAAGGGCCCAGTCCCCTATAAAATTAGTTTATCGGTAAAGTGAAATAGTAATCAGTATTTAAAATGTCAGCAAGGTATTCTGTGAATGTGCCTAAACTTAGAGGTCGTGAAAACTACGACGATTGGGCGTTTGCAGTCGAAAACTACATGATCTTGGAAGGCGTCGACTTGAGCGATGAAGCCGCTAATCTTTCTGGAGACGGAGATAAACGAGCCCGTGCAAAAGTTATCATGACGATAGATCCATCTCTGTATACACATATCAAGAATGAAGCTACGGTACGAGGTTTATGGAGCAAGTTAAAATCCCTGTCTGACGATTCGGGTTTCACGCGCAAGATCAGTCTATTAAGAAGTTTGATATCTATTCGCTTGGAAACCAGCGATTCCATGACCACTTACGTAACCCAGCTAGTAGAAACGGCACAGAAATTAAAAGGTACCGGTTTCGAAATTAATGACGAATGGATCGGCTCGTTGTTACTTGCAGGACTTTCTGAAAAATTTAGTCCTATGATAATGGCAATAGAGCATTCGGATATGAAAATCAGTGCTGATGCTATTAAAACCAAGTTACTCGACATGAGTTCAGATTTTGAGGGTAAATTAGAAACAGAAAGTGCATTTATTGCTCAAAAGCGCGGGAAAATGTACAGCAGAAACGAAACGCAATCTGTCGGTAATGTCAATGTCAATAATAGTAACCTAAAAAAGCCGGCCGCCACGCAAAAAGTGATTCGTTGCTATAAGTGCAAAAAGATTGGTCATTTTAAAAACCAGTGTCCTTCAGTTGAGAAAATGACAAAAACAAATGCTTTTAGCGCAGTTTTTCTTTCCAAGGAATTCAACACTAACGACTGGTATGTTGATTCCGGAGCCAGCAATCACTTAGTATCAAATGCAAACTCATTGTCAAATATTTCACATCAGCCGATAACTAAAGAGATTATAGTAGCTAACCAAACAAGTGTACAAGTTCTATGCTCTGGTAATTTACGATTAACTACATGTGTTAAGAATACAGAATATGAGATAGAAGTGAACAATGTTTTGTGTGTTCCAAACTTAACCACGAATTTGTTGTCAGTGAGCAGAATTATTGCAAATGGTAACAGAGTATACTTCAACAAAAGTGGTTGTTACATTTACAATGCTCAGAATATCTGTATTGGTGAAGCTAGTTTGGAAAATAACGTATACAGATTAAACATTGTGAAGTCTGAGCAAGTCTTGGCAGCTGCGGTGCAGACTTCTTGTACAACTTGGCATAGACGACTCGGTCACATAAATGCAAATGACCTTGACAAAATGAAACATGGAGCAGTTGATGGTGTGACATACCAAGATAAGAGTGAAGCCAGTAAGTCAAGTTGTGTTGTATGTTGTGAGGGCAAACAAACAAGATTATCTTTCCCTCTCAGTACAAGCAAAACTCGAAATGTACTGGAATTGGTTCATACAGATTTATGTGGGCCAATGGAGAATAAATCACTTAATATGGCCAGATATTATTTGCTGTTCATAGATGACTATAGCCGAATGTGTTTTGTGTACTTTCTTAAGAACAAAAATGAAACTTTCAAATACTTCAGAGAATTTAAAGAGTTGGTAGAGAACCAGCAGTCAAAAAAAATTAAGATTCTGTGATCTGATAATGGTGGAGAGTTCACTTCTATGGAAATGGAAAGTTACTTAAAGAAAAACAGCATAGTGCATCAGAAAACGAACGCTTACACACCAGAACAAAATGGTCTGTGCGAACGTTATAATAGGTCAATTGTTTTGAAAGCGCGATGTCTCCTGTTTGATGCTCAGTTTGATAAACCATTATGGGCAGAGGCTGTGAATACATCGGTGTATTTAAAAAACAGATCACCAGTAGCCGCTCTTGAGCCCAGTACTACCCCTTATGAGATGTGGACTGGCAGGAAACCAAATCTCAGTCATTTACGAGTGTATGGTAGCCCAGTTATGGTTCACATTCCTAAAGAACGAAGAAAAAAGTGGGATAAAAAGGCTCAGAAGATGTACCTAGTTGGATACTCAGAAAATGTCAAAGGATACCGTGTGTACAATCCTGAGAGCCGGGCAGTAACTGTAGCAAGAGATGTTATAATAATGGAAAGTATTAAGAGTGACAATTGTGACATAATAGTAGAAGAAAAGCCATTAATTCAAAGACCCGATAATGAAGTGGCAGAAGCAAGTGAGAAAGAGCAGAAAAAGAAAAATGATGATGAAACATATGTTCAAAGTGACACATCAAGCTCAGAAGACGACTTTCATGAATCTCTCACCACATCGGAAGTGGATTATATTTCCGAAAGGAATACTAACAGTCAAGTAAGTCAGTTAAAACGACTTCGTAAGAAGCCAGATTTCTATGGCACATCCAACATGTGCATAGAAGATGAACCAGGTGAGCAGATAACACTGAGTGAAGCTATGAATGGTTCTGAAAATAAGCAGTGGAAGAGGGCAATGGAAGAAGAGCTACAATCTTTCAGTGATAATGATACATGGGAGTTAGTGGACAGACCAAGTGTGGTCACAGTAGTGAAAAACAGGTGGGTTTTCAAAAAGAAGTACAATAGTGATGGTCAAGTGCGTTACAGGGCAAGACTTGTTGCAAAAGGGTTTACCCAAATTAAAGGTATTGACTTCAATGAGACATTTTCACCTGTGTTAAGGTATTCTACCTTGAGATTATTGTTTGCCTTAAGTGTGCAACTTGATCTCCAAATGAATCACTTAGATGTCCCTACAGCATTCCTAAATGGTCATATAAATGAATGTGTTTATATAGAAATACCAGAAAATTCATATTTTGTAAATTGTAAAAACAAAGTACTCAAATTGAAAAGAGCCATTTATGGTTTAAAACAATCTGCCAGAGCTTGGTATACTAGGGTAGAAGAGTGTTTGTTAAAATTGGGTTATTCTAAATCAAGTTATGAACCCTGTCTTTTTACAAAATGTTTTGATAGTGTAAAAGTCTTTATTGCTTTATTTGTAGATGATTTTTTCGTGTTTTACAACTGTGAAACTACTTATAAAAACTTAAAAAATGTGAGTTCAAAATAAAGGATTTAGGTCAAATATCCCTGTTTAAAGTAGTTCAAAACGTTAAGTAAATTTAGTTAAGATTCTGGGCGATAGATGGCGCTGTACGGCATTCCTTTAAAGTTAAATCGCGGTGTTAAGATTCGCCACCGTTTGATGACCCTAGTATATTTTGTTTGATAAAAAAAACTTTCGTTGGCATATTTCCGAGTATTATTTCAACCTTTTTAAGAAGTACCTAGATCATCCCCGAAGTCCCGAACATTTTGGTCCGTCGAGTCGATTGGTCCGTCGAATTATATAATTATATTCGAACTAGCTAGGGAGTACTGTTGCGGTGAAGTTTTTGCCTTAGTACACCGCGGCAGTTGTTAGGGAACACTTAAGTGGTTGTGGATCGCAACTCAGGTGTTAGAAGGGTTTCCCCCGAGAAGGGAGACAACATCAGGTGGCGCCGCATCGTGACGTCATCAGCCAGCCCTGAGAAGAGGAAGTACTGTCAAGCAGAGCACCGTCGTCAGCAGCGCTTCGTGACGTCATTGGTGGCGTGCAGCGTGACGTATACGGAGAACAGGTGGAATATTGTGTGTGTGAGTGACGAAGATAAACTGTGAGTACATTTTGTGTTATATCATCAGTGAAGAAATAGTTAAAATACTTTGCAAGATTCCGCACATTCCATTAACTTAGTCGTTTTCTGCATGATCTTGGACTTAGAAAAATCAGTGCATAAATTTAAGGACTTAGAATTGTAAGCGAAAAACGAGGGAACGTGGAATCTATGCCCGATTTCGCTCGAGTCAAAGTTTCGCCAAACACTTATAAAAATATCAAGATTTACTGATTAGAAAATACGTGCTGCAGTTTATACTAAGTTCATTTTTTCTTCAAAAATGGAAAAATACGGCAATTTGCGAATGAACTTAAAGACAATTATTGAAAAGTCGAGATCTAATTTTAAGAAGACACCTAAGGAGCGTTTCTCTTATCAATACATTGATGCTAGATTAGAGAAGTTGGAGCAAGATTGGCAAGCATTTTGTAAAAATCACTACGAGATATTAGAATTAGATAGTAAAATTGTAAAATCATTAGAATGTGTTACGAGTGATGTTTATGAGGCGACAGAGGAAATTTATATTTGTTATAAGTCGGAACTAAAGATCGCATTATGTAATTATCCCGCTCCAGTCAATGACACATCCGTTTGTAAGAACACTCAAGATGTTACTGTACCTATGTCGTCTGGTTCTTCTGTATGATTACCTAAAATAACTATTCCTACTTTCTCCGGGAAATATTCTGAATGGACATCTTTTCGCGACTTATTTATTTCTTTGGTGCATAATAACCAATCTTTAGATTCTGTACAAAAATTGCATTATTTAAAAGCTCATCTTACAGGAGAGGCAGAACAATTGATAAAGTTTGTACCTATAGCAGCAGCTAATTATAATCAGTGTTGGTCACAGTTAGAATCTAGATACAATAACAAACGATATTTATCAAATTGTATTTTGAAAAGACTATTTAGTCAACGTAATTCGAATGTCGAATCAGCTACAGCATTGAAAGAGTTGTTGGACACTACAACGGAGTGTTTACATGCCTTAAGAAATTTGGAAATTGATGTGAGCTCATGGGACATTATTATTATTCACATTGTTGCTTATAAATTAGATGCAGATACGAGGAAGCAATGGGAACTACATGTCACAAGTGACAACTCGAATGAGTTGCCAACTTTTAGTCAGTTTTCAAAGTTCTTAGAGAGTCGTTTCCGAGCATTAGAGTTTATTGAACCTAAATCAAAATCTTTAGTTCAGCAAAATACTTCACAAAACAATGGTCACGTCAATAACACAAAGGTATTCCATATATCAAATCAGGCTATTGCTTGTGAATATTGTTCAGACAATCACAAAATATGCTTTTGTAAAAAGTTTGCAAAAATAGATTATGATAAAAGGCATGACTTTGTTCTGAAAAATCACATTTGTTTTAATTGCTTAGGTAGTAATCATTCGGTAAAGCAATGCCAAAAAGCCACTAATTGTCGTGTTTGTAATCGTCGGCATCACTCACTTCTTCACCCAACCAACAGCTCAGCAACTACTGTTGCACAACGTAATAGTAATGAACAGGTCACAAAGGTCAACCCGTCCCCACCAGGACCGGGATCGTCATCAAATGAGAGTTCACCAATTGTATCATGTTTTTCGTCAGGAAATAGTAGTCAAGTATTGTTAGCCACCGCGCTAGTCAATGCTGAATCGAAATTCGGAGGTAAACAGATCATCAGAGCCTTGATTGATCAAGGCTCACAGGCTTCTTTTATAACAGAGGCCACAGTACAAACGTTGGGCCTAAAAAAGGTTCACGCAAATGGTATTATTTCAGGTGTTGGTGGAGATAGCACCATCACTTCAAAATCGGTAGTATCTTTAAAGATTCAATCGATAGTTGATCCGTCTTTTGAAATTGTAGTCAGAGCTTTTGTACTTAAATCGATAACCACTCTTCTCCCAATTATGAAAATAAGTGAGTTGCAAGAGTTGGATTTACATACGATTACATTAGCTGATCCCCAGTACAATAGGCCTAATAAAATTAATATTTTATTAGGTGCTGAAATTTACTGTCAGATCATACAACAAGGACTTTTGAAAGGACCTACCGGTACTCCAGTAGCTCAATGCACCTCGCTCGGCTGGATACTGTCTGGGTTGGTAGCTAATAAACAAACTGATAATAAAGTAAATAAACTTGTCGTAATGAATGCTACCGTTAATGAGGACGACGTTCTTAAAAGGTTTTGGGAATTGGAATCAGATCATTCTTCAATTTCACAAAAAATGTTAACTGAAGAACAACAGAAATGTGAAGAATATTTTAAAAATACAACGCGTAGAGCACCAGATGGTCGTTACGTGGTCCGATTACCTTTCCGCGACACTGATCCTTCATGTAAATATGGTAGATTTCGGGAGATAGCTGAAAATAGATTAAAGTCGTTAGAAAGAAAGTTAAATGAAAATAAAGAAATGAGAACAAGATATACAGATGTTATAAAAGAGTACTTACAGTTAGGTCACATGATTCCTGTTCCAGAGAATGATGATAAGTAGTCTGAATCTTTTATCTTCCCCATCATGCGGTCATACGAGAGGACAAGTCCACCACAAAGGTGAGAGTCGTCTTTGATGCGTCATGTAAGGGTGTAAATGGCGTGTCCTTAAACGACACATTACTAATTGGTCCACAATTACAACCTGAGTTACGACATCTAATTATACGATGCAGAGTCCATCCTATTTGCTTAATCGCTGATATTATAAAAATGTATCGCCAAGTGCGAGTCCATGATGATGATGCGGTGTTTCAGCGAATATTGTGGAGAGATAATCCTGAAGATACGGTGCAGGAATACCAGCTAGTCACTGTAACATTTGGAACGGCTTCAGCCCCATACTTAGCAGTCAAAGCACTTCAGCAAATAGCACTTGATGAAGGAGATCAATTTCCAGAAGCTGCAAAAAAGGTTCTTGAAGATTTTTATATGGATGATCTTATGAGCGGCTGCGAAACGGTAGAAGAAGGCATTAAATTATTTAAAGAAATTAATATGTTATTAAGCAAAGGTGGATTTAAATTGCAAAAATGGACCAGTAATGATGAAAGAATAATAAACGAAATTAATTTAGAAAATAAAGAACAAGACATAGTAAAGGCACAAGATTTAGATCAAAATTTGGAAATTAAATTAGACTCTATAATGAAGGTTTTAGGACTCACCTGGAACCGTAGAGATGATATCTTCCAATACTCGGTGAAGCTTATGAAGACTGCAGGACCTGAAACAAAAAGAACAGTTATTTCTAATATATCACGATTGTTTGATCCATTAGGTTGGTTGGCACCGGCGATAATTACAGCAAAGGTATTTATCCAAAAGCTGTGGTTAGCGGGAATAAGCTGGGATGAAGAACTTCCAAACCAATTACTAGATGAATGGAATACATACTGTAGTGAGCTGTCACAACTTACGGAGTTCAAAATTCCTAGATGGCTAGGAACAAGGGCGAGTGATATCACAGTAGACTTACACGGCTTTTCCGATGCCTCCAAGGTGGCATACTCGGCAGCAGTCTATACACGTAGAGTTGATGTCAATGGCAACGTTCACGTTTCACTGGTTGCGGCTAAAACACGAGTCGCCCCTATAAAACAAATAAGCATACCGCGTCTAGAGTTGTGTGGCGCAGTATTAGTGACACGGTTGCTAGTTGAGATGGCAGAAGTTTTAAATATTCCCAAAACTAACTTGCGGGCATGGACAGATTCGACGGTCGTACTCGCGTGGTTGAATAAACATCCAAGTCATTGGAAAACCTTCGTAGCGAATAGGGTTTCTGAAATTCTTACAATGTTAGATGCATCTCAGTGGGCACACATGCCTTCAAATCAGAACCCTGCCGATTGCGCGTCTAGAGGAATACGACCTGTAGAACTGATAGATAATATTCTGTGGCTACGTGGTCCAGAGATATTACAAGACACAGATATAATTTACCGGAGGCCAAAGGAATTAGAAGTCGATTTAGAAAGGTCAATAGTAACACATTGTTCATCTGTCAACAATTTTATATGGGACAGATATTCTTCACTCTCTAAGTTGTTATGCATTGTGGCATATTGTAGACGATTTTTAAATTATAAAACAGATACTGATCGGACTAAACACCTACGTAAATGGGAGATCGATGAAGCCTTGTATTGTTGTATTCGGCTTTGTCAAAGGCAAGAGTTTGAAGTAGAGTTAACAGAATTAAGACAGAAAGGTGAAATCAAGACAAAAGGCAGTAAAATAAGAACACTTAACCCGTATATAGACGAGAAAGATATAATTAGAGTTGGAGGAAGGCTTCAAAAGGCTCAACTAGATGAAAAATCGAAACATCCAATTGTATTACCCCATCGATCCCATGTCACACAATTAATCATCAGAGATGCTCATATTAAAACTTTACATGGGGGACCACAACTCATGCTAACTTATATACGTTCAGCATACTGGATCATTGGCGTTAAAAATTTAGTGAAACATCATGTACGTCGATGCGTCCCTTGCGTAAAAAATAGTGCAACTGTGAAGACTCAAATGATGGGTTCTCTACCAACATTTCGCGGAACTCCGTCCAGAGCGTTTTTAAACAGTGGCGTGGATTACGCAGGCCCTTTAAATGTTAGAACGTCAAAGGGAAGAGGACATCGGTCTTATAAAGGCTACATATGTTTATTTATTTGTATGGCAACACGAGCTATACATTTGGAGATGGTTAGTGATTTAACTTCCCAAGGCTTTTTAGCAGCTTTCAGACGATTCGTCTCTCGTAGAGGTCATTGTACGGACTTATGGAGTGACAATGGCACCAATTTCATTGGTGCTTCTAAAGAATTAAGAGAGTTATTGATAGCGCAAGAGTCCAACCTGACTGAGGAAATCGCGAAGAGCTTAGCTCTTATCGGCACAACGTGGCATTTTATTCCTGCACATGCTCCTAATTTCGGTGGATTGTGGGAGGCAGGAGTAAAATCCACTAAGTTTCATTTAAAACGGGTCATAGGTAACTCTACACTCACCTTTGAAGAGATGACCACTCTCCTAACACAGATTGAGGCGTGTCTAAACTCCAGGCCGCTGTCAGTCGCATATGGCATAGATCCAGATGATTGCACACCGTTGACTCCTGGTCATTTCTTAATAGGAGAGCCAATACTTACCGTGCCTGATGCAACCTATGATGCAAGTTCAATTAGTAGCCTGAAAAGATGGCATTTAGTGCAAGGTATGTTGCAAATTTTTTGGCGTAGATGGGCTAATGAATACTTGACACATTTCCTCCATAGATATAAGTGGACCAATAAGATACCTGAACCCCAAGTAGGAGATGTTGTTTTTGTAAAGGAAGATGACTTACCACCCGCGAAGTGGCTTCTTGGTAGGGTTGTAGAAAAACACCCAGGCAGTGATAATCTTACCCGAGTGGTTACATTAAAATGTAAAAATTCGTTTTTAAAAAGACCCACTTCAAAATTGTGCGTTTTGCCTATAACAGATTAGAAAATGTATTTATGTTTAGTTATTAAGAAGTTTTGTTAGATCTAGAACAAATTTGTTATGTTACTAAATACAGCGCCAGTGCCAGTAATTGTAAAAGATAATTTCTTATATATTATGTGCCTAGAGATGTCCCATCAAGGCTAATTTTGTATTCTTGTTGTTTGTATGTTCATTAAGTCTGCCACGGTGGGCGGTTATTTTTAAGGACAAAGATCCTTGGTGGGCGGTATGTTTAAAGTAGTTCAAAACGTTAAGTAAATTTAGTTAAGATTCTGGGCCATAGATGGCGCTGTACGGCATTCCTTTAAAGTTAAATCGCGGTGTTAAGATTCGCCACCGTTTGATGACCCTAGTATATTTTGTTTAATAAAAAAAACTTTCGTTGGCATATTTCCGAGTATTATTTCAACCTTTTTGAGAAGTACCTAGATCATCCCCGAAGTCCCGAACAACCCCAATGCCTTGGCATGAATGTTAAGGTTAAGAAAAATTGTATTACTGTTGATCAAAAACATTTTGTAAACAATATTTTGGCTAGATTTAATATGAGTCATTGTAAAACTTCAGATACTCCTACGGAAACAAATCTAAAATTAGAAAAATGTGTAAATAATCAATGTAATGAAACTATTCCTTATCAGAGATTAATAGGCAGTTTGATGTATTTATCTGTATTGACAAGACCAGATATTTCTTATAGTGTCAGTTATTTAAGTCAGTATAATACATGTTTTAATGAAACTCATTGGAAACACTTAAAAAGGTTGTTAAAGCATCTACAAAAAACAAAAAATTATGGTCTAGTATATAAGAAAAGTAATTGTAATTTGCATGGTTATGTTGATACTGACTGGGCGTCATGTACTATGGATAGAAAGTCTTATACTGGTTATAACTTTAATCTGTCAGGATGTGTAATAAGTTATGAATCTAGAAAGCAAAGAACTGTGGCTTTGTCAAGTACCGAAGCCGAATACATGGCCTTATCTGAAGCTAGTAAAGAAGCTATTTATTTAAAACATTTAATGAATGAAATGGGTGTATTGAACAATAGCATTCCAATAAGTTTATTTACTGATAACCAAAGTTCTTTGAAATTAGCTGCAAACCCATTATTTCATAAAAGGACAAAACATATAGATGTTCGTCATCATTTTGTCAGGGAATGTGTGGCGAACAATTATATAAAAGTTGAGTATGTACCAACTTCTGAAATGCCTGCAGACTTATTAACAAAAAGTCTTTGTACCAATAAGCATTATAAATTTCTTAAATTAATGGGCATCTCTGAAGTTTAATTAGTTTTCCTTTGTTTTGATTATTTTGTTAAGGGAGGATGTTAGTTATAGATATGTGATAACAAAATTATCTGTATCTTGATATGCGACATGCGACTACTAGCGCCATCTAGTATGTGTAAAAGGGAACTTATTCTGAATAAACGTCAGTCGTTGCAAAACCACCTTCTTGTTTTAATACCTTAGACCTGGTAGGGTAGGGTAGGGTAGGTTAGGTAGGGTAGGGTAGGTTAGGTAGGGTAGGGTAGGGTAGGTTAGGTAGGGTAGGATAGGGTAGGTAGGTTGGGGTAGGATAGGGTAGGGTAGGTTAGGTATGCCCGGGGGAGGGACTATGGGGAGGCGGCCTGTCTGGCCTCGGCTGGCGGATCCTTAGTGGCAGGTAGGATCCGCCAGCTAGGATTGAGGGTGGCGCTGAACAAGACCGAGGCCGTGTTCTTTCACGGGCCTCGGCAGCGCTGCCCTCCCGACGCCCATATCGTCGTGGAGGGCGTCCGAATAGGGGTCGGGGCCCAGATGAAGTATCTGGGTCTCGTGCTAGACAGCAGGTGGCGCTTCGGCCCGCACTTCAGCGGGCTGTCGACGCGCCTGCTGAAAGCCGCGGACGCCCTCTCATGGCTGCTCCCAAACTTGGGAGGGCCCAAGGATCGATGCCGGCGCCTCTATGCCGGCATCTTGAAGAGTATGGCCCTCTATGGGGCACCCATCTGGGCGGACTCCCTCCGCAGGAGGGAGAATGCGACCGCCATCCGCAGGCCCCAACGGGCCATTGCACAGCGGGTGGCGAGGGCCTACCGCTCAGTGGGTTTTTCGGCGGCGTGCGCTCTGGCCGGCACCCCTCCCTGGGAGTTGGAGGCATGGGTGCTAGCCAGAGTGTACGAGTGGACGGTGCGGCGGAAGGCGCTCGGGGAGCGCCCCGCCGCGGAGGAGCGCGAGGCCGTTCGGCGCGAGGCGAGGGACGCAATCGTCCTCCATTGGACGGAGGACCTCGCCTCCGCCACCTTTGGACGCCGGACGTTGGACGCGCTCGGTCCAGTCTTACGGGGCTGGCTCGGGTGCCCCCACGGTTTCCTCTCTTTCCGTTTGGTGCAGGTGTTGTCCGGACATGGTTGTTTCGGAACGCACCTGCACCGGATCCGGAGGGAGGAAACCCCGGCGTGCCACGACTGCGGCGCGGCGGAGGACACGGCGCAGCACACCCTCGAGGTGTGTCCAGCCTGGGCAGAGCTGCGCCGTGCCTTGACCGATGTTGTCGGGCAGGACCTCTCACTTCCCGGCGTGGTCAACTCCATGCTGGGGAGTGAGGAGGCCTGGGCTGCGGTTGCCTCCTTTTGCGAGCAAGTTATGTCGCAAAAGGAGGCGGCGGAGCGTGCGCGGGAGGATGATCCTCTCGCGCCGCCGCTCCGCAGGCGGAGAAGGGGTGGGAGAAGGCGGTTGTACGATCGTCTCCTCCCACCTCCTGGTGGTGACTAGCGGACGACAGGCGCGGGGGCGCCTCTCGTCTGCATTGCACAGTCACCACCCTCGGGCGGGAACGGCCGAGCACTCGCGGTCATTCCCGGGCCCCTCCACTAAGGGAGGGGCGTGAAGGGCCCGCCATAAAGGTGGGCAGTCGTCGGGGGAGGGCTGGTAGTCAAGGCTCTGCCGGTTCCCCAGTCCTCCTCCACACAGACGAAGCGGGAGTGCCGCTGGGTTATTTTAGTGGGTATACCGGGCTTGCTTGCCCGGGGAGTCCCACATAGCCCCCCATTCCCCCAATGGGTGGGTATGCGTAATGCATTTTTTCCCAGCGTGATCAAAAAAAAAAAAAAAAAAAAAGGGTAGGTTAGGTAGGGGTGCGGGTCAGGTAACCTCCACGTTGGCCTAGTTGGTTGCTGGTCTCTTTCGGATACGTCCGGGGGGAAGAGCAACTCGCTGGGCTGGTGCACCCCGGGCACCGTCAATAACTTCCCATTCGTGGGTTCTTGTTGGCGGTGGCGAATACCTGACAGGGGGGGATGTCGCTCTGGGTGTTCCCCTGATTAGCAGGGGACACTCCAGACGCGATATAGGGGGGCTAGGTTGGGTAGGCTAGTTTGGGTAGGTTGCTTAAATTAGGTTGGATAGGTAGGTAGGTGGTGTGACTTGTCGTTGCCGGCCCTCCTTTGGCGTGGGATGGTCGGCAGGGACAAGTCAATGGAAGGAGGAGGCGGCGGAGCGTCGGTCTCGACGCGCCGCCGCACACGCGGGGGACCGTAAAGGTCAGGGGCGGTGGAGGGCACGGCGCAGCACACCGTCTAGGTGTGCCCAGCGGGGGCGTAGCTGCGCCATGCCCTGAGGAGTTGTCGGGCGGGACCTCTCGCTTCCCGGTGTGGTGAATTCCATGCTGGGGGGTGGGGGGTCCTGGGCGGCGGTTGTGGCATCTGTCCTTCGCGGGCCAGATGCCGCAACGGAGGGGACCGTAAGGTCCAGCGCGGTGGAGGGCACGGCGCAGCACACCGTCTAGGTGTGCCCAGCGGGGGCGTTGCTGCGCCGTGCCCTGAGGAGTTGTCGGGCGGGACCTCTCGCTTCCCGGTGTGGTGAATTCCATGCTGGGGGGTGGGGGGTCCTGGGCGGCGGTTGTCCCCCTTTTGCGAGGACGCCATGTCGCAAAAGGGGGTGGCGGAGAGGGGGTGGAAGGGGGCGGTCGTACGATCGTTTCCTCCCACCTCCTGGTGGTGACTAGCGGGCGACGGGCGTGGCGGCCGCCTTAGCCTGCATTGCACTAGTCACCACCCTTGCGGGCGGGAACGGCTGAGCACTCGCGGTCGTTCCCGGGCCCCTCCACTGAAGGAGGGGCGAGAAGGGCCCGCCCTAAAAGGCGGGCGGTCGTCGGCGGAGGACTGGACGTAAAGGCTCTGCCGGTTTCCCAGTCCTCCTCCATTCAGACGATGCGGGAGTGCCGCTGGGTTATTTTAGTGGGTATACCGGGCTGGGGGGCCCGGGGAGTCCCACATAGCCCCCCATTCCCCCAATGGGTGGGTATGCGTAATGCATTTCTTCCCAGCGTGATCAAAAAAAAAAAAAAAAAAAGGGTAGGTTAGGTAGGGGTGCGGGTCAGGTAACCTCCACGTTGGCCTAGTTGGTTGCTGGTCTCTTTCGGATACGTCCGGGGGGAAGAGCAACCCGCTGGGCTGGTGCACCCCGGGCACCGTCAATAACTTCCCATTCGTGGGTTCTTGTTGGCGGTGGCGAATACCTGACAGGGGGGGGGATGTCGCTCTGGGTGTTCCCCTGATTAGCAGGGGACACTCCAGACGCGACAAAAGGGGGGGCTAGGTTGGGTAGGCTAGTTTGGGTAGGTATGTTAAGTTAGGTTGGGTAGGTAGGTCCGGCCAGTGCTCGAGCGCTGGCTCGGGAGGAGGCACGGCTCCCTGTCGTTTCGGGTGACGCAGGTGCTCTCGGGGCATGGTTGCTTCGGGAAGTACCTGTGTCGCATAAACAGGGAGCCGGACGCCCGGTGTCACCACTGCGTCGACTGCCGGGAGGACACGGCGCGACATACGCTGGTAGAGTGTGCCGCTTGGGAGGAGCGACGCCGTGCCCTCATCTCTGAAGTAGGCAGTGACCTGTCGCTGCCGGCCGTAGTCGAGTCTATGGTCGGCAGCGAGGAGTCCTGGGACGCGGTGGTATCCTTCTGCGAAACAGTCGTCTCGCTGAAGGAGGCTGCGGAGAGAGAGAGGGAGATTTCATCCGCTCACCCGATCCGCAGCAGACGCACCGGGCGTCGGCAGAGGGCGCACAATGCCCTCTTCCAGCCCCCCTAAATGGGTCCAGAGGTGACGGACTTGGGGACGTCCGTCGCCCCCAACACATCAGGACCCGAGGTGGCGGCGCGTAGTGTTCCACGCAACCCGAGATCGTGGCCCGCAGAGGCGGGCCGGCACTAGCCGGGGGTTGCGGAAGTATCGTAGTTCCCGCGACCCCCGGTGTAGGTGTCAGATGGAACACCGGGGTGGTTTTTAGTCAGTACGAGTCTGACAGACCCCTCCGCCCCCCCAGGGCGGAGGACATCCAATGAGGATTTTCCACCCCGGAAAAAAAAAAAAAAAAAAAAAAAAAAAGGTTGGGTAGGTAGGTAGGCGGTGATGACTTGTCGTTGCCGGCCCTCCTTTGGCGTGGGATGGTCGGCAGGGACAAGTCGATGGAAGGAGGAGGCGGCGGAGCGTCGGTCTGGACGAGTCGTCGGGCGTAGACCGACGCGCCGCCGCGCACGCGGAGGGCGGCATCTGTCCTTCGCGGGCCAGATGCCGCACCAGAAGGGACCGTTAGGTCCAGCGCGGTGGAGGGTACGGCTCAGCACACCGTCTAGGTGTGCCCAGCGGGGGCGTAGCTGCGCCGTGCCCTGAGGAGATGTCGGGCGGGACCTCTCGCTTCCCGGTGTGGTGAATTCCATGCTGGGGGGTAGGGGGTCCTGGGCGGCGGTTGTCCTCCTTTTGCGAGGACGCCATGTCGCAAAAGGGGGTGGCGGAGAGGGGGTGGGAGGGGGCGGTCGTACGATCGTTTCCTCCCACCTCCTGGTGGTGACTAGCGGGCGATGGCGTGGGGGCCGCCTTAGCTCGCATTGCACTAGTCACCACCCTTGCGGGCGGGAATGGCCGAGCACTCGCGGTCGTTCCCGGGCCCCTCCACTGAGGGAGGGGCGTGAAGGGCCTGCCCTAAAAGGCGGGCGGTCGTCGGCGGAGGCCTAGACGTAAAGGCTGTGCCGGATTCCCAGTCCTCCTCCATTCAGACGATGCGGGAGTGCCGCTGGGTTATTTTAGTGGGTATACCGGGCTTGCTTGCCCGGGGAGTCCCACATAGCCCCCCCATTCCCCCAATGGGTGGGTATGCGTAATGCATTTTTTCCCAGCGTGATCAAAAAAAAAAAAAAAAAAGGGTAGGTAGGGTAGGGTAGGGTAGGGTAGGGTAGGTTAGGGTAGGGTAGGGTAGGTGAATGTTTGGTGTGTTTATGGCAAAACAAAGTTTGCCGGGTCAGCTAGTAATACATAAAATAAATACACTTCCCTGAACGATCCCATTTGTTATATCAATAAAGATTAAAAAGAAATCTTATTCTCTTTTCGTATTTCACACAACTAAAAGATTCATACCCACATTTACTGAAATCAAATGTGAGTGGAATGTGGATAAATCTTTAAATTGATACTTTGGGTGAAACTATTGCGGTTTCTACTCGAAAACAGGTAGGGGTTTTCAGATTCAGATTCTTTATTTGTAAACATAGGTTACAGATACACAGGTGTGTGGGATGTTACAATTTTGTAAGTTCTCTATGCTTTGCCATTAGGCGTACAAATGTTTGATCATTAATTGCACAATATTACATAAAAACTAGAAGAGTGTTGGATGGTTAAATATAGTTACTATTTTCCTGACAATTAATTAATTTTCAATAAAAACTACAATGTCAAAACAAGTACCAAATTAAATAAAACATTTCAGAAATTGCAAAAAATAGAAAATAGGGTAATGTTAATTAATCAAATGAATACAAGAATGTCAAAATAAATATTAAATCAATGAAATATTTTAAGAATGTCAACAATAAAATCCAAGAAATACAAAAATAAAAGTCAAAAAATTAAAAAAATAAATTGTAAAGAAAATATAGATAATGTCAATTAATTCATAATTAAGTACAAAATTAATAAAATATATCCAGAATGTCAACAGTAAAAACTTATAGTGTAATGTCAATTCAAAAAATATTTACCTAATACCCAATAAATGCAGGCAAGTCAAAAAAATTAAATAAAAAAAAGTAAGAAACAAGAATAACTTAAGATAAATGTTGACCTAATGATTATTGTCTGAAGGAGGAATTATAGAACTGTCATCCAAATAGTCCTTTATTGAGTAGTAGCATTTATGGATTAAAATTTTCTTAAGTACACTTTTGAATTTGTCCAGATTTAATGATTTTATTGTCTCAGGCAGCTTGTTAAATATTTTTGTGGCCATACAAAAAGTGCTTTTATTCATTAGCGCTGTTCTGCCATGTGTTATTTCGAGCTCTAACTTATTTTTGTCACGCAATTTTCTATAGTAGCTTTTGGAAGCTATTTTGTATTGCAGGATGTGTGTTTTGACAAATACATTAGTTTCATAGAAGTACAATGATGGTAGGGTAATAATGTTTAGGCTTTTAAAGAATGGTTTACAACTGTCCGTGCTATTTAGGCCACACATACATCTGATACATTTTTTATGAGCTCTAAATACAGGTTCTCTATCGACTGAGTTACCCCAATACATTATGCCATACCTAAGTGTTGATGCAACATAACCGTGATATGCCATTAGTACCGATTCTATGCTGACAGTCTTTGACAGTTTGTAAAGAACAAATGCGAATTTATTAATTTTTTTACAGATTTCTTCTGTCTGGGGTCTCCAGGTCAAGTTTTTGTCTATTATGATACCAAGGAATTTGGTGACGGTAGTTGACTCTATTTGAGTACCTAAATAATTAATGTCAGGTATTTTACTCGGCAATCTCTGGTGAAAATGCATAATTTTAGTCTTATCTAAATTAATAATAAGATTATTTTTGTCAACCATGATATAATTGTATTTAATGTCAAATTTATTTCATTTTCATAATTTATAGGATCGTCGCATTTAACTACTACTGTGCTGTCGTCAGCAAATAGTACCATAGGATGGTTTATGTGTCCGGGAAGGTCATTAATGTACAGCAAAAAGAGGGGAGGCCCCAGCACGGTGCCCTGAGGTACGCCGTATTTTACTGTCCTAAGTTTGGATCGATATTTCTTCTCGGAACTTTCACTTGTACAAATTTGTGTGATTTCTACATATTGTTTTCTATTTTCCAAATAGGATTCAAACAGTTTAAGTATATTCCCCCTAATACCGTATTTTTCAAGTTTGCCTAACAAAATTGCGTAATCTACATAATCGAAAGCCTTCGTCAGGTCCATGTATATGGCACAAACAGGATTTCTCCTGTCCACATTTGATAGAACAGGAAGAAGAAGATCATGTATGGCCATATTAATTGTATTCTGTTTACGAAATCCCTTTTGTTCCTTGACTAATATATTTGACTTCTCAAGGTATTTATATAGGGACTTATAGATAACTTTCTCGAATATTTTTGAGAAGACAGGTATCAAAGCAATAGGTCTATAATTTGCCATACATTGCCTATCCTGTTTTTTGTGCAATGGTATAATTAATGAAGTTTTTAGTCCTTCGGGAAAGATTCCATCAGATATACTCATGTTAATGATGTGACAGAGATGTGGAGCTATGTATTGAGCCGCTTCTTTTACAACTCTAGTGCAAATTCCGTCATAACCAACACTATTTGTATTTCTAAGTGAGTTAATATGGTAAACTATGTCTTGCGGTATAGTTGGTTCCATAAATAAAGAACTAGAGGTGTTTGAGAGTATAGGAATTGGTATTGTCTTATTTTTAGGTTCAATAACTTGGTCAACATAAAAATTGTTAAAAGACTCAGCTATTTCTAATGGATTTGTTATAAGTTTTGTGCCTGTTCGTATTTTTTTATTGGATCTTTAGGAAAGAAGGTTTTAGAATTGTTAATGACTCTCCATGCTGCTTTCGATTTACTTTGGGAGGTTTTAATATAATAGTTATTTTGTGATTTTGTGTCAATGATATAATTTTTTTAAATCTAGGAGAGTATATTTTGAATGTATCTTTATTTTTTGTTGTAGGTTTAATTCTATATTGCCACAGCAGTTGCCGTTTCTTTTTACTACATTTCCGTATCCCGTTAGAGATCCATTTCGCCTTTCTTGCAATCGATATTGTTCTCATTTCATAAGGAAAACAGAGATTGTAAAAAAAGCGAAATAGCTCCAGAAAATGGTTGTAGGCCTCGTTAACGTTACTGGTGCTATACATTTCTGAGAAGGTGAGACTTTCAATGCTGTTTTTTAATTTTTCTATATTTTCTTGACAATAATTTCGTCTTTTTACTCGCCAGCGCTTTAAAGCACATGATTTCTTAACTGGACATTTCAACAGCTGTGCCGTATGATCCGACAAACCAAATTCTATAATTTCTCCTTTACAGCCCCTTACATTATGTGCAATATTGTCTAAACATGTCCCGCTGCTTAGCCTAGTGGGTTGAGAAAATTGCAATTTTAAGTTATAGCTTAACAGTGCATACTCAAAATTCAAAGTATTTATGTTTCTTTTCAAAATGTTGATATTAAAGTCTCCACATAAAATAACTTTTTTACTAAGTTTTAAACATACCAAATATAAAATGTTGTTCAAGTTATCGTGAAATTTATCTAAATTAGATTGGGGCACCCTATATATACATATAATAATAATGTTGTGTTCAGTTAACTCTATCGCGCAGCATTCAATTACATTATTTAGAGAATAATTACTTATATTTAGCACTTTATATTTATGGCCAATCCTAGTTAAAATGCATGCGCCACCTCTTCTACATCCTCTAGAAAAACTGGTTGCTAGGCTGTAGTTTGGTATATTTAGTAGTTCTTCCTGTTCAAGTGTCATAAAATGTTCAGTTATGCACACAGCATCTATCCGTTTTTTGTTACTTTCCAGTTCTTCCAAATAAACATTAAGGGTATCACTCTTGTTTAGGAGTCCCGCAATATTTTGATGCAGGATATATATATTATTGTACACGAAAAAAGTTAGTATTTTCCTCTTGGTTTTTATTTGCACTGTTATTTTGATGGTGATTCGTATTACAATATAATTGTAGATCAATCAAAATGTTACTCATAATATTGTCGTAAGTGTTCCTCATTCCATATTTATTGATTCTGCCCGTAGTGAAGTAAAACATCTCATGTGTTAGGTCACGATTGCTATCGAAGATGTATGCGTACTTATGGTTTTGGTTGTCTAGATGAAGCAGGTTGTTAAACATTTCAACTTTAAAGTTGTATATTAGTGATCCTGTTTTATAGGTAGGGAGACAGATCACTATATTGGTGTGTGTCACTTTTCGGAGGGATTCATTTAACATATTTATTACTTCTATATAATTGTTATCATATGTGTTAATATCATCCTCTCCTATAAAAAGTAGGCAGTAGTCATCTAAGGTAAATTCCTTTAATTTTTGTTCGATACCGCTTATGAGGCGCATTATATTGCAGTTGGGCATAATGTAATGACAGTAGTGAAAATGTTTGGAAAAAATGTCTTGAACTAAAGGCGCCGATCCATTGACTTTGCTACTGCTCAGGATACATGGTTTATTCTTTTGTGTAGGCTTCGATACTACATTTGTTGGTGTTGTAAGGGTAGGGATATCTTTCGCTTTGTTTGGTGTTTGAGTACGGCTATACGTACTTATGGTTTGTGTCTCTTTATTTTGTTTATTGGTCGCGCACTCAAGACGACGTGGTTGCTGTTCTTGTTTCTTGCTCATATTATTTGGTGAGCTTATTCGATGCAAAGTTTTGTTTTTGCGTGTTGGAGTTGCACTTTTTTTATCAGGCGTCGAGCATATTTTTTTAAATGTATTAACAGTCTTAATCATATTTTGTAAATCAGATTTGAGACGAAAGTTTTCAGTATTTAAATCTTCTATTTCTTTATGTGCGCTTAATAATTGACTCTTAAGTATTTTGTTTTCTTCAGTTAACTCACGAACGTCATCAATTGTATCATGGAAGCTATCAGGAATACTCATCATTGTTGTGTCCAGTATAGTTTTCTCGCTGTTATTAGTCATATTTGTATTAAGGTCAGTTAGCGAGCTTGATCTACATGGTTTACGATAGGTAATGTTATTGCTGCTGGAATCCATCTTTTCTTTAAGCTGTTGTGTGTGGTGCCCTCTATTGTGGAATTATCGAAGGAACAATCCTTAAAATTGACAGGTAGATTGTAATGTGGTCTGCGCGTCAATTTGTGAGAGAATGTATATTAATTTAGAATACACAAAAAGAGATGATTCTCTGCGGAGGTTCGAACCTGCGATCATTCGTGTGGAGACAAAGTGTCGCCTATAATGCTGCCGGACCAAATGAACACATCTTAAATGGTCGAAATTGGGTATAGCATTGATTTGTCAATATTTGAACGAAACAAAAACGGTTGAAATGACTCACGCGATAAGAATTTTTTCACTGTCAAACACTGGTCACTTTTGTTTTTAACACGCTTTTTTGTTTTTTAACATTAAGTTTTGTAAGACATCTTTTCCTCCTTACTCACCAGCCAGCTCAGGGGTAGGTATTCTGGATGAGACAATTGCAGGGATGACTTCGCATGAGGGTCGATAGAAGTAAAAGTCATACTATTTGGTCAACTAGTTTAATAACTTCACAGGCATCACTACTGCATCACAATTTTATATGTATCTCACTTACTTGTGGATGGTATATAAACTACCCTTTAAACTTAGCTTCAGATATGTGATGTCACAACCAGCATCGTTCCTGTGCAGATAGTATCCATTATTTCATCGGTCAAAATATCATGGGTGTCCGGAGCCTGTTGTTGAATGCGGTGTTGCTGTTCTTATATAGTTTCGTTGACCATGTTTTATTCTATTTTATTATTATTAAAATTAATCCTAAGAAGCCCTGTCGATGGGAGAAAATGCGGTATTAGCATCATACAAGCACATGTCTCACAAGCATGAAAATATAGTTCAATTCCACAAATACTCACAGCGCTTGCTGGCACATTATTGCTTTATATTTAGGGCTGTTTCCCTGTCGCCTCCGAGTCATTTTAAATTACTTTATTTAACTTTTCTTATGGGATTTTATTCCTGGACTGGTTTCGTATCCATTCGTAATGAAAAAGAAATGTCACTCTCGTCGGCCATAGACATTGATCATTTTATTGACCCATAGAGATGTCATGTCTATATTTTCTTTAAGTAATTATGTATACCAGAAATTAATAGGCTAGACATGTAAGAGATTGTGTGCTTGTTGAATTATATTAATACACACAATATTTAACGGGTTTCGTAAAGAATTTATAATAATTCCGTCCCGATCTCAGCGCCATCTAGTCCCAAAGTGCCTCAACCACCTAGGTGAAAAAGTACACTCGAGACACCAGATGTCACTGGGAGTCGTCGCGGAAATATATTTGTTACAGTACATCTCACCCCGGTTAAAAAAAATTGATTTACAATTTTTTTTTTTTTTAATTTAACATATTTCCATGCATATAGTGAATCTAGCTTGCTCCCTAACAGAAATTGAGGCAGTCCAAGAAAATCTAATTCATATGAGAACTACCTACATTAAGTTTTATAAAAAAAAAAAAACTAAAAGTTAAAAAAAATAAAGTTCAAAACTTATTTATCAAGTTTTTAAGTTTCTAATTATGTACAAAATGTACTAAATATTAGAACATTAGTAATAGTCAAATAACTAGCAGATAAAAACTTTGATTGTTCTCATCTAAGACTAATACGACATACTCAGTGATTGTCCCAAAACAGATAGCAATTAAAAGCATCTATGTATCAAAACACAATCGCCAAGTAGCCAGTTTAAATGCTAGTTATGCCATTAACTAATTTTATTTAAGTTAATGTTTGATTCATCAAACATTTAAGTATGTTAAATGTTTAAGAGTCAGGTTATACTCAAAAGAGATTTAACCTTTTATTATTTTTAAGTTTAGACCAATAACTGATCAAGTTAAGTTTTATCAACAGCAGAAACACTGCTTTTTTAAATCAGCAAGTGTTACAAGTATCAAGTTGTTCAAATGTATATAAGTAAATGTAGACAAGTACTAAATCAAGTTAAGATTCGCAACAGAAAGTAACATTGCCTTTTAAATCAGCAAATGTTCCATTAAGTACCCATCCATTGTATAGATATAGGATAACCTAATCAAGTTAAGATTCGCAACGAAAAGTAAACCCGCCTTTTTAAATCAGCAAGGGTTACATTCAGCACCTATCCGTTGTATAGATGTAGGTAAATGTCTACTTTAGTTAAATTTTATAATTCAGAATACTACTAAGTTTTTGCATCATTGTGTTTCCTTTCATCCATCCATATACATAACCAGTTATTGAATTAACGCCGACTTAGAAAAAAATCCTTATACCCTACCAGCATTCATTCATCCCTTTCTTAATTAAATATTTGCACCTCCATTATTGAATTATGTGTAAATATTTTAACACAACAATGATTATAACTAGAGAATCTTCATATTTTACATTAATGTATTTAAATCAATTGAGGACCATTGTTGACATGGACACTTATAGGCTTTCTGTGTACAAGAAACACTATTCACGATAGCATTGTTTGTTGTAATCCGTATAGGAAACAACATAACATATCTACCATAGTGATCAGAGTATAATAAATACCACATTGTGTTACTTTTAGTTGACACAGGAAAAAAGACCTAATAAGTTTAAGTATTGTTCACATGTACAAATTTAGGTAATTTTGTGTACAAGAAACACTAGTAATTCAATCAAAGTACTGCTTGTTGCATTCCGTATAGGAAGAAATCAACATAACAATTAGAATATACTATAAAATTATGCTTCTTCTAGTTGACACAGTAAAAACATCCTAATAAGTCACTACAAATTGTTTATTTTAAGATTGGGCGCCAGTGGGATCATAATTAAATAGTTATTATAGATGTCCCACATTTTCTTTTGGCATTAATATCTTCCAAAAGAATTTAACAATTAAGTTATATTTATTTTTAGTATAAATAATTAAGTATGAAACTAATTATTATTAGAGAAATTCTCATTAAGTAAATTAAAGCGAGCTACGATACGTATGATTGTAAAAGTACCTCCTGAATTTAACTCTTTATTTAAATGAACAGCTCAGCAACAGGTTTCCGAACACCAGTGTACCTCATCAGATAACAACATATGTGCGGGATAATCCATCTCCTTGATGCTTCCACTATGATTCAACTACACAGGGAACGATACTGCTTGCAGACCACATCTCCAGTTGCTTTTTGATCTGTTGAAATATAATAACATTTAAGTAATGAACTAATTCTTCTTTATGAAGATAGTCAAACAAAATTGCTATAAGCATGTTTAACAAAAACACTTTTTGTTCTAAATATTCAAAACCAATTATCAGTTAAACAAAACATTCACTGGTGGAAAGGTATATAGTTTAAACAAACATGTGACTATAACCCCACTTTTAAATTTATATATAATGTTAAAGTTTTGTTTTTTTAGTTTAGTTTTAAGTAATGAACAAAACATAAATGTTGAACAAAAAGAATTGTTTGTTCTATGTATATATTTAAACCTAATTAACAGTTATAATAACTATGTTAAATTAGAGTGTTTTATATTCAATTTAACAAAACATTTATCAGTGAAACGGTTTATAGTTTTGAAATAAAACATGTGACTATAACCGCACTTTTAAATTTTATATAAAGTTAATGTTTTGTTATTTTAAGTTTTTAAATTAAGCAATCATGAAGTTAACCTATAGTTTGGTTAAATCCTTATGTATTTAAGTTATAACTATTAGACACAAAATAAGTAATCAAGTATTACAATCAAACTACATGCGACACATTGGTCGTACAAATTGCAAGTTTGTTAAGTACTTCTATCTAACTTCATGCGACACGTTGGGCGTACAATTGTAAGATAACTTTTTCTCCTTACTCACCAGCCAGCTCAGGGGTAGGTATTCTGGATGAGACAATTGCAGGGATGACTTCGCATGAGGGTCGATAGAAGTAAAAGTCCATACTATTTGGTCAACTAGTTTAATAACTTCACAGGCATCACTACTGCATCACAATTTTATATGTATCTCACTTACTTGTGGATGGTATATAAACTACCCTTTAAACTTAGCTTCAGATATGTGATGTCACAACCAGCATCGTTCCTGTGCAGATAGTATCCATTATTTCATCGGTCAAAATATCATGGGTGTCCGGAGCCTGTTGTTGAATGCGGTGTTGCTGTTCTTATATAGTTTCGTTGACCATGTTTTATTCTATTTTATTATTATTAAAATTAATCCTAAGAAGCCCTGTCGATGGGAGAAAATGCGGTATTAGCATCATACAAGCACATGTCTCACAAGCATGAAAATATAGTTCAATTCCACAAATACTCACAGCGCTTGCTGGCACATTATTGCTTTATATTTAGGGCTGTTTCCCTGTCGCCTCCGAGTCATTTTAAATTACTTTATTTAACTTTTCTTATGGGATTTAATTCCTGGACTGGTTTCGTATCCATTCGTAATGAAAAAGAAATGTCACTCTCGTCGGCCATAGACATTGATCATTTTATTGACCCATAGAGATGTCATGTCTATATTTTCTTTAAGTAATTATGTATACCAGAAATTAATAGGCTAGACATGTAAGAGATTGTGTGCTTGTTGAATTATATTAATACACACAATATTTAACGGGTTTCGTAAAGAATTTATAATAATTCCGTCCCGATCTCAGCGCCATCTAGTCCCAAAGTGCCTCAACCACCTAGGTGAAAAAGTACACTCGAGACACCAGATGTCGCTGGGAGTCGTCGCGGAAATATATTTGTTACAGTTTTTACACTATTATAACTATTCACCGTTTTGCTGTTTGTGTATATTGGAAACTGCTTGTACATCGATTAACAACGATTTTTTTTGTTGTCATGTTGTTATGGCTTTTTTTTTTTGAATTTTGGTCTTATCTTCACTGTTGGTGTATAGTACTCGTAGATAACACTATCACTAATTCATTAGTCACTGTTTTATCGATCGACTTATTTTTATTCACTTCTGTACACTAGTAATATTTTAATAATATTTTTTTACACAGAGCGTTTTTCCGAGCGTTTTTGAAACTTCATCTTGGAAACTCTTGGTTGATTAATTAATAAAACATTCAGGACCCTTAGCCCTCTATGTTTAATATTTATTATACGGGACTCTACCGTGTAACGTAAAGTTAGCTCGACTGAGCTACGTTTTAAAAAAAAAGTAATTAGGAACTAAAAAAATAAAAAAAGGATATAGATAATATAAAACTATGGGCCGGCCTTCGCACCACGTGGGCAGCTAATCAGGTAGCAGGTAGGGCAGGAAAACGTAGCACGGTGTGATGGGACGGCTGATGGCGCGCTACCAGCGTGCGCACCCAGGCAGCAGGACGGGCAGGATGACGTCGTATGCCCGAGGTAGGTAGATGAGCAGGCAATAAGGCAGGTAGGTAGATGAGTAGGTAGCAGGACGGATAGACAGGCAAACGGGTTAGTACGTTGGCACCAACGAGAGTGGAGGCTAGCTATGACTCAGTAAGCCAAACAGCGAGGCCGTTGATGCCAAGAGATGACCGTTGAGGGTAAGATTCCAAGAAAAAAATCTCTCTTTAGGGAACCATACACAATATATTTATAAATTGCACTTCAAAGATTATATTACATTCAAAAAGGAGATGGATGAAGAGGGAGGGGACGGCCAAAGAAAAGATGGATGGACTGTGTAAAGAGTGATATGAAAGAAAAGGGAGTCAGTGATAATAATAATTCCCATCCACGCTGACGAGGAGAATATGTGGTATTCTGCTAAACAGAGCCACATATTTTTAACTCCATTTACAATTCATAACACTATACAAACCATACATACCTTCATATCTTTTGATATTGTATCAACTTTTGTAATTCATTTTTATGTTTTCTTTTTATTGTTATCATCTGAAAAGCATACTTTTATTTATCTCTGATTGTTTTAATATTTAAAACTTAAATATTAAAACAATCAGATTCAGATTAAATTATATTGCTAATTTGTAATTCTTGCAATATTTTTCTACTGTGACATTTTCATCTGACATGACATCTATCTGTTTATTTTATTTTCTTAAACCAAAGACCGTAACATAGGTACCATGGACTAAACCTGCTTTAAGCTAGGTGTACAATATTATAAGGGTAGCGTAGACTGACCCCTTTGTGAACCGTTTTTATTCGTTCTGGTCTTTATTTCTTAATTGAAATTTGAATTTGAAATGTAGACGATATGACATAGAACGATGAAAAACGATCGTCAGTTTTTAGTTTGGATTCTGGACTAAACGTCGAAAGTCGATTGATTTTTAATACCAAGTGTATTTTATATTAAGAAAACTCTTAATCTGTGAATTTTCCAATTTGTGTAAGTGGATTACTAACTGAAGTGCTCATCAATTAAAAATATTGTGTGAAAACCGTAAAGAGAACATTAATTCCTTGAATGTTTTCCTTGACGTTCATCTCTTTGACATCAAAGGCCTCACTGTTTGGCGTATTAAGTCATAGCCGGCCTCCACATCCCTTACTGCTTACGTATTTACCCGCATGCCTGCCTATCCGTCCTGCTAACCATTCTACTGTCTACCTGCCTGATTGCCTGCCTTCACCATCTACCCGTGGTACCTGCTCACCTGCCTACCTGCCTGATTGCCTGTTTATCCGAAGAGTTGCCTACTCATCTGCCTAGCTCGGGCATTCCACGTCGTCCTGCCCGTCCTGCTGCCTGGTTAGCTGCCTACCTCTAGCTGCCCACGTTGTGCAAAGCCCTACCGTTTTTATTATCTATATCCTTTTTCTAAGTTTTAATTTATATTACCCTTTTACTTTTACTAACGTGGTTAACGTTAGCTCGACTGAGCTTACGTTACGCTACAAGTACTGACAGGGTTACAAGGTAAGTACCCAGTGCAATGAGGAATTGAGGGTTGCTTTGGAGTGTGCTATTCGGGAATATCACTACATGCTACCCGAAGTTAGGCCACGATTACCTCGTTTGCTCATGCATAACAAAAATAGGGCGCTGGTGGCTGTTCTGGGTTCGCTGTTGTCAAACTATTTTGATGGCTGCGAAGACCTCACTGATACACATTTGATCGTGTATTGCGCGGCTGTAGCGGCTTTTCATGTGCAGATGACAGAGCTCGGGACCGAAACCAGCCGTTCCGGCTTGGCAGTGCAGCATCGCACGTCTTATTGTTGAGCCAGAGCACTCATCGGCAAACTAATTTGTTTCATGGATGGCAATAATCGCCCACGAGTGATGCGCTTTGTTAGACGGGCGTTTTCGGGGACTGATGTCAGCCCCCGAGACTATATGTCACAGAGCGCATCGACATCCTGAAACAATAAGTGGTTTACATGGGCAAACCGTTTTCTTAGGTACACACAGGCGGAGAGTGGATCGATACACCCAGAATCGTACATTTCAAAAGAATGAAAGGTGGGTTTATCTAGGCTTGGGACCGCCCCGACCCGCCGGATCTAGACGCTATGTGTTCATTCTGGCGCAGCATCTGGTTGGTGCCTGTCAGTCACAACGAAGGTGTCGGGAGGTCTAACGAGCGTGTGATCCAATACATGAAATGGGGATTATCACGATTAGCCCTCAAGAAGTAGCCCGTGCAGTCCGTCCATTGCCCAACTGGAAATCGCCAGGGCAGGACGGACTGCACGACTTCTTGATCAAATAGGCAGGCCACCTTACCATAATACCAGGCAGCCTTAGAGTCTGGTTCGCTACCCAAGTTCCTTAGATGTAGTAGCAGTGGACACGGGACTCACCCCGCTCTCCTTGGCGAATAAGAACTGGCGCAAGCCTGTAGTGCTTGACACTAACGACCGCTCCTTACTTTGCCAATCCTCCCGGTATGGCAAAGTAAGGAGCTTCATGGACGCTTTTGCCGGGCCATACTTATTGTCTCCGATGTAGATCAGTCAGCTTCCGTAGCCTGGCTGCATTTTGGTGACCTCTTTGGGGAAACCGAAGGTTTTGTCTGTGCAATTATGGACGAAGTTATCATGACGAATAACTACCGGCGATTTATTATGAAGGATGGCACGGTTGACATCTGTCGGGCATCTCTCCGGCCGGGTGAATCGATCCGCCACATTATCTCTGGTTGTTCTCGTCTAGCTAACGAAAAATACTCGCATAGGCATAATCTTGTAGCCAGGATTATCCATCAGCAACTTGCTCTGAAATACACTCTTGTGGCATCGGAGGTACCGTACTACAGGTATGTGCCAGTTCTCGAAAATGGCAATATCACATTGTACTTGGATCAGTCCATTATCACTAATAGGACTATTGTAGCCAATAATCCTGACGTTGTGGTGGTAGACCGAATCGAGAGGCGTGCTTGTTGACTTTACCGCCCCAAAGACGGCAACATCGTGAAAGCCGAGAAAGATAAGCAAATCAAGTATCTTGACTTGGCTCGCCAGTTGGTCGACATGTGGGATGTGGACATAGCGATCATTGTACCGATAGTCATGTCAGCCAATGGCTTAATAGCCATGAGCCTCGACCAACACCTTCGGAGGCTCTCATTAGGTGGCTGGGTGAAGGGCCTGATCCAGAAAGCAGTACTGTTGGGCATGGCTCGTATTGTTAGGAGGTTCCTCCCAGACCGCTGGTAGCTTGTACCCTGTTTCCGATACCGGTGGGCCTCTATTTTTTAAATACATATTTTTTTATTTTTTGTATTTTATAAAAATATTTAAAAATGTAAAAAATAAGAAAACTAGTTAAATAAAGGAGATAATAATAATAAATCTTTTATTTTGGACCAAACATTTGTAAATACAACATAAATCTGCCAAACTAACTAACTCGTAGTAACTTTCTCTCGAAACTCACTACGATCTTCTCCATAATTAACAAATATTTTAACAAGAAGTCACTAGGGCGATGTAGGTGATCACAGTAAAAAAAGTCAATACTGAAAATTACTTTTTGGAATGATTTAAAATCGAATTAAGATGTAAACTTCTGTATGTTAACATCTGTTTACATTCAACTGAAGTTAAAAGCACATATCGGAGCGTCCGATAACTCGTTTGTCATGATTAAGCCTTCCCCTTTTAAGATTCGTACCTCAATTGTAAATGTGATTTCCCTATTAGGTAAATGTTCGGGTTAGTGTAAGGTAGGTTTCATGAAACCTTTCAAGACATAGAATAGAAGCACTTCATATGATTCTGCGCGTCTATTCGTAGGGGCGTAGCTCATGTGAGGACTCTGCTTAACTAGAAGGCAACCTACTTGCCTATAAAAATACTGGCAATTGGTATTACTTGAAAGGTAAATGAATTTCGAATAGAAAATAAGTGAATATGTTTTTGATTTGTCAATTCTAGTGTAGCCGCCCAGACGGCAGGAATATTGTAAAATTCGTGCAAAATATATGAGCTATAAAAGTAATATATCTACTTACTTGTTATCCTCTGTCTACGCCTTCTACAGTACCTCATGAATTGAGTGCAGCAATCCGACAAACGCGCGTCGACTGCTGTGTTATATTGCAAAACCGGCACAATAATGAAGGGATTTAAATCGAATCATTACCTGTGATGAAAGATGGATCCTGTACAATAATCGGAAACGCTCATCGCAATGGCTGAACTTCTGCCCTAAGTTGTCGACAAGTGGAATGTGGACTCGGTGACCATTGTGCCAATTGTCGTTACGGCCAAAGGCCTGATGGCCAAGAGCCTTAACGACCATCTGTCGAGGCTGTCATTGCACGGTTGGATCAAGGGCCTGATACAGAAGGTAGTACTCCTCGATACGGCTCGTATTGTTAGGATGTTCCTCTTTCTGGAGCCCTGACCGCCGATATCGGCCTGTCCTATTCCCGATATCGGTGGGCCTATATTTTTTATATTTTTAAATGAAAATTATATTATATTATATAATAAAATATTTAAAAATGTACATAAATAAGTAAACAACATAATAGTAAACCGACTTATAAAGAACAAAATACACTAAAATGTATAAAAATTAATTTCGAAAATTTTCTTGTTTTTTTATCGTTTTTTAGGAAAAATGTTAATCATTTTCGCGATAAACTATTATCTTGTATTTTTATACTTGGGTTAATTTAATTTATAAAACCGAACAAGTGCGAGTCGGACTCGCGCACGAAGGCTTCCGTACCATTATCGCAAAAACGGCAAAAAAATCACATTTGTTGTATGGGAGCCCCACTTAAAAATTTATTTTATTCTATTTCAAGAGTTTGTTGCTATAGCGGCAATAGAACTACATCATCTGTGAAAATGTCAACTGTCTAGCTAACACGGTTCATGAGATACTACCTGGTGACAGACAGACGGACATTGGAGTCTTAGTAATAGGGTCCCGTTTTTACCATTTTTTTTAAATAATAATAATAAAGGTTATTTGGAACCATTTGGGAATTAAACACAGAACAATGGAACGATGATAGCTACAGAAGTATAAACTGTGGCGCAGCTATCAGCGCCCGACAACAAGACAGTAAAAAACAATTTGTTCCAAACTACTATGAAAAATTTGTTACTAGACAGAAAAATAATGTGTGTGTGTGCGTGCGTGTGTGTGTGTGTGGGTATGTGTATATAATATGTGTGTGGGTGTGTTTGCATGTGTGAGTTGTTATGTTTAGTTCGATACCACAAGCTATTCAGTTGCATCGTAGGATATGGATCTTAACCACTCCGTCAAATTCTTCTTTAATAAGTTTCCAGTAATAGGGTAAATTTTCAAAATGCTATTTATTTTATTATAAAGTTTGGGGCTGATGTAATCGAAGTGACGACTTACCACCGCTAGTCTACTGAACTGAGTCTTGCAGATTATGTCAGAGCGTCGGTTCTTAGCAAGATACTGTGGATCGTAGTATAGGAGCTTGTGTTTCTTAAGAACAGTCTGAAGTATGAACAGTTGTCTTACTGTGATAACCCCACAGAGTAGATATAGTTCAGAGGTTGGGTATCTGATTGGTTTCTTAGCTAGTACTTTTAGGACTGCTCTCTGGGCCCTCTCTAACCTCAATATGGATGTCTTGTGGGTTCTTGCCACGTAGTTATGCAGTAACTGACAACTGACTGTGCGAGAGCAAAGTAAGCCATTATCAAATACAAGAAATCAGCGGCTGCTCTAAGCTTCTTAAACACATAAATCAATCTTCTAACCCGAACCACAATAGAGTAAACCTGTTTTTTCCACGTTAGGAGATTGTCTACTATAACTCCAAGATATTTTATACTGTTAGAGCGTTCTATCAGTGCACAGTTAGACAAGATGACATTACCGACTGCATCAGCGCACACGTAGGACCTGATCTCAAATGATGTTGGTGGTTGACTAAGAATTCCTGGGCTAAAGGGGATAAACTTGGTCTTAGAGATGTAAAGGGTGAGCAGGTTTGAGGTTAACCAGTTCATAACCAACCGTAGTGCCTGTTCCGCCCTTTCACGAGTCTCAGGCCAGTCCTTGCCATGGGTTATAAGAGCTGTGTCATCCGCATATGTAATGCTTTTAGTGTTTGCGAGAGATAGCTGACACAGCTCATTGACATAGATGAGGAAGAGGGCCAGTCCAAGGACACTACCCTGGGGTACACCAAATGTCACGTATTTAGCTTCACTTGTGTAGGTTTCTAATTCAACAACTTGTTTCCGACCCGTCATATAGCGGCGGAAGAGATGAAGGGCATTGCCACGTATGCCAATTTATTCCATTTTAAGTAACAATTTAGGGACGGAAACTGTGTTGAACGCCTTTGATAAGTCCAGGAAAACACCCACAGATTTTTGCTTGTTATTAAAGTGATCGACTATTATTTTTGACAGTTCCAAGGTAGCGTCTTCTGCGGACTTACCAGCTCTAAAACCGAATTGATTATTGGCTAGGATATTGAATTTGTCAAGGAATTTCACAAGTCTCACGTTAATAATTTTTTCAAAGAAGTTTTGAAAGAGTTGTGAGGACGGAGATGGGCCTGTAATTAGATGGATGTTCCCTATCACCCCCCTTGAATATAGGATGGACAATAGCAGTTTTGAAAGCGGTCGGAAAAGTGCCCGAAGATAGGCACAAGTTAAATATGTGAACAAGGACCGGTATAATATTGTTCCTAGTTCCTAGCCCTAATTACTGTGGTTGGGACACCGTCACATCCAACAGCACATTTGTCTTTATGATTAAGTATGATGCTTGAAATTTTGGCATCGTCCACATCACATTGATGATTGATCATTTTTTTTTTTTTTTTTTTTTTTTTATCATTTATTCATCATCATCATCATTCATCATCATCATCATTGGACCATTGATCCTAAAAGTTCCCGCCGCTTACGAAACCCCGGTTTTACTGGTATAGAACTAATGTCTGAACATTTAGTTTGAGGTAAAGGTTGAGCAAATTAAGATGAGTGCAAAATGCAAGATTAGAGCCTACACTTGCAAAGTAGTGGTTTATCCTGTTGACAGAATGAAGAGGATCATCAGCACAATTTAATAGTTCGAAAGAAGATGTTTTACCCTTACCCAGGCAATATATTTTCTTGATAAGGTTCCAGGTTGCCTTAGGACTTTTCCTGGCCCTCTGAAATTCTGAACTTTCATAGTGACGCTTAAGTTTTTTAACAAATTATTGCAGTCATTTCGATAGCGATAATAAACAAGTTTATGGGTTTCAATTTCTGGATGTTTCTTGAAAGTTCTGTACAGCTTAACTCTATGACGGATACATCTCAGAAGGCCAGATGTAATCCATGGTAAATCCAATCCATCTACTAGGAATGACTAACGAATACGTATGTGAGATAACGGAAGAGGATAAGCGAGATACGAGGGTTTCAGTAGCAAGGTTCGGATCCGTTGATAGGTGAATTTGAGAAAAATCTGTTTCTCTAATCTATGTCTATTTTTGTGATTGAATGTTTAGGTGCATTAATTGTCAAGTTAGGATAGCAAAATAAGATAACCGGTGCGTGATCTGTTAAAATGCAGTCAAGTACCAAGGTGGTGGCAGTAGTTGTCGATTTTAGCAAGATATGGTCGAGACAATTTGCTAGCCTGGTGGGAAACGAATGTGCGGGAAGCATTTCGTGTGACGCGGATATATTTAAATATTCATCGGAGTTTGGATCCACGCTAGTGGGTAATATTGATGTTAATATCTCTGATAAGAGCGATAGTCCTATATTGTGCGAACTGATGTAGTATCTAGGCTGCTGAAAAATGGTGTGAGATTTTTAAACGAGGGAGATCGATTTAAAGCGATAAATGCCACCTTATCAGAGAATTTAATTAATAAGCAATTTGCTTCATTGAACGTGGGAGTTTCGAAAGTGCACTGCAAGTCGTTTCTAACATAAGCGACAACGCCATCATTCTGATTTTTGAAGGAGGAAACCTGAGTTATATAACCTGTTAAGGGGGGAATATTCGGACATTTACTGAGCCAACATTCAGGCAGCAAGATGACATTTAGTGTAAAATTAAATCTGCCTGATAATATCAATAGGCTATCAAAGTTGCAGCTGATGCTTCGAATATTAACATGCAAAATTTCAAGGTTACCCTCTCGGCTTCTCAAATAATTGCTACTGCTCTCCGGTAAGCAAAGAAAACTATCAGAAACAGTAATGTTCTCGATATCGATATTAATTATGTTTAAATCATCCATTTATAAGTGTTTTTACAAAAAGGAAAACAATTATATGGATCATCTCGAGTCTTATATTTGATTGTTGCCTGAATTTAGACTTATTTAGCTTCCGCGTAAGGATATAATATTTAGCTAAGATAACAAGTAGTTGTCTGTAATCAGAAAACTTAAACGTACAATTTATGTGGATGGATAACTTGTGGTTCAAGTAACGAAGTGTAATGTGTTGTGCAAAGATGTATTTTTGTATATAAGGTAATGTAGTGTGTATGGGGTGATTAGTAAGTACAACGAATAGTGTGGAAATTGATATTAAACACGTTAAACAAAAACAAAAAAAGATTTGGAACAGTAAGCAAGTAGATACAGTAATCGATAGAAAAAGTAGTTTGATTTGGTGAAATAGTTTACAATTTAGTCATGCCGATTTCGACATGGTAGAAAGGCTTACCCTCGCATTTAATCTCGAAATGCTTGCAGCCCTCTCTTTCGCGCACGAAGATCTTGCCATTTTTGATCCAACAGAATTTGTAATTGTTAGACTGCGCCGCATCACGAGCCAAGAAATATAGTCTCTTTTTTCGAGCTATTAAATTTTCATAGACGAAGATTGCTTTGGCAGCGCCACTAATTTTTAAATGCTCCGTAGTTAATTTGAAACTGTCCCTATTGTGTTTTCGGCACTTTTCCAGGAAGTCATCTTTGCATAGGACCGTTGTGAAGTCAACTATGATGGTTTTCTTGGCCGGGTCTTTTGTATGTATGCGGAAAATGTCGTTAATTTCGTTGGATTGAATTTGCGCATTGATCAAACTGCCCGTATCTAACACAGTTTTCAACAAGGAAGTCTTCGTTTCCGATCCGACGACTGGAATGTTGCGTATCTCTACGCAAGTTGATCTCGAACTCTGCTCAAAGTGTTCCAGTTTCGCTTCCAACTTATGAGTGTAAGATATGATTTCCTTTCGTTCGGTTTCCAAAATCTCTACTCGTGAGGTTAGCTCGTTGAAATTGGCAATCATTTGGTCAACAGTGTCACGGATCTGGTTAACCATAGAACATAGCTTTCCATATTTTTCCTCTTGCTGCTGCTTGAACTCGCGAAACATTTCTTTTAAGTCTGACATAAAAGTGGTAAGTCTATTTTCATCATCTTCGTCTAAGCATTTGCGTTTGATATTACGGAAGGTTATGGCAGGAGAGATGTTGTGGGTCAGCGAGCCCATATTTAAATTAAGGCTAGGTTCAGAAGAGCTATGAGGTGTGTGGAGACCGCCTGGCTGCGGAGTGCTAAAAAGTGGCGTCGTCAGCACCTGAGCTTTTGGAGCTGGTGCTGGTGGAGGTGGCGAGCGTTGACGGGGCATTTCAAGTTTGGAACTTGTATATATCTCTAAAGTACCAGGAGCCTAGCTTTGATAGGAGGTAAATACACGCCGAGCTTCTGGTTGGTTGCACACAGCTCAAGTTAGAATGGTGGCAATCGACAGTTTGGTACAAAAGAGCTTTCCGCCTAGTGTAACTTAACCTCAGTCTATCTTTGTCTCAGTGATATGTCCGTCTCTGTCAGCGTTATCACTATGGAATGCACACACCCTTATAAATGCAGAGTTCATTAATAAATTATAGTAAGTTAGCGTAGCGGGGTCTGGTCTGTGTTAGCAAACTTACGCTTTGAGCTGTCAGCGACAAGCCCTGTAGGGCTTGGCTTTGTCGATGCAGTCCTACCTTGCCTGGCTCCTTCAGAGCTGGCAAGGTGGCGTGGTCTTGAGGGAGAGCGCTACGGTCGTGTAGATCCTCAAGGCAAGTGCGGTGATTTTCCTTCTCGTGGTTGCCGCCCTGTTATTGGTCTAATTCCTTCTGAAATAGACGTAACTGAAATCACCGGGCGACGTATCACAGGGGTGGCGAGTTCACGCCCCTGGGTGTCCACCATTGAACAAGGAAAATGTTGGATAGCAATGACCTCCCGCGTGTTTGTGCCGTGCGCGGGGACCCGTATGGAGGGATGAAGGGATCCTGGTGATTTAGTGGAGCAGGTTGCACACAACACATCACTTTGGCCCGGATTTCTTCCAACACGGGAGGCCGTAGCCTAGCCAGCTACGGTCAATCGGCTGCGGGGTCCGGTCAGACGGCCCCCAGGCGAGTTTACTCCCATTGGGGGCTTGCAGACGGCGGCGCTCGCTCGCATCGCTAGTGGTAGAGGTGTGAGTTGGTGTCGTGCAGTCTCTTGAGCAACTAATGGGGGGGGGGGCTATATCCCTCGGCTAATCCCTGGTGCTACCGTAGCATCGCCACTTGAGCACTCCATGGAGGGTGGGGATAGTCGAGGGATGAAATTTTTATCGGGATTTTAAATGGACGTAAATTCAAAAAAGAAACACAAGGCGAAAGGACCGGCGAAAGTTGGGACTGCGCTCCAAAAGGCGGGACCGGCAAAAGCTGGGATTGCACACCAGACGGCGGGACCGGCGCAAGCCGGGACTGCATTTTCCTTAGCAGGAACGTCCAGAGGCGAGACTGCAGTGGGGTCGTGTCGAGATGGGGCTGCGGCGGAACTGTCAAATGACGGTACTGTTGCGGCACTGCCGAGGGCCGGCACTGCTGCGGGACCACCTAAGGGCGGAACTGCAAACCAGCCCACCGGGCACAAAGGTGCTGCCAAAACTGGCGCGACACGTGACCCTTGTGTCGGAGGTCGAATGACCTCGGACCTTGGGGTCCCGGACGCGACCGGCAACGACAGCACCTCGTCATCTCCCGGCGACCGGCATGAACCAGGCTGGCTTCCGGTTGGACGATCTGGGCGCGGCTCAAGAGGGGACTCCTACGGAGGGCCCATCAAATAGACCGCGTGCTGCTCTCAGCGGCGACAGCGGGAACATGGCGGCCAAGAGGATGAAGACCCAAGGGCAATCATCCTGAACCGGATCCTTTAGGGATGCGGTGGCGGCTGTGAAACTCGCTGTCGTCACAGTCAGGTACCCGGAGGAGTACTTGAGGGCGGAGAACTTGGTGCCAATCCAGGAGATCATAATTGAGAAACTGGAAGTGGCGCCGGATCCTCTGCCTGTTTTAACGGTCGCTCCCGGAGTTGTCGCAGGTGCAGTTCATGTATCCTGTGACAACTCTGATGCAGCTAGCTGGTTTCGGGGGGCCATCCACAATGTGGAACTTGGCTCCGTGAAACTCAAGGTTGTTGACGCCAAGGACCTTCCAAAGCCAGTCAAAATCGTATGGAAGAGTCGCAACTTGGCGTTGCAGGACTCTGCCCGGGCCATTCGACTGCTCCAGCGGTTTAACCCTGCCTTGAGGACGAGCGACTGGAAGGTCGTGAATACTCTCACTGAGCAGACCGGCATCCGTCGTATCGCCCTCATGGACGGGGTATCCGCTGGGGTCATTAAGGCCGCGGGCTACTCTCTTCCAGGAGGAATTGAACGGTACTCGTTCAAGCTCCTGGAAGAAGATAAGGGAGAGGCACCCACTGCGGAAGCAGAGGCGGAACCCTCCGAGGATGGACTACACCGACGTGAGGAGGCCATCGAGAAAATCTCTGCTTACGGCGCAGCGCAGGAGGCAGAGTTTAGGACCAGGGCGTCAGAGGCAGACCACGAGGATGACATCCTCGGGGACTTCGACACCCTGGGGATTCAGTCGCCGTTTGCTCTTGAGGAGAGCCAGGCGATGGTGGAGGAGCCTCAAAACTAAGGCCCTCCTATATTAACACAGGCCCATCAAATCATCCAAGATGGGGGGACTAAGGTGTGTACAAATTAATTTGCATCATTGCAGAGCCGCTACTGCCCTTCTGGCTCGGCAACTGAAGCGTAACACATTTGACGTTGCCATGATACAGGAACCTTATCTGTATAAGGGGACTATAAAAGGCTTAGGTGGGACAGGAGGCATGGTGCTCTATGACTGTCCAACTAATGACGCGAGGACTTGCATCTATATCGGGGGCGGTATAGAGGCAATGCCCTTACGTACTTTCTGTTACAGGGATCTCACAACAAACTTGATCCAAGTGGGGATGGGCACAGAGAAAAGGAAAATTATCATTGCCTCTGCCTACCTCCCATATGCACAAAAGGAACCAGTAACACCACTAATCAGAAGACTGGTTGACTACGGCAACCAAGAAAACCTCGGCCTGATACTTGGCTGCGATGCGAATGCACACTATGTCGTTTGGGGCAGCTCAGATGTCAACAAACGAGGGGAGGATTTGTTGGACTTTGTGGTAAGCTCTTCTTTACAAATCCTTAACGCAGGCAATAAACCTACTTTCAGGACCTCGGCGAGAACTGAAGTTATTGACCTGACACTGGCTTCAGACAAGGCTAGCGTTTACATCGAAAATTGGCATGTATCGGACGAAATCTCTCTGTCTGACCATAATTATATATGCTTTAGGTTTAGGACGGCGGGAGAAGCCGAAACTAGACGAAGGAGAAACCTAACTGACGGACTCGTACAGGAGGGACCTAAAAGTAAATCTAGGGAGCCCTAAAGGTAAGCTTAATTCCATACTAGATATAGAATTTGAAGCTGATATAATCAAGGTGGGCACCATCGGTGCATGGGTAGATAACTGCCCAGAGAAAAAGGCCTTTTGCAAAAAGGTACCTACCATGGTGGACTCCTGAACTAGCTAAAATACGTCAGGAAACACGACAGGCCTTTAATGATGCAAAAGCCAGGAAAGATTTCTCTGACTATCATAGCATGCTGACGAGGTATAAGACGGCGGTACGCAAGGCCAAAAGAAGCGAAACTCTGCCAAATGGAATGAGATTGTGCAAAGCGATATGCATGATTAAGACAAACCCACTATCATCTGTAAAGGATGAGAATGGGTATCTAACGGAAACTGGACAGGACACTCTGGGCGTGATGTTTAGAACTCACTTCCCGGAATGTATACTGCGCGACAGCGATGAAGAGGAACCAGTCACAAGGGACGAGCTCACAAGGCACACGTCCAAAAATAACTGGCTCACGGCAAAGAAAGTGGTAGATGAAAATAAACTGAAGCTTGCCATAGCAAGCTTACAGCCTCTCAAATCCCCTGGTCCGGATGGCATCTTCCCAATACTATTGCAAAAAGGGGCATCTGTTTTGATACCTCATTTGAGTAAGCTCTACAGAATCTGCATAGCCTTTGGGTACGTACCCAAGGCATGGAGGGAGGTCAAAGTCACCTTTATACCGAAGGTGGGTAGGCCGACTTACGAAGAAGCTAAAGCTTACAGGCCAATTAGTCTATCATCCTTTCTCTTAAAAGTATACGTATCATACGCATCGCTGCAAAGGAACATGGCATCAATGATACCACGTGCAACTGGATTGAATATATGCTGGGAAGCAGAATAGTCAGATCGGAACTAATGGGAGACAGACTTGGTGCAAAAACAACAAGAGGTTGTCCGCAGGGTGGAGTGCTGTCACCATTATTGTGGTGCTTGGTAGTAGACTCGCTACTTACCAAGCTCAATACTGGACCATTCTACACAGTAGGCTATGCAGATGACATAGTTATAATGGTTAATGGTAAATTCCCGAACATAGTCTCTGGATTATTACAACAGGCATTGAGGATGACAGAGAAATGGTGTACAAAGAACCACCACTCCAAGCAAAGCAGTCATCGTTCCATTCACGAGGAAGAGACAATTAGGAAACCTAGGAGAGCTCTCACTCAATGGAATAAAACTGCCCTGGTCTACCGAAGTTAAATATCTGGGTGTAACGCTTAATAGAGAACTCAGGTGGAAAACTCATGTGGAAAATATTACGACGAAAGCCCTACGAGTGTTCGGCATGCGTCGTTCCACCTACGGTAAAACTTGGGGGTTAAAGCCCAAAGTGATACGATGGCTGTACCGGACAATGATAATACCTATTATCACATACGGCAGCATAGTGGGGTGGCCCAGAACAAAGCTTGCCTCGTGCAAAGCGCCACTCACCAGATTACAAAGAACAGTGTGTCTAAGCATCACGGGTGCTTTCAGGACAACACCTACGGCAGCAATTGAGAGATACCTCAATATCCCTCCTCTGCATATGATGGTTGAATTCGAGGCAAGGAAGACATTACATCGACTTGCTGTGGCTGGACTATGGGATGCCTCTAAGCCAAGGACCAACCATACAAAGTTTGACGGGAATGAAGGCCTGGATCGGGTAACAAGCATGTTATCCGATAAAATGCAAACTATGTTTGTATTTGAAAGGTCTTTTAAGGTCCAAATCCCTACAATAGAGGACTGGACGAAGGGAATCGATCCACCAGAACAAGACAGTCTGGTGTGGTACACTGATGGATCCAAAATGGAATCAGGTACAGCGGCGGGAATATACGCAAAGGGTTACAAATGTAGCAAAAGCCTAGGGAAAATGGCAACTGTATTCCAAACAGAAACTTATGCCATAATAACCTGTGCTCAAGAGAATATAGATAGAGGAACCAGAGGTAAATCCAAATATATTCTTAGTTACAGTCAGGCTGCAATCAAAGCCATGGCATCCTACAAAGTGGACTGCGGACTTATTCTGGATGCTGTCCAAACCCTAAACAGGCTTAGGAAGCACAACAGGGTAAGACTGATGTGGGTCCCTGGGCACAAAGGAATTCATGGTAACGAAATGGCAGATCAACTGGCAAGAGAGGGCTCAGCAAATGACTTTGTGGATCCAGAACCATGTGTAGGCATGTCGACGTGCCTCGTAAAAGCCGCATTTAGGGAGTTTGCAGATCACAGACAGCGAACTCATTGGCTATCTAGCACCGGTCTACAACCCTCCAAGAAATTCCTAGGCTCTACGTTCAAAGCCAGGGAATGCATTTGGAACATGAGCAGGGGGCAAATCCGCTACCTGCTTAGGGCCTTTACGGGGCACTTTGGAACTAACGACATGCTCATGAAGATGGGTAACCTAACCTAACCTAACCGCGACACCCATGTGCAGGTTGTGTGGGGAACATACGGAACGCATGGAGCACCTTCTTTGCACATGCGATGCACTGGCTGGTAAGCGAATGAGGCTCTTAGGGGCTGGATATCCAAGACCAGAAGACTATAGGCTCATATCTTCCAGTCTCGTTGTAAAATTCATGAAAAGAGTTTTCAACGAGATTGGGGAGGAGTAAGGTATCTAGGGGACCACAATAGGTCCCAATGGGTCGAAGTGTCCGAGTTGTTTCTCGGCCCCTCCACAAGATAAGATAAGTTAGCGTTATGTTTTACGCACGGGGGCGGGGTCATTAAGCTGAATTCTATGATAGTTGTGACTCACGCGTAGTGTTGGTCCGCGTACGTAGATAGCAGTCACGCGCGGTGATCTCTTGCAGGTTTATGCACTCCTATTTCTGTTCTCTGATATATTTTTTTTGGGATTTAACAATTTAAAGTTAAAAAATAATATGAACACCTTAAAACACGTCTGAACTGCTCAGAGGTCCGAAGGGAAGATAACAGCGTAAAATGAAATCATTTGGGTACGGAACCCTAAAAAATACATGTATAGCCTCGATTTCTGTCAAACGATGGCATTTAAGTTGGTTTTGTTTAAATAATAATCTTACACAATAAGGTTCATGTATAATTAAGCTAACATTCATTAACTTCAAATAATCAATTCGGGGACCGGCTCCTAGACACTGATGTAATAATTAATCAATAAATAAATCAGATAAACCAAGACGGCAGCTTACAAGTTATCAAAACTTAAATATATTATCGTTTAGAACTATTATTGCAGAGTTATAAGTACATCCTAAATTAATTACATGAACATTTTGTAGACCGTGATTGCTAGAATTTGGCCAATTACATTGGTAGGTACACCCTACCAATGTAACCGTCATTTAACTAATTGGGTACAAACGTGCCCGGAAACTTACAAAATATTTTCTGAATATGAGTCCCACTCCGGTCTTGCCGCGTAACCCAGTAGTTATGTAAATTCTTACCCCTCAATAATTTTGAATGAGTTGTTGAGTTTTACATACCCACAGTTTTTGTTTTAGTAAACTAATCAAAATTTACATGCTCTTATTACATACGTTTGAGATTTCAACTGACAACGAAATTAAAATGGTTATGAGCTAACTCGTTACATACTTAATCACTCTAAACAACCAGTTTCCGAAAGGTTAACAAAAAACTAAGCTAATATAGGTACTGTCACAAAACATAAATAACAGCGTAAAATGAAATCTCTTTACTAGTGGCCATCCGTGGTCTTATTCATCATTTCCATTTCTCCAAATGATATATAATTTGGTTTGCCATTTTGGTAAAAATACCAAAATCTCTGTATACATGCCTATACATATTCTAGGAGTTCCCTCGACTTCCATTGGATTCATTCATGAGACTTTGACTTGGTGACGATGGGACCACCTTGAGAGAAAATCTTTTACACCATAGTTATCAAAATCTGTCAGCATTTTACAAAGATATCAGTGAACACAATTTAAACAAAAATAATAAACATACCTACGGTCCAACATCCATTCCAACTTTGACAATATAAAATAACAAGTGCCTCTTACCTCATTTATGTTCATGTATTTTATTCCGCACAAAGACTACGCATGACTTTAGACTATCCGTGAGTCTATCAAATGTACTTAAAGCAATTAAACTCCACCTATATTCTCATTTCTGGGACATTTTCGCAACACTAAACGTAAAGACTGCTGCACTGGGCCCGCGTGGTGGATTACGGCCCATTCCCTGACCTGTGCCCCAGCAGTGGGAACATTAAAAGGCTGATGATAATGATGATGATGAAACGTAATGAAAAAAAGTAATACCCTACTTAAACAGTGCGGCAGTATCTAAATCGCTATAAGTAAAATATTGCTAGGGTTTTTTTAGCACTTATGGATTCCATACAAAAATAATGCTTCATTCTATCTGCGATATAATCATTTCATCATGTCCTGTAGTTAATCTATATACATATTATGAAGTGGAAAGATTTTTTTGTTTGTTTGTTTGTACTGAATAGGCTCCGAAACTACTTAACTATTTAAAAAATTCTTTCACATATGGAAAGCTACATTATTCCCGAGTAACATAGGCTAATTTTGAAGGGAGCGAAGCCGCGGGGGTTGGCTAGTCCCAAATATTTTGGATGTTTGTCAATCGTTATTGCACATATGACTTCAGGTTTAGTTTATTAAATGTTTTGTTATAGGTATGTACAGACAGCGACTTGAAATACAAACCTATCTACGTCATCTGAAGTTATAATTGTGTACCTGTCAGTACTAAACCTAATCGCGTGAGATTGTCGTCGTAAACAACAGTGAAAAGTAGGGAATATAAAAACAAGAAACGACTGAAAGTTGCTAAAGTAATATTTTAGCATAAAATTAAAGAAAATTGACTATTTGTTAGGATTTCTCTCTGTCTGTTTTAATTATTCAGGCGTCTGTAAACTCAATAATTGTAGTTCTTTTCTTCGTTCAAAAAAATACATGTTCTATTTTTCTGGCCATAAATTGAAGAATATTTCAACCTCATCGACGTTATTTATGTCTTTTGTAACAACAAAGACTGTACATCGCTTCGTAAATCACTTTCAGACATAAAACTAGTAAAGCTTAAATATGCGGTAACCTATTACGATTTAATAATAGATTTTATTTTTTTATTATGCCACAATTTTGTGTTCACGAGACTCGTAAAACACGAAAGCGTTTAATTTAATTACTACATTAATGATATTCGTAGAAATGGGTTCTTTTACCACGTTTTTATGTAGCAAAACTGTAATGAATTAGGCGTGACATATAGTTGTAGACTCCCGAAGGCTTTAGTAGTACGACAACATGCGATTTCCTAGAAAAAATACTCATAGAATTACTACTAGCAAAGCTAATGCCTAAGTTATTTTTCCACATAGATTGTGTTTTTGCAGATGGAATCCTTTGGGTTACGTAATTTTTCACTGCAAATGAATCCTTAGGTAGGAAAAGCGTCTGCATATTGTGAGATAAGTACGTAGGGTCACGATTTATGTTGCTATTGGTCTTATGAGCAGCTAAGCTCCTAGGAGAAACATAACATATTTGTTTATTTTATTACTTTGGCAACTTTAAAACAATATGAATGTTAAATACCTTCAGGATTTTAGTATTTTTAAAGATGTTTGAATTCTTATCTCAATCTGTAGAACCAATTCTAAATTCAAAATCCTTCAATAAATGAATTGAAATTCTGACTGCTTCTTGAAACTTCTGCTTCTTTATTGATTCTGTTTGAATTGAATTTCTGCGGCTGGTGTTAGACATAATAATGTCTTCCTATACTTGGGTCTAAATACCAAGTTGATCATTAATTCGTCACTTTCAACAATAGGTAGCTTATTAGGTACTTGACGATGAGATAACAAGAGCTTAAACTCAACAAGGAACAAAGGGGGCTTTATCAATCACCCTTAATCCCTTGTTAAGATATATCGATTTGATTACAGTTCAAAAACTTTACTCCTAGGGCCGATACCTAACATCTATATTTCCATTTAAATTTAGAATTCGAGATCATTCAAAATCAAGAAAATAACAAAATATTTTTTTTTTTTCACATAGGCCTACATGGGCACTTATAAAATGACGACCAAAGGTGCAAGGTTCGGGTTCCGTTTCCTATGGAGAAGAACCGGCAAGAAACTCCATGGTTCATTCTAATTTTGGAACAACAAACTCTTTTGAATACAACAAAAAGTCTAAATTGTATTGCATGGAGTACTATTTGGGACCTTTACATCACAAATCGTTACTTAAAACCAACTTGGAATAACCAACTTTTAAGTTGATAGTTGAGCCTGATAACAAATAGCATAATATTCCGTATACCATTCCCTCTCTAAAAAGCTTATTTTATTCACTGAAAACAGTGAATAAAAAGCTATCACTATTTTGGTGTTTGAATTTAGAACACACCAATATATTTGACCTCCATCTCAATGCTATACAACCTCGTTACGCAAAAAATACTCGAAACAAAGAATTCTCGACATACAAACTCCTTGTACTTTTCGCTTAAATCTTTCTTTTTCTCGTAGTCATAGTATAAAGTATAGTATGCAACTCTTGAATAAACCGACCAAGTAAAACACAGCGGTAAACCATGAATTTGTTCATGTTGTCGACAAAACTCCGTAGAAGCTTGCAATAAAGTACCGCCATTTTACTGGGGCCTAACTAGGCAATTGGACTAAAAACTAAAGGAACTAGAACTTCTAAGGTTAGGTTTGTTAGGTTAACGTGCGAGGCCAAAAAAACCAAAATAAAAGAAATATTTTGTGTTCTTTGTTGTCATTTTAATTAATTTTATACCATTCCCCCTCTAAAAAGCTTATTTTATTCACCGAAAAGAGTGAATAAAAAGCACTTTTAATCACTGTTTTGCTGTTTGAATTTAGAACACGCCAATATATTCGGTCTCTATCTCAATCACTGACCTCTATCGTACAATGTACGCTGGACTAAATATACTATATGAAATGACAGTTGATTTTTGTGCTGATTGAAAGCGCCCCGCTCGAGGTTCTCAGGAACTAAAGTTGACACATTTAGAGATAGGTTAGTACCGATATTTCTCAAAATTAGGTAATACTAATATATTCGCCTGGAAATATTATAATATTGTAACTAATATATCAGTATTAGTGATATTTTTAAATTTAATATAACTTTACTAGCACGCTATCCACTAGTTTATAGCTTGCAATCTGACTGAAAATATTTTTCAGTTAACCTTTACAGCAATTAATCTATCACTTAAAAATTAATCATGATAAAAATAACTGGGTTTTTTTTTTCTTACGTATTAAATTATTCTCACGATCGATAAAGCCCCTAAAAGTATTTTTTTACCGAAGGCTGTGTCCCATCTCTAATATTAGTTCCATGGATTCACACGTTAAGTCACGTTGCAATCAGCGCCAAAATGGCGAAAATCAAATGTCTTCATTTTGTCATAGATAATATGAAGTCCAGCGTACTTGTATAATAGAGGTCAGTGATCTCAATGCTATATAACCTCTTTGCGCATAAAATACTCGAAACAAACTTCTTGTGCAAGAAATAGGTACTTAATTTTCAAACTACTTCGATTTTAATTTTGAGTGTTTAATATTTAGGATTTTAATAATGATTTTGATTCTAGTCTAGGATATTTATTAAATATTTATTTGGATTGTAATTCTAATAATAATTGTATTAGTGTTTCATTAATTATAATTATATAACGTAACGGAGGTGGTCACTGGCCCCTGAAACATAGTATATACATTACCTAGCTCAGGAGTCAAGGTTTCATAATTTTTGTAAATTTTGAAGGTAATAACCATTTATTTATTAATACTCTTTGTGCTTTTCGCTTAAATCTTGCTTTTTCTCGTAGTCATTGTATAAAATATAGTATGCAACTCTTTGAATAAAACGGATTTATATCGCATGAATCACTCGCGTCACTAGGATTATAACACTAGAATCACTTCCTACGGTCGTGATTAAATAGTTAGAATTCCTCTCTACTTGCTCGTAATTCATCTATGGCCCTCGCTTTAAATCAGTTCTTTATTAACTAGTTACATAACATACTATCTGACATTAATTCAGATGAAATAAAAATATCAAGATGTTGGTTATAAAGTAAAGAGAGTATGAGTTGAAAGGACGTAATAGCAAAGCCAAGATAAATAGAATTGATAAAATCTTTGAACAAAATAATATTACTTACTTAAATAAAAAAGTATTTCTAGAGGTAAACCCACGCAATAAATGATAGCCGAATCATAAAATAAAGAAAACAATTTGATACTGTATTAGTCACTCAAAAAAAATGTCTATGTGAAAGGTTATAGAGTTTATAGAAAAACAATAAATCACGGGAATTTAACACGAAGATTTCGATTGTTTTTTTACCTGTTTAACAAATTTTTCTATTGTGATGATATCCGCAGGAGAACCAAAGTTACCGATATAGCTCGAAGAATTGCCAAACTTAAGTGGCAGTGGGCAGGACACATTGCTCGCAGAACGGATGGCCGATGGGGCTGAAAAGTTCTGGAATGGCGACCGCGAACCGGAAGACGAAACGTTGGAAGGCAACCCACTAGGTGGACCTAAGACCTGGTTAAGGTTACGGGAAGGCGCTGGAGACGCACGGGTTCGTTCAATGTGGCGACGCCTGGGGGAGACCTAGGTCCAGCAGTGGCATGGAAAACTTATCAAAGAATTTTCAACACACTTGTGAAGAAAATAATACTAAAAAATCATTTTCAACAGTGAAAACGAGTTGTGAAAATTTTTCGCAATGGCGTGCAAAATTAATCAGTTTTCCTATGCGCGCGCATCTAACAATGTCGATAGGCCATAGACTAAAATAATGAGGTTTCTTTTTTTTGGCTTTTCGCGGATCGCGTTTTAGCCACGTATAAAATGGGAAATTTCAAGATTTTTTTTATTACAGCGAAAAACGAAAGTTATATATTGAGTGTAATTATATTTATTAAACACGTACAAGTTGAAATTATATATTTAAATACGAAGTTGCATAAAATTAGCAAGCAATAGGTACATTAATTTATTTGTACTATTGAGCAATATCTTTTTTGTATCGAAACGTTTTTAAGAACAAAGCAACTCCACCAAAAAATAAACTCTATAACTCACTTGTGAATAATAGTAATGAAAAAGCCACAGTTTGATTACAGGTGTCATTATGTGCCTGATTGCAGTGAAATTAGAGCCACTTTATGAGCAAGTGTGTTGAAAAAGAATATTCTTCATCAGAAGACAATCAGACACTGTAGCATCCGGTTCAAGGTTAGGTTTAGTTTCATACATCAGTCTCTGAATTTTCATTCCACGCATGGTATTCTTCGGGAATTACTCTATTTTTGTACAGTTTCAGCAAGTCGATGGCATTTGTAGTTGCAGCTGGTAAATTCTCTACTGCCTTTTTTGTCTGGTTCCGTAGTGGCGAGCAGGAATGTCAGAACCAGCAGTAGGGGTAGCCTGTGCCACGTTTGTTTCACGTGTGTTTAGACAAAATTTTAATTTGACTCTTTTCGTATTTAATTATCTTTATCTTTAACCAATATTAAAGTAAAGTAGTTATATATGTATGTGTTTGTATGTCTCCTATGCTTTTATTTTTTATTTTCACTATGATGCCTGCCAAAGATTTTAAATCCAGCGGCACGGAAACTTGGCCACTTGCAAATTTATCGATAAGTCGTATATAAATTATTTTTTTACTCTGAATTATGGGCACTAAATATGTGTTTTTTCATTTATATGTGTGGTTTCCCATGCGGCCAGTGCTTCTTTTAGTGATTGTTGGTTGTGAGTTTCTGGCGGGTCGGAGGTGGACTTGGTATTTCTTTTGAGCAAGTCCCAGACATAGACATGCTATTGGGTTTAGGTCCGGACTACGAGCTGGCCACTGCAATTTTGAAATACCGACGTCTTGAAGATGAGTACACATTACTACTCCTCAACGCAATGTGCGACGTATGGGCGTGGATTAGGAGGAAACTCGTCGTGCCCAATGAACCGTGAATATTGCGAAACATGTTCTTGAAGGACCTCCTCGATGTATCGGGTTGCAGTTAATCGGTTATCAACAATAACCAGCTCGGCAAGCATAGGAACTTATTCGTTCCCAAACCGTAAAAGAACTTCCATGAAAACTCACAGTTTGTAATAAGTAGAAACCTCTCTTCTCTTCTTTTCCACACTTACTCCACTCACCATCTGGTGCGCGTAAAGCGATTCGACACTCATCTGAACAGAACTTGAGCCTATGGGTCCAACTGGCAAGTTCCGTGCGAACTGAAGTCGAGCTACTTGGTGATGTCTAAGAAGTTCTGGACCGCGTGCTGGTCTACAGGCTATTAAATTTTCTTCGACCATTCGTCTTCTCAAGGATCAACATCACAAGAATCCATTTTAGTGCTGTCTTTTTCGCCGCCACAAAATGAATCAAGATGTCATCGGGGCGAGAGTAACAACGTCTTCGACGCATGCGCGGAAGAATTTAAACCAACTACCCGCGGTTAATCAGTTTTACTTCTCAAAAATTTGTTGGATCATGATCAAAATTTTCAAAATTATAGAAGTAAAACCTACTAAACCTATTTATTAACAATGACTTTTTGATTTTGTGTCAAGAAAGAATGAATAATCAACAAGTTATAGCTATTATCCTTTAATAACTGCTATTATCATTGAATATTAACGTTATTTCCTGTTTTTTCTAAGTACTAAAACCATATATTCGAATGTGATCGTTTTTATTTCCAAAGAAATCCGTATAGTTTGCAGGTATTTTTTATTTTGAAAACTGATTAAATTGAAGTATCTTGTTTGACTTCGATACAAAACATAATTTTGCTGATTAACAAGGAATACTTGTTTTGCATAAAAACGGTATGGTCAGATATTTGGTTTCACCATTCAGTATCTCCGAAACAAAGCATCGCTCGGCTTAGTATGTTTTACCAGTAGAAAGAGAACAAAATTTTGAATCGGTGGGTATATTTAACTCGAAATCCCAAAATCACAGAGTTAGTTGGTTTTTGAATTAACCCGGCGATATGTACCTAAATATCGTTTATTATCAATGACGATTTTGATGAGATGATTCGTCCGTTATCAAATCGATGGCAGTAAAGACAAGTGCGGGATAAATCATTAAATTACGTACTCAAGTAACACAGGTAAATTATATTGTACTGTTTACTTATGATCCACACAAAATAGGTCGGCGGTCCGGTCCACTTTGGTGACCCCTGCTATACATTGTTTGCAATAGGCATTTAGTTTTCACTACGTGCGGGTGCACACACACAATCTACCAGTAAAATAATGTTCGTGTAGTTCCGGTCCCTTCTATATGTATAACTACTTTACTATAATATTGGGTTAGATTAAACCCCAAATTTACATAATCTATACCAATTATAAACTACACAGTAACACATTATTTACAGATAAATACCTAGAAACGTTTAAATGTGCTAAGGATTGCTAAGACTTAAATTGTATTTACAGTACAACCCACGTCAAGAAAACGAACTGACCTAGCTCCTTAAAATCTCATTTTGTAACCATTAAAAACGTTAACAAGGTTCTCGTGTAAGCCTGTGCTTTATTGCAGTTAAATTACGTAGAAAACATTGTAGAAACGACGCCACGGTAAGAGCCTGGCATAAACTTCAATCCCTATGAGCAGATAAAAGTTAAAGACTGGCTTTGTTCACATTTAAAGTATATTATTAAGGCAACATCTTTTTAGTAGGTTCAAACAGTAATTAAATTACAAAATAACGATTTTCATTACCGTAGGTAGTATAAATCTCTACTAATATTATTAAGCTGAAGAGTTTGTTTGTTTGAATGCGCTAATCTCAGGAACTACTAGTTGGAATTGAAGAATTGTTTTGTGTTTAATAGTCCATTTATCGAGGAAGGTTATAGGCTATATATAAAACATCACGCTACGACCAATAAGAGCGGAGCATAAATGAAAAATGTTGCAAAAACGGTAATAAATATTTCTCTTAGAGAGCTTCCGTTGCGAGCGCTGCGTAAACGGTTTAAGTTACGCAAATATCATGTATGATGGAATTGTTTCCCTTTAAAAGTTCAAAAAAAACGTCCGCGACAGCATATCTCTATCTTTTAAGATTGACTCACTATAACCTTTTTATATGGTAATCAAATTTGTTCATTTTCTAAGGAGTTATTTCAACATCTGTATTAATATTATTATAAAGCTGAAGAGTTTGTTTGTTTGTTTGAGGGTAGGCTTGGGTAGATAGGGTAGACAGGGTAGGCAGGGTAGGCAGGGTAGGCAGGGTAGGCAGGGTAGGCAGGGTAGGCAGGGTAGGCAGGGTAGGTAGGATAGGTAAGTAGTGGTAGGTAGATAGATAGCCATTTGACGGGAGCGCAGCCGCGGGGGTCAGCTAGTAAATAAATATCGGTGGTAACAGTACATAATATTATTATGTGTCGCAGTCGCAGCCATATACACAGGCCTTCAAAACTTAGTACCACACTTTTGAAATGATAACAAAGGAGGCAACATCAGTTATTACAATGTAATGGCATACTTATAAATGTGAAAGTTTTGGCCAGTTAGTTAAAAAAAATATTTTTTTGGGTTTTATTTTTTTATGTTAAAATTTCACAGTGTAAAATTTTAACATAAAGTTTTTTTTTTATTAATGTTAAGAGATTAAAAGAAAGTTGAAGAAATTTCCAAAAAACTATTTTTATTTCAAAACTCTGATTTCTATAGTTTTGGAGAAATTGCAATTTCAAAACGCGGTGGTACAATTTTTTTAAGGCCAGCGTAAATTAGTAAGTCTTTCTGTTAACAGCCTAACGTTTTTACTAAACGGTGGCGTTCAACTAGTAAATCCCATGTGGGTTTAAGTCAGTAATGTTCAATCTCTCCAGGCGGAGGACGGATCTCAATCCATAAAAGATGTCACAGAAGTTGCATTAATGAAGTTAAATAATCAACAGTTTGTTTGCACAGAAGAGGAAAAATAAATAAAAAGCATGGTCACCACTATCAGTATCATCATTGTCATACAAAGCCCGACATCGCTCACAGCTGGCCTTTTTCCTGCCTGGCCTGCTTTTGTCTAGGTTCCCCCCTTCCCCCCAAGACACCTCCGAAAAGCAAACACGATGTACTAAAATAATGCTACTGGATTTGATTTGATTCAATCAAACACTACACTATTTAGCGCAGTGTTATCAAAACCGCAGGGAATTTCGAACTAACATGCAACTACACCACTACACTGTAACCAAAAGGTCTGCCTTTAAATATGTATAATAGGATCTATGACCTTTCGCTTTCAGCTCTGTATAGCGAGGACCACATGATTAAACGTATATAGGCTGAGAAGTTAGGAAGACATTTTGCGAGACTTATTAAAAATGGGTAAAGCGTATTTTATTTTTATTTTATTTTATTTTATTTTATTTTGTTAAGCACACCAACAGTACAACTGCTTAAAACCATCCAAAAAAGAATACATTTAAAGTTAACAATTACATAGCAATCATACAGATTATAGGTATGCATGGCATTTACAAAATTCAAAATTAAGACTACAACTAAACTAGTTAAACATATATCACAATATATCAGTTAATAGTAATGAGCATCAAGAGTTTGAGTCAAACTCTTAATGCCCATTATCCAATAGGAAGTGTCTGAATGTTATGAACTTCATTGAAAAGACATCAATAGGATTGTCCAAAGAGATGGACCTTTCATTGTACAGCCTTGCCATGCGTGTAAGGGGACTATTAAATGAGGTATTTAAAGTTGAGGATGGAATATCAAATATGTGATGCTGACGCATACTACGTTGGCTAATCCTTAAGTTAAAATAGTTTATTAATGGGGCATCGATGGAACCATTTATAATCTTATGAAGTATTAGAATTATTACGCCTTTCTTTTAAACTTATCAAATTGAAATGTTTCATTCTATCTTTGTATTCCGGAATAGCTTTTCGGATTCCATTTTTCACGCATAAATACCGCACAAATCGAGCCTGAACGGATTCTAAACTATCTGCATAAGTAGAATAATAAGGAGACCATATAGTGGAACAATACTCAAGGGAGCTCCTTACCAATGCATTATAAAGCAGAATAAAGCTGCTGTTATTACGGAACGGCTTAGACATACGAATTATAAAGCCAAGCATTTTTTTAGCTTTAGTAACCATACCATCTAAATGATCTCGAAAAGATAGAGATGTATCAAAAAGGACTCCTAAATCACGAATGACAGAAACTCTGCCAAGATAATTTCCATCAATAAGGTATTTAAATTTAATATAATTTATTTTATTTGTAAATGTTATGTATTGACATTTTTTAACATTAAGCGACATCCCATTATCAAAACACCATTGCTGGAGAACATTAAGATCAGTCTGAAGTTTCAGACAATCATTTAAATCTGATATTTTACTATAAATTTTCAAATCATCAGCATAAGCTAGGCAATCGCAGCTTATCATATCCAACAGGTCATTAATAAATACCAAACAGAGCAAAGGGCCCAATTTAGACCCTTGTGGGACACCTGAACTTGGAGTGAATGGTACAGATTCGTAGCCCACTAAGGCAACAAGCTGAGAACAATTACTTAGATAACTCTCAAACCATCGCAATAGACAACCATGTATTCCAGCATGTTTCAATTTTATAAAAAGAATCGAATGATCAACCCGATCAAAAGCTTTTGCAAAATCTGTATAAACAGCATCAACCTGACCCCTAGCCTCAAAGGTGTTAGTAATATAAGTGGTGTATATAAGCAAGTTGGACAAAGTAGAACGGTTGGTAACAAAACCATGTTGCCTTGGACTAATTATATGACGGAAATGGGAGTAGACTGCGCCATAAATGAGACCTTCAAACATCTTAGCAAATTGAGATATAATAGATATCGGTCTATAGTTAGTTACATCATTCAAACTACCCGATTTATGTATGGGAACTACATGTGCGATTTTCCACAAGTCAGGGAATACGCCTTCTGTAAGGGATCTATTGTATATAATGTGTAGTGGTTTTATGAGAGCATCAATACAGAGGCGGATAAAAACTGGAGGCAGTCCGTCCGGGCCAGCTCCTTTATTTAAATCCAGTTTTTGAATGCATTTTTTTATGTCATCTTCAGTAATGAATATAGAAGAGAGAGAGTAATTAGACGTGGTAATATTAGAAAAAGAGGTACTAGGTGGTTGATTGACGCTGTACACGGAGGCAAAGTAATCGGCAAATAGATCTACCACATCACTGCCTCCATTTCCTACACGATCACCATAAAAAACCCGATCCGGAACACCCTTATACGTTTTTTTCGATTTGATATATCGCCAAAATGATTTTACATTAGTTTTCAATTCATTTTCAATTTTTGCTATATAATGTCTGAAGCAGTCTTCCAAGGCTTTTTTGGCCCTCGTGCGTAGGCAATCAAAAGTATCATAATCTCGAGGGTTTTTATATTTTTTAAACCGAGTCCTATATTTGTGCTTTTCTTTAAGTATTCTAATCAACGAGGGCGAAAACCAAACAGGGTAACCGGTTTTTCTTGGCTTTCCTTTCAGAGTGTATTTATCAATCGTTTCCCATAAAACATTATAAAATCTTTGAAGAAACTCATTACAACTTAGATAGTCACAATCCTCCCAATTCACTAGGCGTAGGTCACGAACACATGCCTCATAATCCATTTTGTTAAAAACGTATTTAGTCTGTAAAATTTTACAATTCAAATTAGATCCTGCAGTTTTAGCCATAGTTAATTCCAGTGGCGGATGGTGAACATCTGGCTTACTGAGTGCAGGTGCACTGGCAACAGAAACACTAAAGCTCTCATCCACCATGACTAAGTCCAGGATATTATTATTCTTATTGCAAATATTGTTTTATTGACTATAACCCGTGATACTTAGGAAATCCCTCAACGCTAAACACTTTGAATCGCTAATGCCCCGAAAAGGGCTGTCAGACTGAAACCATTTGACATCAGGAAGATTAAAATCACCGAGAATCAATGTGTTACACTCGGTGTGACTTAGACAAATTTCCTCAGCTCTGGCCAAGAATTGTCCAAAGACATGGCAAGGTATGTAAGAAGGTAAATAAACCAAGCAGAGATTAACACAGACACTACCAACATTCATACATATCCATAAATCCTCCACAGATGTTTGCCAATCAATTTTATTTACGAAACTAAATTTATTATTAACAGCTACCATTATCCCACCACCATAAGCTTTAGAGTACAATTTCTTTAATTGATCACTGCGATCACGGCGCACAACAGTGTATCTAGGGTCAAAATACTCAGAAGACTGAAACGAATCATCTAGCCAAGTCTCTGTTATACATATTATATCATAATCCGAGTTTAAAATGGACTTCAGAAACTCATGTGACTTAGTTTTCAATCCTCTTGCATTCTGATAAAAAACTGAAATATTAGCCATCAGAAAAACAAAAAAGAACAACTATGTTTGTCAAACATGACATAAAAAAAGAAACCTTATTCATAGCACTTATGATATTACCTAAACAATTTTTTCTAGACACTGTTCATCCTTAATGAGTATGCTCCCCGAGTTCTCACTTTTACATACGAAAATCTTCCCGTAGCGAACCCAGACAAACTTGTAGGATTTTTCTTTGGCCTTTAGTCGTGCAGCAGCGTGTAAGGATTTATAGATCGGAGAGAGATGCTCGGACACGTAAATTGGCTCCTTGCCGCCACCGTAGCCCAAGAGGGATGTATTTAGCTTGTCATCACTATGAGGTTTATTGTATCTGGTGATAGCAGAGTACAACTCGTCGCGACATCTTGGACTACGCAATTTAACAATCACAGTACGTGGGCGTGACTTATTATTGCTTATACTGGCCACCCTAGTGCTTTTCATTATATCGCAATCCTTGAGCTCATACGATACAACTTTAGACATTTGTATTATTATGTTAGGTAACACCTCATTCCTATTTTCCGGTAAGCCATGAATTTCCAAATTTGCCTCCCGCATATTTTGATCCAGGGTATTTAATTGAGTTTTCAATTGAACTATAGTATTTTTCATGCAGGAGTTCTGTGAACGAAGATCAGTATTCTCGGTTTGCATCTTCTGAAATTCAGCGGTTAAATCGTTAACTTTAGAAATATCGAAGGATCCAGATAACTTTAAATCCTCTAGTTGTTTTCTGATATCGTCCATTTCAGATCTTAGTTCGCGAATCATATATTTTACTTCCATACGCATCGTGTTTCTTATTTCCTCTCTTATGATACGCCGAATATCGCCGTCCTTGCTGCTATCCTCGGCATCAGAACTTTCTTCCATGACAGACACAGATTTACTGGGTTGATGTTTATACAAACAACTCGGACAGTTCCATGTTGAACGTGCTGTTTTACTGAGTCTTTTAAGGGCTGATACGCTCAGATTAACACATAGGTTATGGTACAAATTATTACATTTAGAACATGTTATATTATCATTTTTTTTGACCGGTATTCCACACTTATCGCAGTCAGACATTCTAACAATCGTACAAATGCAGAAACAATCCCAAAAAGACGATCCCGTGTATGCGAGGATTCGAACTCACGGCAGTCGACGAACGGCGGAATTAAGGCGGACACTTACTGCCAAGTGCTATTTGCACCTTAGATATGATATGCGAAATTATGATTCCGTTACGATGGTGACGCAAATTAGTGATTGGCGGTAGGTTGGTTGGTTATAATTGTTTCTTAATGACAACTATTAAAAATCACTTTTAGTTCACCACCACAATACACTTTAGTTTAAGATTTAGCACATCATAACACTACAATCCAGCTTGAAAATCACACAAACAGTTTCATCATATATCAATTTATTAAAGTCACAACAAGACACCGTCCAAAAACAACTTTTTACTATGATTTTAGAATTTTAATATCGGAGCAGAGTATAACTTGACCGCACAGTTGAAGTCTACGATGTGAAGTGTATACCTTATGTGTATACCTTACCATCGTTCATGTATTGCATTTCACTAGTTACGTTTGATGCCTCATGTAATAGGAACGAGCCTACTAGTTTTTTTACACCCTTAATAATGTCCCTAAAACAAGTCCCTAAAATAATTATAAATCATTATTTTGTTAGGGACGAACAGCCCCCATAGTTGCATTCCAATTTGTTATAAAAACACTTTTTGCAAAAAAATACTACCGACTTCCAAATACAAAACTACAAAGTGAAAAATAACTTAATTTTTTCGGTGTATAAGTCGGTGTCTTTCGTAGGTACCATTTTTTTGCGTTTTGGACACCGACTTCAAAAAATTAAGTTATTTTTCACTTTGTAGTTTTGTATTTGGAAGTCGGTAGTATTTTTTTGCAAAAAGTTTTTTTATTTTTCACTTTTTAGTTGTACGTACCTAATAGGCAAGTTAGTAAGGGAACTATTTCGACAGAATAGATTTCATGAAACTTGAACATAACCGGTGAAATGAGAGATCTGCTTACCCCTTAAGAGCGAACTGGCGTGATGTTATGTTATGAAATGTTATAAACAACAAACAGACATGCGATTGCAGCAATACCGAGAGATTTGCCGTTATTTATTGAAGAGTTCTGTTGTATATCTCCGAAGTTCTTCATTAGATCTTCACATAATTAAAATGGGACCAATTCCGGAACATACTTTTCCAAAACAAAAAAAGAATTTTCAAAATCGGTCCACAATTGACGAAGATATCGGTGAACATATACAAAAAAAAAAAAAACAAACTTGAAGTCGAACATAGAACCTCCTCCTTTTTGGGAAGTCGGTTAAAAACTCACAAATTAAGATTATCACTCCGGGATAGAAGGTTACAGTTTTGTATTGAAAATTCAAATTTGTTTATTTGTTGTATACAATATAGGTTTGGTGCAGACTAAATAGTCTTCCCTAATTGTATTTAATTGAATCATAGTTATTGTTGGACCTCGAACCTTTTATCTTGGTATTGTAAGTTTGTTTACATTATAAAAATACCCAGTGCCCGCTACAGAAGTTATTGTTGTAAAGTTTATTGTTACCAATTATATAAGAAAATTGGTTAGTTTGTTTGATATTGACAGTAATATTCTAATTGATTCAAGTTAAAGTCATTGTTTTTAACTATTAAAGTAAATTGAATATTGAATTCTATTGTAAAATCAACCTACCCACTTTGTGTTGATAATTTTTGTTTTTTTTGAATACCCTCTTGTGTGTTGAGAATTTATTTTCTTGAGGTAGCCACTTTGTTTTTGATAATTTATAAATTGATATTTGGAGTTCCATAATAAATTTGTACTGGAAAATAATTAAGTAAATGTAACAGGGTTCAGTACTATTTGTTGAATTAACTTGTTGTTTCTCTTACAGACTTTATGATTTGATATTTAATTTGGTAAGAGAATTACTGTCAAACTGTTGTTTTGGTTACACACATATATTATTAATTTAAGTTGTTGAACATTTTGTGTATTAATAATATTAAATCACCGTTGCTTACATTTTGACAGTATGAATGCCTATACATTTGCTTGTAAGATTAGAGCGGAATTGAGATGGGTGACCTCGGTGGCCTCTTTGATAAGTAGGTCTGATAGATCAGAAGCTTTGTTGGCCCGTTATAGTGAACTCCCAGGCCGTCAAGCCAGGGTGGATGAATGCTTTGCGGAGTGTTTGGCGCTATTGTCCACCGAGGACACTAAGTTGGCCGCTGCGGTTGAGGCAGACTTCGCGCAGTTTTACGGTTTCTCGGATGACATTGTTGAGGCAACTGCTAAGTTGAGAGGTTTTGCACATGGGAAATATGGTGGGGATGATGCACACACCTCCCCCCTTTTGATAATTTGTTGAAGTCTTTGGATGAGGAATGTCGCCTTTTGGACAATTCTGGTGTGTCCCTTGCGGGACCCAGAGCGGCCCTCTCCGGACCAGCGTCGTGTTGATGCGCGCCCCTCCACTTGTGGGTTGGGTGAGCCACGACCCCAGCCTCATAAATTTGTAGCGACTCAGGATCGCAGTATGCCTTGCTTATATTTCAACACGGATGGCCATATCGTCACGTCCTGTCCGAAGTTCCTAGAACGGAACACAAGGGACCGACGTGGAATCGCCAACAGCCGCAAGTGGTGCAACACTTGTCTGGGACAGCATTTGCAGCGGGATTGCCAGAGGTCGGATCCTTGCCCGCACTGTCAAGGTAGGCACCACCGCGTGTTGTGTCCGGACCAAAATGGTGTTGGTGGCCCTGATGATGCCGGACGCTCCCACATAGCCCGGGGAGCGCATCCCCACCAACCCCAGGTGGATCCTCGACGGGGTATACCCCGCAAAGGCGGGGGCACCCCTCCACCCCTTCCTCAATTGGAGGAAGCGTCCGCTTTTCAGGACGACTACCAACCCCAGGTGGATCCTCGACGGATTATACCTCGCAAAGGCGGGGGCACCCCTCCACCCCTTCCTCAATTGGAGGAAGCGTCCGATCTTCAGGACGACTACCAACCCCAGAGGGGTTATCAACATTAGGTAGTCGCCTCCCTCTCCTCCACTACAGTCGCCCAGCCAGAGTCCTTCTGCCAACTGTCCCTGTAATGATCTGGGGCCCGAAGAGTAAATCTTTGTTAGTTCGTGCTCTTTTGGATTCGGTTTGTCAAGGCTGTCTTGTATCCTTTTGTTTAGTGGAAAGATTGGGTCTCCCACATGGATTCCACCCTTCTACCATATGGGTGGTATTGAAGCGGTTGGTCAACGGGGAGAAATTGAAATTTGTGTTTCGCCTGTTCATTGTGGGCCAAGTATCTTGGCCAAGGCCGTTGTTTTGAATGATATTTTGGGAAGACACCCGCAGGTGACCATTGGCCCTGCAGTCGTGAAATTGACGTCGGACCTAACTGCGGCCGAACCGAAGTGGTTGGTACCCGGACCCGTATATAGGTGCGGATGTTTTGGGTTTGATTTTTTCCGGGACCAAGTAAGTTCTGCAGACGAATAGGTTACTGTAGTTGTACAGACGATTTTTGATTTCGGACTTACGGGTCCCGTGTTGAAGGGCTCCGCCCCGCGGATTGAGGACCAAGGACTGATAATGGCATAGTCCTTTGTTGGCCTCGCACCTCAGCTCATGCTTTGGAGATTTTTGGGGCGAATAGAGCCTTACAGAGTCAGAACTCTGAGACTAAACTGATCTGGAGACATGTCCCAGGAGAATTGATCCCCGCAGACTGCGCGTCACGTGGTTGCGAGGCTCCTGCCCTTGTTGACCATTCTCTTTGGTGGGGACCAGACTGGTTGACGCATTGCAAGTCGTCCTGGCCCCAGAATAGGTTCTCCTCTCCAGAGGTTTTGCCAGTTTTGCGTATTGGAATTGTTGAAACGCAACTTGCATATAATTTGGATTATCTTTTGGACAGATACAGTTCTTTGTCGAAATTGTTAGGAGTTACCGCTTGGGTCCGGCGTTTCATACGTAACGGACGGAACCCTAATAATAAATTGTTATCCTCAGTTTTGTCGCCTCATGAACGCCAAGAGGACCTAATGTTGTTGGTTCGTGCTGTACAAGCCGAGCGCTTTGGCCAGACTATTGAAGCCCAGAAGAAATGCTCAGATTTGAAAGGCCCAAAGGCTCGTCTTAATCCGTTCCTAGACCAATCTGGTTTGCTTCGAGTCGGAGGACGACTACGGAATTCGTGCCTTATGGTGCTCGCCATCCTTTGTTGCTCCCTAAGGGAGGAGCGTTGGTGAAATTGTTGGTGTCTGATCGACACATTAATAACGAAAAGTACGTTAAGCCATTGGTCCCTACTGTAATTTGTAAATCATCGACAGCCGTTACTGGTAGTCAAAAGCCAGGCAATCTGACACAATTCTTGTAAAGGGTTACTGTTTTACCCTGTTGCTGGGTTGTGGGGGTCGGATAGGCAGTCCCTCCATGTCAAATAATGATATTTAGCTGCATTCAATTAGGTTGGACTCCGACACCAAGACAACTGGAAAACGCAAGGCAGATGATGAAAAACAGAATGGCCAGTTGATGGCCACATTACTTCATTAAAGTCAGTAGGTATCTACCCTCAAATAAAATTTCCAGTTCAAGGTCAACGCTGTTGAGAAAAACATGAAAAATCCATTACGGCAACACCTGATCGACACACGTATCTCTGTTAACACGATAAAAAATCCAGAACAACAAAGTTATGCATTCGACAGGTACATTAGAATCGTATCTGACAGAATACACCTGCAATGGACACGACATTTTCAGAAATGCCAACATTTCAAGAATTAATTACGTAAGGATTGGACCTAGGAAGGCACTTTTATAATATCAACTATGAAATGAAAACATTACGGCACGTGATAGGTCATATTTAAATTTGATGCCTAGCAAGCTTACATAAAATATCGTCCCGTGAAAATCTTCACCTTAATAAGGGATGGGTACGAATTTTGTCACGTCTGTATTATGTATTTCTGACTTGTTTTAGACGTACCCAAAAAGATCCTATTTGATACTAAATAAAGGCTCACAGAGGTCGGATCCCAAACTAGTAGGGTCATATCTAAAATGAGCACACGAGTTAAGCCCTATATAGTGCTTTCCATATAAAGTGAATTTAACACTTACGAAAGTGTTATGCAAAAACAATCATCTAATTACAAGTTCTTTTATAATAGTTGCATAACTAAACATATTAGCCAATAGGCCAGTTTAATATGCCTTTATAAATGAGGTCATACTTTCAATCAGACACACGTACGCAGGAGCAGTATCCTTACGGCTCCCCAAAGTAACGTTTAACGTATTCAATAACAACACAATATACTCAACTTAAATCAGAACTATTTACTAACTCACTACAGTGACGTACGTTCTAGAAGATACCTAAAGGTTACTTACTGAATAAGTTTGAACGCAGTTGCGTGGGCATAGGTGGGCATAACGCGTCACTGCCAAGGCTACTGACACTGATAACATCCCGAAGCTCTCCGAGCGATGACGAACGGAGCGTCGTAAGCGAAAAGTTCACCTATTTTGTCCTATGACAAACAAAAACTGTTTAAAAATGTCACAAACGAAGGAATAAACCAGCTATAAAATTCACCAGAGTTTTGACGAGTGAAGTAAAACTGCGTTTGCTATCCAAATAACTTTTTTTTTAAGCTAACAAAAGTTACCGTTCCGATCATAAAAGTAGACGATTCGTTCGTGAATTGAGACATAAAAATAAAGGTGGAACGTTGGAAACACAAATGATTGTGTAATGGCGGTCGCCAGAGAATTTTCCCGCGTTTATTAATTACGTACCTACCTAATTCGGAATGTTCTTGAACGCTTTATTCTCATTTGGTACCTGGAGGTGATACGATAGAACTCGTAATTATGTTCACAATTATGAAGGCTATAATAATTACGGGTTCTTTTTAACCGACTTCAAAAAAAGGAGGAGGTTCTCAATTCGTCGGAATCTTTTTTTTTTTTTTTTTATGTATGTTCCCCGATTACTCAAAGACGCCTGGACATATTTCAAAAAATCTTCTTTTGTTCTGAAGGGTATACTTCCTTGTTGGTCCCATAGTCATCAGGTCAGGATCTGATGACGGGATCCTAGAGCAATCAAGGGGACTCCTCAAATATTATAGGCATACATATAGTGATTTTGGTATTTTCATCAACAATGCAATCACTTGCACTCAGAAAGTATAATTTGGTGAAGTGGAACTGATGAAGAAGACCACAGATGGCCACTGGAACTCCTAAATGCTAAGTATGTCACAGGAATAAAATATCTCGAATAATTAACCGACTATGATGAAGCAAATACTTATAAATAAATGGTTCTGATGAAAATGGTACCATTGAACTGTTCTGATGATGAAGCCGGAAGGTAGGCGCTGGAACTCTGAAATAAAACAATGTATCCTAGTCGTGCTTGGGCTTATTGAAATCGTCATGAGATGTACTTTGGCCACAAATGATTATCATGTTAATTGGAGATACCTACCAAAACTAAAAAGAGAAAAATAAAAAACTTTTTAACAAAAAATCAAACCGACTTCCAGAACAAAAAACTACAAACCAAAAAATAACTTTCTTTTCCGAAGTCGGTGTCTTTTGTACCCAACTTTTCTCAGTTTTTCGACACCGACTTCGGAAAAGAAAGTTATTTTTTGGTTTGTAGTTTTTTGTTCTGGAAGTCGGTTTGATTTTTTTGTCATCTACCGTCGACAGACGATAAAGGCAGTCAGATTGTCAACTTGAGGATTTAAAAATGTTGGTTTGGTGTTATAGAATGCGACCCAAAACAGTTCCAAAAGCAAATAAAATCAATAAACTTACTTTATTATATCTCAATAAGTCCTGGGTTATTATGTTCAGAGAGTCCGGTTTTGGGCAAGTTCTGCACTTTACACTACGGCAAATACGGAAAGAAATAAAAAAATATGATAATATTGATAACCTCCTCCTTTTTTGTTCAAATCCTTTAAAAAGGAGGCTTTTGATCTGCAGTTGGACAATTCAGGCTGAAAATAAATTATGAAGACATGTTCTTACAAAAAAAAACGATGATTATAGTGTTAGATATTGATCTAGTGACTAGATCAATTTTTTTTTTCCTTGTTTTAGTGTTCATCAATAGGATGGACGTACTACCCGACTAGATCAAATGATTTTTTAATTAACTATCAATTTCCGAAGTAGTGCTAGTGAGGCTTTTGAATGATAAAGCCATAATTAATTTTATGTAAGGTGCCGATAGATTTAAAGTAAAGTAAATGTAAAGCACGTAAAGGTCAATTTTTAAATTGCTCCTTTTTTCTATGGCCCTCATTTGCCAACTTTGACGTTGACGACTTTTTTGGAAAGTGTCATTTGAACCTTCTTATTTTTCAATCTAACTTTTTGACATTTTAATTGAAAATGACAGTGAGAAAGATGACTCCAGATTTTTATATGGAAAAGGAATTTGTTTGAATGCTTTACATTTTTACTCTTTGAAATTAAATACATTATGATTGATATTCTGCAATGTATGATTGTGTATCCAATACCTATAAAATTAATGCATTTGGTTGATTTTTTTATATTTGCTGCTCAAAAATTGTTATAAATATTATTATTGTTATTATTATTTATACAAATTTTCCTTCACTGCTCTCAAAACGGTGAAGTAAGTTTCCTTAGGTTCAGTGTTAACTGAAGCTAAGGAAACTTACCTGTAACAAAATAAACGACATTAAACGTTTATTATTCAGTGTGTGTTAATTCCTTTATAGATCTATATACAATCATCTAAACAAATTAATATTTTTTAGTCTCCTAATAGCTATTTATGTAACAGTTACGTTATGCACGGTCTTTTAATACGAGTGCCATTTTTCGGTACAAGCGTAGCGCGTACCGAATTAGGTGGGCACGAGTTATTAAAAGACCAATAAGGTACAGTTGCATACAAGATTTTATTTACGAAGGAAGGAATAAAACACAGATATAGTCAAATAAGTATTTCAGGAAGCGTGTTTAAGTATTTCATTTCTTATATATGCATGTCTTGATTTTTCTGGTAGTAAGTTATTTGTAGCCGCAACTGCTCTATTTGTTATATCTGGTGGTGTATTTTTAATATCACTTGATGTTGAAGACATTTTTAATAAAATTTGGAATACAAATTCACACAGAATTTTTTTCCCGCGTCCATTTTTTATTTAGTCTTTATTAGGTATAAGGCAAAGATCTTGTAGCCGCAACAGCCAAATACAAGGTGTCCAGAAAGGGTATCGGGTATTTGTTTTCGCGCCATATTCGAAACGGGGCGTCTAAAGGGTGCGGGGAGGGGTTCGTGGCGTCCGCCATTTTGTGGAGTTTTAGTCACGATGGAACAGTACTCGGGGACGCATCGCGCATTTTGCGTACGAGCGTATTATCGTAATGGTGATTCAATAGTGACTGCTCAACGTCTCTATCGTGCGGAATATCGTACACGCCACGCGCCTAGTGACGATAGCATTAGGAAATGGATCAGGATGTTCGAGAATACAGGTGCGACAGTTAAAATTCAAAACTCTGGTCGTCCTCGTTCAGTTCGCGATGAAGAAACAATTGAAGAAGTTGAGGCGTCGGTTCGTCAAAATCCGTCTTTATCCATCCGAAAGCGAAGCCAAGCGTTGAACATCAAAAAATCGTCTTTACATTCGATTTTAAAGAAAGACTTACATCTAAAAGCCTATAAAATTCAATTGGTTCAAGAATTGAAGGATACGGACTATGCTAATCGACTGAATTTTGCGAACGAAACGCTGCAGCGATTTAACAACTTTAACAACATACTGTTCAGTGACGAAGCAAATTATCACCTGAATGGTCATGTTAATAAGCAGTAAAATAAGCATAAAAGTAAGGTTTATCAAAACAATCCGACGAATCTAACCCAGTTAAAGCATAACATCAGGTCAGAAATGGCAGCAATATCGATAGCTATGTGTCAACGTGTTATCGCCAATATTCGTTTCCGTTTAGAAGAGTGCCAGCAACGTAACGGTCATCATTTGGATAACATCATCTTTTCCAAATAATTCTCCAATTCATATGCTAATAATAAACAATAAACTTTTTTATTGCAAACAAATAATTTTTGTTTCATTGAACTTACAAATACCCGATACCCTTTCTGGAAACCTTGTAGTATACGATTCTTTTGCTCTAAACCTGTTCCATTTTTAAAAACATCATTTACATTGTCTCGATTTCGAAGTAATATTATAGGGACCTGGCTGTATGTTCAGAATGTCTTTGCTTGTGTTTTATAATTTATGACGATTCGCATAATGCAACACAATGTCGTTATGGGTATCATAATGAAACCGCTGTCAATTTTATAATTCGAATATAACGAAACCGAAGTAGATAAACAATATTTTGATAACCTTTAAAACTTCACCATTAACAGCACTGCTATAATGACAGAGCGAATCAATGCAGAATTCAAACAAAGAAATGTTATAATCATTTCTTTACATATATATATATATAATATTTTTAGAAATACAGAGATTTCTCTACTTCGCAAAATATCAAAAACTCAGTTTGGTCTGATTTCTTGCAAAACTTTGCTATAATTTATTTCTTTAACTAAAAATTTATATCATATATCATATATGAAATGAAGATTTAAAAAATTAAGATTGTAGGAAAAATTGTTACTGGTTTTAATAAAGACGACCGTCCATGCTGCAACGGACAACTGGAATTGTACAATACACACACGGAAAACTTTTGCAGATGTGCGTTTTTACTACGGAACAGAATCATGTTTGTTTAAATGTAACTTCGTCAAAATAGGATCTAGTTGTATTTATATACGCGGCAAAATATTAATAAATTATGAGATTTTTATGAAAAATAATAATTCACTGTATAAAAAGTGAAATTGGCAAAAATGCAGAAGTCTTTTTGTTATTTGCTGCTGTCGATATTAATAAAATTGAGATAAACACTATTGAGACAAGTCGCATTATGTCATTGTGACCTTGTGTCTAGAAATTTTATTATTAGTTGGAAATAATCTTGTTACGGTTAACAACTTATTCAATAACTCCAATTATGTTTTATGATAAAAATAATACGGTTAGAACTATTTTGATATAAAACAAGTTTTTCTACAACTCCACTCCTGTGACCTATCCTACAAGAACCAAGTAACTATTAATAGTGGAGCTTTGTAAGAATTTTGTTAATCTGAGAAGACATTAAACAAAACTTCGTTATTTACGACTTTGTAAATAACGCGATATACAAATCTTTCCTTTTTTTTAATATTAGTATAGATAATAAATACTATATAGAATAGAGTATACTTTATTGTACACCATAAAAGTTATACATCCATTTTATAAGAAAAACTTAATTATACGGGTACAAAGGCAAAATTCAGAGAAAGGAGGGACAAAAAATATAAAAGCGTTAGGGAGAAAGGAAATGGTTTTTAACTAGGTTCTTAAAAGAAGCCAGTGACTGAGCTTGTCTAATAGGCAACGGCAACTCATTCCACAATCGCACAGCCTGGACCGTAAACGATTTGTCGTAAAACTTAGTGGAATGAGCAGGCATCAAAAACAAAAGTTTCAAATTCTCCGATGATCTCAAGTGTCTAGAATGTGTGTCATGAAGGAACTTAAAGCGTTCTTTGAGATAAGAGGGGGTTGTAGGTACAAACAGAATACTGTAGAGTAAAGATAAAATATGGGTATTCCGGCGAAGGCGGATTGGCAGCCACTTGAGCTTAATTCGAAATTCAGAAACATGGTCATATTTGCGTAATCTAAATATAAATCTAATACAAACGTTTTGGAGTCGCTCAAGCTTATCTAGCTGCACTTCAGTCAGATCTAAATAACTGACATCGGCATAATCGAGGATTGGGAGATGGAGGGACTGGGCGAGTGCAGTTTTGGTGGCAGTTGGAAGGAAATTGCGCAGTCTGTGCAAAGACCCCGCAGCCCCCCGCCCCCGCACCTCCTGCAGCTGGGGACCCCACGAAAAGTCTTTGTCAACTAATATACCCAGGTCTTTCACTGAGTAGCTGTATGGAATAGCTAAGCCATCAAAGACAATCCGGGGGAGCTGCGACCAGTTTAATTTCGAACGCAACCTAGGACTGCCGACAACAATGACTTGAGTCTTCATAGGATTTACCTTCAGACCGTGAGTCAAACTCCAATGAGAAATACGATCTAAATCTTTATTGACCATATCAACTGCCTCAGACAATTCTTCTACTGGAGCTTGCGAATAAATTTGCAGATCGTCAGCGTAAAGGTGGTAAGACGAGAGAAGTTCATTGGAAATAGAATTAATAAAAATAGCGAAGAGAAGAGGAGATAGAACGCCCCCCTGTGGTACGCCTGCAGAGGTATTGCACCATGACGAAGAAGAACCTTCAATGCAAATACGTTGTCGGCGGCCACACAGGTAACTACGAAACCAATCAATTGCCGTTGGAGATATGTTAAGAGAGCCAAGTATGCCGAGTAAGACATCAAAATCGACGGTGTTAAAAGCATTGCTGAAGTCTAATAAGGAAAGAACCGTCAGATTTCCATTTTCCATACCAAGTCTAATATCGTCCATAATGCTAACAAGTGCTGTTGTTGTACTATGTCCTGGACGAAACCCGGATTGGAAAAAGTTAAGGAGGTGGTTCTTGCACAGGAATGTACTAAGTTGGTTATGGATAAGGCGTTCAAGGACTTTGGACAGAAACGGTAATATGGAGATAGGACGGAATTCAGAGAAGGAGACAGGGTTATGCTTTTTAGGAAGAGGAGTAATTTGGGCTTCTTTCCAAGAAGAGGGAAAAACACCGCTGGATAGGGAATGATTAAGGATATGGCAGATGATAGGAAGGATTTCGTCAGGGATAGGGAGTATCATCTTGCGACTGATGCAGTCACTACCAACAGCATTAGACGAAATAGATTCCATGCTCTTCTTAACATCACAATCGGAGAACTGATTAAAGACGAATGGTGAATAATCAGGAGTGGGAAGAGACGAAAGATCATTTAACGTTTTTGCTTTAAGTTAGAGGAAATTGAAAACTGTTGATTAAGTAATTCAAGATCTATATCTTTAGGAATATAATCTTGGCGCGATTTCCCCACTCCCATTGATCTAAGAAATTGCCAGACTTTAGCTGGGTCACCGTTTTCAACGGACTTATGAATGTGGCGGCGTTGAGCATCCCTACACACCCGGTTGCTGCGATTGCGGATTGCAACATATTTCTCTCGCGTAAGAGAATTTGGTCTGCTTTTAAATTTTGTTCTAGCTGCTGCTTTCCTCTGCAGTAAGTCTTTTAGGCCATCTGTAAGCCACGGCGCCGACAGATGCTTCATTTTTACTGGTCGAACAGGGGCATGGACGTCGTATAGCTGGAGAAGCTTGACACTGAGTATACTGACTTTGACATCAATCGACTCAGCGCCAATGACATCAGACCAGTCAATGTTGCCAGCATCCTCACGGAGGTTCTCAAGGTTCATACCACCAAAACTACGCTGGAGGAGTATCTTAGGTTTAGCCTTCGGAGGGCGAATTTTATAGGAAAGGAATAAAAGGTCATGGTAGAAAAAGGCATCAGCTGTACATTGGCCATGCTTAGCGACATGTTGAGTAGAAGAAACAAGTATAAGATCAAGAAGTGAAGGAGTACAGTTAGGAAAATGATGAGTGGCACCTAAGGGAAGAAGGGACAAATTGCAAGAATGTGATATAGAATGGAAAGAGGAAGATCTTGAATACTGTTTGAGAAGACAAGTGTTGAAGTCCCCCATTATAATAGTGTGACTGTAAGAAGGAATTATGTTAACGAGGAGATTTTCAAAAGAGGAGAAATAATCGATACGTAACGAGGGACAATAATAGACACCAAGCAGAATCTTCGAATGATGAAGATTGACTTCTAAAAAGAGTTGCTCGCCAGCGTTCTGCGGCGGTGGCTGTGATGACATATGAACAACAGAGAAAGGAATGTTAGCACGAAGATATATGGCAACACCGCCACCACCGCAGCCTGTGCGATCGTTTCTAATTAGTTGGTATCCGGGTAAAGAGTAGGAAGTGGATGGAAGGCATGGCTTTAGCCATGAGTCAGAAACAAGGATTGCATGAATGTTCTTACAGTCCAGATTAGCCAGCATGTCATGGTGATGAGCCGGAATACTTTGGGCATTAATATGGACTACATTAAGATTCCTTGGAACATCGGAGAACTGAGACTCAAGGGTGTCAGCAAGAGACGGGATACTACTAAAGCTGTCACTGTCACTATACGCTGATAAAAAGCTGTCATTATCACTATCTACCATTATTAACACGTAAATATAAATTAAATATAAAATCGAAGATATATAAAAATATGTAACAATAAAAAATATAAAATATGAAGGTAGGTTGAAAATCGTCCACCTGCCAGTTGTGTGCTAACAAAATATTAAATTAGAAAGTTTTAAGTGCATCGCTAGGGTATTTATTTACTTACATTGCTTACAAAGCAATTTCATAAACGAGAAAAAAATAAAAAGTAACTTTTGATTTAAAATATTACATCGTAATTCCACGACAAAAACAAAAATACGTTTTGAAAATGAATAGATATAAAAATAATTTTTTTGCATGCAAAATCAATGTGACCATAGACTAAACATGCTCAAAGTGTCACGTAAGACATATCAATTATCTGGAACGCAACTATTGACTTGACACTTGACTGCTGTCAAGTGTCAGAATAGAGATCGTACGTATTGATGTGATGTTATGATTGTCAACAATAAAGCAAAACTATATAAATCGAAGAAAGATTTTAAATTATATAGGTAGAAATAAGAATAAATCAAATGATTGAAGTACGAAGGTAAACAAACAAATAGTTGAATTAAAATACCCGAACGACGCTAGAAGTAAAAATGGATCATCACTTTTTGGAAGTAGTAACCGCAGCACGCCTCTTCTTCAATGCAACAGCGGCTGGCTTACTGGCCACCACTGTCTCTTGTTTATCGGAGTCCTGCTTAGGCTCACCGATAGAATTGAGCTCGCTATGGGTGACGACACGATGCTTGATCCCATCAGGCCCCAGAATGTTTATATGGCCTTGTTTAGTCCAGCAGTTGGTGACGCCGAACCTCCGACGCGCAGCCACAAAAACCTGATGCCGCGACCTAGTAAAAAATTCTGATAAGGTTATACCAGAACCTTTTAATTTGGTTTTTGCATACCAGATCTTATCACATGTCCATGTCCTGTAGCTTCACGAGAATGGGCCTTGGCTTGCCAGTGCCGGCCTGATTGCCCATTCTATAGCACCTCCGTATAGCAGAAACAGAAAATGCATCCAGCTTCAACTTGTCACGCACAACTTCAGCAACCACCAGAGCCGTTTCTTCCTTGCTCACCTCACCAACACCATGGATAAGAAGCATCTTTCTACGACCCCTCATCTCAAGTGTATCTACATCACCAGCAACCGCCTCCATCTGTCGTTGAATACAGCTAAGGGCCTGGAGCACGAAGGTTTTGAAAGATGTATAATCAGCCGCTAGGTCAATTGGGTTGCTGGCTGCAGTGTTGGACGTCCTGGCCAGTTCGGCTTCAAATATTGACATTCTGTCCTGAAATTGGGCCATTAATTCAGCCATTGACCCCTTCAGTGATTCCATTGCTATTATTGTATGTATATAAACTTATAATCAGTGAAATTCCAGAATAACACAAACTAGCAGGTAGCTCTTATTAGGCAGTGTTATACATATAAAATTTTGTATGCAAACTATTAATAATAAATTATAATAATTAAATTTCTAATGAGCAACTTTTTACGTGCTTTTGTCACTACTACCCGCCGCCGAAAGTCAGTATATATAAAATAATATAATTATAAATATATATATTAATTAATAGAAGGGTGCATAGTCTCGACGTGCTCATCTGATTTCGAAAATTCATGCACTGAAAGCGCACTACACATCTCACCATTACCACACCATTGCTACAGTGCTACAGGCTACTTGTTATTCCGGAAAATACACGGTTACTGTGGAATAGTCCGGCTTCATAGCGCAAATAGGACATTTAGTAGTGCAGTGTTTCTTAACATGACCAAACTGTTAACAATGTGCACAACGTACTACCTCGACATCATCAATGAAACGGCAAGTCACCCAATCAATAAATAATTTATACTTAGTCGAGACTAAATGTTCCCGGACCGCGGACGCGAGTTCAATGCCTATCTGTTTCCGACCGTTGTCTAGCGAATGCCTACGAATAATTTTTCATGATTTAATAAAGACTTCATTTAATAGCAACTCTTCTTTAATGTTTTGACAGAACAACGCATGCAAAAAGGCCATGTCCTCCATTGACGACGGAACGTCTTTAACTAAAATATGAGGCCTACGGCCTTTCAAGTCGCAAGCCAGCGGACCTAATGGCGTTGACCGATTGCAATTTTTTGATTTGAAAATCGTTAGCGACACGTAACACGACACCTATGATTTGAAAGCCGTCACTAGGATTTATAGCTTTCATGAGCGCTTGTTTAGTCGCGGAAGACGTTACGTAATCAGTTGATCGCTCATCAGTGGGGTAGGCCACAAGACACGAAAGTCTGGCACGTGAATCAACCACAGGAGAAAATTTAGATACACGAAGTTTTAATTTATCAGCATATTAAATATTATTGACATCAGATTTGGCAATAACAACACCGGTATTATGTTTAATTTTATCTAATTCGCGTTCCGTATTGGCCAAGCTAGTCTCGTTGGCGGATTATTCTATGGCTAGTGAGGTAACAATAGCCGTTATGCGTTGAGTCATTTCCAAGGGTCCCCCTTGGTCATTAACAAGGTCGTTAATTTTAGACATGTATATGCAGATGACTGAGAAACCAAATCACAATAGTCGTCATTGCTTGCATAAGTGACACTTAATATCAGCGAAGACCTTTCAATTGACTGCGATGTTTACAGTCGTTTTGATCTGTCTTCGGGTGAAATGTAAGAAGGAAACATTTCAATAAATAAACGCTTAGCATTAGCGGAGGTCGATGGCGACCTCTGTTTATTGTTACATCGAAATAATATTTCTCCACCGTGACCTGATCGCGGGCAAGGCATCATTAATAGATAACATAGTTTCTAACGCAATTCAAACGAGTCATCATCATCATTTCAGCCGAAAGACGTCCACTGCTGGACATAGGCCTCCCCCAGGCGTTGCCAAATTGACCGATCTCGTGCGTCTCGCATCCAGCGCCTTCCCGCAACCTTAACTAGATCGTTGGTCCACCTAGTGGGAGGCCTTCCAACGTATCGTATTCCGGCCATCGGCCATCCATTCTGCGAGCAATGTGCCCTGCCCACTGCCACTAAAGTTTTGCAATTCTTCGGGCTTGGCGGTAACTTTGGTTCTCCTGCGGATATCATCATTTCTGACGTGATTATGCAAGGAAATGCCGAGCATAGCCCTCTCCATTGCCCTTTGGGTGACTTTAAGCTTTCTGATAAGGAGCATTGTAAGCGACCACGTCTCGGTTCCATAGGTAATCACTGGCAACACACACTGGTCATATACTGTTATCTTAAAAGACTGCGGTAAATTCGACGAGAAGATACCACGCAACTTCCCGAACGCCACCCAGGCGAGTTGGATTCGACGGTTGATCTCTTTCTCGAAGTTGGACCTACCCAACTGGACTGTTTATCCCAGGTAGACATAATCTTCTACGACTTTGAGTGTAGAGTCTCCGATCTTGATAGGAGTGGGTGTTACTTGGGCATTCACCATGACCTTGGTTTTATCCATGTTCATTTTAAGACCCACTCTTTCGGAAGCTCTACTGAAGTCATACAGCATTTTACTGAGGCTCTCCATGGTCTCAGCCATGACATGTATGTCGTCGGCAAACCAAAAGTGAGTGATGTACTCGCCATAAACGTTGATGCCAAGCCCCCTCCAGTCCAGAACCTGAAGACATCCTCCAGCGCAGCAGTGAACAGTTTCAGAGAATTGACGTTTCCCTGTCTCACGCCGCGCCAAAGAAGGATTTGGTTTCGAAGTCTGATCCTGAAGACGGACTGACATGGTGGCGTTTTTATACAAACACTTCAACACCTCAATGTACTGGTCGTCGATCTGGCACCGTTGTAGAGACTGCAGTACAGCCCAAGTCTCGATGAATCGAAGGTTTTTCGTAGTCCACAAACGCTAAACAGAGTGGCAGGGTATATTCTTCGGTCTTCGGTGCCGCAGCGTATGTATGTGGTCAACGATGCTAAAGCCTTTTCGGAATCCGGCTTGTTTGGGAGGCTGGAAATCGTCAAACCTGCGCGCGAGACGATTCGTGATGACTCTTGAAAACAACTTGTAGACATGGCTAAGAAGTGAGATGGACCTATAGTTCTTCAGCCGGGCATTGTTGCTCTTCTTGAAAAAGAGTACCATCACACCCCTGCACCATGCTCGTAACGTTCAAGGCAAACAGCTTCTGAAGGGCCTTAAGGACCGGTTTTCCACACGCCTTCAGAAGTTCAGCCGTGATTCCGTCATCACCCGGCGCCTTGTTGTTTTTAAAATGTTTCAGACCCATCCTTATCTTGTACAGGCTGTCGTCCGGAATATCTTCGGTATAGTATCGGGTCAATTAAGCTCTTGGGTCGTTGGCTAAACTCGCAACGGGCTTGCTGATTGATGTGTACAACTGCCCATAGAATGTCTCGATCTCTTTTAGAAACTCCGGTGTGGAGGATACGATCCTTCCACTGTCGGTCTTCAGTTTCGTGAGCTGGCTCTGCCCAATAGCCAGATATTTTGCTCAATCGCGTCTTTAATACGGTCGGTATTAAAGCGGCGGAGGTCTCTTTTCAAGGATTTAGAGATCTGTCTATTGAGCTGCCGGTATTTGCACGCCTCATCTGAAGACTGCAGGATCATCTCACGCCTCTCCTTCATAAGCTTGAGGGTAGGATCAGAGAGCTTTTTGTTTCCATCTGTAAGACGGGTCTTGAAAAACTTAGACCCGATTGTATGGACAGCTTCCACAAACCCGTCGCTGTATTGCTCCCTAGGCACTCGAAGCGATTCTGAAGTTTGAGCTAAAAGCTCTTGGGGTTTTGGACCTGGATCTGTGCTGGACAGAGCGTGAACTTCATCTGTCGAGACCTTTCTAGCTTAATATTAATGTTCAATGTTACCTTACCATGCGGTGATCGTTCCCGGTTTTTGCCGAATTGATCACAGAGGCATTATTGAACATTTGCATCTTGGTTGACATGATGAAATCGATCTTATTTTTTGTTGCGCCATCGGGGCTCTGCCAGGTCCACTTCCTGTGTTCACGCTTTTTGAAGAAGTAGTTCATCATACAGAGGCACTCCTTTTTCATAAAACTGGCCAGTAGGTGATCCCGGTGGTTCCATCGTCCAAATTGCCCCACTTGCAGCTCATCCTGGTCTCGTTTGCCCAGTTTCGCGTTAAAGTCCCCCATGACCCCATTTTTAAAAAGAGTCACCGTGGAGTTTCTTGCCGGTTCTTCTCCATAGGAAAGGACCAACCATCACTTCACCGTTGTCATGGGGGACCCCATGACAACGGTGAAGTGAGTTTTGAAACCATGCATGTCTCTGAAGATATCCTCATACATGGTCTCTACCTCGTCGTCGGGGTGTGCAGAAGTTGGGGCGTAGACCTGTATGACCTTCAGCGAATATCTTGAGGTTATTCTGAGTATAATGTACGTCAACCTGGTAGACACACTCTCGATCTTCACCACGTTGTTCATAAGGGACTTGTGGACAATAAACCCGACACCACCCTGGGACTGCCGCTCACCCTCTCGGAAATAGAGCAGGTTACCGGATTCGAGGATTATCGAGTCCTCCCCCTCTCTTCGGACTTCAGATAACCCTATAATACTCCAACCCAACCTGATCAATTCCTCAACGAATCAAACAAATAAACGTATTAAAAAGTAAAAAGCGAAAGATACAAACTAGAAAAATAATTTTACTTACCGATAGCTGATGAAATTAACTAATTACAATTAAAAACGGATGTAAACACGTTCAAAAACTTACAATACCAGAACTTAGCAAAACAATACACAACTACAAGCAAATCACAAGCCGAAAATAAATTACGAAACACGATAATCTCAACAATAAACAGGAGCAAAGCAGACCACCGCCAACCGGAGCGCGCGCGCGGAGGGAAGATTCTAGATTTGTCAATAACCGAGCAACTCAACTCAGAATTTAAGGAGCTCAACGATTCGACGAACAATAAAAAATGATGAAAGACACATGAAGAAGAAAGGACATTCGAGTAGGCCGCATAACTACTTACATACTAACTACTCCAACTGTCAGACTATGATTAAAAACTAAGATAAATTAAAAACAAAAAAAAAGAATTATCCACATAGTCTTCACATTCACAATAATTAAAATAATATAATACTATAAAAGTAAATATCCTTGTCATTGCAAGAAAACCAAAAAATAAATAAGTATTATAAAAGCGTACACATTGATATCTAAACGATCCACCTATTTTTCTTGAGCCTTGTTGTAGGTACTACAAATTTATGTTTATTCCTAGTATTTATGTTATGGATATCACTGTTTTTTTTATACAATTTCATATATTTATGGGCATATAAAAGATTTTCATAAATATACTGAGAAGGCGTAGTTATTACATTAATTTCCTTAAATTTCTCTCTGAGAGAGTGTCTTGGGCTTAATTTATAAATTGATCGAACAACTCTTATCTGAAAAAGAAAGATAGTCTGGATGTCGGCGGCATTTCCCCACAACAGAATACCGGACGACATTACACTATGAAAATAGCTAAAGTATACTAAACGGGCTGTCTCTATTTCAGTTAAATTACGAATTTTCTAACAGCATATGCTGCGGAGCTTAGCTTCTTTGACAATTTATCTATATGGGCCCACTGAAGCTTAGCATCCAAAGTTAAATACTGTGCTATTTTCAGGATTCAATTCTTCACCCTTTATCAACACATCAGTTTTCACCTGCCTAACGTGAGGTGGGGTAAACTTAATGCATTTGGTTATTTTTTTCATTAAGAGGTAAATTGTTAACATTGAACCCGTGAACTACTTTGGAGATCGCGCTATTTACATCGTCAGTAACCAGCTGCTGACGTTTAAATTTAAAAAAAAAAGTATCATCCGCAAACAACACTATATCATGGTTATCCTTTATGAGGTAAGGCAAGTCATTAATATAAATAAGAAAAAAGGAAGGACCAAGAATTGAGCCCTATCGCACTCCCATTGGTATCGTTGAACAGGGATTTATAAAATAAAAGTAGGGTTTGGTATATCATGTTTTTGCCAAGCGTACCGTTTGCGAGATATATCCCGTCAAAGTCATGAAAACTATTTTTTTAACCGACTACGGCGTCGCAGTGTTTTTTGATCGGTATGTATCATGTACGCATTTATTTTCATGTGTTCCCTCATAACTGAGTCTCTCAAATTTAAAATCATAAACCTATGTGTATGTTTCGTTGGCTAACATAACTACACACAAATAGCACATACCTATAAGTGCCCGTCCTTTAGTGAATAGTAAATTTCCTAAATCAACAACTCAATCAATTAACCTCATCAACAACTCCACTCCACCACCACCACCACTCCACTCTTGTAACCTATGCATTATCTAAACACATGTAAAATAAAAAACCTTATACAGAAATAAAAAGTGATGTAGCTGAGCAAAAACCCAAAATACTTTAAATAAAAAATAAGTTGAAAAACTAAAACCTACTGAAAAATCACGCTCTTAAAATTATGAAACAAGAAAAATGTCTCATAAGAAATTGTTATTTAAACACTATTCGATAAGTATCGGATATTAAATAAACAACTGAAATAAATATAATAATAATTTTATTGTATTTCATACATATTCATAAGTGGTGTTCAGAGTGTAGATGTGGTCATATGTTACTTTTCAGAATGTATTGTAGATGGCAAAGCACTACGGTTATACTCTGAACACAACTATGAATATGTTTTAGTTTTTGAAGTTATATTCTAATCTTACTAATATAATATTATAAATGAAAAAGTTTGGATGTGTGGATGTATGTTTGTTACTCAATCACACTAAAACGGCTCACGGATCTGGATGAAATTTGGCACAGTGATAGAATATAGTCTGGAATAGAATAAAGGCCACTTTTCATCCCGGTATAATGTTCCCTTGGAGAAGAAAACAATATTCACGCGGGCCAAGCTGCTGGCAGAAGCTAGTTATGAATATAGCTAAAACAGAAATAAGATCACAGTGACAAACTGTAATTATAACGTACTCGAAAACTATGCTACATGAATAAAGCTAAGAGCATAGTTATCAAACACCCTAAACTGCTCATTTTAACTGGGTTTGGTTACTAATTGATAGAAACCTGATATTATGAATAGACCATTTTTTAATAGCTATTCTTGGAATTTTGTTTCCATGGTAGCAACCCTACTATGGAAACTTGGCTTAGCTATTCTTGGAATTTTGTTTCCATAGTAGGATGCTACCTACCCTCGGAATATCAAACTTTTAAAAATGTATTTCACTTTGTAATCTGAAAATAAAATAATAATGTTAATGTCGGATGGTAGTTCTAATAATTATAACTGTACAAAACTTTTAAGATTCATCTGATTCATAGAAAAGCAATTCCAAGAGAATTTTTTATTAAAACTGCTTTGAAATATTATTTTTGAGTACAGTCAAAAACAAATTGAACGTTTTGTTTCTTACAAACTGTTGCCTGAACCAATCATGTAGCTTAAGGCAGAGAATTGACCTTAATAAATCAGTCAGTGTCTACGAAGAAACCTTATATTATAATAAACCTTAATAAATCAAATTATTATTAATAATTGTCCCTTTTTTGCTACATTAATAAAGCAAAAATTCCTTGAAAGAAACTTCGTTATTTGTCAGTGATTTATTAAGTAGGCCCTACGCATACAATATAGGATATTTTTATCCCTGTAGTGTGTCACTGTGGTATAATTTTCAAATTTCAAACGCGTGAATCTGCTTGAAACATCTTTTGGTACATAATATGTGTGACTGTAGGTGTTCACCTCGGGAAGATTACAAGCGAACGACAGAAAATATGATATGAAACCATGAATAACTTTATGAGGTTAATAACATACATAATAACATTAAAGTAAACATTATGTAAGTATAACGTTGGTACATAAACAGTGATAACAATGAAAAGGACATAATACTGTCGTTAATGTTAGGGATAGAAGTGCTACATAAAAATGTTGTAGGGTAATTCTGTGGAAGATAAATTGAAGTTGATCAAGACATTAATGTAAACGATGTTTATCTTGTTTATAGTGATCATAATTTAAGGCTTAATTGCTGTTTCGGCTTGCAATTAATCTAATACAATGAAAGGCTATTTTAAATTGATCCAGTATTTTACAAGTAATTGAACTCCGAACGCAAAAGAAATTGGACGCAGAACTAGATTGAAAATTGTTTAAGTAATATATTTGTCATGTAATAATCCTTCAGACAGAATTTCGGTCACAGCAATCTGTTACGATCGGGGTGAGACCAGACGCAGGACCAAAGACATAACTTGCTTTCCGAAGTACGGTATCGCACCACCAACTTACAAACTCCGAACTCCTTCTTATTGGTCAAGTTTCACTTAATGCCAGCTCTGTAATGAGATACTGGATCCAAGTTAATCAGCTTTTAACATTAATGTAAACTTGAAGTGCTACTGACTTTCAACTTCTGCAATGAATTTGATTGAATGATTATATCTGTTCACAGATTGTTTCGGCTCTTGGGGTCCATTAAAAGAGGACGACGATGATAAAAATATGTCCGGTACAAAGTGGGCAATAGGATAGTTGATAAAAAATATCTATTTAGTCCGTTAGTTAGATAACCTGAAAATATTGGACTTGTCTTTTTTTTTGCCACGTAAACAAAAAATTACAGCGATATAGCCTTGAAATATCGTGTGACGTCACGGTGTGCTACACTTTATACTAACAAAGTGTCGTAACAAGCCCCCGCACCTGAACTGTGATGCGCATTATCTTTGTAATTTTTATGAATACGAAAAACCAAAAAATACGGGTCTTATATTATTTAATAATCTCACTGACGGAATAAATAGAATTATCATTTTTAAACGAATGAACCAACCCTAGATTACCTGCACCTTGCTGACTGGCTAAACTTTTTACCATCTTTAATTTTTATCATCTGGCTAATCTTTTCATCTTATGGGAGTGTATTCTTTGGCAGAATGAACACAATATTATGTTGGATAATATACAGGCTACATCCAGACTTATTTAATATACGGACCTTGTAGAAACTAGAACAAATTTCCATGCGTTCAAGCGTTTTTGCCATACATTTTATTGGAATCAAACATGAATCAAAATAACAGCTCAGAATGTTAGAACCCAATCATATTAATGATAATTTTTATCCGTGGTGCTATGGTGTATTGCTCTTGTTTTTTCTGTCTCCTACTTGATATGGAGGGAAGTGGAAATACTTTTTTTTCCTACTCTTCCGTTATTCTTTTCTGATTAATTTCGTTGCGGGCTCCAAGACAATTAAATTCATTCTTCGGGATATTAACAAACTTCATTGCCTCGGTGCTTTTCTGATGGTTGCCACTGTTGATTCTGGCTTTCAGGAGTTGCATTAGTTTGGGAATAGTGTGGTGGGACTGTCCCAAAATAAAAACTTTGTCACCACAAATAGATCATGCCATGGTGAAAATCTCCCCCTCCATCATGAAAACCTCCATCCTTTGGAGTGGAAGAAGTTTCCTCCGAAATAACTTAGAATGGACGTATTGTAATGTTTGTTCAATAATTTCTATCACTTATATCCCCAAATCTAGTTTAAGACTAAAATAATAAAATAAAGAAACCCGAATTAGGCATTTAAGAAATCCAAGTCTAAGACATTATTTCTTTGTATTGTAATTTTTTGATTGATTTTCTCGGTAGAGAGTTTATATTCAAATTCATAAACTTTATTTCGAGTGAAAACTCATATAGTACTCATACAGTAACAATGTGCTTAAAACTAACTAACAATAAGATACGGTGACACATGTTACTGACAGCAGTGAATTGTATACAGACAGTCCACTCTGTCAGCAATCATTTTCAGAACCCTGTTAGGGCTGTCCATATCTCAGGCCACCATTGATGTTGTGCGCTTGCGTATTATCGCGTAAAAATATTCCACACGTGCCGCCGCAAACATCCTTGATGCACTGCAAGGCCAAGGCAACCCCATCTGTTTTCTGAACGCGTTATTGTAATGGACCCGAAGGATACGACGCCCGCAAATTCTTCTCCCACAGGCTGCAAGTGTAGAATGTGGTAAATAATGCATTAAAGAGTGTCACATTTACTTTTGCAGTACAACGTGCAAACCTGCGAACTATCATATTCGCACGCACGGAAAGAGCCCTCCGTTCCCTTTCAATGTCAGAATTGTCCTTGAGGTCATTGGTGATCAAGTTACCTAGGTACTTAAATTGTTCCACTCACTCAAACCTTTAACCGTAGTGCGATGACATCAGGAAGGTACCTAGTCTCCGCTTGAAAAACAATGTACTGACTTTTCTGAACGTTATATAATAACCCATAACCAAGGTAAAGACCTTTACGAGGCATCCAGATTTGACTCTGCTCTGCTCTTTTCAGTGTGCAAGTGTTTGAATCTGGTTTAAGCGCTCAAAACATCGCAAAATCAAATGGTTCCTATAAGTAGGTACTGTATTAAAACACAAAAATATTAGTGGGTTAATATCTTAAAACCTCGCTTGTTAAGTTACCCAGCGACACAAAGCAAATGTACATTTTTTTAAATTCTATTCCTGCTCAACAAAGTTGGCGCCTATTCTGTGTAAATTCTTTCATTCCGTTTATCTTTCATGCTTCTCGTACTTTTATTCTCATTCTAATTGTTAATTTTGCAAACATCTCTAGTACTCTGTGGGTGGGACTCCCACTTTGTTTAATTACTTAAAGGCAGCTTTATTTATTTTCTTAAGGTAAATGCAAAAGTGCTATTGAATATACAAAATGTTACTTATAAATACAATAGTGTGCAAAAAATACTAGTGTTAATTACAAATTATGCAAATAGTGCTATTTATCACAAAAAAGTACAGAAGTGCAAAAATAAATCAAAGTAATATCACAGGGAAAACCAAAACATAGATGATGCCTTATAATTAGGGATGAGAAGCACAACAGTGCTTTTCATCACACAGACAATCTGCTGTTACTAGATACCACCCCAGTGCACGGTTCGTCATAGCAGTATTGTGCGTGCTAATCTATATATCTAAGGTTTATCCAAACCTCGACACCGTGTTTAAAACAAAAACTTTTTAACAATAAATACAACCGACTTCCAAATAAAAACACTACAAAGTGAAAAATAACTTCAATTTCGGAAGTCGGTGTTCCTGTTTTGGAATCTTCGTTTTTTGACACCGATTTGAGACGGCACTTAGCTGAAGCACTGATTTTTTTCACGTTTACCTTGTTTTTGATTCTAAATGGTTAATAAGCATAAGTAGAACATTCTTAAGTCTATTTATTATCTTTAGAATCGTAAGTTATATCGTAGTTGTACAATTTATCCTGTTAAAGACACGTTAGATGGCGTAAATACGGCTTGGAGCAATTTCAGAAAATTAATGATTTGCTGTAGCAATAAAGTACGGTAAGGTACAAGTACTCATAAAGGATAACCATCATATAGTGTTGTTTACGGATGATACTTCACTTTTGTTTAAACATAAACGTCAGCAGCTGGTTACTGACGATGTAAATAGCGCGATCTCAAAAGTAGTTCACTGGTTCAATGTTAATAATTTACTTCTTAATGAAAAAAAAACCAAATGCATTAAGTTTACTAGGTACTCACGTTAGGCAGGTGAAAACCGATGTGTTGATAAAGGGCGAAGAATTGAATCCTGAAAATAGCACAGTATTCTTAGGCTTAACTTTGGATGCTAAGCTTCAGTGGGGCCCACATATAGATAAATTGTCAAAGAAGCTAAGCTCCGCAGCATATGCTGTTAGAAAAATTCGTAATTTAACTGAAATAGAGACAGCCCGTTTAGTATACTTTAGCTATTTTCATAGTGTAATGTCGTACGGTATTCTGTTGTGGGAATATACCGCCGACATCCAGACTATCTTTGTTTTGCAGAAAAAAGCTGTTCGATCAATTTATAAACTAAGCCCGAGACACTCTCTCAGAGAGAAATTTAAGGAGATTAATGTAATGACTGTGCCTTCTCAGTATATTTATGAAAATCTTTTATATGCCCATAAAAATATAAAATTGCTTAAAAAATACAGTGATATCCATAACATAAATACTAAGAACAAACACAAATTTGTAGTACCTACAACAAGGCTCAAGACAATAGGTGGCTCGTTTAGATGTCAATGTGTGCGCTTTTATAATAAGCTTCCAAGCCACGTACAAGATCTAAGTCTTAATAAATTCAAATCTTTCATTAAACGTCAGTTGTGCCAGAAAGCGTTTTATATAACTAAAGATTACCTTGAGGACAAAAAGGCTTGGGATTGAGCTGCTCCAATTTATTTTGTTTTTTTTTATTATATTTTGCACCGTGAATTTTGTTATTATAATTTTTTATTTTATTTTTGGTTTTCTTCCAATGACAAGAATCTTTACTTGTTAAGTATTATATTATTTTATTTTAACTATTTTGAATCTATGTGGATCATTCTTTTTTTTGTTTTAATTTAAATTTATCTTAGTTTTTAATCATGGTCTGGCAGTTTGAGTAGTTTATGCGGCCTACCGGAATGTCCTTTCTTTGGTATTGTTCGTCGAATCGTTGAACTCCTTAAATTCTGAGTTGAGCTGCTCGATTATTGACAAATGCGTGCACTGACTGGATAGGTCCACTCAATCTGGCTGGTTCTTACCTCAAAAGGCCAATTCAGACATCAGTCAACATGGTCTTCACATGATCTAACCAATATTTTGTCTGGACTTTAAAAGAGACTGTGACCTCTGAGTTTCTTTCGGCCTTTCTTCTCAGAGTAGTCAGATAGGAAACGCTGACCTCATCTAGTTTTAAAAAATATGTTCGACATGTAAAAGTGATTGTACAAACCAACTTACAGAAATAAAATCATTTAAAATTATGTTTAAACCTATTACGGATATTTTATTTGGCGTATGCACGTTTAATTCTCCTTGATGTTTAAAGCTTAAATCTTTATTAACTGCCGCCCGCGGCTCCACCCGTGTGGAAATCTAAATTATCAAAAATAAAAAACTACCACCTGGATTACCACAAGAGCTATGTATTCATCCAGCTTATAAACTATTTGCGTACCAAATTACGCAGTAGATTTTGCGTGAAAGAGTAACATCCATCCATATTCATAAACCTTCACATCCTACTATGTTAAATACAGGTCTTCGGGCCCCAAGCCAGGAGCTCAAGGCTGGGGTCCATAGCAGCGTTGGGACTCCTGGACCCCGTCCGAACCTATATCCCACGAAACCGCGGTTCGCGGCAATGAAAAGCTAGGGATTTGCTCCTTATTGAGAGATATACTGGTTCCTACTACGGGTATAAGATGGCACAAGTGTTGGCCGGTAATATTATAGGCACTTACCTTAGATTCCTGCGGTAGACTCCTAGGGGTCGATCAATATCGTGCCGTGAGGTTAGGGATAGGAGAATATAAACACATCAACACGGTCTAGGGATATTTTTCAAAAAGCGAATTACTATCAATGTGTTAATTATTTATATGACATGTATATATTTAAAAGATACGTTATTTAATATTCTACCATTTTTTAATAATGGTTAAGGTACTTCGATTAAAATTTCAGGATTTTATGGAAAAAAATTAAGCATAGACGGAAACCGTATATGAATTAACTTTTAATTTATGAGTAAAAACTGAAAAAAATAGAAAAATCATTAAATTTGTGTTTATAAACTTGAAGTTAGTAGTCTGAGAAAGCGCCCATGATGTTCATAACACATCGGCAACGATTTGGCATGCTCAGAACAAGGTTGTCAATGTCTTGCTGCGGAATATTGTCCCATGTCCTTCTGAGGTGCGCAAAAAGTTGATCTTCTGTAGCCAGATTTTCAGGAACTTCCTTCAGAGCTCTTCTTTGCAGCATATCCCACGCATGCTCAATGGGATTTAGATCTGGCTATTGAGCAGCCCAGTCTAAGGCCCTAACATTGTGTGTATGTTACCAAGCTGCTACCGTTCTCGCCGTGTGTGCCCGGGCATTGTCGTGCATGAGCAGGAAATCTTGCCCCATTTGTGTTCTGTGGGGCAAGATTACGGGCCCCAGCACCTGTTGGACGTATCGTTTGCCGTCATATTGCCCCGCACCGAAACGAGATCCGTCCGTCCTCCAAGACGAATTCCTGCCCAAACCATAATTGTTCCTCCTTGGTATGGGTGAACTTCCTGAGGGTTTTGAAGACGGCTCCATCGTCCAGGAACTCGCCAAACACGCGTCCTTCGTGAATCTGGATGGAAGCCGAACCTGGATTCATCCGTGAACAGCACATTGGACCATTGCTCACGACCCCAGTCCACGTGGTTCCGAACCCATTCTAATCGTCGTCCACGATTGGCACTCCGTAAAGGTGGGACCCGGAGTGGTCTACGAGAGCGTAGATTGCTTTCATGCAGTCGCCTTCTTACAGTTTGGTCACTCACAAGCACTTGGTGTTCCACTCGCAGCCTTTGGACCAATTGAGTCGCCGTTGCATTTGGTTGAGCTCGCGCAGTAATTTGCAAAAATCGGTCTTGTCTGGGGGTAGTGATGCGACTTGGCCTCCGGTGCCTCTCCGCTAGTTCACCTGTGGCACGATAGCGTGTCCACAATCTTGAAATTACATTTTGGTAGGTCCCTATGGCCTCAGCAACATTACGCTGAACAGACCCAGCTTCCAGCATTCCCACAGCTCGTAACATTTCCGCCCTCTTCAAATGTTGGCGTTGCATGGCTACAATACCTCAATTTTAACTTTATCTTTCGTTTAAAAATGAAAAAAAACTGTAACTAAACGTAATTCGTATTGTTTTCTAAATTTCGCACAAATGAAAATTCCCTCTCCTACACATCAAGACATTTTTATGCCACCGAAACAAAATAATTTTCAAAAATTTGAATTTGGAATTACTCTGAGATAAATTACAAACAAATCGGTGTATAAAAGATTCCAATGCGGCCAGTACTTTTCGAGTTATTTAATTGAGTATGAAATATCCCTAGACCGTGTTGATGTGTGTATATATAATAAAGGACAATGATTAGATTGGGACCACCAACGCGTTCTGATCCGGGCTTCGGCTTCCAGGCAGAAACACAGGCGTTTCCCACAAAAGCGCTTCGCTGCGCGTGAAAATATACTCTAAACCTACTTTGGGGGCGCCCCACAACGCCGATTGCGAACGGCGGGTGCGATTAACAAATACAATGGGTGAAACACATCTCGATTAGATATGTTTCTACAAGACCCGACTTCCGCGTGTTCACGTTATAAACTTTCTCTTTCGACTGTTAAGTGTCAGCTGTCAAAATCTTTGACAGCCCACCGACACGGTGTTGCAAGTAAACATTAAAAAATGGGACGTAACATACTCTTTATTTAATATTAAAAATGCGAAAGTTTGGATGGATGGATGATGGATGTTTTTTACTTAATCACACCAGAACGGCTGATGGATCTAGATGAAATCTGACACAGAGATTATAGTCTGGAATAGCAAACATGCCCCGGTATAGTGATCCCTTGCGATAATAAACAAACTTATCTCGGGATAAACCGCGGGCAGAAACTAGTTCATCATATTATATAAGGATAACATACCTCTCAAGCTCACAGCATTAGCAATAGAGAACTCCGACACGGAAGCAGATGTGGGCACCTGCTCAAAGCTGCTCGGCTTGGGGGGCGCGGTCTCAAGCTGGCTCAGGCCCTCAGCATGACGTGACGTCACATGATCCTCGTATTCGTCGGTCATAATAGTCTCCGCTTTGTTTCTCCCTCGGCACTTCGATTGCGTCGGGGTCCTATTCGTCTGTTGGACAGAAAAAGGTGTTACTGTATGTATGTATATGTACTGCTCTGTGTCGTGAGCAACCCACACCAGATGGTCTAGTTAAGCGCCATTATCGAATGACGCTGCTGTATAATTCAGGGCTAGGCTATCGATTGAAGAGAGGTGGTCAGGTTATATCTCACGTCATTTATATGGATGACCTGAAACTCTTTGCCTCCAGCAATCTTCTGCTGAAGTAGCTACTGAAGGTAACTGAAACTTTTAGTAGCGCCATCAGGAAGAAGTTTGGATGTGCAGTAATGCATGTAAAGCGAGGGGAGATTGTGGATTCCGTAATAATTCAACTCGCGGATTCCATAAACCTGAGATCCTTTTCTCCAAACGAAACCTATATGTATTTATATAAGGTCCGAAAGAAAATAAATAATGATAAAAACAGTTACTATAACAAACTATTCCAAAATTGTAGTAAAAATGCAAAGAAGATGTGGAAATCTATTAATTTTCTAGCTATGAATAAAACGAAAATGAATATTTCACCTCAAAAACTTTTAATGAATTCACGAGACGTCACAGATGGCAAAGAAATCTGTGATATACTGAACGTTTATTTCGCTGCTATTGGTACAGAGCTGGCTAATGGGATACCATTCCAATTCAGTTAACTCACTTATGTACAAAGACGGACATGAACACACAGAAACACTCACTCAATTTAGACCCTGTACAGTTGAGGAAGTAGCTAAACTTATCGATAACTTGGATGCTGATACTAGCACAGGTGTGGACGGAATTAGCACAAAAGCATTATTATTATTATATTATTATTTATTTATTTCAGATAAGAAATCCATAGTTATGTTAGTACGTACAAATTCTTATATACTTTGTTAGTCACTTAAAATTAGATACACTTACAATACATACACATCATGTCAAAAGTAAAGTACACTAAAATCAAAACAAAAAGAAAAATCAATTTATGCATTTTGGTACACTGTATGTAATATCATTTAAAATTAATGTCAATAAAATAAAACAAAATGCCTTGATTTTACAAGAAAAAATAAAAATAAACAATTAAAATAAATTAAGAAAAATTTTAAATTAAATAAAGTACAGCAAAATTTATAAATTAAAAGTCTGTGTTCAGTAGAGGTGAAATTGGAAATTTACAAAATTTATTTATTTCTTCTCGACATGTAATCGAACACAATGCCACAATATTGGGCAGTCTGTTCGGCCCGCTATAACGCTAAGAATGCTGTTGCCACTGCCGCGGACACGACTTAGCAGCGAGGCGGCTCTTTTTCTAAGGATGGCATGAAAGCCATCGACATGTGCGTCTGAAAACATGCCCGATGCGCTACAGTGCCGCGGCAGCCCCATCAGCATCCTAAAAGCGTTATTATACTGAACGCGCAGGGCGCTGATTGTCCTCTGCGTATAGTTGACCCATAGACTGCACGTGTAAAAAGATTGGCAAAAATCCCGAAACAATGTTACCTTTACTGCCTTGGTGCAGCGTGCAAATCTACGAGCCAACATATTGCATCGAACAGCCAACGCCCGGCGCTCCCTCTCAATGTCCTCGTGGTCTGAGAGGTCATCCGAGACCCAGTGGCCCAGGTACTTGAATCTTGAAACTCTGGTTAACGGAACGCCATCTATGAAGACGGGTGGTACGTGCGTGACCTTATAGCCAGCAGATTGAAACACCAAGAGTTCACTTTTCTTCACATTATACCTGAGCCCATGAGCCCCGGCATAATCCACACATACAGTGAGCAGTTTTCGAAATTAAAATGCATAAAAAATGCAATCATTATACCTTTAACTAGTTGTATCAATAAATGTCTTGACCATGGTGCTTTTCCTGATAGCCTGAAGCTGGCAAAAGTGTCTCCCATCTACAAGTCGGGTATGAAAACAGACCCGAGCAATTATAGGCCAATTTCTGTGCTACCAGTGATATCCGAAATCTTTGAGAAAATTATTTATAATCAATTAATTCAATACTTAAATAAAACTATTTCTTAATTGACCAGCAATATGATTTCAGATCACAATCGAACACTATATCAGCAAGTATTGACCTAGTGACCAATATAAAAACGAATATAGATAAAAAAAATATAGGCTTAGGCATTTTCATTGATTTTAAAAAAGCGTTTGACACAGTTTCTCACTCAAAACTCTTACAAAAACTAAGTAACTTGGGTATCACTGGAACAGCTCACAGCATGTTTCAATCATATTTATCTAACAGATGTCAAATTGTTAAAATAGATAGTTATGAGAGTATTTCCCAAAACATTACATGTGGAGTGCCCCAAGGGTCCATTTTGGGACCACCATTATTCCTTATTTATGTAAATAACATTAATCAGATAGGGTTGACAGGATATTTAACACTTTATGAAGATGACTCAAGTTTATTTTACTTCGGTCAATCTATACATAATATTATTAATGAGGCGCAAAACGACTTAAACTCAATAAATGTGTGGTTCCTACATAATTTACTTACCATTAATACGGCAAAAACATCTTACATGATATTTACTGCGAAAAACAAAAAGATCCCACCCTGCGCCCCTTTGATCGTAAGTAATTTGAAAATAAAAAAATCCAGTACAGAGAAATATCTTGGTTTACTTTTGGATGACCAACTCTCCTGGAATCCCCATATCGACCACGTAAGAGCCAAACTTGTGTCACTATCAGGAGCCCTTCGCAAAATGGGAAACTGCCTACCACTTAAAGTAAAAACTACCATCTATAATTCCTTAGTCAAGTCTCATTTAGAATACCTAATTGAGATATGGGGATCGACATCCAAAACTAACTTCAATTACCTACAGAGGACACAGAACAAAATTATAAAACGATTATACTGCTACGACTTTTTAACACCTACCAAACAGCTATATGCGAAAACTAAACTCTTCAATCTGTCTCAACTATACAGTTACTATATATGTATATTAGTAAAAAAGATCTTGGATAGTACTACACAAACCAACATTAAACTAACAAAAAGACATACACATATAACCTAAGAAATAGAAACGAGCTGGTTCTGCATTCTCCTAGGACAGTAGAATATGGATAAAAGAACTTTTTATATGAAGGGGTCCAATTGTGTGTAAACCCAAGAGTGTAAAAGTATTAATATTTTCAAAAGAAAAGTAAGGGACTATATAATATCATTAAATTGAATTACCAAATAAAATTCATCATTCATCATTTCAGCCGAAAGACGTCCACTGCTGGACATAGGCCTCCCCCAGGCGTCGCCACATTGACCGATCCCGTGCGTCTCGCATCCAGCGCCTTCCCGCAACCTTAACCAGGTCATCAGTCCACCTAGTGGGAGGCCTTCCAACGTATCGTCTTCCGGTTCGCGGTCGCCATTCCAGAACCTTTCGGCCCCATCGGCCATCCGTTCTGCGAGCAATGTGCCCTGCCCACTGCCACTTAAGTTTGGCAATTCTTCGGGCTATGTCGGTAACTTTGGTTCTCCTGCGGATATCATCATTCCTGACGTGATCACGCAAGGAAATTCCGAGCATAGCCCTCTCCATTGCCCTTTGGGTGACTTTGAGCTTTCTGATAAGGCCCATTGTGAGCGACCACGTCTCGGTCCCATAGGTGATCACTGGCAACACACACTGGTCATAGACTTTTGTCTTGAGACACTGCGGAAAATTGGACGAGAAGATACCACGCAACTTCCCGAACGCCGCCCAGCTGAGTCGGATTCGACGGTTGACCTCTTTCTCGAAATTGGACCTACCCAACTGGACCGTTTGTCCCAGGTAGACATAATCGTCTACAACTTCGAGAGTAGAGTCTCCGACCTTGATAGGAGTGGGTGTTACATGGGCATTCACCATGATCTTGGTTTTGTCCATGTTCATTTTAAGACCCACTCTTTCGGAAGCTCTACTGAGGTCATCGAGCATTTTACTGAGGCTCTCCATGGTCTCAGCCATGACCACTATGTCGTCGGCAAACCGAAGGTGAGTAATGTACTCGCCATTAACGTTGATGCCCAGCCCCCTCCAGTCCAGAACCTTGAAGACATCCTCCAGCGCAGCAGTGAACAGTTTCGGAGAAATGACGTCTCCCTGTCTCACGCCGCGCTGGAGAAGGATTGGTTTCGAGGTCTGATCCTGAAGACGGACTGACATGGTGGCGTTTTTGTACAAACACTTCAACACCTCAATGTACCGGTAGTCGATCTGGCACCGTTGGAGAGACTGCAGTACAGCCCAAGTCTCTATCGAATCGAAGGCTTTCTCGTAGTCCACAAACGCTAAACAGAGAGGCAGGTTATACTCTTCGGTCTTCTGTATAACCTGCCGCAGCGTATGTATGTGGTCTACGGTGCTAAAGCCTTTTCGGAATCCGGCTTGTTCGGGGGGCTGGAAATCGTCAAACCTGCGCGCGAGACGATTCGTGATGACTCTTGAAAACAACTTGTAGACATGGCTAAGAAGTGAGATGGGCTTATAGTTCTTCAACCGGGCATTGTCGCCCTTCTTGAAGAAGAGTACCACCACACCCCTGCACCATGCCTGTGGCGTTTTGCCCTCGAGTATGACGGAATCAAACAGCTTCTGAAGGGCCCTAAGGACCGGTTTTCCACCCGCCTTCAGGAGTTCGGCCGTAATTCCGTCATCACCCGGCGCCTTGTTGTTTTTTAGCTGTTTCAGAGCCATCCTAATCTCGTACAGGCTGACGTCCGGGATATCTTCGGTATAGTGTCGGGTCAATCTAGCTCTTGGGTCGTTTGCTAGACTCGCAACGGGCTTGCTGATCGAAGTGTACAACTGCCCATAGAATGTTTCGATCTCCCTGAGAAGCTCCGGTTTGGCGGATACGATCCTGCCATCGTCGGTCTTCAGTTTCGTGAGTTGGCTCTGCCCAATAGCCAGATCCCTTGAGAACACCTTGGAGCCTTTATTTCGCCCGATAGCGTCTTTAATACGCTCGGTATTGAAGCGTCGGAGGTCTCTTTTCAAGGATTTAGAGATCTGTCTATTGAGCTGCCGGTATTTGCACGCCTCATCTGAAGACTGCAGGAAATAAAATTACTTAAACTGAATTTATTTAATTAAATTATATCTGTTACCGAATGAATTATATTACTTATGGTACTGTTTATGATAAATTAAACAAAGAATTTTGTAGAAATAAGTAGGTTTAATAAAGACCTTACAATCTTTTTTTATATAATTTTTAAATGCGCAACGTACAGAGTTGTATGAATGATTTAGAACGAATGAATAGGAATGAAGTACATTGAAGAATGAAAGTTTATGAATGAACAGCGAATGTGTCGTAGACATCCTCGCGGGCCTTGAAAGTTATAGATGAAGCTTTCAAGATCATTTATCCGTGTAGTTATCTGGAGAAGGCAGCAGACACAATCTGTTGATGGCTTTCCGTATGGTGCCGTGTGAGGTAGATACGTCAGCGACGAGACTCTTCCAAGGCGCCAGCATAGTGGAGGAGTCCTATCATCTTTAATCAGGACTAGGTCGTCTATCTTCAATTCTCGGCACCGCACCTTCCACTTCGTGCGCTGCTGGAGCTCCGTGATGTACTCTGTCGACCACCGCTTCCAAAAGTGCTGACGAGTTTGCTCTAATCGCTGAAAACGGTCAAGACGGTTTGTGCTATAGTCCAGCAGGTACGGCGGTGGTAAAGATGTCAGCGGCCTACCAATTATAAAGTGCCCCGGGGTGAGGGGAGATAGGTCTTGTGGTGAAGGACTTAACGGGCATAAGGGTCGGCTATTAAGTATCGCCTCGATCTGAGCAAACAACGAAGTCAGCTCCTCGAATGTCAAGTGAATATTTTTTAGTACTCTGTATAGGTGGAACTTTGCGGACTTGACCCCGGCTTCCCATAGACCACCAAAGTGAGGAGCGTATGCTGGTGAGAAGCGGAATTCAATGCCTTCGCGAGATGCAGAGTCAATAATAGAGTCACTATAGGACTTAAGAAATGAATTTACTTCTTTTGCTGCTGCAACAAAATTTCCACCATTGTCGCAGTAGATGACCTTTGGTTTACCCCTGCGGGCTATAAATCTTTTTAGTGTCAACACAAATGCATCCATTGTCAAGTCGCTGACTAATTCTAAATGAACACATTTGTACCGAAAGCAAACAAAAATACACAGGTAAATTTTAGTTATTTTACAGGCTCGTCCCTTGCGGTCCGTAATAAGAAATGGACCGGCAAAGTCGGTACCTATCGTGGAGAAAGGATAGTCAGCTTCAACGCGATCTGGAGGTAAGTTTCCCATAATGTTATCCATAGTGCGAGCATTGAAACGACGACAGATAACGCACTCGCGCGCTGCACGTCTAGCTAGGGCCCTGCCTCCTACAGGCCAATAGCGTTCCCTTATAGATGCCAGGAGATGCTGAGGACCGGCGTGCAACAAGCGTAGATGCTCCTGTTTGAATATTAGCTTTGTTAAATAATTACTGGAATGCAACAAAATAGGATGACGTTTGTCATACAGGTAAGTAGATGAATCGATGCGCCCTCCGACTCTAAGAATCCCATTTTCATCAAAAAATGGATTAAGAGACGCGAGCGCGGCTTTGGAATTTAAAGATTTACCCTTTTGTAGTAGTCCTAATTCTATAGGAAAGGAATCTTTCTGGGTTAACTTTATAGAGACATTGTGAGCGTTTTCTAACTCGGAAACTTGAAGTGGACCTTGTAATCTGTCCGACCTTTGTGTGACCTACAATTGTTAGCGAACCTTAAAACTATAGCTAGAACCCGAATAAGAATAGTTAAATTGGAATATTTTGCTAAACCTGCAGATAAGTCTGGCATGGAAGATGCCTCCTCCCCCTTTAAAATATGGTGGGTTTTAAGTTCTGGCAATTCTACAGATTCCGCAGTGTAGACGGTCCAGGAATCCTCGGATTCTAAAAGAAACGATGGACCATTCCACCATATAGAGAGATCTACCTGGTCTGGATCGACGCCACGCGAGACCAGATCAGCCGGGTTGATAGAAGTAGGAACATAACGCCAGTCTGTGGGGTTTGTTAGCTCATTTATAGCAGCTACTCTGTGGGCAACAAACGATTTAGTTTTACTAGAGTTGAGCCAACCTAACACAACCTTAGAGTCTGTCCAATACACCTGACGTTCAATAGAGCAACGTAATGCGGCTAAAACTGTAGCAGTTAGTTGAGCTCCTAACAGGGCAGCGCAGAGTTCGAGCCGTGGTATTGTCGTGAGTTTAATAGGTGCAACCCGTGATTTTGCACATACCAGGCTGACTTGTATAGCGCCGCTAGAAGAAACAGACCTCAAATATATACAACTGCCGTAGGCACGCTGCGAAGCATCACAAAAACAATGTATTTGTACAGAAGAGTTGCTGTCAATTAAAATGTATCTAGGAATCCTTAAAGAAGACAAACATGAAGATTTAGTAGAAAACTGTAACCAGGAAGACCTTATTTCTGGGGGAACAGGTTCATCCCAATCAACTTTGTGACTCCATAGCTCTTGTAGCATAATTTTAGGTTTAATCGTGAAAATAGACAGAAGACCAAGAGGATCGAATATTTTAAGTGTTGAGGAAAGTATAATTCTCTTTGTGACATTCTCAGAAGCCGCCATATCATGCTGAAAGTGAAGTTCATCCGAAGACGGCGTCCAACCTATACCTAGCGTACTAGTTGCATTACTAATCATGAGATTGCTACCTTCCAGGTTAGCGGAGTCTGCGAGTAGTTCAGGTAAGTTTGAACGGTATTTACGCAGATGAAAGCTTCCTTTTGCTAACTCAGAAGACACTGAAAGACGGATATGACGTAACTCCTCATCACTGCTTGCTCCGGTAAGTAGATCATCACAATATAGATCATTTTGTATTATAGTTTTGATTTTCTGATCTGAACACTCTTCACCTATCTGCCAAAGAGAACGAGTAGTAAGAAATGAGGCACTAGCGAACCCATAAGTAACCGTATTTAAACGAAGTGTCCTTAAAGGCTTATCCTCACTATCTCGCCATAGTATCAGTTGAAGATTGCGATCAGATTCTTTGAGGAGCACGCAGCGAAACATTTTCTCTATGTCTCCTGTTAAAACATACTTATGTTGTCTGAAACGAACTAATATATTAAACAATGGTTCTTGCACTACTGGTCCCACCATTTGTAAGTCGTTAACAGAAACACCAGAAGAAGTACGAGCCGAGGCGTCTAAAACAACGCGTAACTTAGTCGACTCGCTTTGTTCCCGTATCACTGGGTGGTGGGGCAAGAAATAGGCATTTAACGGTCTAGACTCCGGACATTCGGATAGGTGACCTAATGCTTCGTATTCGTTTATGAATTGACAGTATTGTTGTTTTAATTCTGGTTGTTTTCGGAAGCGAGCCTCTAAATTAAAAAAACTCTTTTTGGCTAGATTATAGGAATTGCCTAAACAATCTATGCTATCACGCAGTGGCAACCCTACGCAAAATTGACCATTACTAGAGCGAGTTGTGTTGGCGAGATAATGTTGCTCACACAATAATTCTTCACGACTCGGGGGTCTTTTTTGAGGAAAATTCTCAAGTTCCCAGAATCTGGACAACTCGTCATGTATATTACTAGAAGTGTCATCACTTGAGACAAAATTACACATGACTGAATTAATTTTATTTTCATTGAAACAAGGCAATGATCCCGTAACGAGCCATCCTAACTTTGACGCCTATACAAGTCAGCCTGGTATGTGCAAAATCACGGGTTGCACCTATTAAACTCACGACAATACCACGGCTCGAACTCTGCGCTGCCCTGTTAGGAGCTCAACTAACTGCTACAGTTTTAGCCGCATTACGTTGCTCTATTGAACGTCAGGTGTATTGGACAGACTCTAAGGTTGGAAAACTTTTAAAAACAGTTCAACACTTACCGATTCATGTTTTCCAACACCATACTACAAAAATCACCTTGAATTTAATTAATAAAACAATATTTAACGAAAAAAAACAAAACATTTACGCGAACTAAATGGCGACCGTAGTAACACTATTTTCCGAAATAAATATGACGCTCCCGACAGGATCCAAGGACCACCGGGGTGTTTTTTTTTCAAGCTTGTCTATTAAACTAAAAGGTGAAATAGGGATGCACCACTACAACACAGTTTAGTAACAAAAATATGGAAAAAGTAAGTACCCGCAAAATATACCCGAATGGGTATGGGTGCAGATACCAACACAAAAAAATACCCGTTTGGGCATTTTGGCAGACGACTGGCGTCTCATTAGTCCAATAACAGAGATCAAGGTAATTAATTGGGTACCTTTCCCTTCATTAAATCAATGTCGAGGCAGTCGGCTCGGTGCCATCGAGTCATTTAATGGATTACTGGTACGTAGGTACAAGTATTTGCAGAACAACCTAGGTATATGGAGGTATATGAAGTAATTGACCAATCACGCTCGCACAATCATTGTTATTACATTATCGACTAACGTTAAAGTGGATTAAATAACAATAGGCATGACTGAAGTTATAAATATTACTAAAGCATTATGTAATTTGAGTAACAATATAGGGTTTGATGATGATGACCCTATCTGGCTGGTTTCGGCTACAACGACAGCATTAATTGGCTCCTCAGAGTTTGAGAGCTCAAATTTGCAGCTCTGTCATGTGACTTAACCAAAAAACTCAGAGCAAATCAAATCAAATTTTCTTGGGTACCAAATATGAGGATTTACCATTAAACATTTTTTAAACGTGATTGGTAACATAAAAAAGTTAAATTAAACAAAATAATTACACTAAAACATAAAAGTTGCAAAAATTAAAAGAAAAAGAAGAAGTGTAATAACATAACTTGAATTAAAACGCTAGATTATTTGTTTATGTACGAGTATGAAAGTGAGTGAAAGGCGCAGATTTGTTTGTGAGCATATGTGTGAATGTGAGTGTAAGAGTGAAGATTTGAGTGAGTGGGAGATCTTTTTGAGTATGTGTATGAATGTGAGTTTAAACTCTTAACACAACCCACTCGGGTTGTTAACCTGTTTAAGATTTATTTTAACACATTTATTACTTTTTCAGCTTCGTCGTATGAAAGGTTCAGCAGCCATGAAATTAGTTAACTTTGATTTGACTCCGAGTGAGATTTCTAAAGTCGCACTTGTTAATCACCCCATTATAAACATGAGGGTGCAGAAAAAGTAGAAGCCTTTGGGCGTAGGTGGATTTAGCTGCAGGAGCAGGAATCCTGAACTTGCGTTTGGCCTGTAAAATACTTAGATCACTCCTTTTAAAAGTTCTGATGTGGGTCTTTGTTGTAATATTAAGAATGTACATTTTCTAACGCTCAGCAAGGAAGCCTCTGAGTATAAACTTTGTGTAGGAAAACGGTATGGCTTGAGTAATAGTGTTTTGAGGACCGCGCGTTGAGCTCTTTTGAGGGTTATAAGATGAGATTTTGCAGCTCCTCCCCAAATTACTATGCAATATTTTATCAGTGATTGACACAAAGCTATATGTTATGATGACAAGTTTATTTATTTCTACAGGTGCACAATCTCGTATCATTCTCATAACATAGATTTGCTTCCGTACGCGTTTTACAAGTTCCTTGATTTGAGGTTTGAATGACAGGTGCTGGTCGATGATAACTCCTAAGTATCATAATTCGTCTACTCTGCCAATATTACTGCATGAGCATTGGGTGCACATATTGTATGTGTTATGACAACCATCTCCGTGGTTTTTCAAACACCATGATGGTATTTTTGTAGCAAGTGTTTTTCTAAAAGTCGTTTATCTTTTTTATATTTAGTGTAAGCAAGTTCTTGTCTAGCCAATTCGCGATCTTGATCACCCCTGCGTCTGCTTTCCTATACACGTCCTCTTAATCGTTTCCGTGGAATAATATCACCGTGTCGTCTGCGTAACAAATTAGTTCAGCGTTTGGGATGGAAAGTTCTAGTATATCATTCATATATATTGTAAAACAGATTTATTGTAAAAAGGGTAGGATCAAAACTAATTTCCTGTTCTTCGCTGACTATATTTTCAACTCTGTCACATTGCCGTGTCCTACTCAAGTAACTACGAAACCAATCCAATGAGGTTCCCCTTAATCCAAACCTTTCAAGTTTTCTGAGGAGGATAGGAATAGAGATAGTGTCGAAAGCCTTAGCAAGGTCTAAGTATATTCCAAGACAACGCTCGACACCATCTGTATAAATATACGATATAAAGTACGTCAGCAGTTCGACCGCATCAGTTGTCGATTTTCCTTTTCTATACCCGTATTGTCTTTCTGACAGAAGTGAGTTTTTTTCTAGGTATACGAATATTCAATAGGTTACTATACGAATATTCATTAGTTTTTCCAAAACTTTTGATAAGATGCAAAGCAGGGAAATAGGTCTATAAAAATCCGGAGAGTTCTTTGGTCAGGCTTTGTGGATCGGGGACACCACTGCTACCTTCCACTGCTCGGGGAACATTCCTTCCGAAATACTCAAATTACATATGTAAGTAAAAGGTTCTAAAATAGTATTTCTTATCACTTTGACTAAAGAAGGTTTATTTCCAACCACTCCAGGTGCACTATCATGTTTGAGATTTCTTATAATGGAGTCCACCTCTGTTATATGTAGGCGTTGTGAACATTGAATCTACCAGTGATATTTTACAATCTACATTTGTTGTCAGTGTTTCTTCAGAAGTTGATAAATGCTGCAAAATCCGTTAAGACAAGATTTTGCCTATCGTAGTAAAGTGGTTGTTGCAGTGTCTAAGCGATTCTTTTGCAGTATTTTTGGCTTTTAGCAGATCGGCCGAGTCATTTCTTTTCTGCCTGGCAGAAATGAAATGCATAACGCTTTGTTTTGATATGGGACGCACCCACATTGTTCGTTGACAGTTCGGCCGGGTAGTAGCGTATTTTTAATTGTTTTGAATTTATAATTCAACATTATTATTCCGTTTATTTAGCTTTGTACACACTTTATATTTACATTTTTAAATATTTCTTTATAAAAAACAAATCATTAAAAAAAAACATTTAAAAATATAACAAAAATGGTTGTCCACCGGTGTCGGGAGCAGGGTCCAAGCTACCGGTGGTTAGGGCTCCAGAGACAGGAACCTCCTCACAATGCGATCCGTATCAAGGAGTACTGCCTTCTGTATCAGGCCCTTGATCCAACCGTGCAGTGACAGCCTCGACAGATGGTCGTCGAGGCTCTTGGCCATCAGGCCGTTGGCCGTAATGACAATCGGCACAATGATCGCCGAGTCCACATTCCACATGTCGACAACCTCGTGTGCTAAGTCGAGATACTTGATTTGTTTCTCTTTCTCAGCTTTCACGAGGTTCTCGTCATGCGGAATGGTGACATCGATTATCATTGTGCGGCGCGCTAATCGGTCTATCACCACTATATCTGGCTTATTAGCAACAATAGTCCTATCAGTGATGATAGACCGATCCCAGTACAACGTGACATGGTCATTTTCGAGAACTGGGTCGGGCACATACTTGTAATACGGTACCTCCGATTCCACTTATTATTATATACTTTATTGTACACCACAAAAATACAAACATACAGAACAATCATCAACATTCACTATTTATAGGAACACTATTTGTATGTTTTATTTATATGCAGGGAATACTGTGTAATTGTCAGGTAAAGTCATTATTTGCATGGGTTCTTTCGGGCTAAGCGCTAACAAGCCAATTTATTTGCTAGTATGTTACTATCTAGTGTCACAATGAAACTAATCACTTTATGTATTGGAGAATAAGGGAAACGACATTCCACTATAGCACGTAGTTTGATCTACACGAACAAACGATAACTCTCACTATATTTCTCCCAAACCAGTTTTACCACAAGTTAATAACTCAATTCCTCGATCCTTGGCCGATCTCTCCCGTACACGCCAAAAACTAGTGCCTAGTGTTACGTCAAGTTGATATCTGTCAAAGTCATTCGAAACCATGGCACTCGTCAGAACGAAATCCTCAAAAGTGCCTACACGGCGTCCTGACTATCGCAAGGCCGCGAGCATTTTACAATCCTTATATTGGCCCATCATATCTCACACACCAAAGAAAGCAACATCCAATTTGGATCCGCTCGTCCATTTCTGACAAAATCAAAAATCAAAATTTCTCTATTTAATTAGGCCATTAAGCGGCACTTTTGAACGTCGTTTTTTTTTTTATTTATTAGTAATAATAATTGATTCTACCGTCCATTCGGAAATGTCGCTTGTTATGGAGAAGAATGGACAAGAAACTCCACACTTACTCTTTAAAAAAAAAGTGTTTTACAAGTATTTGGTTATATTTTTCTTGTTGGAAAATACATATATGTGAGAAGGATATAAAAAAAAAACTTGCACATAAAAGCGTCTAGAGTAAAACAAACAATTAAAAATAGGACCGTTTTCCACCCCGAAGGGAAGAAAACGATTATTTCAGGTCTTGCCGAGGCTTGACCTTCGGAGATAACCTACCTTACCTAACTGTACTCACATGCGTCTACTTACGTCCTCTTATCTCTGAGCGTGTTCCAGGTGCGGGGGTGAGGCGCGGCGACGCGCCCGTCCCCCGCGCGGGTGGCGGCGGCTGGCGCGCTTTGGTAAAGCGCGCGTTCTCGTTAGTATCTTACTCCGACGAGCCGGCATGGGCTTGCTCCGGTCAAGCCTCGGCAAGACCTGAAATAATCGTTTTCTTCCCTTCGGGGTGGAAAACGGTCCTATTTCAGTTCTGTGCCTTCGGCTTGACCTTCGGAGACGTGTCTATTTTCTGCCGGCGCCTTCTAACAATAGCGTACTGTGACAGAAGTAGGTGTGAAATATCCTTGAAATAAAAGCCGAGCTCTATGTAAATCAAGACACTTTTATTTCCTTTAGGAATCTTAAATCTAGTACAAGTCTTTCATTCAAAAATCTTAGTTCTAACTTACAGCGTACAAACAATAAGTACAATTAACGGAAAAGAGTCTAATAAAACTCTATTATATAACGTGACAACAATACCTTAAGAAATAAAACATTAGGTATAGCACTAGACTTTATAACATACAAATAAAAATATCAATTACTTATGTGTATTAATTGTAATAGTGAGATCTGTCTCAACCTTTCAAATCTAAATTAAATCACAGGCAAAATTATCATTATAACAGCTGGTTAAACTGCGGAGAATGAATTATTAAGAACATTTAAGTTTTGGTTTCTAGGACGTTCTAGTGATTTGCAATAATGCTTAAAAAAATTCTTATGCTTAAAAAGAGGTCTGCTGCGTTCGGCAGAGGGCGACCGGTGGATAGGTCGACCAGACTCCTGCCGACGTCGCGTATCTGAAAGGGGGCTTCGAGAGCTCTTCGTTTCAGATCGCCCCTCCAAAAAACTGTTTCCCAGCGCGGAACCATCAGCAGATAGGTTCCCGAGGACTGGTTCAGATGTCGTAGCACTCTGGGTATTAGAGGTGGAGGTGGGAAGATCTATGCCAGTTTGTAATGCCAGGTCTGGCTGAATGCGTTGATGAACGCCGCCTGCGTGTCCCATGCTTCTATCGATACATACGTTGAGACTACTTTCGACCGATTGGTTGCGAACAGATCTAACTGAGGAATGCCCCACTTTAAAAACACTTTTGTCGTGACCTCGTCTACGACATGCCAGTCTGGAAGACTCTTTCCCCTCGACAAACAGTCGGCTATGGAATTGTAACGGCCTGGTAGGTAAAACGAATGGATAGTTACTCCTAAGCTTTCCGCTAGTAACAAGATCTTTTTGGTCTCCCCTAACAACACCATGGAACGTGTTCCTCCCTGATTTCTCAGGTACGATACCACCGTTTTGTTGTCGGATTGAATCATGATCGACTGCCCTGCTACGTCGTTGTGGCATTTCTGAAGAGCTATATATACTGTAAACAACTCCTTTCTGTTTATGTGCCAAGCAGCTTGGTCTCTCGTCCATTTTCCCAGCAGATGAAAATCGCCAATTTGAACGCCCCAGCCCTCGTCTGAAGCATCTATCGTAACAAAAATCGTAGGCTCTGGAACGAATATTGTCCCTGGCACTTTTACGTTGAGAGTCCACCAACGACAATCGTTGATAGCATGCGGTGGTAAGACCCGCAGCAGGTTGGGCTGGTTTTGAGGTAGTTTTAGACTGGAGCGTTGAATATATCTGGTGAACAGACGACCTAGAGGAGTCACCAGAGCTGCAAAACCTAGTCGGCCTATTAATGAAGTTCCTAACCGCCACGTCCATCGACCTTTCTTCAATACCTTCTCTAAATCTGTTAACAATCGAACTATTTTCTCTTCGGGAAGTCTTTTTTCGTTCATGTTTGTATCCCACACAATCCCTAGAAATTCTATATTTCTTGTAGCCTTCAGAACAGACTTTTCCAAATTTACACACCAACCGAGACTTTGCAGAAGACCCAGTGCATAGTCCATATGGCTCTTCAGTACATAAGGGTCCTGATGTGCCAACAGAAAATCGTCTAAGTATAATAGAACGCGTAGTTCCTTTGTTCTCATGAACCCTGCTACCCATTTGCTGACGCGAGAGAAAGCTAACGGTGCGCTGGATAGGCCGAAGGGGAGGGACGTCATCTGGAAGAGCTCGTTTGCATAGCCAAACGCAAGAAATCTTCGGTGGCTCATTTTTATTGGCACGTGAAAGTAGGCTTGACTTATATCTAGCTTCCCTAAGAAGTCGCCGGGCTGGAGAAAATCGGGGACCTGAGCCTGGTTTATCAGACGAAACTTTCGAGGGCTTAGATAATAATTCAGGCGACGAAGGTCGAAAATTTGGCGGAGCTTGCCGTTTGTCTTTGGAATTAAAAACATTCGCGACAGAAACCCAGTTTCGGAATGACATCTTTCGATTACGGCTTGGGCTAGAAGCTCTCTGAGCTCTTTGGACATCGTGTTCGATGGTCTTGTCGCGAATCTTCTTAAATTTTCTTGCAGGGGGATGCAAGGCGGTTTGGATACGAATGGTATTGTGTAACCTGAAATTATTTTTAGAATCGCGTTCGGGGCCCCAATTTTTTCCATTGTGACCGGAACGCGCACAGCTGTCTCCCTCGAAAACCGTCAATATGTACCACGGGACTTTCGGGACTTCTTGTCGCTTCCACCCCTACCCCTGCGTTGATTGTAGGTAAACGGCTTTTTGGCTGGCGGATTGCGGGGTGATGAGTGGTGAGAGGATGGGTGTTGGGGAGATGAGTGGTAGATAGCGGAGTAATGAGTAGATGATCGGGGGCGCCAAGTTGGTTTCTTGCCTTTAGATCTAGCAGATGGAGTCGGTTTACGAAAGGAATTCACGGCCTTTGCCGTAGTTCTTGGTGTATTAAAAACAGCTGTCACTCCCCCGTTATCTTTAACCAAAGAACTCAGCTGTTTTTCATCAAACAAATGTGTAGGTGAGGGAGGAATGTTGTGGAGCGCACCATTAAGAATCTCATTCCTCGTGGTAAATGTCTTACGACGAAGGTCGATTGTCTCGGACCGATGAGCGCACACGAACTGCAGAAGCTGGTCTGATACTGATTTGAACTTGGAATCCTCTGCCACTAACTGCCTCAATTCCGCGCTGGCACTCGGACACTTTTTAATTATAGCGTTCAAACTTTCAGCAAGGGCGTTGCATTGTAGCAACAATCCGTGCGTGATCGTGCTTAATATACCTTCCTGTTTTGTTACCCAGGGGGACGGTTGCGAGGCTAGAGTCTCCAGCTCAGGGTTGACTTTAAGCGCACTAAAGAACTGATGCCGCAAGCAAGTGTTTTTCTACCTCCTTATAACGAATCCGGCTCCAGCCTTCGGTGCCTAATCTTTGGCACTCAATGCCCTCACTCTTCAGCTGAGCTGACGGCTCAGGTATGAGGGGGTCCGCTTCTCTAGTTGTGGGTAGAAATTCGAGCTCGTCTCCCTTGACTTGCCAATCCAAAGCAGGTGCCCTCCATGAAGGAGAATCAGAAGTCTCCGAAACTGCGTCAGAATAGTGATTTTCCTTGTCAGACTCGGAGTCACACGGTTGTCGCTGCTCGAGCTTCTCCAAGAGAACAGAAAACATTCCTTCAACTCTTTGTTCTAGAGCCTCAATTCTAGCATCCTGCGATGTCGAGGGTAAGATTGAGTCGAGCTTGCGCCTACGTGCCAAAGGTTCATGGCTACGTGAAGTCGAAGCAAATGTACTCCTCCTCTTCCGACTAGTCTCTTCCGTTTCTGAGAGAGAACCGGAGAGAATTTTATCAGCTTCGGCCCTAGTGTGTAACAATGGTCGTAGTGCCTCGAATGATTGTTTAAAAAGCTCAGTGCGCACTGCAGAGCCTCGTATGCGGTTTGCAACAGCTGGTGGCCCGAGAATAAGGGCTCGCGTAAATGCCCAATCGAGCAGTTTCCATCGTATCTCTCGGTATCCCTTCTCCGAGAGGTGATCCGCCTCTGGTACAAATGCTCGGGCTAGTCTCACGGTAGGCAAGGCGTATACTAATTTGTTTAATACATTTGGTTCTATCTTCTCACCAAATACTTCCTCTTTAGTAGCCGTCGTCACTTCCCAGCGAGTCCAGCCGTCTGGAAGATGCTTCTGTGCTAAAATCTTCATTCGCTCCAAAATCTCCTCATCCTGCTCCGTTTCCGCATGCTCTTCCAGCAATTCACCAAGCGTCACAAGACTTACTTGTTGCGTCATCTGAAGCCAAGGCGAAGCGGTCAAGAAATACCCAAGCAGGTAGCAGGCAGGCAGTAACAAGTAGGTACTCAAGGGGTCAAAGCAAAATGATTTGACCCTTGACCCGTGGCTCATGGATTAAGCAAATTTGAGATACGTAGTCAAAAAATAAAATAAAAATATATATATTTTCGCGCCGCGCCGCTCAACTTTTGATGCGTGCGGCCCAATTTTCTGAGCTGCGCCGCCCATATTATGAGTCGCGCTGCCCAAATTGTGAGCCGCGCCACCCAAATTATGAGCCGCGCCGTCACATTTCCGGGCCGCGCCGCTCAATTTTTGGGCTATGGCTTTGACCAGACGGACTGTGGCAGAATCTCCGACATGTCCCACGACCGCAATTGCTGCGTCGCGATCAGGCCTACAGGTAAGTATATTGTGGATGGTATGTCCGACAATAACTACCTATACATATTTTGTGGATGGAATGTCCGACAAAAAGTAAGCCACTGGTAATGCCATAAAGCATGCTAAGATTGCAATATGTTGCAGTCAAAACAAATTTTATATTAACCCACACCTTTTAACTAAGCAACACAGAGACAAAAAGAAAACAATATAATGACTTACCCCAATATCTTGCGGTAAATCACTCACAAAACGTTACATCAACGTTAAAACACTAAACTTTTTCTATTGTTTTGATCGTAATTACTACGAAGATGAAACATACATGTGCGTACACTAGGTAAAAGTAAGCGTACTAACGAGAACGCGCGCTTTACCAAAGCGCGCCAGCCGCCGCCCCAAGCGCGGGGGACGGGCGCGTCGCCGCGCCTCACCCCCGCACCTGGAACACGCTCAGAGATAAGAGGACGTAAGTAGACGCATGTGAGTACAGTTAGGTAAGGTAGGTTATCTCCGAAGGTCAAGCCGAAGGCACAGAACTGAAATAGGTAATTAAAAACAGGCCGAGGCAGCTAAGTTATGCCCAATCCCAACTGATGGCGCCCGTTCACGAACATGACACATGGATCGGCATCACAAAGCTCAACCATCATGAAGGGAACCGAATGATCCAACACATGTGCCACCATCAGTGAGACATTAGAGAGAGCATGGCACACTATCAACTGCCAGGGAACACTGATGCCTACGAACGACACATAGGTATAGTAAATTATAGATTTACAGTTACTACACAGTACTCACATATTGTTCTGTGTAATACTAAAATAGACTGAGTTTATACAACACAAATATATTCATACAGTCTTCAGCAAGTCCAGCAATACTTCAGAAATTTTCTGCTTATTACTTGTTTTTGTGCCCTGGTGGCTGTGGAGCAGGATTAGCGTTGAGCCAAGCATTTTTATCAGCGATGTAATCCCCAAACTTATAATATGCCTGCCTGTATAGTGTGCGTTTTATACAAGTTTAGAATTTTGCCTCAATCAGTTCTAGAATGTGGGGAGGTATTTTATTGTAACATTTTATACAGTATCCCATAAAAGATGACGCTACTTTAACCAGCCTGAAACCTGGTTGAATTAATTGGTCCCTATTTCTAGTAACATAATTATGTCTATCTCTATTTTTACCAAAAAGATATAAATTCTTTCTAACGTACATGATTTTTTTAATATATTGACAAGGTACCGTCATGATGTAATTGTCCTTATACACTTCTCTTAGAGAATCGCGCCGGCGAAGATTGTATATCGCTTTGATGGCTCGTTTTTGCAGAATAAAAATTGACTGTATGTCTGCAGCCTTTCCCCATAGTAATATACCGTATGACATTATACTATGAAACTAACTAAAATAGACCAGCCTCGCGGTATCTACATCAGTAAATTGACGATTTTTTCTTACAGCATAAGCTGCCGAACTTAACCGCCCCGCATGTGATATTAAATGAGGACCCCATTGTAACCTTGAGTCTAGCGTGATCCCCAGGAAAACCGTTTTGTCGATTTTGATTCTAGCTTTTCGTTATTTAATATAATGTCACAGTCATAACTTTTGACATTCGGCAAGGCAAATTTTACACACCTTGTTATTTTAGCATTTAAAACTAAATTATTAGTAGTGAACCAATTTTGAACTTGCCGCAATGCATTATTTACGTCGGAAACGTTACTCGTACGTCTATTTATCTTAAAAATCAAAGAAGTGTCATCAGCAAATAACACCATGTTTAGTTTGTTTTTCAATAGATGGGCTAAATTGTTAATGTATACTAAAAATAAGAAATAAACTAGAAATGAGCCCTGGGCTACCCCATTTTCACGTTCAACCCCGACGAATTGACACCATTTATTTGAACTAATTGATGTATATCATTCAAATAGGATTTTACTAAAGTTAATGCTGATTGGCCTAGTCCGTAATGCTCAAGTTTCAAAAGCTATGTTTCATGATCAACGCAATCAAACGCCTTCGACAGTTCGCAGAAGTTACCTATGGCATATAGTCCATCCTCCCACGCATCAAAGATCAGTTTTAATAAGGTGACACCAGCGTCGGTTGTACCGTTGTACGTTGTACATTGGTCAATTGGTGAAACCATACTGTTTGTCGTGTAGGTTGTTATTCGTATTAAAATGAATGAGCATTTGATTTAGCATTATCTTTTCAAATACCTTGCTGAAAACCGGCAACACGGATACTGGTCTATAATTATTTGTGACTTTACTGTCCCCGGATATAAAAAGTGATATAACGTTACGTTATGTTTCATTAGATCCGACACAAATTAAAAATAAAGCAAGGTACGGCGCTATAGTCTGAATAATGGAGGTACAAACTTTGATGGACATTCCCCATAGATCTTCGGTCAGTTTCATCTGTATTTGCTTAAAAGCTTTTATTACTGTTATTCGTTTTATTTGTGAAAAATAAAATTTTGTTGGACAGGCTGAAACATTAGCGTGTAATAAACCAGAAGCGAGCAACGACGAAGAATTTAAGGTTTCAGTAGTTAAAATTGGGATGCTGCTAAAGAAATTTACAAATTCTTGTGCAACTTCTTTGTTATCTCTAATTTATTCTATTCTATTCTATTCTATTCTATTCTATTCTATTCTATTCTATTCTATTCTATTCTATTCTATTCTATTCTATTCTATTCTATTCTATTCTATTCTATTCTATTCTATTCTATTCTATTCTATTCTATTCTATTCTATTCTATTCTATTCTATTCTATTCTATTCTATTCTATTCTATTCTATTCTATTCTATTCTATTCTATTCTATTCTATTCTATTCTATTCTATTCTATTCTATTCTATTCTATTCTATTCTATTCTATTCTATTCTATTCTATTCTATTCTATTCTATTCTATTCTATTCTATTCTATTCTATTCTATTCTATTCTATTCTATTCTATTCTATTCTATTCTATTCTATTCTATTCTATTCTATGCTATTCTATTCTATTCTATTCTATTCTATTATAATTTTCCAAACCGTCTTAATTTAATTTCTGCGAATTTAACGTTTTTGCTTATGTATAAAGCCTTAGCTAGTTTGCACGTATGTTTAAAAGTTCTTGAGAAGGTAGCAACATATTTATAAAAAGTTTCAGTGTTAATATAAGGCTTAAGGCCATACAGCTCGTAAAGTCTTTCCCTACTTTTTTTGATTCCTTTAGTCGCCCAGTCACTGAATAAAAACTTAGGGAATATAGTTTTAGTGTTCTACTTAAAAGTATTAATGAATTCTGTTTGAACCATTGAGAAAACTTTGTATAAAATATTACCATCGTTCACTGTGAGGTCCTGATAACTTAACTTACTGCTTAAAGTGCTGTTAAATTTATTTAATTTACCGGATGTTATTGGTCTGGATTGAATCTGCACTTGTTGTATTGGATGTTGGACAGTGCCCACAATGATCTGAAGGCAGACAATTCATAATGGCTTTGTTTAAGTAGTCGCAGCAACAAAAAATATTATCAATACATGTAGCAGTTGTCACAGTTGTTCGGGTTGGTTCCTCAAACACATGTGAGAAATTAAATGTTTTGAAGAGATTTAATTGTCTGCTGCTATCTGTATTATTTTCTAATATATTTATATTAAAGTCACCACAGATTAAAATTAGTTTATTATCAATTGTAAGTTTTGCCAAAACATATCCATCACTGATTCAAATATACAGTAGTTTTTATAATTGGGGGTCTGTAAACGCACACTATAACATGCTTATCCAGCTTAACACAGGACAGTTCAACACTATGTTCAACTGATAGATCTACAATATCTTAACGAAATTTTTTTTTAAATACGTGGCGTCTCACAGTTCGACAAAAGTGGCCGTCTTCTGCTTAACCGGGCTACCCTGTGGAGACTAATCTCTTAGCCTCCGGCCAGGCTTCAAAATACTAAACCTAAAGCGATAGCGCTGAGGACTACACCAGTTGGGGTCGGACCTCGGCTCAGGGCGTCGCTGGGGGGAAGGCTAAGGCCGCATCTAATAAAGTGATTCTACCATCCGTTCGGAAAAGCCTACGTGGAGAAGAACGGACAAGAAACTCCAATGAATATCTAACTGGCATTTAACTATGGCTCAGCATTACGCGGGCTGGCTTATATGAATCGACAAGGATTACGCGACGAGCCTCTGCGGCGAGGACGGAACGAATACGGTCGTTTGTATCTAAGTTTGTATGGACAGAGAGTTCGTACTATTTACGAACCCATAAACCGTCCTTTTAGATAAGGTTATCGAGCTCATTAGTTATGGACTCATACCTCGAAAAGAGGCGGGCGCATGAAACGGGGGTGAGTGGGCCTGAATTCCGAATCTCTGTATCCAGAGCTCGGGCCTGAGGGGTCATCCAAATGGAATACGCACTGATTATATTTTCAGCGACGCACGGTTATGGCTTTGGCCCGGAGGGGGCGACAGGGGGCTGGCACTTAGCGGCAGGGGTGGTGGAAGCCACCTTCTGGCTTTGTGCGGTCATAGGGGCAGCGGGGGGGCATTGGGTTGGCGATTAAGATTGGCGCTGCGATGGGAGTGGCCATCAGCGCTGGTATGGGCTAGGAGTGAGACTGAGGGGCCACACTTTGGTGGTTCAGTTTACCCCAGGGTGAAGTCCTCTGAGGGGCTAATCGAGGGGGGGGGTTGGGATGTAAGGGATACGCACGCTTGGCGCGCGGCGTGAAGTTTACCCATTTTAGGCGCTACCTTAGGGGCTTTTGGGCAACCCCGGTAATTAGCCGGGTGCCCGACTTGGCCACAGAGCACGCAGCTGGGAGGCTCCGTGGATTCCGCGCGGTTTTTGGGACGGGGACAGTCTTTAGTGCCATGCTCACCCATGCACTTAACGCACCTGGGAGTCGCATAGCAATTGGTCTGAGAGTGACCATACATTTGGCAGTTTTGACACTGGCCAAGGAGATGGGGGCGGAGTTTTCGATGGAAATGACAGACAAATTGCAAACAGTCTTGACATGGAAAATGGGATTGTGACCCTCAGTGGGGAAGCACACGACCAAAAAAATGTCGTAGAGTTCCCCGCCTCTTGCTTAATGCAATCGGTGGACCTCTGAAACAGGGACTTTCTGCGCTATTAAATCCTTGCGGATTTCTTCCGTAGGGATTTCGGAACGCGCTTGATCACGACTCTGATGGACTTTTCCTCCGGGAGGGAGTAAGTATGGAAAGAAACATTCCGGTCTTTTAGGAAGCGAGTTAAATCTCGGTAATCACGAGACGTGGGTATCTGAATTCTGATGCCCTGTTGGCATGCAGTGGCCTTGGTGAAATTAATTTTGCACTCTACACAGGCGCTGGAAATGTCACTCCATTTCGCTTTATCTTGAAGATAAATGGGTGGAGGGGAAGGGGGCTTCCTAGTGGTATTTGTTATTACCATAGGGCTGGGCGGGCGGTTTATCCGCTGAGAAGGACTAGCGGGGGCGGGGGCGGGGGAGGGTTGCCTGTTGGGCAGAACTGACTGGGGAGAGGTTTTAGCTACTGCCTTATTGGCCTTGGTAGCATTAGAGGGACTCTTCCTCTTCTTCCTCTTACCTCCAGAATGGACTATGCAATCTCTATCTGAGTCAGAAGAAGAGGACATGGTGGCATAGTCCTCTGACAAGTCGGGGATATTGGGGTCTACTGGGGGATTACCAGTGATAGAATCGATGTGGTCAGCTACTGCTGCCCATTCAGTGCTGAGGGCTGTGTCCATTTCGATGGGAGAGTCATGCTCATCATCGACCAATGATTTGGATTTGGACTTAGTCTCGGAATGAATAGAGGCTACCCACTCTTTATACTTCTTATATTGAAGTCGAGCGGACATCCTACGAGGTGGAGGCTTAGCAGCCGAAGTCTGGGGCTTAAGAGGGCTATGGTCTCTCTCGGAGGGATTAGAACCTATCTTAGTGGTCTGAACTTCGCCCTGTGAAAGGGTGGGTGATCTATGCCCGGAAGTGGTCTTGTCGGGTGGGGAGGGTGACCTTGGTGAGTCCTTTTCCACGCATGACACAGGGGCCGTGCTAGGTTCAGGGGCCTCGGTCGGGACCGAATCGGGCAAAATGGCATCTGTTCATATCCCAAAGGGAGTACCGAATCTTATACGGAAATGGCAGTCTTGTGCAAGCCTTTCCCTAATGAGCTTGATAGCCGCCTGTACATGTACTGTAGGTAGGGCATGACTTACGTCAGAAGCGGGCGGGGGAGCACCGTAGGGGTCCCATTTGGCCAGAGAGGCAAGAATGATTATAAACCTCGACTGATTTTCTTGGTAGGGACTGGGATCGTCCGACATCAAGTTCTTGACGAGCTCTATCAACAACTCTACAGGATGCATTGTTGTCGAATAGAACCAGTACAAAGAGAAAAAAGAACAAAATAGATAAGATAAGATATTGTAAATAATACCCTTTCCCATCTATCTATTAGGGACTGATAGCAATAGTCCCCGGGTGGGTGGGCCCGGGGATGTGTGAAAGCCTACCCTCCCAGCTGGGTTAGATTGGGAGGTGTGTTCCTGGTGAGCTTTAAGCTTGTTATCCTGCCACCAAACTTATTGGGTGGAAGGGGTCCTAGGGTACCGGTGAACCCACCGAAGGTGGGCCACCCTCCTTTTGTGTACCGAAAGTCTGGCACGTCGGGGTAGAAACACCCGACCGTGCCAGATGAACGCTGTGGGGCAGAAGCAGGGGTTGACTAGGCTATCTACCAAGGTCAACTACCCTGCACCCGACTCCTTCTAACTGCCGTGTCCTGAAGGGACTTGGCGAGTGGGTGGGTCACCACTCCACTTGGTTTCGGTAACACCGTTAGGTATCCACCAAGGACCACTAAGTCGTGGGTTTAACCCGGAAGGGGCAAAAAAGATGTCCCTACTAGCAACCGAAGTTACTGGTAGTGACACCTGTAGGCGGTGCGCGGAGACGCGGCGACCGCAGTGACGTCATGCAGTGGCGCGACGACTCGCAGAGTAGGGCGCGGCGGGGCGCGCGGTGGGGAGAGCGGCAAGCAGCAAGACGACCACGCCGCGGCGATGGCAGGCGAAGAGTGATTTTACGAAGTTTTGATTTAATATCATTTTTATTTAATATAAGTGAACCTCCACGCAACATAATATTTCTGTTAAAACAGTTGCCCACTGTATAATTTTTATAATTAATAAGCATTGAATAATCTTTCAGCCAATACTCAGTAAAACAAATAATATCAAACATTGTCTTTTCTAAAATCATTTCTATTTCCAATTGCTTCGCCTAAAACACATGACATGCATACTCTTCGATATCATACGGTGTAGACCAGGTGCACAAGATCCTTGAGATCAACCAACAACTCATCATACCATGTGTGGAACGGGCTGAGGTCAAAAGCCTGAAGCATTGATTTAAAACAAACCATTTTCAGGCACTTTTCAACTAAACTAATATTTACCGGCTTTAGTGAAAATGATAATTATGAGAATTTAGTTATTTTCATTATTTTAAACTATTATAGTAACTCTATTATTGTAAACTCTCCAAATTTAATTGAGCAAGAAGTAAACCTTTCAATAAGCTTTCAAACCATCATGACTAAACTTTATCGTTGAGGAATGTTTTTCAGTCACTCCTTATGATACAAATAAGATTATGTTCTGACTGAATACGCGTCACACTAACTCTTCACTTATTTGAAGTTTCCCGCTACTAACTATCTTTCAGTAGGTAATTTCACTGATCACATGTTGTTCGATTTTTTATTTCACTAGTCTCCTAAATAACTAGCCCTTATATCCCACGATCTGATATAGGGAATACTGTGTAATTGTCAGGTAAAGCCATTATTTGCATGGGTTCTTTCGGGCTAAGCGCTAACAAGCAAGCTTGGATAAAATTTCCATTATGGGCCGTTGATATGGAAGTTCATTTTTTTTTTATAGGTTGTACTCATAAATAGAAAGCTTTTTACAAATTTTCAAAACTCGGAAGTTTTATGTTTTTTTGTATGTTTTTCGTGAGGTAAAAATATGAGAATTAGTCCAGGAGCGAGCAAAGCGAGCTCGGGAGCTTAGGGCACCCCGACACGAACAGGTTAGGTTCGAAGAGATGACGGGAGCTGAAGTGAGCGAGCAAAGCGAGTGAACTCAGCTCCCGTCATCTTCTTCGTGTTAGGTTACTTTAGACCCTTCAGACAGAAATAGGAGCCCCGCACAGCGGGGCTCCGTCGACATTGTTGTTAAATAGTCATTGTAAAAACTTTAACCATGAATATCTCCTTAACCATGGGTTCCGCGGGGTTGGGATGGTACAGTGGGGTAGCCCCACTACCCCCCACTTCCCTACCCCCCTTCCCGCCCTAAAAATCGATGGACTTTGATAGAATTTTTAATTCTAACCTAAAAACTTTAACCATGGATATCTCCATAACCATGGGTCTCCGAGTGGTGGGGATGGTAAAGGGGGTAAGTAATCCCACCCCCCACCCTACCCCCTGCCCCCCGCGCCATAAATCAGCGGCCCATAAAGGAAATTTTAACCACTTTCACTACAACGAACAAACGGTAACTTTCACTATATTTCTCCCAGTCCAGTTTTAACACAAATTAATAACACAACTCTTCGATCCTTGACCGATCTCTCCCGTACGCGCCACAAACTAGTGCCTAGTGTCACGTCAAGTTGACATCTGTGAAAGTCATTCGGAAACATGGCACTCGTCAGAACGAAATCCTCAGAGGTGCCTACGTATAGTTTAGTTATTTAGGTACTGTAGAAGGCGTAGACAGAGGTTATATAAATAAATTACCAAATTACTTTTATAGTTTATATATTTCGTAAGAATTTACAATATGCCTGCCTTCTGGGCGGCTACACTAGAATTGACCATCAAAAACATATTCACTTATTTTCTATTCGAAATTCATTTACCTTTCAAGTAATACCAATTGCCAGCATTTTTACAGGCAAGTAGGTTGCCTTCTAGTTAAGCAGAGTCCTCACATGAGCTACGCCCCTACGAATAGACGCGCAGAATCATATGAAGTGCTTCTATTCTATGTCTTGAAAGGTTACATGAATCCTACCTTACCCTAACCCGAGCATTTACCTAATAGGGAAATCACATTTACAATTGAGGTACGACCCTTAAAAGGGGAAGGCTTAATCATGACAAACGAGTTATCGGACGCCCCGATATGTGCTTTTAACTTCAGTTGACGTGCACATACGCACTAACAAATCAACGCCGTCATGCTTGAACCTCCTTGACCAAAACCCTAAAAAAGGAACAAGGCGTCCTCCCAACACAAGAATGATGCGTCAACTCACATCGACCCGGATGGGGTTTAATCTCAAAAATTCAAATAAGACACAATTTTTCGATCTCGTGCGTTTATCAGGCCAGAGAAGGAAAGGCTGGATCGCATCGAATTTCTAATCCTATTCATAGAGCTTGCACCAGGGTTTATTATTATAAATGCATTTATTTTTTTAAACATCAGACATAAACTGGACCAATGATGTCAACTCGACATCCTTTGCAAAGGCTATGCCCCGTTAGCAAAGTCGGTTTCAGTTATGACTATTACTTTAAGAAACCCCTGGGTTATACTATTACCCTGGCTTGTGCCTATGCCTTAATCGCATAACCAAAAAACATTTCTTCGATGCGTGGCCAACGTTGCCAGCCTCTTCTTCCCCCTGCGGCTCACAACTCATCAGCACATCATCAGCACATGCAACGGAAAGAACTAATTTAATTATATATATCGATACTATTTGAGAATATCGATAAGAAAACTATCGATACATTTTTTCCTACTTTCCCATCCCTATTAATTTCAATATGTCAAATTTGATAGTTGTCATTCATATATTTTTTTTTCTTTTAATTGACAACAGGCTTCTTCCTATATGGAAACCTAACTAACCGTAACCTATTCTTATCTATTTAAACCTATCTCATAATTTACTCTAACATTAAAAGGTTTTAATCTATTTATATGTACAATGTCCCTAAATTGTTTTTTTTTTTTTTTATAAATACATAATTTACATCATATGATCTAACTATTCGGTATGGGCCTTTATACAACCTACATAGTTTTATACTTCTATTTGTGGTCCGGCCTAACTAATCTGTGGCTGGCGCATAGAGTAAAATTAAATTTAATTATGGTGTGAACACTGTGCTTTATTTTGTTGTCTATGGCACTATATGTCAAACCAATTCTTATAATGAAAACTATGCTTTACTTTTGACAAGGTTTTGACACTGTCCTTTTTTGTATTATCTGTGGGACTACGTGTCAAACCATTTCTTACAATGACATCTATGCTTTCCAAGCATTTATTCGCCGTAGGGGCTTAAAAGACTTTTCTATTATTTTTTTACTGTTTCTGACTTAGTCCTTATGGATTTGTATTTGGACTTCGTCAGTAATTTCAAAAGCTAATCCTATTTAGTAAATAAAGACAAGGCAGAGGAATATTTAATTTCATAAAAACATATACAGATAAATAATTCAAACAATCATTCGCATTTAATTTCATTCGATGCCCAGCGCGCATCGCAAATTCCTTACCGTATTCATTTGCACGACATGAAAAGAAAACATTGGTTAAACACACAAAATATAAGACACAACATTAAATAAATTAGTTTGCATAAATACATTATTTACAAAACTTTATACCTAATCTTCTTTCTATAAAATTTCCATAATTTGCATTTTACGAGTTCGAATTGCTTTATGTATTCGCAATGCAAAAATCTTTGTACAATGTTACATCTCAGGCAAATATGAAATGAATTTTTCCTTGCAACGATCATAGTAATCTTACTTGAACCAAACCTTGCTCCCCAAGAAGTTTTATTAAAAATTATTTTGTATTTAATTCGAATCATTTTTTTATTGATCGCCTTCTTTGAATTTATGTTGGCGCAATAATAAATCTTACTAAAGACTCTTTTGAATTTCCTATGGATCTCTTTCGGTTTATTTCGAGCATTTTTTTTCTTAATAGCTGTCAACTTCTTTCTTTTCAAAATGACTTTTATGAAATTTTGTTTTAAGTCAGATTGAGAAATTTCAATATTATTTTCAATTTTACGGTTAAAATCAATTGGATTAACGTGCATGTTAACATCGGATACATATTGGTGTCCTGATGGAACCACAACTAGTTGTTCCGACAAAATCTCATCACTGTTCTCTGCAAGACAAATGGAATTAGTGGAGTCAATTGGACTGGACCGATACATCACAATACCCGCGTCCGCGCACTCGCTGTTAGATAGGGAGTCCAACTCGTCGTCAGCCGGGCCGTCCGCACGCTCGTCCTGGAACACAGACTCCACCTCCAACTGGACATCGACGGGGCCGTCATCTCCGCAGGTCTGGTCACCATCGTCCTCGAACATGCAGCTCCTTCCGTCGGTGTGATCGCTATCGCCATCAACTGCGTCGCCTTCTCCGTCAACGTGGTCAACGCTTTTTTCACTGCACTGTATATTGTTTTGTGTTTGTTCGTCCTTAATCAGGATACTAGAAAATAAATGTGCATTAACATCCTCACACAATACATCAGGTTGTTTTTTATCTGCTTTTATTTCAGCGATTATTATGCGCTGTTCGCAATAACGACATCTGCGGTGAAATATAGAGAATTCACTCCTCAAGCGATCGCATAACACTTCAAAGTCCATGTCATATTTAAAAATCATACGGTAAAAATAATATGCAGCCCCCTGCAGGAATCCTCCCAAGATCAGGCTGTAGTCGCTCTCTCTCCATTCATTTATTTCGGCCACCGACTTGAATTCGGTTAAAAATTCCTCTAGACAATACCCGTTCGTTCCCGTGTAGTAATCATTCATCATGCTAGCCTTTATGCTCAATTACACTAAATAATAAAACCACTTAGCTTTACTCCGACTCTTCCTTATATTTCCATCCGCTTAAGGGAGGGAATGAGAGGTAACAACCCTCTCTGTAAAAACTTATCTCGCTTTATGTACGCCGATAGGGCTTCGTGCACTGTTTATCGCCATGCACACGCAAACTTCCGTCTTTTAACACTTTCAACGTTTTTCACTCACTTACTACGTATACTGTACGCCGTATACACGCATATTTATTTTTATATCTTTTTTATCTTCTGGGATTCTGTACCCGGAGCATCCACCAAATGTAGAAGGCGTAGACAGAGGTTATATAAATAAATTACCAAATTACTTTTATAGTTTATATATTTCGTAAGAATTTACAATATGCCTGCCTTCTGGGCGGCTACACTAGATTTGACCATCAAAAACATATTCACTTATTTTCTATTCGAAATTCATTTACCTTTCAAGTAATACCAATTGCCAGCATTTTTACAGGCAAGTAGGTTGCCTTCTAGTTAAGCAGAGTCCTCACAGTACACTGTTTACAAAGAGCTTAATCAATATGAGGGTTTTCTTATTTAGAGTGCTGAGTGAATTTGAGCCACTTTTTTGTTCACAGCACTAGATTTTCAGAGGTAATTTGATATGGAGGATATTGATTTTGATATTTTTGTAGAAATAACTTTGAGTTTATATTTAATTACAATAAAACTACACGATGAACTTGTTTACTTGGCGATCGCAGCACCTACCCTCACGCCCAAACCAGACATGTCATAACACCGTTGACGACTTGATAAATAGTAGCTGTCGGTGGTCTAGATTTGAGGTCTTCGCGATTCTGGTCCCATTCCAACGTCCTTCTATCCTCAAAGACCTGCACCTGCCGCTGCACACAACGTCTCCAAACGCAAATTTTGTGCCTGATTCATTCGAAAGTGTGGGGTAAAGGACGCCTCTCTTCATGTGCCTATTATGAACTTCCTTGAAGTGTAGGAACTGCCCGCCACGCTTCCGTTTTCCTTCCTAGAGTTCAGAATCATCAGGTAGACTTCTTTGCTCGCCTTATGATGTTTGTGTTTCTAACACGATCTGACCATCTGATAATAAATAAATTAATTTCTATGTATTATGTAGGTAATTAGTTCATATCTGTTGGTTCGATTTTTTATGGATGTAAGAATGATTGCGAGTTGCATAGACTGTGTTTGTGGGTTGATGTTGTGTCATATCTCATGGGGTGCCGCAACGGTGATCCACTTTTATTCTGTCATTTGTTTTGTTTTAGATTTTCGATACAGAAAGGTCAAAGTTAAAGTAACAGACGAATCCGGACAAAATTCTAATTATTTAATGAATGTGATTAACTAATACGAGTTTTATTAACTCTGAAATTATTGGTACTTCATACTTTAGTTTTTTTTTTCTCCTGAATGTATATTTCGCAACATTTTTGTGATTTTTTGACTGTTGTGTTAGTACATTTTATAAAAGCAAAAACAATGGATTGGTAAAATGAAACATCGCTTAATTATTCCCTTGGATAAGATCAAAAGTTTGTGACAGAGTTTAACTTTCCCCGAGTAACGCTTTGGAAACTATATATTTGTAGCAATATGTTTCATGTTTTGCGGTAGGTCTTTATCTACTGATGGTTAATGTATTCTCATAATACGTCACTGTATTTCCCGGAATTGTAGATCTATTATTAAATAAATATTAAGATAACTGCCTCGTTGGTCTCAGTCGCGTCAAGTTCTTTCAACATAAGTACCAACTTTGTAATTCATGTAATATTAAGATGCTACATTATTGATAATGGAAGCGATCCAATTTTGTTCTCTGGTGTAAATTTCTCATTTCAGTAGAAGATAGATCGGTTTTGAAATGAGGTCAATATTGTACTGGGCAGAAACGAGATTAGATAAAAAAATGTTGTAGAATGAAAGCCTGAACACTACCCTATTTTTCAAGCCTTAGAGTGGTTACGCACTGCATCCAATCCGAATCCGAGAAATTTTGGTTCGAAGTACCCGTAGTACTTCATGTAGAGGAAGTTACGCACTGTATCCAAATTCCGTCCGTCTGAAATCAGATCATTTCCAATTCGTAAGAAATACGGATCTCGGATTCGGGTAAAAATTGGATACAGTGCATAAACACCCTTATTGCTTTCGTGTGTATAGATTTACTGTCCAAAAAGATAGACACAATTACAGAGCTTTCAGACACCTTTTTCTTAGAACTTTTAAGTTAGTTTCTAACTCAATTGCGAAACAGAAAATTGGCACTTCACTAAAAGTTGTGTATTTTTCTAACAGAACACTTCGTAAATCGATTCTCTAAAGAGTTTAGCCCTAAAACTTGGCGAATCTTTAAGTTGCAATAAAGTTATACCTATATTTAAATATCATAATATTCTGGTCCGTACGTGCATGGATAACCATCCACTGGATACCAAGACCTTCGTGTCTCGTAAACTACTTTAGGCCATTGGATACTAAGACTGCCGTGCCTCGGAAACTACGTTAGCCATGGGAAACCAAGACCTCCGTGCCTCGGAAACTACGTTAGACCATTGGATACAACCCCTCCGTGCCTCGGAAACTACGTTATACCATTGGATACCAAGACCTCCGTGCTTCGGAAACTACGTTAGACCATTAGATACCAAGACCGCCGTGCCTCGGAAACTATGTTAGGCTATTGGTCCCGGCTGTCATTTATAGATCTTTAATAGTCGTTACGAGAAGAAAATCTGAAACCTGTCTTGCCAAGGAGTGTCGTGTTACCCAGTTACTGAGTTGCGTAAGTCAGATAGGCAGTCACTTTTTGTAAAATACTTGTATTCAGTGTGCTTATTCCGAGTTTTTTAAAGTGCTCGATCGTGATAACGTAATCACTCTCATAGGTCAATTTGTATATAAAAAGAGGGTTTCCTTACTGTAACCAGACGGTGCTTATCTAGTTTCAATGCAAATTGAAGTTTACGTTAACGCGAATAAGCGTGAGTAAAAACTCACACTAAGCCCACAGCTGCGTACGGTTACGATTTCAAGAAAGTTGTGAAAAGCGTAGGCAGATAGATTAACTTCTATATTATAACAAGCTTCTGCCAGCGACTTTGCCCGCGTAAATGTCATAATTATCCCGAGGGAACATATTTCTGCGTTAAAAAGTATTATATGTGCTATTCCTGACTTTGATCTATCTCCGTGCCGAATACCATCCAGATCTGTCTAGCCGTTTGAGAGTGAAGAAGTAACAAACACACACACAAACTTTCGCCTTTATAATATTAGTGTGATATTCAACTTTGATATGAGTATTTTATAAGCTAAATGGCAAAAGTTCCATCAATATTTCAGTTTTCGTAAGTTAAATACCAAATATTAATTGATATTCCCCTTTCTATTTGGTAGGTACTCTGCATGCAGCTTTCAACGAAATAAAGCCTACGTATGATTACATTGATTAGTGTATTATGTTATCATATTAAATTGAATAAAATATCAGCAATACATTAATCTCATTTGGAGAAATTGCTGAGCATCCTACTAGTAATATGTGTGAAAGTTTGTATTTTTGTGTCTAAAATAAGCAAAAAGGCTGAACGGAATTGGATAACATTTTGCACAGAGTTACTTCAACACCTCAATCTATATCTATAAAAGCGAAAGGTGACTGACTGACTCACTGACTGACTGATCAATCAACGCAAAGCCAAAACTGCTACGCCTAGAAGCATGAAATTTGGCAGAAAGTTTCCTCAAGTGACGTAAGTATGCACTAAGAAAGGATTTTTGGAAATTCCACACCTAAGGGGGTAAAAAGGGGGTTGAAAGTTTGTATGAACAATCTAATTCCTTCGGCCAAAATTCTTGAAACTTAGTAAAATTGTATTCTAATTAAATGTTAAGGATTGACACTATTAGTTTTTCGATACTACCCCCAAATGATGATTTAGGGGGTGTTGAAGTTTGTGTGGAAAAATCTGATTTTTTGGGTCAATAAACTTGAAACTTGCCACAAATACTTACCTGAATGAATAATAAAGGTTGCTATTATTATTTTTTGAAATTACCCCTAAAAGACGATTAAGAGGACGTTATTTTTTTTTAAGAATCTTATATCTTGGGTTAATAAACTTGAAACTTGATATAAATACCAATCTAAATAAATAATAAAGGCTTTCATGGCCAAATTCCACCCCTAAGGGGGTAAAAAGGGGGTTGAAAGTTTGTATGAAAAATCTAATTCCTTCGGCCAAAATTCTTGATACTTAGCACAAATAGTATTCTAAGTAAATAATAAGGATTGACATTATTAGTTTTTCGAAACTACCCCCAAATGATGATTTAGGGGGTGTTGAAGTTTGTATGGAAAAAACTGATTTCTTGTGTCAATAAACTTGAAACTTGCCACAAATACTAATCTAAATGAATAATAAAGGTTAATTGCTATTATTATTTTTTGAAACTACTCCTAAAAGACGATTTAGGGAATGTTATTATTTTTTAGGAATCTTATATCTTGGGTTAATAAACTTGAAACTTGACATAAATACCAATCTAAATAAACAAAAAAGGCTTCTATTGTTAGTTTTTCGAAACTACCCCTAAAAGACGATTTAGGGGATGTTATTATTTTTTAATAATCTTATATCTAGGGTTAATAAACTTGAAACTTGACATAAATACCAATCTAAATAAACAATAAAGGCTTTCATTGTTAGTTTTTCGAAACAACCCCCAAAAGACGATTTAGGAGGTATTACAGTGTTTTTGAAAAATCCTATTTATTGGGTTAATACATTTGAAAGTTGACATAAATACCATCCTAAGTAAACAATAAAGGTTGTCGTTATTAGTTTTTTGAAACTCCCCCAAATGATGATTTAGGGGTGTTGAAGTTGGTATGGAAGAATCTGATTTCTTAAGTCAATAAACATGAAACTTGACATAAATACCAACCTAAATAAACACTAAAGATTTTCATTATTTCTAAAATACCCTTAAAATACGATTTCGGGTTGGTAAAGATTTTTGATTACTTTTACTGCACACAGTTTCTTTATATGATGTAGGGGAGCACTTATAAGGGATTTTTGGAAATTCAACTTTTCAAGGGGTTAAACCTATTTAAACCATTTATTTGTATAAAAAATCTTATTTTTTTGGCAAAATAATAAAGGTTGTTATCATTCGTTTTTCGGAATTACCCCCAGAATACGATTTAGGGGTGTCAAAGTTATTTTGAAGAATCAAATGGCACTAAGACGGGGACCTTTACATCAATTTGGAACTACCGAACTGGACCGTTTGTCTCAGGTAAACATAGTTGTGAGTGACGTTTTAGTGTCGCGTAATTTACTCTATATTAGATTTTTGTGTTGTCTCGCGTAATTTACGCAGCATTGGTTTTCATACTAAAGTAATTTTTGGTCCACCCGAAATTATGCGTCTCAAAAAACCAGACCAGTCTTCTGCTCCATGTAGTATATAATAGTCAATTACCCGGATATCATCAAACTTGAACATAACCGGTGAAATGAGAATGTGCCAAGGTGGACTGTACACATCTGCGTGCCCCTTTAGTCCTGGCGTGATGTTATGTTATGAAATGGTATAAACAATAAACAGACATGCAATTGCTGCAATCCCGAGAGATTTGCCGTCATTTATTGAAGAGTTCTATTGCATATCTCCAAAGTTCTTCATCAGATCATCACCAAATTAAAATGGGAACAATTTGAAAATATACTCTTTCAAATAAAAAAAACAATTTTCAAAATCGGTTCACAATTGACGGAGAAAACGGTGCAAATAAACAAAAAAAAAATACAAACAAATAAATTCGAACAGAGAACCACCTCTTTTTTGGAAAGTCGGTTAAAATGAAGAAGTTTTATAAAAACTTTCATCCCCTATTTCTACCCCTACGGGGATGGATTTCAAAAAATCCATTCTTGGTGCAAGTTTACGTAGGTACGTCTTTTAAAAAAACCTTTGTGCAAAATTTAATTATTCTAGACCGAGTGATTTAATTTCCTCAATATTTTCTCAATAGATGGCGTTGTACATTTTAACCTCATTTCTGAATCGCGCAAGCGATTGTTGCACTCGATTTAGGTAGGCTAAGCAATGTGTTTGAATTAAGTGTAGTTTGCTTTTGACACTTGTGTAATTGCTCTCTACGCGTTTTGTTTTCGTTGTCGATTAAGGACGCTGTTACATTTTCGACGAACTCAAATTTAGGTATCTAGTCGCACACAGCAACATTACGCGCACGCACTCATTGAAACTACTGAGCGCTCGATTTTATACATCACTGAAATAATATTGGTCCTTGATAGTATTTTTAATATTATTGAAGCTGATTCAGGAAGGTTAGTAGGCACTTTGAAAATGCATTAGGTAACTTTTACAAACCGTCGTCGTAAAAAGTAGGTTGTAAATTTCAACCGACTTTATGTATCCGGGATTTTCTTGAAAACTACTTATCCGATACTGATCGGGTTTTCGTCGATAAATGTATGTCTTTTCAGGGAAGGTTTTATTGTATAACTAGCTGACCCTCGGGGCTTCGCTCCCGTCAACTGCCTACCTACCCTGGCTACCCTGCCTACCCTGCCTACCTTGCCTATCCTGCCTACCATGCCTACCCTGCCTGCCCTGCCCCTACCCTGCCTTCCCTGCCTACCCTGGCTACCCTGCCAACCCTGCCTGCCCTGCCTACCCTGCCTAACCTGCCTACCCTGCCTACCCTTCCTACCCTGTCCATCCTGCCTACCCCAGGCCACCCTGCCTACTCTGCTTACCATGCCTACCCGGCCTACCCAGCCTACCCTGCCTACCCTGCCTTTCCTGCCTACCCTGCCTATCTTGCCTACCCTGCCTACCCTGCCTACTCTGCTTACCCTGCCTACACAGCCTACCCTGCCTACCCTACCTATCCTGCCTACCCTGCCTTTCCTGCCTACCCTGCCTATCCTGCCTACCCTGCCTATCCTGCCTACCCAGCCTACCCTGCCTACCCTGCCTTCCCTGCCTACCCTGCCTTTCCTGCGTACCCTGCCTTTCCTGCCTACCCTGCCTATCTTGCCTACCCTGCCTACCCTACCTATCCTGCCTACCCTGCCTATCTTGCCTACCCTGCCTACCCTGCCTACCCTGCCTACCCTGCCTACCCTGCCTACCCTGCCTACCCTGCCTACCCTGCCTACCCTGCCTACCCTGCCTTTCCTGCCTACCCTGCCTTTCCTGCCTTTCCTGTCTACCCTGCCTATCTTGCCTACCCTGCCTACCCTGCCTACCCTGCCTACTCTGCTTACCCTGCCTACCCTGCCTACCCTGCCTACCCTGCCTACCCGGCCTACCCTGCTTACCCTGCCTACCCTGCCTAACCTGCCTACCCTGCCTACCCTGCCTACCCTGCCTACCCTGCCTATCCTGCCTACCCTGCCTACCCTGCCTACCCTGCCTACTCTGCTTACCATGCCTACCCTGCCTACCCTGCCTACCCTGCCCACTCTGCTTACCCTGCCTACTCTGCCTACCCTGCCTACTCTGCCTACCCTGCCTAACCTGCCTAACCTGCCTATCCTACCTACCCTACCTACTAATTTGTATCTATCATCAATAATTTGCTCAGCGCACGCCAAATAATGTATTTTACAGACAACATTTTGCTACCTTGGGTTACATTATTGCAATTTTCATAAGGATCTCTATTTGTTTTGAAAATATTTTATAGCCTATGACACTCAGGAATAATGTAGCTTTCTACCGGTGCAAGAATTTTCAAAATCGGTTCAGTAGATCCAGAGATTACCCCTTACAACGTCACAAACTCACAAACTCACAAACTTTACCTCTTTATAATATTAGTATAGATATATTAGAATCTGATAAAGATCTTCGGAGATACAACAATGGAACTCTTCAATAACAAATAGCAAATGACCTGCGATTAGTATGATCGTATGTTTATGTTTTGTTTTACGATACCATAATATAAAATCACGCTTATATGGTTTTAGGGGGTAAACAGATGTATTTAGTATACCCACTATGGGGTACCAACAAAAACTAAAAGAGAAAAATTATAACTTTTCTGTGTCCAAAAACCAAAAAACAATAGGTACCGACACCGACTTCCGAAAAGAAAATTAGTTTTGACTTTGCTGTAGTATTTAAAAAAAAATTAGGTTCGTGAAATAAGTAGATAGAACCTAAATCGTAATAATTTTTGGTCACAAGGATTAAAAATGACTTTAATTTTTAATTTGCATTACATGGAACATATAAAATATTATTATCTAAAATTTTTACATAATGAGCAGCAGCAAATGACATATTACCCAAAATCCATGAAAATGACACCCATGACGAAAAGTTGTAAAATTTTCGTCAGCGCCATCTTGGGTTTTGGTTTTGGCCCCGTATTCTTCATACATACAAACCGGTTAAAATCATAAATCTTCTCCCACCCATCCACTTCTAACCTTCACCGCCGATAGCTTAACCTTACCCATCCAAATCCTAACCTTACTAAGAGCTGCCCCACCCATTCATTTCTCAACCTTGTCAACAACTGCTTCACACCACCTATCCAAATCCCGATCATACCCAACATAATTTCTAAATCACATTCTAATAATAATAGGAAACTCAAACATACTTTTATTTTCGGCCCGATAAAATATCAACTCCTTTCGATCGACAAACGACGACGACGGTACTCACACGCATGCACACTACAATCTTTTCTATAACTTTTATCGTATTTATTTTCTGCGAGAAAGCGATACGCCCGTCCTTCCACGAGCGCTTCTGAGCGCGGAATATGAGCCTCGAGTGCTAAATGTATGAAGAAGTCGGCAAGTGTTTTTATTTTAGCAAATAATTAAAAAATATAATGATTTAGGTAAAAAATAATTAGCTGAACCTGTCAAGGACTATATATACAGCAATTTCTTATAATTTTGAAGATTAAATTCTGTAAATTTACCTAAACTGGGACCTATTCGGACCCTACTTTGTAAACATTTTTGCGATTATTGTGATGGGCAAATCGTATTTGTTCAAAAATTTTGTATGATGTCATACAATTTTTCTGATGCCAATCTGGAGCTGAATATATTATCTTTAAATTAAAACCATAATATCTTCACATCTGTGATTGCATATACATTAAAATTGTACCTGAAAAGCACTGTTATTTGTAGAAAAATGTAATAGCGACCTTAAATGGTTCGATTGGTTTCTTTGTTTGTTTGTTTTTTGAGGTATATTGTTGGTACTAGAGATGGGTCTTACTAGGTGAAGTCCGTACAAATACTTGATCCAAATACCTTTTCTACCTAGTCCACCTAGTCCATGAAATACGCATACTTTATAGATGCTTAGTCTTTGCGTACCACCGATACGTGTAGATACGTACGTACGCAGTAATGAATTGTAATCTTCCCTTTATACTTTACGCAGGCTTAGGATTGTCAACGTAAAGATTTATCTTCATTGAAGATTGTTGGCGTAATTAAAAGTTTTCTATTCATTTTTCAGAGTAATTTATTAGTTTTGTTATTGTTTTTTTTTTTTTTAATACTCTACTTACTTTGGAAACCATTTTTTAAAACAATAAACACATCAATTAATGTTGTAATAAAAAATAGATATATGCTCTTAACGATTTATCAAAATTTCGTTATGTAAACCGATCACATTAAATAAGTCCGCTAGTACGTGTTTCATCTTATTGTATTCTCAATAAATCAAGCGAGATCACATTCGCATGACTCCGTACTTGACATTAAACTGCATCATAAAGTCTTCATTTGCATCGAGTATTGTCAAAGTACCTATTCTATAAAGTCTGCGCAGTCCCGACTAGTCTCGAGTCTCGAGTATTGACAGACAAAGATGGAAGGATTGCGGAATAGTGTAGTTAAAAAAGGACAGAATATATTCTAGCACAACACAGTGCGCGTCGCGTTACTTTTATGCCATTGAAATATGGTTCAAATTCAAATGACGGGCACACGATTTTTTTATGTATTCACTTGTGCGCGTTGCGTTTCTTTTATGCATTTTGAATTAGGGTTGAAATTCAAGTGACTGATTTTGGCAAACATGAATGAGCTATGACTATGCTGCTTTCTCGCTTCGCAGCGTCGTCGTTACTTTGATTCGTGTGGGCCGCGTAGGCACAGTGAGACTAGGTGGATCGAGTATTTTAAAAGTTAGAATAGGTGCAGCCTAGTCTCGTTAAATAACTATTCTCTGGATCTGTTCTAGTATATACGCTTCATCTCTAGTTGGTACAGTCAATTTGACAAAAAAACTGTTGTTAAAAGTTTTATTATTATTAGATTTGTACATCTCCGTTGAATTCCGTTGTAGTTCATAAACAAAAAAATTCTTCTTAATTAAAGTGTAAATAATACACCAAGGTTTTCTTGCTCATCATACAGAGCCACACGTTTCTAAATCCTAATATTACTACTTCAAAATTACTATTTTTGTACTATTTCCAAATAAATAGTTTAGTTGTTTAAATTCGCATTTTTTTGAACACCTCCACAAAGGCACGGTCTAACAATACGAACCGTACTTGTGTATAAACTTAGGCATGATGTAATATAATAAAATTGTGAAAATATTCTATTTGAATTTAGTATCATGAAATTTATTTCGAAATATCTAAAATGAATTTAATCATATTTTTGTAACTCCAATTTACACTATATTCCAAGTATCATATTGGAAAGTTCTTGTTTCTTGTCACACCGAGTTACATAGTACTATTTATTTGCATCAATATTTTAATTACAGTTCAAATTAACCTAATACATCTTTTCAAGAATGATAATTTTTGTATTCAAAAATTGACCGAAATTCATAATTATGAAATAATTTATTGCTATGAATAGATAATAATTTTATGAAATAAGTGTATTGCATATTATTATTCAGAATATTTTAATATAAGCTATACCTTATACTATCAATATACATATTTATAAATGTTTAATAACATAAAATATTGCCAATATACACGTATTGTAGTAGCATTTAATTTCAACAAAATGTGCAAAATCAATGAAATAAAATGATGTAACGCCAAATTGGCGAAACAATTTGTTTTTTTTATTTCTTGAACCATATTTTGTTATTCCTTTTGACTGCTAAAACATTTTTTACAGTCAATATTTTTATTTACAGCACATAAAAATTTATGGAAACCTGAACATGTTTTGTGTAAATATTATTCAAACCTCGAGTAAACAAGTCGATACTGTTCACACGATTCATAAACATACTTACTACACGCTACATAAGGGTGGGAGTGCCAATAGCACTCGTCATAACATAACTTTTCCATTTTCATATTTTACAGCGGTTCGTAAGTACTAGTACAATTTAAACTTCAGTAAGTCCCGCCGGAGCTAAAGTTTTCTGACTGCAATAAAATATAACAATTTCTGATGCGCTGGGACGACCGTAAAAGCCCGAAAATTTATGATCATAAGACTGAGAATCCGATACTACACTCTCATATTTCAATGCTGAAAGTTTTAGATACTTTAGGTATGCTATAATAATACTACTATTGGTATAAATGTAAAAGCCCGTTTGTTTGTATGTTTGACTTCAATCAGGTCCCTCGAACTCGAAAGGATTTAGATGAAACTTGGCAAACCGGTAGACCATGCCTTGGATGATAACTTAATGCCTATTTTTAACCCTGTTAGTACATAATGCAACCGCTAGTTTGTAAACAGTATTCTATATCTTGCGCATTTGAGAAGACGTAACATCAAATTCAAAAAACATGGAATATCTTTGCTCCAGAAAATATTCTGCTGAAACAGGCTATAAAAAAGGTTGCTTGTGCACGATGCTACTTTAAATTTAGACCAAAAAAATACCAAAAGTTGGTTTGAAAGATATCAGAGATATCCTGAGGCCCTAGACAACTGTATATCTCAGTGATGGCGATGATGTCCGAAATGCCAAAAGGTTGGACACCTTTCCTACTAAACAAGTTAAAATAAAGTTTAAACTTATTTGATGTTCATAAAAATATAGAGAGGCTATTTTGACAAAAGTTTTTCTGAGTATGTCACACTGAGGCTCCAGCGTCGTGATGGAGATAGGAACATTTTCAAAAATTTATGGGATTGTCAAGCGTTATCGAAATGTCACGTGAGCGATCCTTTAACCTTTTGGCATATTCTGGTCCGTACGTGCATGGAAAACCATCCATTGGATACCAAGACCTTCGTGTCTCGGAAACTACGTTAGGCTATTGGATACCAAGACTGCCGTGCCTCGGAAACTACGTTAGCCATGGGACACCAAGACCTCCGTGCCTCGGAAACTACGTTAGACCATTGGATACCAACCCATCCGTGCCTCGGAAACTACGTTATACCATTGGATACCAAGACCGCCGTGCCTCGGAAACTACGTTAGGCTATTGGTCCCGGCTGTCATTTATAGATCTTTAATAGTCGTTACGAGAAGAAAATCTGAAACCTGTCTTGCCCAGGAATGTCGTGTTACCCAGTTACTGAGTTGCGTAGGTCAGATAGGCAGTCACTTCTTGTAAAATACTTGTATTCAGTGTGCTTATTCCGAGTTTTTTAAAGTGCTCGATCGTGATAACGTAATCACTCTCTTAGGTCAATTTTTATATAAAAAGAGGGTTTCCTTATATACTGTCACCAGACGGTGCTTATCTAGTTTCAATTCAAATTGAGGTTTACGTTAACGCGAATAAGCGTAAGTAAAAACTCACACTAAGACCACAGCTGCGTACGGTTACACTTGATCCCGATTTCAAGAAAGTTGTGAAAAGCGTAGGCAGATAGATTGACTTCTATATTATAACTAGCTTCTGCCAGCGACTTCGCCCGCGTGAATGTCATAATTATCCCGAGGGAACATATTCATGGGATAAAAAGTATTATATGTGCTATGCCTGACTATGATCAATCTCCGTGCCAAATATCATCCAGATCTGTCGAGCCGTTTGAGAATGAAGAAGTAACAAACAGACACACACAAACTTTCGCCTTTATAATATTAGTGTGATATTCAACTTTGATATAAGTATTTAATAAGCTAAATGGCAAAAGTTCTATCAATATTTCAGCTTTCGTCGCTAAGTTAAATACCAAATATTTATTGATATTCCCCTTTTTATTTGGTAGGTACTCTGTATGCAGCTTTCAACGAAATGAAGCCTACATATGATTACATTGATTAGTGTATTATGTTATCATATTAAATTGAATAAAATATCAGCAATACATTAATCTCATTTGGAGAAATTGCTGAGCATCCTACTAGTAGTATATGTGAAAGTTTGTATTTTTGTGTCTAAAACAAGCAAAAAGGCTGAACGGAATTGGATAATATTTTGCAAAGAGTTAGTTCATCACCTCAATTAATACGTAATATACTTTCTAACCCGGTGTAACTTGGGATAGAAAAACACTATTCACGTGGGTAAAGCCGGAGGCAGAAGGTAGGATTAATGATGATGTTGATGACAAATTAATCTCGACAAAAATAGCCACTACGATCAAACCCACATTCGATCATGACAATATCTGCATAATAACTTCTCTCAATTAACTACTCCAACACTGTAAACAATAGCTTCGTTTGTTTAAAATACTGTTTTCACATAAGCCCTTTCGAAAACACACGCCACCTGACGTAGTTTCGTAACAATGCCTGTAGGTGTACCGAAATTGTGACGTCACAAGCAGGACATGGCTCTAACGAGACCTGTATGCGATGAGTTAACAGCCTGTCATTTATGTATGTACTTGTACAACTACATACTCGTAATTACTAATGGTACTGATTTTAGCTTTACGTGTTGTTAATTGGGTAGGAGTGGCGGTAATATAACGATGTTACGCTGTAGAGACTTGATTTTGTTGGAGATAGGTAAATTAAGTATACAGTACTTACTGTACTTAGTTGTCTACTAGGTATGTATTAGGGATTACGTCAATTAGTTGTGTATATGTTAATGCTCTACTAAATCTTGTAGGTATGTGTCATTGATGACGTAATTATTCCTTTCACAATTATTGATTGCTTTACGTCATTACCAGTAAAAATAAAATAATAAGCTAAAATATCTACCTTAGTTCATTATGATCATCAAATTACCTACTTGAGGTTTGAGAAATCTTTATTCACAAAAGATTATAATTCACTTACAAATGGACATAATTTTCTACATATTTATGAAAAATAAATAATTACTTCCAACTCGGCCTACGCAACTTCAATTTGATTATAACTATTGAGGTAAAACAAAACAAATTAAAATAAAGGCTTGTGGAAAAGCAATAAAAAACCAGGTATAGCTTTTAAATTCCAAACCACTATTCCCTCGAATAATTGAATTCTGAAAACCAACCACATTTTTTATCCGACCAGGATTAGAACAAAGGGCCACACAGATGAGATTTAAAGCCTGGATTATTACAACTATGGATTTTTTTTAAGAATAGTTAGGTTTTCCTTTTTATTTTCCAAATAAAAAAGCTTAGTCAAAAATAGGTACAGTGGAAGACTGATAGGTATCGTGTAGTAAATAAGTTCATACTGAAAATTATTCGACCGTATATATTTCAGCAGAAATGCAACATATCTAATCCAGATGTGTTTCGTTCATTGTAAATGTTAATTGCGCTCACCGGTCGCAACGGGCGTTGTGGGGCGCCAGCGAAGGTGGTTTAGAATATAAGTGCTTTTGTGGGAAACGCGTGTGTGTCTGCCTGGAAGCCGAAGCCCGGATCAGAACGCGTTGGTGGTCCCAATCCAATAATTTTCCTTTATTATATATATATTCTCCTATCCCCAACCTCACGGCACGAGATTGATCGACCCCCAGGAGTCTACCGCATGAATCTAAGGTAAGTCCTATTGATACATCTTGTAGTCGTCCCACTTCTCAACTGTCAGATAGGTACCAGGATATCACCCAATGAGGAGCAAATCCCTAGCTTTCCACTGCCGCGAACCGCGGTTTCGTGGGGTACAGGTTCAGACAGGGTCCAGGAGTCCCAACGCCGCTATGGGCCCCGGTGTATAGCTCCTGGCTTGGGACTAGAAGACCTGTATTTAACACTCAGTATCTCCGCTGGGTCTATCGGCGGAGCGTACCACGGCCTCTGCGAGTACACCTTCCTGGTGTTCACCGTACGTTCGCTCGCGTCAACGTTGCGCTAACTCGATGGTGACAGGTTTAACATCTCTAAACATCTGATTATTCTTGTAGAAGAAAAACTTAGTTAAATACCGGTTTTACGCCAAAACTAAACGTTTTGGCCTATATATATCTAACTAATTAAAGAAAACCACAACTGACTAGCATCACAACTACTGGTCATTAATAACAACCAGAGTTTAAAGCCACATTATGGTTACGATACGTGAAAATACTATTCATGGTAAACCCCAGAGACATTGTATTACCCAAGTATTACCTAAACAGAACGTTTAAGACGCAATTTCAACATAGATATTGACTTTCGCTCTAACAGATAACGTAATAAGCAAAAAGAGATAGATATACTTTTGTCTATGCCATCTTTTCTGCCAGTGTGGCCGAGTATGCTATAGATACTTATATATAGACATATATCAGTACTAGATCTGTCACTGCCACTGTCATATCGGTATTATCGAGTTTAGTTTTGGAGCGATCTACAAATTTGGTCAAATGTCCGTAAGAATCGTCCCTGACTGCGGCTAATTTTTCTACGTTTTTTTTAGAGATTCTTTATAATTATTTAAAGACTGAATGTGTACTTGTACAAAAAGTGAAATTATCAGTCATTGGAAGAGTCCAATTCCACTCTTTCCTAACTTTTCTGCCCATTATACGTGTTTTATAATAATGTATATTCATACCTTGTGCAAAAACTAGGTACATCATGAGATCACAGTGACTCTACGACTGTACAAATAGGTACAGATCAATATACTGATATAAAGTATGATAGTTCTTGTGCAAGACTGAAAAGAAAGTTTACAGACGAGTATGTATATAAAAGTAATAAAATAAATAATAACAAAAAAGCTTAAATATAATAATTAAATTTTTCAAAAGTAAAATATGAAAATAAACATGATTCATCAACCTGTATCCATAGATGGGTAAAGGGATAGCGATAGCATGACGCATTAAAATGCAGTGAACACAAGCGAAAATATGGTGAAGGTGTCCAGATAGCTCGTTTTATATTCTTGATCCACTAATTTCTTAAATAACTACTCTTAGGAAACCTGTGCACAATCAATGTTAGATTAATAATAACAAATAGCAAATCATTTTTATGAAATAAATTAAAGTAAGTAAAATAAAAATACAGTATCGATCAATCTTCCTTGTGTCTGTTGTCACATCTCTAACATCAAAACGGAACGCACGTACTTAAACTATCATAGCTCTATCAGCGAACGCATAAAAGTTTTTTATTTCACTAAATAGGATGGTTTCAATGATACTATAAGTGCTCGACTTATTTAGAACTAAGATTCCTTTATTCGGGACAGCCTTTGAAATTTATTCCCTGCACAATCATTTTAGTATAGTAGTCGTTAACTCACCTGTAGAAAGGTATCGGTAAAAATCTAGTATCGTTTGGCAGTAGGAGGGAGGGGGGTTACCCCTTCCCCCTGGCACTACCTCATTACAAGGTAACGCACCATTCTTGAGAAAAACACTTGTAACCTAACCTCAAAACACTTTAAAATTGCTCCTGCATCGTCTCCGGCGCTGCGGGAAGTGCAACCCCTTGAAAATAAATGAAATCGTTTATTTGCTAAATGTAGGTACAGATTACATGTTCTTTTTGTAGATAGTTCCTATACATTTTGCCTTACGGCATGCAAATGTTTATTCTTCTTTAATTTAATTACAGAAACACCAATATGTTTTATAAAATTCAATTACCATTATTTTAAAGCAGTAACCAGTCCAATCGCCCAGCCCTTCGTCCTTACGTAACAAAGGATAGGCGAGTGCCTATCAGCGGAGGTGAACATGAGTATGTTCACCTCCGCTGCTTCGGCTTACGGCTTCGGCTACGACTCGCACGGATGCCTATGCTTTGTTACAGCGGGCGGGGGTTGCTCTTTCTACGCGCATCCGGTTTTTATAAACACTCTAGGGGTAGCAGCCAAAAGACTACGTGAAATCGGGGTGCCCCGGTTCGGTTTTGGAACAGATTCGACTTATTTTAACCATGAAGTGACTCCCAGTTCATGGTTAAAATAGGTCGAATCTGCACTAACTTACTTTCTGAGCAGGATTTCTAAGTTGTTATAAAACGATCAAAGTCCAGAAGACAAGCCAAAGTCGTCGAAAAAAAACCATAAAACACATGACTCACGGAGAAATCAAATTGCGCCACAGACAATATACCGGTACTGTTTTGGTTGTCAATCGCCCATTTTGACGTTCGGTTTCACTGTTTATCTGATTGAGGTTAGAAACATTCTATTTTTAATTTTCTAGAAAAATATGCAATTTCTTGTAATAAGAGTTTTGTATTTTAATCAGGGTAACATACCCTACCAGCTTTAACCACTTTTAACCCCCTCTTCCTGCCAAACAATACTAGACCCAAGCCAAATTCTTCTTGATATAAACGAAACAAGCACATGAAAACAGCGAAAAACTTTAATTAGAGCTGCTAACCGATGGGTTAAAACAGTGACTAAATTGTTATCTCTTTGACGTTCAGGATGGTAGCGTTTGTTTTTGCTTGCCTCTTTTTTTTCATAGAGTTTTCTATAGGCAAGAACGAAAGAATTGACAGTTTCTTTTTCGTCGTAAATACGTTCGGTCTAGCTATTACAATGTCTCTGGTAAAACCAAATACACACACGGCTTTATTGCCATGTCATTGATATTAAACACATCGTGCAATCATAGTATCATGCAAACCTTCACACCGCAAATACCCGATAAGTAAGATATTTTTTTTTTAATGTCCTATTCTGCCCCAGTGCATAAATTTATAAAAGCATTATAAATAATTAATCAGAAATGCGTATGCTGCGATGGGCAGGTGGAGACACACTTAGAGACAAGGTACGCAACGAATATACATATTAGAGGGAGCTTCAAGGTTGCAGAAATAGCGGATAAAGTGAAACAGTCCAAACTGAGATGGTACGGTCATGTACTTAGACAAACAGATGACCATATGAAAAGTGCCTTTCCGTGGCTACAAAGAAGAGGGGAAGAGAAAGACCTCAAATCACATGGATGACGAAGGTCCAAAAGAATATGAGTGAAATGGGACTTACGGAAGATGACGCACAAGACCGAAATAAATGGCGCCGCATGATTGGATTTGGGGATCGGGGCCAGCCGACCCCGTGTAACGGTAATAGGCAAGCCGAAAGAAGAAGAAAGATTAAAAATAATTAATCTTATTATAAACATTTTATTAAGAGGCGTTTTATCTTTAAATAGCTTTCGGCCCGCAGCTTTACCTGCGTCGCCTACACGATTTTTCATAAAAAAATTAACACCCCTTGAATATCAATAAACCGTTTAAGATGTATTTTATTATTTTATATTTAGCGGCTAAATACCACATTTTATTAATTTCACCACTTAACTTCTTAAATTATACCTACAGTATAAAATCTATATCCTCTCAAAATTTCAAACTTCTATCATTAGTGGTTTAGGCTAGGCTTCGATATGTTAGTGTCAGACATTGCCTTTTATATAATACGTCGTTTATACACAGATAACCAAAAGGTAGCATTTATTTCGTAGTGGGCGGATAGCTCATTCAACACCAAACTATTTGACTAAAACTACAGCCATACTAGACTAGTTTGGATATAAGGGATGTCATCTAAAAGCGGGTTACCTATTTGTAGCTGAAGGCTGAGAGGTTAACAGAAGCATACACAGTTCGTTTTAACAAGACCTTTTCTGGTCAAATAAAATTTACTAGACTAGAAATAGACCACGGGAGCGAAAAGGTGGGAATAAGCTAGTACGGTATAGACTCCAATTACTATACGCACGGGTCTGACCTTTTTAAAATAAACCACAAAATGTGAAACCAGATCAACCCATGGCGGAGAATTCAAAAAATTCTGTAAATGTTTACCTACAGAGTGAGGTGACCATACTTTTTTTTTATTCTATTTGTTTTTTAAAACGTTGCCCCACACTATGAATTTCTTCCTGTATCGTGGGTGCATTTACAAACATATAAAATCATGTACATAACATCCAGAGCCGGAACAACTATCTGTAGGTCATACAAATATTTGTTCAGTGCGGGAATCGAACCCGCGACACGCAGCGCAGCAGTCAATCGCTCAACCACTGCGCCAACTGTGCGCCAACTTGGCCGTAAAGTGAGAAATGAAAATAGAATAACTCTTTTGACCTTTATAATATTACTATGAAGAATTCTCTAGAAAATGTACAAATATTTGACCGTAAAATATTGTTACTGACAACAACGGCTTAACATTTGATGCACAATGGCAAATGTATTATTTCCAAAGAAATTGGAAAATTCATCTACAATTGGTGACGTTTTGCGGGCTTATCTGAATCAATCTTTACTTTTAACCCTTAAGACACTCAATAGAAGATTTCGAAGATTTTATTTTTTGTCTACCTTGTCATATCCATATATATTTTATGAGCACACTTTGAAGAGTTTATCTAAAGTGAAAAGGCTTGTGTATTCAGATTTGTTGAAAGCGGTTTATATACGAATCTGTTAAGTAAAGCACTGTTCTAAAAATACTCTTGTTACCTCAAAAAACATTTAGGAAGAATAAAAACAAAGGAAGTAGGTACAAGGACTTTTGTATCGCCACCATGACAAAGTATTTATTCTTACCACTAGCCGTGAAAAGTACAAAAGCTGAAGGAAAATCCTTCAAAAATAGCATTCCGAAAATAAAACAACCCAGCTTAGCCATTGATAACAAAGACAATTGACGAACAGAATAATAACTTGTTTCACAAAAATCACAAACAAAATCACTTTAAAAAGCAATAACGAAGTGTCCGAGACAATGCTACCGAATTTATGCCGAAATATTAAGATCACGCATCATTCTCAAGAATCATGTAATTTTGACAAACATAAAAGGTTGGTAGGTTCAATTACGTAGCAAACCTACTGTGAACTGAAAACAAAGCATTGTTTTCGGGGTATTTACATATAAGTTTAACCCGCTTTTTGTTTTATGAAATTGTTTTATTGTTACCATTAAACCGAAATCCCAAAAATGTTAATATTATTAAAATAATGAAAACATAAATCACAAAGTTATTATGGAAAACAGTACTGTGAGCTACATTTTGTTTTTACTTGGTACATTGATATTGTATATTTATTCACGTTTATGTAAACTCTTGTTCTACCGTGTACCTGTTCCTACTTACTCTTGAAAAGAGTTTTTCATCCTACTACACCAAAAGTGAATAAAATCATATTCCTAGAAATATCTTGTTCAAAAGAAGAATAATAACATATATAGATAAAATACTTGAAATATTCCCTTAGTCGGCAAATTAAACTCAATAAAAGCATTAAAAATCCAGTAGATCATTTACGAGTACCTACATTTAATTACTACATTCTTATTTTTATTACTATACTTGCACAAATACTGCAGTCTTACCACACCATTTAGAATATTACTTTTTCTTTTTTTACATTTCATAAACCTACTAGCACCCCGCCCGCGACTTCGTTCGCGTGATTTTTATCCTATAAATGATTTTCTTATATGCAGTTAGTGAAGGCGACCAAAAATAAGCGATTATTAAAACAATAAAAAACTGGGTATCGTAGATATTATTGGGGGTTTATTGGTTTGGGACGATTCTTTATTTGACTTAAAGAATAATAAATTTTAGTTTACCGCCACAAAGTAGGTAAAATCCTCCCCTAAAAACTTATCAACCCCTTTTTGCCCCGATGAGGGTCGAGTTTTGAACAACCTACCTACCTTCCTGCTATTCACTCTTTTCTTCTCTTTTTATTTATCGTTTATCTTAATCAGATTGCGCAATGAGATTCCTAAAAAAACTTTAACACCCCTAACCCAATCTGGGAGAGAGTTTAAATTTTTTTAAATATAAATTTTGAGTATCAATCTTATCCCCAAGGAATTTGATTTTACATACAAACTAATTTTTACCCTTTTCACCTCCTTAAAGGTTGAACCGCAAAATCGTGACTTAGTGCTACCATAGAACCCTACGTCAAAAACGAAACCCAGTGCAGTAAGATTCTTAGCTAGAGTTAGTTTCGTAAAACTTATAATGACAACCTTTATTGTTTTCTTAGATGTCAAGCTACCTTATGTTTCCTTAGGTGCTTTTGTGCCAAGTTTAAAATTTATTAACCCAAGAAATAAGATTCTTCAAAAACATTTTAACACCCCCTAAAACGTATTTTGGGAGTAGATTAGTAAAACTAATAATGACAACCTTTATTGATCAGTTAGGATGCGTATTTATGTCAATTTACAAATTTATTAACCCAAGAAATGAGATATTTCAATAATTATTTTGTTTTTTTTTCGAAAAAGTAATAATGAAAACCTTTATTATTTATTTAGGTTGGTATTCATGTCAAATTTCATGTTTATTGACCCAAAAAATCACATATTTTCATACAAACTTCAACATCCTAAATCATCATTTGGGGTAGTTCGAAAAACTAATAATGTCAATCTTTATCATTTACTTAGAATACTATATGTGCTAAGTTTAAAAAATTTTGGCCGAAGGAATTAGATTTTTCATACAAACTTTCAACCCCATTTTTACCCCCTTAGAGAAGAAATTTCCAAATATCCTTTCTTAATGCACACTTACGTCACTTGAGAAACTTTTCTGCCAAATTTCATGCTTCTAGGCTTAGCAGTTTTGGCTGCGCGTTGATTGATCAGTCAGTCAGTGAGTCAGTCAGTTACCTTTCACTTTTATAGATATAGATAAATAAATGCGTGGAGCTGTCTGCAGTTTCCTTGCGGCTGACAAAACGCAACGTTTATTTTTCCTTTGCTAATTGCTGCTTGTAAACCACGCAGCGTTTGAAATTTGTCAGCCTTGAGGAAAATGCAATATTATGATGCTTGAAAATTAATTTAGTTTTGAAAATATTCCTCTAGTTCTTCCTAATAGTTCCACACAACAATCTGAAATATAAATTAAGATATTTTGTTGATGTTGATCATAAAGGATATTTTTACACAGCAGAAGTAAGATAAAACGTACAATTTCAGCTGTCCGTAGTGTCCAATGAAAATAAAAGCATAGCATCTACAGTCAAAGTCAAATATAACACAAAAATCAAAAATACAGTCAATACCGGCTGTAATATCAACACTAACAACTTGGCCACCAAAGTCATTGAGTCGTCATTCATTAATTAAAATATCAATATTAACTTTGAATAATTGTAGATATGTATCTTGAAAAGTCATAGAGAGTCACTAATTCAGTTCAGATTTGCATGAAAATTCTAGAAATGGAAACGTATGCAAACTTTAAAATCGTTTTACCAGGTTCTCTTTTGTAAAATACTGCCGGTCAAGCCAAATGGACATCGTAATTCTTTGAAAGCAACTCAAACAGAAATACAAAAAGCCCTATGTCCCCCAGCTTTTCAGAAATTGGCAGCTTTTGGCCGCTATCTGAATAATGTTTCGGCAATTAAATTCGAAACCTTTTTATACACCTTTTGTTCGCTAAAATTTATATGATACCGAATAACCGAACCGAATTTGGTAAACAGGTGAAAAATAAGTTCTTGCCAACTTACTCCTAGTGATGTTTTTTTTATATGAAGAGAAGAATTTGTCTGAGGAATGTCAGTTTTGTCTGCAAGTGAAATCAAACTTAAATAAAGCAATCCAATAATTTAAAAGACTTTAACAATTTTTAAGCAAATTTTCTACTAGGGCAGTACGTAGTTAAAAAAAATAGCCATACGGGACCATCTTCAAGGTTAAGCGACGCTTGCCGAGGCCCACCGACCATGGGTGAGTGCGAACATCCATTATATATATTATATTTATTTATTTATTATTTATTATACACTTTATTGTACACTAAGATAAAATTTAACCAAAAAGACATCTTATAACAAAAACAAACATACAACAGGCGGCCTTATTATACAAAAGCCTTTCCGAGTAGATCTTTGTAGTGAGTTTTCAGAAGCCCCAGAAGCTAACAACCAGTATTGCCAAGGTGTATTGTCCATTTGGGTAGTAGGTAACTACCAGGTTGTTTAATACACACCGTAAAATTTTTGGTCTTTACAATCCCGTGAAGGGTCAATCCGGTACATGAAACAGTATAATTTGTAAAGATAAAATAAAAAAGAATTAAAAATAAACCGACTTGCAAAACAAAACACTAAACATGTTTTAGTTTTCTTAAACCATATTCGGGCGTCAATTTTTAGTTTTGGGATCTAGACTGAACGCCGAAAGACGGTTGATTTTCTTAAAACTACCAAGTGTACGATCGTATTTGAAAACTCTATAAACTATAATATAAACGGCTTTTGTAATAATATCTGAAATGCACTAGTTCAAATATATATATATATTGAGTGATTTACTGTGTATAATTTGCCTGCCTTCCGGCCTACCAATTACCTGCGTATCTACGGCGTGTAACGCCTCAGTCCTATCCCCGACTCTACTTGCTGGCTACCTACCGCACGTGGTGTATTACTGCGGCAGACAGGTCCTCAGCGGTGCGGCAGTATCCTCGCTGAGGCCGCGCTCGTTCTCCAGCAGTACGCGCAGGGTGCGCACGCTGAACCAGAGGGTGCATATCTTGCGGTGCGCACCACCACCCGTGCCATCGCACCGTGCCACGCCGCCCTGGGAGAACAGAAGAGATCTTGTCCGTCCTGCTGCCTGTCTAGCTGACGACACAAGCAACCAACGAAGTTTGAAGCCGGACCCTTAGTTTATACTCTATATCCTTTTTCGTTGATTTATATTTGATAACCCTATTTTCATCTTATGTTTTTATTAACGTAGCTAACGTTTAGCTCCCTCTGAACTAACGTTACGCTACACTATCTAATACCTTTAAACGAGCAATTCTTGTGTATATACGTATGTAGACTAGCGGATCTCACGGTTTCTTCCGCGTAGTTCCCATGCTTGGAAACATGCTGGTCCTGCCTTATGGGGCAATCTTTAGTGTAGACAAAATAAAATGGTTAATTTATATTATATCCACAATTATTTATTATTTTGCTTTATATTATTTTTTTCTTCTCTTTTTGATTACTAAATTGACTCGCACACTATTTCGTTGTTGTTGAATTAGGTAATTTATCTATGTTTGTAATATTTGTTAGTATGTAAGAACCATGTTTCGATTTATCAAATGAATGAATTTACCTGTTTATGTTTGTAATACTTTATAAATATTTTTATAAAGTATTAGTAGAGTAGTAGTTTATATAGACTAACACTTCTATACCACGTATAGATATACGTGGTATAGAAGTATTAGTCTAGATGCATCGTTTTCACGTATATAAATTAATGTATGCAATTATGCATGTAAATATAGTATTTTTTTTTCTAAAGTTTAATTCTAGAGTTTCTTGTCCGTTCTTCTCTATAACAAGCTTCTTATCCAAATAGACGGTAGAATCAATTATGATTACTCATAAATTAAATTTTTGACGTTCAAAAGTCTTATGGCTCATTTACATTAGGTCGGTTTGAAGTCGGTCACCGAAGGCGGCGGCCGCATTCGGTTTAACTGAAACGCTCACCTAAATTGAGTTGTTTACATTGGTCGGTTAACCGAATGGCTGCGGGCGGCGGGCGACGGGCGGGGCACGGCGCACTCGACACCGACAACGGGCTCGACCGAATACGGCCAAACCGAATACGGCCAAACGAATACCTGTTTATATTAGTCGGTGACCGAATACGGCCTGCAGCCGAATACGGTCTAACCGACTTAATGTAAATGCGCCATTAGTCTTCTTCTTCTTCTTCTTCGTGTCGATGATTCCTTCACTAAATTTTCTTCGACCAGTTTTCAGCCACGTCGATAGCCTTAGCGCTGGCCTCACAAAGGTCTTGCATGGTACACGTGTCTTTACATAAGGAGCAGGACAGGAGGTGGGGCATCGTCTGTGGGGTGGTTCCACAGTCACACTGTGGCTGATTGGAGTACCCCCATCTGACCAAGTCATGCCTACAGCGGCCCACTTGGCTTCGTAACCGGTTTAGGTTACCGACTTAAGAGACGTTTAGTGGTCTAATTAAAATAAAGAAATTTGACTTTGATCTTTTGTTTATTTTTATTCTAATGATTCCATACCCAAAGGGTAAAAACGGGTCCTTATTACTGAGACTTCGCAGTTCGTCTGTCTGTCTGTCTGTCTGTCACCAGGCTACCAGGCTATCAGGCTATCAGGCAACCGTGATAGCTAGACAGTTGAAATTTTCACAGATCATGTATTTTTGTTGCCGCTATGACAAAAAATACTAAAAACCGAATAAAATAAATATTTAAGTGGGGCTATCATACAAAAAACGTGATTCTTTGCCGTTTTTTGCGATAATGGTACGGAACCCTTCGTGCGCGAGTCCGACTTGCACTTGGCCGGGTTTTATAGTTTTATGTTTCACGACCGAAATTAAACGGTGTATACTGGTATTCAGATGCATCCAGTTGGACCGGCAACCATGCCCAATAAACTTGAAAAGTGTTGATCGATTGATTGACCTACAAAAGTGTCACTTCTAATGGTCAACCAAAATTATAGTCTATAATGTTTTGGTTTTTATCCAGATAATCTGCTACTTAATTTAAAATACCCATCCAATTTACCAAGAAAATATTGTGTCACCTTTTTTTTTAGTAGAAGGCAAAGAATCGCCTCCAGTATATTTCTGTCCTTCTAGTGGGTGGGGCGATAAATAAGCATTAATATCGCTACGCTTTCAGTAGGTTTTATTAAAATGGACTCAGACATAAGTTTTAATAAGGACACTTTACTTTTTCTTCTTTCATATTTTTCTTAATGAAGTAAAAAAAATTGATATGACAATAACAAATTCAATTCAGTGTAACACCTATTTTCCTTATAAATACTTTGTATAACCACAATATATCCCTTTTAATATTCTCATCTCAACTGCATGCAATATCAGCTTTCTTTCATTATATTTCTGACCAGATATTTTGAAAAATAAGTCGTCCTTATTGGGAATGGTACTATTGTCAGTTACGACGAACGAGTGAACGAGTTTGTATACCTGGGAAGTATCTTCACAAGAGATGGAAAGATTGAAGAGGATGTAGAAAGAGGAGTGAATGCAGGGAATAAAGTGAATGGTGTTATACATGCTGTTGTGACCAGCAAATCGATGTCTCCAGAAGCTCGACTCGCCGTTCACAACAGCGTGCTGGTGCCTACACTTATGTATGGAAGTGAAGGGTGGGTATGGCAAAAAAGACATGAAAGTAGGATTAATGCAGTAGAAATGCGCTCCCTGCGAAGTATGTGTGGTGTAACTTTAAATGATAGGTTGAGGAATGAGGTAATAAGACAACGTTGTGGTTTAAAAGAAGATGTAGTAACTAAAATTGAAAAGTTTATGTTAAGATGGTTTGGCCATGTTGAGAGGATGAATGAAAGGCGACTAACGAAATGTATTTACAAGGCAGACGTGAATGGACGCCATAAAAAGACATTCATAGACCTTATAGGTGATGTTCTTCAAAAAGGCTAGGTGCGCAGTACTCATAACCAGCGTGTGTGTATGACTAGATGTATTAATGTGAGTGAAGCAAAAGAAGTATGTAAGGATCGTAACAGGTGGCGTCCTGTAGTTTCTGCCTACCCCCATGGAAAAAGGCGTGATTTTATGTATGTATGTATGTATAACCACAAGATATCCCTTTTAATATTCTCATCTCAACTGCATGCAATATCAGCTTTCTTTCATTATATTTCTGACCGACCAGATATTTTGAAAAATAAATCGTCCATATTGTGAATGGTACTCTTACTATTATCAGTTACGACTAAAAATAGTACTTAAATTTAAATAAAAAGTTGCACTCGTTTGGCATTTATCTGACAAACAAAAGCTACGGGCAGCTACGCTGGTCATCTACCTTCTACGCCTACGATATATTTGAATAATTATTTTTTAATAGACTAGATCGCTATACCGTTTAAAGTACCGTTCACAACAACAGATGAAGGGTTATGGGAATGTCTATGTTTTTTTATTTTCTGACATTGTATAAGAACATTTTGTGAGATTTTTAATTAGAAACTTATTTTTTTTTTCTTTACCTCACCCTAGGAATTTCTTCCTGGTGCGTTATTTTATGGTAAATTGGTATTCTATCAGCGAAAAATAAAACTCTAGAAAATTATTGTCAAAAGTCTTAAAATGTTTGAAATATTGACAACATGATATTTTGGTAGTGCATGCCATTTCCATATATTTTGGCATTTTTGACAATTTGTATCCAGAATTACTCTATCCAGACCGTTTGTTCTTATTCTAAATTTACAAAGTTTATAAAACAACAAGGTTCAAGATTGTCTGTCTAGATTGCAGGGAATATATTTTATGTTTTTATTAATTAAAAACCACACCAAATTGAACCAAATTTACACAGAGAGTATGGCTACTAGCATGTTTTAATGACGATCAAAAATTTTCTTATTCTAAAAATAAACTTTAAAATAGAAATTTATTTAAAGATCACACTATTTTTGTTTAGTAGACCAGATAAAAAAGTGAGATCTTTGACAGCGATACGGATCCACCATCGAGATATTATTTTCCACGCTCATGGAAAGATGCAAAAATTATCCCCTTACCAAAAAAATCCAATCCCACATCCTTTTCAGATTACCGTCCAATATCCGTCCTACCATTCCTGTCCAAAGTCATGGAACAATTAATCCTCGACCAAATTAGTATTTTCTATCCAAAAATAATCTACTCAATCCCTTCCAGTCCGGCTTCCGTCCTGGTCACAGAACCACCACAGCTCTTCTCAATATTACTGATGATATAAGGTCAGCTATGGAAAGCAGTAATCTGACGGTCTTGGCATTGCTAGATTTCAGTAATGCTTTTAATCACTTTCTCTTCTTCCTTTGTTGTTGTTTTCAAGCATCGGGGTCACGCATGTTACGCGCATCACTACCAAGTAAAGCGCTGACACAAAGGCACGAGGCACAGCGCGTGCGCATCATCGACCCAGTTGCTACGAGTGGAAACTGCTGACACAGAACACGAGGCCCGAAGACACCGACTACGTGACCGAGCCCGCGCACTTTGTATCCACCATCGATCGGGTCAACTTAATATTCTTATAATTGTAATTTCTTTATTAAAATAAATTAGTTTGTAATAAATTCGGTTTTTTTTGAGTCCTCCGGCAGTAGCCTACGTAATTGGCGCAGTCGGTAGGATTCCCGGGTCGTATTTGCGATTACCGGTATATCGCACCGCGTTCGCTACGATAGACTTTCAACGTCGCACCGGGAGATCCTGAACAACGAGACTACGCTGGAGATCCAGACTTTGATACCGCTCAACGAAGACCAGAATGTTCATGTAAGTCCGCTGAATTTTCTTAGTGGTTGCTTGCTTCCTTTTTGTGTGTAGGTTCCATATACTTTGTCCAACATTTTTTATCCACGTAGATATAGTACACGTAGGTTAGTTAATAGTAGGAATATAAGTGTAGATTCTAGACGTAATATTAATCCTGAAATTGAACCCGAGATGGCCGATTTAGACCATATATTTAAAGCCCTCCGCTTAGTTCCCGAGTTTGATGGGAATCCGAACGTACTTACCAGGTTCATCAAATTGTGTGACCAATTAGTAGCGGAATTCGTCCAAGAGGGTCAACCGTTAAATAACTTAGCGCTTCTAAACGGCATATTGAACAAAGTTACGGGGCCCGCCGCCCGTCTGATTAACGCGAACGGTATACCAAATGATTGGGCAGGCATACGTAGTGCTCTTGTGAACAATTTTGCTGACCAGCGGGATGAGACCGCTCTCTACAACGATTTGGCTTTACTTACACAAGGTTCCGGCACGCCGCAGGAATTCTATGAGCGTTGCCAGGGACTTTTCAGCACCGTCATGACATATGTTTCATTGCACGATACCCTAGATTCAACTATTGCGGCAAAACGTGATTTGTATCGCAAACTAACTTTGCAGGCCTATCTTCGAGGTTTGAAAGATCCCTTAGGCTCGCGTATTAGATGTATGAGACCAGAAACCATTGAGAAGGCTCAAGAGTTCGTGCATGAGGAGACTAACACTATGTATTTGCAGAGTAGAAATGATAATTGGTCGGATTAAAAACCTTCAGCGCGTATGTCACTCAATCAGCAGAACGAAATTAATCATAAAATGCCAGTCCATCCAAGTAACAATATGCTTGTTCCGTTTGGGCCTAATCCTTTTAACATGCCCGGTCCGTTTAGACCGCAAGGACCGCAATTTATGCCCCGGCCTTGGCCATCTCAGCACCAACCCGGAATGCCTTTTAATCCAAATAACATGCCACAACGCGGCCCGACCCGCACACAACAGATATTCAGCACACCACCGCCTAATAATAATCAAGGTGGTTCTGGATTTAGAATGCCCCCAAGAAACCAGTACCCGCCGAATAACGGTGCCAAGCCGATGAGCGGCGTGAGCCACTTTGTGCCCAGGCCCCTGCTTGCTACCAACAGCTGGAATTGGGCACTACAGGGCAATCCACCACCTTCCAACTATCTTAAAACTCGCGATGTTAATGTGAACGAATGTTCGAATTATAGAGAAGTCTATTATTACCCTGACCCATCCGACTACCTTTACATGGACCATTACAACCAGGACTACATTTATTTCGACGACTGTACATATGACCAGTTCATATCGGAACATACCGACGGGACTAACGAAACCGACAAGGCAGGTAATGCTGACCAACAGCAATCCACAGCCAGTCAGGATTTTCAGAAAGCTCCGAAGTCAAACAGCTTAGGATAGAATTGAACTTGCAAACCCAAAGGCAACTACCATTTGTTCGTATCCATAACCCTCCACTTAACTTCCTGATAGATACCGGTGCAAACCAATCATACATCAGTCCAGAAGCAGTACAGACTTACTTCCCGCACATACCTCTTAACTATGATCCATTCGAGGTCACTAATGTTCATGCCACAAGCAGGAGTGAATACTCTATTAACTTACCCTGCTTTCCCGAATTCGGTGAAACGAAATCAATAAAACTATTCGTATACAGATTCCACGATCGTTTTGATGGTTTGATAGGAATGGATCTGCTCAACAAATGGGAGGCTAAGTTAGATTTGAAAGATCTTACATTTATAACTAAGTACGCCATTAATCCCATCCAAATTTATAATTCTCGAAATTTAAATCTTTATGAGGATCTCATACCAGCAGGGAGTTCTAAATTAATACGGTTACCCATTAACGCACCGGGTGGTGAGGTTCTTGTTGAAAATCAGATAATTTGCAACTGTATTATATCTGAATGCCTGACCACCGTGTCTAATAACCGCGGTATAGTTGAAGTGACCAACCCAACCCACAATGATATAATATTCTCATTGGACCATGCCACTCAGGCAACGATACTCAATGTTGAATGCACCGAGCAACTGCCACCTCGCGCTAAAGATGTTACATCCCGGCTACGCACCGATCACCTAAACAAGGAGGAAAAGGCAAACTTATTGGCACTGTGTTCAAAGTACGCCGATGTCTTTTACATTGAGGGCGAGGCATTAACCTTCACCAACAAAGTAAAGCACAGTATTAAGACCACAGATGAAGTTCCAATTTATACCAAAAGTTACAGATATCCGTTTATACATCGCCAAGAAGTTAGTGACCAAATAGCGAAAATGTTAGATCAGGGAATTATTAGGCCGTCGGAATCCGCTTGGAGCTCACCAATTTGGGTCGTCCCAAAGAAAAGTGACGCTTCTGGAAAACAGAAATGGCGTATAGTCATTGACTTTCGGAAGCTCAACGAAAAAACGATTGATGACAAATACCCTATCCCGAATATTACAGACGTACTGGACAAGCTAGGCAAGTGCCAATATTTCACTACTCTTGACCTAGCATCAGGTTTTCACCAAGTCGAATTGAACCCTAGTGATATTCCTAAGACTGCCTTTAATGTTGAACATGGGCACTTCGAATTCTTGAGAATGCCCATGGGACTTAAAAATTCCCCTTCCACGTTCCAACGAGTGATGGATAATGTACTCAGGGGACTCCAAAATATTATATGTCTTGTCTATCTCGACGATATAATCGTTTTTAGTACTTCTCTCCAGGAACACATGAACAACCTAGAGAAAGTATTCCAGAGGTTAAGAGAATCTAACTTTAAAATCCAGCTAGATAAATCAGAGTTCTTAAAACTCGAAACCGCATACCTAGGTCATATCATCAGTACCGAAGGGATAAAACCTAACCCAGACAAAATCACAGCTATTCAAAATTACCCCATACCTAAAACACCTAAGGAAATTAAACAGTTCCTCGGACTCCTCGGTTATTACCGAACGTTCATTCCGGACTTTTCTCGTATTACCAAACCTCTTACTCAATGTCTAAAGAAAGGGAAAAGGGTAACTTTAGACTCAGACTATATTAACTGCTTTGAGAAATGTAAGACACTACTGACCAACGATCCTATCCTTAAATACCCAGACTTTGACAAAGAATTTATTTATTTATTTATTTAGACTTCATGCACAAAAGGTACAAAGGCGGACTTAATGCCTTAGGCATTCTCTACCAGTCAACCAAGGGTGGTGAAGAGATAACATGGCAGGTGCATTGTTTAATAATAAAAATAGAACCAATTATTATATAACATACTAAAATAGGTGAAATACACATACATATATATAGAAAATAATATATACTTATATAAATACATATATATATAAAGTAACAGAAAAGAAGAAAGTGAGATGACTCTGCTTAGTTGTTTTGAAGGTGAATCCGCAATTTCCGCTTGAATGCATACCGACTGGTGGCCGTCCTGATCTCGGGAGGAAGCGCATTCCAAAGAAGAATGGACTGTATATGAAAGGAAGAATGAACAAAATCAGTCGAATGAGACGGACAGAGTAAGAGGAGATTATTAGAAGAACGCAGATTACGAGCATGTGAAGAACATAGATATTGAAAGTTAGACATGAGATAAGAAGGAGGGGTGGGAGAATTGAGCAGGGAGAAAAGTGTGGTCAAAGCTCGTAAACATCTCCTCTGGCGAATGGGCAGCCATTTTAACTCAGACCTGTAGTTCGACACATGGTCATATTTTCTGAGGTTGAATATAAATCTGATACAGTTATTCAAAACCCTATCTAGTTTATCCAGCAAGACCGCGTTCAAGTCAAAGTAGCACACGTCACCATAGTCGACCACTGGGAAAATTAAAGTCTGCACAAGCATTATCTTTGTCTTTACGGGTAAAAACCTCCTCAAACGATATAAGAAATCATATTAACCACAGACGCCTCCAATTTTGCAATCGGCGCGATACTATCACAAGGTTCTATTGGCTCGGATAAACCCGTAGCATATGCGTCGCGGACACTTAATGAAAGCGAAGTAAATTACAGTACGATAGAAAAGGAACTTTTAGCCATTGTATGGGCAACAAAATACTTTCGCCCTTACCTTTTTGGACGCAAGTTCAAAATAGTAACGGACCACAAACCATTACAATGGGTCATGAGCCTCAAGGAACCAAATTCACGATTAACCAGGTGGCGGCTAAAATTAAGCGAATACGATTTCACCGTCATCTATAAAAAGGGCAAACACAATACCAATGCCGACGCTCTTTCTCGTGTCGAAATCTACAACGAGGAAGTTAGTTCGATGATTGCAAACGCAACTGATAGACCACCATCCCTAGCTAACTCCAACACCCTGACAGCACACACCTCTGAGGAAAACCCCATACTTGAAATACCTATCACCGACGAACCACTTAATAAATTTCACCGACAGTTATGCTTAACCGTTGTAGGCGATTTTAAAAAACGAACTATGGCAACCAAGACATTTGACACCCACACTCGAACATCCGTCCAGCTATCTGAATCCAACCTGGAGGAAGATCTAATTAACGCCATTAAGGAGTATGTCAACCCTAAGATCAAAACTGCCCTGTTGATAAATCCACCCCTTGCAATGTACAATATAATCCCCCTGCTACAAAAATACTTTAAAAGTTCTTCAATGAAATTGGTATTGGCAAAAAAGGAAGTCGAAAACGTAAAAGAATACCTGAGGCAGCAGGAAATTATACGTCACTACCATGAGGGCAAAACCAACCACCGTGGTATAAACGAGTGCTTTCTAGCGTTATCTGTTAAATATTATTGGCCTAAAATGCGAGAGCACATAACAAAATTCATTAATGACTGTGACACAATATGTGGGCAAGCAAAGTACGATAGGAGCCCCATAAAGCAGAAATTCAACATAGTGCCCCCTGCCACCAGACCGTTCGAAATAATACATATGGATAGCTTTTCAGCACAGAATGAAAAATACGTCACATTCATAGACGCCTTCTCAAAGTATGGTCAAGCTTACCTTCTTCGAGATGGGACTGCAGTTAGTATTATACAAGCTTTACTAACTTTCAGCACGCATCATGGCCTACCACTAACCATTATTACAGATCAAGGGACCGAATTCATCAACCAGATGTTCACCGAGTTCTGCAAGGTTCACAAAATAATCCATCACCAAACACTCGCATACTCGCCTAACGCTAACGGAAATATAGAACGCTTTCATTCCACCATACTGGAACATCTTCGTATTTTGAAACTAAAACACAAAGATGAGCCAGTTGTACATTTGATGCCATATGCTATCATAGCATACAATAGTTCTATCCATTCTTTCACACGATGCAAACCATACGACCTTATATTAGGACACACTGACCCACGAGATCCGACTGACATAGATCTGACCGGACACCTATTGCAGCAGTATACAGAAACACATAGAGAACGTATGCAAAAAGTATATGAACTAATCAACGATACGTCTCTCGCTAATCGAACCGCGCTAATAGAGAATCGTAATAAAACTCGTGAGGATGAGGTCGACTATGAACCCGACCAACAAATATTCATCAGTAACCCCTCCGCTAGTAGATCTAAACTCGCATCCAGATATAGCCAAGATACCGTCCTAGCTAATTTACCTATCCACATTTATACTTCCAAGAAAAAGGGACCTATAGCGAAATCTAGACTAAAGCGCGTCCCTAAAACCGCGAAATTGTTGCAGGATACCTCTGATGCTGTCACTTAGCCTAACATGTGCGCAGGAGATCAATCTAGAACGACTTGACAATGGACCCGGACTACTGCCCTTCAAACTAGGGCCCATGAAACTCATTACTCATTATCATACGTTCCTGCAGAACATTGAACTAACAGACATAAATAAAAATATTAACGAAATACAAATCCAACTCATTAAAGCCACAGACAGACTAGACAATTACACTCGCACTTTATACGAGCTCCAAACGGACAGCTTGAATGCGAAATTAAATAGAGCCTCATCTCATCTACAAAGCCTAAAGCCCAATCGATTCAAAAGAAGTTTAATAGATGGTCTCGGATCCGTTATAAAGAGCATTACAGGAAACCTGGACCATACAGATGTCATCAAGTACGATAACGCCCTTAAAGCCCTTAATGATAATCAGCAACAGATAGCTATTGAGCAAAATCATCATATAAGCCTTAGCAAAGGTTTGATGAATGAGCATACAAAAATTATTACGAAATTAGTAGAAAACCAAGTACAATTAAATGACAGTCTGCATATTTTACTTGACGCCGATAAGTATAAACAACACAACCTCATAAAATTTGCAAAGTTTTCGCAAGTACTGAATATAATTAGCAATAACGTAGATAGTTTATTAAGCGAATTGAGTAGGTTAGAAAACGCGATAGCTCTTTCCGGTCAAACGCATACTCATCATTCCATGTTAGGTACAGAAGTACTAAGCAATATGATACGCAAACTAAGCGCGCTTTATAATAAAGACCAATTACTAGAATTAGAAATTAGAGAATATTACGACATAATTAAACCATTAGCTTATTATCGTGGAAGTCAAATAGATTTCGCATTCAAATTTCCCATAACGTCTCCACTAAAATTCCTGTTGTATAAGTTAGTCATTGTACCAAATAGAAGTAAGCAAGCCATCATCCCGTCCTACCCATTCATAACAATCACTGGGAATATTCATGCGTACATAGAGGCAGAATGCCCGAAGGTAGCTTCAGAGTATATCTGCGAAGAAAAACTCAACCACCAAATGAGAACCCATCCGGACTGCATCTGCGATATCATTGGAAGTCAAACACCACACAAATCATGCAACACGATTACTATCAGCCTGACGAAGCCCGCAATGGAGAAGTTAGATGACTGCCGCTACGCTCTCGTGTTCCCGAAACCAACACAAGTCCACTTAGTCTGTGAACAGGAAGAATCCATAACCCTAACCGGAAGCTTCCTAGCCACTATTCCACATAACTGCAAGCTACGAACAGACGAGTTCACCATTGTCAACATCAACGACCACTTTAGTGGACAACCTATGAAGATAAGCAGCGTGCCAGATGACGTAGAAGTTTCAACCACGCCACCTCTTCAAATCAGTGCTATTAACCTGAAAAAGCTGCACGATATTCAGGATAGAATAGACTCACAGAAGCCAGTTCACATTGAACCAACCTCAACCATTTACCATACGACCATCCCATTTTATGGTACACTACTGGCCTTATCTGTACTGGGAGCAATAGTATCATACCGAGTCTACATCCGCCGCAAGAAGCAGATGACAAGCCCAGATGAACCTATGTACGCCGAGCCGGAAACATCTGAAGCCCGCCGGAATCAGATGGCACCTCAAGATCAGTCTAAACTCTCGACGATATTTCATCTCAAAATCTGAAATAGTCGTCGATCTGAGGGGGGAGGTGTTACGCGCATCACTACCAAGTAAAGCGCTGACACAAAGGCACGAGGCACAGCGCGTGCGCATCATCGACCCAGTTGCTACGAGTGGAAACTGCTGACACAGAACACGAGGCCCGAAGACATCGACTACGTGACCGAGCCCGCGCACTTTGTATCCACCATCGATCGGGTCAACTTAATATTCTTATAATTGTAATTTCTTTATTAAAATAAATTAGTTTGTAATAAATTCGCAGACTACACATATTTATTTATTTATTTATTTTATTATATACTTTATTGTACACCACAAAATATGTACAGGAAAACATTCACAAAAACAAGTGTACAATGGGCGGTCTTATCGCACAGGGCAATCTCTTACAGACAACCTTTGGATGGACTGTACGATAGGAGAAGAATTTAGGGCTGTCAGTGTACAAAATTAAATACTTAAATAATATTACTTAGACATAATAACATACAATACATACATACAATATTATATAATATACTAATACATATCTAACAGAGAAAGGAGAAGAATAAAAATTATAGTGACAGGTAATGCTCTTTTATCATTTTCTTAAACGTTGGCAGTGTTTGAGCACGTCTTATTTCAATTGGTAATACATTCCACAACCGAGCCGCTTGAATGGTGAAAGATTTGTCAAAAAAGGAAGTGGAATGCATACGAATATTTAATTTAAGATTTTCCGATGACCTCAAGGACCTAGAATGGGTGTCACAGAGGAACTGAAAGCGTTCTTTGAGATAAAAAGGAGTAAAAGGATTAAATAGCACGTTATAAAGCAAAGAAAGTATGTGGGCATTCCGGCGAAGGCGAATAGGAAGCCATTTGAGCTTAGTACGAAATTCAGAAACGTGATCATACTTGCGCAAGCCAAATATGAATCTGATACAGAGATTTTGAAGTCGCTCAAGCTTGTCCAATTGGTCTTGGGTTAGATCGAGATAGCTGGCATCAGCATAGTCCAGGATAGGGAGAAGAAGAGATTGTGCTATCGCAATTTTAGTGGCGATGGGAAGAAAATTACGTAGACGTCTCAGGGAGCCTGCAGAAGCAAACAGTTTACGACTGACTTCCTGCAGTTGTTTGGTCCAGGCAAGAGTGCTGTCGATATAAATCCCCAAGTTCTTCACAGTGTTAGCTATAGGAATAATAGTGTTGTTGAAAGAAACCCTGGGGAAGCGTCGACCAATCAATTCTAGGGACAGTCCGGGAACTACCAACAACAGTCACCTGAGTCTTCGTCGGATTAATCTTCAACCCAAACTCAGCACTCCAGTCACCTATTCGAGCCAGGTCCATATTAATCGTCTCAATGGCTTCTTGTAACTCTCCAAGAGCGGCTTGGGTATAAATCTGGAGATCATCAGCATACAGGTGGTAGAAAGAAGAAAGTCGTTGAGTGATAGCATTAATAAAGAGCGCGAAGAGGAGAGGAGATAAAACACCACCCTGCGGCACACAGTGGTGTGACATCAAGATGAGAAATATTCATCAGTGCAAATACGCTGCCGGCGGCCAAACAGGTAACTACGAAACCAGTCAATTACCGGAGGAGATATGTTAAAAGAGCTTAGGACGCCAAGCATAATGTCGTAATCAACGGTATTGAAGGCATTGCTAAAATCAAGCAGAGCAAGTACCGTTAACTTTCCCATTTCCATGCCTGACCTAATATCGTCCGTAATGTGTACAAGTGCTGAGGTAGTGCTGTGTCCGCGTCGAAAACCAGATTGGAAAGGATTTAGCAGATTGTGTTTGGTAAGGAACGTGCTGAGTTGATGGTGGACAAGTTTTTCAAGGACTTTGGATAGGAAAGGAAGAATAGAAATGGGACGATAGTCAGAAAAAGATGTAGGATGAGTTTTTTTGGGTAAAGGAATAATTTGGGCATCTTTCCAGGATTGTGGGAAGACACCACTGGAAATAGAGAAATTGAGGATGTAAAGGATGACAGGGATAATGTTATCAAGGATGGGGATTGTCATCTTACGGCTGACACAAACACTACCAACAGCGTTGGATGTAATCGATACAATACTCTTTTTAACATCACAGGCAGTGAATTGACTTAAGACAAAAGGGGAATAATCAGGTATCGGAAGATTTGAAAGATAACTAAGCGTAGTTGCTTTGGTAGCCCTATCAAATACGGGCGAAGTAGAAAAATGACTGTTAAGTAAGTTGAAATCCAAGTCTTTAGGAACCGTGTCAGGAGTCTTTTTTCCGATACCTAATGATTTGAGAAATTTCCAGACTTTGGCTGGATCACCGTTTTGAACAGAATTGTGGATATGTTGGCGTTGAGCGTTCCTACACACCTTGTTGCATTGATTTCTTATTAAGATGTATTTTTGTCTGTTTACGTCATTGGGCCGAATTTTAAGTCTAAACTTCGCAGCTGATTTTTTGCTAAGTAAAACTTTAATTTCGTCAGTCAACCATGGCGCTGGAAGATGTTTAACTCACACGGCTCGAATAGGTGCATGTGTGTCGTAAAGCTGTATGAGGGTAGCAGATAAGATTTCAATTTGTTCGTCGACGGACGAGGATGTAACCAGTGGCGTCCAGTCAATGTTGCTGGCATCCTCCTGAAGACGATCAATGTCCATGCCATCAAAATTGCGAAGCAGAAGAGTTTTGAACTTATGCTTAGGAGGTCGAATTTTGTAAGAAGTGTAAATTAGGTCATGACAAGAAAAGGCATCTGCTGAACATTGACCATGTTTAGCAACATGATCGAAGGATGAAACGACAATAAGATCAAGAAGCGAGGGAACAGAGTTAGGAAAACGATGAGTGGCACCAAGATCAAGAATAGAAAGATTGACAGATTCAATCACATGACGAAGAGAAGAACAGCGGGAATCGTTTTTAAGAAGACATGTGTTAAAGTCGCCCATTATGATAGTATGACTGTAAGAGGGAATTAAAGCTTCTAAAATATGTTCGAAAGAAGAGAAGAAGTTAATCCGAAGAGAAGGGCAGTAATATACCCCAAGGAGAATCTTGGAATGATGCAGTTCAACTTCCAGGAAAAGATGTTCACCAGCACTCGGCGGGGGCGGCTGAGTGGACATGTTAACTATAGAAAATGGAATGAAATTACGACGATAAATGGCCACCCCACCACCACCACCGACCGCGCGATCATTCCTGATAAGCTTAAAACCTGGAAGAGAGTAGGAGGCAGAGGGAAGACAAGGTTTCAACCAGGATTCAGAAACAAGAATAGCATGAATATTCTTACAGTCAAAGGTTGCCAGCATATCGGAGAAGTGAGCCGGAATACTCTGGGCGTTTATGTGGACTACATTAAAGTTCCTGGAGACATCGGAAAAAAGTGAAACAAGAGTGTCACCTAAAGATGGAACACTTATGAAGCTTTCATCATCACTATCCAACGAATAAAAAGCATCAGTATCACTGCTACTTTCAAGGCTGAGCATAAATATAGAAATATAAATAAATAACTACTTAAACAAAAACAATAATAAAAGACTCGCGGTTAAAAAATAAAATAAAAAATAGTAAGTAACAAAACATTAAAATTAAATATGATTTTGTAGTCCAGGCATAAAACAACGTAACTACATACAAGTTTACTACCAAAACTAATATATCTCTATATAAATAAAAAAACAATTGCCGAATGTATGTAAGCGCATCACTTCAGAACGGCTGCACCCATTTGTCAATGCAGTGATAAGGAACGCAACAAACATAAGCTGTCAAATTGTGACAGTGACATATAAACATATAAAACGCAGTGGTTATATTCTCTGTGTTAACATAAAGAAATTATTAACAAAGACTTAAGGTACACAAACAAAACCGAAATTAAATAACAGGTGTGAGAAGTATTGAAAAGCAATAGAAAAGTTAAGTGTACCTACCTACTGACAAACACAATGCACAAACAAATACCTGGACCACAAAAAGGAAAAATGACTACGAACTTCACTTTCTGGCCACAGTACGCTTAGTTTTTGTTGTGGTGGCCTTTTCAATTGCGACTGGTTGAGCAATGCCCGGCTCCGGCTGTCCAGAGACCTGTTCCGATTGCTGCGCGATGTTGTTGAGGTCGGCAGTGGAAGTCACTCGGTGTCGTGATCCCTTGGCGTCAAGCACGAACACAGTGCCTTCTGTGGTCCAACAATGGGTCACGCCAAATTTGCTCCGTGCTGCCATGAAGACGTTATGCCGGGTTTTCGTGAGAAACTCCGACATAGTTATACCAGACCCCTTTAGCTTGGTTTTACTAAACCAGACTTTATCCCGGAGAGCCACATCATGAAGTTTGAAGAGGATTGGTCTTGGTTTGTTAGATGCGCTGCGCCCCATCCTGTGACACCTCTTGATGCCAGAAACAGCCAATTTAAGCTTCAGACGTTGTGTGACAACTTGAGCCACCACTTGTGCAATCTCCTCGTCTTGGTGCTCTGACACTCCATGCAACAACAGGATTTTACGTCGCCCACGCATCTCCATGTTGTCCAGGCTCTGTGCTAGCATGGCGGCTTGCTGCTGGAGAGAACCAAGCGCCTGAACAATAAACGTCCGGAATGATGAAAACTCAGCTGCCAATCCTGAGGTGGTTATTGGTGTGGTGCACGGAGACTTTAGCAACTCCTTTTCAAATTCAGGCATTCTGAGACTGAACATGTTGCTCATATCCATGATAGTGCGGTTGATAGCTTCCATTGTGTGCTTGTAAAAATTAATGTTGTGTTTAGGAGCTGATAACACTGTACTGGCAGGTAGTGATGATTAACTCTTAATATTTATCATTATTGTATAAAATTCTTGACTATTATAATTTTAATTGACTGATTGATTGAATTGATTGATTGATTTTACACATACACATATGACCGCACACCGCACAGGACTCGGGCGCCGCCCATTATAATTTTGGGTAGTTTATTTTTGTCTTCTGTATACTTATTTATTTTATGTTCTTTGTATCTATTTAAACTTACACAACAGATTTGGTTTCCGTACGTCACGTCCTAGGCGACCACTGAAAATCAGCGCCGTGCTGTGGGTCCTCCACGGCACAGCATTATGCTGAGTGGAAGCCTTCTTGCCACAATCACGACATGCATCTGCCTGGTATCTTTTTCACCCTATTTATTTTCTATTATAAAAAAATGTAGGTAGTATATGTTATTGTTGTTTGATTTATTTCTCGTCTTATTGACTTAATTTAAGTACTACTAATACTATTGTTAAGGGTTTAGCATAAGCATGTTATTATAAAGTATGTCGTATTGTGACAAATAAACACTTTTTCTTTCTTTCTTTCTAATACTGTCGATTTCGATGTTTTGCTTGGCATTCTATGCTCTCTTAATTTATTTCCATCGGTGATTAACTGGTTTGGCAACGTATATGCATTGGAAGGCCTCCCTCTAGGTGGAGCGACGACCAACTCAAGGCTGCGGGCGTCCGGTGGATGCAAAACGCACAGAACCGATCAGTGTGGCGACGCTTGGGGGAGGCCTATGTCCAGCTGTGGACGTCTTTCGGCTGAAATGTTGATGATGATGCATTGGAGAGACCTTGTCTTCCTGGTGTAGTACTTCTGCTGGGGTACCGCAGAGTGGCGTTTTATCTCCTTTACTTTTCGCAGTTTTTATAAACTTAATCTCCAGGGAACTAACTTCTTCCTACCATCTTTATGCGGACGATCTACAAATTTATTCGCGAGCTCCTCTCGGACGTCTGTCTGAGGCTATCCTAACAATAAATCGTAATCTGGCCCGCATATGCGAATGGAGCAAAAGGTATGGACTTGCGGTTAACCCCACAAAGACGCAGGTTATAGTGGTGGGCAGTTCTAGGATGGGTTCTAAAATCGATCGGACTACTCTTCCCCAGGTTTTTTTCGAAAACACAGTTATTCGGTTTTGCGAGAAAGTTAAAAACTTGGGCATATTCATTGATAAAAACTTCTCTTGGACTGCCCAACTGCAGGCGGTTAGCCGCAAGCTATTTGCATCTACTACTCTCGAAAACCGCAGAAAAAACATGGACCAAATAATGCTGTTCAAAATTGTAAATGGTTTGGTCGATGTTCCTGGGCTTCTGGACGATATAAATATATTTGTTCCCCGTAGTAGTCAACCCAAAAACCGTAAAGTTGAGTTATTTGCACCTTTTTTTTTTGTTTACGGGGGGAACCCTTCAAAAGGCGCCTGGACTTTTGGGGAAAAGCTCAGGGAGTGTGGGATTTTTACCTCACTAAAACCACCCCGGTGATCACCATCAGCACCTGGAAGGGACCCCGTCACCTCTTAAAAGACCAAACCGGAACCCCCTTTGTGCAACGCCTGTTAGGGCACATCCCTGGGGAAGCTGAAAGAAAAGCTTCCCCTGAGCCACTCGGTGGGTGGACAGAGTCCCCAATCTGACCACTCGCGACCCCGGAGTCCCACCTGCTTGTGACGCAGGCGGGGTTTCGGCGTTTTAGGCATCGAGGCGGTTGCCTCCCCGACGCCTTCTTCTTCGAGCGGGATCTGCCCTCTCACGCTCCCGCTCGGCGGCCTCCTTCTGGGCCATCACAGTCTCACAGAAGGAGGCCATTTCCCTCCAATTTGCTGTCTCTGCCAGCATGGCCCTCACAGCTGCTGGCAGAGACAGGTCTCGCCCGATCCTGGCGACCAAGACCTGCCGCTCAGAGGCCCACGCTGAGCACTCCTTGAGCGTGTGCTGTCCAGAATCAAGGTCGCCTCCACAATGGTGGCTATTTGCCGTGGCCTCTCGCCCAATCCTATTCAGATACTCACCGAAGCAACCGTGCCCGGTGAGTACCTGAGTGAGCCGGTAGGAGATGCGCTCCTCTCTCTTCAGCCAGGCTTCGAAGTGCGGCAGGACGGCTTCGACAACGCGCTTACGCGAATATTGCGGCTGCTGTAGCCACTCGCGCCACCGCTCGAGTGCGTGTCGCCGTTCCTGCCGCCTCAACCTTACTACAGCGATTCCTGGCACGCTTTCACCATTCTGGCGGATGGCGCGAATTCGGTTATAAACCCTCGCGTCCATGTCCGCCAGTATGTCCAGCGGAGGAAAACGTGCCAGGAGAGTTGCCGCCTCAAAGAATACCGTTCGGTATCCTCGTGCGATACGAATGGCCATTTTCCGCTGCAGGCTATTAACTTGTCTGTGCAAAGCACCCACTGCCTTTTAAACGCGGGGGACCAGGCGCTCGAAGTGCTCTTCGAAGCCCCACCGACCGTCCAGGTTTTGGCCAAGATACTTGATGTATCGACCCACCTGGACTTGCGCATCTCCAACTGTCACTGATGAGCTAGGTGGCTCCCTGCTCCTCGGCAGTTTATGGAACCATAGCGCCTCCGTTTTATGAGGCGCTATCACTAAACGCAGCTCATGGATCGATGCCACGACTTTTGCCACCCCGAGCTCGGCAAGCTGGATTGTCTCGTCGAAAGTGTACCCGCCGGCCAACACCAAGGTGTCGTCTGCATAGCAAACGACATTAACGCCGACGGGGAGTTCAACACGCAGGACCACGTCGTATGCGAGATCCCACAAGAGAGGACCTAAAACCGACCCCTGTGGAACCCCACACGTAATCTCCCTCCGATGTACGCTACCATCCCGGCCCACATAGCGAATGTGCCGGTCGCATAGGTAAGCCCCGACGATGCACTGCAGGTAAGGGGGCACTCCATGGTGTACTAGTGCCGCCCTTATTGCATCCCAGGGCAGGGAGTTAAAAGCATTGACGATGTCCAAACTTACCGCCAACGCCACCCCACCCCGGGACACCACCTGTTCTGACAGCAAGCGGACGCGTAGGATTGCGTCCACTGTAGAACGCTGCTGCCGGAAACCATACTGGCAATCAGCCAGGTCGGGACCTACTCGCGACAGGTGCCCGACTAGTCTTTCGGCAATTATTCTTTCGAATAGCTTGGAAACCTCGTCGAGCAGGCAAATGGGACGGTATGCAGAGGGAGACTCCGAGTCTCTGCCTGCTTTCCTCAACAAGACCACTCCAGCCTCCTTCCAGTCGGTGGGGAACACGCCCGCACGGAGGCAGCTGTTAAACAGTTGTCTCAGGCGGTCCGCCAGAGGAGCCATAGCCAGAACCCACGCTCGGCCAGGGACGCCATCTTGACCTGGTGCAGTGTTACGGGCCCCCATGCGTCTAACGGCACGGTCCAGCTCACCTTCGGTCACCCCCAACTCGTCAGTCCAGTCCGAAGGGGTCAAGAATGGTGAGGGACTTTCACTAGCTGCTGGAAAGAGCGTGTTGACCACTCTTTCCAGCAGCTCTGGTTCCATGGTTTCCGTAATAGGTGGGACCCATGGACGTAGTTTGGCCATGACCAACTTTTAAGGTCGCCCCATGGATCCCTGTCCAGTCCCTCCAAAAGCTCCCTCCAGGAACTTGACTTGGCATCCGAGATGGCGTGTTGGAGTGCCATGGTCGCCTCTCGATACGCTCTGTAGGTTCTGGCTATTTCCTCATCCGTAGCTCTTGGCTGTCTTCTGCGCCGGGTGCGTTGATACTGGCGTCGAGACCTAAGACAGAAAACGCGCAGCCGCGCGATTTCTTCCGACCACCAGTAAGTCGCACCCGGACGCTGGCTGCACCTAACCCGGGGCATGGAAGCGTCACAAATTGACGTCATCCTGTCCCGGAACCAAGCGGCCTCTTGTTCTGGATCGGGCGATATCCCCTGGGCATTAATATCTTCTGGCCACGCCACGACGTTGGCAGCTGCAATGAGCATGTCTCGATTGAGCCGCTTGAGGGCCCAACGTCGCACCGGTGGGCTGGAATCTGGACGGCTCGGACTATTGGAGGGGCGCAGTTCCACATCAAAAACTATGTGGCGATGGTCGGAGAGGGTGACCATCTCCTCCGCTACCCTCCATTCCGACACCATGCGCACAACAGAAGGAGTCGCCCATGAGAGATCCACAATTGACTCCCCCTGCCACCGCACGCATGTGGACACGGACCCACGATTCAACAGTCGAAGGTCAAGTGACGCCGCCCAGTCTTGTACCACGCGTCCCCTCGGTGTGTCCCGGTAATGCAGTTCGAACAAACCTCGGGCGATCAGCGCCATTGAACCGCTTCATGAGGACCTATAATGGGAGCCACTCTCGCACCAATGGCATTGTCTCCAACACCTTGGCTCAATTTCGTAGACATCTTTTTCAACAACTTCAGGAAATTAAGTAATTGTTTTATTCCATCATTGACTGCTCTTAATTATTTAATTATTGTATTCTGTTATTGTTTATTCATTACTTCTTTGTTGTTATTCACTTTAATTTAATTTAATGTTTTGTTTTATATATTTTGATTAAATGATTAATGATTATTTTTGATTTTGCTTATTTGACATTTTGGCATTTGATTTTTTTTTTGTATTAGGCGATTTTTTTTTATTCTATGTAATTAAATATACAGGGTGTCCCTGAAATCGACGTCAAGCCGTAAATGGGTGATAGACCAAGTTATAACAGTTCTCAGAAAAATACGAAAAAAAATCTATCTCATGTTTTTAAAAAAATATGTTCATTTTAAAAATTTACTAAAAAAATCAATCCCCGTAATGGTTCTTTAACTCCAATTGCTACAAATCCCATAATTTATCAATTTTTTTTTATTATTATGTAATCTTGAATAATGCTTGTGTAGATTTTTGCCTAAAATTTAAAGCCAACTCCTCCTACTTAGAAGAAAATTAAACTTTTTCAAAATCAAATTATTCAAATTTACTGTTTCGCCCAACTTTAACTGACTGTACTGAAAAAAAAATGTACTACGCTAGTTTGGCAAGTAACATGAAAAATTGGCGCATTTAATAAGGATTCAAAAATGGTGTAACACTTGCTAGATTACGTTTTCAATAATTGGTCAAATTTTTTTTTGTAAATAGTATCGGTTTTTACCCAAAATGTCCATACTTCCTTAAAATGACTTTAGCTTAACTAAAGCTTTGCTAAACTCCGTTTCTAATTCGATAGAGACGGGGAGAGTCATCATCTTCATACATGAAGAGAACATCTTGATGAAGAATACCCGCTCAGGTGGATAGGACGCGGTGGGACAATCTTGTGGCCACCCCGTTCGCCTGATTTAAATCCCCTAGATTTTTTTTACTGGGGAGCGGTAAAAGAGAAAGTGTACTCAAAAACAATAGAGAATTTAGCCGAGCTGCGGGAAAGAATAACGGAAGCCGTTTTCTTTGTAAATAGGGGAAGATTTGCCCGGAAAATAACCAGATCTTTTTTAAGAAGATGTCGTGCTTGCATTGCCGTCGAAGGAAGGCAGTTTGAACATTTATTGTAATAAAAAAAAATTAAATCTGATAATTTGTTTTTTTTTTCTAAGATGAGAAAACTGGTCCTGACTTAAAGTAAAAAGGTTGAATCACTATCATAACTTTGCTCTTAAATTACGTAAAATTTCGATTTCTTATCTCGCTCACACTTCGTAAAATGACTCTCTCCGTCTCTATCGAATTAGAAACGGAGTTTAGCAAAGCTTTAGGTAAGCTAAAGTCATTTTAAGGAAGTATGGACATTTTGGGTAAAAACCGATACTATTTACAAAAAAAAATTTGACCAATTATTGAAAACGTAATCTAGCAAGTGTTACACCATTTTTGAATCCTTATTAAATGCGCCAATTTTTCATGTTACTTGCCATTACATTTTTTTTTCAGTACTGTCAGTTAAAGTTGGGCGAAACAGTAAATTTGAATAATTTGGTTTTGAAAAAGTTTAATTTTCTTCTAAGTAGGAGGAGTTGGCTTTAAATTTTAGGCAAAAATCTACACAAGCATTATTCAAGATTACATAATAATAAAAAAAATTGATAAATTATGGGATTTGTAGCAATTGGAGTTAAAGAACCATTACACATAACATTCACATTACAGTGAACATAATTTTTTAAAAACATGAGATAGATTTTTTTCGTATTTTTCTGAGAACTGTTATAACTTGGTCTATCACCCATTTACGGCTTGACGTCGATTTCTGGGACACCCTGTATGTAAGTGCTATGCACACCTTTAAGTAAATAGTTCACTGTAGTTAATACAAGGAATGTGATTTATCTGTTATCAATGTTTTTGTGAAACATTCGTTGGTGTGCCGTAATAATAATAAATAAATAAATCTTTGAGGAGACTGCGTAATTTTCTTCTGACTGCCATCAGTATTGCGCTTGCACAATCTCTTCTTTTACCCATACTTGATTATACTGATGCCAGCTATCTTGGCCTTACTCAAGAACAACTCGATAACCTTGAGCGGCTTCAAATGTTTGAATAAATTTGGGAACATGGTCATATTTGCGCAACCCGAATATGAGTTCGGGTACCGCAAATATAACCATGTTTCCAAATTTCGTGAGAAGCTCAAGTGGTTGCCAATTCGCCTTTACTGGAATGCTCATATTCTTGCCCTTTTATATAATGTGCTCTTTACTCTTTTCACCCCATTTTACCTTAAGAAACGTTTTCAGTTTCTGTGCGATTCCCACACAAAATTACTTCGGTCATCAGACAACTTACGACTTCAAATTCCAACACATAGCATGACTTTTTTGGATAAATCCTTTACTGTCCAGGCTACTCGTCTGTGGAATGCATTGCCAGATCCAATCAAACGTGCTCAATCATTGCCTGTGTTCAAAAGACTCTAAAGGAACATAACCTGCCACTGTCTTCGTCTTAGCGTGTTAATTTGTGATTATCTATAGAGTCATTCATCATTTATTTTGATTGTCATTATATTTAATATGTATGTATTTATGTATATATTACAAAGAATATGTATTTATCTGTGTATCTATTATAATGTAGTTTTTTAACAATCTTAATATTACACCAATGACAACCCCACTTCAAGTCCAGACAATTACTGTCCATACCAGGTTGCCTGGAAGAGATCGCGGAATGCGATAAGGCCGATGTATTTGTATTAATTTTAAGTTTTTTTTTATAAATGTATTTTAAGGTTTACAATAAAGCATATAATAAATAAATATTATTAATTAACTAGGTAGGTACCAGCCAAAACAAACACGGAAGTCCAATCATGTGTGATTTCGTGATTCTAATGGCTACCAACAAGGAAAAAGGAGTAAAAAGCCAAGCGAGCCGAGCGGAGTCGGAGGGTAAAAGGAGTGCCTTTTTATCCCTAGGCTGTTGTAGTAAAAGTCTTATTATTTTAAATAGTAATATCGATCGATGAACGAATAAATTGAGTCGGAAATTTCTGCCTCATGTCATGTGAGAGATTTCTGAAATAAATAACGAATACGGCTACCATTAAACTCTAGACAACATCGCCGCAGACCGAAGTTTTAACCTCTTCAGGTTTAAGAAAATATCTACTGTATCCATCTCCCAAATTCATTTGGATTAGAGAAGTATTTTTTTATAGCTCGGTCTCAATCTATATTCGAATTACTAAATAAAACTTGTAGTACATTGAGTTAATGCTTACGTAAGAATCTGTTCAAAATTCAATTCAATTGGCAAAAGATTTTGTCTCTTAGAAAATTGATGTTACACAATATTTTTCCTATCCGTTTATGAACACTTTGTGCTTGTGTTCGAAGCCTTCTTCGATGAATGCAAACACTGTTCTATAAGTAATTAATTCTTTATTAACAGAGGGCCGACATACCAGCTCCTCTACACACAAGGCAGAACAGAAGGAATGGTAAATTCAGTGTTACCACACTATTTAATACTACCCCATAACACAATATTTACTTCAAATAAATAAAGGTTTTCTTACATCAATCGACTTTCATTTAAATTACAATGTTTCCAAACCAAGTTTATATCTATTTTTACAAAAAATATCTTTACTCAAACTCTTTGTAAAAATATCTGAATTTTGGTCACTAGTAGGAATATAATTTATCACAATATCCCCTTTTAATATAGCATCTCTAATAAAGTGATGTTTTATATCAATATGCTTTACTTTACTACAATTCTCTCTATTATTAGCAATGTGAATACAACTTTGGTTATCTTCATAAACAAGAATATATTGACAATTAATATTTAAATCCAACAATAACCCTTTAAGCCACAAAGATTCACAAACTAATGAACTTAAAGCTATATACTCAGCTTCAGCTGTTGATAGAGATACAGTTTTTGTTTTCTTGTTGCCCACATTATACTGTGCTCATACAAAGTTTAACAAAAACCTGATACACTTTTTCTGTCTACACTATCTGCAGCCCAATCTGAGTCTGTATATCCAATAACAGAATGTTTATCAACTGAGTTATTACAATATTTTATACACATCTCACTAGTACTTTTTAAATACCTTAAAACCCGTTTCAAATAAATCCAATGAGTGTTATTTGCACAATCCTGAAATCTACTGAATAAATTAACAGCAAAACACAAATCAGGCCTTGTAGCCATTACTAAATACATAAGACACCCAATTAATTCTCTATAAGGAGCTTTAGTGAGATTACTAACATCAGTTTCTTTATATAATTTTAAACCTTTTTCTACTGGTGTAGAAATACCTTTACAATTTTCCATCTTAAAACGAATTAACAAACCTTGAATATAGCTCCTTTGGTGTAGTAATATGGCACCATTCTTAAAATCTCTTTCTATTTCAATTCCTAAATATTTCTTGATATCACCCAAAAATACTACATCAAAAGCTTGTTTCAGTTTTTGTTTAAATTCTGTTAAAATATTCTTATCACTATGAAAGATTAAAATATCATTAACAAACAAGAACAAGAAGAAATTTTCATCTTTTATGTATAAACATGTATCATATTGTGAACATTTAAATTTATTTTCTATCATGAAATTATGGAAAGCATTATGCCAGCATCTGAGGCTCTATTTTAAGCCGTACAATGACTTATTCAATTTACATACATATTTATCATTTTTCATATCTTCAGGTTAGTACATATATATATATATTTTCTTCTAATATACCATGTAAGAAAGCTGTTTTTACATCTATTTGTTCAAAAAACATGTTTTTCTGATTAGCAATAACTAAAAGTATTCTAAAAGTTGTTATTTTACCCACAGGAGCATATGTTTCACCCCATTCTGAAGATTCATATCCTTTTGCTACTAGCCTAGCTTTATAAGTATTGTTACCTTTAATTCTGAATACCCAGCGACTGTTGATCACCTTCGTATCATCAGTCTTCTCCACTACAGTCCAAGTTGGATGTTTTTGTAATGACATCAGTTCCTCATCAATACCTTTTAACCATTTTTCTTTGTCCTCTGACTTCAAAGCTTCTTCTTTAGTTTTAGGGAACTCATCCATTAAATAATTCACATTGAAAGCTGTAAATAGAGAATCATTAAAATTACAATTATAACCATTAAGGTATGATGGTTTCTTTATAATTATTTTTGTTTTTGTTTCAGGTGCAGTCGGCAGTGGTGTTTCAACACATTCTAGTGTTGGTGTACTGTCACATTCTTCTTTTTCTTTGAAATTTGATTCTTCTATTATTTTCTTATAATCCATTGTATTTTCAAGTAATTCTAAATTGTATATTTTCAGAGGTTTGTCTTCATTAAAAATTAATCTCTTGCTCTAATTACTTTTCTTTCTTTTTCATTGCACAATCTGTATCCATTATCGCAATAACCAATCATATATATTTTACTAGATTTTTCAGATAATTTACAAATTGAATAAGTCATTGTACAATGACTTATTCAATTTACATACATATTTATCATTTTTCATATCTTCAGGTTAGTACATATATATATATATTTTCTTCTAATATACCATGTAAGAAAGCTGTTTTTACATCTATTTGTTCAAAAAACATGTTTTTCTGATTAGCAATAACTAAAAGTATTCTAAAAGTTGTTATTTTACCCACAGGAGCATATGTTTCACCCCATTCTGAAGATTCATATCCTTTTGCTACTAGCCTAGCTTTATAAGTATTGTTACCTTTAATTCTGAATACCCAGCGACTGTTGATCACCTTCGTATCATCAGTCTTCTCCACTACAGTCCAAGTTGGATGTTTTTGTAATGACATCAGTTCCTCATCAATACCTTTTAACCATTTTTCTTTGTCCTCTGACTTCAAAGCTTCTTCTTTAGTTTTAGGGAACTCATCCATTAAATAATTCACATTGAAAGCTGTAAATAGAGAATCATTAAAATTACAATTATAACCATTAAGGTATGATGGTTTCTTTATAATTATTTTTGTTTTTGTTTCAGGTGCAGTCGGCAGTGGTGTTTCAACACATTCTAGTGTTGGTGTACTGTCACATTCTTCTTTTTCTTTGAAATTTGATTCTTCTATTATTTTCTTATAATCCATTGTATTTTCAAGTAATTCTAAATTGTATATTTTCAGAGGTTTGTCTTCATTAAAAATTAATCTCTTGCTCTAATTACTTTTCTTTCTTTTTCATTGCACAATCTGTATCCATTATCGCAATAACCAATCATATATATTTTACTAGATTTTTCAGATAATTTACCATCTCTATTTACTTTATTTATGTACGTATATGCTTCAAAACCAAAAAAAAATACATTTTTCATAGTTAGGCACTGTATTATACCATATTTCTGCAGGTATCTTCTTATTAACAGTAGGTTATCTATTTACTATATAGCTTGATGCATATATGGCTTAACCTCACATTTCTTTATTAAATTAAGAATCAATAATTAATATTCTTGACTTTTCTATTAGGGTACGGTTCAACCTTTCAGCCTTACCATTCTGTTGCGGTGAATAAGGAATAGTACTTTCTATCTGTGTACCTTTTTCTTCACAATAACTCTGAAATTGGCTATTCAAATATTCTGTACCATTGTCACATCTAAATCTTGAAATTTTAGAGTTAAATTTTGCTTCTACGATATTTATCTATTTCTTAAAATATTTAAGTACTTCTGTTTTATTCTCTAGTAAATAAACAATGGCAAAGTGACTATACTCATCAAGAAAAGTTAGTATGTATTTCTTATTGTCATGAGTAACTGGGTTTATCGGACCACATAAATCAGAATGTATCAATTCTGAAATTCTATTTGTTTGTTTGTACTCACTGTTATTAAAATTCATGATTTGAAAATTCACTATTTATCAATTTTCTTCTCTTCAATTCAGACAATTTATCTGCAGAGGCATGACCAAGCCTTTTTTACCAAATATTATCAGAAGTAGTTATAGAGTATGCTTTCTGTGCTGAAACTACAATTATTTTAAACTTTATTTCATATAAATTATTCTTTTTAAATCCTTGGAACAAAATAGTACTGTTTCTGTAAATAAATACTTTATTATTCTTAAACTCAACTCCATATCCATTTTGTTTATTGATAAGAGATTACTCCGTAGGTTAGGACCAAATTAGACATTTCTTAATGTACACTTTTCTGTTATTATTGTTTCCACTTTGGTAGCATACAGTGATTCTTGCTTTTTGGCAATATTAATTCTGATAGGGTTCTTAAGTTCTATGTAAGATAAGTAAGATAATAATATTGGTCTGAACTCACTAAGTGGTCTGATGCACCAGAATCGGCATAAAAATAGATTAATTTTGACTGACCTTTATCTTGGCATGAGCTATTGTTTACCATAAAACAAATACCTTGATCATCTTCTTTATTTGCAAGATTAATTTCTTTTGTTTGGTTAGAATTCTTGTTTTGATACACCTTTTTTGCTTTAAATCTACATTCAGACTTTTTGTGTCCCTTTTTACCACAATTATAGCATTCGTATATGAATTTCTTTGGTACATTTTTCTTGTTATAAAAAGCCTGAGACTGCTGTAAGTTGATTCTCACATACTTCGTTTAAACCTTTTCTTTTTATTTCTTCGACTAAAAGCCTATTTTTGATAAATTCTAAAGTCAAATTTTGAGATGACAATGTGTTTCTATTGCTGTCACAATATTACTATAAAATCCTGGCATGGATAATAAAATGTAACACATGATTTCTCCTTCAGAAGGCTCCGCACCTGTCCCCTATAATTCTCTCACCATTTTATCAAACTTAATAAAGTAAGAATTCAGTGTTTCGTTTTCATTATATTTTAAAATTAATAATCTTTTTCATAATAACAGTTGGGAGCTTATACCTTTTCTTTGATATACTGAGGACAGTTTCTCAATTATCTCATAGGCAGTGTTACATTCCTTGACTAGCTCAAGATGGCTGTCATAAATACATTGTATTAATATATTCTTTGCCTTTGAGTTTTTCTTCAATTCGGCTTCTGAGAGCTTTTCTAATGTTTTGCATTGCATCGTTTCCTTGAGATCATTTTCTTCTAAAACCAACCTTACACGAAAAATCCAGTTCGTAAATTCTTCGCCGGCAAATGGCGTAATACCATATTTATTGAATCTGTAATAATCCATGTTCTATTTGGTTTTTCTTGCAGTAACGTTACGGGGCACATAACCTGAACACTTTGTGCTTGTGTTCGAAGCCTTCTTTGATAAATGCAAACACAGTTCTATAACTAATTAATTCTTTATTAACAGAGGGCCGACATACCAGCTCCTCTACACACAACGCAGAACGGAAGGAAGAGTAAATTCAGTGTTACCACACTACTTAATAGTTTACAGTTCAATTTTTTCCTTTACATAGAATATCAAATCATACCCACAGAAATATTCTGAATAAGATACAATATTTTGCCATAAATAAAGTTTGGAAATGGGATTTAATTTAGTACCTTTTTTGATTTTCAATAGTTATCTACTCTGCAGAATAGAATAAAAACCGGCCAAGTGTTCCGTACCATTATCGCAAAAAACGGCAAATATATCACGTTTTTTGTATGGGAGCCCCCCTTAAATATTAATTTTATCCTGTTTTTAGTATTTGTTGTTATAGCGGCAACAGAAATACATCATCTGTGAAAATTTCAACTGTCTAGCTATCACGGTTCATGAGATACCTGGTGACAGACAGACGAACCGAGGAGTCTCAGTAATAGGGTCCCGTTTTTACCCTTTGGGTACGGAACCCTAAAAACGAAACAAGTTTACTCTAGTAATTCGATTTTGTAAATCTCGAACTAAGCCTAGAATTTTTAGTAGGACCTTATTGAGGATTCGTAAGAGATTTTGACTTGGTACACATTAAGAAGAAAGTGCCGACCAGTTTAGTCTAAATGATATTATTATTTGTCTATATAAATTGCTGTCTTTGTTAAATCAAATATGTATCTTTTTAATAAAGTATCCGATAATAGAAACAGGCCAATAAGGAAACAATATAAAAAGATGCTACATGTTGGTACTTATGACACCGCTTTATTAAAGATAAGTGTTTTATGTATGGGCCCGATCATATTTAATAAAATACCTGATAAAATAAAAACACAGGCTACCAGTCCAGTCCAGTCTTTAAAAAGAAATTGACAGATTTGTTGACAAATAAATGTTATTACACGATTTGCGATTTTTTAAACGATGAATACTTAAATTAATCCTGACATTTCTGACTAAGATGATGACTGACTTGAATAATAATGATAAGGCTATCGACTGGAATTCTTCCTAATAATCAATAATGTATATTTATAAACTTAATTTCAATCTATTTTGACATTGTGCTTGTACTATGCTAGTGTTATGCCTGTATTTGTTTTAATTGAGTTTGATTTGTTTAATAAAACTGTTTTGCATGCCTTAGTTAAGGTAGAAAGTATAAGGATCACTTAATTTTTAAATAACATATCTTGTACCTACTTTCTTTGCAAATAAATCATTATTCTATTCTCTATTCTATTCAATTGTAGATCAAAAATTAAATGAGTGAAGTGTTTGATTCCCCCGCGACGTAAAAGAGGGGCGCGCGTGGAACACCTCGCGCTGCCAACTCGGGTCCTAATGTGCGGGGCGCGACGGACGTCCCCTAGTCCGTTACCCCTGGATCCATTTAGGGTGGCAGGAATAGAGCGTTGTCCGCCCTCCGCCGATGCCTGGTGCGTCTGTTTCGGGTCGGGTGAGTGGAAGAGATCACTTGAAGGAAGAAATCCCGAGAAAGAGGGCGAGCCCTTTCCGCAGCCTCCTTATGCTAGATGACTGTTTCGCAGAAGGATACCACCGCATCCCAGGACTTCTCGCTGCCGACCATTGACTCGACTACGCTTCCATACTAACCGAAGCTGGATACCAGTATTTTACATGAAGTGACTGCCTTTCTGACCTTCAAAACCTGGGTAATACGACACCTCAGCAAGACTGGTGTCAGATTATCTGGCATCTGATTATCCGTAACGACTGTCAAATGTCTTCAAATGACAGCTGGTACCAACAGCTTAACGTGTTTTCCGAACCACAGAGGAGTCTCGATAATGAATGGTCACTCAACTGCGGGCCGACCTTAAGGTCGGTTACGCACTATACGTCCATGTCCGTGATTTGAGTTCCGAGCTCAAAATGTTCTGAATTATGACAGATCTTGACGGATAGAGCTCGGATGTAGAGTGTAAGCTTCATACAAGAAGTTCTATGGCTACTTGCCATTTCACGATGGACACGGATCGGATGTAGTGCGTAACCGCCCAAACCTTGAAGATCGAACCGTGTGTCAATTAACATTTAGAAACAAACTCCTAAACTCCCACGAACCAATTAAAATTGTACAAACATCCAATCCCTGTCTTTAATATATCTCAATTACATAATACGTACACAAAGTACTTAATTTATATTTAATCATGGAACAAAGAAAAACAAATGAGAATCGCAGTCACGTCCTTGCAGAATACGTTGCGTTTCTCAGTCCGCAATTGTATTGCGCACATTGCTATGTGGAAGTAAATAACTATAATTGTTTTAACTCGATAGAATTTTAAATGTTTTCCTGCTGTCACACGCAAACATGGAATTGCGTTTGTCTCTAAGATAGTTTATTTCTTTTAAAGTCTTCTTCTCTAAGAATAATGGCAGTTTCTGGGACGTGTAATGAATATTCTTTTTGCAGAAATAATTATCGACATAAAATAAGAACCCCGATGCTCGCCATCATTTCAGCCGAAAGACGTCCACTGCTGGACAAAGGCTTCCCACAAGTGTCTTAACATCTACCAGTCCTGTTATGTGCGTCTCACATTCAGTCGATGCTTGCGAACTTTACAGAGTCTTCGGTATATCTTGTTGGAGGCCTCCCAACGCTGCGTCTTACGGTACGCGTCGCCACTCCAGCACCATTAGGCTCCATCGACCATTTGTTTTCCCTCGCACTGGAACGCCTCGCAGCAATTACACCAATGGAGCACAAATATACAAATACTAATCTGTAAGTCCAGGTTTCTCCACGATGTTTTCCTTCACCGTTGTCAGCGATGTCCAAGATAAACCTAGAAAGTACATATGAATTGAAAAAGTCACATTTGTAATTGCCAGGATTTGAAACCACGACCTCAAGCACGAGAGGCAAGGTCTTAGCCACTTGGCCACCACGATCATCCATTCTGTGAGCAATATGCCCTGGCTTAATTTAATAAACTTAAAACTTAAGACAATCTTCTTTTACCTAATCATCTCTCAACAAAGATTAAGTTTGTTTCGCAGCGATTATTTTATGATGATGATAAAATGCGAGGTTATTCCTTTATTTTCCCTTATAAACGACGACAAATGGAAAGTAAAGGATCTTTTATTAATATAGATCATTTCAAATGGAAGCTCTAAAAGTTGCTCCTAAATTTAACTAATTTAAGGAATTTAAATTTTTTTTCGAAGTAATTTAGATGATTAATTTTAAAAGAGACTGAATTCCATTGTATTGTGTTACTTCGAAGAAAAATACTCTGAATTCCTTTGTTTTGTGTTACTTCGAAGGAACTAATTTAAATTCTTGTTAAGTTGAAACAAATCGGAAATGGGAATACAAAGCTTTAGTTAATAGCTATTAACAAACTTGGTAAAATTTGATGGTACATAATGGTTATAATGCAAATCAGACAAGTGGTCAAGTTACAATGAGATACTAACTATTTATTTATATATTTAGATTGAATACAAGCATCAAGTCCGCCATTATCGTCGTCACCATTATCGTGCTTGAAGTTTACATAAATAAATAAAGACTTTATAAGGATATCAAATAATATCACACTAATATTATAAATGCTGCTGTGACTGTTCCTAAATGACCCCAGGCTGATAAAAATTTTGTTTTTCCTAAATTGCCCTAGTCTTAGAATTAAAGGTCGGCTACTTCTGAAGAAGTAGAATCTGTGCCCCAACCAGCCGCACAAATTTGTGAGGTTCGTCTTCCTGACTTGGTCGCCTCTCCACCGTGTAAACGAATTCCAAATTATAGTTTTGTTTTGTTTTGGAATTCACAGTTATAAGATTATAACTTGGAAGTGGTTTAGAAGAATAAAATATAACTTAAGGGATATAAACTAAATTATTTCAATTAACTAAAGGTTGTGTGAGAAACCCTTTACACTAATGTATAGAGTATTTAAATCAAAGACCGAATAGTGGTCACGGATAATGAATTTACATTCATGAGTTATTACAAATAGAAGTAACTAATATGGCAGAGAGTTTTAACTCAGGAAGCCATTCAAGCCATCATTTCCTAGGTGTTTCCGCTGGTAAGAAGAAATGATGAAACAAACTTATCAGCACACGTTTCAGTCTGTTAGGCATAAGGACTATATTAGTAAAACAATAGTGATGTTTGAAGTTAATTAAATAAAGGGATTGCAAAGTGCAATATTTACCTAACGGAAGGGAATTGGTAGGAACGCTACGCTTGCTTTGATAAATACATTTACTTGAATAACGTTAATGAGTTCATTGACAATAGTCTAGATTTCCCACCCAAGTGACGTGAAACCACCTGTACAGCAGGTACGTCGTACTTGTAATGCTGGTCCTAGAACACAAATCCTTTGAGAAGGCTCTGCAACGGTCCTTGCAATACATGTTTCCCTAAACTTAAACATGTCTTACACAATCCTAAGGCAAGGACGATTTTGTGCCTAAGTGACTTTGCCATTGAGCGAGACATGCTCCCAGAATTACTGGACGCGCACTAAATAATAGCTCACCCTCGATCTAAACAGCCTTTACTAATACAATACAAAACTAGCAAGCGTACCGTGGACTCAGTCTGATGCAGGTTCACCACAATTGCTTGCTATATGTCGAAATGGATTAAGTCGTCACTTCACACTTCTTTAAATTTCCCAATTTCGAGAGTGCTTTAGCGTAATTGACTACTGTGCGACGTCAACAACGGCGTTTTTCCACTAGGCACCCATCGTGTCTCGTTAAATATTATTTTTTATTCAGATATTGGCCCGAAAGCCTGGTGCGATTTAACGAGACACGACTCTAACATCCATTAAAATGATCATATCCCAGTGTGTGATGTTCGGCGATGACTACCCCCTTTAGTTTATAAGTGTACATACATCAAGTGCAATGCAGTGTGACCCGCAGTCAGACCTTATAAAGGGAACAGTATATTTTAACAACTAACATTTGGTTGTCCTACGTGCCCAATTAAGAGCGGTCATATTTAGCCTATTTTATACAGAAGTGAATATTAGCGGTTCCACCTTCCATGTATGTAATGTCAGTTACAGCTCAATAAAGGTCCATAGTCAAATGAGTAATTGTTTAGTGTATAAATGATGGATTAGGGTATGAAAGTGTGAAGGAAGACTTCACCGCTTCCCTAAACCAAATGTTATTGAAATATTCTGTCAGGTGTGGACTAGGATATAAATACAAGGTCTCGCCACGCTAGAACCAAAAGGTACATTAGTGATTTGTCCCTACCTATATAATATAATGTTAAAACTCACCCACAATCATTCTTCACTCACTCACATGTAATTAGTACGATATTAAACTAAATTATAATTAACTTAATAAGTAAACTTGTTACCACGACACGACTTTCGATTATTCGTTCCAAAGCTACACCATAAGTATCTCTAACACTCTAGTATTCACGACTCGTGCGTCTTCTATCGTTCCTCACCAACCGTCCGACCTATCTGTCCGCCTAAGATCAAGTGTCCCTTCAACCAGCCCGTCTCCTCCATCTCATCCTAAAACTACCTGCTTTCTCTTCAGTTCGGTTATCATTTTTTGCATTTCTTAATCGATTTGGGACTGGTTCGTGTTAGATATCGGATATTTGAAGACTCTTTAGAATTTCATTGGAATATTACTTTTGTCTTGACAGCTTTTACATTGAAAGGCAATTTATGAGCCTCTTTAAAAGGTTTGGTGTTGGTTTATCCTTTTAAAATGTATAGTGTTCCATAGTTTATGACGCCTGCCTGTCGGACCGTACTTGAAACCCGAGTGTTTGTGTCTCAATTTGGTCTGCACATGTGGCGGCAATTTGCGCAGTTTTAAATATAAAATAATATTCGGTAATTAAATTATATAGATAAATGGCGTGTAGTCACACCGCTTTCATTATTAATGTAAGTCCAAAATAACCAAGTTAGAGGCCTGAGGGATTTCCCAGAGGTGGCCTAATTAACTCTGACACCAGAGGTGGCCAAACCTCACACGAAAAAAAGAAAAATATTATAAAGGTGAAAGTTTGTTAGTGTGAATTTTGTTTATTCATTTATTTAACCATTAATGTACACACACATAATAAAGATTCAAGAAGAATATATATCTCTGTAATATAATAGGTACAAAGGTACGCTTATTTCAAACGTACGCTTATTTTTTTACTTATTTACCCTCAAACGGCTGGCCGGAGCTGAATGAAATTTTGATTATAGACAGAAATAGCACATAGTGTTTGAAACCAATCAACGTTTCGTTCTTTCTTTTTGATTTTTTGATGCAACTCTGTATCAGCTCGCTGTCATCGAGATTTGACAGTTTTCGATTGAGTTGACGTTGACATTAGGACTCGTAAATATGTGATTGCCGGCGCGAAACGGCAAAATGTCGGTCTTGAACTGGTACTTGGAAATTGATAAGTAACCAGCCGATCATTATCCGGAATTGTGTTCGCGACCCGCGATTGGTATTTTGCTCCGCCCGTGCAGGTGCAGGTATTTCGCGCACAGCGAGGTTTTCGCTGACGGGAGCGAGTCTGGCCGTCTGGCAGGCATACCAACAGACCACGCCTGTGACCCTTCCACATTTATTATATATATTTTCCCTTTTACCCTCGGCCGGGCACGGGACCAGGGGACCACCACGAAGACAAGGGTAAGTGTATTTGTAATCGTACCAGTTTCCACCTGGTAGACGGAAACCAGTATCTCAGAGAACAGACCCCTAGCTACCGCTGCTGTGAATCGCAGTCTCGCGGGTATAATATATAGCATAGTCAGGTAAAATGGCCATGGTTTTATTACGAAAATTTGTTCATTGATAGAAGAAGGCTACACTACCGCTGCGTGTATTATGCTACTTTTGCCATTGAAATACGCAAGTTTCCTGCGGGATTTGTCACATGAGAAAAGTCGCAGGAAAAAGCTAATTAAATAATATAAACAACTTAAACACTATAATATTTGATTACTCGAGCAAAGCTAACGCAGGACGCTAATTATTAATTTAATAGCGTCACTGATAGTCAAAGTCCAATGATTTATGTTCTGTTGTTATTATAATATATTAATTGACGATAACATTGCAATCACATTGAGTTTTTAATAAACAAAACAACACTTTAATACCTACCTAGGTATTATTTAAATATATTATATTATCTGAATAAACATAAAACTAAATACCGGTATTAAACCAAGTTTCATAGAAGACTAGTTGTAGCACGCGACTTCGTTCGCGTCAAAGTCGTTTTTTTTTTGATGCATCGATTTGTTTGAATTGTATGTAAAATAAACATTTTCTAGAATTAATAATTAAAAAAATATGTTCTTGTTTAATCAACTCTTCTAAGCACAAAAATTTGGCATATTGGGCCCTTAATTCGCATTTCAAATATTATTTGAACAAATCATTTAAAATTGATTTCAATAGATGGTGCGGTTTAAAACTTCTGAGGGTTATAGATGAGGGTTCAAGTTGGACCTTGAACCTACTATCTTGGTTTGCTAAGTTTCTTTACATTATAAACATACTCAGTGCACGCTACAGAAGTTATTGTTGTAAAGTGTGTTGTTGCCAATTGTTTAAGAAAATTGGTTAGTTTGTTTTATATTGACAGTAATTTTCTAATTGATTTAAGTTAAAGTCACTGTTTTTAACTATTAAAGTATATTGAATTCTTATTGTAAAATCAACCTACCCACTTTTGTGTTGATAATTTTTGTTTTTTTGAATACCCTCTTGTGTGTTGATAATTTATTTTCTTGAGGTACCCACTTTGTTTTTGATAATTTATAAATTGATATTTGGGGTTCCATAATAGGTTTGTACGGAAAATTATTTATGTAAATGTAACAGGGTTCAGTACTATTTGTTGAATTAACTTGTTGTTTCTCTTACAGAATTTGTGATTTGATATTGAATTTGGTAGGAGAATTACTGTCAAACTGTTGTTTTGGTTACACACATATATTATTGATTTAAGTTGTTGAACATTTTGTGTATTAATTAATATTTAATCACAGTTGCTTACATTTTGAAAGTATGACTGCCAATAGCACATAGAGAAGAATACAATCCAAAAAAAGTTGAGGTGAAATATTTATCTGAGGAATAAAGTGGCCGTTTGATAGATTTTGTTTAGAAAATACAAAATGTTTAACATAAACAGCCTCATTTATTCTTCATTTAAAAATTATCTGATTATTGAAACAGCCTTTATTTGTTCAGCTTATCGCCATACAAAACAGTAACATTTTAAATTTTATTTTTTTATCTATGTCATTAATTTTCATTATCAGCTGTTAATTAATAAATCAGGTTGGAGATAAATTAAAATGCAAAGCTCGGGCCTGATAAGAACTTGTTTTTAAATTATTTTTATTAAAAATAATTAAACACTAATGTCATATTTGTAGCGTCACATTTTAATGGTGTACGTACTTATTTGTTTTTCTTTCTTATCAAGCAATGAAAATTGATAACCATCATTTACAAGCATGTAAATGAAATTGTAAATCATTTTGGCACAGCCATGTAGGTGCCAGAGGAAGTAAAAACCTACATAATCTATATTGAAACATTTTACCGATAAAGTAAAATTAAACTCTATTAATATATTGTATGCTCATGCACTCACTAATTTACCTGTTACTGAGAGAAGCGGATACCTATTATAAGCTTTATACATATAATAGCTAATGAGCTACAAGGCAAGCATGTTGTGGATGTAGTTTCCCAAAGGAAGTATTACTTCGGTACTGTAGAAACCTGAGTTCCTATGATATTACAAGTATGATTCTAATTTAATTTTCTGCTAAGCCTTACTTCACTTATAGTCAAATCTTTGTCATCTTTTGTGATTGATTGTATCAACTTTGGTTGCTAATATTTATGTATCTTAGCTAATTCATTGATGTGGCATTCACTATTCGGAGAACTAACTAACTGCGTAACGCATGTAACTGGTACGTTATAGGGTTTAACTGGAATATTATAGGGTATAACGGAAAAGTGAAATCATTTATTTTGACAACCGTTTCTACATATGCAAATGAACAACTTTATTTAAAGAATTCGTAGTCAATTCCCAATAACGTTGCTCTTTACAATAGGCAGTCGTCATTCAGCACTAGCAATTAATAGTCCCTTGAAAAGTAGAATGAGTCCAAGAAAATAAACCGCCAATTTAGTTACTCTTATGGAATCTTCGTATTGTATGAAAACAGTGGTAAACCTCTTATATGAAAATATTATCCTTCATTCATGTCTAAACGGTTCTTCGACACAACGTAATTCTCAAAGTGTCTCAATTGGTAACGCTACAGAAGAGAAGAGAAGTCAAACAAAATTGTGTGATTCAATTTGAGGACAAACGAGTTAAGTTATGAGCATTTACCAATATTATTATTATTGCTGACAGATGCTTTTATGCACTGGTCAAAACATAGTGGCTCGACTCTTTATTATTTGATGGTCTGTGATATCGAGGGTAGGAGGTTACGTTTTTTTTTTTCATTATTTAGGTATTGAATTCATTTTTCATTAATTTATTGGAAAGAAGCTTGTGGTGGTGGCTGGTTTATTATTATTCTTTTTTATGATTATTGCAGTGACGTGGATCATGAGACTTGTATTAATCAACTACTCATAGAAGATTGTGAGTCCTCGACGGGTTAGCATGACATGTTGGAGGTGCAATTACAACAAGTAAAATTTCAAAATTTTGAAAAGCCCCGAAACATTTATCTTGCGAAAACACCCCGATTCAAACGCCCATAACTTTCGAACGATTGAACCGATTTTATTCAAACATAGCTAAGAACACTCTCGACAAAATCACCTTTCAAACAAAAAAAACTAAATCAAAATCGGTTCATCGGTTTAGGAGCTATGATGCCACAGAGAGAAACACAGATACACAGCCACACAGAGACTTAAAAACACCTTCATAAAGGTTACAGAATTATAAGTGTTACATGTTGAATTGGTAACAGAATCAAATATGTAACACTTATAAATGTGTTAACTCAAAACACTTATAAAAGTGTAACCGTAATATATCTGTAAAAGATATAAAGGTGTTAACAGTGTTAATAAGTGTAGCAATGTGTAGCAGTGTGCAATTTTACCATGTACTTATTTATGGTTAATAAGCATTAGATGGCCGCAATGCAGTCGCCGTCTGTTATATCCGTGCAAAACACATGCTCCGAATTATTGAAAATTTTCGTGATTTAAAATTCAAGTTTATTTGACTGCAATAGATCAATACTTGTAATACTTTCTTTAAAAAAATACCTCGTCTAGATCAGGATGACAAACATCCTAAAATCAACTGCTTACCACTTTAACAAGAAGTCATGTGTCCTGATAGTACCGATATCTTGATAGAGCCGGAAGTTCGCAGTTCGGAATTCGCAATCAATCCTTTCTTAAAAGAAAAAAACCCATCTGGATGTGGACGGAGACTATCCTAAATCTGGGAGCCTGCCGTTTTGCCGAAAAGATTTTGATATAATTTCTCCACCCAAACAAATTTTAGCAACTTGTTTTTATACCAATGCAATATATGGAATGATTTTAGTGCACATTTTCATTTGGTCAAATTTTTACTCGGCATAATATTACCAAGGATAGTGTCATATGGGCATTTGGTATTTAATCAAATGATTTATTACAGCAAACAATCTTTAAACAATAAATATTTGGTCAAATGATTTGTTATGACAATAAATATAAAGGCAAAAATAAGATATTTTGGGCATTATATAATAAAAAAATTGAATTTTATTTTTATGATTTACCCTTGTTTCAGCGAAACGAAATTGACGGGAGCTGAGTTCACTCGCGTTGCTCGATCACTTCAGATCCCGTCATCTCCTTCAAACCTAACCTGTCCGTGTCGCGGTGCCCAAAGCTCCCGAGCTCGCTGAGCAGTAAGAAGCTAGTTCTCGTAAGAATTAGTACTTTTGCAAATTTATAGCGAAATGGATGATGTTTTAGGACGAAAACGAGCGCGCGAAATTTTATGCACAGGCCTTTGGGAATCTAGATATCATGAAGAAACTACTAAATGTATATTTTCAAAATAAAATTATTTGCATTGTTGAATTACTAATCTATCCCTGTATGGAGGCCGTTTTGTAATTTTCCTTCTTCTTATGGTATTTATTTCCGCCCAAAGATGCGTTAAAATAAGTGTTGAAACATGGAACTTTCGACGCTCATAACTTTCAAATACTGTATTTTTTTACTTTTTTGTTTCCAGACAGGGCTAGATAATGATGAGACTAATTAATTCATTTTTTTTATTTTGAACGTACACCGTCAAACAGTGGATTAATCGCCAGACAACACTAGTCGAAAATTCTTCTAGTTGAAACCTACGTTTGTATGGAAGAATTTTCGACTAGTTTAACCTTAATGACACTATCCTTGTTAATATTCTGTGAAGTAAAAATTTTACCAAATGAAAATATGCGTATTAGAATTATTCCAAATATTGCATTGATATAAAAAACGTTGATAAAATTAATGATGTAATGAATGGTAGATTAATGGCAATTGTATAATTATGGTCAATGAATTAGTCCAAGAGCGAGCGAAGTGAGCTCGGGAGCTTAGGGCACCCCGACTCGGATGGGTTAGGTTTGAAGGAAATGACGGGAGCTGAAGTCAGCGAGCAACGCGAGCAAACTCAGCTCCCGTCATCTCCTTCATGTTAGGTTACTTTAGACCCTGCAGACAGTAAGACAAGACAAAGATATTTTATTTCAACTAGGCCACCAAGCGGCACTTTTGAACGTCAATACATAAAAAATTAAAAGGAATAAAAATTTATTCTACCGTTATTCATAGTTACAGTAAATGGTAGATTTACAGTTGGTACATAGTACTCACATATGTGCTGTGCAGTTATATAATCCAAAAAATAAATTGAGTTTATACAACACAAATATACATTATAATTATTCGTACAGTCTTCAGCAGGTCCAACAATACTTCATAACTTTTCTGCTTATCACTTGTTTTTGTGCCCTAGTGGCTGTGGAGCTGGAATAGTAAAATGTGTTATTCCAACTGAAATATTTGACCACATAAAAAATTGGTATAATTACTAGTTGGTAAACAAGTTATTGTTTAAACGTTCACTTGCCCAACATAAGGTTTGCGTTCAATTATTTGTGAAGAGATTTTTGCTAAGTAATAATTTGGCAAATGAAATTATGCGGGATATTGTTTGGTAAGTGATAATTTGTCAATTTATTTTCGATGAATCACTCTAAACATAGATATTTACCACTTCAACATCAACGTCTTCCGACCGCGCGTTATTGCCGTACTATGCAATTATACCTAAAGCTATGCTAAAACTGTTTATTTCAGTTACACATATTAACACTTATTGATTACAGTTACTTGATTACAGTTTGATTTGGTAACACTTATAAACACATATAAAAGGTTACAGTTTGATTCGGTAACATTATTGTATCTGTTACATTTAAAAGTGTTTTTGTGTTAAAACTGTTTTAAAAAACAGTGTTAAAAACACTTACTGTAAACTGACTCAAACTGTAACCGTACAGTTTGAGTCCCTGGATACACAGCAACACACGTCAAACTTATAACACCCCTCTTTTTCCGGCGGGGGTTAAAAAGAAACGTAAAATCAAATTAAGATATTATAAAAATCGCCTATATTTATCACCTGTATTTTATAATATTAAAATAAGGCCTATCACATGATACCGCTATCATGATCTGTTGGACGGAGAGTAGGTTGTAGTGTCACAATAAAATAGGGTAGGTGGTTAAGGGTATAAAGTACTGATAATCAGCCTAATTTGAATAAATGACTTTATTTATTTATTTATATATTCTACTTACCTAATTACCCAGTTAATCTAATACAAAATAAGGTACAAAAAATAATTGTATTATAAGATAGGGTAAGATATTTATTTTTGTGAAATATGAGTATACAATAGATTTGCATGGTCTTAAAAAATCAAACCGACTTCCAGAACAAAAAACTACAAAGCAAAAAATAACTTTATTTTCCGAAGTCGGTGTCTTTTGTACCCATTTTTTTTCAGTTTTTCGACACCGACTTCGGAAAAGAAAGTTATTTTTTGCTTTGTAGTTTTTTGTTCTGGAAGTCGGTTTGATTTTTTGTTAAAATATTTTTATTTTTCTCTTTTTAGTTTTGGTAGGTACCTCAAATTAACATGATTATCATTTACAGCCAAAGTACATCTCATTGCGATTCCAATAAGCCCAAACACGACTAGGATACATTGTTTTATATTAGAGTTCCAGTGCCTACCTTCCAGCTTCATCATCAGATCAGTTCGATGGTGCCATTTTCATCAGTACCATTTATTTATAAGTATTTGCTTCATTATAGTCGGTTTACTATTCGAGATATCTTATGCCCGTGACATATTTAGCATTTAGGAGTTCCAGTGGCCATCTGTGGACTTCTTCATCAGTTCGACTCCACCAAATGGTACTTTCCGAGTGCAAATGATTGCATTGTTGATGAAAATACCAAAATCGCTATATGTTTGCCTATAATATTTGAGGAGTTCCCTCGATTTCTCTAGGATTCTATCATCAGATCCTGACCTGATGATTATGGGACCAACTAGGAAGTATACCCTTTCAAACAAAAGAAGAATTTTTGAAATCGGTCCAGGGGTCTTTGAGTAATCGGGGAACATACATAAAAAAAAAAAAAAAAAGATTCCGACGAATTGAGAACCTCCTCCTTTTTTTGAAGTCGGTTAAAAATAACATTTGGTAATAGGATCTACATGTTTTGCCGTCTAGGGCGTGCAAAATTGTATTTGGTCATATAAACCGTTTGAATTTATATAATCAACAAAAAATCAATTATATAACCTACTGTCATGCAGTCTTTTATTAACAATTTATCGACAAACTTGGTATTTTTTTAAATGTAGTTTAAATAGAGTTGTGCGCATTTGTCTTATAGATTTAAGTATTTTATTGTTAATATCTGGTGCTAAAGAGAAAATATATTTATGCATGAGTGTCGTGATTGATCGCACTCCTCATAATTTATTGTTATCCTGTCGATTGCGGATTGTAACATCTGATAGTTTTTTTTTTTTATTTGGATTTATTAATAGTTGTTATTATTTTATGATTATTTTGTGCTCGTTGCGTTAATTGGATTATATTTTTATAGATTTTAGAATATTTTTTAAATTTTGTTTTATTTAGTTCATTACGATTTAGCCTATAGTTCCACATTAGCTTTCTCTTTTCTTTGCTACAAATATTTATGCCACGTGATAACCATTGAGGTTTAGCTGCGGTTCTTTGAGACATCTTTTTGACGGGAAAGCATAAAATATACAGCATCAAAAATGCGTACGCCATGTTTTGATTATGTCTATTATAAATTTCAGAGATTGTATTTTTATGAATTTACTCATATTTTCTTTGCCATAGTCTCGTCTACTTATTCGCCAATGATTTATTAAAAAAAAATAAGAACCGGTAATTTTAGTACTTGTGCTGTGTGATCTGACAAGCCGAAGTCGACCACATCAGATTTACACTTTTTTTCCTAGATTGTGTGCAAAATTATCTATGTACGTTCCGCTTGCAAGTCGAGTTGGCTGATTTATCTCCAATTTTAAATTATAATTCAAGAGCAAACATTCCAATTCCATCAAAGTATTGTTATGCTTAGAAGAGAATCAATGTTATAGTCACCTGCAATCACATTATTTTATTTTACTTAAGGCGCTACCCCGAGCAAAACGCCGCGCTAGCCGTTTTTAGTGCAGTTTTAAGGAGCTATCAACTCGTTATTTAAAAAGAAATATGAAATAATAAAATACATATTTCTACATATTATTGATTCCAAAATGGTAGATTTCATTTTTTATTTAATGAAATGTATGTTTCACTAATCTCCTTCCAACAAAACCATAACAATAAGAAATAATGATTGATAGCATGCATCTCCTCGTAAAGTGTTCACGAATTAATATGATTATAAAGTAAAACAAAGCCTTAACTGATAGCGGTACGATTTGCTCTATCACAGCGACGAGATCCTTTATTTCCGTGGATACCTCAATTACATTCAAATCAAATAAATCAGAATTATAGTTTACAAATAAAGAAATAGCGTAAGTAATTAAAGAAAACCCCAACCAAAAAAGCAACATATTAAGTATCTCCTTTGTAAAAAATGACCATTAAAAACTTTTACAAAGTCGACGTAAAACATATGACTTATAACTATCAGCCAGTGGCTCTTCGATGTTTCTAAGTACATAACTAAGAGATTTCTTACAAATGTTAACCGTCGACGGACAGTTGGACGAGAACTGTAAACAATACTTAGCATATATTGTACGTAATTGTTGGCAATTAAGGAAAAGCCGTTTGCCCAGCAAGATGATAATGATTTAAGCAGTGTCTACATTTAATTTACAAAGTATACAATTTAATTATTATGTGTTATTATAACGACTTGTCGTAAAGCACTGCCATGCTATAAAAGCCAGTGTTGCTTTTAGAATAGTCAATGTAACCATAGGTATTGAAAATAAATGCAACAAAACGAATGAAAAAGCTGATGAACGAATGATGATAATAAATTGATTACTTATACCGCAACAAACAATAATTTGATTAATAAAAAAAACCCTATTTGCATTATCCCCCATAATACTTCCAAAACCGCAAAAGTCAGTGTTGGACCACGTACAGGGTTTCAGGGTGAGTTTACGTATTACAAAACTGATTTTATCGAATACAAAATTATGTTTGTAGTTAGTTTACTTTAGTTTATTTTATTTTAATGATCATACGATTGTAATTAAGAACTTGGAAGCGTATCATAAGCGTCACCAAAATTAAATTAACATTTTGTCAAAGTTTTTGCTGTTTTTAGGGTTCCGTACCCAAAAGGGTCCAAACGAAGCCATATTGCTGTTACTCACGTGTCTATCTGTCCATCGTCTGTCACACATTTTTTACAGCCAAACGGTTGTAGCCACAGTCTTCAAAGTTTTCACAGTACAAGCATCTTGTTGACCCAATGCCATAGAAATTGTCAAAAAATATTTTATTTATATTTTTATTTAGTGCCTTAAAGCCAAACGGGGAACGAAAAATATTTTTGACCTTCTCTATCAAGTGGGGTATCGTTTTTTAGGAATCGTTAAGTAGATTAAAACGGTACTTTTTTTTTCAAAAATATTGGAAATCAAAGGAATGAGAAGCCACCAAATTCAGTTTTTTATTTATATAAAATTTAATTATGAAGATTTTTTTATTTCCCATTGACTTATGAACTTCAAATTTGATGGTAATGTCTAATATTATTTATGTTTTACTAACAAATACCAATATATTGATAAACCAGACTATTTCTTTGAAATTCTTTAATTTTTCCTATTACAACCAACTTGATTTTGCGGTTTGTTATAGAAACCCAAATGTGCGAAGTTTGACACGCACTTGGTCGGTTATTTTTTATACAGTTTCTGCCCAAGTATGTTGTAAAATATTACTAATAAAAAAGCATGCATGAGCATTCTTCATGACAGTCATGTCTTCATAGCACATACTCCACTTCAGCTGTATTTATTTAGAAAGGAACTTTCTAAAGTCAAAGTTTACGTTATAGGTGGCATGGATTAACTATTAATTGTGATACAAGAATAACCGGTGTAATGTTCCATAGTACACATCTGTCTTACTCATAATGTAATACAGATTGAAGATTGATTAATTTGAACTGAAATAAAACAACTTGTAATGTAAATAAAAAATATAACTTGTATTTTGATTTCTGCAAACAGCACTGATGAGTTTTTATGTGTTTACTTGTATGTTCATAGACATACTTATTGATCACATAAATAATCTTATAGATACAAAATATAAATACAGCTTACACTTTATCGTTCACTAAAATTTAGACTATAAAAATATAGTAATATTACATCCTGAAAACAATTTATTGAAAGATATTAACAATATATATAGGATCCTAATACTTATAAATTTTATGATATTCAATTGTATTTTAAACTTGATGAACCTCTGGATTGCAGTCCGCAGGTTTACAAATGATTCTTCCATGCATGACGATACCGTGATCCCTACGTCTATGTTTTATTTTACTAACATAAAAGTCATACCACGTATCTCGATTACTCCTTAAAATTACAAAAAAGATGTCCAATACTAATGGATTCAAATAAGTAAATAACGTTGCTATAAATGCTATTGCCCTTACAGTTGAACCATTTGAAAATACAACTATTACATAATCACATAACAATAACATGTCGCTCAATATAAATATTAAAGAGGCAATATACAAGCGCCGCAAGATGTTTGAAGGTGTATGTTTGCGAGTAATGAAACTACGAGCAAGTGAAAAAACAATTATAAAGTAAAAAAAACAGTTAATTACTAGCGGTAAAACTTTATCTCCCAAACTTAAGACATACGTTATTTTCCACAACATATTGACACTTTCATGTGATAACACAACATATTCTAGAAATGTTAATGTATAAGAATAGTATTTTAAAAGGACAAAAATAAAGGCTGCTATTAAAGACACACCCCAACCAAAAAGACTACTCTTCAGATATCTTCTTTGTAAATAATGCCTATTAAAAACCTTAACTACGTCAACGAAAAACATGTGACTTATGATTACGAGCCAATGGCTCTTCGCTGTTTCGAAGTATCTATAAAACCAGAACGTTATTTCTTCAGGCCACTCATTTTGAACCCAGAAACCAAAACAAAATGTTGAATAAAGTAAGAAGTTGCAAAATATTCCATTAAGAAACACAAAGTTTCTGTAGTTTCGAAACTTCGTCACAAGGAACCATGACGCCAAGCCGTATATAAATGTTACTAGTGTCAGCACACTTATAATGAACTCAATAATAATCGTTTCTTGAATAATATATGAAAATTCCCATTTAAAACTCTCTGTAGAGTCGTGCGACTCCCCATCAAAATTCTCTGAAGAGTCGTACAGTATATTGGTGTGGTTATCAGACATGGCGAAATTCACTTTCACTTGTACAGTTTTTTGACTTATTCACGTTCACTTCCTGTAGAAGACTGCGCGACGTGCTTCAAGTAACTTGGAAACAGGAATTGCTAGGAATCAGCGAGATGCTGGTGCCGAGCAACGAGATGTTGTAGGTTGGGTGCCCAATATCAGTTTAATAATATTAAATTATTTAGTTTGTTACAATGTCCACTTTAAATTGAAAATATTAGTTTATATAGATATAATTATGAAAAACAAAGCTTTAAAAGCAGGTGATGCTTCTGAAACAGTCGATCTAACAATAATTATAATAGTAAAAAAAAATACTGATATAAAAACTATAGTAATTATTTTTATCTCTAGTTATACCATAATCAGCACTAATTTGATTAATTAATTGGTTTCCGTAGTTGCAGTGAGTATTTTCGTTTGCACAGTGTTCTATCGATTTTATCGACTGTAAAATTAAGTTTGTTATGATTAGTGTGCACCAAGATTTTATAAAAAACAAACATTTTTTCATGAGGTTGTGGCTTAGAAACGTGTGATTAAGAAATAGTGACTTAAAAATATCTCTTTTCTCATGGTTTTTTCGCAAGTTTTTTTGAAAATCATCACTCAATGCAAGTTGGTCTGTAACATCCGGATCGACCAAAAATTGGTCAATACATAATTATCAAGAATCCATCAATTGGTTACGAAAGCCTAAAACGGAACCATTAAGAGTTTTCGATAACTGTGATCTTAGTTTTATTCGTGTAGCATAGTTTTCCAGTACATCATATATGTCACCCCGAAGATAAGGGACCCCTCTTTTTATTTATCTCTGAATCAGAAACAAATAAGGATTTTATCTGTTTGAAAACAAAATTAGAAAATTATTTTAGAATGCGATATGGTAACATGTTTTATTATAAGCTTGTAAAAAAACACTTAACACTTTAACATTTAGTAGATAGGATACAAACACACTTTAATTGGTGACCAAAAAAAATAAAAAATGAATAAATAATAAAACTGGAAACACAGCAATGTTGAGATTAAATAAAAGCTTTTATTTCTTTATTTTTACCTACCGACACATGGCATTATGACATTTTAATTCTGTGACATTTTTACTTTTTGACAATTTTATACGAAATTTAAAATTATGTCTTTTAAACTTGGATTCCTGTTATTATTATAAATTCATCAAATTGTTTTCGTGCTCATGTACTGAAAACTAACATTATTTATAACGTTGTGTACTAACAAAGAGTGGACCCCAAAATTGTCTGAATATGAAATAAATTTAATTGAATTTAATCAATACATCATCATCAGCCTATTAATGTTCCCACGGCTGGGACATAGGCCTCCTCTTTGTGAGAGAGGATGGGCTGTAATCCACCACACGGGCCCTGTGCGGTTTGGTGGATGTCACATGTTTTCGGATTTTGGTCTAGAACCACACAGACAGTTTCTTCACGATGTTTTGCTTGACGGGTTTTGTGAGCACTGGTGATGAAATAATTTACACAAATTAAAGCGCCTGCCTGTGTTCGAACCCACGACCTAAAACTTGTAAGTCACGGCCAATTTCACTGGGCCACCACTGTTCTTATATATTTTATATACAATATTAATTAAATACAAAATTAAAATACCAATACAATTTTAACAAAAAGTATCCATAAATATTATGAACAAAGACCTAATTAATGTGTAAATGTTTACCTATTTATTTGAAGTGTAAATCATTGTTGCGAAGTTCATTACCGCGATGTGCGTTACTGCGAAAGATTATTATCGCGACTTTGGTAATTGCAGTACCGTACAAAATCAAAATCATTTTTTTTTTATTTCACATTGGTCTACATGGGCACTTATACAACGTCGACAAGAGGTGCACGGTTCGAGTTGCTCGTTTCCTATGGAGAAAAACCGGCAAAAAACTCCAATATAAATACGTACACGTAACGAACTTCGCGGTAATGAACTTCGCAACAATGATTTGCACTCATTTATTTACTATCTGTAATATTTTTTTCATATATGAAGAACCACTTGACAGTTATCAGCAGTTTACAAATGATCCTTTCATGCATGATGATATCGCGATATCTACGTTTTTCAAAAAAGTCATACTATGTTTTTCGATTATTCCTTAAAACGATAAAAAAACATGTTCCATACTAAAGGATTTAATTAAGTTAATAATTTTACTATAAAATTCGCTATTCGGTTCGAGTTTGAACTATAAAATATTACTATCATATAATCAACACAACAATAAAAAATCACTCAATATAAATATTAAGTCGCAATATACAGGGTGTCCCAGAAATCGACGTCAAGCCGTAAATGGGTGATAGACCAAGTTATAACAGTTCTCAGAAAAATACGAAAAAAAATCTATCTCATGTTTTTAAAAAATTATGTTCACTTTAAAAATTTACTAAAAAAATCAATCCCTGTAATGGTTCTTTAACTCCAATGGCTACAAATCCCATAATTTATAATTTTTTTTTATTATTATGTAATCTTGAATAATGCTTGTGTAGATTTTTGCCTAAAATTTAAAGCCAACTCCTCCTACTTAGAAGAAAATTAAACTTTTTCAAAACCAAATTATTCAAATTTACTGTTTCGCCCAACTTTAACTGACAGTACTGAAAAAAAAATGTACTACGCTAGTTTGGCAAGTAACATGAAAAATTGGCGCATTTAATAAGGATTCAAAAATGGTGTAACACTTGCTAGATTACGTTTTCAATAATTGGTCAAATTTTTTTTTGTAAATAGTATCGGTTTTTACCCAAAATGTCCATACTTCCTTAAAATGACTTTAGCTTACCTAAAGCTTTGCTAAACTCCGTTTCTGATTCGATAGAGACGGAGAGAGTCATTTTACGAAGTGTGAGCGAGATAAGAAATCGAAATTTTACGTAATTTAAGAGCAAAGTTATGATAGTGATTCAACCTTTTTACTTTAAGTCAGGACCAGTTTTCTCATCTTAGAAAAAAAAAACAAATTATCAGATTTAATTTTTTTTTATTACAATAAATGTTCAAACTGCCTTCCTTCGACGGCAATGCAAGCACGACATCTTCTTAAAAAAGATCTGGTTATTTTCCGGGCAAATCTTCCCCTATTTACAAAGACAACGGCTTCCGTTATACTTTCCCGCAGCTCGGCTAAATTCTCTATTGTTTTTGAGTACACTTTCTCTTTTACCGCTCCCCAGTAAAAAAAATCTAGGGGATTTAAATCAGGCGAACGGGGTGGCCACAAGATTGTCCCACCGCGCCCTATCCACCTGAGCGGGTATTCTTCATCAAGATGTTCTCTTACTAAACGGGCATAATGCGCTGGGCAGCCATCTTGCTGGAACCACATTTCCCTGTAAACGTTCAGTGGCACGTCTTCTAATAAATCTGGTAAAGTATTTTGAAGAAAATCCAAATAAACTGCGCCATTCAAAATCTCTGGCAGCTCAAAAGGTCCAATTATTTTGCCATTTAGTATCCCGGTCCACATGTTTACTTTAAATCGATACTGTGACTTATCTTGCCTCATCAAATTTGGATTTTCTACATGCCACTCGTGCAAATTGTGCAAATTCATGACTCTCTCCGTCTCTATCGAATTAGAAACGGAGTTTAGCAAAGCTTTAGGTAAGCTAAAGTCATTTTAAGGAAGTATGGACATTTTGGGTAAAAACCGATAATATTTACAAAAAAAAATTTGACCAATTATTGAAAACGTAATCTAGCAAGTGTTACACCATTTTTGAATCCTTATTAAATGCGCCAATTTTTCATGTTACTTGCCAAACTAGCGTAGTACATTTTTTTTTCAGTACTGTCAGTTAAAGTTGGGCGAAACAGTAAATTTGAATAATTTGGTTTTGAAAAAGTTTAATTTTCTTCTAAGTAGGAGGAGTTGGCTTTAAATTTTAGGCAAAAATCTACACAAGCATTATTCAAGATTACATAATAATAAAAAAAATTGATAAATTATGGGATTTGTAGCAATTGGAGTTAAAGAACCATTACAGGGATTGATTTTTTTAGTAAATTTTTAAAGTGAACATAATTTTTTAAAAACATGAGATAGATTTTTTTTCGTATTTTTCTGAGAACTGTTATAACTTGTTCTATCACCCATTTACGGCTTGACGTCGATTTCTGGGACACCCTGTATAAGCATCACAAGATGTTAGAAAGAGTATATTTTTTAAACAATTATAAAGTAAAAATAAACAGTTATTATCTAGTGGTAAAACTCAATCGCCTCATCCTATAAAAATCGCAATTTTTTCTGATAACATCATATCAAAATAATCCGATAAAAAATTAAAAAAAACGCCTGTTATTAATGACACACCCCAAACAAAAAGACTACTCTTTAGATACCTTCTTTGTAAATAATATCTGTTAAAAACTTTCACCATATCTTCTTATTTGTGACTTATAATTATAAGCCAGTGGCTCATAACTATTTCTAAGTATTCACTAAACCAGTATGAAATATCTTCTAACCACTTATTTTCGGACCAGAAATAAATGCAATATAATAAATAGAGCAAGAAGTTACAAAATACTCCCTTAAGGAACCACAAAGTTTCGGTAATTCCGAAACTTCATGATGCACCAAGCCACCATGCCGTATATCAATGTTGCTAGTGTCAGCACACTTATAATGAGCTCAATAATAATCGTTTTACGAATAATATAAGAAAATTCCCATGTCGTAAAATTCGTCATTAAAATTCTCTGATGTGTTGTATGAGTCCTCATCATAATGCAGAGTCATATTTTATTATTTTAATAAAAACCCATTTAAGGGATGAAATTAAAAAAAAAACCTTCAACACTTGTTTCTTTAATCGTATCAAAGAACAGAAATACTAAGTTTCAAGTCATTTAGATGATAAACAATTTATTTTTCTTACATACTTTAAAACACACTTTTATGAAATTTAAAAAAAATCCTTAAAGAGTATTTTATTTATTTATATTTAGAGGCTAAATATTCATTCATTTAACATTATTATTAACATATTTCATTTATTTCAAATTTAAAATGACAGAGTTTCATACAAACTATCATCCCTTATTTAACTCCCTTCCATATTACATTATAAAGGGACTCTGTGCAAAATTTCAATGATAAAAAAAAAGGTCCAAGGATTTGGTCTGGGCGTTGATGAGTCAGTCTGTCAGTCTGGACTTGCCTTTTTATAAATAGATAAGTTCCAAACTTAAAATTAAATACAATAGCTATTTATGCAACTGTTACGTTATGGACGGTCTTTTAATACGAGTGCCATTTTTCGGTACAAGCGTAGCGCGTACCGAAATAGGTGGGCACGAGTTATTAAAAGACCAATAACGTACAGTTGCATACAAGATTTTATCTACGAAGGAAGGAATAAAACACAGATATAGACAAATAAGTATTTCAGGAAGTGTGTTTTAAGTATTTGTTTTCTCATATACATGTCTTGATTTTTCTAGTAGTAAATTATTTGTAGCCGCAACTGCTCTATTTATTATATCAGGTGGTGTATTTTCAATATCACTTGATGTTGAAAACATTTTTAATAAAATTTGGAATATAATTTCACTCAGAAATTTTTGCCCGCGTCCACTTTTTATTTTATTTTTTTATTTAGTCTTTATTAGGTATAAGGCAAAGATCTTGTAGCCGCAACAGCCAAATAGTATACGATACTTTTGTTCTAAACTTGTTCCATTTTTAAAAACATCATTTACATTGTCTCGATTTCGAAGTAATATTAGGTACCTGGCTGTATGTTCAGAATGTCTTTGCTTGTGTTTTAGAATTTATGACGATTCGCATAATGCAACCCGATGTTGTTATGGGTATCATAATGCAACCGCTGTCAATTTTATAATTCGAATATAACGAAACCGAAGTAGATAAAATAGATTTTATCTACTCTCATATCGTAATATTCGAATTATCAAATTCAAAACGAGTTTATATTGGCATACTTTATAAACACAATACCGAAATTTAAAAATAGAATCTTATTATAACACTATTTCTCTAACAAAATAATCAGTCATATACACGCTATGTAACAGTGCACGGGTCACAATATAGTGATGTACTGGTTAATAATAGTAGATTATTAACCAAGGGCTGTATGACATCAATTGCATACGAGGTTTTTGGCGCCTGAGCGAAGCGAAGGCGCTAATTAACCCGAGTATGCAATTGATGCTTACGCCCGAGATAAATACTCTGCTTTACATATCGATTGTGAGGTAAGTAAACAACAAGACAGCAGGTTTCAATGAACATTTATTAAGAAGAAAAAAATGTGTATTTAATTAAAATTAATAGTAAAATTATTACAATTTGTAAGAGATATGGTCACGTTCTTTTTAGGAATATTTATAGTTTGAATATGAGTTTGTGATGATAAGACTTGAGTTTGAGTGACTTGAGGTTCTTGCATCGTAAATGGCGGCAGTTGACTGGTACTATTTTCTTCATTAAAAAATGGCTCAGATGATGTGCTTTGACGTGGTGATTTCAAGTTTATATTTTCTGTTATTTTAGAAGTAATTTTGCTTTTGTTTGCCATCGAATCTTCGATATAACCTTCGGCCACTTTGCTGGACTTCCAGCCGCCGTGCCTTTTTAACAGAGTGAGGTTGGCTCCCGAATCAGCCAATAGAGTCGCTGATGTTCTGCGAAAGCAATGCCCGGTGTATAACTCTACGTTACTCAGTTTTAAATATGTGGCTATTTGCTTTGGCATGCCTGTAAATTTGTTTTTTCCTATTACTTGTCTGTGGCATTTTCCTTTACTGTAATTAAGAAAAAAACGATTTGTATCCACGTTTTCAGGCCGAAGAGCTTGATATTTTTCAACATAATTTGCAAATTCTTCATGCACAACAAATGACCGGTCAATTTTAGTTTTCGTGTTAGGCAGTTTTATGAGTAGTAATTTGTTATGTTTTTTTTACATTTTCTATTGTCAAGTTTGTCAATTCCACGGTTCTGCAGGCTCCCGATATCCCAAAAATTAGAACAACCTGTAAAAAAGACATAAGTTGTATTAAAGGCACCAAATTCGCATAGTATTTTTGTGAAATATTTTGGTAACTTATTAAAAAGGGCAAGGAAATACGTAGGTACCTTTATTGCTAAATAAATTTCATCCGGAGCTTCATTTAAGAATTTCTGTACTTCTTCTGCAGAAAATACCTTCGATTTCTTGCTTTTAAAGCCGTCAGACTGCCTTTTCAAGAAAGCAGTAAGTTTAGAAAAATCTTTCAAATTCACGTCATGTTTTGTCATCATTGTAGATTTTAGCATGGAATAAAAGCACCATAAACTGGAAGGTTGTAGCCTCTTAGATAATTCATCAAAATATGATATAAAAACACTTTCAGAAAGAGATTTCACTTTTTTTTTTGACCGCCATTTCATAAATTCGTCGTATGCCTTTACATATCTTTCTTTCGAGTTCGTCGGTAAAATATTTTCGACAACTGTTTTTGCCCTTTCTTTAATAAAATCGGGCGTTAGATCTATGTCTTCGTCACTAGACATGTTTAAAACTTTTGAAAAAGAACTCAAACAAGAAAATTAATTATTTTCGCGATGCTTTCGCGCCTACTAGTAGACTGCCTTTTTTTTTTTTCACGCACGCAAGCGCGTCAAATCTTACTGGCCAGTTTGTTTTTTAAATCGATTCCATCTAACATACGATGTGGAAACAAATAGTTCCATATTTAAAATAAAATCTTTATAAAATAAATTGTCTAGATTCCGATTCGAGTAATTAATGGATACCGAGAAAAAAAAATATTAACTTTTTAAAAATATTCTTCGTGCAGTATGAGTATGACATTTCTTTTTTCAAATTCCAAAACCTATGCTGTAATGATAGTCATACACCCCGGCATTCAGGGGTGTAAGGGTGTACTTACAGAGCAAGAGATATGTAAACACCTTTAAGGATCTATTATAGTACTTTTTCATACCATACGTGAGTTTATGTTTCCTTTACCTCACATTATTCACTCACCATGTATTCTTCTATCATGAAAGTGTAAAGACTTAACAAAATATATTTATTTAATATTACTAACTTTATAATATTTATAAAGGGACTGAAGCAATTTTTATTGTATAATTTTTTTATTTTATTATTATATTTGTTTATAGTGTGAAATGATGTGCGACCGCAATTTTACGGATAAACTATGGTTAGGTTTACCATAAAAATTACGTGCCTCCTTTGAATTGTAGCATTTTCGCAAAAAAAAAACAATTAAAGGGACTTCGAGTTTTAAGCGCCATTATAGCATCTTATAAAAATGTCTGAAAATGGTTTTAAAAGAGAGATAAAAATATCTATATCTTTTTCAGGACATTATTGTTATTTAATAGCAATATTTATCCACTTTTACGTGCCGTTTTCGTGTTATTAAAGAAACATATACTCTGTCATAATACTAACAAGCATATCATAGGAACTGAAAAGTCATTACACAACAATTTTGCTCTAAAAAAGTGTTTGTGTGATATGCTTATTAGTAAAACTATAATAGTTATCTCTAAACCAATAAAATACAGTTACATTACATAGTAATACTCTGGAACTAAGCTACATCACAAAATCGCTCTATTGCAGAGTTTTTTGCAACTACTAACGTACTAAGTACTATAGCAACGATTTGAATATTCTCAATACGACAAGGTTGCCTTTTAGTGGAGTATTCATCACTGCTAAAACGAAACGATTATAGCAGTTTGTTTGTAACCTTTATTACGCAAATCAGATAAATAAAGCCATGTTTTAACAAATTTATAGAGCAGTATTATTCTGTACTAGTGATATTAGCGCTTGCTATAGCACATACTAAAAAGGTTGTATAAAATGGTGTAGTAAACGTTTACATCCTTTATTTATGGGTCATTATTGTCACATAAGCTTATAGAGCAAAATTGAGTTGTCGAACGCTTTTATACAACACGCTGTCACCGCTAAAACCTTTATAACTTATTTATGTCTTTTTCGAGATATAGGCTCAGATTATAGGACTGCTTTGCTGGTTATAATTAGCAAAACAAACGTAAGTTTTTCAAAACTCATAATAAAACATAGACTTTATAAACATGAAGAAAACATACCTTTTGAACAAAATTCTTAATCATTAGGTATTTCAACGAATGTTATCTAACTCAAGATACAGCCATTTTAAATATAAACTTTGTTAAAACGTATAAGTACTTTAAAATTACTTAAAAAAAATTGGGTATTCAGTGCTCACTGCGTTTCTCTTATAAAAACAACAGCCTTATAGATTCACAAAGAACGATTCATAATATTTTGGAATAATATTATTATAAATAAGATTAAGGAAAACGTTTGCTTGCGTGACATGTCGTTTTTAGGTGTACAGTTTCATTGGTTGAATAATATTTTCAGATCGATTTATTTCTGCTACCAGCCCTTATTACAACACTAGACACTGATTTAAATGCATTGTCTTGATATATAATGTCTTATATAGGAAATTCTTCTTAACGTATTTATCTATTTTTATCTTACTTTTATATCAGCCCATTAAATTTTCTCTCTATCTTCATAAATAAATTATCTTTGTGCTTCCAGATCACAATACTAAAAATAGTTAGTTACTTTTATAGAACACTTATATTATTTACTTTTTAACATTTATCAGAACAAACCGATCCTATTTTCTTTTCTTCTACGTTTCTTTTCGTTTTCGAGATCGAGGTATATACTCGTATATGCTTTGCCACTGTTTCTTGATTGTTTCAACGTATTTTTATTCCATAAATTTGGATTGGCTTTCCGTATGCGACCTCTTCTTTCAATGTTATCATTTTCAACATAAGGTCGTCCGAAGATAAATCCGAACTAGAGCTAGTCGAATTTGTAGACTCAGAAGTGTCACCACTATCATAATCACTTTCTGGAACAACTACGTTTGGTTTCCTTTTTAAACATGCTTCATCAAGTAGAGACAAACTGAGACTATGCTGACTGTCAGTAATAGAACTATCAAAAGATTCAGTCAGAGGCACATCAGATTCTGGTTCTTCCAACATTGGATAGTCAGTTTGCGGATGAATATTCAAGTCTTGAACATTTTTGCCTCTACTTCTACTGTTGTCTCTTACCATGTTAAGTATTCTATGTACTCTTCTACTCATTCTGTAAAAAAACAATAAATAATAATGCAATGGTCTATACATACCAAAGCCACCCCCGCCGACCTAAGCTACCACGACGTTTAAATAATCATGCTGACATGATGGTTTGAAAGGAGCCTGGCGTTTTTAATATGACTAAACTTAATAAAATAGCATAAATAGAATACTTCGTAAACAAAAAAAAAAAACACCATAAAATAAGATTAAATTATTTAAAGTTAATACCTACGGAATAATAATAATATAATAGGTGCGTAAAAGCTTAATTACAATTTTATAATTATAATGATAATAATGCCTTGCACACAAAATGCTATAGTAATGTATCTCAAAACATCACCATTATCGATTAACGTACGTATTCAAATAACTCTGTTAAAATAAAAGCAAAATGAGTGTATTCCTGAATAATAATAATAATAATAAATCTTTATTCAGAAATTAGAAAAGGTAAAAACACAGTTCCAATCTTAGATATCTAATGTAGGTATAATAATGTAAGATGCCTGTACTAGGTAATCCTGTATCACAGGCTGTAGGAGCTCTAAAAATATGATTATCCTAGGTCAAAGAATTTAAACAATATTTAACATAAGAAGTCTAAAAATAGTGGCAAGATTGTATAATTTTGAAATTAATTTTAATTTACTTAAAACTATAAACAAATAACTAAATTATTAGGTCATATTTACTTAATATCTTATTTACCTATATCGCAAAAAAGTGCACTTTGATTACACATATAATGATTGGGAAATAATTGGTAAGCAGAATTGTAAAGTAAACATTGTAAAATTAAACAGTGACACTTAATGTTTGCAGCTAATGACTAATGTGCTTAGCCAGCAACATATTGATGATTAGTAGGCCATTGCAGTTTCAGCAGCAAACGCTCAACGCGTGTGACCTTGAGTATGACGTACTAGACGTCCTCATAGTCGATAGAGTTGATGTGCCTGTATTCCGCTATTTTCCTAGCAGGGCACTCAGGGTCTCCCGTTTTATGGTTGTTGGGCTTTTTAAAGCGCGAACAAGTTGCACATTTTGATGTGTCCGCTTTCTTCGTGCAATCGGACACCGAGTGTCCAACTTCACCGCAGTGAGCGCACACAGCGTTGACCTCTCTGCATGTTTTGGCTGCATGACCATATAATTGGCACTTGTAGCATCTGGTAACCAGAGTGAAGTCCCTAACAGGGCAGGACGTCCAATTTATAAACAGCCTTGATGTCGAAATTAGGGCTTTACGTAGATTGGCTGGAGTTTCGATAATGTAATTACAGCTCGACGCATCTTTCTTCCCAGATTTGTGGCTTAATTTAACAGAGGCCAAGAAGGACTCCATGGACATATCTGGCATCTTATCGGGTATGTTCTGTTCGTAAATACACCTGAAGACTTCAGTTTCAGACAGGGAAGACGGCACTCCTACAATCACGATCCGTGGTTTGCGCTTGTTGGGCTCATCGGCGGTTAGTCCAGATGTAGAAAGCTGGACGGCGTTCTTGATTTTTTCAGCGTCATGCTTGGTCTCTGTGCTAATAATGACACCTCCATTTTTGGTCTTGCGGACACCTCGTACATGCAGCTTCATTTGATCAGGTCGTATGATTTTTGTTACCATGTCTTTAGTTTCGTCACTGGACTTGAGTTTGTCACTAGGATAAATGACCACAGAGCTTAAATTGTTCGGTCGAACGAAATCATTTGATCCCTTTTTCACCATGTCGGCAAAGGAAACATTGCCCGCAGTACCAGAGTCCTTAATCGTCTGCTTGAGATCCGAGATGTGTTCCATCAAATTGCGCTTTTCTTTTAGGGCATCTATCATATCGTGTGCTAAGATTGCTTTCTGCTTCAGGGATTGGTATAGGACTGCCATCTGTGAGGTGCCAGATCCTATTTTACGACACAAGTTAGAAATTTTCAGTTTCTGCTCCGAGTTCAGTTTACCATCAGAGGCAATAGAGCAAACCTCATTTAAGTGCTGCTCAATGGTTGACATCCATCTTTGTATGTCGGGCGTGGATGCGACTTCAATCGAGAAATCTGATTGGGCTGGGATTTGCGTCGTCATCTTCGCTGGCGAGGTGGGGACTTGAACTCGGCCGCTTGGATTACAGGGACTGTTATCCATTTTATTTGATAGTCACTTCACTGTTTCTAAGTCTTCATTATGTCTACAAAACTACACAGTAGGCAAAAATGTATACAATAAAGAAGGTCACTATTATAATTGTTTTAATTAAATATTGCTTACGAGCACGTCTGTATTCTACGATCGAGCGCAACTAACCGAATAAGGGCCTTTAGATTTGAAATGATAATACCGTACAGTTTTTAAATATCATATTTAATAACTTAAAATAAAAACGAACACATTGTCTCATACGCTTGTTTTGATCAAAAAAATTAAGTTTATTTAGGTATTGTTTTTGTGAAAAACAACCAGATTTGAAATATGGTTCTATTGATTTAAAAATAGTCATACTTAAGTGAATCCTTTATAAAAAACTGAAGTATGCCGAAATATTTTTGATTTCTGTATAAAATTTATGAGTAGCACAAATTAAATTTCGAGATATAATCGCACTTTTGCACAATAAAAACGTGATTTCAGTTTGGTTGTCGACGCGCAATCGACAATATGGCGGTTCAGATCATATTTCGCGCGTTCAAAACGAAAATTCAAAAAACTGTTGTGTTGTTTTTGTACATTATAATGCAAGAGAAATTAAATATAAAAATATGAAGGATTACGATTATATTTTTGCATTTTTTTATATGTGGTAATTTTGAATTGAAGCAGCGATATTATAATAGTAAAGGATTATATCTAAGGATAACGAAATAATCTTATAATAATTACTAAATTGTGATTTAGGTACTTACTAACCTTTTTAATGAAAATTAAAGTAGATATGTGTTAGAATGAAATTTATAAACGAGAAAAAAAAACTAATAACGCGAGATTTCAAAACATTTGTGTAGATAATGTATCAATATAAACGAAATATGGATACTTTAGTAAATGTTCTTTTATAAAAGTTTTAATTATGTTTACCGTGAATACCTACTTTTACTTACTCTATTTAGTTTTATATACTACTCAAAATAAAATAAGAGCCTCTAAATATTTAGGGTATACTGAGAAAATTATAAGATTATCGCATTGTTTTATATACGTTCATATAAAACAAAGTTATTGTTTACCGTGTAGGCTAGTGTAAACTAACTAAACTTAAACTAACTGTTGAAATTAATTAATTAATAAACATGTTGATTTAAATTTTTAGTAAAAATTACAATTTAGGATAAAAACACAAACACCAAAAATCAATGTATTGATCCTTATGAACAGTTGAAATGCGAGCTCTACCGGAACCAGGTCTTCTTGCAACACTGCCAGTCTCTTGGAAGCCATTCCAAGCATTTTGTATAGCTTTTCGAGAAAAACGCAATTGCAAAGCCACAGACCGCTATGAATTTCCTTCTTGAATCATTGTAACGGTTCTGGTTGCAGTAATTGCATCCATAATGTCTTCGTACTTGTGGAATATTAACATAAGATGTCATTTTAACAAATAAACAAAACAAAATTAAGATTATTTCAGATTACCATGAAGTTAATCAAAACGAAATAACAGGACATTTCAAACATTTTTTTTTTAAATCTTGGCCAGTATTTCGACCTTATTAAGACCAAAGTCAAAGAGGTTAAATCATCATCAACACCAAGTCCAGGAGGCTTCAGGTCCACGACAGCATCTCCCACGCGGTAGTGGCGGTGTCCAGACATACAGTCAGTTGCGTCTATTACACCGACGACGCCGATGACGCCGCAGGCCGCCTTGCTAAGAGGGCGATGGATGCGCCGACTAAAACGGTCGTCAACTACAATCTTAAGACGGCCATGCAGCATCGAGACGTAGTCGTCATAGAGGCCTTGCTCACGCTAGCGAAGTCCCTGGTCAGCAGCCAAAACACCACCTAACAAGTCCCATCCAAAAACTCCAACCCAAACACCCAAACCATCACCCTGTCTAAAGAAAACTATATATATACATGTGAAGCTGCATGGTAGAGTGAGTCAGTCATACTCACCTTAACGTCCTAACGACGGGGTTCTATAACCGGAACCGTCGGCCGGGGCTGGTCTACTCGCACTGCCATGCATCTTCCCACAAAGTGTACCAATAGATATAGTAATAACATAAGCAGTGTATCAATAGAAATAAGTAAACAAAATAGTTAATAACATAAAGATAAGAATAATAGCAACATAAAATTGTAATGCCAGTGTGTAATATATAATTATATAGTATTTGTTGAGGGATGAACTCACGTAAATTTAAGTTAGTTAAGTAAGCCTTAAAATAATGTCCGACGTAGGAATCCAGCAATTGTAATAATTATGAAAAAAAAAAATAACAAACAAAATATACACAATAAAAAAGAGCGCGGACTGCCACATGTCCGCGGTAGAATATTTAATAAAAAAAAAAAAAAAAAAAAAAAAAAGAGGTTAAATATCGAAGAGTTTGTAACTTCAATATTTTGCTACTTAATAATTAGTTAATTTTCATTAAATTATATTGAAATGTGAAAATAACGAGTGGCGCTTATTTTGTTTTGAGTAGTATATTTTCTATTTATCGAATGAAAAATTCGCTTATAATATATAATGATTAAAATCATTATTTATGCTGGTACGCCAGTATGAAATTGTATTATTTAGTAATTTTTTTATAGAATTGTGGAATATGACTATTATTTTAGACAATTATTTATCAGCGAAACACTTAAAGGATCCATTATTAACTTGTAGGTAAGTGAGTAAATATACCTTTATTAAAAGGAAAAATAGGCAGTAGGTTTAGTTGATTTTACCGACTTCAAAAAAGGAAGTAATCCATTCGACACGTATGCATGTAATATTGTTGAAATTGCACAATTTTTACATTATTTTACTCTGTATGGGCTTCTAAACACGAGTGCCAATTTCATCAGTGACACACAAAATATATGTATGTATCTGTTTGTCAACGCATATCTCCAAAACTACGGAACGTGATCTTTTTTTTTGCAAGTTTCATCAAAATCGGTTCAGCAGTTTTCAAGATATGGAACATACAACCAAACTCCTTAGCGACAAACAGCACGAATGTTTAAATTTATTATGTGGGTATTTTGACAGTCCTTGAGGTACCTTACTATAGAACTTGCATTTTTTTAGTAATACTAAAACTAAAAAGAGAGAAATATAAACTTTCTCACAACAAATTAACTAACTTCCAAAGCTAACTAACTTTCAGTTATTTTTACACTTTTTAGCGTTTTGCTTTAGTAGGGAAACGGTTTATTTTTTTATGAAAAAGGTTTTTTTTTTCATGCATTCTTCATATATGCGATTGTCAAAAACTTGAACTGCGGGGTAACTTTAAATAATATAATTATGTAAAAATGTATAAGTATAATTTAAAATAAAATCAATATATCAATATCAATAAGTCCAATTTACCGCAGTGTCTCAAGACAAAAGTCTATGACCAGTGTGTGTTGCCAGTGATCACCTATGGGACCGAGACGTGGTCGCTCACAATGGGCCTTATCAGAAAGCTCAAAGTCACCCAAAGGGCAATGGAGAGGGCTATGCTCGGAATTTCCTTGCGTGATCACGTCAGGAATGATGATATCCGCAGGAGAACCAAAGTTACCGACATAGCCCGAAGAATTGCCAAACTTAAGTGGCAGTGGGCAGGGCACATTGCTCGCAGAACGGATGGCCGATGGGGCCGAAAGGTTCTGGAATGGCGACCGCGAACCGGAAGACGATACGTTGGAAGGCCTCCCACTAGGTGGACTGATGACCTGGTTAAGGTTGCGGGAAGGCGCTGGATGCGAGACGCACGGGATCGGTCAATGTGGCGACGCCTGGGGGAGGCCTATGTCCAGCAGTGGACGTCTTTCGGCTGAAATGATGATGATGATGATGATGTATAAGTATAGAACTCAAACAAAATAAATAAGTTATTAATAAAAAAATCGAATAACAAGCGTTTAGCTAACCATGCATTATCATCTAAACCAAACTTGTATGCAAAATTTAAGCTCAATCGGTCGGGGATAACTGTTTTAAAATTCAGTAGCAAGATTTGACCCACACATACTAAATTACTAACCAACTAAATTATACGGCAAGTTGAATAAAAGCTTTTGAAAATCAAAAGAGGGCTGTGTATTGAAACCAATTTCATTAAGCACACAACATTTTTTATTTTTTATTATTTTTTATGGGTTTGCTCTTGACTCTAGTCTAAGCCATAGACATTTTCATCATATTTTTCTCAGTAAATTGGATCAGTCATCTCAAAGAAAAATATCAAACCATTTCTTTTTGATTAAAAACTCCAATTAGCTCCGTCGTCTTTGCTAAGCTTCACCTTAGCGTTATTTTTCAAAGAAAAAGGTGGTGTTGTTATAACATTCTAGTTTCTAGGGTTATATACGTAAAGGGTCATAACGGAGCCATATTACTGTCACTCACGTGTCAGTCTATCTGTCCGTCAGCACAGTGCTGTTTTGTTGACGCATCTGTCAGACGAGTCGTACCGTCTGCTTCGGAACCTGGTTCATCCGAAGAAACTCGAAGACGTTACCTACAACGAGCTAGTTCTAGTACTCAACAAACATTTCACGCCATAAAGGTCGACATTTGCTGATAGGGAAAAATTCTACGAAGCAACAAGATCCGACGATGAAAGCATCGAGGAGTGAGCAGCACGGCTGGCAGGGCTGGCCGTATGCTGTGATTTTGGCACAGAACTGGATACCTTACTGAGACACCGGTTCGTGCAGGGCTTTAAGACAGGACATGAGCATGACAAACTGTTTGAATGTGACTCCAAGACCCTAACACTCGCAAGTGCATAAGAGGTCGCGCAGAAGGCGTCATGCGCAAGACAGGCGCGCATGGTTGGCGCAGGAGCAGGTGACACCATCAGCGCAGGCGAGGTCGCTGTGAAGGAAGAACCGGTATTTTACATGCGGGCGGTAGCTGGCACCGCAAGGGCCGCGTCACGTCAAGCGGGCTCCTCCGGCAAGGCCACCGCGGTGGATGACAATGGTGGCAACCAAGTGCGTTGTACAGTGTGTGGTATGAAGAACCACACTGCGGCAAAGTGTAGATTTAAGAACTACAAGTGCTTAGTATGTGGTCAAAAAGGGCATTTAAAAAAGTTGTGTGGGGTTAAAATATCAAATGTGCATAATATTGGTACGGAGGAAATAGATACATCTCAAGAGGATTGCAGGGAATGTCAACTTTTTAATTTGAGGTATGTTGACTGTTATAGCGGTTTGAGAAACCTCTTCATCCTTGTTTCTATCATGAAAAGTGGACTGTATTTGAAGGGTTCTGGCAATAGTGCGTTGAAAATAAGCGGGAAAATATTCACGGATCAATTCGGGCGATCTAGTATGGAAATGAGGGAAGTAGTACGCCTTACCTTGTAGTGGTCGATGCCAGCCCACGTGTGGCAGCGAGCTGGTGTTCCTCTACTCCAAAATGGCTCCTTCAGGATCCACACACTTCACACAATTGTTTTATATCCGCGAGGCGGGTTAATAGACACGGTTCACAAGGTTCTCTGCAATCTAACTAATTAGATGCATCAGTCTCCAGCCAGGTGGCTTGGAAAGCTGGCGGTTGAGATACGAGGCCCGTTCACGTTGAAGTTTCGGTTCGTTCTGGCGACCTGTCATTAAGGCGTACATAAAGGGAAAAGGAATGAGGAAGGAACGAGATAATTAGGATATCGATCGCCCGCGAAATCTCAAATGCGTTTGTCTATGTGTTTTCGGTCGTTGATTTATGACATTTACAAGAGATGGCGCTACCATTGACAATAATGCTCTAAAAATATCAGTGGTGCTAAACGATATAGAAATATGTATGGAGTTAGACACAGGTTCAGGCAGTTCAGGTATATCGAAAAGCCTTTATCTAGTAGATAGTAAACTGTTAAAGAGCGATTTTTTTTTTTTTGTAATGGTCCCAAAATCACGCCTATGGGTTATTTTATTGCAACGGTTACATATTTAAAATCAAGTCAGAATGACAAAATTTACGTTTTAGACAATGGTGGTCCCCAACTTCTAGGTCGTGATTTCATGACTAAATTCAAAATATATTTAACAACTAAAAATTATAATATTGGTACCTATAAAAGCCCTGAAGAAGTACAACCATTCTTGATAGAATTAAATAGCCTATGGCGAGACGAATTGGGATGTTTCAATAAGTTAGAAGTAGACTTAAAGTTAAAAGAAAGTGCATCGCCAACATTTTTCAAACCGCTTACCGTGCCATTTGCGCTCAAGGACAGAGTTAGCAAAGAACTAGATAGGCTCGTCGGTTTAGGTATACTTATACCGGTCAATTATGCAGATTACGCAACGCCCATTGTTCTTTCTGTCTGTTTCTTTCTTTCAGTATTGAAGGAAAACAGCAAATTAAAAATTGCTGGTGATTTTTCGTGTACGTTGAACAAAGATTTAGGGATTGATAAGTATCCCTTGCCCCGTATGGAAGAGGTATTTTCTAGTATAGGGGGAGGGGAGCATTATTCAAAAATTTATTTGAGCAATGCGTATAATCAATTTAAAATATCAAAACTGTCTCAAAAACTGTGTACAATTAATACGCACAAAGGCCTGTTTTCTTATACGCGATTTTTCAAAGGGCTATGAAGACCTTGTTGGCAGGTATTGAAGGGATTCGCGCTTGGTTGGATGACATCTGTATTACGCCCAGCAAAGAAATACATATGTCTAGATTACGACAAGTTTTAGAAAGGTTACAGGATGCCGGTTTACGGCTGCAGAAAGATAAGTGTTGTTTTTTTAACAAAAGCGTAACGTACTTAGGTTATGTCATCGATACAAACGGCTAAAGAACATGTCCTTCAAAAGTTGAAGCTATCTTAGACGCGCCGGCGCCTACTGACATATTAGGTGTTAAGTGTTTTCTGGGGGTAGTTAATTACTACAGAAATTGTATACCAAACGCAATGCTCTCACCTTTGGGATGGATACCAGCTTGATGCACTTGAATCGATTGACAGACGGGCCAAAACGCTTAGGTCGCATCAAAGCTCCAGAGCCTCGAACATCGACGCCGAGTCGCCAGTCTGTCGGTTTTTTATCGGTTACATTTCGGGGAGTGTGCGACGGAACTGCACAATTTGATTCCGCCTAGCCCTTTCCATCATCGGACTCAACGTTGGCCTCACCCTTACAATGACAGTGAGAATCAAACTTACATTGTCTAAAAAAACTTTGGAATTATGTTGGAGTTATCATACTACTTTTTAATTTCTTGATGACAGCTTCATGGAGGATTAGGCCAGAATAATAACAACAGAATCGGGCTGATTTATCAATATCATAATTTTTAACAGGTTCCTGAATTGTATGATGTATTAAAAAATAATGTGCATGTAACTCCGCACTAACTCTTGTAAACTCGTTATTGCTAAGCTGCAGAAAAATATCTAGTGAACTAAAAAGGAGACAGTTTTAAATTGTCCCTGTTAAGTAAGCTAAAAAAAATAAGTTTTTAAAAACTAAAATTATTTTTGCTTGCCATAACAAGATTATTTTTAGTGTTATAAACTTTTAATATTCTGAAAAAAATAATAGCCTACTGTATTGTATTCTTATGCATTACTATTTAGTAGAATGCAGCAGTTAACATGCAAGCGAAGTTTGCTGCAACTCATATCTCAGATATTAAAGTCCCTTTGTTACGCTAAAGCTAAGTCACCGTGCACCAGGCGTCGTACTCAACAATAAAATAAAAGTGGCAAAGCTGTGAGCTACATTCACGCAAGTGTCTCTAACATAATGGGAACTTACTAGAGACATTAATTTTGCTGTGGATTTTAATTTGACAAACATACTTAAGAATGGCTTTTCTCTGTCCTTGTAGGTCTTAAGAAAGATTGAACTTATCAAGAATTGAAACAAACTGATTTTGGAGCACTGCTTAGTTAATTAGAAATTCTAATTAAGCAATAACAAATTGTAACCACTTTAATACAATATTTAATAAACGTTGAGTAGTTTTCGGTCCCAGTGGAAATAAAGAAAACATTACAGTGTCACGATGAATTGCAGCAGTGCATTGTTTGTACATATTGTTCAAAATAGGTTTCCAGTGTTTCATGTGAAAAAAATACATTTAATTTTATTCGGTATTTTGAAGAATGAGCTTATCATGAGCCATCAATCTGTCAAGCCTTTTCCCAACTTTATTAAGGGCAGCTACCAATCTGAATTCAGCTTATTTTCCAAGGCACGGAGGAGTCTCGCTATGTAAAATGGTCACTCATAAACAGATCAACCTCGGTAAGCGTTGCTTAACCTTGAAGATCGACCCATGCGGCTGTTACTGCTTACCCACGAGCTTATCACGAGCAATGAGACCTTTTTAAATCACTATTTGGTAAGAGAAACATGTACTTCCAAGTTCAAAGTTACAAGTGCATTGACTATTGTATTTCATGATTTATTTGCGTAATATTATAAAAAAGAAACGTATAGTTGCAGCTGCTAGATTCAATATTGTGCAAACGTAAATACCCATCCCATCATTAATTAATCAAATTAGTGCTCATTGTGTTTTACATGGAGATAAAAATAATGATCAATTATTATTATAAAACTTTCGTCAGTTTTGTAGCGTTTGATTATAACTATTGTTAGATCGACCGTTTTGGAAGCAACATCTGCTTTAGAGCTTTACGTTAAGTTCATTTAATACTTTTTTTGACAAAAAGTTTGGACTGGAAACTCAACCTGCATTATCTCATTATCATTACTTGGCTCCGGCTCTATCCGGATCTTCCGATGACTACCAGCAACTTCGGTTACTAAGCCAAAGATGTTCAGGAGAAATACGACGTTATTGAAAAAGAACTAAAGAAAGTAGAAAACCAAACCTTAACTTAGAAAAAAGTACTAAAAAATACCAAACTGAAGACTGACTACAGAAGACTTGCGGTATGAACTTGACCATCTACAGGAGAAACTTACTTCTATGACCATCAAATATACAGCCTCTGAAAACCAAATGAGGGAATATGTATTGGCAATGAATGAGATGGTAAGCTCACAAATTAACAAATGTGATAATTGTCAACCACCATCTGTTGAACCCACACAGGACCATTCATTGACAATATGTGATGCCACCATACCGCGGTCTTGTGCAAGTTTGCCATTAGAAATTACTAACTGTTTGCCTGAAAAGAATGTAAATACAGAAATAGTATTATTTTGTGATGAAATTGGAAAGGATTTAGGACACTTGTTGACAAATAGATATCCAGGACACTCAATAATGAACTGTATGCCTGGCTGTTCTTTATTTGACATAATGAAAAAAGTTATAAAATGCAATTTTAACCAGGATACCACATTATTAATATTTATTGGTAATAGGGGTAATGTGAACAAAGGAGAATTACTCCAACATTATAGAACTTTGTGCAAACTTAGTTTAAAAAAAAATGTGATGTTCACTTTCCCATACAGCCAAAGTTTGCCACAGGAAGAAAACAATCTTAGATATGAATTGAATAGGACATTACACAATTTAGGTGATTGTTCAATTTTAATAATCACCAGGTTGGTAGTTCATTCAGCAGAGTTAATGCTATACATGGTGGCTCATTGATTTTAGTAAGTAACCAGCTTAAATTTAAAGACCGTAAGGATATTGTGAGCCTATCTGTTGAGTGGACAGTTGAAATAGCTTGTATAGAATTGAAGCAGTATATTGTATTAAGCGTATACAGACCGCCTTCAGGATTGTATGACTGCTTTGAAAAGGTAATGGATGAAGTGTTACACAAGATTTGTAACTCGAATAAACCCATTATCACTTGTGGTGATTTTAATGTTAATTTATTAGAAAACTCAGGTTCTTGTAGTAAAATAATAAGTCTGTTTCAGTCCTACAATCTTGTAAACCTATTTTTGGAGCCCACAAGAATAACCCCAACTAGTGCTACATGCTTAGATAATATTTATACTAATGTTATACCAGTCCACAAAGCAATTATAAATTTACTAGATTCTGATCATTGCGGGCAGAGGATTACTATACCAAACCAAAACAACAAAGTGGCTAAAAAGGATATCACTGTTAACCCCAAAACTACAAGTCGCTTGGCAGCTTTTAAAGTTAAATTCATTAATAAATTACCAATTTTGTCAATTGATGCTGATCCTAATCATCTATATGATGATTTTTTTAGTATATACTGTAAACAATTTAATCCGACCTTTGTTCCAAAGACTATCTCCGTTAATAGTAACGCATCATTCAGTGATTGGGCTACCATTGGTATTCATAAAAGTAGAACACGGCTTTATGAGCTGTACAGTGAAAGGACTTATGAAAACACTGCTGAATTTAATTTATATGTTAGAAATTATTCAAAATTATTTAAAAAAGTTTGTTGTTTGGCCAAGTCGCGTTATTTGAGCACGAAGATTAAAAACAGTAGTAATGTTATTAAAACGACTTGGAATATTATTAATAGTGAAACGGGAAGATCTGGTAACCGAAATATTGACTACGGCCTGTCTATTAATGACAACATCATAAAATCAGACTCACAAGTCGCAGTGGCCTTTGAAAATTTATTTTCGGATATTCCCATTTCAACTACTAAATACTTAAACTCATCACCTTCTGTTGCTGAGTCTTTGCTAAAAGAAAATGTTAATGTTTGCAATTCGGAATTTCGTTTTGAACATATTACTTGTAAAGACATAATTAAAACCTTTCACACTTTCAATGTTAAAAGACTGCAGATCTGTGGGGTCATTCTAAAGAAGTTGCTAAGACTATTATTGACATTGTCGCACCTAGTTTAGCTATTATCTTTAATAATTGTATCGACTGTGGGGAGTTTCCTGACCTTATGAAAAATAGTAAAATAATACCTTTGTTTAAATCAGGTAGTACATCAGACCCTACAAGTTATAGACCTATTTCAGTACTACCTACGTTTAGCAAAATATTTGAGAAATTAATTTTAGAGCAATTGCAAAGATTTTTTAATAAACATAAATTATTACATAGCAAACAGTTCGGTTTTACAAGGGGTCGTTCAACAACTGATGCCGGTGTTGACCTTTTAGGACATATTTATAATGCATGGGAAGATAAGTGCGATGCCTTGGGAATCTTTTGTGATTTGTCCAAGGCATTTGATTGTTTTTCATGAAACGCTAATTAGGAAACTCCGCCACTACGGGATCCGGAACAGCGCTTTGGATCTTCTTACTTCATATTTGAGTAATAGGATTCAGACTGTTGACGTTAATGGAAAAAGATCTCCTGGATCTATGGTAACAATGGGAGTCCCGCAGGGCTCGATTCTTGGTCCTTTCTTGTTTCTTATTTATATTAATGACTTGCCTTACCTCATACCTTTATGAGGTGAGGCATAACCATGATATAGTGTTGTTTGCGGATGATACTTCACTTTTGTTTAAACTTAAACGTCAGCAGCTGGTTACTGACGATGTAAATAGACCGATCTCGGAGGATACATCTGGTTTTGGTCAGCCAGCTCGAGAATATGTATCCTCCGATTGCACAACAGGATTTTTTTCTTGTTTACGTCTTTTTAGTTCGCTTTTTAAGCAGTCGGGTTTTTTTTATTTTTTTTAATAAACTTTTTTTAAATTGTTTTTTTAATCCTGTCAGAAAATAAACCAGTTAGTCCTTCTAAGCTCGACTCGAAAAATACATTGCCGACTCGTAGTCACACCAGATTACACACCAGACCGGTGAGCATGGTCTACTGTGACAGGCTTGAGTCACATATTTTTATCACAGTTTGAGAACAAAAACCGTGATAAAATGCGTAACACTCGCCTTCACAGAGCATACGAGCCATGCTCGCCCCGCAGTATGGCAAACAGGATTTATTTTTTCGTTTGTCACACCGCTCATTTTCGCACACCATTTATTTTTAACCAGTACTGACTAGTAAGACTACTAAAAAAAATTCGATATGCACGCAATTCTTCGAGTCTACGTTAAAGATAAAGACAAAAGATAAAAGACAAAGATATTTTATTTCAACTAGGCCATCAAGCGGCACTTTTGAACGTTAATATATTAAAATTTAAAAGGAATAAAAATTGATTCTACCGTGCATTCGGCAAGTAGCTTGTTATGGAGAAGAACGCACAACAAACTCCTTACTTACTCTTTAAAAAAAAAAAGGTTTTTTACAATATTTAGGTACATAAGTACATACATTAATAAATTCATATGTGTGAGGACAATGCACCCAGAATCACTACATACTATACTATATATAGGTACAAAGTATTAAAAGTACTCACACATGTACCGTGCAGTTACATAATAGGTACTAGAAAAACATTAGCATCCGAAGCAGTTAAGTTAAGACCAATCCCAACTGACGGCGCCCGTTCACGAACATGACGCATGAATCGGCACCACCGAGCTCAACCATCATGAAGGGAACCGAATGATCCAACACACGCGCCACCACCAAAGAGACATTTGAGAAAGCATGACACACTCAACTGCCACACACATGGGCACACATAAGTCAAAGAACGACACAAAGGTACAGCAAATGGTAGATCTACAGTTGGGTACATAGAATACGTGCTGCGCAGTTGTACAATACTAAAATAAATTGAGTCTATATAATACAAATATATTCATACAGTCTTCAGCAGGTCCAACAATACTTCAAAACAATAATGTTCTGCATATCGCTTGTTTTTCCGCCCTAGTGTTTGTGGAGCAAGATTAGCATTGAGCCAAGCATTTTTATCAGTGATGTAATCCCCCAACTTATAATATGCCTGCCTGCATAGTCTGCGTTTTATACAAGTTTTAAATTTCGTCTCATTCAGTTCTAAAATGTGGGGAGTAATTTTATTGTAACACTAGCTTTCCGCCCGCAGCTTCGCCTGCATGAACTACACGATTTTGGCTGTTTCGTTTTTCCAGTTTTGGCAGGATATTGCAAATTATTATCCAAACATATTAGACCACAAAAATTTCTGAATCTCATTATTTTATCGAAATATACAAATTAAAATATATATAAAATGAGCAAAAAATGAACTGCCTTCGGGTTCTAATAGAGAGCGCTGGGCTTTCATTCTAGAGGTCTCGTGGGATGGATTTCTACGGGGAGTTAAAACCAGTGGAAAGGCTCTTTGCTTTAACTTTTTTTAATCCTGCTACTTACTAACACGATAGAAAATTAATACAGGGTAAAGAAAATTAAAGTTATCACCCAATGTTCTTCGGCTGTAATTTTTTTTTTATGCATGGAAAGCTTTTGTTCTGCTTTTAGATTGTGTTCATTTGGTATCTTAATTTTATTTTTTCTATTTTATTGATGAAATGATACTGCTAAGTGACCTGCAACATAATTTATATATATTCGGGCCCGATTTATGGAATTTTCCATCATTCTTGCCAGAACTTCTTGGCGGCTATTATCTTTGAGGGCTTCAAGAGTCTGACGCTAGTTGACATAGACAATGAAAAAAACCACAGGTAGTAGTCTGGAACAGCCCCCTTTTAAAACTACTAAGAATTTCTATAGTGGCCACCTTCTCCCACCTTACGGTATATAAGACGGCACACTATACCAGGCAACCGAACAGTTAAATCAGGCTTTATCTTACCGGCCATTGCAAGACCTGGTATTGCAGCCCTCAGAATTTTGGTTGTGGTTCGTGCAGTAAGCGCCGTTGCTCTATCCTGTTGGAAACACATGTTCTCCAGCTCAAATTTATTCCTTTTAAGGATAGAAAAAGACGTTGATCATGGCTCTGTGACCTCGTTGACCACAGTAGTCGTTTGGTGGCCCGATGACGCCTCCAGCGTAAACAACACAGCATGCATTAACTTTGAGCGGTTGTGACTTTTACTGGATTATACGCTGGTTTTCGGTGGCACAGAAGTGATAATTTTGCTTATTCTATTCTCAGTGATGATTTCCGATGAGGGTCGCGATTAAGAATGGCTTGACGTAGATTACACGCGCTTGGAGGTTATCAGCTTTATTTTTAACCGACTTTCTAAAAAAGAGGAGGTTCTATGTTCGGCTGTATGTTTGTTTTTTTTTGTGTATGTTCATCGATTTTTCCGTCAATTGTAGATCGATTTTGAAAATCCTCTTTTTTTTGAAATTGTGTTTCCGAATTAGTCCCATTCAAATTTGGTGAAGATATGATGAAGGACTTCGGGGATATACAACATAACTCTTCAATAAAGAACGGCAAATGTATCGAGATTGCAGCAATTGCATGTCTGTTTATTGTTTACTCCATTTCATAACATAACATTAAGCCAGCCCACGGGTACGTAGAGGGGTATTCCTTTAACGTAGAAACAAAAACAGGCACAAAGACTGCCGAAAATAAAGTTATTTTCACTTTGTAGTATTTTTATTTGGAAGTCAATTGTATGTTTTTGTAAAATTAATATTTTATCAGTTTATTTCACAAATGTTAAAACAGAACTAAAATTTTGGCGCCATATGCGAAAATTATAGTATCTGCCAATAGCGTGATGAGTTTTGCGCGATCCTGTACAGTCTAGATATGATTACTCCAATTAGCTCACGCTAACAAAGTCGCCATCAGAAAGTTAGAATTTAATAAAGCCTTTCTTTGTATACCGCATTGTTGGTTTTTCTGTCTGGTGCCGAAATAATATCATCAGGCTGCTATTAGTACTGACTCTGGAAAAGGCAAAGTAGAATTGCCCGTGTGGGAAGTAATTTCCTTTAAATCTTTGCCTTAATGACTGACCCTGAGTTTTATTTATGATCATTGCAAAGCAGACTGCGATTGTAATCGTTTGAACTCATAGCCAGAGGGTACCAGTGGTATTCGAGATATAAAACTGATTTCCTCCAGCACATCCAGTAATCCCAGTCCCTCTATAATATATTTATGCAGTATTTTGATAACAAACAATTAATTTTTCAATCCAACTTTAACACTCCTTTATACCCCTTTAAGGGATGATGTTAAAAAAATACGTATTACGTATGTATAGAAGAGCAGAAATACTAAATTTAAATTATTTTTTTATCATAAACAATTTTTTTGTCATACAAACTTCAACACCCCTTTTTACCCCTTTAAAGGATGAAATTCAAAAATCCTTAAATACTTGTTTCTTTAATTATACAGAAGAGCAGAAATACTAAATTTCCATTAATTTTGATAAAAAACAATCTATATTTGATACAAACATTAACACCCCTTTCAGGAATGAAATTCAAGAAATCCTTTCATACGTATTTCTTTAATTGTATTGAAGAGCATAAATACTAAAATCCAAGTAATTTTGTTACTAAACAATTTCGTTTTCACTTAAATATAAAAACCCTTATTACCCCTTGTGGTGTTCTGATTTACAGATCCACATTTTTTTACTCTATTTACAATTCATAACACTATACAAACCATACCATCATATATTTTGATATTTTATCAACTTTTGTAATTCATTTTTATGTTTTCTTTCATACTGTTTGTACCTGAAAAGCATATTTTTAGTTATCTCTGATTGTTTTAATATCTAAAACTTAAATTATATTGATAATTTGTAATTCTTGCAATATTTTTCTATTGTGACATTTTCATCTGACATGACATCTGTCTGTCTATTTTATTCTTCTTAAAACCATAGACTGTAACATAGGTACCATGGACTAAACCTCCTTTAAGCTAGGTTTACACTATTATAAGGGTAGCGTAGACAGACCCCTTTGTGAACCGTTTTTATTCGTTCTGGTTTTTATTTCTTAATTGAAATTTGAATTTGAAATGTAGATAGAACACAGAACGAAGAAAAACGGGCGTCAATTTTTAGTTTGGCGCCCAACTTTTAAATAATTGGGCGCAACCTTGTTTGTGCGCCCAATTTTAACAATCCACCCCGTCACCCACACTCTACCTATTTTTTTTATCGTGGGCTCGATTGCATATTCTCAAAATTCAAAAAACATATTTGCACAAGTATTACTAATAGCTAACTTTTGGTTTCTTTTCCAGGCCCTCATCATCTTATTCAATTTTGCTAGCACCTTTTTTTTTAATTCTTCACTATTTATCCCTCTCAAAATGTTTAAAACATACTTGCACAAGTATTACTAGTAAGCTAACTTTTGGTTTCTTATTCAGGCCTTCATGTCATCATCATTTTTCCTTTGTCGCTTTTGCTAGCACCTTTTTTTTTTAATTCTTCACTATTTATACCGAACCTTCTAGGCAATTTCTTTTCATCCCTCTTTGTTTTTATTTTTCTTTTAGAGTGGTTTGGCAAGTCTATAAATAAGCCTCTAATGCCTTGTATATATATTCATCCCTTTACCCTCTTCCCCCTTAGACTTAGATTTCCTCTATTGAGCGGTGTGCACAACTCTAAAAGCCTTATGTGCACAGAGCGGTCCCGTAACTCTGTAAAAATAAGCCAAATGCGTGGAGTCTTGTAAATATGTAAAATATTTTTCTCTCAAACTAGTTACATGAAACTAGTTCCCTCTCAAACTAGTTTCCTCTCAAACTAGTTCACTCTCAAACTAGTTCCCTCTCAAACCAGTTACATGAAACTAGTTCCCTCTCAAGCTAGAATTCCCTCTTCCCTCTTAGACTTAGGTCCCTCTTTCCTCTTCCCTCTTAAACTTAGGTCCCTCTTCCCTCTTTGACTTATACTTTTTAACGGGTTTTCAAACAGGTGCGGGTTACGACACCTAATTTAAAAAATTAGCCTTCGTAATCTTTATTAATATTTCCTTGTGGAGTATGCGTCATTGAATGTGAACCATATCCCCTACGTGTGATTGAATGAGAGTGTTTGACGAAAGTATGAAAGATGTTGTGTGATAGAGCAAGGATTATATTAAAACATCAAAATTTTCTTCAAGTTGAAAATTTTTCTGTGGTCATCGGGGAAATGTGGTGTTCTAATTTACAGATCCACATTTTTTAACTCTATTTACAATTCATAACACTATACAAACCATACCTTCATATATTTTGATATTTTATCAACTTTTGTAATTCATTTTTATGTTTTCTTTCATACTGTTTGTACCTGAAAAGCATATTTTTAGTTATCTCTGATTGTTTTAATATCTGAAACTTAAATTATATTGATAATTTGTAATTCTTGCAATATTTTTCTATTGTGACATTTTCATCTGACATGACATCTGTCTGTCTATTTTATTCTTCTTAAAACCATAGACCGTAACATAGATACCATGGACTAAACCTCCTTTAAGCTAGGTTTACACTATTATAAGGGTAGCGTAGACAGACCCCTTTGTGAACCGTTTTTATACGTTCTGGTCTTTATTTCTTAATTGAAATTTGAATTTGAAATGTAGATAGAACACAGAACGAAGAAAAACGGGCATCAATTTTTAGTTTGGAATCTGGACGGAACGCCGAAAGTCGGTGGACTACGGGATACTACTTAATGTACGATCGAATCTGAAAGTCTTTAAAACTATTATACTTACGGCTTGTGTAATATTATCTGAAGTGCTCTAATTTTTAATATATATATAGTGTTATACTGTGTATAATTTACCAGCCTTCATACCTACCGTTTACCTGCGCATATACGGCGTGTAACGCCCAGTCCGATCCCCGACGCTCCTTACTGCCTACCTACCACACTTGGTGTATGAGCTGTAGCAGACAGGTCTTCAGACTCGCGCGGCCACAGCGCGCCCGTTTCAGCACGCGCAGTTTCCTGCCGCCTACTCATTTACGTACCAGCCCGATTGCCTGCTCATCTGCCTACCCAGGGCCTACGACGTCATCCTGCCCGTCCGATCACACCGTGCCACGTCTGCCTGCCCTACTCTACAGCCTGCCTATCCGATTGCCGTCGTGGTGCCTGCTCATCTGCCTACCCAGGGCCTACCACGTCTTCCTGCCTGGTTAGCTGCCCACGTCGTGCGAAGCCGGACCACATTTAATTATCTTTATCCTTTTTCTTAGTTTTTAATTTATATTACCTTTTATTTTTACTAACGTGGCTAACGTTAGCTCTCCGGAGCTTACGTTACGCTACACCCTTTAAGGGATGAAATTAAAAATATCCTGAGATACGTGTTTCTTTAGTTGTATTGAAGAGCATAAGTACTAAATTCCAATTAATTTTGATAATAAACAATTTAGTTTTCATACAAACTTTAATACCCCTTTTTACCCTTTTAAGAAATGAAACTCAAAAATAGCTTAAAGACGTATTTTATTATTTTATATTTAGAGGCTAAGTACCATACGTCATTCATTTCAAATTAAAAATGACAGAGTTTCATACAAACTTTCATCGCCTATTTCACCCCTTTAGAGGATGAATTTCTAAAAATCCTTTCTTAAATGACGCCTACAGTATAAAATAAACATGCACAAAAAATTTCAAACTTCAATCATTAGTGGTTTAGGCTGGGCGTTGATATGTCAGTCGGGACATTGCCTTTTATATATATATATATAGATATAGATAGATAGATAGATTGGTAGGATAGGATTTGTAACTTGTATTTAAATCTTTCAGACAGCTTTCATAAACATTTTTTTTCTTTCTTAGAATTGCTCTGAAATTAGTTTGTCCTTTACTTATTTATTTTAACTTTTTTGATTGTTAGATATTGACAAAACAATTTTAACTTACGTCTGTAAGTTAAAATTGTTTTGTTTGTTACGTATATGCGAAATACGTATACGTAAACGTATTACGTATATACAAATGAACACTATCTAAAAGCAGAACAAAAGCTTTCCATGCATAAAAAAAAAATTACAGCCGAAGAACATCGGGTGATAACTTTAATTTTCTTTACCCTGTATTAATTTTCTATCGTGTTAGTAGTTCGAAAAAATAATGAGATTCAGAAATTTTTTGGTCTAATATGTTTGGATAATAATTTGCAATATCCTGCCAAAACTGGAAAAACGAAACAGCCAAAATCGTGTAGTTCATGCAGGCGAAGCTGCGGGCGGAAAGCTAGTATTACATATAAATGCAAAAGTTACGATGTTTGAATCTTTGTTAAGCACTCATGCTGTTGGCTGGACAGATCGGGATTAAATTTGATACACAAATAGTTCAAAGCCTGAATCATATAGATGAAGTTGCGGGCAGAAAACTAGTAAAATATAAAAGTGCGTAAATAAAAAGTTGGTTCTCAAAGTCAAATCACCTATATTCAATATATTTCAGTCTTAATAACACAAATAAAATGTAAAATATAAACTATTTAAATAAAACACAAATAAAAATTAATGAGATATACTATACTACCTGTATTACTATTTAAATCACAGAATGAGATTTTACTATTACTATTTATATCACAGACTTTAAATCGAATCAAATTATTAGTACTAATTTGCCTGTGATATCCAAGATAAACTTAGAAAGTATATGCAACGGTGAAGAAAAACATCTTGAGGAAACCTGGACTTACATATTTTTTTATTTTTTATTATTCACTATAGGCTCGCGCTTGATGGTAAGCGATGATGTGGTCGACGGTGAATCACGCTTGGCTAGAAAAAACCTATTTACTCTTGACTTAAAGATCCCTAGATTGTAGCTGTCGAGAAACACAGACTCCGGCAGGGAATTCCACTCCTTAGCTGTACGCACAATAAAAGTGTTACCAAAACTTTTTGTGCGAATGGGTGGGATGTCCACCATGTACCGATGGCGCATCGCCGTACGTCTGGTAGTCCGATGATGAAACGGGCTAGGTGGAATTAGATCATGCAATTCCATCGCACACTCGCCGAAGTGCAACCGATAAAAAACCGACAAGCTGGCAACTCGGTGACATAGTTAGATAGTTAATGTAAGTCTGAAATAGCCAAGAAATAATAGGCCTGTGGGGTTCCCAGAGGCGGCTAATTTACTCTGACACCAGAGGTGGCCACATCCTCACAAGAAAAGAAGACAAAGTACTAATTCAAAATTAACATTTATTTTTCGTTAATTAGGTTTTGGTTCCTTTAAAAAAAAGTTATGTGGAAGATGGCGTCCATAAAGATTTTCAGGCAGATATTCTTTTCGTAGAATCCTGTTATTTTTTATATTTGGTTATCGATGGCAATACTTGATTTTTTCTTGAATTTAGTTTTTTTTGTGCCCGAAGCTGTAAACAAATTCGGGATTTATATTAGTGTTAGTGTGTTATTAGTGTTCTTTAATTATCAACTATTTCTGCCATGCAGTGCGATTACCGGAAATACTACCAAATTAACCAAGCAATACAGACTATAAATCATTTAATTTAAAAAAAATCAAAGAAGTATAAAAAAAAACTTACTTGGATTGTTTTATACCATAGTGACAAGCGCCATTTTCGATTGTTAGCAAAAATAATAGAAAGCCTAAATTTCTGCCAACAGAATCGTTCAATCTGCCATTTCAAGATTCAGCCAAGCTAACTTGGCTGGATCTGAGTTTTGGCGCTCATTATGGCAACACCAAATGAGGTCTGGATATTCCATTCACTGCGTTACAAAATAATGGTTAAACTTTATCACTCCCAAATGTAGTTAAAATGTTTGAAAGATTTAATGGAAAATCTCAAATTCGTGAGAAGTTTCTTTATATATCGTAAACTTATGCTAAATTTTTTATATATTAAGTTTGAAATTGGTGTTTGCTCAGCAAAATTTGGGCAGTTTTTCTTAGTCATATAACATGTTTAGGGAAAACTGGTAAATCTACCTATCTATAAACCTAATCAGAGATTTCTTCTGAAAGCTCTCCTCAAGGGTTATATTTCTTAGTACGGAATCCTTGAATGCGGTAAAATGCGAATCAAAGTTTGTAGTTCTCCATATCGTATCCGTCAAAGGAAGATCTTTTACGAGAAGTGAATTTTAAATTGGATTCGCGGCAAGTGTGGAGATATGAAAGTGCAATACAATTTTTAAGTTAGGGCCGTACTTTTAGTTTGAATATTATTTTAAGATTCTATTTTCTGTTTGTGTCTTTAAATACATAGGCGAAAATGTATTAGTCTGAGGAGCAACTGCACTTTGAATGATTTGATTTTTAAACTTGATTATTTCAGACAAGGATATAAATGTAGGTAAAGTGGTTCAATATTAGATGCAGGGTATGTAAATACTACATCTTTTTTATTTTTTTCAGACTTTTCACCTAAATGTACCAGTTAAATAATAATACTGCGACTACTAGAAATAAACGGGTCCTTTCCAGTAGCTCGTCTTAAAATACTTTTTAGGACATTTTTTCACAGGCTTAAAATAAAATCTCGAGGACCTACAGCACTTATTGATAGACTGTTTGCGATATGAGTTTATGAGAAACGATTTGTTTAGGGTCCTGAGGTTGAACCGACTTGATGTAGGCACGTTCCATAGACTTATGTCTCAACCAAATGGTGATGAAGCGAAGAAACTGTTCAAGTTCATGACCCAAATCTGATGAATAGTAGGTATATAGTGTGTATTTAGGGTATGATGGGACTGTCATACGCCTGTCGATTATAAAAGTCCCTAATTAAATAAAGAAAAAAAAAACTGCCTCAATCTGAAAGTATTCTATACAATCTAAACTCTATTTGCGATAACATTAGACGTTTAAATTAGCCCGTTTTACAGCCCGACCAACCGATTTTGACCTCTATTGCGTTGGTGGTACGACAAATGGTAGCTGTAGTAAACAGTTGGTTTTGGTAACAGGTTTATGCTTTTTATGTCATCCTTATGTTTACGGTATAGAACTCAAAATCGGTTGAACGGACTGTAAAAAGATTTGGAAACATGTCTAATGTTATTTCAAATGGAGTATAGCGTGTCACAAGCCTCGTAAAAGATTTCCAAACAAACCAGAATAGAGTACCCCTTCGGCACCAATTTGTTACCTCCCACATAAGTCGTACACACCGAGTTAGGATCTGTTATGTCTAATTTGGAAATACTATTGTGTTAAAGCAATCGTTTCTAGCCTAGGGAATAAAATATCGACGAACAATGTAAGCATACCGTTAAATAATAAAAGAAGGAACAATAAACGCGTACAGTAGAAACCTTTTATTTGATAGTTAAATAAAACAGATGAGGCGAGGGAGGGTTACAATTGTACAGGAATACTTGCGCAAATAATTTTATGCTTATAGACATATATATCATTGCAAATAGGCACCAAAATTCAGGTAGAATTAGGAGGATTACAAACTTTCTCACTTTTCCGTTTGGCTCGGATTCTTTGGTATTGTTGACCGCAAATTATCTTACCATTGATTAGATATTTTGAAAAATTGTCTATCTAACACTCAATTAACAATCCTGCTGATGGTTTTATTAACCGTAATTGTTTTCGTTTTTATGCAGAATCCTTATGGAAGAACGTTGCACAAAAATATACCGACTTTTCGAATCAATAGCCATTAAGAATATATGGGAGACCTCGGCAACCGGGCATTATTAAAGTTCCATTCGTCCAGAAGGTAGGTATTTATCTGTGTCTGCCGAGGCAGTGACAGATTTAAGACCTTTGAACAATTGTCTCCAAGCGATGAGCATAATGCAATAGGTAGAAGGGCACGTACCACAGACGTGACCAACAAGACATTAAACAGGAAAGTTTTGTAATATACTCTGCAAAGTTACGGCTTGTAGCAGACGCGAATGAGGTGGGCTATATCCTGAACCTTGGTCTCTGTGACCTATGCTCCAGTTGCAGTGTATTTTTAGGGTATGAAAAGTAGCCTGGATCACGCAACTATAATGCAGGTTTTTGTCAATGAAACAATTTTTGATATCGGATCAGAACTACTAGAGATAACCTCGTACTAACAATAGTAGATTATTGCATCGAGCACAAAGTAATTTATTATTGCACCGAGTGCTTGATTTAGAGCCCGAGCGTCAGCGAGGGCTCTAATCTAACAGACACGAGGGCAATATAAATTACTTAAGGCGAGGTGCATAATCTGCTTTTCTTTCAACTATTACCTATAGGAATAGTAGTTAAAAGAAACTCATATCAAACAGTTAAAATAGAAGTTTAATTATTGAAATTAAAAGATTTTCTATAACACTGTCAGCTTCATTTAGAATGTTTTCCGGAGTTAATATGTCGCTAGATGATTCCATTTTAATTCGAAGCCGAAGCACTCAAAATCAGATAGTATCATACTTTATCGTTTCCAAAAATATTGTCAAGCAAAATTAACAAAGTTTCCGCCAAATCACTTTTTTAAATTTCTTTCATTTTTAAATCAGAGTTATCATCAATTATTTTTTAAATTTGGATCAAGTAGGATAGAAACGAATAATACGTACGTAAAAAAAAAGTATTGATATCGGCTGGCTGAATAGCTGGCTAATCCATTGAGATTGGCACCTTTTGGTGCGATTAAAAAATAAACTGTGCGATAATGAAATTTCATACATTTTTATTGCTCTAGAGCATTAAAGACTCGCTTTGTACTGAGTTTTTAGTGTGATTGTGATGAAATAAAAGCATAGTTGAAAGAAAACATATTTATTTCACCTATAAAATATCAGATACGATGGTTCTATTCTCTCCTACTCTTTAATATCCCTCTGTTGGGCAATGGAAAATCAAAACTAAGACACAAATAAATCTCACTAGATGGCGACATGTATTGAAGTGTGTAGAATTACCATTTTTTTTTGGTCTTCTTTAATGTTTATTCATATATAATCAACTACTATACGCACAAAATTATGGAATAATGAGCTCTTATATCAAATTTCAAAGATGATTGGAATGTACAGTTAATATCTATACTAATAGATGGTGGTAGCGCCATCTCTTGTAAATGTTATAAATCAATGACCGAAAACACATAGACAAACGCATTTGAGATTTCGCGGGCGATCGATATCCTAATTATCTCGTTCCTTCCTCATTCCTTTTCCCTTTATTTACGCCTTAATGACAGGTCGCCAGAACGAACCGAAACTTCAACGTGAACGGGCCTCGTATCTCAACCGCCAGCTCTCCAAGCCACATGGCTGGAGACTGATGCATCTAATTAGTTAGATTGCTGAGAACCTTGTGAACCGTGTCTATTAACCCGCCTCGCGGATTTAAAACAATTGTGTGAAGTGTGGATCCTGAAAGATCAGAAAGTCGTCGTCACCATTTCGGAGTTGAAAAACACCAGCTCGCTGCCACACGTGGGCTGGCATCGACCACCACAAGGTAAGGCGTACTACTTCCCTCATTTCCATACTAGATCGCCCGAATTGATCCGTGAATATTTTCCCGCTTATTTTCAACGCACTATTGCCAGAACCCTTCAAATACAGTCCACTTTTCATAATAGACACAAGGATGAAGAGGTTTCTCAAACCGCTGTAACATTTTTGGTCCTTCGTAGCCCGATATATTACTATAATATATCCATTTTCCTTTATTTCTTACGTAGGAATCAATCATAAATTCCTACTAGGGTCGTGGCACCTAGCCGCCTACCCACATAATCAAGTTGTAAACCCAATACGTGGTTCCATCAACGCCGCTATAGCAGGTTCATAATTAACTACGTATCTGCTATTATTAAAAATAATTCTTATTTAAAACTAACTTGTCGTATTGTAAATTTCCATATTTCAAGCGTCTTTTAGTTTAACCGCCCTTATAGGAATCACCTACCTCCAATTATAAATTGTTAGGAATAAGTTACTTTCCGAATACCGCGGGGTAGACATTCATTCTATAAGAGAAAAATAAAATAGGTGTACTACTTGTAGGTACCTACGCAGTATAAATATCATAACTTTACCGAATACGTTTCGACGATTGCGGGCTATAAGTTGCATATTTATACCTATTCATTTATCTTAAACAATATTCAAACTTAACAATAAAACTGGTTGGGATAGTAATGCTATTAACATTTTGTACTATATAATTACTTTGGTTAGTGGGTACTACGAAAAAACTTATTTCGTTATTACGCAAATATTGCGAAACCCGTTGTCACAGTACAATCACAATCAGTAGTATTACTTTTCTACATATAGTTGTTCGTTTAAATAATTACCGTACATTGTTTTGTTTGTGTGGTTATTTGTAACTACATAACATAGCAATGCCGCGTGATGCGAAAGCAATCGCTTCTTCGGCAGATCAACAGTTAGTGATTTTTGAAGCTAAGCGTAATATACTTTTCGAGCGTATTCAGTCAATTTATGATCGCTCTAAAGTCGCTAATACTTCCGAATCGGTGAGAGAAGGCTTTCTCAGTTCTTGTGTAACAATAGATGATATTCGAACGGACTTTCATAAATTATTGGATGATTATAATGCTAGGTTACTGGCTATATATCCCGATGCGAAGCCTAGCTATCAAGCCTACGCCTCATTCGAGGATATGTATTGTTCCGTGAAACGTGTGATGTCTCAATTGGAAGATAAACCGTCCGGGAGGCACAGTATGAGTGATTCTGCAACATGTAGACCAAGGTTGCCGCCAATAGAACTCATGTCGTTCGACGGTGATATACGAAACTGGCCATTATTTTATGCAAGTTTTAAATCTACAGTTCATGACAATAAGTCGCTGACGGATGCAGACAGGTTGTACTGTTTAATAGGTAAGCTGTCGCCGAAGGCACAGTCTGTGTTCGCGGGAGTCACACCGTGTGCTGAGAATTACCAAGTCATATACCAGGCACTCCTCGATAGGTACCAGGATATTCGTGTCCTCGCGTCTACCTATTTGGATCAAGCTTTAAATCTTAAATTGTCCGGTCCCGCGTCTGTTTCGAATTACCAGCTATTTGTGGACAAGTTCATCACCGCAATTAATTCCCTAAAGAATCTAAAATAATTGCCTTCTGGATTTAATTTTATTGCACCTCGCAATAAAAAAGTTTGACACTGAAACTATTCGCGCTTTCGAGATGACAGAACGTAATCGTAAGATTCCCACTCTAGATAGTTTTGTCACCTTCATCAATGATCAGTGTCGGATATTCCGTAATACCCAACCACCCTTAGCTAACAATAATAATCCTAATAGTTCAGACAATTCACATAAGTCTAATAAATCGCGTAGTTTTAATAATAAAATGACCGCTCCTAATCCACAATCCTATGTAGCTTGCTCTGAGTCAAATAATTCAAACAAGTGTCTGTGCGAAGCATATATCCATGAACACTTATATAAATGTCCCGCTTTTGATAATTTGACTCCGACAGCCCGTTTCAAATGTGTGAAAGACAACAATGCTTGTGTCAATTGTTTGAGTATTAAACATAAAACGGTTAACTGTTCTTCTAAATTAAAGTGTCGCACATGTAATCAACGTCATCATACATTGTTACATTTTAATAAAAACCCGCAATTATCAACTGTAGTGACGTCACAGCCGAATCCGTTCCCAATGCCTATGCCGACTGTACCTTCTATTACCTCACAATCTGAGGTATCGTTGTGTACGACCTCTGTCGCTGGCGCCGCTCGATCGCGTTCGATTGACACTCGGTGCGTTGCGGCGTCGAGATATAGCCCGCAATGTACGTCGTACACAACCGTTCTGCTCGCTACTGCTCAAGTGGTTATGTACGATGCAAATGATAAGCCACACATAATACGTTGTCTACTAGATAGCGCTTCACAAAATAATTTTATTACTTCTGAATGTTTTAAGCGTCTAGGACTTTGGAAGAACTTTCATACTTCTAATTTAATAGTTAAAGGAATCGGTGGGTCGGAAAAACCAGTTAAAGGTTCCGTAGATATTAAATTATATTCTCGTTTTAGTAGTGATATTAATTTTAACGTTTCTTCGCTTATTGTTGAACGTATAACGGAGACATTGCAGACCGCTCACGTCGATGTCTCTAAACTTACACATCTCAAAACATTACCGCTCGCAGATTCGAAGTTTGCGGAGCCGAGCGGTATCGATGTTTTGATTGGTGCTGCTATATTCCCGCGCTTGCTTTTGCCTAACATAGTGCATAGCGAGCAATATAATATACCTCCCGCTATTGAAACTGTGTTGGGGTATGTGGTTATGGGTTCCGTACCTACGGCACATACTTTACACTGTACGAGTACAACTTCATGTTGTTCTGTTCTTCAAGATCCCAGTTTAGATTCGCTTCTCAAGCGATTCTGGGAGCTTGAAGAAATTTCCGCCTCGCCCTCGCAGAGCCGTAAGGATCTCGAGTGCGAAGAACATTTTCGCGCTACCACTGTTCGCGATGACAGTGGTAGATATATTGTGTCGCTGCCATTTTGCAACGACCCTTATTCGCTAGGCGACTCATACACTGCCGCACTTAGGCGTTTTCATTGTTTAGAGCGCAAACTTGATGCGTACTTAGGGTTACGCAGCGCTTACAATGACGTCATGCGGGACTACATAAATAAGGGATATTTGAGTCCGATTTTAAAAGATGACAATATGTTTCTAATCTGTCATATTACATTCCGCATCACGGTGTCGTTCGCGAAGATAAGACTTCCACTAAACTTCGCGTGGTTTTAGACGCTAGTAGTCAAACTACATCGGGACAGTCGATCAATGACATTCTACATGCAGGCCCTAATCTACAGGGTGATTTATTTAATATTATAATTCGTTTTCGACTCTTTCAAATAGCCCTGTCTGCTGATTGCCGCCAAATGTTTCTCAATGTCGACGTTCGTGAATCGGACCGTAGATTTCAACGCATCTTTTACAGATTCAGTAAACATGAACCTATAATGGTCTACGAATTTAATCGTGTTTGCTTCGGATTTAAGTCTAGTCCATATCACGCGTTACGTGTAGTCCGCCAGTTAGTCGCTGATGAAGGCGATAATTTCCCTGCAGCGTCTGCTGCTGCTTCTTCCGCCCTATATATGGATGACATTGCCTGTAGTGTCATGTCCATACCGCAAGCAATTTCGCTTTGTGATGAGCTTATTCAGCTCTTCAAGCGAGGCCAGTTCGACCTTGTCAAATGGACAAGTAACTCGAAAGAGGTTCTCGCACACGTACCTGATACTCATAAGGCTTCGCCCGATATCGAGTATGAGAAGTCTATACCGCATAAGGTCCTGGGTTTACGCTGGGACAAGTCTTGTGACAGTTTCCGCTTTGACGTCACCACACCAGATGATAAATATACTAAGCGAACCATGCTTTCCACAGTGACTCGGCTATGGGACTTAATGGGTTTTGTCGCCCCCACTATTCTGTACGCTAAGCTCTTAATTAAGGAACTTTGGCTGGCAAAGTGTGACTGGGACGACATACCACCTGAACATATAGTCACCGCTTGGAAGCAGTTTTGTGCTGAGCTTTCTATGCTTAATGAAATTATTATCCCGCTTGGGTTGGTCGACGGATGCACCATGAATTTAGTAGGTTTCGCTGACGCCAGCGAGCGTGCTTACGGTGGAGTCGTATACATGCAAATATGCATTGGTTCTAACTACTCCGTGCAGTTAGTTAGCGCGAAGTCTAAAGTCTCACCTGTGAAAACCATTTCGGTGGCTAGACTAGAGTTGTGCGCGGCCCTACTGTTGTCTAAGTTGCTTCGCAAGGTACAAGACACAATATCGCCCCACTACCGCATCCATAAGGTATACGCGTTTACTGACTCTAAAGTAGTGCTCGCTTGGATAAATTCCTCACCGCACCGCTGGCAAACTTTTTTTGCCAATCGGGTTACTAAGCTGATAGAGCTTATACCCGCTAATTGTTTCAATCATGTCGCGGGTACTGAGAACCCCGCTGATTGTCTGTCTCGTGGTGTCACGCCAGCTAAGCTCTTGCATCATCCATTGTGGTATCGTGGACCATCATGGATTTCTCATGACCCATCTGAGTGGCCCATACATACTTTCGAACACAATGCACTGCATGTACCCGAACAGAAATCAGTCGCTCATGCCGTGGTTTCCGAGGTTACGGAATCACCAATTTACGCGCTAGCACTACGTGTTTCGTCCTGGTCTAAGTTGCTACGCGCTATTGTTTACGTCTATAAGTTTTTAAGACAACTGCCTAGTGCACGTACTGCATCAAGCTCTGATCTGAAATATGCAGAAATTAAATTGCTGCGAGCTGTACAGGATGTTCATTTCCGTAACGATATTTTAAATTTAAAAAACAATAAACCATGTACTCCCGCTCTCCATAAGCTTAAGCCGTTTCTCGATGAGCACGGCATCATACGAGTTGGTGGTCGTCTCACAAATTCGGACGAACCCTACGAATATAAACATCCCTGTATTCTACCACGTCATGACCATATTGTTGATCTTCTTGTTGACTTTTGTCACAAGAAACATCTTCATGCCGGTCCGGAGTTGTTTATGTCCTTACTCAGGCATAATTATTGGATTTTAGCTGCACGTCGAATAATTCGTCACATAATCCACAACTGTAACACTTGCTTTAAGTTCCGCCCGCGTCCTATTCTTCCACTTATGGCAGATCTACCTAGCCAGCGTGTTAACCAAGTCGACAAGGCGTTCACTCACACTGGCTGTGACTATGCAGGCCCGCTGCAGTACACACCATTTCGTGGAAGGCTTGGCTCTGCATTTTTACGTGTTTGACGACGCGTGCCACGCACATTGAAGTGGCTACAGATTTAAGTACAGTGACTTTCCTTGCAGTCTTAAAACGCTTTCTTTCGCGACGCGGTCCTATTAAATGCTTATATACCGATAACGGTACTTGTTTCGTAGGTGCAAGTTCTTATTTACGCGACCTTCACAAATTTCTTAAAGATTTTCGTCCTCATCTTGAGGAAGAACTTTCCTTCAATCATATAGATTGGAAGTTTATTCCGCCTGCTTCCCCACATTTTGGAGGATGTTGGGAAAGTATGGTTAAGGTAGTTAAAACTCACCTTTTTAAAGTTATAGGTCAACAAATCCTCTCCTACGAGGAACTTATAACTGTCCTTAGCCAAGTTGAGGCTCTAGTTAATTCGCGGCCACTTACTGCTTTGAGTAGTGACCCTACTGAACCATCAGCACTGACCCCTGCGCATTTCTTGCAAACCACGCCATTGTTGTCCTTTCCCGCTCCTGAAGCAGACTCGCTCAGCTTGCTTCAGCGACATACTCTACTTGACAAACTGGTGCAGTCGTTCTGGCAGCGCTGGCGTTCAGAATACTTACATCAACTTCAGGCTAGATCCAAATGGAATAGTCCTGCACCTTCTATACAAGAGGGTACTATTGTAGTTATCATTACTGATAACCCATGTAACCCTTCTTGCAACGTCGCTGCTAACACCATCTATTGCCGTGAAACGGGATGTACTTACAAAAATAACAAGATCAATCAGATGAAAAACGCTAGTTACGACGGCACGGTTTCTTTGTATGGGATGAGGCATCTGTATGCTAGTATTATATTATCTGTGGTAATACGAATTACAATGAACATGTCACTGGTTAATCATTTAAGGGCTCTGTTCGTCGAAGTAAAATAGTAATCCCATTTGATTATTTTCTCTTCATTTAACCGATAATTAACGTTTTTTCTTTCTTTAAAGGTTGGGAAGGATTCTTTGTGTTGTATTAGAACATTTAAATCAATTTAAGTTGTGTGTTTGAATATTAAAATTGGTAATTATAGTTATAAGAGATTTGGAATTAACCTTTACCAAATATTTCATATTACATAATTATTACACAACATTAAAACAGTCCGCGGGCAACAATCGAAGAATTAGGTAGGTAGGTAAATAAATTCATGAATTTCGTTATCACAAAATTGATTGATTTCTAAATATAATCGCAGCATGAGATGAAATGAGATTTCAGAGATAAAAATATTTAGACACCGAAATGGGTTGCCCCTTTTCCTAGGGTACGTTATGCCTTGACGTCATCTTTAAAACCTTGCTCAAGGAAAATGAACAAACATACCTGCGCAGTTAATTTAGATGATCCTCGGACTAACAAGGAAATGTTTTGTCCTAACAAATTACATGGATTAGTTCCTTTTCGTAACGAAATAATTGAATATACAAGAGGTTTGTTTAAAATTTAATGTAACTCTGTGTGAAAGAGCATGCTGAGAAAATTGGATGAAATTGGAAATTCAATGTATGTTTTCATTTATTTTCTGTATTTGTATACTTTTTTTTTACTGTCGTGTTTTCTATAGTTATTCATAGTTAACATACTAACTTTTGCCAACCACTTCACCCGCGTTTACGTATATCGAAAAATATCATTATGTATGGATGTATTATTATAAAACCTATTCTAATTCTAGTGCAGGGTATTGTTATCTACATTCCGAATGCATTTTCCAGTTGAAGCAAATACTTTCACAGTAATGATAACATCAGTAAAAAAGTAATTAAAGCCTAGCGTTATGTTTAGAACACAACGCACGAATATGTAGAACATTATCCCACAACATTATTTCAAGTTTCTTTATTATTACAACTTGTTGCCTCGCGTAAAATAAATGACTCGAAAATATTACATGTCAGAGATTTATCTACAAAACTTTTGATTTACAACTGAACATGTTATTGTGCCTGCCTCTTGACAGTGTTTTATCAAGAAATATTATTTCCATACTTTTACAAAAGATACCTATTTTGGGCAATAACTGCCGTCTCCTTATCGATACAAATGTGTTACTAAAAAATATTACCACAAAAAAATAGGTTAAGAGCCTATACATCTTTATTTAATGGAGTGGTATTACTTTTTATGGAAAATATTAGACTGTATTGAACTATTTTATGAGATCACTTATCATGGGAAATGGATTATGTAAAACGGGTTTTACGTATTTTCGAATATTTGAAAATATTCGAAGATTTTGATCATATCAAAACACAAAAAAGTGCAAGATAACTTTCGATTTGGAAGTCTGTGTTTTTGGTACATCTTGTTTTTACCCGGCTGCAAAGAAAAGGGCAAAATCATGCTGTGAAGTCGGAGGATCAGGTGGTCAGCCAGCTCGCGAATATGTATCCTCCGACTGCACAGCATGATTTTTTTACTTGTTTACATCTTTTTAGTTCGCTTACTAAGCTTAACTTTTTTTATTTACAAATTTTTTTTTGGGTTACATTTTTATCATTTTTCGACACTGACTTCCGAAACGAAAGTTATTTTGCACTTTTAGTGTTTTGCTTTTGAAGTCGGTTTATTTTTTTATAAAAAGGTTTTTATTTATTTCTTTTAAGTTATAGTACACTATTACAAAAAATGAGAAATTTCTATAGCACGGTATCTTAAGGATTGACAAAATACCCATAATAACTCAATTTACACATACGTGCTGATTGTTGCTAAGGAGTTCGATTGTACGCTCCATATCTTGAAAACTGCTGAACCGATTTTGATTAATCTTGTACTATTTTTAAGTTGAGAGATACTCAATCGAACACAAAAAGAGTGATCACGATCCGATAAGTAGTTTCAAAGAAATACGTGGACAAACATACATGCAAATTTGGCACACTTGTATTAAATAATATATGTGAATATTGTGCAGATCCAACAATATTACATACATAGGTACGTGTCGAATTGATTATCTCCTTCTTTTTTTTGAAGTTGGTAAAAATAAATAGAATGTTTGTGGATTTCCGAGAATGCTTTTATTGTTTATCAATCTTTCCCATTCCCTGTCTACTTGGTATTCAAAAGAAATCAACTGCAAGATCGTTGATTATATTGTGTTAAAAATAACGTAGCAAAAATGGCAAGTTAAAGATTACCAAATTGTGCAGCTTTTTATTATGACTTGACTAAGGGAGTTAATGAAAGTTGGAACTGTTTTCATAATTATTGATTTCATAATATAATATGTTTTTCAGTCAAGAAAGGTTTCTTAAAACGTAAACAGACTTACGTCAAACGTAAACAGACGTAGTAAGCACTCAGTTCAACAATTTCTCGTTTAGATGCGATATTTTGGTAACAGTTTTCTAACACGGTTTTTTGGCATTTTCTTTATTGAATCACAAAATATTGTATCTTTTGACCTACTTATAGAATTGGGGTCGTTCAGCCTAGCGGTAGCAGACACTACTACTGACCGAGAGATGCCACGTTTGATTCCCGGGTCTAGCAAAGTGTTTATTACTTTACTAAAAAGAAAGAAAAAACGTTTATTTGTGCCATGCACGACGCACACCATTCATAACAAAAGGAAAAACTTAGAAACAAAATAAAGAGTCACAACATCATCAACATCGTTTATGTGGAACTTCAGCAGCAACCCGGAATCTGGATTTATTTGTGCTCTGTTAATAGAAATAAACCGTTTGTGTTTACCACCAGGGCGAAAGAATTGCTAAGCTAGGTCTAGGTAGCGCCGAGTGTTTAGAATGGTGGTACGATTAAGATTAACGCGACTCGAGGAGGCTCAACATGCATAGAATTGTCTGTCAACCTGCTGGTTCCCAACAGATGGTTCATGATATATAAGTTATGTATAAAATCAGTAAATGTTACTACTATAGTTATAACAATTTATTTTTGGTGACAAACTCAAATACTCACCTGATATATAAAAGATCGACTCTATGTTTTAATTTATATGTCTAATGATAAACGATAATGTATCAAAGATGATATATAAGCTCGTTTTCGTGTATCATTAATAAAAAATGAATTCCCCTTGTCTGCGTTTAAGTAATTAGTTAATAGATTATTGTGGGAACCAGAGTAATGTAATTAATTAAGTATATTATGCTTGTTAAGTATATTATCTCATTAACAACTGTGGTTTGTTAATAATAATGAGCTTTGTATGGCTATTAAAATAAACAATTATTTATTTGGAGCTGATTACTATTGTTTAAAGATAAAAATATTATACGTTAAATAGTTTAGCTTTCGATTGTTATATATTATTTATTGTTAGACCGTTTGTTTAGAAGCAAAACGATACTTTTATTTTAAATTCTGCAAACAAAAAGTGAATCATCCAAAACTGTGCAGCAGGCATTCGACATGTCTGATTATGATACTTGTAAACAGTTTGATCACGTGTATGACTTTATAAAAGTGATTATGATACCAGCGACTGTACGACTATTAGGTGTGATAGGCCCGACTCATTGGAGCATTACCATAAACAGTTTCGATTTTGAGTTGATTTGAGGAAAATTTAGAAAACACAACTTGATAGAAGAGCTTCTTTGCGATAGTTCTCCTACTATCACGAACATATTCTAAAGAAAATTTAATTAAGACAAAAAAATTAAGTATTATAAAAATGTATACATAGTAAAAATATTTTTAACCAAGTACAATAAACTGGCTTTTTCCTTCCTCCCCTGGTTTTAAGTAAATTCTATTCTTTTTGTTTTTTAGTATAGGCTCGTTTAGATGTCAATGTGTACGCTTTTATAATAAGCTTCCAAGCCAAGATACAAGATCTAAGTCTTAATAAATTCAAATATTTCATTAAACTTAAGTTGTGCCAGAAAGCGTTTTATACAATTAAAGACTACGTCGAGGACAAAAAGGCTTGGGATTGAGCTGCTCCAATTAATTTTGTTTTTTTTAATTATATTTTGCACCGTGAATTTTGTTATTATTATATTTTATTTTTTTGGTTTTCTTGCAATGACAAGATATTTACTTTTTAAAATATTATAATATTTTATTTTCATTATTGTGAATGTGAAGATTATGTGGATCATTCTTTTATTTCTTTTAAATTTAATTTATCTTAGTTTATGCAGCCTTCCCGAATGTCCTTTCTTTGATATTGTTCGTCGAATCGTTGAGCTCCTTAAATTCTGAGTTGAGCTGCTCGGTTATTGACAAATGCGTGCACTGACTGGACAGGTCTACTCAATCTGGCTGGTCTTTCCTCAAAATACCATTTCAGACATCAGTCTACATGGTCTTCACATTATCTAACCAAGATTTTGTCTGGACGTTAAAAGAGACTGTGACCTCTGAGTTTGTTCCGGCCTTTATTCTCAGAGTAGTCAGATAGGAAACGCCGACCTCATCTAGTTTTAAAAAATATGTTCGACATGTAAAAGTGTTTGTACCAACTTTCAGAAATAAAAGTTTTATTTTCGTTGGATTCCACTTTTAGATCCCATTTTTTAGGTAATAACGATGGGTCCCATTTCCTATTCCCGTCGAATCCCATTTTATAACAACATGTATTATTATCATTATGTATCATTTATCACTTAAGTCCGACAAGAAACCTGTATTTATTTATCTTATTTTGCTCAGTAGTGGGTCAAAATAGGTTGACTAAAAAAAAAGAGTAGCACATGGTACCCAATAAAATTCTAGCTTCATATCAGTGAAAGGTTATTCGTATATCATATCAGAAGGTGGTCCAGATCATTGACTACCATTTGTACCTTACAAACAATTTAAAGTATTTTTTTATTTGTACATACATAAACTCACGCCTTTTTTCCATGGGGTTGGCAGAAACTACAGAGAGCAAATAAAAAAACTTTGAACTTTTTCTATAATATTACTTTTAATATAATTTTCATAATAAAAAAAATGAATATGCAGCCCGTTAGCAGTTGAATGTATAATTATGTTTATTTACTGTGCGAATATGAGTCACAGCACTGGCTTTTAGTAAAATCTGTATATGTGCTTTAAATTTTTCGAAGTTAGCATATTTTGCATTTTTCATCCTCATCTGCATAACAAGACACTTGATTTGCAATCCTTTATTTACATCACTTTAGTCACAGCTACGAGTGACCGACCTAGCTGTAATTGGTAGAAACTGCTATGCCTATATTTCCCTTCACCAGTACTAAGAAATAAAGAAACAGAAATTCACCCCACGTCTTGTCTCCAGTTGATTTAAATGATGTAATTCAGAGACTGCTACGGCGTAGCATAGCTATTGCAACTGCTACGCTGCTACGTTGCCAAAATCAAAAAATGAATTATTATGTGCTATTCTAAAACACGTGGTGTTGAGTTAGAAGAAGCAGTCTGTAATTGCCTTTATATGGTGATATATGGGTAAAAACTTACCAAATTGTCCATGGTTTTATACCTGTCTCCTTATCTCCAGCGAGTGTAACGTTGAGAGTGACGTTGACACTGACAGATGGCTGTCAACTTCATAGCGTTTGTAAATTTTTGCCGGTAAAGACGGAAAATTTTCAAAGTTAAAAAAAAAAGTGTGGAAATACGCAAAATGATCGTATTAAATTAACACATGGTGCCTTTTTAGAATACGTGTCAGTGTTTTTCAGTTGTGTTTTAGCATTTTTTGATGATTACGGACAAAATTGTCCCGGTAAGTGTTGGAGGTGACCAAAGTTCGAATAGATATTATTAATATTCGAACAGGTGATCTGAACCTGGACTGACGAGTCCAGACTACATCTTCATCCCCAGAGGATGAGGGCATTGTATCACCTCCGCCCGAAAAAGACGAAAATGCTTCACGTAAGTACAAGTCTGAACAAGTATGAAGGTTGACACTTTGTTCGGACTGAGTGCGTAAGAATTTATTCAGCTTCATAGTGAGATGATCTTATCTTATTTGATTGACAATTAATAAGTAAAGTGATTCGACTTCATACTTGTCACATTTTTTTTTTGAAAAATACCTATGACACGATTAGTTTCTTTGAGTACCTACCTATTTAAGTACTTACAAAGGTATGAATAACCAATTCATATTACAGTACTAATATGGCAAATAACGATTATAAGAAAGAAATTTGGTTCTCCTTTTTTGGAAGGACAGTCTTTACAAGAAAACTATGTATAATCTTGTATTTGTATATAAACTTTAAGAAAGAGTTGTGATATTTTGGCAAAAACAAAGATTAGTTTGTCTGCCGCTGACTAACTGAGAATTTATTAGTAGCAAACTATATTTGGAACAGTAGCAACTATCCAAGTCAGGTATACAAGACAATTGGGCTGATACTGATAAGTCGGTTAATAAAAACAACTGAAATGATTTTAATGCTTGCATACATATATATGTCCTTCAAGGTTAAAAACCTCAAAGACTACAATACTAAATATATTGTGAGCAATAAATAGGCTGTTTGCGCAGTGTTATATTTGAGGATATTGGAAATCAAAGACAATAATAATAAAATCTTCTCAACCAAGAGTCCTTGTAACCCAGCTTCTTTAGGTCGAACGGACCTTGAACATATTTATTTTTTGCTCTAAAGAAATACATCAATAAACTCTTAAGAGTCGAGAAATTCAGAGATAGTTGTCCCTTTAAGGCAACAACAGGAAGAAAATAATGTTACTAAATTAAAATAATTATTATTTTGATTATTTTATTAGTAAAATTGGCCGCTTTCCATTCATAAAGATACCTGCTTTTTAATATTCACACAACTATTTGTAAAAAAAAACAGGTAATTAAGATAATAAAGAACAACCCACCATGTTCTTTACATCATCCTTCACCTACAACAGAAGAGAAATTTAAGAGACCACTACAATCCTCAATGCAGACATTATATAATGAATGTACTAAATAAAATATAACTTGGAGGTTGTACTATACCCCTTCTTTGACCTCGGAGGTCTCAGGTTGTTTTTGTTAGTGAAACATGTTCATTCAATTTCACAAGCAGGTATGGTCAATTTTTCTTTTTTGTAGCTTAACTTAGCTTAGCTAACTTTATGATGATTTGAAATTAAAATGTAAGTAAAAATTAATCATCAGGCCTACTTGCATTTACTAATTTCATGAGCCGACTCGAGAGTCTCGAGAGCCTCGAGAGTGTTTTCAAATGCACAATTATAATTGACAGCTTTTCTTAGAAGAAGCTTAATGTTTTAGCACCATCAACTTCAAAGATGTGTGACTGAATTGGATTGCGGAAATCCTATGAGACCTATTTCTCTGGTTATGGAGACACTGAGAACATTGTTAACTTTGGATGAACATAAGATTATCATCACACCTTTTTTTCTTTGAGGTAATAAGCAGTGATGTGCTTATAGTGGTAATTATGCCATTTATGTTTAACTCTTTGATGCCCATGTGAGGGCAAACCTTCGGAGTTGCACATTCTCAAAGAGCTTTGTCTGGTTTTTAGACACATGATAAAATTTTATCTTTTTCCAAAATATAGAGCAATGAAAACAGTGTCTCCCTATTAAGCTCGGAGCTTTTTAATAGAGTTACATGTTAACTACTGTTACAAAGAAATTGAACTTTTAAAAGTGTTCTATCAGAACAAAGAAAGAGTAAGAAATACTCCCTCTCTCCCTATTCAAAAATACCTCAATTCGCTATTACAAGCTGTAGACTACAGTTCCACTCTGGTAGTAAAGTATAAGTCGCTTCCTGACCATGGCTGTACCAGAATCATAGTAAACCACCCTTGCGCAATAAATAGTCCGTAACTATCTGAGAGATGAGCGCCATTTAAATAAATTCTACCATTCAGAATTGAAAGGAAAGCAGACATGCTGTTTGCAGTCATAAATAGTCAGCGGATGACTTCACTGCCACTCTAATTAAAAATTAGTCAGGAAGGATATTGAGGAAAATGGTGTTACTTATAGATTCGGAATCTTAATAATGGTCTAACCTCATAAATGGCTATGAGGTGCACACATTTTAGTTTACAGTCCGACAACAGGACTTTTGTTACATATCTCAGAAACTTGAGGCGGGGGAGGAGGGGGGGGGTGGCAAACCCTCCACTAATAAGGCCTACAAATGGCTCCTAAGACTTGTAGAGCAATTATACTTATCACTCTTAGCCACTTACACTTTCCGAGTAGTTTAATCGGAATAGGTTTGCCTTTCAAGGAGGCCTTTCATTATAGAATTTGGCAATTTTTGTCCCAGGCCACGAAGGCTGTATTCAATTCAAGATGTGGGACTTCTGGCCCAGGCCGCGGAGTCTATGTTCAAAATGTCGGGCGTAGTACATTATAGCATATGGCAATTTTTGTCCCAGGCCGTGGAGGCTGTATTCAATTCAAAATGTGGGACTTCTGCCCCAGGCCGCGGCGGCTATGTTCAAAATGTCGGGCGTCCCAGACGTAGATTCTTTCGCGTCAAGAAAGATGGCTGTCGTACCAAAGGATCCAGTGATGGTTCTGCGACATTTTCAGCCTAAGTTGGGATTATAAGCCGGGCTGGGCATTCTACCCACTCAGCTTAATACTAGCTTACTGAGACAGTGGCAAAAAGGAATGTAGGTCCTAATAACAAGGGTCATAGCAGAGCCAACACAAGACCATTAGCTGGGCTGGGCATTCCACCCACTCAGCTTATTACTAACTCACTGGAACAGTGACAAAGAGGGATGTATATCCTAAAAACACCAATGTGGACCATAAGTTTTCTGGTTGCTCAATCTGCGAGTGAGGGTCATAGCAGAGCTAACTCCAATAAAGAACATGTGGAAGGTTTCAGTGGCTCAGGCTACATGCGACAGAATTCACCCAAGCCCACCTTTCAGTTGGGCTAACCAAATAGCTCACTGGACCAGACAGAAGTTGTTAAAAAGTAACTGGCGGACAGCTCCTTTAACAACATAATATGTCTTAGGTTCCAATAAAAGATGTTTATTATGGTGTAATTCCGTTAAATTTACAACCCAAAAGCATCTTAAGGCCAAGCAAGCTGCTAGATTATTTAGCACTTATAGAACTATTTTCTTGCATACATTTGCTGTTTTAACTACATCAGCAGTTTTAATTTCAAAATATTTTTTCCTTTCATTACCTAGTTTAGTCAGTCTAAAGCTGAACATTTATTTATTTATTTGACTTACTAACTTAACAAAGAATTGTATAAATTCAAGTTCATTACTTGAAATCACTAGCTGAACAAATATATTAATGTTGTTGGCCTCAAGTTGTAAGATTTATAATCTTACTATTCTAGAAAAGAGCTATGAAAATCTAATGTCTGTGGAAGATGAGATGACTGTGGCCAAGTTTTTTATCAAAAGGCAAATATAAATAGACAGTCAGGTAGGTTGTTGCGGAAACACCTGACCATTGTGTCTTTATGGTCAAACACATGTACTGTCAAAAGCTCATATATTTGTCTGTCAGGTAATATTTAACCTGCTTCTAGATATTGTAATTTGTGTGGGAATGGATTTTTAAAGATACCCTCATTGGTAACCCACCGGGCGGTACCTATTAGGTCAACTGTGGCCTCTAGAGTAGCCTAAAAGTTTGTTTAGAAAGTTGATCTGAACATGAAATTAACTGGAAAAGTACTAAATAAAACTTGAAGTTAAGTATTGTATTCCAGTAAATAACTCAATATATATTAACAGTTTGCATTCAATGTTGGCTGAACTTGTATTAAAAAGCTTTTTTTAATTTTTGTGGAAATCTATAAGAATTGATTCATTGACAGAATTATTCAGAATATTTTTTCTGCAGATTTTGATTCTGCAGAAATTTATTATTATTTTTTATTTTAACTTGAATGGTGTACCAAAGTGTATAATAAAACGGATTATATTTCAGAATAGTTTTTTAAGGTGTTCAACATAGCGTTTGTGTTTTATCACCAGCATATACCAAACAGGCCTTCTAACTCAACACCACGTGTTTTAGAATAGCACATAATATGACTGTTTTGCATTATAACAAAACAGGTATTATGTGTGGATAAAACACGTGGTGTTGCAGCAATGCTCTTGCTGGTGAGTTGAAGACCCTATGAAGTTGACAGCCATCTGTCAGTGTCAACGTCACTCTCAACGTTACACTCGCTGGAGATAAGGAGACAGGTATAAAACCATGGACAATTTGGTAAGTTTTTACCCATATATCACCATATAAAGGCAATTACAGACTGCTTCTTCTAACTCAACACCACGTGTTTTATCCACACATAATACCTGTTTTGTTATAATGCAAAACAGTCATATTTTCAGCGTAGACTGTTAAAAAGGCGTTGGCAATTATAATTCTTTAGTAACCGAAAAAAAATGTCATAGGTAGAATAAGTATTAGATTTATTAGTAGGAAATGAAATATTATTTTTATTTTCAATAAATTGTTAATGATTTTTGGAAAATTCCTTAAAGAGTCACTGTTAAACAATGGGAAACCTAATAGGAAGCCGCAAATTATAGTAGTAAAATTACCTCTGATATAAAAAGTTAGTGTCAAAGTCAAATCATTTATAATAAACTAAACGGCTCTTTTTAATGTTAATGGGTGGCCTAATAATAATTATTTCGTAGCCTACCAACTTACTTCTTGGTCTAGAACCGCTCAAACATTAAAAACGAGGTTGAATATCTCAAGCATTTCCAATATCAGAATTCGTAGAAACCATACCACTCGAGTATTCGCATGCCATAGTGCCGAGAGTAATCGCTTTAATAGTTTTTCAGGAGTTCCGTACGTTCCGGGCGGGCTTCCTCCCGCAGAAAGTAGTGGCGCTACAACACTTTGTGATTAGCTTTGTGCAGAGCTGCAGATGTATCGGCATTTTGAAGTAGAGGTTTTAGTTACGGGACTCGGGTTTTTGTCAAATGAGACATTTGAAGATATTTTTTGTTTGTTGTTTGTTTCAACATTTCTTATGGTATGGGTCAATAAACGAATGAATGATCTCTTTATTGCCTAGAATGCAGGTTTACATGGTGGTGGCAGTTAATTTAATGTTATGATATGATTTATATCTTCAAAAATTTGTTTATCTCAATTGTTGGCAGGTTTGGGATTAAAAACAGCCAATAAATTGATAATCGTCGATTAAAGTATTCGATTCTAGTTCTGACGTAGTTAAACTAACTTCATGACAAATTTATCATACCACACATGCACATAAATATGTACCAATAGCTACAGCTATGGTTTTTTTTTATCAAATATACATATTTATTTGATAAATACTCATCCACAACTTCACTCTCCAAAGGAATAGTGCATTTTTGGTGATGAAAATTATCTTTATTAATTTATGTACAAACAAAACTCTAAAACGAGAAAGAACGTATACAGTAAGGAGACCTCAAAGTTTCTGCTTATTTCAAAAATAACTTCTGCTAGCGGCTTTATTAATACCGAGATAAAAGACCTATGTGCTATTCCAGACTATAATCTATCACTGTGCCAAATTTCGTCGAGATCCGTTCAGCATTTCTGGCGTGATTGTGTAACAAACAAACATCCACACATCCATCCATCCAAATTTTCGTATATTCGTAGTATGATAAATTTCTTCCAATACACCTGTGACAGCCGAGTTGGATCAGATACATAGACACATTAGACACAGTGTGTATAAGAATAAGGTGTGGTATGGAGTCAAGTGGTGTTAGTATCTATAGCTTTCTAAAAGTGAAAAAAATCGGATCAATTTCTTTACAGATTATCTCCAACAAACAAACAATATTGACTCATTGTAACATTAGTTTAGATTACTCAACTTTATGTAGGTTATTTGATCTATGTTATGATTAATATAATTTTGTTTAGTATTCCCAACCTAATAATACCTAGAACTTACCCGACAATTGTTACTATACGCTCTGGAGTTACTCCCTAATGTAATAATCCTTTGAATATAACTTTAGAGACTACCCGTGGTGTTGATTAGCTCATAAAGACTAACATGTTGGAAATAAGACAAGGGTTAGTAATATTGTAGTGGATCCAAGACATTAGGATTATTAAATACCTACTAGCTCCGGCCGGCGGCTTCGCCCGCGTAAATCGTGTTTTTTAATCCCTAGGAAACACACTACCAGGATAAAAACGATCCTATATCTTTCCCAAAATTTCAAACTATCTTCTTCCCTTATTTTATGTAAATCGGTTCAGCGGTTTAGACGTCAAAGCGTAACAAACAAATTCACATTCACATTAGGATTATTTACTTGCGGTATCAATTCTGTGGTCTATATATCAATCAATCAATACATATAATAAATCTGTAGAAAAGTCGTTTTTGTACATAGAAAATATTTCCAAAAAAATAGCCAGGGTGTTAAAGGAGAACCAGCAGAACCCATTTCCAGCATTTTTGGAATATATGTCTGTTTCTCTTTTTTAAAATTAACTAATTAATGATCCAAAAAACATTCTGCATTATTAATTAGTTAAAATAATTTTGACCGCTTTCAAGTATGGGGCGGCCGCTCTGTGAAACGTTGATTGAATATCACTTTTTTTTATCTAATATAGGCTTGCGCTTGACCACTATCTCACCTCTCGACAGTGGAGCACGCTTGCCTAGAAGTAACCTATTCACTCTTGACTTAAAGACCCCTAGATTGTAGCTATCGGGAAACACAGATTCCGGCAGGGAATCCCACTCCTTAGCTGTATAGCCATTAAACTAATTAGGTTTTATGTAAGACTAGCTGTGCCCGCGGCTTCGCTCCCGTTAACTGCCTACGTTTTTTTTTTTTAATTATTGATAGGCTCGCGCTTGACCACTATCTAAGTTCACTATCTAGTTAATATAACCCACTATTGAGTAATTTTATAGGAAAAGCGTTTTATTATTATTACACAGATTATAAAAACTGTTAAAAAGTTATTATTAGTGTGATTCACTTCTTTATTAACAGTAGTATTTTTTTCATTTTACTAGTCTACTCTTACAACTACTAATCAGCTATTCCCATTTCTCGTAAGTGCGTGACTTTTCTATGTTTCGATTTTTCACTGGCTGAATCAAAACTAGAACACGGACGACCAGGTCCAGCAGGAAAAGTGTGAAATGGGAATATTTCAGTTTGTTGTAGCCGCTCAGCGTATATTTACTATACAATAAGTCCTTTCTGCGTGCAGTATTTAAATATCTTGTTTAAATATTGCTAAACAAATGTAAAACTCTCTTTCCCACAGAATTTTGTTGGTCAGGGGGGCAATTAGTTTTCAACATAATTAACTTTTTAAAGTATTCTCTCATACAATCCCAACTTTTTCAGGATCTTGAAATAACAAGTCTGCCAGTTCATGACACATAAAAATTTGTACGCGCCCTACAATAAAAAAATAATAATTACATCAAGATTAGCAAACTTTAGCAAGCTTTTTTTTCATATCATAATAAAATATGGTTTAAGGTTTTCCTATAGATTTTGTTGCAAAAAGTAACAAACTGTTATAACTTTTACTCTCGTTTAATAAATCTTATTTGTCTAATTTGAGCTTATTAAGTTCACCACTGTTATTATATTAAGTAAATGCTTTATGTAAAACATTCTAGTATTATAATAAAATAAATGTATGAGCTCCAGAATCCAAATTTCAGAACTTTTGTGGCTTTTGTTATTTTCAAATTAAAAAGCAACAGAAAACTGCAATATTTACTGAACGTATTCTAGTCAACCGATTGTAGAATGTTTGAACTGTTGTTAATCTTACATTTTGTCATAAACCAACCTACATATTTGCGCATTTTGATGAAGCAACTATTCAAATAATATTAGCCATAACTTTTTTGATCTATGTTCAAGTTTTCAAAATTTGTTTTGACCGACCCCGGCCGCTCTGTGCGTTGCTCGCTTATTCGCTTGACGGTCAGAATTCACGCAGAGAGATCGGCCATTTCTAGCTAAAATGCGGCCGCCCCGAGCGAATGGTGCGAGAAAATCACCCGTCCCACAAGAACACTCGCGTATAGCCGAACTACAGCCTCACTGTACCTACCGATTCTTCACAATTAATCGCTCATTGCAATAAAATAAACACTTCATTGAAATAAAACCTTTAATGCTTACGTCTGCAGCTATTGTATCTGGGTTAAGTACAATAAGTTCTATACTTATTGCATTATCTCAGTGAGAAATATTTTTCTCGTTAGAACTATCTTCGCAATACAAATTAGATTTAGTATCTCATTTGTTATGTGCACATGTGTTATGATTCTGCGGTTATTCTTGGTTATTATTATTTTTTTCTGTGAGATGGGAATACTGCATGCTAACTGCGTAATTCAATTATTAAGATTAAAGTAACTATGAACGCTTTTTTTTTCATGATTTTATGCTAAAGCACATTACGATTTCAGCTTCTTAGTTTTATCGATTATGTTTCATTCAGTTTACATGACATGTTATTTACTCGAAATAAAATATGTAAAATCCACTGCTGTCTATCAGATAATTTTAGTGATCCACCTTACTAATCAAAATACACAAACTCCACAAACCCCTACAAACTCCTACAAATTGTGTTGTAATTATTTCAGTTTTTTTTTTCGTTTGACCTACCTAAATCTTCTCGCAATGTTTTCATCCAAAAACATTTTCTAAATATCGAAAATAGAAAGTGATAACTTTCGTAACTGTAACCACAGAATGGGACGTTGATATTGGAAAAATTCTATTACAAGCGGCATTCGTAAATCGAAGTAATGCGAGGGAATTCGGTAGAAATACGGCCTCACATTTATGACAATATTATAATAGCATGTGCGCACAGTACAATGACCATTATTGGGCTTTGATAGAGGTGTTTATTGCTTACATAATCGTGACAAGTAGCTTTATTAGAGCTCAAGGTATTTTTCGTACGTGATGTTAATTCATTGATTGCGTAGCAGTGGCAAACGAAGCGAGTTATGAGATGAGAATGTTTTGACACGGGTGGATAGTTTTGGATATTCTTATAAGGATGTTTTACCTATGTATTCCTTTCTTATAGTGATATACCAAAATAATGCAAAGTAATGGATATACTGTTTATGCAAATATAATTCATTGATTGCGTAGCAGTGGCAAACGGAGCAAGATATGAGATGAGAATGTTTGGTCACGGGTGGATGGTTTTTAATATTATTATGAAGATTGTTATAGCTATATACTCCTTAATTACAGGGATAAACCAAAAAATGCATAGTTATGTATGTACTGTTTATGCAAATATAGGCACCTTCACTTATAAAAAGATAGTACAAATTACTTACGACTTCAGAAGTACCATATGAATGAATAAAATGGTAACGAATCTAAGGGTGAAGGCATATTGATGAAGTCTAAGCAAATTTCGAGAAATGGTAGAACGCGCACGTCTTTTTAAATTGAAAGAAAAATGTGTATTACGTTGTGGAATTTGCGGTAAATGTGCTGTGTACAGTTTTAGAAATTCGCTTCGACTATGCGTCAAAAACAACTCTAAATGGTCACAGTAAAGACTCAGGAAGTTTGGACACAGACGTTATAACCCATATCCATTACTTTGTAAAGCCCTTTGATATTATTTGAGCAATTTAATATCAACTTTTACTGATCTCTTTACGCGATGGAACCTTCTAAACCGTTTCAAACCATTAAAAATATTTACTTCACCAAGAGAATGTTATAACACTGGGGAAGTAAACACAAAACTTTTAATTAAATAACTCGGAGTTATTAAGTATCCGTCGGCTTTCACGAACTGGTCAGAAGTTTTACTTTTCTTTCCTCTCTATATATTCTTACTAATTTACTTAGTTTGTGTTGATATCAACACAAACTAAGTAAATTAGTAAAAAGTTATTTTTGTCACTTCATCGTAAGTAACAGTATCAAAGAGGAAAGTAAATAATTACTTGATTTGTTACCGGATATTTTTTTAGTTACTTGCCAAGGGGTAGTGTACTCAGTATTACAGTATTTTTACAGTTACCAACTGGGTTGGAGATGTCAGATAGGCATTCGCTCTATCTAAAATACTTCAACTGCTCAACTGCGTCCACTTGGACTGGAACCTAATCCCACCGTAATTTATTTATTATTCGGTAAAAGGGTATGTCCGCTCATCAGGTAGGTAAATAGGTCCGCTCATGAGAAAGTTTAAAGTCACCTAAAGGTCAATGGAGAGGGCTATGCTCGAAGTATTCTTGCGTGATCACATCAGAAATGAGGATATCCGCAGGAGAACCAAAGTAACTGACATATCCCGGCGAATTGCGAAAATTAAGTGGCAGTGGGCAGGGCACATTGCTCGCAGAACGAATGGCCGATGGGGCCGAAAAGTTCTGGAATGGTAACCGCGAACCGGAAGCGAACGATGCGTTGGAAGTCCTCCCACTAGATAGACCGATGATCTGGTTAAGGTTGAGGGAATCCACTTTATGTGAGATCGGTCAATGTTGCGACGCCTGGTGGGGGGTCCAGCAGGGGACGTCTTTCGGCTGAAAAGATGATGATGATGTTAAAAAGGCTAGGAAGACTGATTGATTGATTTTATTTTCTTAGATTAGGTGGTAGGATAGATGGGGTGAAAGTTGAAAGCCTCCACGCGGCGCACCCTGGGCAACGTCGGCTCCAACTGCCCACCCGTGTCGGGTGGACAGTTGGGGCGGGCGGCTAATTTCAACAAACGAGGGAAGGTCACGGTTCCAAACACAGATCATCAGCCATGATGGTCTGGGGAGGGATAGGTGATGGCCTTTTAACGCCTACTCCCCTCTCTGCTTACAGAGGGTTGGACGAGTGGGCGTAGAGTAGGAAGGAAGAGAAATAGGGACCTCACTTAGGACCCCCTTTAAAAAGGAAAAATAAATGGAAAAAGACACTTGCGAAAAAGGTCCCCAGGTGGGTCCCGACTGCTCAGCGGTCGGGGAGTCCCACCCTGCTTCGGCGGGCTGCCCTCCGTACTCTGGGGTGGGCAACAACTGTCTTACTTCTGTGTCTTCGGACAAAAATGACGACCACACGCATGCTAAACGGACAACGACGATGCTGAATATACACGATGACCAAGAACCACTTGCCGTCGCCGACGGCAACAAGAGTCGAGGAGGCTCAAGTCTTGTGGACAACTTGTCCGACCAGGACTCGCGCGAGTTCAACTCCAAATCTTGGAGGAAGCGTCCGCACAGCAAGGACTCGGGGACAATGGGTCTCTCCTCGAGTGAGGAGAACCTGTCGGCCCCAAAAGTGTCAACGGGAAGGACAGGGTGGGGTCGTGCGGTGGGGGGTATAGCCACCGCTCGGTGGCTGGAGCGAGAAGTGCGGGGTCGCTTCGTGCCTCGACCTGGTACGCCTGCCCCTGCGGAATGCGTGGAGAGAGACCCTGGGCACATGACTGCGGACCAGAGTGGTGACTCCACCACGTCCCTGCTGGGAAGTAATAGGGCGGAGGCGAATGCCGCAAAGCGGGCGCAGCGACGGGCTGTCGCGGCTGACGAGGTCAGCGAGTTGTCCCGACAGGCCCGAGAGCGGCGTTCTGCTCGAACGGCGGATGCATCGGCGGTGGCGCTGAGTCGTCAAGTGACGGATGGCCTGGATGTCGTCCTGAAGGTTGCCACCAAATCAGGCAACCTGAAGGGCACGTTCACGCGTGCCTTGAAGGACGCGGTAGAGAGCATCCAGGAGGCAGTTGAGGTCCTCAGTAGCCGCACAACCACGGAGGAGACGGCGAAGTTGTGAGAGGAGAACAGCCGTCTACGATCTGAGTTGGAGGACCTCAAGCGGCAGTTTGCTGCTCAGAGAGCAGCTGTCGCTCCATCCGTCACAGCCCCATCGCTGGCCCCGTCGTCGGTTCAATCGCCGGCCCCATCGTCGGCCTCTACACTTGCAGATGCAGAGGTCGAAAAGATCGCAAGAATCTGCATGATGCAATGCGGTCAAATGGTGGGTGCCCGGTTGGAGGCCATAGAGGCGAGACTGCCGGCCGAAACCCTCCACCCACCGCTTGCTGGAGATAAGCGGAGAAAGGAGACGCACGGAAAACCGGGCCCGGCGGACGCAGTGATTGAGCGAAGAAGAGCCGGGCAGTAGGCTGACAAGCCCGCGGAGGATAGGTCCGACCAGTCGGCGGCTACAACCCCGACAACACCGCCTGCCCCCCTCACGGAGGCCTGGACGACGGTAGTAAAGAGGGGTCGCCGTCGAAAAAAGAAGAGGACAGCGCTGCAGGCACCTACCGGAGCACCGAAACCGGTATCAAAGAAGGCCGCGGGACCGCCTAGGATCAGAGCCCCACGCTCCGCAGCTGTGGTAATCACGCTACAGCCCGGAGCCGTCGAAAGGGGCGTCTCTACAAGGCGGTCCTGACAGAGGCGAGTGCCAAAGTCGAGTTCCCCGACCTAGGTACACCGTCCGGCTTCAAAATGAGGCCGGCGATTACGGGGGCGCGGCTGCTCGAGGTGTCAGGTGCCTCTAGCGCCAAAAAGGCAGACATTCTGGCCGCCAAGCTGCGGAAGCTCCTCAACCCGGAGGACGTCCGAGTATCCAGGCCGATGAAGACGGTTGAGCTACCTATCGACGGCCTGGACGACTCGACGACCCCAGCAGAGGTCGCGGCGGCCATCATGTTCGTCCGAGGACGTGCGGACGGGTGAGATCCGCGCCGACGCTACCGGGCTCGGCATGATTTGGGTGCGGTGCCCGGTGGCGGCGGCGAACAAGGTCGCTGACGGTGGGCGACTGTTGGTGGGATGGGTTTCGGCAAGGGTGAAGCTGCTGCAACCCAGGGCATTGCGGTGCTATCGTTGCCTAGACATTGGGCATGTCAGGGCACGATGCACCGCAGGAACAGACCGCAGCGAGCAGTGTTATCGCTGCGGTCAGCCCGGCCACAAGGCGGCCCAGTGCTCCGCGGCGCCAAACTGCAGCCTCTGTACAGCTGCAGGGAGGCCCGCTGGGCACATAGCGGGCGGAAAGGCCTGTGGCGCACCCGCACAACAAAATAGCAGAAGGAGGTCCAAGGTTGCCAGGGGCTCTTTACCCTCCCCGTCAGCCTGGCGGCTCTTCGGCCGACTCCCGGCCCTGGAATGGAGCGAAGGGAATGGATTGTGCATAATGGCGCTCTACCATTTCCTCCAGGGCAATATCAACCACTCTGCCAGAGCTCAGGATCTCTTGCTCCAGAGCATGGCAGAGTGGTCGAATCACGTGGCTGTGGTCGTCGAGCCGTATTTTGTCCCACCCAGACACAACTGGGTTGGAGACCTCGACGGTTTGGTGGCCATCATTGGCGGGGCTCTTGTCAGCCCGTCTCGAGGTCGCGGCTGGGTGGCCGCCCTCGCGGATGGAGTTGCCATAGTTGGTGCGTATTTTTCGCCCAACAAGAGTCTCGCCGACATCGAGAGTTTCCTTGTCGAGTTGGGCGCCGTCGTAGGCCAACTCCACCCTCGCCCTATGATGTTGCTAGGGGATCTCAACGCTAAGTCTTCGGCGTGGGGATCTCCGGTAACCGATGCTAGGAGTGAGGCGCTGGAGAAGTGGGCAGTAACCACCGGCCTGGTCATTTTAAACCGGGGCTCGGTTTACACGTGCGTGCGACAGCGGGGTGGGTCAGTAGTGGACGTCTCGTTCGCTAGCCCTGCTCTCGCGAGCAGTGTCCGCGACTGGCATGTCGCCGTGGAGGTGGAGACGTTATCGGATTACCGATATATCCGTTTCGACGTCGCCACCCAGACCACCGGCGGCCGCGGTTCGCCGGCCCCGCAAACTGGGAACTTCTCGAGGAGGTTACTATTGTCCAGGCCTGGATCCGGGAGTCGGCAACAACCGGACCCGTCGACGTCGAACAGGAGGCGTTGTAGTTCCGTGGGGCGATGATGCAAATCAGCGACGCGTCCATGCCCCGGGTCCACGCACAGTCAGCGAGGCGCCAGGTGTACTGGTGATCCACCGAGATCGCACAGTTGCGTGTCGCGTGCGTAGCGGCCAGACGCCAGTACACCCGATACCGGAGGAGACGTCATCGGGTCCCTGACGAAGAAGCCGCGCGGTATGAGGTGTACCGCGCGGCGACGGAGACTCTGCGGCTGGCCATCGGCGAGGCGAAGAAGCGAGCCAGGGAGGAGATGTTGGAGACTCTAGACGGGGATCCTTGGGGGCGCCCTTATCGAGCGACGAGAGCGGAGCATATCCCGCCACCGATGGCTTTGCCCACGGTCGCAGAGTCTACAGAGGAGGACGCCATCAGCGTCCCGGAGGTGACACAAACAGAGATGGGGGCGGCCGTGATGCGGCTCCGGGCCAAGAACGTGGCTCCGGGGCCCGATGGAATCCACGGCCACGTGTTAGACCTCGCTCTGAAGGAGCTAGAGCCCTGGCTGAGAGGACTCTTCACAGCGTGCCTTGAGCGGGGCCAGTTGCCCACTCCGTGGAAATCTGGTCGTCTGGTCTTGCTCAGGAAGGCGGGGCGCCTTGCGGACTCGCCGTCCGCGTACCGGCCCATAGTGCTGCTAGACGAGGTGGGTAAGCTGATCGAGCGGATAATCGCTGCCCGCCTCGTCAGCCACTTGTACAGAGAGGGGCCGGACCTGGACGAAAGCCAGTTCCGCTTTCGGCATGGGCGCTCCACCATCCACGCAATATCGCAGGTGAGAGTCCTGGCGGAGGAAGCGGTGTCCCAGGGTGGAGTGATGTTGGCGGTGTCCTTGGACATTTCTAACGCCTTCAACACCCTGCCCTGGAGTTGTGTTCGGGAGGCACTACGGTATCATCGAGTGCCTCCCTACCTCCGCCGCATCGTCGGGGCTTATTTGGCGGAGAGGTGTGTCACCTACGTGGGACGTGATGGTGTCGAAAGCTAGCACCGCATGTCGTGCGGTGTTCCGCAGGGCTCGGTCTTGTGAAACATCGGGTACGACTGGGTGCTGGGTGAACTCCAACCGGGCGTAGACGTGTTACGCGGACGATACGCTGGTCACCGCCCGGGGGAGTTCGTACATGGAGGCAGCGTTGCTGGCGACGGCTGCGGTCTTACAGGTGGTGAGCCGCATACGGTGCCTTGGCCTGGAGGTGGCGCTCAACAAGTCGGAGGCCATGGTCTTTCATGGCCCCCGGTGGGCGCCACCACCCGATGCCCACATCGTCGTCGGGGGGGCTCGAATCGCTGTCGAGTCAACCATGAAGTACCTGGGATTGGTGCTCGACAGCCGACAGCCGCCGGAAGTGGGGTCAGAAATCCCACCGGATTTCGGACCCCACTTCCGGCGGCTGGCGCCCAAGTTGTTGAGCGCGGCTGGGGCGCTGTCAACGCTGCTTCCCAATCTGGGGGGCCCGAGCGCTGCCTGTAGGCGGATCTACGTGGGGATCGTGGGATCGATGGCCCTGTATGGGGCCCCGATATGGGCGGCTGACCTGACGGCCGGCAGCATCGCTGTTCTGCGAAAGCCGTAGAGAGCGATGGCCGTCAGAATCATCAGGGGGTATCGCACGATCTCCTACGAGGCGGCTTGTGCATTGGCCGGATACCCGCCCTGGGACCTGGAGGCTAAGGTACTCGCGTCATTGTATCGGTGGCGCGAGGAAGCGCGGGCGCGGGGCGAAAGGCTGATGCAGCGACACATGCATACCAACGACACCATTGCCATTGGCCATGGGTATGTCCAGCAATGGCTATAAGCCAGCTGGATTATATTCGAAGTATCAATGAAAAAAAAATAGTCCAACGATCATCCTAAAAACAAACTATCTGAAAAATAGTCATAAAAAACACCGATATAATAAAGATATTTATTATGCAAAATAGATTATGGAAAGGTATGAACGTCCCCCTCAATTTGCGACTTAACGAAGTTACAGCATGTTGCAGGTTTAACGCGATTTTATCGATGCAGGCAGTAATTGATACAAAGTGCCTTTGTGTGAACGATGAATATGTATGAGATGCTGCAAATACAATATATTATTATATAGATACTTTTTATAAACATGGATGTTTGTTTGAATTTTATCTACATACCAAGTTGATTTTATGAAAGTTTGTATTACTTAATCGTGACATTGTTACTAATTAAATGTAGTATTTGTATAAGAGTATAGTGCCTGGCTAGTAAGTTGGCAAGGTTTTGGCGTCGTGGGAGTAAGTACGCGCATATTCGAGCTGACCAACCACCATATAGAGCGAACGGAACGTGGACGCGACACGATTGGTCAGTCAAACGGTTGTCTACTCACCAACCAATCGCGTGCTCGTAACGGTCCTTAACGTGCCCCACGCCCCGCTTTACTATCAAAGATAGCTAAAAAACGAGTTCTGCGCATCTAACGACTCTTGCCGACTTACGTGCGGAGGATTAAAACACAACATCTTACTCTGGGTTTCCAGCGGAGTACCAATAGTTTATTTTGAGTGCCATGTAATAGGAGAGGGCCTATTGCCATCAACTGAGAACAAATTCAGACACCGGCTCTAAAAAAACAGTAAATATTAGTGTGTGTTTTTTTAAACACATAATATTTATTTTAATAATTAATATAAATAATGTCTTTTGAAGACGATTTCTAGGTTATTGCCAACCTTGCTCGCATATAAAAATAAATAATTATTTTTAGGGTGTTAATAATTATTTACCTAGAAAAGAAACGAGGTTACTTCAATTAAGTCTAAAAGGATTTTTCTTTAATGAACTAATTAAATGAAAACAAAAAATGTGTACATGTTTGAATAATTGAGAGTGTTGTACTCGTAAATAATATATTTTAACAGTCTGTTGAGCAAATAAATAAATTAACTAGACGGGTTTTTATTATTTTGCTTTCTCCTGCCCGCGGCTTTATCAGCGTGAGTAGTGTTTATTATACCAAGAAAACTTAGGTACCTACCGAGGTAAAATGTAGGTATGCAATTTCCTATTCCAGCCTAAGGTCTACCCGAGTGCTAAGTTTTATAGAAATTCTATCAGCAGTTTAGATGTGAAAACGTAGCAGGCAGACAAAGACACAATTACTATGTCAAATATTAGTTAGACGTTAAAAAGATGAAAAATTAAGCACCGAAGTTTTTCCAAACATGTACTATTCAGCTATCCTTTTTTCCAAATCGGCTAGCAGAGCAGCTTGTAAGAGAAAATAGACCAAATTTCTGGATATTCTAGTTAGAGTATGACAAATATTTTAGGTAAATATATTAGGTATAGAAACTGAGAGAAATACAAACAGAGGGTTCTGATTAGACAATAGCAGATATAGCGTCATACCCCGTCGTTCCGATTGGTGATTTACATTTTCGTTCATTTGTATGTTTGACATGTGCCATACGTCCTACAATTTACACACACTATATGTGTATTTGAATTATACTCTGACGTCACAAATTTCAGAAAGCTCTCAATTTGGTCATATATTTTGCTTCAAAATCGGGTTGGCGAACAATTTTTCACAGTTATTACTAAAATATGGAAATGATTTCGTCAAAAATAATGATTTTGGCAAAATAGATTATACCCACAGGATAATCTATTTTGCCAAAAATACAATAATCCAAAAAAGGAAATTGGTGTGAGCCTAGGTATGTATATATATTGGTTTAGTAAAGAATATACATGGAATTTCGAGATGACTATATAAAGTATAAGTTTTTAAGCTGACATGGTCACAATCATTAGAATTAATATTTGTTTTGTCGAGTGCCTCGAATCCAGTGGTTCAACTATGTAAAGATCGTAAAACTACTGATCGTAAAACTACTGAAAAGTGGATACAGTGAGCATCGTTTGTCGTGAACAATATCGAGTAACTAGTGAGACGAGTGCTGAACAGTGTCGAGTAACTAGTGAGACGAGTTCTGGTGGTAGCGGCATCGTGCGTGAAAAACGAGTGAGGAAGAGGGTAGACAGATATGTCAGGTCGTAAACAATAGCCACACGCAAAAACTTTAGTTCTCGTGATCATGGCGCTTGCAACGGTGCCGAAATATCGAGCTCTCTACTGTCTCTCTCTGTAAATATCCCGAAATGAATATTAATTCTAACGATATAAAGTTTTTGTTAGAAGAGGCATGTGTATAATATTTTATCTATCAGCCACGTTATATTGCGAGAAAATATAAATTTAATATCCATATAAGTTTGAATATATTTTTATTTTAGAGCACTTTTATTTTATGTATCCACTTAGAACTTTTTGAAATTACTTTTAGTCGCTACGTTTGTATTCTTTGTCAAAAATAATGTGTATATACAAAAACTGCTTAAACTACAAAACGCCACCTGCTAAGATCCTTATACATAATTTTTTTACTTCACTTTTTCTTCTTTGTTTCCCTCTTAACAAAGCGGTCGTGGTCATGATGAACTTTGTTCGATCGCTGGTGTTCTTGTCACTCGCCTTACGATCTCTCTCCATTTTGCTCTGTTAGTTGAAAGTTTGGCGCATTCATTTACTGGTTTAATTTGGACTGGCCAACTCATTGGTGACCTCCCGCGTGGCCTGTTACCATCCACTCTGCCCTGCACCACAAGGCGCCCAATGGAGTCGTTATTCCGCCTTGAGTCTTAGCCAAAGAATTTCAGTATACGAGACTGTACTATTGCTAATAGACGCTGCTTGATGCCGAGTTTCCTTCACCTACGTTCATACATCTAGTCATAAATGCACGCCGTTAATGAGTACTGCCTATCAAATAATGTGTAGTGTAAATTATTGCTAGCTATCAGCTGTGCTTGTCCTCCTGGGCAATACACACAAGTTACATCTATCTACAGGATGACAAAGATCTGCTATAAGTTAGATCTTTAGCAGATCTGATAAAACTTGCCGCAACTGAAATTTAGGTACCTACTGGTTAAAAATAGGTGCTGGTAGATGATACAATAGTACCATGAATAGCTATGCCTGCTAGTTTCTACCAGCGGCATCGCCCACGAGAATGTTGGAAATTATCTCAAATAATCGTTTACCTCAAATAAAAAGTATTCTACTTAAGTCCTTCTTCAAAGTCCAATCCTTTGCTACAGCATGCAACGAAACTGTGTGATCGTTATTTGAAAAACTGTTCCCGCTCATGTAAATAAACAATTTTCTTCTCGGATGTCGTAGGCAATTCCTAAAAAATATGGTTTTTCCATACAAAGCTGTAGTTAGTTGAACCAAATTTGTATGGAAGATATTTTTTTTATTGAAATTTTTTTATTATTATTTCTTTATTTAATTTATTTTCTTATTAACTAAATTTTTAAATATTTTTATAAAACACAAAATTTGAAAAAACATTTAAAAATATAGAAAATAGAGGCCCACCGGTATCGGGAACAGGGTCCAAGCTACCGGCGGTCAGGGCTCCAAAGAGAGGAACCTCCTAACAATGCGAGCCGTGTCCAGCAGTACTGCTTTCTGGATCAGGCCCTTGACCCAGCCGCCTAACGAGAGCCTCTTAAGATGTTGGTCGAGGCTCGTGGCTATTAAGCCATTGGCTGACACGACTATCGGTACAATGATCGCTGTGTCTACATCCCACATGTCGACAACCTCGCGAGCCAAGTCAAGATACTTGATTTGCTTATCTTTCTCGGCTTTCACGAGGTTCCCGTCATGCGGGACGGTAATGTCAACAATCATTGCACGCCTCTCTATTCGGTCCACCACCACTATATCAGGCTTATTGGCTACAATAGTCCTGTCAGTGATGATGGACCGATCCCAGTACAATGTGATATTGCCATTTTCGAGAACTGGGTCGGGCACATACCTGTAGTACGGTACCTCCGATGCCACAAGAGTGTATTTCAGAGCAAGTTGCTGGTGGATGATCCTGGCTACAAGGTTGTGCCTATGCAAGTACTCCTCGTTAGCTAGACGAGAACATCCAGAGATAATGTGTCGGATCGATTCACCCGGACGGTGACATGCCCGACAGATGTCAACCGTGCCATCCTTCACAATAAATCTCCGGTAGTTATTCGTCATGATAACTTCGTCCATAATTGCACAGACAAAACCTTCGGTTTCCCCAAAGAGGTCACCGAAACGCAGCCAGGCTACGGACGCTGCTTGGTCTACATCGGACCCATGTAGGGCCCGAAAAAAGCGTCCGTGAAGCTCCTTACTCTGCCATACTTCCCTGCGGTCGTTAGTATCAAGCACTACAGGCTTGCGCCAGTTCTCATTCGCCAAGGAGAGCGGGGTGAGTCCCTTGTCCACTGCTACTACATCTCGATGCATACCCACGACGGTGTGTAGAAAATATTCCCTGAGATTGCATATCTCGCGGTTGTGGAGGTTTTTGGCATTTAAAAAGCCTCGGCCACCACACTTCCGCGGGATATACAATCTCATGACCGACGATCGTGGATGATGCATTCGATATGTAGTCAGCAGTGTACGGACTCGCCTATCCAGGGCGTCGAGTTCCGTTTGAGTCCATTTGAGTATGCCGAAAGAGTACATCAATACCGGCATGACCCAACCGTTGAAGGCGCGCACCTTGTTTCCGCCTGAAAGAAGGCTATTGAGTACCTTCTTCAGACGGCCAAAGAAGCGTTCCCTCAACGATTGCTTCATGTCAGTAGTGCTGATACCTAACGCTTCCGACATACCCAAATACTTATAGGTTTCGTTTGGAGAGAGGGATCTCAGGTTTATGGAATCCGCTAGTTGAATACCTACGGATTCCAGAATCTCCCCTCGCTTTACATGCATGACCGCACATTTGTCCACACCAAACTCCATCCTGATGGCGCTACTAAAAGTTTCAGTTACCTTCAGTAGCTCCATCAGCTGAAGATTGCTGGGGGCAAAGAGCTTCAGATCATCCATGTAAAGGAGGTGAGATATAACCAGACCACCTCTCTTCAACCGATAGCCTAGCCCTGAATTCTCCAGCAGCATGCTTAGAGGATTCAGGGCAAGACAAAACCAAAGTGGACTCAAACTATCGCCCTGGAATATACCTCGCTCGATCCTTACAGGTTCGCTATCCCTCTGGATATTTCGACATCCTGGATAGCGAAGGACTGTGCTCCATTGCCTCATACACGACATCAGGAAGGTGCGTAGAGTTGTATCTATTTTATACAATTCTAGCACCCTCATGAGCCATGTATGAGGCACCGAGTCATAGGCCTTCTTATAATCTATCCAACATGTCGACAGATCCTTTCGGGAACGCCGAACCTGTTGGCTAATGGCCATATCAATAAGGAGTAGCTCCTTAGTACCGCGGGACCCGTTCCTACATCCATTCTGAGAGACCGACATGATGGAGTTATCGTCGACGTGTTTATTAATTTTAACTCTCAAAATGGATGTAAGAACCTTATAGACCGTTGGTAAACATGTAATTGGTCTATAATTTTTGGGTTCCGCGGTGCTACCAGACTTGTGGAGCAGGTGGGTTATTCCTGTTGTAAGGAACTTGGGTAGCGAACCAGACTCTAAGGCTGCCTGGTACTGAGATGCCAAACGAGCGTGCGAACTTTGTAGCCACTTGATCCAAAAGTTGTGCAGTCCGTCCGTTCCTGGAGATTTCCAGTTCGGCAACGGACGGACTGCACGGGCTACATCTTGGGGGCTGATCGTGATAGCCCCCATTTCTTGTATTGGATCACACGCTCGTTCGACCTCCCGAGTCCATTCACCTTCGGTGTGACTGACAGGCACCGACCAGATGCTGCGCCAGAATGAACACATAGCGTCATCATCCGGCAGGTGCGTATCAGTCACACCTTGATTGGGTCGCTCCCAAGCCCGATAAACCCACCTTTCATTACTTTGGAATGTGCGATTCTGGGTGTATCGCTCCACTCTCCGCCTGTACCTACGAATACGGTTTGCCCATGCATACACTTTTTGCTTCAGGAAGTCGATGCGCTCTGTGACATGGGATATATAGTTTCGGGGGCTGACATCAGTCCCCGAAAACGCCCGTCTCACAAAGCGCATCACTCTTGGGCGGCTATTGCCCTCCCTGAAACAAATTAGTTTGCCGATGAGTGCTCTGGCCCCACCAATACGACGTTCGATCCTGCACTGCCAAGCCGGTACGGCTGGTTTCGGTCGTATAGCTCTGTCATCTGCAAATTTGACATGAGCTACACGACATGCCGCTACAGCCGCGCAGTACATGATCGAATGTGTATCAGTGAGATCTTCGCAGTCATCAAAATAGTTTGACAACTGCGAATCCAGAACAGCCACCAGCGCCCTATTCTTGTTATGCATGGGCAAACGAGGTAATCGTGGCCTAAGTTCGGGTGGCATGTTGCGATACTCCCGAATAGCACACTCCAAAGCACTCCTCAATTCCTCATTGCACTGGGTACTTACGTTTGTAACCCTGTCACTACTCTCCTCGTCAGCGTGGTTGGACTGTGGTAGCACCACAGCCTGCGACGATGGGGCAGTGACACGGTTACCCATTTCCGTTCGGAGGCGATCAAGCACAGTATCATCCAACATACGATTACGCTGGATGACCCGTACCCGATCCGAAAGTCGTTGGGCCGAAACGTTGACGGCTGGCTCAAGCATCTGAAACAAAGAGAGCATCCGGACACGGTACGCGGTCAGGTTGTTTCCTCCCTCTGTAGCCCCAAAGTATGCGCGCATGACATTTTCGTTTATGGATTGTGTCCATCTCATGCGCTGCACACTTCCGCCGGGTGCTGGGACCCTATCAGAGACCGGTAAGCCTCGAGGTCCTAAGCGGTCCGGCGGCCGGCGTCCTCCCCGTCGACGCGCAGGTGGTGTCGTCGGCGGAGAGAAGTACTCGTCGCTCGAGCTCGACGCAACTGCCACGGCCGGTGTCACAGCACTCACGGTGGGGCTGGTTTCCGGCGGCGGCGAGGCGGAGCTGGGCGACGAGGCCGGAGGTGGTGGGCGTGCATTTCTTGCGGCGGCAGCTCTCGTTAACATGACGTCGCCGTCGACTTCATTTTTCACATTTCTTATTCTTGAATTTGTATTTCGGCCATACTTTTAGTGATTTTACTGTAGTATGTTTTTTTTTTCTTTGATTTCATATTGTTTTGTATAATTTAGATAGTTAAAAATATTTATTATGGAAGAAATTTATAAGAGAAAAATTTTGGCAACTGTCTGTCAAGTCGAGCCACAGATTATTATTAATAATACATTTATTTCAGATATCAAATCCATACACAAAATAATACATTGAATAATAAAAACACATTAAAACATAGGATTACAAATTAGATTATTAAAAATTAAATTACATTTATTGAAACAACATTAGAATTATTAAAATACCGTCAAAAGTTGTTAGTACATTGCTTATAAACTGTATTTGTGAGCGCCCATAACAATGCGCATCCATTTATTCTGGATTGGGCAATCCGTTCGAGACGCAATCATCTGCAAGATGCCATTGCTACTGCCTCGCACGCGCTGCCACAAGGAGGCTACCCTCTTCCGTTTATACGGAAGAGGGAAGCCGTCCGTCCGCGCCTCCGCAAACATGCCGGACGCATTACAATAGCGAGGCAGCCGCATCAGCACCCTGAACATATTATTGTATTGGACACGCAGAGCACTAGCAACCCGTTGGGTGTAATTCACCCACAAGCTGCTCGAGTAGAAGGACTGGCAATACGCCTTAAAAGAGTTATCTTAACTTCCCTCGAGCAGCGTGCAAAGCGACGAAATTAAGGTTATGACTTCCTTGGATACAGTTGTTCATATGGGCAGAAACAGTATTTAAAATACAATCGCACCTTTGCATTACACCCTGTAAAGCTAAATTTATCCAAATTGGTTATGCGGTTTAGGCGTGAAGATGTAAAAGACAGACAGTTACGTCCGAATTTACAATATTAGCAAGGATGTTTATATTAGCCAGTACTGAGTTATAAGTTTTCATTATGAGGCTATTTAGTTTCGCATCGCGTTTTCTCTGGTTAAGGTCACGCAAAAATGTGAAATGTGAAAGACAGTGCAAATAACACAACGAAAGTATCCATCTTACGTTCAGCTCCTAACCTACACACTTATGTGAGAGAGAATATATATTGGCACCCAACCTCGTTATTATATCTTACGTGTTTGTTTTATGATATGTAATATAGCCAACGCTATACCGAAACGCCCCACCGCGTCCGCCATCAGATGTTGGCGACCCTGTCCAGACCGTGGGAGGAAGCCGCAATACTCCTCTTCCGCCGCGGCCATCTATCCTCAGCCGCGATGCCTCCCATACGGCATCACGGCTTGCCTCAATGTGATGACGCCTCTGTTGCCAAGCGGTACCACAACCTCGAGCGGCCCCTCCTCGGGTTCCTCTTCGATTCACCGTGGGTGACCAAGCCACGGCTATTGGGCCCCCTTCGCTTCGACAATGCGGCAACCCACCGGAGAGAAACCGGTATGTCCTAGAACCTAAAATTCGAAGACATGTGACATCCACCAATCCACACTTGGCCCTTGTGGTGGATTACGACCCATTGCCTCTCGCAGAGAGGAGGTCTGTGTCCGCAGTAGGCACATTAAAAGACTGATGATGATGATTTATCATAATTGGAAATACTTCTATCATTGCATTAATAGCAACTTAATTTTCGAATTCCCAAAAGTAGAATTAGTGCGGTGAAACTACTGTAGAAAGTTTAGTAGTTGATAGAAAAGGTAAAAAACGGGTATTAAACCAAAACTTTACGTGGCCCACACTAATTCCCATTTCTATCACATTTCCTTTATGTTTGTTTCTTGGCCAATATCGTAAATAACACAAGTTTCTTGAGTAACGTCAAAAGTTAACAGAAAGTGCTTTGGGGATTGATAATGATAGATGTTAGTTTTTGTTTATATGGCAATGACAGGTATTCAAACTTAGAGCTTTAAATACATCTAGCCTGAAGGCTACTACTGACAGGATTGCTGCGAGAATGCAACAAAGCTCTGACGACCATTTTCAACACAAATAGTTCTTTAGATAAATTATTATTTAATTATATTTGTATTCGTACGGCGATGCACCATCAGTACAAGGGGGCATCCCACTCATACGCATCAAACGTTTTGGAAATACATTAATTATGCGCATAGCTAAGGAGTGGAATTGCCTGCCGGAGTCTGTGTTATCCGGTATCTTCAACCTTTTTAAGGTCTCGTTAAGGGTCTTTAAGTCAAGAGTGAATTTGTTACTTCAAGGCAAGCGTGCTTCACCGTCGACCACATCATCGCTTATCATCAGGTAAGATTTAAAAGAAGAAGCGCGAATTTAAAACAAAAAATAAAAAAAATATTTTCTTTGAAAACGGATTGAACGCTTCGACTCATCGCGCCTTGTAGTTAAAGTATAAAAAATACTTTGAAGGTATCGTAAATTCTTGGCACAATAATAAAAGTACCTTATAAAAGGGCAAAAGGAAACTCGAATTTCAGGCATTTTCCTATCCTGTGGGGACTTGAATATTTCCTGGCAAATTGTTCCAACCTTTCTAGAGCCTCGGGAGATGCCTACCCCAGTTTAGTTTTGGGTCATATATCCTTTTTAATCCATTTTTAATAATCATTGTTTAATTAAATTTTATAAAATAATCACTATTCATAAAAATGAGTTAAGTTCATTTTCTTCTGACCAAGGCTTGTATAGTATTTTTCTGAAATAATGCGCGGCAATTAATATTAAGTACGTAGTACTAAATTAATACTAAGTACCTATTCACTTTGTCCTAACTCATTTTGTCAAAATCAATGACGAACAACAATAATTGTTCCCGTTTTAAAGTGTTCTTTTGTTTTTTTTCAATAAACAGCGTTCTAATTGCAAGCCAGTTTGAAATTTAAATTAAATCTTTGATAATTAAGCCGCTAGACACGAAAGATATAGATTTTCATACAACTTTTGCCAGGCGCTGCTCGCTCGCTCGTTTATTGTAATAGTTACTTCGAATTGACATTCAACCTTCATGGTGAGATTTTTGAGTAAAACTTTTTTCACATGGTACCAATGAAGTTTTTCTTTTAAAAATTGTGCAACATTCGATTATCGACTTTCATTTGTTCTTTTTATTCAGCTTAGACAAGAAGGATACTTTCGAATCGAAGGTTTTTTTTTTGAATACGAGTTCCGACGCGGAACTAACGCGGCAGAAACAGCTCGCAATATCAATGTTGCGTTTGGAGAGGGAACTGCTAATGAACGCACCGTGCGCTTTTGGTTTAAACGCTTTCGTGATGGAAACTTTGATTTGAAGAAGGATCCACGTGGAAGACCGCCCACACAGGTTAATAACAAGGATTTGAAAGAGTTGTTGGAAGCCGATCCGAGCCAAACTACCCAGGAATTAGTGGCATGGTTTAACGTTACCTTACCAACAATATTGACTCATTCGTGTCAAATCAATAAAATAAAAAATATGAAAAATGGGTGCTTCATGATTCGACTGATCTGCAGAAAGAAACTCGTGTTGAAACTTGTGTTGTTTTGTTGAATATAAACAGAAATGAACGAATATTGGATCGAATTGTGACATGTGATGAAAAGTGGATTATTTACGATAACCATAAGTGAAAAATGCAATTGCTGACCCCAGGTCAATCGCCGCAACGGTGTCCTAAAGCCTTGGTGGTCTCAGCATGGTGTTGTTCACTATAGCTTTCTCCGATCTGGTCAAGCAATAACGGCAGATGTCTACTGTGCCGAACTCCAAACAATGATAGCAAAACTAGCAGTGAAACAGTCCTGACTCATGAATCGATCTTCTCAATTATTGCTCCATGATAACGCAAGACCTCATACAGCACGAGAAAACGTTTTAATTCTATAGGAACTGTAATTAGAAACCATTCGTCACCCTCCGTATTCGCCAGACCTTGCTCCAACGGACTACCATTTTCTTCGTGATTTGGACAATTTTCTACGTAAAAAAAGGTTTTCTTCTCAGGAGGCAGTACAAAATGCTTTCACACAGTTTGTCGAATCTAGATCACCAGAGTTCTATCACAAAAGCATAAATGACCTTCCTATTAGATGGCAGCAATGTAAAGATAATAATGGTAATTATTTTAATTAAATAAATATGTTAAATTATAAAAAATGCTAATTTAAATTATACAGTACAAATCGGCAATTTCATACTTTAATCCCTAATAATATATTACTCATCCTCGACATAATGCCACAAGTTTTCCAGATGACGTCATAATGTTCGGCACACCATTATAAATAATTTTATCGGTTGGAGTTAAATGCGCGGTGCAATCGGAAAGTTGAAAGTTGTTGTCGAGCAAAAGATTTTTACCCGTATCGCTCAAGTTATGGATGTACCCGACGTACTTATGCATTTTATGAAAAAAACAACTTTTTCAACAATTATATCACAGAAACGGTAGTGTTTAGAAAAAAAATGTAGATACATTTTATAGATAATTGCATAATCTACAAATTTGTCTGATCTACTTTTATCATAAAATTATACCGTTCGGCCTAAAAAACGGGAAAAAAAACATATTTGCAAACTTTGACTTTGTTTGATAAAATTTTTGTAAGTGTGGGATCGATGGGGACTTTTTACATTTCATTTATAATGGTGTTCCGAACATTCGTACCAATTTTCAACTCTATGCGAATTAATGCACTTTGATATGTCTTATTTTACCGGACTAGTACTCTTAATAACGACAACGTTGCATTGTGTGTAATAGCTGCCTCCGAGTACACTTGGGGTCCGGTCTTTATTTTATTTCAGTGCTTTGGTGCAGTTGCTGTAGCGGTGTAGTTACAAGGATCTGTTTATTACAAACCGTCTAAATAGCTGTAGGTTAGTATAACTATCGCCAAACTATACCAATCTAGAACAGAAATGGACCCATAGCGGTTCGAAATTATAATGAATAATTAAATTACTTTTTTAACTATACTACTATAGTTACTACCGGTGTCATATTGGTAAACATTTACCATGATTTGAAAAACGTTGCTTTAATAGTATCTACATCACAGTATGTATTTACGTAGTCACACTGACGCCTTTTTCCCAAGGTAGTAGGTAAAATCAACAGAACGCCATATGCTTCAATCCCTAAATATTCCTTTATTTTGTAAAAATCCATAGTCTTAAAATAATACCTGTACTGAAAAAGAGGAATGTATGCTCCTTTTCAGAGCACTTACCTACACGACAAAAAAAGGACGCAAAACATAAGGAATCGAACTAAGTATCTTACACCATTCTATGCGATTATCTCTTTGAAATTCCATCCATTCTGAGTGCGCAAATGAAACAATCCGGGATTTTTCATTAATAATAGTGTTTTTGTGTAAATTGCTGATTACCTTGCGAACTGTTATTTTTTTTCAAATGCATTTAGCAATTATTCAACAAATCAGGGACAGTCTCAATGTTTTGCTGTAGCTACAACAGTTCACGAAAACTATTGAACGAAAAGCTCTGTCAAACATAGTGGCTGGGAAATAGTTATTTATGCTACAAGTGCGGAAGGTAGGTGATGCCCGATGAGTGAATAAATCGACACGAGTTGGGAATCATCTTACGTACGTGTATTGTACAACATTTAACTATGCATTGTGCGAGGAAATTGAAAAATATATTTGAACTCAGCAAGAAATTAATAAAATGGCGGGCTTATACAAGCGCATACTGAGCGCGCTTAACATCTACATATTAATTAATAGTTCCTCGGGCATATCTACTACGCATGTGTAAATAGCTGTCACGCCGTAACGCAAAAAGGCACGAGCAAAATATACGTCCTTCCAAACATATTTAAAATTTTCTCAAATAATAAAAACACTATGCGTCTGGCTGACGACGGAGTTAAAAATTAAAAAAAAATACAGAAAAGTAAAAAGCACTACTGAAAAAAAGTGAAACTTTCCGCTCAGTTTGGCTGCTTGTAAAACGCTCTTTTCGAGGACGTGCATTGTAAAATCACTTTCAACGACGGAACTTTGGCTAGTATAGTGACCACTGACAGTAACAAAGCGATTGTTTACTAATCCTGGCTGAACTATGTTCGTATACGGTTTGATATATTTTCACGTACATACAACCGATCCAAATATCCGAACGATCTTTTTTATCGATCTCTCCTCTCGATCGAGAGTAAGAATAAAGATCGAGAGTAAGAGATCGACTAGCAAAATTAATGCCATTTCAAAAATACGGAATTCTGAAAATAGAATTCCAAACTATTACGTGGGATAATTGTTGTTCCTAAAGTGAAGTACTTTAGGAACAACAATTTTCTAATTCAACCGTACAAATACGCCAAACATAAACTCAATATTACTTACAGTCACTTTAAACATGCAAACATCGCGAAACTCAAAGTTAAATCTAAAAGCAACACCTGTTCTGATTATTCCATCAGCTTCCTGAACTTTCAACCACTTTCAAATGGTGAAGTTAGAAATAGCTCAAAGGCTATTTCGGAATAATACTGGAAAATTCATACATTCAAATAAAGAAATAAAAAATAAATAAATCTTTTATTTAGGACCAAATATTTGTGCATTCATCATAAACCTGCCAAACTGCGTGACAGTTTGTCGGCAGGATTAGCGCTCGTTTTAAGAACATTTGGTATCAATTATAAACATCTAAGTAGGTAGATACAACTATTATTAGACGGCAAAAATGTTATCATTAGCATTTATGCAGCCGCGCGGGCCGCCGTCGGCACACAAACCGGCGATGCTGTATCAGAATACAATGCAACAAGATGCTCAATGACATTGCCGCAACACGTGACAACAATTAACAACTTACTCATTCAGAGAGTGGCAACCATGTTTATTTTAAAGGCGTATGTACACGTCGATAAACATGCCGTCGTACATTGGCAAACGTCCGTCGTAGGAGAAGCTATTTCACAAATAATGCGATAGCCGGCGTCATTCAGCGACAGTTCGTACCACAGCCGTAGGTACAATGGAATAAGCTATTTGGATAACATACATGCAAAAATATTAACAACATGCATAATCATCGACATCATAGAGCAGCTGGACATAGGCCTCTCAAATCGAACGCAAAATACATCGAATCACAGCATTTCTCGTCTAGCTGCTACCAGCCTTTCTGCGAATTGTCTGTCACAGCCACATAGCCTGAGGTCATCCCACCTTACACTTACCAATCTTGATCTCCACTCAACATCTCCCTTAGCTTAAGAAAGTGATGTAATCCGTAGTTTTTTTTATTAACCCCCGACGGAAAAAGAGGGGTGTTATAAGTTTGAGGTGTGTTGCTGTGTATCTGTGTGTCTGTGTATCTGTGTATCTGTGTGTCTGTCTGTGGCATCATAGCGCCTCAACGGATGAACCGATTTTGATTTAGTTTTTTTTGTTGGAAAGGTAATTGTGTCGTTCAGTTCGGTTCTTAGCTATGTTTGAAAAAAAAACAGTTCAGCCGTTCAAAAGTAATGGGCGTTTTACTGTTTGAATCGGGATGTTTTCGCAAGATAAATATGTCGGGGGTTTTTTAAATTTTGAAATTTTACATGTTTTACTGATACGTTGTGTAACTATTTTGGTGTATGAATTGACTACTAAGGCAAATTATAACTTAGTTGCAAGTTAGCTACGTGTACACGAAGTAGCCTGTTTGTCTGTACTTACGTGTGTCACATAAGAGGCTATTCCAGCGTAAACCAGCACAGCGTAATCTAGCGGCAAATGAGCGCTTGACAGCTTCCGACGTATTTAGACACGATTACCGCGGGCAAATGACGTTGGTGCGCTGAAAATGTCCTCCCACCTTTTGTTACTTTACAGCGGGGAAAACTTATTTTGTTGTATTTACTTGATGTTTTTTTCTGTATTTTCCATTTGACGCGGATGATTGTAATATTTGCACAGACGTATATTTGTAACGAATAAACTTAGTTTTTCTACTGAACCGATTTTCTGAACATGAGTGAGGAATAGACTTCACTAGGCTTTTTGGCCTAATTGAATAAAAATATTTGACTTTGACTCTGAGTTTGCCAACTAGATCATCCTGTAATTGAATAATTATTACATTACATAAGTATTATGTATTTTAAATAAAAAAACAATTTACAAAAAAATATTAAATAGGTACATAGTAAATCCCACGACACTTAATCAAAATAAAGGTTTTAAATAATATTTTTTTGGAATGGGAAACAAACCCTGACTACCAAGTCATTAAATAAAATCTTGTAGAAAGAAAACTTACTTTTACTGTATTAATACATAGTATTTTTCTGTACAAGGAACACCTCAGTATGCTCATGCCATTATTGTAGGTCCTTAGTCTGTGTTAGTGGCGATTTTTGTATAGTGCAGCCTTTCCACCGTTATTGTCAATGAAATATAATTTATCTATATTCACTTCGTCCATAAATATTTTGCAACAAATTGTTACTTAAATTAAAACAATTATGTTTATTGGAGACATTCATAGTGACATTATGATGTGAAGTAGTTTAAGTCCTTGGAAAAAAGAGATTTTATTAATAATTATACTTTGTGCCTCGTCCTCGAGATTAGTACCTGTAATTAATGATTATTATTTACATGTAGTACCGGCTACGGGAGCTACTCAAATCACTATGTTTTAGAGACAATATTTTTTTTTTTTTTTTTTTTTTTCCTTTCCCTGGCAGCTCTGTGTCGGCTGTCAACTTGTCATTCGCGGTTTTAGTGCGTGCTACTCGACACATAACTAAACTTTTAAATACAAAGAACAGTTTTAAAAGTTGGAAAATGCCAAAAAAGGACACATCATTGTCAACCGAGGAATACGAGAGAATCAGGTGAAAAATGAAAAACCTGGAAACAATTTAAAACATGCTCGACATAAACGAAGTAAAACAAAATCGTCTCAAAGAGTCGACGCCATATTTAGACCCACAAGGTACCTAACTCTGTAAAATTATATTTTGATTTAGTTGTACATATATCTACAACTATTTTACCAATCCTACGGCTTAAACTTGCATCTCTAACAAATAATGCACTTCGGGCAAGCCATCGGGCCGTCCCACTGCATTCACGAGATTATCAATCAAAAGAAATGTATTTCTTTTTTCTAACTGACTGTATTCGAGCTGAAAATCGGACTGTCTCACAACATTAAATAATTCTCAAACAAATAATGCATTTCGGGCAAGCCATCGGGCTGTCTCACCGCATACTTACGAGATCATCATAATTTAATTATTTTACCTTATCCGAGCAGAGTATCCGACTGTCTGACAACATTCAATAATTCTCAAACGAATAATGCAATTCGGGCAAGCCATCGGGCTGTCCCACCGCATACTTACGAGATCATGAAAGATAATTTAATTCTTTTACCTAACGAATGCAATCGAGCAGAACATTGGACTGTCTCACAACATTCAATAATTCACTGGTTTCGTTCAATTCTTTGGAATTGCTACACCCACCAGATTTTATAACTCGGTTATCAACCGGCAGTAAAACAATGATTTGTAATCATTCCAGGCAAAGTCCTAGACGACGATGCCACAAATGAAATGGAAACAATTAAAGTCGAATATGACCAAGAAAATACCAAAATAACCACAAACAGTAGTGATCTTCCTCACAATTCCAGGCCAGAAACACACAGATGCTCTCAAAATTTATTGGGTTGACCCAACATTGAACACAGAGTATGGTGATGGGGCCGAACTCCACAAGGAAGTGGCCAGCTGTCTGGAACATCTTGCAACATGAGGCCTGTTTCCATAGAAACCACAGGCGGGTATTTCCCCTACAGCTCTATGCGCAGGGAAAATAACCGCTGACATTGAACGTGACAAAACTTGGAGCTCTTATGCTATACAGCAAAATGGCCAAATTATTGATAAACAAGGCCATAGAAGCACCATCTCCATCCTAGGAGCAACATTATCCAAAGTACTGGATACAAAAGAAAATGATACAGATCTATTAAGTTGAATAATGGATACCACTCGCACCTTATGTGAAGTTCAACATTGTGAGTTGTGACTCAATTACTAGATGCAAATTTAGCTGCGGCTCAATAAAAAAGGACCTTAAGGACAAGTTCAAAACACAAAGATAGAAAAATATCTGTTCGGGTAAACACTTGCTGAAACTCATTGAGCTGGTAAAGCGGCTTCTAAATCAGTTGCTGCAACAGCACCCAAAGCCAAGAAAGAACCCAACACATTCTAAGCAAAATACTCGAAAGCTCCACCAGCGCCACAAGGACGACAGGAGAACAGGGAGCCTGTCTATAGCCTGAGTCAGCCGTACAATACCCTTTAAGTGGTCATTACATCTCAACCTCGACGCCGCTAAACTCAGTAAGGTACCCTGGTTGCTTATAAATTCTTATAAATAGTGGTAATTTATCACTGATGATAAGACCATGTTATCATGGATTGAGGGTTTCATGGGTATCCACAACACTTTAAGATAGCCCAGCTGCAAAAACAATATAAGATGCAATATCTAAGTGCCAGCCTTGAAAAGGAAAATTTGTCTCAAGTTTTTCTTAAGACAAAAACCCAATGGCAATAAAGCCTTAATAAGTACATTGATGTAAGTCGTTTCAAAGTTGAAGACTTTTGCACAGAATTAAAAATGATATCAAATGATAGTTCCATGGCCATACATAAAATACATTAAAGATGCAGTCTCTTATAAAATATCACAAAAATTCTAGCAAATATCTAGAATACCCTCTTGGAAATTGTATAAGTTCGGTCTACTACCATTTGGGTAAAACACTGCAACTTACATTTTCACAAAAGTCATGAAATCTGCCAACAAATTCCCAAGATCCTGTGGCCATTAATTGTTGACTGAAAATATTGAAAACACTAAGAAGTTAATCACAAGTTAGTAAATAACAAACTTACACCCACTAATACTGGTATAATTTTGGGATATATATTATTGATAAAAGACTTATAACTGTCATGTAACATTACCTACAGATAAGAAAAACTTATCTATTATGAAATCTGACAATTTATATGTTTTGTAGGACTAGGTACTTACTGCTCTCAGCGTGCCCTACTATTGAATATGGATGGCTTTATATATACCAAAAAACTAGAATGTGTAAAATCCTAAACCTCCAAGGTGAAGTAAATTATGAAAAATACATAGATATCCCTACAATAATTCCCTGAATGGTGGCCATATGCCATTCATTCGGGGGGGGGGGGGGCTGACTGTGAGGATGAGATTGCTAGGGGCCAGTGGTCAGACAAGGAATATGAATATCAAATGAATTTTAACTGGATTTATTAGCATCATTCTTCGTCTTTCTAAATATTTGGTAAACTTTTCAATAATTGTGAAATACCCTTATGTATAAACAACCCAACAGCAATATAGTATATAATATTAATCAAATGGGTGGAGTTCATTACCCTCATCTCTTCAACTTAGCCAGCGGCATTGGTGTGAAAACCATTATATTTAATTTTCGCTCCTTACATTAGGTTGACTGAAAATCATAGTAGTTGATACTGTATTGCAGAAGTCACATCCTGATGTAGAATGGGAACTAAAAGAAAATGCATATGATTAATAATTGAAAGATAAATTTGGAATTCTGAAATTTACCTATTTGCAAGTCACATTAACAAAAAATATGACCAACCCGAATGCCTTTACAATGGACCCATTTACAGTATACTGGTAACCAATTTTCTTTTCTGCGTTTCCACCATTCTCAATCATATTAAAATATCTACGAAAAATCATAATGGATAAGGCTAAGGGCATCATAGTGATCACTATGGCCAACTCTGGCCGATTGGGAACTTCTCATAATTTAGAGATGATCATACTTAAACCTAATGAAAATAATAAAGTATCTCACAGCAAGGGAAAAATCTATACCAACCTTACTCTGGCTGTCAGAGTCTAGTGTGTAGGTAGTGAAGTCTATTATGACGAAGCATACTACCATCATCAATAGAAATTATGATAGCATCTCTATCAGAAATTTTTTTCAAACAATTGACACATGTTTAATTAACTGGTATAATTTTTTTAGAAATATAATAATAACATCTTGAACACCAACGGTAATATAATTTCTTAACAGAACTTTCTAATTCTAGTAAAAAATATAACAAATGCTTAACTGTCACAAATTGGCATTATCACTGACAATACCTTAAACATGAATGTACTCTGAAAATATTTTATGGGCGTGTTCAGACTACCTTTTACCTATGCCACCTGGGAAACATCCCAGATTCTGGAAGTATTAGGAATTTGGTACACAAATGAGATGTTGTCTCTAGAACAACTGTCAAAAATAACCTGCCCAAAAATACAATGCCACCTGGGAAACATCCCAGATTCTGGAAGTATTAGGAATTTGGTACACAAATGAGATGTTATCTCTAGAACAACTGTCAAAAATAAAATCAAAGTATAGAAATAGAATCAATGCATATAACCATCAAAATTTCAGACCTCAAAAAATCTCTTATATATGAACTAAATCAATCAATACTTCAGACAAAGAACAGTAATATATCCAGCTGAAACCCTTGTAGTCCACATTAATTAACATATAAGAATTATTTTAGGCACCAAGAAACCATACCACATTAATGTCCAAACAGACTATCAGTCGTTGGATTAAGTGTACTTTAAAGACTAGCAGTATTGATGTAGGTACACGTATATTTAGCTCACAGCACACGCCACGCTGCTATTTCTAAAGCCAGGTGTGACAATTTATGAGATAATAAAAACAGCAGGCTGGAGTTACAACTCAAGTACATCTGGAAATTTTATAAAAGACCTTTAGTGTAAAGGATCAAAATGATTTAGCAAAATAAATCTTTAGCTGTGATTAAAGATATCTTATTTAACTAACATGTACTAACTAATACAACAAGCAGCAACTTTAACTTATAAGGAAGGAGTATCAGTATATAAGGAAACTAACAATAGTAATAAAAAAGCAAAACTGTATTTTGTTAAAACAGATATATGTATAATATTAACTGAATGGTTAATTAAGAACTTTAGTTTTCCAATGACACCTATGATTGTTATTCTATAAACAAACCTTAATATTGATATTAAGTGGGCAACAAATATTCTGTTAAAAAGATAATTAAGAATATATATAAACATTTTGGTTAAATACCTATGTTACTTAAAAGCAACTGTGATTGTTAGTCTATAAAAAACTTTAATACTTAATGACAATAAATAATAGGCAAAAAATATTTTGTTAATAAAGATAATTAAGATAAGAATAATAATTAAGAAAATGACCGAATATGAACCTTTGATATCTAATGACAACTCAGATTGTTAATCTATAAACATTATAACAATGAGAATAAAAAAGTAAATAATAAATTTGCCAAAACAAATAATTAAGAACATATCTGAATGAACTGATTAAGAACCTATGTGTGAAACCTATGGACAACCATGATGGTTAGTCTATAAAAATATAATTAAGAATTTTAAAGAAAGAAAGCTTTTTCTTCACAAATTCATCATAGTGTATGTGATAATTCCAGAACTTAACTCTCAAAGTCTACATGTAAATAATAATCATTAATTACAGGTACTAATCTCGAGGACGAGGCACAAAGTATAATTTATGATTAAACGAACTTACCCTAAGTGAAGTTCTATCATAATTATACGAAGTGCCTCGTCCGAAGAGATTAGTAACACCCTCCCAACCCTAAGGTATAACCCAGAAGCGTTCTGGAAATATCTATAAAACATCATGCATAACTCTAAACTAAATGACAAGTTGACAGCCGACACAGAGCTGCCAGGGAAAGGAAAAAAAAAAAAAAAAAAAAAATATTGTCTCTAAAACATAGTGATTTGAGTAGCTCCCGTAGCCGGTACTACATGTAAATAATAATCATTAATTACAGGTACTAATCTCTTCGGACGAGGCACTTCGTATAATTATGATAGAACTTCACTTAGGGTAAGTTCGTTTAATCATAAATTATAGATGACCAGGCCACTTGTTAAATACAAGTTGAGCAGTTTGTAGTTGGGCAGTGGGGAATATAAACTGCACAACTCAGTTGAGCAGTTGTTTGAGCAGTAGGCAAAAAGCGCTTTCACCAGCGGCTTGGCCCATATGGAAGGAGAAAATTAGTCCAAGAGAACATACTCACGGAATAAAAAGTATCCGAAATCCTAATATAGGACCACTACCCTAGATCAGGACAAGTCTATTCTTGTGCCAAGTTTCTTCCATATATATAGGTTCAGCTGTTATAATGTGAAAGGGTAACAAACAGAGAGAAAGAGTTATTTTTGCACTTATAATACAACTAACTACTGGAAGTATTTATGGTGTTAGGAGTTTAGACCCATTAGGAGAGTCTCTTTAGTACATTTTGATAAGTGTTCTGTGTTCTTCCTCGTTGTGACTCTTCGATGCCGGAGATATCTGTGCACACCAAAGAGGTCCGAAGGGTATTGTGCAGTCTAGACGTGAACAAGGCCAGCGGGCCTGACGGCATTCCAGCGAGAGTACTGAGGCTGTGTGCGCCCGAACTTTCTCCTGTGTTGACACGCTTGTTCCGCCTCTCTCTTGTAAAAATAAGGGTACCAAAGTCCTGGAAGCTTGCAAATGTGCAACCAGTGCCCAAAAAAGGCAACCGTGCAGACCCTGTCAATTACCGTCCAATCGCCATTACCTCCATTCTGTGCAAAGTTATGGAAAGGGTACTGAACTGTAAGTTGCTGACCTACCTTGAAGACAATAATCTTCTCAGTGACCGTCAATATGGCTTTCGCCGGGGACGGTCTACTGGCGATCTTCTTGTGTATGTCACGCACTGCTGGGGTGAAGCCATCGAGAGACACGGCGAAGCACTTGCTGTTTCGCTGGATATCTCGAAGACCTTTGACAGGGTCTGGCACGCAAGTCTACTTAGTAAGCTTCCTGCGTATGGCATCCCCGCTGGTTTTTGTAGCTGGATATCAGACTTCCTTTGCGAACGGTCGATCCGAGTAGTCATAGACAGCTGCTCCTCTGACCTTATGGCTATTGATTCCGGAGTTCCTCAGGGGTCTGTTCTCTCTGCAACTCTATTCCTGCTGCACATCAATGACCTACTTCAGCTTGGTATTGTTGGGTACGCAGATGACAGTACTGTTTCAGAGAGATACCTGTCCAGCGCAAGAACCAGCGTGGATGAAGTTCGTTCCTTGAGAGAGACTATGGTAGAGCGGACAGATTTGACCTTAAGCCTTGTCTCCCAGTGGGGTGATGACAATCTGGTCTCCTTTAACGCCACCAAAACACAGGCGTGTCTTTTTACCGCTAAAAGGAGTCTTTTCGATTGGACGCCTACTTTTCGGGGTGCGTCTGTTCCAGTGACTGATCGGCTTGAGCTCCTAGGCATGGAGTTGACATCCAGTCTTAACTTCGGCGCCTCCATTGAGTACAAGGCCCAAATTGCGGCAAAAAAACTGGGCATCCTAAATAAGGTGAAGCGATACTTTACGCCTGGACAGCTTTTAACCCTGTACAAAGCGCAAGTCCGATCCTGCATGGAGTATTGCAGCCACCTTTGGGATGGCTCAGCAAAGTTGACTCGCCGCTTGGCTTGCCGCGCTTGACTCGGTGGAACGCAGAGCTAAGAGGCTCATCGGTGACATTGAACTGGTGGATACCAAGCTTCACAGCTTGGCTCATCGCCGCAAGGTTGCCTGCTTGTCGGTCTTCTACAGACTGTATTTCGGTGAGTGTGCTCAAGAACTCCACGACCTCATCCCACCAGCCCCCTTCTACCATCGGACATCTAGACGCACTGCAAGTTATCATCCCTACCTTGTTGCCATTCCACCAATTCGCACCAAGCGCTTCCAAACGTCCTTCATAATGCGCACAGCGAATGAATGGAACTCACTACCAGCGTCTGTGTTTCCGAACGCATTCAACCCGAATCTCTTCAAAGTTAGAGTAAACAGGCTCCTTCTGGGTAAGCTCACTCCATCGTCGACTCTGTATCTGCCACCTATGACTTAGACTAGAGTCAAGAGCAAACCCATATCAAATAAAAAAAAATAAAAAAGTGTAGGTACTTATAAAAATAATAAAATTAAAATTTCAAAATTTAAAAAACCCCGCGACACATTTATCTTGCGAAAACATCCCGATTCAAACAGTAAAACGCCCATAACTTTTGAACGGCTGAACCGATGTTATTCAAACATAGCTTAGAACACTCTCGACAAAATCATCTTTTAAACAAAAGAAAACCTAAATCAAAATCGGTTCACCCGTTTCGGCACTATGATGCCACAGACAGACAGACAGATACACAGCAACATACGTCAAACTTATAACACCCCTCTTTTTCTGTCGGGGGTTAAGAATATTTATTTATGACACGCAGGCAAACTATAAAATAAAATAATTAAAACTAATAATAATCATTGAGATAATATGTACTACGTACTAGTGAAGCTATCCTAAGCAAAGGACGCACTCCATTTTGACAAGAGTTTCTACTAAAGTACGCTGCAGCGCTGAAACAATAATTTGTCTTCTTACAAAACAGTATAAACACGCAGCGCTAGAGCGCTTCTAAGGTGTCCTTTTCTCGCGATCAAAAAGACGGAAGCGCCGTGATTTTCATGGCGCTTACGCGTTTCATTCAACATTCTGCAACAACTTGTCACTCATATAGACTAAACTGCTGACTGACTACAGAAGTGGTACCTACATAGTTTTATACCTAACAAGCTTCATTAGAATACACACTTTTTTTCAAAATTTATTATTGGTTGAAATAACCTTAGTAAAGTAAAAGGATCTTTGTTTTTCTTTATTTATATATTTTTTTTGGGACATTCCCACCGCACTATTCCTAAACTACTGCAACTCCTGAAAGGCAGAGTAAATAGTGGCGACCATCAGAAAAGCGCTGATGCAATGAAGCTCGACTCGCCGTTCACAACAGCGTGCTGGTGCCTACATTATGTATGGAAGTGAAGGGTGGGTATGGCAAAAAAGACATGAAAGTAGGATTAATGCAGTAGAAATGCGCTCCTTGCGAAATATGTGTGGGGTAACTTTAAATGATAGGTTGAGGAATGAGGTAATAAGACAAAGTTGTGGTCTAAAAGAAGATGTAGTGACTAAAATTGAAAAGAGTATGTTAAGATGGTTTGGCCATGTTGAGAGGATGAATGAAAGGCGACTAACGAAATGTATTTACAAGGCAGACGTGCATGGAAACGCCGGGAGGGGACGCCCTAGAAAGACATACATAGACCTTATAGGTGATGTTCTTCAAAAAGGCCAGGTTCGCAATACTTATAACCGGCGTGTGTGTATGACTAGATGCATGAATGTGAGTGGAGCAAAAGAAGTATGTAAGGATCGTAGTAGGTGGCGTTCTGTAGTTTCTGCCTACCCCCATGGGAAAAAGGCGTGAGTTTATGTATGTATGAATAGTGGAGGAGTAGGAAAACAAACAAATTTCCACTTCCCTCCATATCAAGCAGGAGACAGAACAAACAAGGCCAATAGGCACAAACGTTGTCGTTTACAACTGGGATAAGCCCAGTTGCCTAGCACCACGGATAAAAAATTGCTACATAGGGTCCTAACATTTTGAGCTGTTATATTTGATTCCAATAATGGGTTTGTCAAAAACGCTTGAACGCACGGAAATTTGTTCTAGTTTCCACTAGGTCCGTATAGTAAACAACTCCTGATGCAGCCTGTACATTATTCAACATAGTATTGCGTTCATACTGCCAGAATTTTGTTCTTCAAGAATACACCCCCATAAGATATGATGTGCATATTGTACATATTCGCAGTCTAATGTAGAACACTGACATAAAGGCGAGGCAACGAGCCTGAATGAAAATAATTTACTTTTAAAGTTACCATGCCCTGTGAGAAATTGGGCAACAGAGTGATCCACCTCCAGCCACGTCCTGGCCAGCCGCACGCGAATAGATGGAAAGAAAAGAATTGGTGGAGGTGTCGGCTCTTGATGGAATTATCCCACCGACATTGCCATTCAGATAAAAGTTCCTTCCAGACGTCAATATGTGGTTCAAACAATCTAAATATTTCCCACTGTCAATCCGCGTTAAAAAGTGCGCGTCCATGGTATCTCGTGCGGTATAGTACATTGCAGCACCTCACTGCACTTCAAGGTTGGCCGGAAGTACGCCAGCAAGTACCTTTAAGGCCTCAGTACTAACCGTCCTGTATGTTTTGTATAAGAATTTTAAAGCTAAATGCTGACTTTGAAGTAATTTACGTCCTTCCATTATTTAGGTAATAGCTGTCCTGTGCTCCTACCTATCTACCCTACCCTGCCCTACATACCCTACCCTACCATATACACCAACCCACCTGTCATACCTACTAATTTGCTATTTATTTGAATAACAACAGTCAGTTCCTTTCTGAATTTTATGTTAGATTGTTATTTTCCGCTATAAAAACAAACGTTAGCTAATTCTACCTACACTTGTAACATACATTGTCACATCTTAATTTTTAGTCTATATGACAAATGAGGCGACATGGCGTCCACCAAATGTTTTGTTCGAATTCAATTTAAAAATAATTATCTAGTTACTCATCGATGAAAAGTTTTTCCTTTGCATTTCTCCGTATTAGTTTCAACTATATAAGTGCAATATCTTAAATCATACGACGGCATATTTAATGCATCTGAACGTTTTTTAATTTAAAAACAAACAATGACATAGGCGCTCAAGATCTAGCAAGCAACTGAGTGAAGTGCGGCCGGCAGACCGCACATGAACGGAACACAGCAGTGATGTGTGTTGACTTCTCTAGTGCGTATTACCTCAATGATAATAATGGATGGGTGGATTGTGTGAAGAGTGATTTGAAAGAAAAGGGAGTCAGTAATAGCGAAGAGAACATATTGCGCTTCTTCTTCTTTTCGTGTCGATAATCTCAAATTTTTACTCAACTATACTCATATTTTGTATGCGCTGAATTCAAGTAACATAGGATAAGGGCAAGAAGATAATGTTGATTAAAACTAATAAAAAGCCCTGTATGAGACCAAAAAGGCTCCTTCTCAGCATAAACTCATGTTTAAGTAGCACCACTTAATGTAAATTAATATTTACGTGGACCTTTCATCTAAATTATTACAGTATATGTACAGTATTATTCAGAACTAGACCTACACGTGCCATGCAATATTAATCTCAATCGAATTCGGAGTAACGGGTGCAAATCGATCATAAGTTTCTAACAGCTAAGTAGTTTCCAAACTACATAAACGTATCCGTATTAAAACTTGGGCCCCAAGGCAACATAACAATTATTTATATAAATTTTCTGTAACACTGAAACCATTCAATAAACGCGATTTAAAGGTTTAATGAGTTTAAATATGTACCGAATGAAGTTAAAATTGAACCACCAAAAAGGTCTTCATAATTAAGCCACTTAGCATTCACTGCATGATTTCTCCAATACCGGAACTGAGGCTAGAGTTTAAGGTACAGATATACTACTTTAACTGATTTTAAAATGAACTTATTTGTTAAATTATTTGGAAAAAGAAACGTTATACTAGACCTTTTGCGAAAATTTTAGATTTTATTTTTATAACATAGTATGAATAATTTGTAGAATTATAAAACGTGAACAAAAAAACGACTATCGCACCGGAACCACCGGGAGTATTTTTATGAAATTTTTACCATCTCAAAGACAATTAAATTTTCTACAATTTAATCTTATCATCATTTCGTCCGAAACACGTCCACTGCTGAATATGGACCTCCCCAAGTGTTGATCTACTGACATACATTGACCGGTCCCAAGCGCCTCGTACCCAGCGGATTCCCTCAATCGTCACCTGTTCATCGGCCCACCCAGTGGGAGGCCCTCCAACGCAACGTCTTCCAGAATGCGTATTTTGAATAATAAGTAAAGTACTAAAAATTACTGCGTGTGAAACTGCGTTATAGTTGTATTTAAATATAAATGGGCCAGGAAAGATGCGGCCTGCTAAGAGGTACATTTAATTAAGAAATTTAGACAATTACTCGGTAAACATGTAAGACGTAAAAAAAATTGGGTGGTCCTGGGGATTGCCGACAGATGTGTAAACTTATAACTTTGGCATAACTATCCGCTAATGATAAATAGGCCACTGCGCATCCTGAAAAAACCATAAGTGACTAAAGAAGTTTCACTTCAAAAATAAAGTCGATAGACACACACAGAGACATACACAGACGTTAATCTACAATTGCATTGATGTTTCCAGTAATTTGAACAAATTAATTAGTAATTTTAAGTTTAAACGTCTTCACTTAGATCAATTTAACTTGAACACAACGCAAAAAAATTACGACACGTTTAGTTAGTTAGTGGCTTTCTTGTAACCGGCTGTAAAAAAAATCCTTCTATTTATACTTCATTATATCCTACGTATAAAATATTATACACACATATTTTTAAAATGACTTTTATCCATTATCGGAAAAAGCGTCTTTACGCCTTTGCGAAAACGTGCTCATTCTTATAAAAGCCAGTATGAAACATAAAAGGATTTGAACTTTTGAAATAGCTCGGACATGTCATACGTGTGGTCTTATAGAACGACGAAATGAAAGAATAGAGAAACAAATACACAATGCGGTAAAAGGAGGAAAATAGAGGGTTATGACATAAGTTTATTACCTACTTATCTTATATAATACTAGTTGCCGCTCGTGACTCCACCCGCGTTGTATTAGAACTTCTCCCAATATCATTATAATTTTTTATTTTTGTAAAGTTTTATTAAATCCATTCAGAAGTTTTTGCATGAAAAGGAAAGAAATATCCATCCATCCTTCCTCACAAACATTCACGTTTATAATAGTAGTAGGAAATAGGATATATCAGGCAGGTATTTCATAAGGCTCTGATTCAGAAGGCATAAAGCTCACCCTATTGTACACAACCGACATAGAGACACTGGTAACACTGGTGCGATGAATTGGGTAAGTTCATATTAGATTAGCCAGCGAAGGCAACACACAGTTTTATGTAAGGCTATGAGGGTAACCTGTGCTCAGCTGTGGGCAGTGATGTTTGCTGAAAACTCTAATAACTTATATTGCTACCAGCATTTACTTTACAGAGTTTTTCATTTACTGGTAATAGTTGCTTACGGGACTGAGACGTGATCGCTCATAAAAAGGCTTAAAGAAACCAAAAGGGCAATGGAGACAGCTATGCTCGGCGTTTCCTTGCGTTATCGAATCAGAAATGAAGATATCCGCAAGAGAATCAGGGTTACCGACATAAGAATTGCCAAACTTAAGTGGCAGTGGCCGAAGCATATTGCTTGTAGAACGGATGGCCGTTGAGGCCGAAAAGTTTGTTCACTCCAGATGGCGACCTGTCTACAAGACCTTTTTAAGAAACATCCCTTTTGGCGTTTTACGAAAATAACACATACCTACTTGAGTAAGTATAATCAAAGTCAGGGTCCTGAAAACTGATCAGGTATTTCGAGCCTATTTAGTAGGTACGTGAAAACCTTTGTTTAATTTTACCTTTGATGTACCTGTACCTGCCTATAGGTATATAAGATAAGTAATTGATAAACCGATTCCAGAAAACTTATAGGTTTGTGTGCCTAAGCTGTGTATTTTCTTAAAGAGATTTTAGAATAACTTCCAACATAAAAATCGGTGCTTATATACTATGAAAGACTGACCGTGGCAATCATATCTAAGATAGGATTACCAAACGAAATATTAAAACCCCGATTTCTGAATTCCGAATTAGAAGTTGGGTGTTTAGTGTACTCTAGTCTAAAAACTGGTCATACTTTGACGGTAAATAGGGTTTGACACGTTCTTTATTCTAAATAATTAATTCAGAAACCGGTCCTATTGCATTTTCAACCTCATTTAATCTCTTCTCAATTCAATCTTCAATCTCAAAAAAAAATTCAATTGTCGTAAAGGACATTTTGACGAAAATGAGTTATATATTTGGAATCAGCGGCGCGAGCTCTATCGATTGGTATATTTAAAATAAAGCCCTTTACGACCTGGATTTTCAAAAGCTCTGGCTCGATTTTTTTTATTTTTTGGGATTAATCCTAAAAATATTTTTAATAGGGAGTGTAAAGTCATGTTTTAATTATTTATGAGGTCGTAAATCTCATTTTTTTATTGAAATTTGCTATACGACATTATAAACAATATCGATACCGGTAATTTCAATGGTCGGAAAGGACAAATAAACGCGAGTTTTCAGTAGAATAGGTCGTAAAGCTAAGTGAAATAAAAGTTTTTTTTTTTTATTATCTATTATTTATTAAACAACATGTTTAGTAAAAAAGTGACAAAAATGTTATTCTGATAGCAACTCAAAATTTAAACAAAATGTGATGCTATTTTTTATTTAAATCACCAGTAATCATTGCCGAAACTGAAAAATCACTCAACTTTTAGAATAATCAGATCTACTAAGTAGTTTTTTATTTAGTTTTTTAAACTCATACAATATTATTTTATCAAAACAGCATTACACTTAATAATAAAATTAAAATATCCAAAATAGTAAATTTTACCCACCAGAAATAAAAAATCACACAATTGACATTTTAAAGTACTAATTAAATGGTAACTTCAGTCATTTTAAAATTATTAGTAATGATAATGAAACTTATTTATTTATCACTTAGTCTTCTTTCACGATACAAAATTAAAATAACCACTAAATTATAGTATTGAGAAAATCCTTTTTATGCCAACATTCAATGCTCCCAGCGGTGTTTTGGATTCGTGGCCTGCTGGGAAAATTGGATGAACATTTTGAAAGTAAAATCTTAAAGATCAATTGAGTCGATATCGTCTTCCTCGACGTTAGTTTCAGCAAAAATGTATTTATCAGTTCCTAAAGACGGTAGATCTAGTAAAGCTAGTATTAACATTATGATGAATAAAACGAATTTAAGAGGACCAAAAGGAAAAGGCAAAGGAAAAGAACAAAAAGACAATACCAAGATCTCTAACAGGTGCCGACAAAGTAGAAGATACTTCTAGTATTGGTCCAACACCTTATTACAAACCTAACACTATACCGGTCGCCAAGTATCACAATTTAAAGCTATACTAAAACGTTTTCGTAAGGAGTATTTAGATCTACCGTCTTTAGGAATTGAAAAAAATCATTTTTTCTAAAACTGGCGAGGAAGATAATATTGGTACAATTGATCTTTAAGATTTTACTTTTAACATGTTTATCCAATGTTCCCAGCGGGACACTAATCCATAACCCCGATGGGAGCTTTAAATTTTGGAACAAACAGGAAATTTTTGAATACTATAATTTTGTGGTTATTTAAAATTTGTTTATTATAACCACTTTGTTAAAAAAGATGTTTTAATTTCATTACTAACAAAACATTTAAAAGACTGACGTTACTTGCCATTTAGTTAATGGTGCGAAAAATTTGCTATTATTTTGGTTATTTTAATTTTATTATTAAGTTTAAGTCTGTTTTGTAAAATATTGTTTGAGTTTAAAAAACTAAATAAATTAACTAGAATAATAATAATAATAAGATCCACCAGCAACTTGCTCTGAAATACACTCTTGTGGCATCGGAGGTACCGTACTACAAGTATGTGCCCGACCCAGTTCTCGAAAATGGCAATATCACATTGTACTGGGATGGGTCCATCATCACTGACAGGACTATTGTAGCCTGATATAGTGGTGGTGGACCGAATTGAGAGGCGTGCAATGATTGTTGACATTACCGTCCCGCATGACGGGAACCTCGTGAAAGCCGAGAAAGATAAGCAAATCAAGTATCTTGACTTGGCTCGCGAGGTTGTCGACATGTGGGATGTAGACTCTATTTTTTATATTTTATATGTTATTTTTATAAATTTATTTTATAAAAATATTTAAAAATGTAGATAAATAAGAAATTGGATAAATAAAGAACATAATAAAAAATAATAATAGAATAATAATACTACTACTATAACTAGTAGATTGGTTTATTAGCTGATTATTCTACAAATTGAGTTGTTTTCCAGTATAGCAACGATTACTTGCGATTTAAATAAAAAATAGCAACATAGTTTGTTTCTATTTTGAGTTCCTATTAGAATAATATTTTTGTTACTATTTTTACTAAATATTTTGAATATTAAATATAAAATAAAATAAAATTATTATTGTGTCCCAAGCCAGGAGTTAAACACCGGGGCTCATAGCGGCATTGGGACTCCTGGATCCTGTCTGAACCTGAACCCCACGAAACTGCGGTTCGCAGCAGTGGAAAGCTAGGGATTTGCTCTTTATTGGGAGATACCCTGGTACCTATCTGACAGGTGGGAAGTGGTTCTACTAAAACAATTTGTGCACTCTTACTTGAGATTCCCGCGGTGATCCTCTGGGCTCGCTCAATCACGCGCCTGACCGAGGGTTTTAGGACAATATAGATATAATAAAGGACAATGATTGTATGGGACCACCAACACGTTCTGGGCCGGGTTCAGGCTTCCGGCAGACACACACGCGTTTCCCACAAAAGCACATCGATGTACTTGAAATATATTCAACACCACATTCGCGGGCGCCCCACAAACCAATTGCGAACGGCGGGCGCTATTAGCTATTACAAACGGGCGAATTACATCTCGATTCGATATGTTTCGACAAGAACCCGAATTCAGCGTGTGCTCACAACAAATTTTCTCTTTCGACTGTCAAGTGTCAGCTGTCAAATCGTTGACCGCCCACCGACACGGTGTTGCAAGTAAAGTTTGAAATTGGGACGAAACAATTATATTTCACTTAGTTTTACTACCTATTGTAGGTATTTCTATTTAGAACTTTAATTTGTATTGTTACATTTACCCCCTTAGTTTCTGATTTAATAAACTTGTACCACCCATTGATGATCAAGGTTAGTCCTTTACGACACATCTGACTTTATCATAACCAATTTTTCGTAGCTGTAAGGTACTTCTGTTATTTTTTTTGGGCTGTAAAGGACTCTCATTTTCGTCAATAATTAGGTTTGGTTTATTTTGTTAATTTATATGGGGTTTCTTTTGACATCATGAATAAAGTACTTTGTTTGAAAAAGATATTAGACAAAAACATATTTTTTTGGCTCTACTGAAAACTCGTGTTTTGTCCTTTACGACAATTGAAATTTCCGGTATCGACATTTAATTGAATAATTTATTAATATTTTTATGTGTAGCTGGTTACTTCGAGGAAGTTATTTGATAAAGAATGTTGCTTATTTTAATTAGCAAATAAAATATTACGACAAATCTCTATCAAAGGATCCTTTCTGAATACTGCTGAAATATTTAGTCCCTTGTAAGTAAATTACATTCCTGATTTATAACTCTTCTAACCTTAATTAAATATTTACAAAAGCCGTACAAAAACAATTTAATTAAAATGGTCGCCGAATAATCAAATTATTATGTTTTTGAGATTGGGATCTCAGAATCTCAGGACAAACATTTCATAGATTATGAAATCTGCACTTGTATGTGTAATTGCTGATGAATTGTGTTAAAAAAATAGTGGGCACTTTATTTATTTTGTTCACTACCCATACTTGAACGATAATTTAGCTTATACTTTTATACAATTTTTTTTTTATACACTATAGGCTCGCGCTTGACAACTATCTCACCTGATGGTAAGCGATGATGTGTCGATGGTCGACGGTGAATCACGCTTATCTAGAAAAAACCTATTCACTCTTGACTTAAAGACCCCCAGATTGTAGCTGTCGGGAAACACAGACTCCGGCAGGGAATTCCACTCCTTAGCTGTACGCACAATAAAACTGTTACCAAAACGTTTTGTGCGAATGGGTGGGATGTCCACCACCGATGTACCGATGGCGCATAGTCGTACGTCTGGTAGTCCGATGATGAAACGGGCTAGGTGGAATTAGATCATGCAATTCCATCGCACACTCGCCGAAGTGTAACCGATAAAAAACCGACATTCTGGCAACTCGGCGACGATGTTCAAGGCTCTAGAGCTTTGTTTTGACTAGTGCTTAATCGCCAATGAGCCTCTTGGCCCGCTTTTCGATCGAATCCAGTGCATCAAGCTGGTATTTGGCAGATCCTTCCCAGAGATGAGAACAGTACTCCATGCATGATCGAACTTGCGCTTGATGCAAGTTGAGCAGCTGTTCCAGCGTAAAGTACTTTCTCACCTTTGCAAGGATCCCCAACTTTTTGGTAGCCAGCTGAGCCTTTGCCTCAATGTATGGGCCAAAATTGAGAGTCGATGTCAAAGTAACGCCAAGAAGCTCAAGATGGTCCGTTATTGGCACGGTCACATCCCGGCAAGTTGGAGTCGGGTGAAATTGGCTCTTTTTTGCAGAAAAAAGACACGCCTGGGTTTTAGTAGCATTAAACCTGACCAGATTGGCATCGCCCCATTCGGAGACTGCCTGCAAGGACAGGTTCAAATGCTCCACCATGGCCTCACGGAGAGACTGGATCTGCGGCCCGGTAGTCCGTGCGTTGGACAAGTATCTCTCAGCAACAGTGCTGTCGTCTGCATACCCAAAGGTAGGTAGGTAGGTTTCAGCAGATCGTTAATGTGCAGCAAGAACAATGTTGCCGCACATTAACGACCCCTGAGGGACCACCGGCATTGATATCCAATTGGTCCGATGAGCAGCCATCGATAACTACTCGAATGGACCGATCTCTCAGGAAGTCTGCTGTCCAATCACACAGACCACCGGGCAGACGGAATGACGGAAGCTTACCAATAAGGCTTTCGTGCCAGACCCTATCAAAAGCCTTCGAGATGTCGAGGGAGACGGCAAGCGCTTCCCCGTGCCTCTAGATGGCCTCACTCCATATGTGAATGGCATACGCTAGAAGATCCCCAGTAGACCGATTTCGGCGGCGGCCGTATTGGCGGTCACTAAGAATATCGTTAGTTTCTAGGTATGCCAGGAGATATTATAATGAAAAAAGATTTTTTGTTTGCACCGGCTCCCATAGGCTCCGAAAGTACAGTACCGATTTTTTTAAATTATTTCACCTATGGATAGCTACATCATTCCGGAGTAATATAGGTATTTATTTACAAAAAAAAATAGAGATCTTTATCAAAATTGCAATAATGTAACACAAAGTAGGAAAAAAAGGAGTAAATTCTGCCTAAATAATATTTTTTTTTGACGTGCGCTGAGAAAACTATTGATGATACATAATTTTTTTTGTAGCTCATGATTAAAGTACTCATTATTACCCACAAAGAGAATATATCTAACTATCATAGTTATGTCATAATAGCAGCTTTTGCGTTCAAAAAATTAATTGGATCGCCCGCTGCCGCCGCGCCGGTAGAAACAAGAGTTGGTTACCTTCGTATTGTAGTATTAACTCTTATTCAAATAAATGGTTTAACAAATTAGTAGGTAGGTAGGGTAGGGTATGTAGGGTATGTAGGGTAGAGTAGTTAGGTAGCTAGGGTAGAGTAGGTAGGAATGATTGTAAGACAGGGTAGGGTAGATACGTAGGTAGCCAGTTGACGGGAGCGAAGCCGCGGGGTCAGCTAGTATAAGATAAATTAATCTTCTTTCTGTTCAATCCATTACATGGTTAGTAAGGTGGTGACAATAGAATTTAATCAACTAGAACTTATTTTCATAGAAAATAAATAAATAAAGGTCTATGTGAATATCTGTCGTACTATGGTACTCAAATTTTTTTATATAAAAATAATTAAAGTGTGTGTTACCAATGTAACCGTTTTCATTTTATTTTTTGATCTAATTTTGGCACCAAAGGAGAATATTTGGTATTTTGGATTATTGAAGAAAGCTTTTGCAAAACGAACACTTAGTGCTTTTACCCTACGAGTTTCTAGACAGGACAGATTTTACGATTTCAGTGTGGGTGGGCATTATCTGGAATAATGTCTTTAAAATGGCACTTTATCTTTGTTTTATTATCTCATGAGGGTAATAATTGAGGAACATTTCAGGTCGTTGTATTTAGAGTGGTCGAATATTAGGTATTCCTTTATTAATTAAACGGAACGTGTATTATTGCTAGTGCTATTTTCGATGCGTTATTGTTATGCATTTTAGACATTATAAAAAATATAAAGAACGGAGAGTGTATCACTTGAAGATTTTATTTATACCCTGGAGTATTCTAAATAACAGGCCTCAGAAACAGAGAACCAGGCTCTGTGTAAGTGAGTTTTGTGTTGTGATTTTAATGAGGTGCCAGAATTATATGATTAAACCGGCTAAAATCGTCCATTATGTTAACAACTTATTTCCATATAATTATGTACTTATCCGCGTTTTTTGCCCAAAACAACAGATTTTTGAGGGGCATAAAAAGTATCCTATGTCTCCCGAGCTTCCAGAAATACATATTATATGGAACTGTGTTTTTAACTTATTAGACGATTTTAACCGGCTTGTCATTATTTTAATCATTTTATTCTGGCACCCAATTGAAATCACAACATAAAACTCAATGAGGGATCAAAGAAACAGACTACATAAGACGCTTATCATCAAATTCAAGCTTCGAATTTACAAGACAATCGGATTACGCAGTTGTTGGCAGTAGATAAGCTGGCTACTGTCAATGTATATTATAATCCAATGTGCTACAATAAGGAGACTAAAAAATGTTTTTTTTTTTCATGAAATTACAATTGTTTGACTCCTACGTCGGACATTATTTTTCGGCTTACTTAACTAACTTAAGTCTACGTGATTTCATCCCTCACTAAATACTATTATATATATATATAACGACGCGTGACATTATTAAATAATGAAAATCAGTTAATTTGAAGAATTGTAATTTATGTTGTTATTTTTTAAACTTTGGACATTATTCTGTTATTTTAAAGATTAATTTTAATTAAGAGCATGTAACACCGAATGGAGTTGCATCTGTCATGACGGACGAACGTCATGTCAATTTATCGAAACAAATGGTTGTCAGCCGTTGCACGTTTAGAACACTCGCAAACCCATTGGCTCCAAATAGATAATTATTACTGTAATCCCTAATTGTTTAAGTAATTATAGTGTCTGTATAATTAAAATAGTGAGCAGTCAACGCTACAGTGTATATTCATTTGAAAGTTTTCCTGAAGTTTAACGCCCACTATGAATTCCCGTGCTGATGAGGTCTCGAATCAGCAGCCAGATGCAACAGCCCGGTCTCCCGACGTCCCGTTATCAGAAGTGGGATTACCAAGGAATTCCCAGGAACGTGAAACAGGTCGGAGTATTGTTTCTATCCTAAATAGTGACCGTTGGAAAACTTTGTTTGAAATGCAACAACGTAGCATGATGGAATTAATTCGTGCTATAAAGAACATTAATATGGTTGATACAAAGCTAGCATTCCCCGAATTCAATCCTGATTCTCGAAACACCGATGGCAGGTCATGGTGTAATACTGTAGACTTATGCATGCAAGAAAAACAATTATCCAGTGGTACTCGGATAATCGCCATGAGCAAAGCACTTAAGGGCGCAGCTGCTACTTGGTTGGCTTGAAATAGTTTTGCTGGTATAACCTGGCCTCAGTTAAAATATTTATTTCTTATTTATTTATTTAAACTTCATGTACAATAGTGGTACATAGGCGGACTTAATGCCACAAGGCATTCTCTACCAGTCAACCATTGGGTTAATAACGACAACGTTGTGAGCGGGTACAAAATAATATTAAAAAAGACAACTTGTATACGAAAAAGTATCTACTTACATATATATATATATATTAATATAATACACATATACAAATAAAATAGACTAATAAATAACAATAATAAAAAAAAACGAGAAACCTGTTAATAATTATTATGTCTCTAGATGAGAGCTATTTAGTTTGATTCAAATAGTAATCACGAACCTTTCTTTTAAAAGTGAATTTGCTTTCAGCCTTTTTAATGCCAAAGGGTAGTGCGTTCCAGAGCTTTATTGTTGAGACAGCGAATGAATTAGACATAAAACCAGTGCGGTGTGAAGGAATTTGGAGAAGTAGATTTTTGAAAGCTCGAAGGTTACGACTGTGAGAACTGCCCAACACTTAGAAATAAGTTTTTAGATAATCGGGAGCACAAGGATCGTTCATAGTAGTGAAGAGCAAGCAGAGAGATCTAAGGGACCTCCTGAGGCGGATAGGCATCCATTTAAACTGAGAACGGTAGGAAGAAATGTGATCGTATTTACGAAGGCCAAAAACAAAGCGAATACAATTGTTGACAAGTCGATCCAATTTATTTAGAAGTTCTTGGGATAGATCAGGATAACAAACATCAGCATAGTCGATAATGGGAAGCACAAGTGCCTGGACCAAAGTGATTTTGGTGCTGTATGGGAGGAAATGCTTGAATCTATAGAGAGACCGCAGCGAGAACGCGACTTTCTGGCTCACCTGAGCCACGTGCTTATTCCAACTAAAACTGTCGTCAATGTACAGACCTAAATCTTTTACATGAGGTGAAAGAGAAATGACGGAGTTCTCGTACATCAGTGGCATGAGTTGGCCAGTGTTCACACTTCTCAAGTAGTACGAACTACCAATGAGTATTTCCTGACATTTCCCGACGTTAACAGAAACCCCAAATTTGCCAGACCACTCACTGATAGCTCGAAGATCAGCATTGAGTAATGAAATGCAATTGTCAAGGTTGGCAATGTCTGATTGAGCGTAAAGTTGCAAGTCATCAGCGTACAGATGGTAAGAACATTTGAGGATGACAGTAATGGAGTTAATAAATAAAGAGAATAAAATAGGAGAGAGTATACCGCCTTGTGGAACACCAGTTACCAAGTCGCACCAGTCAGAGCAATCCTGATCAGCACGCACAGCCTGCTGGCGACCACGAAGATATGATGAAAACCACTCACGTGACAACGAAGAGATCCCAATTTGAGACAGTATGGCCAGGAGAATGTCGTGATCAACGGTGTTAAAAGCATTGGAAAAATCTATTAAAACCAACACCGTTAACTTTGAACTCTCCAAACCGTCCCTAATGTCTTCAGGAACTTTAAGCAGAGCTGTGGCTGTGCTGTGGCCAGGCCGAAAACCGGATTGGCAATTGGACAACAAGTTATTCTTGAAGATGTAGGAGGATATTTGTTTAAGAGCAACTGCTTCTAGGATCTTATAAAGGAAAGGGAGAATGGAGATAGGTCTGAAGTGAATTGCCAAACTGGGGTTGGGAATTTTAGGAAGAGGGATAATGTAAGCCTTACGCCACATTGCAGGAAACTCACCAGTCTGCAGCGATGAGTTGATGATGTGAGTAATAATTGGAATTAAGTTCTCAATCATAAAAGATAACATAGTTCGACTAACCCCATCACAGCCCACAGCCCTAGACTTAATTGAGGTAAAATATTTGAGGACCTCAAGGTTAGTCACGGTGGAGAAAGAAAAAGAGTCAGGAGAAAGGATTGGCTTGGAAGTAATATCAGCGATAGTTTTATTTTTAACGTCAGCCGCAAGCGTAGCGGATGTTGAAAAATGATTATTAAGAACATTCAAAGGCAGATTAGGAGAAACAATACTAGAAGGGGACTTTGCTATGCCAAGCGATTTCAAGAACTTCCAAATATCAGCCGGTGACGAATTGAGAACATTTTCACAAATGTATCGGCGTTTAGATGCTCTTACCATCTGGTTGCAGCGGTTTCTAGCCAACTTATACAGGATCCAGTTCTCCTTACTGCGGTCTCGCCTATATTTTCTAAAAGCCCGGTCTCGTAGTCTCATTGCCATCCGAACTCCAGGGGTTATCCATGAAGCTGGGGGGCGCTTGACACGAACAGCCCTCAGTGGCGCATGCGTGTCCATGAGCTGGAGTACGTACCTGTTAAAGATATCCACTTTCTGATCCACTGAAGATGACTGGGCAATATCAACCCAATCCAGGGCTTGTGCATCGCTATTGAGCTTTTCTTTATTTAATTTTACGAAATTTCGGATTAAAACAATAGCAGGCCGCTGCTGAGGGGGTTTCATTTTGTAGGACATGTAAATGAGATCGTGTCTGGATAAACCAGGCGCAGTGATCTGACCGTGGTTTGCAACGAGATCCACAGAAGATGCAATCATGAGATCAAGCCAGGAATCGCTTGAGTCAAAGTTATGATGAGTCGGATTAAGTTTAAGGAGAGATAGACTCGACGACTCCAGGATCGCTCTCAGTCTGCGTGATCGAGGGTTATCCTTAAGAAGGTCAGTGTTAAAATCACCCATGACTATGAGATGTTTGTACTCTGAGGAAACAGATTCAAAGAGAGATTCAAGAATGGAGAAGTAATCTATAGCAGGAGGGCAGTAAACAACTCCTAGAACGGCCTTAACCCCTTTAACTACAATTTCAAGAAATAAGTACTCAGGGCTGCCATTATAAATCGGGGATGAAGAAAATAAGACTTTGTAAGGGATATCACTACGCAAGTAAATGGCAACACCCCCGGCTCTTTTCCCTGTACGATCGTTGCGAATTAAAATATAGCCAGGTAAACAGTAAAAAGTAGAGGGAAGTTCAGGTTTTAGCCAACTTTCGGACACTAAAACAGCATGCAAAGTAACGTCAGAAAATAAATTCAATACAGCAACAGAAAATAATTTCTTGCTCGGTTTGACTACGTCGAGACTCCAGCTATGATTGTGTGATGTGTAGGTGTAGACTCTTTAATGAAAGTCCAAAAGACGGAGATGATGAGATGCCAGCTTATAGTACTCGATTCCTGAGTACATTAATGAACCAATGGCATTCTTTATCGACTGAACAAATTGCGATTGCTATAACTCTGGCTCATGCAGTGAAAATCGAACCACGGTTGCAAAGATTAGTATACACTAAAAAAAATGATACTAGAATGAAATTGCAACAAGAAAAATCGAAGAAGAGGCCCTCCGATGATAGAAAAGTCTAATATTTGCAGTGACGCTAAGAAACCGCGATGTGAACCGAAGAAATGTTACAATTGTGGCAGACTAGGCCCCATGGCAAACGAATGCCGCTCCAAAGACTCGCGTAATACCAGCACTAATCTCAAACCTCAGTTTTCATCAACCAATAAACAGCAAGATAGCAGTGTACCTAAAAAAACTTCGTTGCCTACGTGCTACTACTGCAAGGAACCAGGTCACATCGCCACTAGCTGCCCGAAAAAGAACACCAAGATTGGCAGCGGCAATGTAGAGCACCGGGTGCATGTCTGCACTATGAAGCCAGCCACTGATCACAAAGCAGTTGAATCCGGTGAGAAGTTTTTATTTTGTTTTGATTCCAGCGCTCTCTAGTCAAAAAAGTTTAAGAAATAGACTCTTAGGCAAGCGTCATCATACCTAGGTGACATTAATAGGTATAGGCCAATCAAACGTTACGTATAATGTTCCAATATTGACAACTGGTCCAACATATACAGGGATACTCAATGCAGTTATTATTACATGTTGTGCCAGACTATTGTATCTCTGATTCGATTATGATTGGAAGGGACTTGCTATTAATGGGGTTTTCGGTTGAAGTTTGTGAAAGCCAAATTGTTTTGAGGAAAATAAAAAAAGTTTTCTAATTTTCGTCAAAATGAGTAATTTTTACAATTTCAATACTGATATTCCTGCAGAGTATAAACGTCAATTACTTTCATTGCTGGAAGGTAGCTCGAATTATTTTGTGGAAGGCACGCCGACGGGTAGAGTAACTACAGGGCAGTTAGAGATTCGATTAGCTGATCCCAACCGCACAGTACAACGGCGGCCCTATCGTTTAAGCCCCTAAGAGAGAGAGGCAGTGCGTACTAAAATCAAAGAACTTCTACAAGCTTCTATTATTCGGGAGAGTTGTTCTCCTTTTGCGTCACCAATAATACTGGTTAAAAAGAAAGACGGAACTGATCGACTTTGCGTCGACTACCGTGAATTGAATCGCAATACAGTACCCGAACGTTACCCACTGCCGCTAACTTCTGACCAGATAGGACGTTTGGTAACAAACTACTTTACATCGCTTGATATGGCTAGTGGCTATCATCAAATACCGGTTCCAGAAGAATCCATAGAGAATATTTGACCATGCTCCTTCGGCGTACCAACGTGGGTGAAGGAATTATAAGATCGCTTACGTCAGGTTTTGAAAGCATTGACAAATGCCGGTTTTTCACTGAACCTTTATAAGTGTGCTTTTCTGAAAACTGACATTGAATTCTTAGGATACCACGTGGCTGCAGGTAAAATAAGACCAAATTCACGTAAAAGAGCTCTAACAGAGCTTCCACCGCTTGAGACGGTAACACAGTTACGGCAATTTATAGGACTGGTTTCTTACTTTATAAACTGTTTATTCAAGGTTTCTCACAGAAAACTGCCCCTCTTTACCAACTCACATCCAGTACAGGAAAAGTTAGTTGGACTCCAGCACTTGAAATTATTAGACAGGAAATCATTAATTTACTAACAAACACACCAGTTTTGACAACTTTTGATCCTACCAAGCAAATAGAGTTGCACACTGACGATAAGTCTAAGTCACTGACGACGACTGTAAGAATAATACCACCAGGTATTATCATTCTTATGAGTAAGAGCCGCTCGCAGTAGTTAATACTGTAAAACATTTTCGTCATTATTTATATGGGCGAAAATTTACAGTAGTGACTGATTGCAATGCAGTCAAAGTCAAAAGGATCCTAGAGAAATCGAGGAAACTCATCAAATATTATAGACATACATATAGCAATTTTGGTATTTTCAAGAACAATGCAATCATTTGCACTCAGAAAGTATCATTTGGTGAAAAGAAACTGATGAAGAAGACCACAGATGGCCACTGGAACTCCTTAATGCTAAGTATGTCACGAGTAGGTTAGGTTAAGACGGGCTGGTGTCCGCAACTCCACGTCTAAGCGCGTATTTTGCGTACGGAAAGATAAGATATCACGAGTATAAGATATCTCGAATAGTTAACCGACAATGATGAAGCAAAGCTACCTATAAATAAATGGTACTTATGAAAATAGTACCATCGAACTGATCTGATGATGAAGCCGGAAGGTAGAGACTGGAACTCCGAAATAAAACAATGTAACCTAGATGTGTTTGAGCTTATTGGAATCGTCTTGAGATGTACTTTGTCTATAAATGATGTTCATGTTTATTGGAGCTGCCTACCAAAACTAAAAAAATAAAATAAAAAACCTTTTAACAAAAAATCAAACCAACTTCCAAACAAAACACTGCAAAACGAAAAATAACTTTGTTTTCCGAAGTCGATGTCGAATATCGGCAAACAATGGGCACAGAAGACACCGACTACGGAAAAAAAGTTATTTTTCGTTTTGCAGTGTTTTGTTTTGAAAGTCAGTTTGATTTTTTGTTAAAGAGTTTTATTTTTCACAAACAAAAAATGGTTATTTTGGGACCAATTAGGATAAATTATAGCTAAAGTTTATGAATAAACTGATGTCTACTGTAGCTATTTATTATTTGAATGCACATATGAATAAATGAGCGTATTTTATCTGTATCAGAAAATAGATAAAATGGCATAATTTAGGATAAAAAGGGATGATTATATTTAGATTACATAATTAATCGGGTACGTGATGTTATTAATTCAGGTCTTAATTCTCATACATTTCCTTTTTTATACAAAATACTTACTGGACATCGGTAGAAGCGGAAAATGCTAAGGAAAACCCAAACCTTCCGTAACGCGGTCTACCAAGAAAAATTCAAGCAAAATTTTAGAAAATATATTTTTTACGTTATAAATTTCCTTCCAAGGAAAATATAAAGATTTGAATTTTTAAGTAAATGTCAGGATTGTTTTACCTTTACATAGAATCTTTCCTATATTAACTTTGTAGTTGAGTTTTGTAGTCTATTTTATTTTCTAGGCGAAGAGCTAGGTCTCGCATCGTACGTTGGGGACTCTCCTGATTTTATAAAACATCTACCTCTCCAAGGTTACAAACCTTGTCTCGGTGACATTTCAGTATAATAACCTAGCTTTTGAAATACACACACATTACTTTGCGACGTGGAAAACGTTGTTTATTTATTTCTGATGTTTCGAAAAGAAATGCTTTGTTCATTGATCAAGATATTTCTTGGTCTGTCAAGTTTTTCTTGATCTGCACTTTGCTGTCTTTTACCAATAAACTCTCTTGGGGATCTCCATGTCTTAACACATTGTTTTTTTTATGAAAACCCGGTTTGGTTTTTTCTTACCTTCTTAATGGGCCTTTTTTGTACTCTACTCTGCACCATTCATAAACAAAAAATGCATCCACTTCTACCATATTTTGCACGGAATTGGATATTTCCAGTTTATACCGCCGTCTCATAGAAGGCCTGCAATGACTCCGTCTCACCGCTTCAAGCTACTAGTTTTGTGCTATAAGGGCCTACAGTTCGTCCATGCAGACATGGCTTCATTACGTACGTCTAAAAAAATAACAGTAAATCTTATTTTTACGTAATAAGGCCTCAATCAATACTCATTGTATTTCTAACGAAATGATTTGCATATATTGCAGGGAAATGAGGATTCACTAGGAAAACCACGAACTCACGTTAGATATCGAATATTTACTTAGGATCACCAACGAGTTACATAACGATTAAAACTTAAATAATATTCTTGTTTATTACGTCATCTTACGAAAAATGTTTTTGATATGACAAAATGCTAATTTAATGATAGTGGTAGATCGTTTTACTAAACTAAATTTAGTAAAATGGCAAAAACACGGACACTAGAGAGTAAGATTCAGATTCAAGAGCGAACTTTGCCGTGGTGACAAAATGTGCCTCTTAAACCGATGAGTGAGAAGGTATCCTAATACTTTTTGCGTTTTCAAATTGAAAATATAGTATGTTTTACACTTGGCTGTAGTTTCGTGAAAGCTCCTTTTTGTAAATTATATTTTTTTATAATAAAACCAAAAGTATATAAGCTGTTAGAAGGATATACCGTAAAACGCAGAACAAATCGGTTGCCATTAGCTCTGTTTTGAAATATCGTTGACATTGCAACTTTGGCAGCATTTATCATTTACGACATATGTATGGAGATAACTTAACGTAATCTTCAATTTTTCTCAAGAGGCAGACGAAGAAAGTTTTTGAAAACCTTGTGTCTACAGCTTTACTATAAAAATATAGAAAGATCATAAAATTCCAAAGTTGCGTCAAAATTACATTAAGATCTGCAATGCAAGACATACTTGGACAAGAAATAAGATTTTCGTTTTATTCTGGATCTGGAAAGTCTACAAGCTGAACTAGAGAGATTCTTCAGGCCACCCGTGGGGCAAGTCATCAAAATTACATTTAGATCTGCAATGCAAGACAAACTTGGCTAAGAACTAAAATTTTCGTTTTCTTTTGGATCTGGAAAGTCTACAAGCCGAACTAGAGAGATTATTCAGGCCGCCCGTAAGGCAAGTTGGGATCTCTCAGCATATATCATAGCCGTCTATGAGGTGTAAAACATACTTAATTTATTCAATTTGAAAAGGCAAAAGGTGTATCTATTGTCATATCAATAATCATTTTCAGTAAGAGACGTAATAAACAAGAATATTCGACATTTACCGTGATTTCATGACACATACAAATTGGATTAAAAGTTGAGTGCTATAATTTACTAAATATTTGAATACACAGATTCTTTAGGTTACAAAACTGTATGCTTAACAGCCTTTTCTGATAGTAAAGGCTGTAAAGACGAATGAATAAATTCTAATCAATTCATAATAATATTAATGGCTACATTTCAACGGTGTAAATAAAAGTCACACACGTGCTAGTTAACACCTAGTTTTTAGATCATTATTTCGTACCCTTTCATGTTAATTTTAAACAAGGTTAAAACAAGGTTTAATAGGTTTTTGGAAATAATTTTTAACTACTTTTGCTTTTTTTACTTCCAAACCTCGCTACATCAATCGGTGTCTGTGCTTTTCACTTATAGCGGATTCCTCGGCTTTTACCAGGTAAATTTTTACTCCTGTGAAAATATTTTCTTCAAAATTGGCCTAATTTGAGTAAAAAGCTTCAAATAAAAATCCGGGTCATAATATCCATGAACGGCCCGTTGCGTAAAAAATGCGGTAATGAAAATTTATGGTACATTGAATCCTTATTCAAACAGTAAACATTGCGCGAAGCATTGTTTGCCACAGGATAAAAACCAATTTGGTATCGATTAAACTGTTAGAAAAATTCGTAATTTAACTGACATAGAGACAGCCCGTTTAGTATACTTTAGCTATTTTCATAGTGTAATGTCATACGGTATTCTGTTGTGGGGAAATGCCGCCGACATCCAGACTATCTTTGTTTAGCAGAAAAGAGCTGTTCGATCAATTTATAAATTAAGCCCGAGACACTCTCTCAGAGAGAAATTTTAGGAGATTAATGTAACGACTACCTTCTCAGTATATTTATGAAAATCTTTTATATGCCCATAAAAATATAAAATTGTTTAAAAAATATATTGATATCCATAACATAAATACTAGGAACAAACACAAATTTGTAGTACCTACAACAAGGCTCAAGAAAATAGGTGGCTCGTTTAGATGTCAATGTGTACGTTTTTATAATAAGCTTCCAAGCCACGTACAAGATCTAAGTCTTAATAAATTCAAATCTTTCATTAAACGTAAGTTGTGCCAGAAAGCGTTTTATACAACAAAAGATTACATTGAGGACAAAAAGGCTTGGGATTGAGCTGCTCCAATTAATTTTGTTTTTTTATTATTTTATTTTTTTATTTTATTATATTTTGTACTATGCATTTTGTTATTATATTTTTTGGTTTTCTTGGTATTGTTCGTCAAATCGTTGAGCTCCTTAAATTCTGAGTTGAGCTGCTCGGTTATTGACAAATGCGTGCACTGACTGGACAGGTCCACTCAATCTGGCTGGTTCTTTTCTCAAAAGACCATTTCAGACATCAGTCTACATCATGGTCTTCAGATGATCTAATCAAGATTTTGTCTGGACTTTAAAAGAGACTGTGACCTCTGAGTTTGTTTCGGCCTTTCTTCTCAGAGTAGTCAGATAGGAAACGCCGACCTCATCTAGTTTTAAAAATATGTTCGACATGTAAAAGTGTTTGTACAAACTAACTTACAGAAATAAAATCATTTATCATTATCATTTATCAATAATCGTTGATGTCGGCTTTGCTTTAATGACTATTTTGACAAGCGAGATTTTCAGTGATTTTTTAGAATGTGTGTTTTTTTATGAAAAACTAACATAGTTTAAAATAACTAGATATGTTAAGGCCTAAAGATGCTTTTTTATCCAGGTAGTCATGAGTATCAACATAAAATAAATTAAAACGGTGTGTGTGTGTATTAAAAGTTCATAGTACCAACAACCGACAGCCGAACAACATACGATTACTATAAAACACATTTTGTACTCTAACACAGTCATCTGATGCAGGAATGCAAGAACAAAGGCAAGTGGTGGGTACTTATTAGATTTTACAAGTACATTATTAACTTGACAATTTCAACATCCCCAAAGTGTCGCCACATCGAGTAGTTCTGTGCTTCTCATATTCAGCGGATTCCCGCAACCTTAACCAGGCCATCGGGTCACTTAGTGGTTGGCATCGTCTTCCGGTATGGACTTACAATAAATTGTCAAAATTTATTGCAAAATAGTCCATTTATTTCTATATAAAAATATGCTGTCATAATTTTATGTTCGGTCGTAAAACACTCAAAAGTTACGACTTGTCATAAAACAAAGGGTTTCGTGAAAACAAACATGGTAAGTTATTAAACCTGTTAACGACGCCGTCCATTTTTATGAAAGTGATGCTTGATTTTATCTACTATTAGTTTGCTGTATTTATAAAACTATCGTTTGCATGTTAAATATTCCTTTATAAGGATAAATAGCTGATAGATAGAATACTCGAACTATTTTATTACAATAGTTCCACTCAGCCAAATGATACTTTCTGAGTGTAAATACTTGTCATGTTGATGAAAATTCTAAAATTGCTTTTTTTTATTTATATACGCCTGCCTAAAATAATTTTGTAGTTCCTTCAATTTCCTTTGCATTCCATCATCAGATTCTGACTTGGTGACAATGGGACCACCTTGAGAGTACCTATACAGTTTCAAACACAAAACGAATGTTCAAAATCGGTCCACAATTGACGGAGAAACCGTACATACATTTGAACATACTTAAAACCTTTTCTTTTTTGGGTAGTCGAATAAAAATAGTAGGTCGTTAATGTTACTGTCACAGAACAAAGGACAGCAGCTCGGTTTATAATAGTATCAGACGAATAACACAAGCTTCATACTATTGTAGTCGAATCTGAATTTAGTAATCGTATCAGTATCTACTACCAGGCATTCGTCTTTTTTGTTTTAAGTAAGTTTATTTATAAAGCTGAAAGTGAAGTGAATTCATAAAAAAACTACTAAACTCATCTGAATTCTGCAACAATATTAGGTTAGTAATAGTGGGTTGTCGTGATTAAACGACAGATCGTAATTAGAAACACGAATAAGCCATTAGTAATAGTAGATTAACAATTTCACGTCACAAATTAATTCGCTAGAATCAGTGGGTAGTAGTAGTAATTAGAGTATATAATTATATGAAAGTTTTCCCAAAGGAACTGACTACTGCAATTTTCCTTTGTTTCAAGTTGGGGATATTTTCATAGTAAAACCCGACCCCACCTAATTTCATAGGTTGGTCTTACTCTTTACTGAAGTCACTCTAATTATCTTGATTCGTAAAACAAAAAAAATATCAAAATCAAAAAATGTTCTTATCTTGAATGTGGTATAAGTTTAGACAGCATTCCAGGTTTGAAAGCTGAGGGCGTGTGAGACGGTATCATATTTATAATTTAGATACACCATTTATTATTATTTATTTCATTTTTAGGGTTCTGTAGTCAACAAGGAACAACCCCTATAATTTCGCCATGTCCATATGTCCGTCCGCCCGTCCATCTGCAGCTTAGCACAGAGGCTCTTAGTACTAGGAAACAATAATTTGGCATACATACATATTAATCATGCCGACAAAGTGGTAAAATAAAATGATGAGAATGAAATGTTTTTATGCTACCTCCTGTACACGTAGTAGGGATGTTTTTTTTACGTATATCTCATGGTGTGGGGTATCGTTGGATAGGGCATTCAAAAATATTACGGGTCTGTAAAAACCATTTGTTCATTTAAGAATCCGTTTGCGTTTTGTTTTCCCTGCCAGCTAAATGGTCGCTTTTGGATATATGAAAAAATTGACGGCAGTAGTATATATAACGAAATTAACAGGAAAATTATGACAGCTAAGTAGGCTTTACAAGTTTACGAATAACAGTCGATCAACTTATAAAATGTACTTGGAAAAGTAAAAAAAATGTATATTGATGTATGGGGACAACAGTTTTCAAACGGTAAAATTAATTTTGTCCCTTCATTAGAGCAATGTTCGGTGCTGTCATTTTTTATGAACGTTAGTAATGTAAATTATTTATTTTGGTAAATGTAGCTGTTTATACGGAACACTGAGCACGAGTCAGAAACGCACTTGGTCGATTTTGTATTGTTATAAGATACATTAAATTAAACGTCCTCAACTCGGAGAATCGTTACATGAGAAGTGGAATTAAGGAATCATACGACAAAAAATACTGTGAGTGTAGGCAGAATGGCTACAAATCCGTAATTTTTGCGCGTCAAAACGTCTCTCAACTGACACAAATTTTCTCGCCATTTTTTTTATTTCTGCTTAGCTAACCTTTTCGAGGATTTTAATGCCTTCACGACGATCCATAAATAACTTATGTGTAACCTTTTCCTTTGGATAACTATGGATAACTGTAAGGTCGCGCAGAGACAATTTTTCAACTCCTCTCGATCACGTAAACACACGACGGTCTGAATCCACTAACAAGTGATATGCACTGTAGGCTTAGTGCGAGTTCTTACTCACCTCAATCACGTTAACGTTAACGTCAATTTGTAATGAAACTGGATATGCACCGTCTTGTTGACGGTAAGGAGAAACCTCTTTGTTTGTATAAATTTTGACATACGAGATCGTTTACGTTATCACCATCGAGTACGTAAAACACTCGGAATAAGACACGAGAGGGGGGTGGGTACACCTAAGAGGAGAGTCCAGTGACGGATAGCCGCGACGGGTTTGCGGTGAGTGCTAACGCGTGCCCGTATTCCCGCAATAAGCGGCACAGGAGGACGCCGTGGAGTTTTAGTGGGTTCGAGTCCCACATAACTGCGCTATCTCCCCGTGGTAGTGCAGTATGCATGAGCATTTCTCCGAGCTAAAAAAGAAAAAGTGTACTTTCTAAATATACGTATATTTATATTCAATTATAAAGCCTCAACATTTCGAATTGATTATTTGGCATAAATAAGAAGTATTAAATTGTTAGGAGACAGAAAAATGGGTCAAAGCTAACTATAAGATATCTATACTAATACTAATATAATATAATATATAATATAATAATATATAATAATAATAATATTATAAAGAGGTAAAGTTTGTGGGTTTGTGAGTTTGTGAGTTTGTGACGTTGTAAGGGGTAATCTCTGGACCTACTAAACCGATTTTGAAAATTATTTCACCAGTAAAAAGCTACATTATTCCTGAGTGCCATAGGCCATAATAAATTTTCAAAAAAAATTGAGATCCTTATAAAAATTGCAATAATGTAACCCAAGGTAGGAAAATGTTGCCTATAAAATTCATTCTTTGGCGTGCGCTGAGAAGACCATTGATGATAGATAAAAAATAGTAGGTAAGTAGAGTAGGCAGGGTAGGTAGGGTAGACAGGCTAGGCTGGCTAGGCAAGGTAAGCAGGGTAAGCAGGGTAGGCAGGGTAGGCATGGTAGGCGGGGTTGGCCGGGTAGGCAGGATAGGCATGGTTGGCAGGGTAGGCAGAGTAGGCAGGGTAGGCAGAGTAGGCATAGTTGGCAGGGTAGGCAGAGTAGGCAGGATGGGCAGGCTAGGCAGGCTAGACAGGCTAGGCAGTTTAGGCAGAGTAGGCAGGCTAGGCAGGCTAGGCAGGCTAGGCAGGCTAGGCAGGCTAGGCAGGCTAGGCAGGCTAGGAAGGCTAGGCAGGCTAGGCAGGCTAGGCAGGCTAGGCAGGCTAGGCAGGCTAGGCAGGCTAGGCAGGCTAGGCAGGCTAGGCAGGCTAGGCAGGCTAGGCAGGCTAGGCAGGCTAGGCAGGCTAGGCAGGCTAGGCAGGCTAGGCAGGCTAGGCAGGCTAGGCAGGCTAGGCAGGCTAGGCAGGCTAGGCAGGCTAGGCAGGCTAGGCAGGCTAGGCAGGCTAGGCAGGCTAGGCAGGCTAGGCAGGCTAGGCTGGCTAGGCAGGCTAGGCAGGCTAGGCAGGCTAGGCAGGCTAGGCAGGCTAGGCAGGCTAGGCAGGCTAGGCAGGCTAGGCAGGCTAGGCAGGCTAGGCAGGCTAGGCAGGCTAGGCAGGCTAGGCAGGCTAGGCAGGCTAGGCAGGCTAGGCAGGCCAGGCAGGCTAGGCAGGCTAGGCAGGCTAGGCAGGCTAGGCAGGCCAGGCAGGCTAGGCAGGCTAGGCAGGCCAGGCAGGCTAGGCAGGCTAGGCAGGCCAGGCAGGCTAGGCAGGCTAGGCAGGCTAGGCAGGCTAGGCAGGCTAGGCAGGCTAGGCAGGCTAGGCAGGCTAGGCAGGCTAGGCAGGCTAGGCAGGCTAGGCAGGCTAGGCAGGCTAGGCAGGCTAGGCAGGCTAGGCAGGCTAGGCAGGCTAGGCAGGCTAGGCAGGCTAGGCAGGCTAGGCAGGCCAGGCAGGCTAGGCAGGCAAGGCAGGCTAGGCAGGCTAGGCAGGCCAGGCAGGCTAGGCAGGCTAGGCAGGCCAGGCAGGCTAGGCAGGCTAGGCAGGCTAGGCAGGCTAGGCAGGCTAGGCAGGCTAGGCAGGCTAGGCAGGCTAGGCAGGCTAGGCAGGCTAGGCAGGCTAGGCAGGCTAGGCAGGCTAGGCAGGCTAGGCAGGCTAGGCAGGCTAGGCAGGCTAGGCAGGCTAGGCAGGCTAGGCAGGCTAGGCAGGCTAGGCAGGCTAGGCAGGCTAGGCAGGCTAGGCAGGCTAGGCAGGCTAGGCAGGCTAGGCAGGCTAGGCAGGCTAGGCAGGCTAGGCAGGCTAGGCAGGCTAGGCAGGCCAGGCAGGCCAGGCAGGCTAGGCAGGCTAGGCAGGCTAGGCAGGCTAGTCAGGCATGGCAGGCTAGGCAGGCTAGGCAGGCTAGGCAGGCATGGCAGGCTAGGCAGGCTAGGCAGGCTAGGCAGGCTAGGCAGGCTAGGCAGGCTAGGCAGGCTAGGCAGGCTAGGCAGGCTAGGCAGGCTAGGCAGGCTAGGCAGGCTAGGCAGGCTAGGCAGGCTAGGCAGGCTAGGCAGGCTAGGCAGGCTAGGCAGGCTAGGCAGGCTATGCAGGCTAGGCAGGCTAGGCAGGCCAGGCAGGGTAGGCATGGCAGTCAGGGTTAGCAGGGTAGGCAGGGTTGGCAGGGAAGGCAGGATAGGCAGGGAAGGCAGGGTAGGTAGGATAGGCAGGGAAGGCAGGGTAGGCTGGGTAGGCAGGGTAAGCATGGTTGGCAGGGTAGGCAGGATAGGCAGGGTAGGTAGGTAGATAGCCAGTTGACGGGAGCGAAGCCCCGGGGGTCAGCTAGTCATATATATTTTCAAATCAATCTTTGGTATTTTGTTAGTCTACATTTAGAGTAGCATCGAGTACAAGCAACCTTTTTTCATAGCTTGTTACAGCAGAATATTTTTTGGAGCAAAGTTATTCCATGTTTTTGAATTCGATGTTCAGCCTTCTCTTCTGCGTAAAAAATTGAACACTGGTTACAAGCCAGTGGTTTCACTTATGTGAAACTCGAAAATTATACATAATGTTCTAACCTGAGGCCCTCAAGTGACTTACCTATATCATCGAAAGCGTGGCGATAGTGATTCATAAATTGCCAAAAATGTAGGTGAATCTCAAAAGCTATCGAAATGTCACGTTATCAACTCCTTATTCAGGCCTTCCGCTTGGGCACCCGATGCCGTGGCATATATGGAAAGCCTTAGAAAGACTCCGCACTCGGGTTGGCCGCAGCAAAGACATTTTCCACAGGTGACGGTTTTTTGGATGGTTCCGATCTTCGGTGTTTATAAGGCGTCTCTCCGCAGACCATGGAGCACCTTTTTTCTTGATCCACCCTGTTGTGTGCTCTCGTGAGGTCCATATGGCTGCGTCAGCAGATGGCGTTGCCGTGGCGGAATACTGGGCCAAGCAAGGGATTTAGTTAAAAAGTTTGCCATCAACACGCTAAGAAGAAGAATCCCTTACATTTTGGCATTTTGACAATCGCCATCGCTAACATCGAATAACAATTTTTCTAAAGCCTAGGGTAAAAAGTAAGCATTATGTTTTCATCAAAGTCATGGTCTACTGATGTACCAAATATGATCTAAATCCGTTCGAGAGCTACAAGAACTGACGAGTTCGAGGGACTTGATTGATTGTCATTCAAACAAACGGACTTTTACATATATATCAATAGTAGTATTATTATAGCATACCTAAAGTATCTAAAACTTTCAGCATTGAAATATGAGAGTGTAGTATCGGATTCTCAGTCTTATGATCATAAAAGTTCGGGCTTTTACGATCGTCCCAGCGCATCAGAAATTGTTATAGTTTATTGCAGTCAGAACACTTAAACTCCGGTGGGACTTAGCACTAAAGTTTAAATTGTACTAGTACTTACGAACCTACCTGCTGTAAAATATGAAAATGGAGAAGTTATGTTATGACGAGTGCGGCACTCCCACCCTTATGTAGCGTGTAGTAGGTATGTTAATAAATCGTGTGAACAGTATCTACTTGTTTAATCGTATTTTGAATAATATGTACACAAAACATTTTCAGCTTTGCATTAATTTTAATGTACTGTAATAAAAATATTAGCCGTATAAAAATATTTCAGCAGTCAAGGGGAACATCAAAAATGGGTTCAAGAAATGAAAAACATAATTTTTCGCCAATTTGGCGTTACATCATTTTATTTCATTGATTTTGCACATTTTGTTGAAATTATATCCTACTACAATACGTGTATATTGGCAATATTTTATATTATTAAACATTTATAAATAAGTATATTGATAGTATAAGGTGTAGCTTATATTAAAATATTCTGAATAATAATATGCAATACACTTATTTCATAAAATTATTATCTATTCAGAGCAATAATTTTTTTTTCAGTAAGTATGTAGGTATAGTGAAAGTATTTCAGATAATTATGAATTTCGGACAATTTTAAAAGACAATATTATCATTCTTGAAAAGGAGGTGGAGGTTAATTCGAACTCCATTTATAATATTGTTGCAAATAAACATTACTGTGTAACTCGGCGTGATATAAAACAAGAACTTTCCAATATAATACTTGGAATAAAGTGTAAATTGGAGTTACAAAAATATGATTAAATTCATTTTAGATATTTCGAAATTACTTTCATGATATTCAATTCAAATAGAATATTTTCACAATTTTATTATATTACATCTAGCCTAAGTTTATACACAAGTACGGTTCGTACGTTGAGAGATTAAAAACGAGTTTAAGAATAAATCAGTTGTCAGGAACGGTTGCTTGATATACGTTCCTATGGGATATAATACGTCCGAATTGAGATACACTCACAGCTAGGTGGGGTCGGTGGTCGTCGGGTGATCGCAGTTTGGCCGGGCTGTCATTAATTGGTAAGCGGGTGCCATTGTTTGACTTGTTCCATGGGTGCGGCGAGGGCTGAGTTCCAGTGTTGTAAGGCGCGACCCCTTGCGAACATGTATGATCCTAACACAAACTTGCCGAGCAGTCGGTCTGAAACAAATAAAATTCATTTACTTCTCTTACAAGTAACAAAATACAAAGTTTATATAGACATTCGTTTAAAGATAGGAGAGAGGTATAGGTTTATACTTCATTAATAAAACCTGTGCTACAGGCATTCTGGTCCTTATTTCGATACAAATAAAACCTTATTATTAGTGTAGCAATATAACATCTTACCACGAAGATAGTCTTATAATAATGAAAGAAGGACATAAAAAAAGAGTTAACTAACGAGACTTTAAGGAAGAACTAGGTTAAGCCTCGTTTAGTTTAATATCAGCACTTTGCTCAGAACAAAGCCAACGATGGCAGTCAAAGTCTGGTCATGACATGCTTTGTTTAAAGCAAATAAGACGAGTTACATTCACTTATCCTTATTAATTCCTTTTTTAGTTTATTTATGATGGGTTTGCTCTTGACTCTAGTCTATGTCAGAGGTGACAGAGACAAAGTCGACGATAGAGTGAGCTTACCCAGAAGAAGCCTGTTCACTCTAACCACCTTTCAATCAAAATCACCTTTCAATCTAAATCGGTGTATTCGTTTAAGAGTTGTGATGCCACAGACTGACACACAAATACACAAACAACAGGTATACATGTAAAACTCTTTTTTATAACACCGCATAAAAACGTCGAAATATTGATGGCACTCGATTTATTGCTGTCAGTAGAATAATGAAGACTAGCCCCATTGTATGACATAAATCTAAAGGATTCAGTAGACTTCTTTAAAATTCTAATGCCAACAAAGATTATTTTTAGCTGTAAATAGCTTGCCTAAGCAAACTCTTTGAAGGTCACCACTCCAATAAGGTTACGTCAGTGTGTATCCTAGCTAGGCCGGCCCTTGCGGTGTTACCTCCTACTATAAAATATTCGTAAATTCCAAGTTTTAACCTCCGTTGCACTCTCAATGTGAATTAATATTACACGTTTCACAGATCGTTTTCTTTTCTTATCTAAAATTATTTGGGTTAGTTGCGTCATTGTAATTCTTCTCTTAAAATCAAAATGATATAGGCATTGCAATTAAACCATTTAAATAGTATTTTTGAATTGTCACGCAAAAGATTAATATAGTTGCACATTCAACAAGCGTCAGTAGGTCTATACGGATACGAACGTGCAAGGAACTCCACGGACACTCTTTTCCATCAGTTTTAATTACAATTATTTAGTTACATCATTCTTATTGGAATATTACATATATCTGAGAATGATGTAAAAAGATGTACTCGTAAAAGCGTCTAGGTAAAACAAACAATTCAAAAATACAATAAGTAATTAAAAACAGGCTGAGGCAGCTAAGTTTTGACTAATCCCAATTAATGGCGCCCGTTCACGAACAAGACGTATGGATTGTCAACACTCAGCTCAACTATTATAAAGGGCACCAAATGATCTATTAGTCGTTATCTTAGTACCTTTTCTCGACTTATCGTATTTCACACATTCCATCCATCGTTTCTTTGGTCTGCCCCTACTCATAAGCCATTCATTTTCAAACTTTCCCTACGAGATGATTACAAAATAGAGGCAGGGTCACTGTCCCATTGCAGGGCAAAGGCCTCTTCTCATAATTCTTTTACAAAATATCACAATACTTATTCTCACCTTTCGCATATACGGAATGCGGCTGCAAGGCCTGTATCGTGACACTGGTTGTGTGTAGCTCGTCAGCCCTCAGCCTGAAGTGGAAGCACTCGGAGACGAAGGCACTGCCGTCGTCAGCCACGTCAACTGCAGCCGTGCGACGAGCACGAACACCGCGACAGGCACGCTCTTGCGTCACGCGTACCACCATCTCCTTCTTGCTGGATGAGGGATCTAACTGTGGAGAAATAAATAAATTATTTTTAGCTCTTTTAGAAATAAGAATATTTACAATTTCTTCTTCTCTAATCCCACAATTAATTTAAACTATAGTTTCCAACTGCAGAGCTTCCAACTAAAGCTTCCCTTTTTTGTGTCCACTCAAAAACTCGTTATAATAATAAATTTTAATAATAATATATTTTTATAAAAAACTTAGAAAAAACATGTTTTGGCACACATGCGCTAAGAAACAATCCTGAAAATATTTCTCAATGTTTGTTGGACATACAGACCGCATAAAAAGTTTTATGTTATGGTCCGATATTTGTAGTATTTCGTAGTAAAAATTCTACGAAAAATCGATGGCATGTGCTCAGCTGTCGAATTGTTTTTTCTGTTTTTAGAAATTTGTTTAGAAACAAAAATATATCGCTCACCCACTGATATGATTACAGTTTCCAGGAATTTAAGCGAGCTACTATCAAACAAAGGCTTTTTGCAAATTACTGACGCAATTTTTTTTTTCTGTTCAGCTTTTGTTCAACCTTTAGTAATAGAAAGCAACCTAAATGTTACTTAAAATTGCATTGGGATTGGAACACATATCATCATCATCTTTATTTCTGATCGGTCATATGCGTCTCGCATCCACCGGTTTCCGCATACCGCTCGTCTTTCCACTTAGAGGAACGCTTTCCAACGTTGCGTTCTCCGGTACGCGGACACTTCAGAACTTTTCGGTCCCATCGACCATCTGTTCTGCGTGCAATGTGCCCTGCCCACTGCCACTTAAGTATGGAAATTATTTGAGCTATGTCAGTACCCTGGTTCTCTTGAAGACATCCTCATTTCTGAATCGATCACGCAAGGTAACTCCGAGCAACAAGATTCACAAAGATAAACAACACATAAATACAAAAAAGGCAAAGAAAAAAACAAAAGACAAAGAGAAGAAGAGAAAAATTAATATTCAACTTTAGGATGTAGTTACCAATAAAATAGAATATTGTAAACACGTTACACGTCTGAAAACCGGACTTCAGTCCAATACAAATTCAATTTGGTATTTCCGTCCGGAGAGCAGTGCTATCTTATTCAACTACGGTCGAGTACCTATTGAAAATTGCATATTCTACGAGTAGTTCCAACTGCTTTGCATATACCTACCTAGTTTCTTAGGTAGGGAGTGAGTTTAGTAGATTTGTATGGGCTTACCTTTAGTGCGCGTGCTTCTATAACGGTGACTGTAAGTCTGTGTAGGTTTTCATTGTATAGTAAGGAGACCAGGATCTCACCCAGATCTGATGTTGGCTCTTGTAGATCCTGTAGAAAAAAGAAATTTGTGAAACTGCCGTACCCCAACAGAATGTATTTAATATCAACCGCTGAACGGTTGGGCAAACAAATTTTTACAACAGACTGTATTAAACATTCTTTTTTTGGCCAATAGTTAACTCTTTAGGTAAGTGGAAAAATCATTTTATGTTAACTGGACTTAAGAATCGATGTCTATTTAGAGGCCAAAAATATAGTTACACCACTCACAAAGTTCAAAACTGTCGACTCATTATTTATCGAGCGAAACCAAGATAAAAATAGCCAGCCTGGCATATTTAAATAAACATTTTGCTGACATCTCGCTCCAGTCATTCTTATTCTGTTTGCAATGTCCATCCCTTGTGAGTTAATATACAGAATTCTTTACAGCAGAATTTTAGTACACCTCCTTGATCATGCTGCGTACGCTTAATTTAAATAAAATATTTAACCTACTGAGATTACTTACATAAAGAAAATATGCAGTGACCCAGTTGGTGAAAAGTGCGGATGAAAGTGTTTTTTTAGGACATAAAATGGTGTATTCACACTGTATAAATACATGTCCTTGCTAGTCAATAAGAATTAGCATAAACGCCACAGTAGATATTTTTTATTCAGGATTATTCATTTATTTTCAAGGCAGCTATGAGAAAAAGAAGTGTGTCACTGAACACGCTATTAGCATATTTATATCAATTTACATATAATTATATGCATTCATTATATTAATCAATGATAAATGTATTCATAAATATAAAGTGTGTCCGCTTTATCTTTTATAACAAAACAACGCTGTTAACAAGGCACAATTCAGACAAAGAGGATTAAACGTGGATAAAAGACAAACTTACTATGCGTAATATTGTTGAGTGCAGAAAAAACAAAAGACAGACGTACTCGTACGTGCTAAATCTGTTGTCAACGTCCTATTCTCACGGTGTAAATTGGGCTTTGGAGACCATTAAAAAAAAGCACGAATATTCAGTAGCCCTTATAAATATTATAAACATTACTTATGACGATGTCAGATTAACAAACTTACAGAATGACTAGAGGTGAAAGTACTCTTGGATACTATGAGCAACTTTAAGCTTTATTTTACTCCATGTTTGTTGCTGTTGTGTTGTGCGTGTGTCGAATAAATATATTTATATTCTATTCTATTATATGTCTAAACTCTGAAATCAGCCCGAAGTCTGGGCTTATATCTGATTGATAGCAATAGTCTCGCCCGTATTACATATATGGGACCTAAACATAAGTAGTGACATAATATATGGGTGCACTTAATTAGTTGAACAACAGCATAACCCATCGTGGAATACAAACGTGATCTTACGTTATGTAAACTCTGCAATACGATATTAACACCGGTCAAGTGCGAGTCTGACTCACGAACAGAGGGTTCCGTATAAACAGTTACATTCACCAAAATAAATGGGTACCATTGCTAATGTTCATAAACAATCAAAGCACCGATCATTGCTCTAACGAAGTGACAAAATTAACTTTGCCTTTCGAAAATTGTTGCCATTCATCAATATAGTATTTTTTTACTTTTCCAAGTACATTCTATAAGTTGGTCGACTATTCCTCGTAAACTTGTAAACCTACTTATCTGAGATAGTTTTTAATTTCGTTATATATACTACCGCCGTGTTTTTTTTTACATAACTAAAAGCAAACATTTAGCTGGTAGACACACTTAACTCTAACAAAAACTTGCCATTTAAAGTTTCATTTTACGTAAACGGATTGCTGAAACGAAGAATGGTTTACCAGACCATGATATTTTTGAGTAGCCTCCAATAATACCCCACAGCATGGGTTAGACGATAAAAAAACCATCCCCACTTTAAGTATACAGGTGGTACCCTAAAAATGTTGTTTCTGTTTTTTATTTTACCACTTTGTCGGCGTGATTAATATGTATATCCATGCCAAATTATAGATTTCTAGTACTAAGAGTCTCTGAGCTACGCTGCGGGCGGACATGACAAAACTATAAGATTTGCTTGTTGACTACGGAACCCTAAAATGTCAGCTATTTTCTACATTTTGTTGAAATATGCAACGTAAATACACTGCACAACTATGCAGTATATTTATGTTGCTTAACTCAACAAAATGTAGAGAACTGCTGATTTTCTCATGATTCCTGGGAAATAATGATAATAATACCATCCTGTAATTGTCCCACTGCAGTGTAAAGGCCTTTTCTCATATAGAGAAGGCACGAACACGCTTACTCAATTCGGGTTGGCGATTTTAAACTTATTATTATATTACTGACCGCGGCTTCGCCTGGGTAAAAAGTATTTTATAATTCCAAGGGAAAAACTACCGGTCGGTATAAAAACAATCTTATGTCCTTTCCCACAAACTATTTCCATAAAAAGGTAACAGACAGACTGGCTTACTTTCGCATTTATAATAATTTTTATGTATGAATAAGTCCAGGTTTCCTCACGACGTTTTCCTTTACCGTTGTCAGAGATGTCCAAGATAAACTTAAAAACTTGATATTGAAATTAGCGTCAAACTGACTTACTTACGGTGGGGCAACACCCGAAGTAAATTATCTTACTAAGTAACTAAAAACTTTATGAAGACTTGCCGATATTTTTTTTTACAGTGTATTTAAATATTTTCTCAGACGTAGCGCAGCGTTTTTACTTTTCCTGAGTTCTTCAAAAGTGGGAGTATGGGCACTCCAGCATGTGGTACATATTCTAGCCAGATACCGATCTCACATAAGCTGTCAGATAAGTCTATAAAACCTGATTTTGCTAACATGTGTTTGTAATTTCAGGATATTACTTCGATGCATTGGTTTTAGTTTGAAGAATGTAGTACAGACCTTTTCAATATCAAGCTTGTACAGCTGAGGCTCCTCATCCGGGGCTACTCCATCCAATTCTGTTAGAGGCAGAATGATGTGACCAATCAGCTGCTTCCCTTTGCCAACCCTGCCGATATCCAGGAGTGACAGTTTCAGCGTGAGGCTCTCGAGCTTACCAGGTGGGATCTGTGAAAAATGCAATTAGTTAAAAACGATGTTACATTCGAAGTTTCGATGAAGGTTTCTGCTTGGTTTCATATTGCTTGAGTTAATCGATACAGTGTCGTTCAAGTATCTATGGGATATCAATATCCAGCAATTAAACTCTTAATTAATTTATACCTATTGGTGAGAACAAACAGAATATTGCTTAATTTGAATTTGAAAACATAGACAATAGAAAGAAACAAAACATAATAAATGTTATGCTGGTAAACAATTAATATAAGGTATCTACGTAAGCTAATTTCAAATTTTGTATTGGTAAATAAAAGTTGAGGTTCCGTAATTAAGTATACATGATAATAATAGTCAAACCTTGCTTGTTTTGTGGATATGCGACAGTGAACGAGCAAGAAAGCGTATCGTCCCCTTGAAAATTTCGACAATTAAACCTTAATGAAGAAAGTTCGGAGTTCCCTATAAAGTTATGAGTTCATACGTACCCGTAACGGTTCTCATATGAGAACCGGATGAGATTGTTTCGCGTAGGTTTCAGATGAAATCTTCGCGCCGTAAATTATAAAGTAATAAGTTGTAGAACTTTAATAGTTTCGCCCACAACTGTTGGGTTTTTTTTGCAAGTTGTTCCAACTTCTATTTTGTTAGAAATTTAGGTCTCTCGTTCGTTGGTTATTGAAAATGTATTAAGGAAAACGTGTGAATTAATATCACACATAAATGACTTGGTAGTTGTTGCTTTCTAACAATGAAATAATTATGATTACTGATTGTAGATTGAATCCGTGTTTCTAGAAGCTCTCTAGTATATTCAAATAACTTTATCTTTTACAAAACGACAAGGTTTAAAGAACTGTATAGGTAGATTAGTGGTTCTCAGTTTTTTACTTTAGACGCCTCATCAATTTTCTTTCAAAATCAGAACGCTCTTTTGGATTTTAGAGCGCGTTTATACGAGAAGGACGACCGCGCGGTGGTCGCTCGGCAGCCGCACGAAAACTTTCGGGTAGTTTAAACAGAGTTATAGTGTAAAACTACAAGGTGTCGATGTCGTGTGTCAAATGTGCGCCATGATATATATCAAGTAACTTGATTAGAACCAAATAGGGTATCTTACAAGAGATATTACATGGTTATTAAAACATTACAGATTTATAATATTAATATTATAAGCGGGATATTTACCATGCTTACTGTTTCTTCCGTGATCATGGTGCTTGCAACAGCACAGAAATATCGGAAACTCGCCCCAAACAGTAAACATTTGAACAATATCCCGCTTATAATGTTAATATTTGTGTTAGTGACCATGACAGTTTAAAAACTTATATTACAGATTTATGTTCCCATAGCATAGTTAACCTAGGACCCGTGTTAAAAGCTTTCTGCCCCTACACTGCCGTACCCAGCAAGCGAACGCTAAAATTTCCATTAACGTAATTAAATCGTCGTCAAAGCGAGTCGATATTCGACATATTGCGAGCTCGAAATTCTACTTTGTATGTCCAACGGTAAGTGTGCGAGCCAATCCTTTCACAAATAGCAGATTGTATACATCAATGGTTATTTACACTGTTATTTAAACACGATTAACAACATTGTTTTTGCTACTGTTTATTGTACAACAATAACATAAAAGAACACACTTATATTAAATATAAGTCCAGGTTTCTTCACGATGCTTTCCTACACCATTGTCAGTCATGTCCAAGATAGTCTTAGGAAGTACATGTGAATTACACAGACACACATACCACACAAAAAACAGACAGAACAAAGATACAGACCATTCCGCTACTCATTTTAGTGTTCCCTACGCGAAGGGTCTAAATGGAGCCCTATTGCTGTCACTCATGTGTCTGTCTGTCCGTCATTTGTCACACAGGTTTTAAAGCCAAACGGTTGGAGCTACAGTCTTCAAATTTTCACAGTATGAGCATGTTGTTAACCCAAAGTTACACAAATTTTCAAATAATATTTTTAAATGTTTTTAGGGGGCTCCCATATAATAAATTTGAAAAAAAAACTCATTGAGTAAATAAATAATGTATATTTCGTTTTAAAAAAATTTGGAAAATGAATGATAAGCCAAAGTCAGCATTTTTTTTGCAAAATTGTGTTCCAAAGAATTGTTTGACATCCCACTGACCTACGCACTATTTTTTCTTTCGTAATTTTACCAACAAATACAAATATATTGACAAATCAGATTTCTATTACAATCTACTTGGTTTTGCGGTTTGGTACAGAACCCTAAATGTGCGAAGTCCGACACGCTCTTGGTTGGTTTTTAATTTAAGCAACTAGCCATCATCATCAGACTTTTAATTTTCCCACTGCTGGGACTGTTGGGAAGCAATTAGTATTTATCATTGTGATTCATAAGTAAGTATTAGAACTGATATGAGATATATAATATGTCTAAGAACATAACCTTATTCGATTAATTTCAAGAGAAATTTCAGCTACAGTTCAGCAAAGTTGTTTAAATAAATATAGGTACCTTGTTAATTCAATGAAGTAATCTAGAAGTTATGTAATACACCCTTTTCAAATGATTATTACAGACTCCAGCGCTATTTGAAAACAAAGCAAACTAGTAGGTACTGAGTGAAAACGTGAGTAATTTGTTTTATAACATTTATTTCAATTTTGCGGGTTTCTCTGAATGAGGTTATTGAAAAAGGAAATGTTATGATTTCGGTACACGTTTATTTAGTTCGCCTGGATTTAAAACTTAACAGAAGTTACCTGTTTAGTCAAACAAATATAAAAGAATCTTTGTTTCACAACTAGTTAGAATTTAATAAGTAATACAACAACTAATGATTCGGTATCGGTCTCAGCCCCGCTGGGAACGTCTGACCATTGTCTGGTGAAATCAGTGTCGACTTGCTCTCCTCCAGATGAGAGTCCTAGAGGCACGAGGCGAGTATGGCGAATCGAGTCAGCAGTCTGGGACGAGATGCGGCAATTTTTTGCGTCTTATCCTTGGCGGCATGTGTGCTTCTCCTCGGGTGACCCCTCGAGCTGTGCGGACGCGGTTGCGGATGTGATTCGGCAGGGAATGGAGTATTTCATTCCATTCTCCGACATTCCGCTTGGTCACAAATCCCGACCTTGGTATAATTCAGAATGTGCCCACGCTGAGGCCCGAAAAGAGTCTGCCTACCAAGCCTGGGTCGGGACGCGCGACCGCAAAGTTAGAGCGCGTAGGGTTCGCGCGAGGAAAATAGCTTTTAATTCTGCTACCAAGTTCTTCAAGCGGGTTTTGCGTCGGGCACGTTTTGACCATATTGGACGTATTGGGGCCAAGCTGGCATCGCACCACCCGGGTAGTAATCAGTTTTGGTCCCTGTCTAAAGCGGTTGAATCGAATTTCTGTCGTCCCACTTTACCTCCAATGCTGAAACCTGATGGGTCGCTGGCTCACTCTGCAAGTGAGAAAGCAAATTTATTTGCATCTCTGTTTGCTAGCAATTCACGTCTGGGCGCTGGATCCAATCAACCACCTACTGTACCTCATTGTGACTCTTCGATGCCGGAGATCGCTGGGCACACCAAAGAGGTCCGAAGAGTATTGTGCAGTCTAGACGTGAACAAGGCCAGCGGGCCTGACGGCATTCCAGCGAGAGTACTGAGGCTGTGTGCGCCCGAAATTTCTCCTGTGTTGACACGCTTGTTCCGCCTCTCTCTTGTAAAAAGAACGGTGCCAATGTCCTGGAAGCTTACAAATGTGCAACCAGTGCCAAAAAAAGGCAACCGTGCAGACCTTGTCCATTACCGTCCAATCGCCATTACCTCTAATCTGTGAAAAGTTATGGAAAGGGTACTGAACAGTAAGTTGCTGTTGTACCTACCTTGAAGACAATAATTTCCTCAGTGACCGTCAATATGGCTTTCGCCGGGAACGGTCTACTGGCGATCTTCTTGTGTATATTACGCACTGCTGGGGCGAAACCATCGAGAGACACGGCGAAGCACTTGCTGTATCGCTGGATATCTCAAAGGCCTTTGAAAGGGTCAGGCACGCAAGTCTACTCAGTGAGCTTCCTGCGTATGGCATCCCCGCTGGTTTTTGTAGCTGGATATCAGACTTCCTTTGCGAACGGTCGATCCGAGTAGTCATAGACGGCTGCTCCTCTGACCTTATGGCTATTGATTTCGGAGTTCCTCAGGGGTCTGTTCTCTCTGCAACTCTTTTCCTGCTGCACATCAATGACCTACTTCAGCTTGGTATTATTGGGTACGCAGATGACAGTACTGTTTCAGAGAGATACCTGTCCAGCGCAAGAACCAGCGTGGATGAAGTTCGTTCCTTGAGAGAGGCTATGGTAGAGCGGACAGATTTGACCTAAAGCCTTGTCTCCCAGTGGGGTGATGACAATCTGGTCTCCTTTAACGCCACCAAAACACAGGCGTGTCTTTTTACCGCTAAAAGGAGTATTTTCAATCAGGCGCCTACTTTTCGGGATGCGTCTGTTCCAGTGACTGATCGGCTCGAGCTCCTAGGCATGGAGTTGACATCCAGTCTCAACTTCAGCGCCTCCATTGAGTACAAAGCCCAATTGTGGCCAAAAAACTGGGCATCCTAAATATAGTGAAGCGATATTTTACGCCTGTACAGCTTTTAATCCTGTACAAAGCGCAAGTCCGATCCTGCATGGAGTATTGAAGCCACCTTTGGGATGGCTCAGCTAAGTATCAGCTTGCCGCGCTTGACTCGGTGGAACGCAGAGCTAAGAGGCTCATCGGCGACATTGAACTAGTAGATACCAAGCTTTACAGCTTGGCTCATCGCCGCAAGGTTGCTTGCTTGTCGGTCTTCTACAGACTGTATTTCGGTAAGTGTGCTCAAGAACTCCACGACCTCATCCCACCAGCCCCCTTCTACCATCGGACATCGAGACGCACTGCAAGTTACCATCCTTACCTTCTTGCCATTTCACCAATGCGCACCAAGCGCTTCCAAACATCCTTCATAATGCGCACAGCGAATGAATGGAACTCACTACCAGCGTCTGTGTTTCCGAACGCATTCAACCCGAATCTCTTCAAAGTTAGAGTGAACAGGCTTCTTCTGGGTGAGCTCACTCCATCGTCGATTCAGTCTCTGTCACCTATGACTTAGACTAGAGTCAAGAGCAAACCCATCATAAATAAAAAATAAAATGAATAAAGGTCGGATTTAAGGCGATGGCTATAGTTGAATCAGGAGCCTAGCGAGTGATTCAAGTGTTAGAATCATGAGCGCCGCTAGTGATTCATGGCCCTCGATATAAATCCGTTTTATTTAAGAGTTGCACACTATATTTTATACCATTATTACCAGAAAAAGAAAGAAATAAGCGAAAAACGAGCGAGCGAATCGGGTTTTTTTTTGTTAAATCGCTATCGATGACAGTTGAGGCCCTAGACTTTCTAGGGCCTCAACTGTTTATTTTCAATTTCAATTTACGAAAGGGGGATAAAAAACAAAACGCTGTATTATTCAAAAGCATTCAAATTTAAATGTCCGTAAGGATTGAGGAGCCACTTTTCGTATTTTAATGCAATGAATATATATATTTAGTAGTAAGTTTAAAAAAAATGTAGGTTCGATCCTCGATTTTGTAGTTTAATACTTCAAAGGTTATATGAACATAAAGGTGGCTCCTCAGTCAGTCAGAACTAGGAACATAATGGATTAATATTGATCATAATTTGGTATGATTTTTAGCATTTGAGATTAGTTAGTAGACAAAATCTGAGCTCAGCTGCATTAAAATTAAAAAAGTTTCCATACATTATATGTGGCTCCTCAGACCACACATACGACCCGTCTTTTTTCATAGAAGTAGTACGAGTAGTTCAATTAATCCGCAATTTCTTCGTCATTTAGTAGTAAGTATATTAGATTTGTAGGACAAGAATCAGTAATTAAAAACCGGCCAAGTTCAAGTCGGGCTCGCGCACCGAGGGTTCCGTACAAACCTCAGCTTAAAGGTATTAAAGACTTTGATAGAAAGAATTTGATATGCATTTCAATTTAATACCTCTACGCTTTCATGAGAAAAGGGGTAGTAAGTTTAAAATTATTAAAAATATTTTTATTATATTGCTAGCTGTCCCACGCGACTTCGCTCCCGTCAACTCGCTACCTTTCTACCCATCTGGCCTACCTACCCTACCCACCCTACAATGCAACCGTTTACGCAGCGTACGCAACGGAAGGTCTCAAAAAGGATTTTTTTTTCCCGTTTTTGCACACATTTTCCGTTATGCTCCGCTCCTATTGGTCGTAGCGTGATGTTATATAGCATATAACCTTCCTCGATAAATGGTCTATCCAACAAAAAAATATTTTTTCAATTCGAACAAGTAGTTCCTGACATTAGCGCGTTCCAACAAACAAACAAACTCTTCAGCTTTGTAATATTAGAATAGATGTAAAAAAAAAAATACGGTTTTCGCAATTATTCCTTTATCTATGTTATAAGACGTTGCTTCGTACCAAATTTCAAGATTCTGAGTTCACGGAAAGTACTCTGTAGGTTTTGATTGCCTTGCGAGTGTTGAAAATTTATCTTACTACTCTTTATCTCATCGTACAAGGCTGTATCGTTTGATTGCGTTGGCTTAGAAGTTTGATTTTTTCACAGCTTTAAGAGACAGTAGACCTGAGTATTTTTTCAGCTTGATACCTCCACGCGTTCCTGAGAAAAAGGATCTTGACAGCCAGACAGTCGGACGGACGGACGGACAGACAACAAAGTGATCCTATAAGGATTTTTTTTTATATCCAATAGGCTTGCGCTTGACCACTATCTCACCTGATGGTAAGCGATGATGTGGTCGACGATGAAACACGCTTGCCTAGAAATAACCTATTCACTCTTGACTTAAAGACACCCAGATTGTAGCTGTCGGGAAACACAGACTCCGACAGGGAATTCCACTCCTTAGCTGTACGCATAATAAAAGTGTTCTCAAAACGTTTTGTGCGTATGGGTAGAATGTCCACCATGTATCGATGGCGCATCGCCGTACTTCTGGTAGTCCGATGATGAAACGGGCTCGGTGGAATTAGATCGTGCAATTCCATCGCACACTCCCCGAAATGAACCGATAAAAAACTGACAGGCTGGCAACTCGGCGACGATGTTCAAGACTCTGTAGCTTTGACTTGACCAGCGTCTCGTCGCCGATGAGCCTCTTGGCCCGCTTTTCGATCGACTCTAGTGCATCAAGCTGATATTTGGCGGATCCATCCCAGAGATGAGAACTCCATGCATGATCGAACTTGCGCTTGATGCTAGTTGAGCAGCTGTTCCGGCGAAAGTACTTTCTCACCTTTGCAAGGATCCCCAACTTTTTGGTAGCCAGCTGAGCCTTTGCCTCAATGTATGGGCCAAAATTGAGAGTCGATGTCAACTTAACGCCAAGAAGCTCAAGATGGTCCGTTATTGGCACGGTCACATCTCGGAAAGTTGGAGCCGTTTGAAATTGGCTCTTTTTTGCGGAAAAAAGACACGCCTGGGTTTTAGCAGCGTTAAACCTGACCAGATTGGCATCGCCCCATTCGGAGACTGCCTGTAAGGACAGGTTCAAACGCTCCACCATGGCCTCACGGAGAGACCGGATCTGCGGCCCGGTAGCCCGTGCGTTGGACAAGTATCTCTCAGCAACAGTGCTGTCGTCTGCATACCCAAAGGTGCCGGGTTTTAGCAGATCATTAATGTGCAGCAAGAATAATGTTGCTGAGAGTACCGACCCCTGAGGGACCCCGGCATTAATATCCAATTGGTCCGATGAGCAGCCATCGATAACCACTCTAATGGACCGATCTCTCAAGAAGTCCGCAATCCAGTCACATAGACCACCGGGCAGACTGAACGAAGGAAGCTTACCAATAAGGCTTTCATGCCAGACCCTATCAAAAGCCTTCGAGATGTCGAGGGAAACAGCAAGTGCTCCCCCGTGGCTCTCGATGGCCTCACTCCATATGTGAATGGCATACGCTAGAAGATCCCCAGCAGACCGATTTCGGCGGAAACCGTATTGGCGGTCACTAAGGATCTCGTTAGTTTCTAGGTATGCCAGGAGCTTCGTGTTAAGTACACGCTCCATACTCTTACAGAGTATGGACGTTACAGAGATGGGTCTGTAGTTGGCCGGGTCAGCTCGATTACCTTTCTTGGGCACGGGTTGTACGTTAGCTAGCTTCCAAGCATTCGGCACTTTTCCAGTCTCGTACGAAAGGCGGAATAGGCATGTCAAGATCGGAGACAGTTCAGTGCACAGGTTCTGAGAACTATCGCTGGTATTCCGTCAGGGCCGCTAGCCTTGTTCACGTCGAGGTTGCGCAGTACCCTACGGACGTCCTTTTGATGGAAGCGAATGTCCGACATACACGTCTCGCATCCATCAGGATAAGGTGGGGGCTGCGCGTCACCAGGATTCAGACGTGAAGATTCCGCAAAAAGAGAGGCAAATAAATTTGCATCGGGTTTCAGCAGTGGTGGTAGTGAGGGACGGCTGAAGTTCGACTCGACCGACTTAGCCAAGGGCCAAAACGCTTTACTACCTGCTGGGTAAGAAGCAAGTTTGGTCCCTATTCGTCTAATGTGGTCGAACTGAGCCCTTTTTAACAACTTCTTGCAGGACTTGGCAGCCCTGTTGAAGACCTTCTTCTTTTGACCAACATTCGCTTTGCGTTATCGAGCGTCGACCCATGCCAGGTCAACACTGGACATTGTTACGTCGGAGAACGGAATGTAGTACTCCATTTCCCGACGCAACACATCCGTCACGGCGTCCGCGCACGCCGAAGGATCATCCGAAGAAAAGCAAGTAGGCTGCCAAGGATAGCATGCGAAGAAAGATCGCATGCCATCCCAATCTGCTGACCTGTACCGCCAAATCCACCGGGTGCCTCTTGGGCTGGGATCAGGCGGGGAGTAGACGGACTCAGACTTCACCAGACAATGGTCGGAACTACCCAAAGGTGAAGTTATCGACACAGAGTATCGGTCTGGCTCTGTTGTCAGCAGAAGGTCCAAGCAATTGGCCGTGTGCGACTCTACATCCGGCACCCTCGTTGCCCCTTGGACCAGCTGGGTAAGGATAAGCGCAAGCGCAAGCTTACGCATCTCCCGTCCAGCATGGTCAGTGCACTGGTATGGGAAGAGCCACTCCTGGTGGTGGGCATTAAAGTCCCTCTCTGTACTCCCCCAGTAACACTAATTGGGCGGAGGGGTACCGCCGCTGTGCCGCATCAGCCGCCTCACTGAGGTACTCTGTGAGCCTGGTTGTCTCCTGATCGCCGCTGTGCGAGCGGTAGACGCAGGCGTAGATAATCTTATCCAGACCTGTGTCCACTAGAGCCCACAGCGTTGAAAATCTTGAGTCCTCAAGGTTACGGAGACGTCGATAGCAAGTGTCGTCACGGGCGTACATACACACACCCGCACGCGGTTTATAATTGTGCTCCAGGGTAAACCCTGGGTAAGATAAGTACGACACGTCTGAGGGACTCGCTATCTGCGTCTCCGTAAGGAAAAACAGCGTTGGTTTCTCAGTCTCCAGATGGTAGTGGACTGCAGAGAGATTTGAGTGCAGATCTCTTATGTTGGTGAGGTGTACTTTGTGGAGGAGGGGGTGCAGCCGCTGTTTAAATACTTTATTCGTTTTCCTTGTTATTTTAATTTTTTGAATAGTGAATAGAGGAGAGGAGTAGGAAGTGAGACGAGGTTCCACGCTGCTAACCTACAGACACGCACTGAAAGGACGACATCATTGGGGCACTAGTCCGGAGACTGCGGGGACGCCCGAGCCCCCCCGGAATGTCCATCGGGCCCTCCCCATCTGGTCGCTAACCAGCACGATGGTGCATTCCGGGATTTTTCGACAGTTGGCGGGGCAGCCTTTCATATGTGGCTGGCACACTACTTGGGCCCCCAACTACCTGCGGTCGGCCAGCGGCGCACCGTGCCTCAGATCCCGCTACCCTCCAGGACTAGTCTCCCGATACGCCCATAACAGTGCGTGTCAGGCTGGTCTGCCTGCAGTGGAACAGCTATCTCGATCCAACTCCTCTAGATGGCTACACCGAGCATCGTAACCGGAACACGGCTAGGCCGCTTGGCGGTACGTCTTTGCTCAGTGGGTGGTCACAAGCCTTCGGCCGAAGCCTACCGTGTCACCTGATTTGCACCACCCGGGGACCACGTGTAGGGAATCAAAGGGTAATCTCCTACGGACGTGGGTGACTCGGCCCCTCGGTTTCGTTTTTACCTTTCGAGGTACGGAACCCTGAAAATGAGGGATTTGGGAGATATGGGCAGTTTTAACTGGCTCCTCAATTGAGATGCTTCGGTAAATATATCTGCCTCAAATCTACTTATACGTGAGACGAAACTTTGAAAAAAAAAAAAAAAAAAATATAAATTCATACTAATTGTACGTATAATACTGCCATAAAAAATTAATATCTACGATGTTATTAACTATTTTCTAATTTCCTAACAAATAGTTTTGAAGGGTGTCCATGAATACATTTAATTAAAAAAATTCGTGTCGTGTCTTATAAAAACACAAATATATTTTATTTTAGTTCATCTCATTATTCGAGGGTAACTGCAAATTAATGTCGTTTACTTACCTATCCTCAATAGTATTTATTTAGTAAACTGACATTCACTAGGGATGAAGCTCACTTGTTTGCGCACATATTTACGTAAACATATATTTAATAGATATATATTAGAAATTACTGAACTATATTAATCACATCATAATTGTTGACTTTTGGGGATGCTATTTGCAGCCTGACTCGGCTATTTCAGACTTACATTAACTATATAAGTCACACTGCAAAATAGGCTCACCTAAAACATGAAGAATCTCTGTACGTACCTATATTTCGATATTGTCGATTTGTTAAATATTAAATTTCAAAAACTAGTCAACCTGTTTTCATACATATAGCATGGTCACCCTTAATAGCGAATTTTATTATTTTTTTCAGATATCGAATATATGTTGATCTCTACTTAAGTAGTCAGTAGAAATTTATACAAAATTTTAGTGTCCCTGGTTTTTGATTTCGTTGTGATCTCAGTTAGGTACAGTAACGTCAGGATTGAGGAGCCAAATAAAATGCGTTTTTACTAAATTGATTAAGTTTTACTACTTTGTCCATATGCTACAAGTTCGAACACACTTACTACTAAATGTTTTTGGGAGTGGAATATAAATTGACCAATAACTTTAATGGAAATTCACGCTCTTATATTTTTGATTGAGAAGCCACATTAAAAGTATTGTATAATCTTGAATATCAACAGTACTGGACTCAGTTTTTTTGTAGGCACTATACACAATTACTACTAAATGATACAATATTTTCAAAAATATTTAATAATTACTCTCCGTGTGGCTCCTCAATTTAGATGTTTAGATTGAGAAGCCACTTTCACATTGATATAACTTGGGATATATTTTACTACAAATTTTAGAAATTTGAAAATTATTTGTTTTCCTACTAAGTAAGAGGATGAGTTTCCTTTTAAAATCCGAAGTGGTTCCTCAGTCCATACGGACATGTTTTTATTTACCAAACTGGAATTAGACCACAATAAGATTTGTACTTACTTGGTAAACAAACGTCTCGTCAAAGAAAGGGTTGCAAGTTTTCTTCTTTTGTTTCGTCTGGAGGACTCGCCTCTCGTCTGGCATCAATTGTATCCTGAGGAGTTAACTTGTATTAAAATTAACGCCAGAACAATGTACACCGGCCAAACAAGTTTTGTTTAACTTGTTGACTCGCTCCGAGGACTCTTAACTAAGTTGTCAACTCATACACTACGTTTTAGGAGCCGACTTGAAATAACACGACAAACAAATTATTCATGAATTTGTGAAATCGAATGGGTGCTGAAAAAACTTCCACACTGAAATATCGGTACAGTTATTCTTTGTGATACCTGGTTTGAATAATTTTATTACAGAGTCAGAGATTTAATCAATTTATTATTCAGTCGCAATTTATTTCGATGTCACTCAACTACGTAGGAGTTTCTTTCTCTTCCAGGGATTCCTTAAAAAAGTAAGCCGTAGGCTTTATTGTTTGCTTGACAAATCACCTTCATACATTTGTGTCAGCGTCGTTTAAAAGCGTAGTGAGGGCGTAACATTAATTACATTAGTGACAATCACTTACTTGATGTAAGGGTCGCACGCGTTGGCCAGCGCGGGGGTGCGTGAAGGCAGGTGCTTCGCTTTTATAATATGCACCTGAAGTCTTTCAGTCCCCGCCTCGTACTTCAGAGTGAACCACACTCGACCCTAGGGAAATTAAAATAGAAGGTCAGTTATGGTGGCACATCATATCAATGAGTCTCGCGATTTACACGACATTCAATGTCGCATCGATTGGTGCTTTAATTTTACGATGTTCACTTCATTCGTTAGTTAAAATATATTGAGTCCTAATTAAATTAACTTTTTCAACGACGTGGAAGAACCTGTCTGCTCGATGGAATTAAACTGTTTTCGGTCGGCAGAACTTTGTACTTAAACAAAACTTTGTACAAGATAAGAAATAACTTTCGTTCGAATTGAGACGAGTTATTTGGAGCGGCGGATAAGTAAAGTTTGGCAACGGCGGTACCCGTATGTTACAAACAATTGCCTCGCGGTGCTATCAAATACGGGTCATCGTAAAAACGTGTCACTTTTAGGCGAAATTAAACCGTGTGGGCTTCTACTTATCGACCAACAACAAAATACATTTTCAATTATTTATAGTATTAGCTTCACACGTCTAGGCATAAATCTATTTTATCCAGCAAACCAGTTGGCTGAACATCTATAAAGAGCCTTGGAAAAGCTAGGCATTAAAGTTAGGTGACACAGTAGTAAGGAATACTTATATAGCACTGTAAATGGATCGAAATACAACTCAATTCTAAGTACATGGCCTAAAAATATCGTGGTTGGTGAAATTATTTGAGTAGATATGATTAATGTTGCTTCAGCTTGTTTTTTTTTTTTTTTTGTGATTGGTTTGCTCTTGACTCTAGTCTAGGTCAGAGGTGACAGAGACAAAGTCGACGATGGAGTGAGCTTACCCAGAAGATGCCTGTTCACTCTAACTTTGAAGAGATTCGGGTTGTAAGCGTTCGGAAACACAGACGCAGACAGTGAGTTCCACTCTTTTGCCGTGCGCATTATGAAGGATGTTTGGAAGCGCTTGGTGCGAATTGGTGGAATAGCAACAAATAGAACATTAGTCTGAGTTGTATTGATTTGTTTTATAAACTGAATGTTATATTTAGATGATAATAATGTTAGAATGAAATATGGTTCAGAATTAGGTTATATTCTAGATTGTACATGATAATCTAAACTGAAATAATAAAAGTTTAAGAAAAATATGACATTTATGTTGATAATAGATAAAGCTCTTGGGCTCTAGACAAAGTGGCATTGTATCAGTGATAACTATGTTGTAGGGATAATATGAGAATAAAACTCGATTAGGTTATTATTATTTTAGTTATAGTTGATACAATGTACGTGTCGTTGATAAAACAACTTGCGACCCACGGATGCCCCACAAGTTAAAGGGGCAAATCTACAAGCCCGTGATTAGAACTGTCGTACTGTATGGATCATAATGTTGGACTGTGAAAAAGTAGGATGAAAAGACATTGCATGTAACAGAGATGAGAATGTTGGGATGGATGTGCAGAGTGACGAGAATGGAAAAAAGTGATAAATGAGAATATTAGAGGAAGTTTGAAAGTGGCGCCAGTGACATAAAAGTTGAAAGGAAACAGTGAGTCCTGGTATAGTCATTTGATGAGGAGGGGTGTAACGAATGCTACTAGAAGAGTTATGAATATATATGTGAATGGATGGAGAGAGAGGGCAAGGCTAAAGAAAAAATGGATGTACTGTGTGAGGAGTGATATGAAAGAAAAAGGAGCCAGTGATAGCGTGACGGAGGACAGGATGGTATCGAAGAAGAAAACGTGTTTCTCCGACCTCAAGTAACATGGGGCAAGGGCAGGCAGATGATGATGTTAATAGAATGTCACTTTATCGAAAGCCCTAACAGGGTATTGTTTCGTTTATAGACAGAGAGTGAATCATTATAGCCCGAGGCTATAAATTTAATGTTGTTTCTATAAGAAAGAGACGAGAACAACAGTTAAAGTTGAACGCGAAGTAGATAAATATTCATGCAAAGCCGTGAATTCATCTGCGGGTCGGTCGGGCTGTTGCCACGAACGTTTGCACTGGTAATATTATGAAGCGCTGATTACACTTTTTGTAAGTTCAAAGTTAAGACGATTACTAAAGGCCTACCCATCTTCCATGGAAACAAAGACATCCCGTCCGGTCTTTTACCATCGTCGAGCCAGGCCATGGGGTTCTAATACGGCCGGAACGCCGACGGTGACGAGAGCACGTCGGATGATGTCGTTTAAGTTTCCGTGCCGAGCGAAGCGACCCGCACTTCGGCTGCATGAAAGACCGTGGTGACCGAGGCTGTTGACAACTTCGCCACAGTGGCAACGATGTGTAGTACAACAAGGAGCGCCAAGACGTAAGGAAGCAGCGAGGCGGAAAGTAGTGTCGTCAAACAAGGTGCCTATGTTCGACGACGGTATTGCGTGAAGCCAGAGGCCCGACTCCCATTCACCCACAGCCAGCAGGCGAGCACGCTCGGCAGGAGTGGCTGAAGTGGCAATTAGGTGCCCCTGAACTGCTCTGCAGAGCGGCTCATCCCACCGTCTCTGGGAAGATGGGTAGTCGGGGAGATTACAGTTCGAGCAAGCGAGTCTCCAAGCATCAATAGCCTCGGTGAAGCAACGGCACATCAAAATTAATCAGTATGGGAGCTAGGATATTCCTGATTAATTTCTCAGTACCGTGGACAGAGGATATAAATGCCGTTAAACTAAAACTTGAAATTTTGCGGATGCCGAGGCCTCCCATACGGATGGGAGGAGTAGCTTGAGCCCAAGCTCGGTTGTCCATGGCCACATTTAAAATTAGAGTTAATGTATGACGGATAATTTGGTAAGCACGAAGGAAATATGATAATTTGGGGCCAAAACAACAAAAGCGAATTATGGTGATGGCCGAATGCATGTTAATTTGGAGCAATCTTTCCGAAACGTTGTTGAAATTTTGTATTTTTTCCTCAATCAAATCGGGAAAGGAATCATCGAAGATTGGGGACCCCAGGAGAAGAAGAGAGCTTATTTCAATAATTTTGAAATTCGGGGGCTATTTTATTGAATTTTGAAAGTGTCACTTGTCTTTCGGTACTGTCAGATAAAAATAACTCACATTTGGAAAAATTTAGATCCAGTCCTATAGAATGTAGTTGGTTTTTTAAAAATTGCAAGTCATCTAAAACTGTGTCTACATCGCCTCCTAGGGTACCATCATCGAGATACCATACGTTAAATTTTGAATTTAGCTGTCGAATAATTGGGTGAATACCTAGACTGAAGATCACTGGCCCGAGTGGGTCACCTTGTTGACAGCCAACAGCGGATTCCAGAAGGTGGTCCCGAAAAAGTAATTTAGATGGATGCCTATAACATTGCCAGAGAAAACTAAAAATTTGAGGTATCCTTTAGTGTGGGACGCTACTTGTGTCGATACTCTTGCGCCATCCCATCTTCCAAGTTCATCGTGCTGTGCTGGCGCTGCCGCTGCGGCAGCAGAGAACCTCAAACGGCGGAAATATAATAACCTCATCGGTAGTTATATTTTCGAGCCGTTTGGGGTTGAAACTCTTGGTCCGTGGGGTCCGAGTGCTCACGCTTTGTTTAAAGATCTGTCCAAACGCCTAGTTGACACTTCGCGTGACCCAAGGGCTGGCTTTTATCTTGGTCAGAGATTAAGCATTGCCATACAACGTGGCAATGCTGCCAGCCTTTTGGGTACATTACCAGTGGGCAACGATGTGGAGGAGTTTTTCGACGCCATATTTTAGTTGTGTATATTTTTAGTTTTAGTTAGTAATAAGTTTTTGGTTAAAGTGTATATGTTTGTAGTCTTAGTTATTTAAGTATTTTATACACTGTATATACTTTTATCTATGTAAATAAATATATACTTTCTACTTGGTTGAGTTGACTACGGATAAAAAAACTGGACCTAAAAGAAGAACTCCAAAAATTCGAGGAATATTTTCCTTAAAATGCATCTGGTTTTACTATTCCAGCTGTTATAAAGCGGTTGTATGCCGTAATAGGGTAGTTTACTGAAAAATATTTTTTTGTCCGTCAGGTAGACGATTACTTAAAAGGTCATTTGTAAATTATGCAGTATTATTTTTAAAAAAAATATGCGTTTTAGCGAATGAAGTTTTTGTAAAGGCCTCTTTGATCCATTTGCATAATTCGAGAATAAGTTTAAATAGCAATTTTCTATGAATAGCATTATGATGGAGGTTTGGTTTGCCGATGACATTATCAGTTTTCATATGAAACGAGTGGGTAAATTACAAAGGTGTTGGCATAATAATATATCAACATACAATAATCCAATTTTGAAAGCATAAAATATATAGTCATAATTTAGGCATAATGTTCATTGCCATAAATACTGATGGCAAAATAATAATGAAGCATTTTTTTATAAAGCATTATGTTATAAACGCGTGTTAATATTTATGATACAACTCAAATAAAAACATACATGTTCGCGGCTCAAGGGGATCCACTGCGGTACCTAACCGTAAGTACTTATATAGTAAGTATTTTTTTAAATGCATAACTCGCATCCTAAAAAATACAGTAGATTTTTGTATGGTTTTTCATCAAAATTTGGCAGACTTCATTTTAATTTCCCACTAACACAGTCAAACACATTCTGCATTTAGACACCTCATATATTACCCCACAAAAATATAGGATCTGAAGAATCTGGTCAGCTCGGGGTCAATTGATTTGTTACCTTAAAAATAGAATTTCTAAAACTTTTTCATACTTTTTTCGTTTTTAAAATCGTTCATTTTGTAAAATGTCAATACAATCGAAGTTAATGCAGTAGTTTGAAAAACTACCAAAATTAAAATTGGAAGTAATCACATTCTTACCAAAAAAAAATGATATCTGCAACAATTTGCATCAAACCAAATAATTGTGAAAAGAAAAAATTATATACATTCGAGTTGGCCAATTTAGAGCTGAAATAATCAACATTTCACAAAGTTAGCGTATGCGGTGCCCCGCAGAGTTCCACAAAATCTTGAAGGAACTATAGTCTTTTATGATTCGATTTTACCGTGGAACAGGGCTGTATGTAATACTGATATTTGGCGATATATTATGCGCCTTTAATATTTGTATGATGGTTATTACTATTAAATCTTTACTATAGCTTTAAGGCAAGCATAAGCATTTTTTATGTTGTGGTTAAACAAGGCCCCGGAAGGTAGGTTGTCACCACTACTTAAGCCATCGCAGGTGCTCTGTCTTTCATGATACAAAGCTAAAATACGCTTCTGGTTTTCAGATCGGAACACAGCGTAACAGAATAAGTTAGGAATAGTGTTTGTTTTTCTCTGAAATTCCCGGCCACAAAGACCAACTAGCAATTTGTGTACGTTTTCAAAAAGATTTTGTTTACTGTGCCAGCTATCGATTTCATTGAAAATTAACTCAAACTATTTTTCTTTCGTTTCACGGATCGAATGTAAACACAGACACCAATATTTTTTGTTTCGTTTAGGTTACAAGAGGTTAATTGAGGACGATGAGGTCAAATGATGCCCGTTTCTGACCGGCTCGATATTAAAGATACTAGATTAATGCATAACGCAGTGTAGTGAGCTTAAATTAAGCTTTTATTACAGGGCACCGAGAAAAGGGGATTATAATGAAGTCTTTGTTGGTGTTGTAGATTGAATGTTGAATTAGAAGCTTCTTACATTTTACTTCAATTTATGGCTATGGTGTTCAATTGCGAACATACTAAGCTGATCAGCGCCGTGGTTTTCTAAGGCATCTGCCTTTTTCTTATGCTTTTATTTTTTATAATTTCGAGTCTGATGTCAAACCGTATTACAAGGTAGATGTGAGTGGAAACGCCGGGAGTGGTAAAACTATATACACAGACCTCTCATTGGTGATCCTTCAGAAAAGTCAGGCGTGTAGTACCTACAACCGGCTTAGGTAGGTACATTTATGACCAGATGTATAAAAGTATTATACCTATGTTAGGTTCATAGCAAGGGCCGTTTTGTAGTTTCTGCGTAACTCCATGGGAAAAGTAGTAGTAGCAGTTTATATTCCTGTGTGTACTGTATTTTTAACTTGTATGATATATTTTTACTTAAAATTTAGCTAGCTAGGTAAGAAATAGCTAATGCCTGCATTAGCTTAGCGTCAATATCATTGGGAGTTATAATAACATGATAGAAGGATCTCTATCAGAGAACCTCGTTTCCGCGTTATCTTAAGGTAATGTAGCGTTCAATCCATACAATCAACTTTGATGTTCAATCAAAATAGTTTTCCATCTAAAATATGAAAACATTTTCTCTCTAGTAGGTATTTGTATGCACTCTGTCTGAATTTCATATAAAAGAACATGAAAATATTGATAGCGTCAATTTTCGATGCAAAGCATTATTGCCTTTATAGAAAACTTTTGAAAAGAGCTATACAGCTTTTAAAACTTTTCTACTGCTACTGGTTACATACTTAGATAGTAGAAAATATTCTAAATTCAAAGATTTAATATTTTCTATCCAATCTATCTTTATTATGCAAGGAGTTCAGTTCAGTTACTGCTGGTTGATTTATTGCTACTGAAAATAGAAACATGAAATTTTAAGTCATTCGTTCCTCAAAGGTCACACGGGGCATGCAGCGAACCAATTACCCTCGACGATTGCTACTCTGCTGGTAGTAACTACATATTAATATTAAAACTTACCACGTGTCCTTCTGGCCACATAAGATCTTCGTCAAGACAGTCAGACTTGTACAGGGACGGGTCCAGTACTCCAAGATCAGCGGTGTTTGCTGTAACAAATAAATGATTCACCTTAGCTACAGTCATAATTTCTTCTAGACGCAGTTGTGTTTATATTGATGGATGATTTCGATTTGTCTCTGTACCACAGGTACTGTAAATTTTCAGGAGCAAATAGTATCCAGTTTATAATATTAATTTACTAGATAAGACGGAGCTACTACACTCCCTCCCGCCAATTTTCTAGAAAATACAGATGTCTTTATATAAGAACAATTGTCTGAGGAAACACTGATAGGTATCATACTCTAAGAATAGACCAACTTTCAGACCTTCCGGCTTTAGAATGCGCTCAAATTTTGCCGTAGAAAATGAGAAACGTGACTTAGAGCTTTTCTTGCACTTGTGCTGAAGTATTGCCGGTCGATTCTATAGACATCTCACTGTGAAGTTTTACGTGAAGCGAGATGTCAACATTGACTGCTCACTTGGAGTTCATTACATCTAAGACATCACGGTTTAATTTTTGCTGTATAGCACTACAGAAATAAATGTGATAAAGATCACCAATCCACGGACAGATCGAAGTTAGCGCAGCTTAATCCGCGATATTAATTGCCTATTATTTTAATGATCAATAATTAGCTTTCCCAACAGCTTTAGCGGCCGATCCAATTAACTAAAGCTTTTAAGTCATATTCGCTTATTTCAGATGCTGCGATAATGATTAATCCATTATTCAATGCAATAATTCCGGAAAGCCATTTAATTACTCACATGAATGAATAATTTAATGATTCAATGACCTACAGGTGAAACAAATTTATTTTATTTACAAAGTTCAGCCAAATAACCTTGCATGGGTAAATGGATGAAAAACGGATGAATCCTTTGAGTGACAAGCCTAAAATACCAATGAGGAATGGAAACCACTAGTTACAAACCTATGATGGCCAAATTATCGGATATAATTCTATTTGCTGATGATACTTCGCTAATTTTTAAAATAGATAGGCAAGACACGGATGTTTTAAATGTCAACGAAAGTCTGATTGTTCTCTCAAAATGGTTCGCAGCTAACAATCTTTTACTAAATGCGAAAAAAACAAAATGTCTAAAGTTATCTTTACCAAATGTACCACAACATGACCTAAACTTAAATCTTGACGGCAAAAATCTTGAAGTTATAACGGAAACTGTATTCTTAGGGATTACTATCGATTCAAAATTGCAGTGGGGCGCGCACATTAGAACTCTTTCGGGTAGGTTAAGTTCGGCTGCATATGCAGTAAGGAAAATAAGGCAGCTAACCGATGTAGCTACAGCTAGGTTAGTATACTATGCTTATTTCCACAGTATTATGTCTTATGGCATTCTGCTGTGGGGATTAGCAGCAGACGTTGACTCAATTTTCAACCTACAAAAGAGGGCAATCCGCGCAATCTATAAAATGGGTCCTCGCGAGTCCCTCAGAGAAAAATTTAAAGAGATCGATATACTGACTCTACCTTCACTTTATATTTTGGAATGTATTTTGTATGTCCGTAAAAATCGGGGGCTGTTCAAAACTAGAAGCGACTTCCATAATTTAAATACACGCAGTAAGCACGAAATTGTAATACCCAAATTCAGATTAACGAAAACTAGCAAGTCTTTTCTTATAAACAGTATACGCTTTTATAACAAGTTGCCAAAGTCAGTTATAGAACTGACCGATGGAAGGTTCAAAAACTACATCAAACGTATCCTTATTAAAAAAGCATATTATAAAATCAAGGACTACGTTGAAGATAAAAACATTTGGCCTTAGCTCCTTCTGATCTTCCTTAGATCCTTTTATTTTATTTTTTTTAGTTTCTTACGACTTATTGTCATAAGTCGGGCCTACGTTGTCCCCACATGTCTAAGTACTAATGCTGTAACATGGAAATATTGTAAAACCAAACCATTTTTAAAAGAGTAACCATGGAGTTTCTTGCCGGTTCTTCTCCATAGGAAACGACCAACCCGAACCGTGCACCTTTTGTCGACGTTTTATAAGTGCCCATGTAGGCCTATGTGAAATAAAAATATTGATTTTGATTTTTTGATTTTATGGGTTTCTGTCAATCGAACGTTTTTAACGTTCTTTGTTCGAGTGTATGTATTTTTATTTTATTATGTGAGTTCAGCGATTTTTCCGTCATTTGTGAACTGATTTTTAAAATTCTTTTTGCGTTTAAAACCTACTCCCGATGAGGTCCCATTGTCACTAAGTCAGTATCTGATAATATAATCCCATGGAAATCAAGAAAACTCCTCAGGCAAACATATATCGATTTTAGTATTTTAATCAACATAGCAGGCTGATTGAAGCTGAACTGATGAAGAATACCACAGAATACTGATGGTCACTCTACTGATAGGTACTATTTAATGATAGGTATCTCGTGGGTATAAGATATCTCGAATAGTTAAGCTACTTAGATGAACTAAATACATATAAATATATGGTACTAGTAAAAATGTTAACAACAAACTGATCTGATGATGAAGCCGGAAGGTAGGCACTGGAACTCCTTTACAAAACAATTTACCCTAGTCGTATTTGAACTTATTGGCATCGCCATGAGATACATCTCAAGAAAAACCACCAAGACCATGAAAATAATGTATAGCTGGGGTACACCCCAGCTATACATTATTTTCATGGTAATATGAAATACCTACCAAAACAAAAAGGGAAAGTATTTTTTTTTACCGAAAATAGAGTAAAATTGAAAAAAAAACAATAGGTACCAAAGACATTGACTTCGGCTGACTTCGGCAAAGGAAGTATTTTTTCACTTTGTAGTGTTTTGGTTTGGAAATCGGTTTTTTTTTTTTGTCAAATAGTTTTTCGAGCACTTTTTCTTATGAAGATAAACGTTGTATGGCGGTTTTATTCGGCAATTATTATTATCAAGCATCAGCATCATCATCATCATCTTCCTGCCCTTATCCCATGTTACTTGGGGTCGGCGCAACACGTTTTCTTCTTCCATACCGTCCTGTCCCCCGTCACGCCATCACCCTTTTCTTTCATGTCACTCCTCACACAGTCTATCCATCTTTTCTTTAGCCGTCCCCTTCCTCTCCATACATCCATATTTATATTCATAACTCTTTTAATAACATTTTATCCGTTCTCATGACATGATCATACCAGGACAAACCTTTCAATTTTTTTGTCACTGGCGCCACTTTCAAACTTCCTCTAATATACTCATTTCTTACTTTATCACCGGCCCTCATACCCAGCGAAGTTGCAATCACTCGACTAACGAGGCTATTATTAATGTTGTAATATAATTTAAAAAATAATTCAAATAAAATAAGCGAAAGTATCTTTGTATAACGCCAGCATATATTTGTTGAGTAGAGTGGTTTATATTAGAAATGTTTTAGTTGCTATTATAATATCTATGTAATATTTAATTAATCTATGTAAATATGTTTTCAAGTTAATATAGTAGTTGCTTTTACCCATAAAAATAACATGACGTGTTTATTAATGTTCAGTGCTTGTAACAGAATGTATAATAAATTAGATGGTATTTATTTATAGAAGAACAATGCATTCTACTCCACCTTATTTTGCTTAGAAATTCTCATTAATTTAGCGAGCTTATAATAACCCGCGCAACATAATTTATAATTAGCCCTTTAATTTTACACTGATAGCCGGGTTTTACTAGCTAACATTATTATCTTATGTCATGTAATTTGGTTTTAATGCATAATACATTTTTATGTTTTGAATATGATAAAGAAATACAGTGTTTTAAAATGATGTTAATGGCTGTGATTGACCAAAAAAATCTTTATTATAAATTATAGTCGCCGAACTTTGATATGAAGATTTTATCGAGCAGCTGTTCTCACAAATTACAAATGGCTTTAACAAGACAAGCATATTTTTAATTAAAAACACTAATAAACTGAAATCAGCGTTTTGATAGTAATAACAACGATACAAAAATCCATAAAGAAAAAGAAGAGTGTGTTGCAAACTCTTTTATATTTGTGCTGCAAATTGTATGGGTTGACGCTGGTAGTCACCTTTAGGAGTAGGAGTACAGTAGACAACCTTAGGAATTTAGGATGAACTGTAAATAATAATATGTATTTGCAATACAGATTTATAATTACCTACATGATATGTTTACCGAATTGAATCATTTCTACTTGTTGCTCCAGCCAAGTCAAACATACTTGTTTAGAGATGGTTGAATAGCGTTGCCATGGCATCAAATACTCGTGTAACGAGTGACATTTTCTCACACATTTTTACGGAACGGCTTTAACGAAACTTGAACGAAAAATATTAGTTACTATATAATACAAACATTTAATACTAGGTATAAAAACAAATTATGCTTTTCAATAAATATAGTGATTACATTAGAACAGTATCATTTTCGATGCCACAATGTTTCTTGCTTGTCTCACTTTTTTCAAAATCTGTCAAATGTAGAATCTGTCTTATGTAGAATCTGTCATATGTAGAATCTGTCATATGTAGAATCGAATCTGTCATATGTAGAATCTGTCAAATGTAGACTAAACAGGACTAATTATATACAAAAACCTACCTCTATTATTGTTCATGACCATAGTGAAAACCATATCTAAATCTATTGACTGGTTAGTTAGTTAGCGGATAAACAAAAATGACGCCGACAGACGTGGACGGCGGTTATCCTTTATACTACTTAGATGATTAATGATACTAAAAATAAATATAGGTGCCATATTATAAAAACAGTGTTAGAGTTGTCGGTTTTAATTTAACTATTGGTGATTATATGCTTTAATTTCTTTGCGCAATTTCAAAAGCGCTAAAAGCTTTCTGGAATATTTCGATGAAACATCAGCGTTACCTGGAATTTCAGCTTCTTTCACATTCAACATACCTAGCCTTTTTCCAACTATGATTTAGCCGGGATTTAACCTTACTGGTTTCAGCCAAATGCCAGTATTTTTCACGGAATGACAGAGTAACTGGGTTGTTGAGGACAGATAGGCACATCCAGTAACTATGTAAAACAATAGGGATGTGTGCTGGGAAAAATTATAACTCATTTATTCCGTCAGTGAGATTATCAAATAATATTGGAAACTTATTTTTTGCATTATCAAATAAATACAAAATGGCAAAGTTAATAATCATCAAAGTTCAGTAGTGGCGGCTTGTGACGTCACTTTGTCAGTATAAAGTGTTAGCACCGTGACGTCACATGATATATCAACGCTCTGTATGGACGTATTTTTTTGTTTACGTCATGATGATTACGCATGATGGACTAAATAGATATTTATTGTCAACTACCCCATGTGAAGACTGGTCTCAGATTTTTGGGCTTCTGATCACCCGTATGACTGTCAAGAACTAACGCCGGTCTAACGTCCGTAGGTCTCAACAACACTCGTCCAACGTATGGATCCTGAAAATTGCGTTGGCGCCAACATTGGGACGAGCGTAAGTTGTAGTCCCGCGCGTGTGTTTTATAAAGGAATCTTTGCCAACGTTCGCGACCCGTCCACACGTTGGTAATTTGCTCAGTCCTGTTGCAACACGCATCGAGTGCGTGCTCACTGATTCCATGTTTTATGATGTGTCGTCATCTACCATCTTCTTCGACGTGGTTTTTCTTTTTATTCAAATATTAATTATATAATATGCACTCAGTACTGTAAAAGCGCTCACAGCAATTTCCGTATCGGCCATTTTCACATTGGCTCTGACGAGACAGAATTAGTTTAATAGCCAACGTGTGTACGCCTCACCAATTAACCAACTAACGTTGGTACGAGCAATGGGACCAACATGTGGAGCCGGGGTATGGCTTAACGTGGTTGCCGAGACACGAAGGAATTTCGGCTGCTTTCATAAAAAGGAAAAAAACATTTCAAACCATTTTTATACATTCGATTCTTCGAAGTTCGAAGTAACGTTTGCAAATCAAATGCCAAGTAAGTCACAAAATGACATACCTTTGAGAGTTGAAGCGAGCCTTACAAAAACTTCTTTCTTGGTATTTTAGTTGACGTAATTCCAAATACTCATATGTACGTCAAAACCGTTAAAAAATATTTTGAAAGGACCGTTCAAATACCGTAGTTGAAGCCGACACTCGTTATAAACATATATATTTGTACATAGGTCCTTGAATCTTTAAATTCCGAGTCTTGAGTCCTTTATATTGCATTGTATGGATATTACTAGGTAGTTTTAAGCGAAGACAATTTTCCATTTTTTATTGTCTCAACAAGACTAATTTTTCTAAAGTAATAAAATGGTTTATAAAAATAAAACATAACTCGAATTATCTTTATGTAAGCAGTAAAAAGTTAGACTTGCAATTAAAGTAAGGCCGAATAATCTTCGTAACATTTATTCATAAACCGTTTATATTCAGTTCTAGCTCAACAAGTACAGACCAACGATAATAACTAAGGTAATATCGCCGGGTTAATTCAAAAACCAACTAACTGCTCACTTTATGATTTTGTGCTAGGGCGTTTTGAAAGTTTGTATCAAAAAATATCATGTACTATCTTAGATAATGTTATTATAAGAAACAGCATCTGATTTATAATTAAATCACGTATGCGTTGATTTATAGCACTTCATACAAAAGTAACAGGGTTACACAGAATATTGAATTTTGTGCCCCAAACCCCCTTATTTAATTGCTTTTACTTCCCTACAAAATAAAGGCTTTATTTTCGAAATTAAGCGCTTCTGTCGAGTCTCAGAAAGGCACTGGTCATTAATTCAAATATATAAATCGAACAATAATGAATTATTCTTATTAATCCTATTATTTTCGATAAAAATGCAAAAAAAATAAATGATGGTCGCTTTTACTACCCGATATTTGTTGAAATTTTGAACGTAAAAAGAAAGCTAAAGTAAAGAAAAAGCTTTGTTAAGGAACACGATTACATAGATTACTATGTAATCGTGTTCCTTAACAAAGCTTTTTCATCATGAAAACTATCGTTAGTGTTAAAGATGCTTTATTAAATTGAAAATAGATTGATTAAAAACACACCTAAGTTGGAAAAAATATATATTTAAGAAAAACGAAAGCAAAGATTTTTTTAGAAATTCTTCATCAGAAGACAATTAGACACAGCAGCATCCGGTTCAAGGTTAAGTTTAGTTTCATTCTTGGTCGCTAAATGTTCATTCCACGCTTGGTATTCTTCGGGAATTATTCCTTTTTTGCACAATTTCAGCAAGTCGATGACATTTGTAGTTGCAGCTGGTAATTCGCTACTGCCTTTTTTGTCTGGTTCCGTAGTGGCGAAAGGGAATTTCAGGACCAGCAGTGGGAATAGCTTCGTTTGTTTCCTGAATTTCAAGATCCAACCAAGAAATCCTCAGACATGTCATAGTTAGACAAAATTTTTATTTGACTCTTTTCGTATTTCATTCTCTTTATCTTTAACCAGTTCACTCTGTCTCCTATGCTTTTATTTTTGTTTTTCATTATGACGCCTGCCAACGATTTTAAATCCAGCGGCACGGCAACTTAGTCACATGCGAATTTATCAATAAGTCGTATATAAATTAATTTTCGACACTGAATTATGGGTAAATGCACTAAATAAGTATTTTTTTATTTATATGTGTGCTTCCCATGCGGACAGTGCTGTATTTCGAAGTTGGTTGAGGGTTTCTGGTGGGTTGGAGGTGGACTTGTTATTTCTTTTGAGCAAGTCCCAGAGCATGTCTCTTTTCTATTGGGTTTAGGACTATGAGCTGGCCACTGCAATTTTGAAATACCGACGTCTTGAAGATGAGTACTCATTACTACTCATCAACACAGTGTGCAACTTATGGGCGTGGATTATAGTGCATAAGGAGGAACTCGTCGTGCCCAATGAACCGCGGATATGGCAAAACATGTTCTTGAAAGACCTCCTCGATGTATCAAGTTGCAGTTAATTGGTTATCAACAATAACCAGCTCCATACTAGCATCGGAACTTATTCGTCCCCAAACCATAAAAAACCTCCATGAAAACTCACAAATTTTAATTAGTAGAAACCTCTCTCCTCTTCTTCTCCACTCTTGCTCCAGACCATCTGGTGCGCGTAAACCGATTCGACACTCATCTGTGAACAGAACTCGAGCCTATTGCTTGTGGGTCCAGCTGGCGTGTTCACGGCTACTCGGTGATGTCTAAGAAGTTCTGGACCGCGTGCTGGTCTACGGGCTGTTAAATTTACTTCGACCATTCGTCTTCTCAAGGATCAACATCACAATTCACAAGAATCCATGTTAGTGCAAAAACACCACAAACAACTATCAATTAGAACAGTATTATTCGCTGCCACAAAATGAATCAAGATGTCATAGGGGCGAGAGTAACAACGACTTTGACGCAAGCGCGGTCAGAAATTGCAGAATTTAAACCAATTACCCGCGGATAATCGGTTTTACTTCTCAATATTTTGTTGGGATCATGAGCAAATTTCTCAAAATTATAGAAGTAAAACCTACTAAACCTATTTATTAACAATGACTTCTTGATTTTGTGTCAAGAATAAATGAATAATAAACAAGTAATAGCTATTATCCTTTAATAACTGCTATTATCATTGAATATTAACGCTATTTCCTGTTTTTCTAAGTACTAAAACCATATATTTGCATGTGATCGTTTTTCTTTCCAAAAAATCTAAATATAATTTGCAGGTATTATTTATTTCAAAAACTGATTAAATCTAAGTATCTTGTTTGACTTCGATACAAAATATAATTTTGCTGATTAACAAGGAATATTTGTTTTGCATATATACGGTATGGCTAGATAGTTGGTTTCACCATTCAGTATCTCCGAAACAAACCATCGCACGGCTTAGTATGTTTTACCAGTAGAAAGAGAATAAAATTTTGAATCCTCATAATCTAAAATTATTATGATTTTCTTTTAAAAAATTGACAGTACACTTACGAGTTAGAGCGTTACAAATAGAACTTGAATTCAGAAATAAAATAATCATAATCATTCAGGGCAACTAATATTGATAACTAATATTGTTATCTGAATACTAATGAATAATAATACCAGTCAACCCCGATATCGTAGCAAAGGTTTATCTTTTTAACGCCTACGAATTTCATTTATAGTCTTGTCGCGTAGACCCATCTACGGCGTAGCACGTAGGCGTCATCTACAAATTTTCTAAAGGCTCTCCGTTTATAATATCGCATTTGGGAAAGCAATCTTTCAAAATAGCTCTGTAAATACTAATCTGAACGTGTTATTTTTATTGAGCAAACAACATTTTTGCATGTTTGCTTTGGCAAGTAGGTAACACTTTAGGGTAAGCCAAAAAACAACCCCGTTTAACGCTTCGATTAAAATTTTATGTACAAGAGAAATATTTATTATATTGGCCAATAATTAAAGCTTAGCCTTAGCTTAATAAATATGTATTCGTTGTTACAATACATAAATTAACATTTCAGCTATACTCTAAATAAATTAGAAAACTAAATAGGATTAGCCACACTATTCCTATTTTGTTTTGAATTTATGTGTAGTTGCTTCGGGGTGATATATATGTTCCATTTTAGAGTAAGAATAAAGTTTTTTCTTTAAAGAACACTACTTATTTATTCATACAAAAACTTTTAATTGCATTTTCTTATGTACTATTTAAAATAACTTAAATTTCCAGAAATACGTCGGCCTGTTTAAAAACTATTTCATTAACTTCAAATAATAAATCAAAAACCCTGTTAAGTCAAATTGCGTCATTGTGTGTCAAGCTTGTCTTAAAGAAACACTGGATTATTAAACTTTACTTATGTATTTATCAATGAAACTAATATAAAAGTACAGAATAAATCTGTTACGATTTGAATCTGATGAAAAAAACCTCATGGTTTCTTAAATATACTGTGTCAAAGAAACTGCTTCGAGTTTGTCAACATTTTGATTTAGTCATCCAGTTTTTATTTCTTTATTCATTGGTATTAAACCCACGCAAATACTTATTAAATCAACCCATTATATATAAACCTTAATAAAAGCTTTATTCCACTTTATAAGAAGAGTACTATTATCGCTTTCTATTTGGAGAGTAAATAAAATTACAAGTATTATTATTTATTATATATATTATATTTTTCTTATACGAGTGCTTGATAATGAAAAGTAAAATATAAGAGGTAAATATGACAGGAAAAGGTTACCAAAATAAGCTTTGAGCAATATTCTTATTCTTCGTATCGATATACATGTGAATTTGTTGCACATTACCTTTATGATGTGATCCAATCTTGGAAGCAGAGGTTTTAAATTCTGTGAAGTACAGTAGGGAGTTTATTTTATTTAGCCGGCTGGTGTTTTAATATTAGTCCGATTTTTTTCCTCTAGTTGTTAACACGTTTTAATTTGAAGTTCAAGCAAATACTGAAAAACATGTTTAAGTTTCACACGTGTTATTTCTGTTTAAAAAAATCTTTCCCTCATTAATAACACACGCATTAATAAATGCGTTAAGTATTTTTTAAGAAAGCTGCGTTACTACAGAGATCACAAGCCTAGCACATATGTTATATAGGTAGGTACCAGCATGATTATCGTCCGTGGTACGTAGGTATACTTAATTAACATACGTTTTATCTCCAGAAGCAAACCGATGTATAGTTTGAGATCATTCCCTAGAGTCACTCGAAAGCCTCGAAAGTAAGTATTATTCAGTTAACTTCTCTGAAATGTGTAAGTAAAAAAACATTATTAAGAATTCTATAGTTCACTGATCCACTGAGAAGATATTGTCAAAATTACGGTTAAATTAAGAATAATTTCCATGTTTTAAGATCAGCTGGATAGTTTCAAAAGATTAATTGTATCACTAATATGAGTGTCAATTATTTGATTGTCTTCATACGTTTGTTACAATTATCATAAATATGATATAATATTATCATTTAAATTCTAACAGACGAAAAATTAGCAATTTTATGTTCCATGATACAATTCATGTCAAAGATGTTAATTTCTATAAGTAATATCACCACCTGAAAATTAATTTTAAGTCACCTTGTATAGATAATCCCCACTGCTTCGAACATAATCAATTACCTATCTTCACAATGTAATATTACTTACCGAACTACTAATTGATAACGTGCCAAGTCCCATTAGTGACAACGGTATTATTCCATTGAATACATAATAATATAAGCTTCTAGTACCAGCACACATTTTAATTATCATCTATATATATCTTCACTATTAAACAACGTTGTCTGGCTTTTCCGAGCATCAGTCTTTTGTTTTTGACGCAATATCAAACAGTTGGGATCTTTATTTGGACTGTTTTTTTATTTTAATATATGTTCAGAATAATTGAGAACCATCACCTGAAGGATGACATCGTTAAGAAACAGGCATGTCTTAGAAACAAACATTCGCAGACCTGTGACATCCACCAACCCGCACTGGGCCCATGTGGTGGATTACGGCCCATTCCTCTCACAGAGAGGGGTCAGTATCCTAGCAGTGGCAACATTAATCGGCTGATGTTGATGATTACCTGAAGGATAAAGGATTTCTTGAACATGATTTTGATGTTGTAGAATTCCTTGACAGTGTTTATTAGTTAGTCAAATTTTAATTTGAGGTAAAATAAAATAAGATCATGTATTTTTATTTCACATAGGCCTTTTTTTTGGTTGGGAAATCATCCTATGACTTCTCCCGCTCTGGGTGAAGCGGGTGGGCGTGTCAGACTTTTACTGACTAAAACCCACCCGTGTTCCTTCAGTTGCTAGAGCCAGGGCCGTTGTAACTCCTTTTCAAATTTATCCGCGACCCAGACAGGCATCGGCCCTAATGGACCCCGTCAATTTTGCTGACATCTCTTTGAGGCGCGCGTGGAACACTACGCGCCGTCGACTCGGGCCTGGTCCTTATCGGACGGCGAGCTACCCGCTGCTCGCCGTCCGCAAGCCCGCGCCTACGGTGCCCGAAAATCGTCTTGCGACGCCCGATGCCCGGGACGTCTCCTGCGGCGGCTGGGGGCGTGAGGGCGTCTCTGTTGCGTCTCCCTCACGCGTTCCGCCTCCTCCTTCGCGAGCATTACTGCTTCGCAGAAGAAGGTGACAGCTTCCCAAGCCCTCTCGCTCCGTACCATGGTCTGGACCAGGGCCGGACGCGAAGGCGGAAGGTGAGGGCGCCGTGACGCCTCAATTGTGGCGTGCTCAATTTCACATAGGCCTACAAGGGCACTTATAAAACGTCGACAAAGGTGCACGGTTCAGGTTGGTTGTTTCCTATGGAGAAAAACCGGCAAGAAACTCCACGGTTAATCTTTTAAATAATGGTTTGGTTTTACAATATTTCCATGTTACAGCATTAGTACTTAGATATGGGGGGACAACGTAAACACGACAATAAGTCGTAAAAACGAAAAAAAATAGATTATACCTATATAATATAAATAAACAAAACAAAAAGAAAGTAAAACGAGAAAAAAAGTTAACAAATGATAACAAGCATCTAGAAATCTAGAAGGTCTACAATGTTCACACATTCACAAAACAATCGGCAAAGGAATCTATACAAAGGAAAAAAGTATAACAAGACTAAATTTAACATGTGGCACAAATGTTGTCATCAGTGCTGTAACTATTCTTAGCAAAGGCTATAAAACCAATGTAAAAAGTCTAATTAAAAGAAGAAAAAAAAAAGGAAAAATGAGATTGAGAATAGTTAGAGACATCCACATATTTGTGCCATTTATTAGTTACCAGGGAAGCCGCATGCACAAATGGAGCTAAAGCCAATGTTTTTATCTTCAACGTTATCCTTGATATTATATTTTTTTATTAAGGACACGTTTGATGTAGTTTTTGAACTTTTCATCGGTCAGTTCTATAACTGAATTTGGCAACTTGTTATAAAAGCTTATACTGTTTGTAAGAAAAGACTTGCTTGTTTTCGTTTATCTGAATTTGGGTATTACAATTTCGTGCTTACTGCGTGTATTTAAATTATGGAAGTAGCTTCTAGTTTTGAAAAGCCCTCGATTTTTGCGGACATACAAAATCGTTCCAAAATATAAAGTGAAGGTAGAGTCAGTATATCGATCTCTTTAATTTTTTCTCTGAGGGACTCGCGAGGACCTATTTTATGGATCGCGCGGATTGCCCTCTTTTGTAAGATGATAATTGAGTCAACTTCTGCTGCCCGTGTGATCCCCACAGCGGAATGCCATAAGACATAATACTGTGGAAATAAACATAGTATACTAACCTAGCTGTGGCTACATCGGTTAACTGCCTAATTTTTGTTACTCTTTTGGGAGGTTAAGTTCAGCTGCCTATGCAGCTGAATTTAACCTCCCAAAAGAGTTCTAATGTGCTCGCCCCACTGCAATTTTGAATCGATAGTAATACCTAAGAAAACAGTTTCCGTTACAACTTTAAGATTTTTGCCGTCATGATTTAAATTTAGGTCACGTTGTGGTATATTTGGTAAAGAGAACTTTAGACATTTTGTTTTCTTCGCATTCAGTAAAAGATTGTTAGCTGCGACTCATTTTGAGAGACTAGACTTTCGTTGACGTGTAAGACATCCTTATCTTTCCTATCTATTTTAAAAATTAGCGAAGTATCATCAGCAAATAGAATTATATTCGATAATTTGGCCATCATAAAATGTTTATTGGTTATTTTTAAAATATGTATATTATTAACTTGGCATGCATAGCTGTTGCCATTTATAGGCGGCTTTAGCGCTGTAAGGCATTTCCTACCACTCCTACCAGTTAATCTTTGGGTTAAAAGGAAGACATTAATCTTTTCCCCTTGTCACCCAGCGACATCATGATAATTTATTTATTTATTCATTAAAACATACATTTGTTTTTATAGGTCTCTTACCTAACAACAGAAGGCTATCAAAAACAGTCATAAATGATGATGATTTCTTCAATGATCTGTTAACTTCGGTATTCCAGATCGACTTATACCTACGAGGTGTGAACGTATCCATATGGGCATCCAGAAACTCACTACTGCTATGGTTGAATGGACACCAATATTCAATAGTATTTGACAGTTAATTTAAACTCAATCCGCAGACAAACGGGCTTCAATCCAAGACAGTTAAATTCATTCTCCGAGCTTCATTGCCTCGGCGCTTTTCTGGTGGTCGCTACTGTAGATTCTGGCTTTCAGGAGTTGCAGTGGTTTGGGAATAGTGCGGTGGGATTGAACCAATAAAAAAAAAAAAAAACGGGCATCAAACTCAATCAGACGTGCAGCATTGAGAAATGGTACGTTTTACTTTGTAGCCATTTATTTATTTTATTTAATAGTGAAAAACTTTAGGGCTCAATTTTTTTATAGTTGTTTAACGATAGCAATATCGGTCCACTGCACGGTAGTACTTGCCCTGATTTCTTTACGAAGGCACCCGAATAAAAACAATGTCGCGATTTTATTTGTTCAACTGATGTCGATTCATTTGTATTACAAGCAAAAGCTCAGTTAAATGTGTTAGTATTTTCACTATTGTCATACTAATATATCACATTATTACACTAATATATTGTATGTTCGTTACTTCTTCACGCTCAAACGGCTGGGCGGATCTGGACGAAATTGGGCACAGAGATAGATTATAGTCAGGAATATCAAATAGGATACTTTTTTGCCCGGGAAAATGTACCCTCTGGATAATTTTTCACTTTCACGCGGGCGAAGCCGCTGTCAGAAACTAGTTCCATAACTGTCATATATGACATATTTCAAATAAACATAACGATATCAAACATTATGATCGTGAACATATAGCTGGGTTTAAATTTAAGCTAATTCTAGACAGTCAATATGTTACTTACTTCCATGTAACTTACATCAATTAACAATCAGCTCTCATTACATTAATAGGACAGTTAACAGAAAACACTAGCAGCGTTTGAAAAATAAATATCTAATGAATAAAAAAAATAACTACCACTTCCCGGAACAAATGTACATCACATCCCACTTGTTATGTGAATAATGATTAAAAAAAAAAGGAAAAAGAAATTGACAAGACTTCAACTACGAAAAAATGTTTCCTATATTTTTTTTACATAATTAATATTTATAACCTCCTTTATTTCATAATTCTCTGTATTATAACTAAATTAATTATGTAAATAAATTAAAAATTAGTACCCAAGACCAATATTCAACAATTCAAAGTGAAACCTCATCAAATACCGTGCAGTGTCCTCATTGTCCTAGAACCTTTAAAATAAATGGATTACAAAGGCATATGCATGTCGCTCGTAGTGAGAATACACCTCCAGCAATTACCCAGACCATACCCACAACCTGTCTAGAAGATGCTTTTGGATCGCCTTTTTTAATGGAATAGGATTGAAGACAGATATATGGCAAAAACAATGGGAAAAAGTGTGCACTCTTCATGGGAAATTCTATGACCTTCCCTCCAACAATAAGTAGAAGATTTATTCACAAATTAGCCGAAGAAATAGAACATCTTGTTAAATTAGATTATCCTTTAGAACGCATTTTGATTTTCTTTGGCATCATATTACAAAGAGATAATGCGTAATAATAATATATAATAATAAGTAATATTAAACATGCGAAAGATATAACGAGATTACTTGACCGACGCCTAATCTTTGGGATGAAGAAAATTTCGATATACTAATAACCGAAGCTATTAAAGCAGACCTCTCTCTCCGTAACTCCTATAGCAGAAAAAATTATAATGAAAATAATGACGATGTCACAAAAAAACTCATGCGTCTTATATAGCGGGAAAAAACACGCGAAGCCCTAAATTAGCTATTAACAAAAGATACAAGCAAAATGGATAAACCAGAAAACGAAATTGACGTAACGGGAAAGACAGTCATGGATATATTGCATGAAAAGCACCCCTCTGGATTGAATACTGATTCAAGTCAATTTACACTACCTGACGGCCTCCCCGAATTGACTCCATTACTTGAAGTAGACATAACTAGCAAACATATGGAGTCGGTTGCCAGAAAATTACACGGCGGTGGAGGCCCAATAGGCACCACATCAGAAAATTGGAAAGATTACTTGTTACGATTTGGCGAAGCAAGCCTGCATTTAAGGATTGCAGTAGCACAATTAACAATGCATTTAAATAACTATTTTGTACCATGGATCCAAATTCAAACCCTCATGTCAAGTTGACTCATAGCACTAGACAAATGCCCAGGTGTGAGACTGATTGGCATTGGTGAATACCTACGCAGGATCCTAGCCTGTGCTCAATCACAACTCTGCAGTGGACTAAGCTGCGGTATCGAAGGTGCTATACATGCTATGAACGACCTTTTCCAAATAGAATGCCAACCAGGCTCTAACTAAGAATGGGGACTGGGGAAATGCTACTCATCGATGCAAATAATGACTATATAACACATACAATGGTCACGCAGAACTTGTGATACGTGATTCGAATATGAGATTATATAGCAAAGAAGGAGTAACTCAAGGTGATCCAGTTGCCATGCCGTTGTATGCCCTTGCAACACTACCCATAATAAATATACTAAAAAAAGAACAAGCAACTACCCAATGATGGTATGCAGATGACTCTTCCGCCCAAGGCAAACTCAAAAACATACGTCAATGGTGGGATAAAATGAGTAAAATAGGCCCAGAATATGATTACTTTCCTCAAGACAAAAAATCATACCTAATCATTTCCGAGAACGACAAGAAAACAGGTCAACAGATTTTCAAGGGCATTAACATAGCCATCATAACTGGATCTCGCTTTCTTGGTAGTTATATTGGTGAAGGAAAAGAAGATTTTGTAAACAAGAAAATTATAAACTGGCAATCTACAATAGAAAAACTATCACTTATCTGTAAAGACTCACCCCAAGCTGCTTACACTGCCCTCACTAAGGCAGTTCAATTCTAATGGTCATTACATTTAAGAGTCTTAGATAAAGTAAACCAATTCTTCGATCCACTAACAAACACACTGCGTACGAATTTTTTACCCATTCTACTAGGAGAATAAGAAAAGAAAAATAGAAAATACAAAAGACATAAATTTAAACCAATAGGCAAGTTATTCGGCTTCGACGATGGAGCGGCCCTACCTAGATATTGATGTGGATGTGGCCGACGACCGAAGAAGATGTCGCAATATTTCGCGATTGATAAATGAGCTTGTTTTATAAAATAATAAATCAATAATTTGACACTACTCTGGTTAAATATTATTTTGTGTCGTAATTTCTAAGTATTTAAAAATAAAAGTATTTAATAAGATGATTAAAAAGAAATATTCTCTTTTAGTTTCTGACACAACTAAAAGATTCATAAAATCAAAATAGTTTATTTCAAATTAACCTTAGAGGTACTTTTAAATTGGCAAAAAAAAAAAAGATGACTCTAGTTACTAGTTCGCAAGTGTTAGTAGGCCTCAATGGAGAAGAATTTGCAAGAAACTCCACGGACACTCTTTTCCATCAGTTTTAATTACAAGTTTTTGGTTACATGATTCTTGTTGAAAAAATACATATATGTTAGAACGATGTAAAAAGACGTGCACGTAAAAGCGTCTAGAGTAACAAACAGTTAAAGAAAAAGTGTTCCGTATGGTGCCGGACGTAAAGAATTTCACCATCCCATGTCTTCCCGTGGGTGTCGTAAGAGGCGACTAAGGGACAAATCCAGAGAATGGGCAGCAGCGTTCTCTGTGCTTCTATAACAACCATACTGCGATCGCCAACCCGCCTGCCAAGCGTGGCGATTATGGCAAAACCCCCCCAATGAATAGCACAAATAAAAAATGGCCCCTGGTACCCGGCAGCTTGCCTACCCTCGACTACGGTAGCGGTCGAGGCTACGGCATGGCAAGGGGTGCTAAGAATCTCCGGACGAGATCCGGCTACCCCAAAAATCACCGACGACTGGACCTGGCAACGTACAACACACGCACACTTCGGACCGACGAGAAGGTCACCGAACTCGAGGAGGAATTGAGCAGGTTGCGATGGAGTATTATAGGGTTATCTGAAGTCCGAAGAGAGGGGGAGGACTCGATAATCCTCAAATCCGGTAACCTGCTCTATTTCCGAGAGGGTGACCGGCAGTCCCAGGGTGGTGTCGGGTTTATCGTCCACAAGTCCCTTGTGAACAACGTGGTGAAGATCGAGAGTGTGTCGACCAGGGTGGCGTACCTTATACTCAGAATATCCTCAAGATATTCGCTGAAGGTCATACAGGTCTACGCCCCAACCTCGGCACACCCCGACGATGAGGTAGAGACCATGTATGAGGATATCTCCAGAGCCATGCATGGTTTCAAAACTCACTTCACCGTTGTCATGCATTTCAGCAAGGTATTTGAGAAGATAATGCTTAATCAAATGCTCATTCATTTTAATACGAATAACATCTTGCATGATAAACAGTATGGTTTCACCAAAGGACGTTGTACAACTGACGCTGGTGTCACCCTATTAAAACACATCTTTAATGCGTGGGAAGAGTCGCAGGATGCCATAGGTATCTTCTGCGACCTGTCGAAGGCGTTTGATTGCGTTAATCATGAAACATTACTTCTGAAACTTGAGCATTACGGGCTAGGTCAATCAGCGTTAAGTTTGGTTGAATCTTATTTAAGTGATAGACAGCAATTAGTTCAAATAAACGGTGTGAATTCGTCGGGGTTAAACGTGAAAATGGGGGTACCCCAGGGCTCAATATTAGGTCCTTTCTTATTTTTAATATACATAAACGATTTACCCCGTTTATTGGAAAACAAACTAAACATGGTGTTATTTGCTGATGACACATCTTTAATTTTTAAAATAAATAGACGTACTTGTCAGGTTGACGACGTAAATAACGCGCTACGGCAGGTTCAGGATTGGTTCACTGCAAATAATTTAGTTTTAAATGGTAAAAAAACCAAGTGCGTAAAATTTTCCTTGCCGAATGTTAAAAGTACTGATTGTGACATTATCTTAAACAAGGAGAAGCTAGAATTCGTCGATAAAACGGTTTTCCTGGGGATCACGCTAGACTCAAAGTTACAATGGGGTCCTCATTTAATATCACTTGCAGGGCGGCTAAGTTCGGCAGCTTATGCTGTTAGAAAGATTCGTCAATTTAGTGATGTAGATACCGCGAGGCTGGTCTATTTTAGTTACTTTCATAGTATAATGTCTTACGGTATTTTACTATGGGGAAGGGCTGCAGACATTGAGTCAATTTTTATTCTGCAAAAACGAGCCATCAGAGCGATATACAATCTTCGCCGGCGCGATTCTCTAAGGGAACTGTTTAAGGGCATTAACATCATGACGGTTCCTTGTCAATATATTTATGAAAATATCATGTACGTGAGAAAGAATTTACATCTTTTTAGTAAAAACGGAGATAGACATAATTACATTACTAGAAATAGGGACCAATTAGTTCAACCAGGTTTCAGACTGGCTAAAGTAGCCTCTTCTTTCATGGGGTACTGTACAAAATGTTACAATAAAATTCCTCCCCACATTCTAGAACTGAATGAGACGAAATTTAAAACTTGTATAAAACGCACACTATGCAGGCAGGCATATTATAAGTTGGGGGATTACATCACTGATAAAAATGCTTGGCTCAATGCTAGTCTTGCTCCACAACCACTAGGGCGCAAAAACAAGTGATATGCAGAACATTATTGTTCTGTAGAATTGTTGGACCTGCTGAAGACTGTATGAATATATTTGTATTATATAGACTCAATTTCTTTTAGTATAGTATAACTGCGCAGCACGTGTGTGAGTACTATGTACCCAACTGTAAATCTACCATTTGCTGTACCTTGGTGTCGTTCGTTGACTTGTGTTTGCCCTGGCAGTTGAGTGTGTCATGCTCTCTCAAATGTCTCTCTGATGGTGGCGTGTGTGTTGGATCATTCGGTTCCCTTCATGATGGTTGAGCTGGGTGGTGCCGATTCATGCGTCATGTTCGTGAACGGGCGCCGTCAGTTGGGATTGGTCTTAACTTAACTGCTTCGGATGCTAGTGTTTTTCTAGTGCTTATTATGTAACTGCACAGTACATGTGTGAGTACTTTTAATACTTTGTACGTAGTATAGTATGTAGTGATTCTGGGTGCATTGTCCTCACACATATAAATTTATTAATGTATGTACTTATGTACCTAAATTTTGTAAAAAAAACATATATTTTTTTAAAAGAGTAAGTATGGAGTTTCTTGTGCGTTCTTCTCCATAACAAGCTACTTTCCGAATGCACGGTAGAATCAATTTTTATTCTCTGTAAATTTTAATGTATTCTAACGTTCAAAAGTGCCGCTTTGTGGCCTAGTTGAAATAAAATATCTTTGTCTTGTCTTGTCTTGTCATGGGGGACTTCAACGCGAAACTGGGCAAACGAGACGAGGATGAGCTGCAAGTGGGGCAATTTGGAGTTGGACAACGGAACCACCGGGGTCACCTACTGTCCAGTTTTATGGAGAAGGAGGGCCTCTATATGATGAACTCCTTCTTCAAAAAGCGTGAACACAGGAAGTGGACCTGGCAGAGCCCCGATGGTGCAACAAAAAATGAGATTGACTTCATCATGTCAACGAAGAAGCAAATGTTCAATGATGTCTCTGTGATCAATTCGGTAAAAACCGGGAGCGATCACCGCATGGTAAGAGGCACATTGAACATTAATATTAAGCTTGAAAGGTCTCGACTGATGAAGTCCACGCTCCGGCCAGCACAGATCCAGGTCCAAAACCCCGAGAGCTTTCAGCTCGAACTCCAGAATCGTTTCGAGTGCCTAGGGAGCTCCGTGGATGAATATAGCAACGGGTTCGTGGAAGCTGTCCATACGGTCGGGTCTAAGTTTTTCAAGACCCGTCGTACAGATAGAAACAAAAAGCTCTCTGATCATACCCTCAAGCTTATGAAGGAGAGGCGTGAGATGATCCTGCAGTCTTCAGATGAGGCGTGCAAATACCGGCAGCTCAATAGACAGATCTCTAAATCCTTGAAAAGAGACCTCCGCCGCTTCAATACCGAGCGTATTAAAGACGCGATCGAGCGAAATAAAGGCTCCAAGGTGTTTTCAAGGGATCTGGCTATTGGGCAGAGCCAACTCACGAAACTGAAGACCGACGATGGCAGGATCGTATCCGCCAAACCGGAGCTTCTCAGGGAGATCGAGACATTCTATGGGCAGTTGTACACATCGATCAGCAAGCCCGTTGCGAGTCTAGCAAATGACCCAAGAGCTAGATTGACCCGACACTATACCGAAGATATCCCGGACGTCAGCCTGTACGAGATTAGGATGGCTCTGAAACAGCTCAAAAACAACAAGGCGCCGGGTGATGACGGAATTACGGCCGAACTCCTGAAGGCGGGTGGAAAACCGGTCCTTAGGGCCCTTCAGAAGCTGTTTGATTCCGTCATACTCGAGGGCAAAACGCCACAGGCATGGTGCAGGGGTGTGGTGGTACTCTTCTTCAAGAAGGGCGACAATGCCCGGTTGAAGAACTATAGGCCCATCTCACTTCTTAGCCATGTCTACAAGTTGTTTTCAAGAGTCATCACGAATCGTCTCGCGCGCAGGTTAGACGAATTCCAGCCCCCCGAACAAGCCGGATTCCGAAAAGGCTTTAGCGCCGTAGACCACATACATACGCTGCGGCAGGTTATACAGAAGACCGAAGAGTATAACCTGCCTCTCTGTTTAGCGTTTGTGGACTACGAGAAAGCCTTCGATTCGATAGAGACTTGGGCTGTACTGCAGTCTCTCCAACGGTGCCAGATCGACTACCGGTACATTGAGGTGTTGAAGTGTTTGTACAAAAACGCCACCATGTCAGTCCGTCTTCTGGATCAGACCTCGAAACCAATCCTTCTCCAGCGCGGCGTGAGACAGGGAGACGTCATTTCTCCGAAACTGTTCACTGCTGCGCTGGAGGATGTCTTCAAGGTTCTGGACTGGAGGGGGCTGGGCATCAACGTTAATGGCGAGTACATTACTCACCTCCGGTTTGCCGACGACATAGTGGTCATGGCTGAGACCATGGAGAGCCTCAGTAAAATGCTCGATGACCTCAGTAGAGCTTCCGAAAGAGTGGGTCTTAAAATGAACATGGACAAAACCAAGATCATGGTGAATGCCCATGTAACACCCACTCCTATCAAGGTCGGAGACTCTACTCTCGAAATTGTAGACGATTATGTCTACCTGGGACAAACGATCCAGTTGGGTAGGTCCAATTTCGAGAAAGAGGTCAACCGTCGAATCCGACTCGGCTGGGCGGCGTTCGGGAAGTTGCGTGGTATCTTCTCGTCCAATTTACCGCAGTGTCTCAAGACAAAAGTCTATGACCAGTGTGTGTTGCCAGTGATCACCTATGGGACCGAGACGTGGTCGCTCACAATGGGCCTTATCAGAAAGCTCAAAGTCACCCAAAGGGCAATGGAGAGGGCTATGCTCGGAATTTCCTTGCGTGATCACGTCAGAAATGATGATATCCGCAGGAGAACCAAAGTTACCGACATAGCCCGAAGAATTGCCAAACTTAAGTGGCAGTGGGCAGGGCACATTGCTCGCAGAACGGATGGCCGATGGGGCCGAAAAGTTCTGGAATGGCGACCGCGAACCGGAAGACGATACGTTGGAAGGCCTCCTACTAGGTGGACTGATGACCTGGTTAAGGTTGCGGGAAGGCGCTGGATGCGAGACGCACGGGATCGGTCAATGTGGCGACGCCTGGGGGAGGCCTATGTCCAGCAGTGGACGTCTTTCGGCTGAAATGATGATGATGATGAAAGAAAAAGTTACAATAACAGGCTGAGGCAGCTAAGTTATGACTAATCCCAACTGGCGCCGTTCACGAACATGACGCATGGATCGGCACTACTCAGCTTAACCATCATTAAGGGACCCGAATGATCCAACACATGTGCCACCATCAGAGAGAAATTAGAGAGAGCATGACACACTCTACTGCCAGGGCACACAGAAGTCAACGAACGACACATAGATACAGTAAATGGTAGATTTACAGTCGGAACATAGTACTCACACATGTGCGGTGAAGTTATATAATCCTAAAAGAAATTGAATTTATACAATACAAATATATTCATACAGTCTTCAGCAGGTCCAACAATACTTCAAAACTTTTCTGCCCGTCACTAATTGTTCTTGCGCTTTAGTGGCTGCGGACAGCATTGAGCTAAGCATTGTTATCAGAGATGTAATCCCCCAATTTTTCATATGCCTGCATAGTGTGCATTTTATACAAGTTTAAATTTCGTCTCATTCAGTTCTAGAAAGTGGGGAGGTATTTTATTGTAACATTTTATACTGTACCCCATAAAAGATAATGCTACTTTAGCTAGCGTGAAACCTGGTTGAATTAATTGTTTTTTTTTTTCAGTAACATAATTATGTCTGTCGCCATTTTTTACAAAAAATATGGAAATTATTCCTAACGTACATGATGTTTTATAAATATATTGACAAGGTACCGTCATGATGTTAATGTCCTTAAACAGTTCCCTAAGTCAATCACGCCGGCGATGATTGTATATCGCTCTTATGGCTCGTTTTTGTTAAATAAAAATTGACTCAATATTTGCAGCCCTTCCCCACAGTAAGATGCCGTAAGACTATTATGGAAGTAACTACAAGTAAAATTTGAAAATTAAAAAAACCCCCGACACATTTATCTTGCGAAAACATCACTATCTAAACAGAAAAACGCGCATAACTTTTGAACGGCTGAATCGATTTTATTCAAACATAGCTAAGAACACTCTCGATACAATAACCGATCAAAAAAAACGAAATCGGTTCATCCGTTGCGGCGCTATGATGCCACAGACAGACACTCAGATACACAGATACACAGATACACAGACACACAGATACACAGATACACAGCAACACACCTCAAACTTATAACACTCCTCTTTTTCCGTCGGGGGTTAAAAATAGACTAGCCTCGCGATATCTACATCAGTAAACAGACGATTTTTTCTAACAGCAGAAGCTTCCGAACTTATCCACCCTTCAAGTGATATTAAATGAGGACCCCATTGGAACCTTGAGTCTGGCGTGATCCCCAAGAAAACCGTTATCGACGAATTCTAGCTTATCCCTGTTTAATATAATGTCACAATTAGTATTTTTGACATTCGGAATCGCAAATTTTACGCACTTCGTACGACTATTTATCTTAAAAATCAAAGAAGTGTCATCAGCAAATAACACCATGTTTAGATGGTTTTTCAATAGATGGGGTAAATCATTAATGTAGACTCGAAATAAGAAAGGATCCAAAATTTAACCCTGGGGTACCCCCATTTTCACGGTTACCCCTGACGAATTGACACCGTTTTGTTTGAACTATTTACTGTCTATCATTTGAATAAGATTTTACCAAACTCAACGCTGATTGGCCTATCCCGTAATGCTCAAGTTTCCAAAGCAATGTTTCATGATTAACGCAATCAAACGCCTTCGACAGGTCGCAGGAGACACCTATGGCATCATGTGCCTCTTCCCACGCATCAAAAATGTGTTTTAAGGCGCAGATTCCCTCGAGTAGCTGATTTTAAAATGAGAATCACGTCTAAACGGCTAGTCATATTTTTTTGTAAAAAATATACGAGTATGTTACATTAGACCATTTTTTTAATAATTAATCTGAAAAGATATTGAGTTTTATTCGTATAACATAGCGCAATTAATTTGTAAAGTTATTTCTAAAACGGACCAAAACACGACAATTGCACCAAAACCGCTGAGCCATGAAATCCATTCATGAAATCCACACCATCCCAAAGACAATTTAATTATCTACATTTTGATCCAAGGCTTTTTTTTAGTCATAGAATAATAAGGAAAATACAAAAACCTACTAAATTTTGGGTCGCGCGGGTGTGAAATGGGTGCGCGTTTTGTTCCCTCAAGGTCGTTGGCGTTAGTCGACATCTTAATAAGGTGACACCAGCGTCGGCCATACAACGTTCTTTGGTAAAACCATACTGTTTATCGTGTAGGATTTATTCGTATTAAAATGAATTAGCATTTGATTTAGCACTATTCATTCAAATATCTTGCTGAAAACCGGCAGCACCATACTGGTGGTCCATAATTATTTGTGTTTTTACTGTCCCCGGATTTATAAAGTAGTATAACCTTACTATGTTCCATTAGATCCAAATTTAGGCTTCAGTAATTTTAATTGGGATACTGGTAAAGAAATTTATAAATTCTTGATCAACTTTTTTGTTATCTCTTATAAATCTATGTGTAGATTCAAGCGTGTAATCAGTATTAAATCTTTTGTACCTGTTCGTTTCATTGTTTATAATTTTCCAAACCGTCTTGATTTTATTTTCTGCGGTTTTAACCAATGTATAAAGCCTTAGCTTCTTTACACGTATTTAAAAAAAAAAGAATAAGTTGCAACATACCTACGTTCACTTGACTGGAATCAAATGTGGGTGGAATGTGGATAAATCTTTAAATTGAATCTTTTGGTGAACCTGTTGCGGTTTCTGCTCGAAAACAGGTAGGCCTTGATTTATTTATTTAAACATTCAGGACCCATAGCCCTCTACGTTTAATGTTTATTATACAGGACTTTGCCGTTAGTAAGATTAGTCCTTTTAGGGTTCAAAAAAGGACCGTAACGACTCAATTGGTTAACCTGGCTGTTTATAAACACCTGAATTTGTTTAATTGTAGCTTGTAGGATCAAGTTAAATTATATAATGGTAAATTATGATAGAATTTATATTAAATGACCATTAAACATTTTAGGTATTTCCAAAAATATTTAAATGTACAAAATCGAAGATAACATCGTTGCGTTTAAAAAAAGCGCAAAAAGAACCTATTCTGCGAAAATGTTTTCAGATTATCTTAACAAACTAACAGATTACTAAGAGCGAAAAAACCGTCAATAAACACTGTACGGAGAGTATCAAAGGCCCTCACAGTGGCTGGTAATTCTGAACTGATAAAAAACCAAAAATGTAATAGTTGAGCTTAACCCAACACACTTTGTACGTGCTGATAACAAACTATTGCAATAAAAACTTTGTTTTATAACCGATTAGATCTGTTATTTTACCCATTAAGATGTAAAATGAATTAAAAGTTGGCAGAACGCGTGGGATCGCTGTAATTAATGACTGACACTCATTATAACTTTGTGCACTTACGTACGTATTTTTTTTATACTTTAGCCCTCACTAGGAATTGCTTCTGTATCGTGGTTACGTTAACAAGCATTTAAATTCACGTACACGAACACCCAGAGCTGGAACAACTGTCTGTCTTACAAATATTTGTTCAATGCGGGAATCGAACCCAGTTGAACCCACAAAACGCAGCGCAGAAGTCAATCGCTCAACCACTGCGCCAACCGTGCGCTCAATTGTTGAATTGTCAAATCGTTCTATTATAGTAGACCGTACCAACTTTTATCATGAAACAGCAAAATTCCTTTCCCTTGCTACCTTTATCTTCCGCACTCAAAAAGGTACCATCACTATAATGTACCTCTTCTTTCTCAGATATGAATAGATGATGTTCCATTTTTCTCCATATAACACTCTCTTTTCAGTTTCAAGGGCCATCAATCTTTGTGTGTATGCAGGGATTGTTCGTCATGTTACTTCGGGTCGGATGGCGTAAATAATTTGTCAGAGTTAGGACACCGCGGCGTAATAGTAGTTTGTCATTGTAGGATGGGAGGTAGTGTCAAGATTGGCATGTTGATTGTGTAGTTGTAGTGTATATTGTAGTAAATACGTTTAGTTGTGCAATAAACTGACGTCTAACAGTCACTGACGTAAACCTACAGTGGGCTTGTTCCGAGTTTTTATACGTGTTCGATTGCGTTAACGTAAACGTCAATTTGTATTGAAACTCGATAAGCACCGTCTGGAGACAGTAAGGCGAAACCTCTTTTTTGTTTAAAAATTAACCTAAGAGAGCGTTTCCAAAGAAAAGCATTGTTTTTTCTAAAGATGAATCTTCCAGTTCAGCCACCACTCATCGCAGCATTAGCTAGAGTGTATTTTTCTACACATTTTCATTCGTTTATCAAATACGCGCAGGTAGAAACTACGTTTTTGAAACGCATAGTTCAACTAATGATAGGGAATGAAGTGAATTGAATAATATGAGACACAAATTTTTTGATTCCAAAAAATTGTGTCGGTAAATACCTACTGAAAATGTTGAAGAAGGAGGATAATTTGGTATTTTTGACAATAATTGTTTTTTAGCCAATCTAGAAGTCTCACGTATAAAAAGGTGAATCCTGCAAATATCATCACACCTACGATAAGTCCTCCATCTCAATAAATTACTGTCCCAATTCGTCTCATGTCAGGACCGGTTTGTCTCAGGAGTAGCTCATAGTGCGTGAAATAGAGATCTTCTGTATACATTACATCTAAAAAGTTGACACCTAGTTTAATTGTCTTTAGGTATTTACTCTTGTGCAGGTTAAGTAGCTTTCCGTATTCTAAATGAAATTAGCCTATTCTCTCTGTCGTCAAGTGTATGTTTGAACATGGCCACACATTTCTGCATTCCGTTTTGTTACTGAATATGCAAGTAGGGATACTACTGTTTTTAGTTAGTTATTTTATCTAATATATATGTGTTTGTTTACTATATGGTTTGGAAGGGTAGGTGGTAGGGTAGGTGTGAGTTTACTTGAAATTTTGGTTTATACCCGTATTATGTATTTATCTAGAGCTATCGTTGGATCCTGATTTATAAAACTAATTGTACTTACAATGTTAGCTTACGAACAAACATATTTTAATCCAATTAATGAATCCTCTACACTTGAAGTTGTAGACGATTATTTCTACCTGGGACAAACGGTCCAGTTGGGTAGGTCCAAATTCTAGAAAGAGGTCATCCGTCGAATCCGACTCGGCTGGGCGGCGTTCGGGAAATGGCGTGGTATCTTCTCGTCCAATTTACTGCAGTGTCTCAAGACAAAAGTCTATGACCAGTGTGTGTTGCCATTGATTACCTATGGGACCAAGACGTGGTCGCTCACAATGGGTTTTATCAGAAAGCTCAAAGTCACCCAAAGGGCAATGGAGAGGGCTATGCTCGGAATTTCCTTGCGTGATCTCGTCAGAAATGATGATATCCGCAGGAGAACCAAAGTTACCGACATAGCCCGAAGAATTTCCAAACTTAAGTGGCAGTGGGCAGGGTACATTGCTCGCAGAACGGATGGCCTCCCACTAGGTGGACTGATGACCTAGTTAAGGTTACGGGAAGGCGCTGGATGCGAGACGCACGGGATCGGTCAATGTGGCGGCGCCTGGGGGAGGCCTATGTCCAGCAGTGGACGTCTTCCGGCTGAAATGATGATAATGAATCCTATAGTTTTCTATGTTTACGTTTCAACCGCACAATTATGGATGTACGGATTTGGATGAAATTTTGCTCTCATAATTTATTTATGAATTTATCACAATTACTCTCTGCACCAACACACCCATAACCTGCATTAACAAATATGATACTTTTTATCCAGGTAGTACCTAAGTTCCTTTAAGATAATTTTCGATATTTACCTATACCTTATGTATATATCGCTATTTTTTTGGCTTGTGTCGTCTAAATGTTTTCAACGTTAATGTAATGTGTCAACATTTAATCTTTCCTTACGGAGTTTTTGCTTTCTATCTTTTCTATTCTGCCATGTTTATCTACTGAAGCGCTAATAGGCGACACATTGGACAGGGTAAGCACTTTCCCACCATTATTTACACAGATAATATCTGTTATCGTTTTCCTTATTTCTATTTATTCACAGGAAAAACGGTATCCACGTGACAACAAATTTTCTCCAAGTTATCCATATTAAAGAAATAGGTAAAGCAATATTATCATTAAAAATATCAGTAATTTATGAATTTGTATTAAACATTTATCTTTTTTTTTAATTTTGCCCAATTTTGTACATAGTAAAATAAAAAATACGCTTACCCTTTCTTTTAATATAACAACAACGAACGTATCTACATATAAATAATGCCAATATAAGTACTTAATCCAATAAATACTATCACACCTAAATACTATTACATCTTAATTATTGGGCAAACTATTTTCGCGCCTAATAAATCCATCCATGCCCATTCCCATTGTATTCACGGAACTCAGGTAATACCTACTCCACTCCATAATGAAAGAGGTTCATTTCAGGTTCATACCCTCTTATACCCAAACAAAACACTTCGGTTAGGTGTGCCGGTCATTCAACTCTACGTTGATAAATTCCTACTCACTAATATTATTTACAATTCCTGGTAGGCTCAAAACACGCGAGCGACACTTTAATTGTTTTAATTTGTCCAGATTTTCCGTTACTTTAATTTTATTCTAGGGACAGAAAATCGGGTTGCTCTAAATTATTATTGGTATCTCTCCTTTTTTTAATTCAAACAGTTATTTATATATTTTGAATTTCAACTATCTTTGTATATATCTTTTGGTTATATACCTTTTGCTATACATTTAGTATTTAAATTTTATTGTAATAGTGATTATGTCACTAAAAGAGTTATGAATATAAATGTGGATGGATGGAGAAGGAGGGACGGCCAAAGAAAAGATGGATGGACTGTGTGAGGAGTTATATAAAAGGAAAGGTAGTCAGTGATGGCGTGCCGGAGGACAGGACGGTAAAGGAGAAAACGTGTTGCGCCAACCCCTTGTAACATAGGACAAGGGCAGGAAGATGATGATGAGTTTTTGTCACATGTCCTACAACCAAAATTCGACAGCCAATAACCGGCACTGTGTGCTCGTGGTGGGTTAAGACCCATTTCTTCTTTCACAGAGAGAGGAAAGAGGCCTGTAAACCAGCTGTGGGAACATTAAAAAAGGCTGGTTAACCTACCCAGCCATGATACTGATTAATAACATCGATATTAAATTGCTAACTCTCTCTCGAAACTCACCACGATCTTCTCCATAATTAACAAATATTTTAACAAGAAGTCACTATGGCGTTTAATTATGTAGGTGTTCATAGTAAAAAAGTGTTGATATTGAAAACTAATTACCATACACGGAACGCTCCCAACAGTTGTGTTCGTTTTAACTGTGCTCCAAATTTAAAATTTTAAAAGTCAAAAATATTGATTTATTTTGAGTGTTGCCGATTGTACTAATTAGCCAAATAACTGTGATATCAAACAAAGTGAATTGGACTACGCTATGATCCCTGCTTAAAAAGTTATTGTGAAAAAACATTTCGAAAGTCGTAACAAACGGCCCCTGTCATAGTACATCGGTCAGTGGGCACCCCGCAGCCAGCTTGCCACCCCGCTGACGCCCGATTTATACTACACATCGCAACAACGAAGCGCTGTAACGCAATTTGGCCATCGTGTACCTACCTCTGTGTTTTTCACTGTTGACCACTGGATGTAAAATTCTTCGAGAACCAAGACTAAGTATTTTGTTGCCATAAACACCAAGAAACGAATTACTATTTAGTTATTTTTTACTATATACTCTAATCAGTTCTGACTGAAATGACTACACGTAGCTCGCCACCTAAATCAAAGTCACCTCCTGAATCAGACTTAAACAAAGGGGCTTCTGAGGTCATAAACTCGCCCACAAAAATTTCTCAACGTAAAAACAAAAGAACACGTTTCCTTGAGGAATGCATGCTTGAGAACTTTGCCTCCTTTAAAGAAGAAATATTGTCCATGATAAACGAAAATCGTGTTTCTCAAAACAATCGTCTAGACAAATTGGAAGAATATCTGATATCCATTCAGGAACAAAACAAACTCATACAGAAAACGAATTTAGGCATTGAAAATTCAGTCTCGCAACTCTCGATAAATGTTAAAGCTGTTAAAGACTGAAAAGAAAGAAAGAAAATCGATCGATTGGAACATGAACGTAAGCAAATTCATTTGCAGATATCGGTTTTGGAAGAAAAACTAGACTCACTGGAAATCAGTAGCCTGAAAACGTTTGCGGAAGTTAGAAATGTCCCCAAAGTACAGCATGAGAAGAAGCCGGAACTATTTGCTTACGTCATGAACCTATCTAAGTCCGTAAATTGCCTGGATCTATCTAAAAATGACATAAGGGATGTGGTCCGGTTGCCGTCTAAAAAAGACTCAAACAGTTCCTCGGTCGCAATAGAGTTTACGAATACGCTAACCAAACTATCCTTCTTAGAAGCCGTAAAAAAGCACAACCAATCTCGACAATTACCGAACCAACTTAACTCCCACGATATGGGCATACATACATCGAAACAACAGATCTATATCTCGGAATTACTCACTGCTAAAATGAAGCGCCTCTTATTCCTTACGCGAGACTTCGCAAAAACAGCTGAGTATAAGTTTGTGTGGACCTCAAATGGGCAAATCTATCTTCGCAAAGTTGAAGGGAAACTTTATATCCGAGTCAAGAACGAAGCCCACTTAAATGACATAAAGAAGAACCAGAACTATGAAAAATGACTAGTCCTAACGCTAACCCTTGACTTCTGCTTGTATTACCTTGCAACCCTAATACTAACTAACCTAACCTAATACTACCTAATTACGTAACTAGTACGACCGGTGGATTCTATACTGTAACGTCACATTCAGCTACGCTTACCCAATTGAATACTAATATTATAATTTATACCACCTACCCACACATTGGCTTTTCGCATTCTCCAAATGAATTAAACATAAACAAGCAGATACCCGCACCTTCGATTTGTCTGTGCGTATGCGTACTACTTCTTGGTCCTATTTTAATACAAGGTTACAACAATCCAAAACATCACAGACCGCAGACTCCGATATAGCTAAGTCATCAATTACTATGTTGGTGTTAGCCACCAACATAGTAATTGATGACTTAATTGGTGAGTGTTGTAACCTTATTTCACGCGGTAAAACAAACATTAAAATACTCACGCAGAATATACGTAGTATATCTCGTAATTTTGATGAACTAGTTGTCCTCTTGCACTCACTAAAGATGGAATGTGACGTTATAATCCTCACAGAATGCTGGCTATCATGCAATCTTACTATTCCTAACCTACCTGGCTACAATTCTCATACAACAAAGTATTATAGGAACCAGAACGATGGAATAGTAATCTATGCTAAAGACTCGCTTAATGTTGACGTAATTGAACCACCCTTTTCCGAAAGCAACTGCCTGATTCTAAAAATAAATAATGACACAGCTATAATAGCATTGTATCGATCACCATCATACAACAATTTAACTCCTTTTTTAGCTTCCCTCAATTCTACTTTAACGAACCTTAAAAATATAAAATCTGCCGCTATAATAGGAGACATTAATATAGATATCTCAATGCAATCACGAGATACCAAAGCACCCGAATACCTAAATATGACAGCCTTTCAGGGGTTCTTACCAGCTCATACTTTTCCTACCAGGCATGGTGAAACATGCCTCGATCACGTTCTTCTTAAAACTAGACTAAAATCTCATACCTTCGTTTTAAATTCCACCATCACAGACCACAATGCGGTGTTACTCTGTGTTTACCAAACCCACAAAGAAAGTCTTCCACCATCTCATGTAACTAAATTTAACGTAGTTGCTATTCGTGATCAGCTGAATAACTTGGATTTAAATTTATGTGGAGAAACAGGCGATCCTAATCAGGCCATGGATAAATTTGTTAAGACTTTACAAGATATCATAACTGAAAACAGCACTGTTGTTAAAATTCCCCGGAAAAAACGCATTATTAGACCCTGGATCACTCCAGGTTTGCTTAGATGCATACAAAATAGGGATCGCCTCCACAAAAACTCACAAAATTCACCCCTTAATCAAACTCTAAAACTAACATACATCCGATATAGAAACTTTTGTAATGACCTATTGAAAAGACTTAAAAGACAAAACGATAGAGGTAAATTGGACAAAAATTGTAATAACAATAAAAAACTTTGGGAAGTTATCAAAAACATAACAAACACAAATAAAACCAAATCAGCTGCCACTGACCTTCTTGGTGATTCCCCTCAAACATCTGTGAACCAGGCCAATGATTATTTTGCTAATATTGGAAGTTCCCTGGCAAATAAGCTTCTAAACTGTCCATCAATGGCTCAAAATCCTTTTGACGCACCCGCCTCAAACCACACTACTAATAACTCGTTTGTACTCCTAGACACTGATGAAAACGAGATCCTGTCACTTATAAATGGCTTAAAATGTTCTAGTGCAGCCGGACATGATAAAATATCTAATAGCCTACTTAAAGATTTAAAGGATCTCATTGTTCCACCCCTAACGCATTTATTTAATCTTTGCCTTTGTCGTGGTGTCTTCCCAGACATACTTAAAAAAGCTATCATTATCCCTATCCACAAGGCGGGTGACAGACACCGTGCATGTAATTATAGGCCAATTGCTAATCTACCTGCTATTTCAAAGATTCTGGAAAGAATAATTAATAGTAGACTTGTTAAGTATCTCGAAAGCAATAATTTACTTTCCTCTTGTCAATTTGGTTTTCGATCTGGGAGGTCAACAGAGGATGCGGTGCATAAGCTTACTGATCATATTGTTAGGAGACTTGATAATGGTAACAAAGCGCTTGCCATCTTCCTTGACCTTGCCAAAGCATTTGACACGGTGTCTGTCCCGCGTCTTCTAGCTAAACTGGAGCGCCTGGGTATAAGAGGGTTGCAGCTGAAATTGTTTCAGGATTATCTGAGTGGTCATAAACAATGTCTGAGGGTGGGTTCCCACGTTAGCACTGATCTACCTGTCTCTTTTGGTGTCCCACAGGGCTCTGTGCTAGGACCTACGCTTTTCTTAGTAATGACCTCTGTGAGCTGAAAATGGAGCAGGGTATCATTATTTCCTACGCTGACGACACTGCATTGTTATTTTCCGCTGATAATTGCGAGCATACCTTCACGTTGGTACAGAATAGTTTCAACAAGGTGTCTGACTGGTTGAGACAAAATGTTCTCACCCTTAACTCAGGAAAAACTATGTACATGCCCTTTTATACACGAAATCCTTATAAACCCCCCCTAGAACTTACCCTTAAATCACACTCTGATCATGTCCACCCAACAAATGCTACTACATGTAATTGCCCTTGTCTGATCAGCAAGTCTGAGGTTAAATATTTGGGCGTCATACTGGACTCATCGCTGCATTTCAGTGCGCATATATCATTACTCCAATCCAGACTGAGAAAACTCATCTATGTTTTTAAAAACTTACGGTATGTAGCTGATATTTTAATTTTAAAAAATGTTTACAGGGCCCTCTGTCAATCGCTTCTAACTTACTGTATTTCATGCTGGTGTGGAGCTGCCAAAACGACTCTGCTTTCTCTTGAAATAGCACAACGGGCAGTTCTAAAAGTTAGCGCCTTCCGACCCATAGATTACTCCACACATCTTTTGTACCAGTCGTGGAACCTACCGACCGTACGCCAACTCTATATCATAACTACAATCCTGAAACAACACTCTCTTATCCTTCCTGATAGGAATACTCTTCATAAGCGTCGTCGAAATGCTGTAGTTCCCCAGCCCTCTCAATTTAAAAATTCATTTATAAATAGGTTTTTCTGCTTTAGCGGTCCTTTTCTATATAATAAATTAAATACTAATCTTAATATCTATGCACTAAGTAAACGTGAATGCAAAATCAAACTGTTTAACTTCCTAATTACTTGTGATTACGAAACTACATAAGAACTTCTTAAAACATTAAGATAAAGTTAAACTTTAAACACCCCAAACACTCACTTAACACTCTCCACACAAGCATACCACACGACACTCACTCAAACACTCTCAACACAAGCACACCACAGACAACACTCACTCTTTCTGTTTTATAATATTTTTTTTTGCTTTGAAGTTATATCATATTATTTAAATGTAACCCCTGTTGTATTATTCATAACGTCTGGAAAATTGTACTGCGTCCTGAAATACAGGCTTGGCCTAGCTCAGGCGCAATTGCTCATTTTTATTTTTGTGCATTTGTAATGACTTTAATAATTTATTTTTGTGCATTTGTAATGACTTTAATAATTTATTTTTGTGCATTTGTAATGGCTTTAATAATTTAATTATAATGTTCAAACTATACAATTTTATGGAGAAATAAATATAATTTAATTTAATAATTTAATTTAATTATTAGAATAATTGACAATTGAATTAAGATGAAAGTTAAACATTCATATTTTACAGAAACAATGCTATAACAGTTGATTTTCTAATCTCCCGTGTTGTCTAGTGGCTAAAGATCTCGCCTCTCATGCTGGGTTCAAATCTTGGTAAAACCAATGTGACTTTTACGAAATCATAATTATGAACTAAGTTTAACTTGAACATCGCTGACAATGGTGTAGGAAACTACGAGTATCTTAAGGAAACCTGGACTTATAGTTAATATAAGTCCGAAATCGCCAACCCGCATTGAGCAAGCGTGGTTATCAATGCTCGAGCCCTCTCTGAGTGAGCAGAGGCCTTTGCCCTGCATTAGGACAGCTACTGTTTGTTATTATTACTATATAATCATCCAATTATGATGGAAGACTCAGGACTCTCAAAGAGAACTTTTTTTTAACAAAAAAAAACTCTTTATAAATTTTGTTTAAGTAGTTTAGTTGACAGATTTCAGCAATTCAATACCAACAAAACCACTCTCGTATTCATAGTAAATCCTCTCAACACAAATAGTAACGAAATCCACAATTTTGAAATTATACTGGCTCTCTAGTAATGCAATTGATCAATTTAAAAAGTAAAACTTTAAGGAGTGGAAAATTGCCCGAGTTGAAAAGCAAGTTAGCAGATTTGGTAGTACATACATTTCTAGACCTACAACTCTAAAAATAAAACAAAAAAAAGAACTCTTTATAAAATTAGTTTAAGTAGTTTAGATCTTGGTAAATTCATATGAAATTTCAACACAATGTAACCTAGATACATAGTGCAGGTAAAAAGCTCTTCAGTTTTATATTATCGCTTAACGCCGAGGAATAACATTACCTTGCATGATGGTGGAAGTATAAGACTGCATAGCAGAACTTTTTAAGTTAAAGCTCTTTTGTTATTTTTAAAAGTATTCCAGTGTTATACTCAAGGCAGGGAAGATTTACGAAACCACTTATCTACAAAGTGAAATAGAAATATGGTATTTTATTTTCTAACTAGCTTCATCGGCGGTTTCGTCTAAGTGAAAGTCGAAAATAAGCCAGCGGAAATGTGTGCGTCTGGACAGATTTTAACACTTTACAAAGCGCAAGTCCGATCCTACATGGTGTATTGCAACCAACTTTGGGATTGCTCAGCTTAATATCAACTTGCCGCAGAGCTAAGAGGCTCATGGTGACGTTAAACTGGTGGATGCCAAGTATAACAGCTTGGCTCATCGCCGCAAGGCTGCCTGCTTGTCGGTCTTCTACAGACTGTACTATATCAGTGTGTGTGCTCATGAACTTCACGACCTCATCCTACCGGCTCCCTTCTATCATCGGGCATCTAGACGCACTGCAAGTTATCATCCCTACCTAGTTGCCATTCCACCAATCCGCACCAAGCGCTTTCAAACATCCTTCATAATACGCACAGCAAAAGAGTGGAACTCACTACATGCTTTTTTTTTCCGTACGCATTCAACCAGAATTTCTTCAAAGGTAGAAAAAGAAAGAAAGAAAATATTTATTGCCAACTATAACAGAACATGAACAAACACAAAATAACTCTGAGGCACAATATTATAAGAATTGTTTTTTTTATTAGAATGAAAGAGCTTCTTCTTGGTAAGCTCACTTCATCGTCGAGTTTGACTCAGTCACCTCTGTTGAAAAATAGAGTCAAGAGCAAACTCATCTAAAATAATACCGGCCTATTACAATCCCACTGCAGGATAGAAGCCTCTTCTTGTACAGACCAATTACGATCATTAATCATCACGCTTGCTCCAGGGGACTTGGTGATTTCTAACATTATATGAAACTATCTTAAAATATTATCCCAAGGGAACATATTCTAGAGATAAAATCTATCATATATCTATATAGGATCTATCCTATGTGCTGTTCCTGACTACCTACCTCTGTGCCAAATTTCATCCAGATCCGTTCAGCTATTTGAGGGTGAAGAAGTAACAAACACACATTCACAGACTTTCGCCTTTAGAATATTAGTGTGATGATGGTGATGACTACCAGGATAAAAACGAGTCCTCCATACCATGTTCTACTTATATTTCTAACTAGCTTTTCCCCGCGGCTTCGCTCCCGTAGACCACCCCACAGGATCCACTTTCGGGATAAAAAATTGCTTATGACACTTGACAGAATAATGTTGCTTTCCATAGGTGTAAGAATTTTTGAATCGGTTAAGTAGTTGTTGAGTATATCCATTATAAACAAATAATCAAATCTTTCCACTTTATAATATTCATGTAGATTTCATCCAAGTCCTTACAACCACTGAGGCGTGATTGATTAACTAACATTAAAATTTACTCATTTAAATTTACTAAGGTGACGGCTGAAAGAGTTGTATGAATGAATGCTGCGTCGAACCTCATTCAATTTTAGACTGTTTTGTTACCAGGAAGTACCTATGATGATATTAATTAATAAAGGGCGGGAAGATGATTAATCACGTACTTTCCAAGATAATTTAAGATACAACTGACTGATGGTTGAGCCAGTAAACATGCAGTAATTCAGGAGCTGTGATCAATGCTCGTTAATTGTCTGTACGGAAAAGAGGCTTTTTTTTAGAGGTAGGGCAATTACAGGTGGGTTTCATTACCTGTTTTGAATGCGTATTGCTTTTTAATAATCTATGTGAGGTGTAAAATAACCTGAATATGTGTAAACTGTTGACTCCCTATTTACCAAGCGAGCGTGAAGCGCAATCGAAGCGTCTCCGTTTCAGCATGGACAATTTTTTTTCGTATGACCGGATGTTCGGCTGTTCTCCTCTACAGGTTGCATTACTCAACCGATTCTCGTAAAATGTTATGTGCAGTTCCGATAATTATATGGATTTTTTGTCGATTCAGATATTTGTTTTTTTTTTTATAGCGGAGCCATTTTCAATTGAGCTGGTTTTAAATGACTTTTCTTGTATGGATAATTGTGAAAGGTCTATATTAGTCTTGGGCGTTATGTCCATTGTTGAAAAGGTATGAGTAAGGTGATTTATAACACACAAAAGTCATAATAATATTGATATGTTACTAATGTCGTTTTCTAATTGTCTCTCTAGTTGAATAGACTGTACACTCTTAGATACACAAAGAAAAAGCTAACACAATATCATAATTAACCGAGCGAGCGTGAGACGCGATCGAAGCGTTTCCGTTTCAGCTTGGACATAAATTATTTCGTATGTTTGTCCGGATGTCCGGCTGTTCGGCTATTCTCCTCTACAGATCTCGTGAAATTTTGTAAGCGGGATCGATAATTATATGGATATTTTTGACACAGCCATTTTTTTTTAATTTCAAAAAACAATATCGGAAAAAAAATACAAAATGACTTACTCGCGTGTTTTACAGCTCACAGAGCCACTATTGTTGTAGTAGTCAGAATTGTTCATGAACGACTTTGGACCATTGTACCTACGGAATACTGTAAATTGAAACTAAAAAACCACCAAAAACAATTGAATTGAAAACAGTAAGGTTTTGTCCAGGCAAAAAATAAAAAGCTATGCGATATATACAAATGCCTGTGCGATATGAATATTCCCAAACAACTTCCAAATTAAGGCGATAGGCAAGCAACGAAAATGTATTGTATCGTACTACACACTATCTCGTTGATGGCAAGCGATGACGTGATCGACGATGGAGTACACTTGTCTAGAAGTACCCTATTCACTCTTGACTTAAAGCCCCCATTTTATAGCTTCGGCAAAAAAAGTATTTTCATAAAGAAAACATTGGAGTTCACTCCATTGCTTCAGTAAAATCAAATTTCCGAATCAGTGGAGAGCATCTGACGATTAAAACTCTTATAGCAGACGCATTATTTTAAAGTTAACGTTCCCTTAAATATGCAAATTAATAAAAAGCAGGCAGTGTTGAAAACTTAAATTCATCAAAAACAAAACTACAAAAGCTTACTACTTAAATAAAAACTTGCTACATTTTTCTTAGAATTGTTTATACTGTAACTCAACCCGCTTGGCAAAAAATCTAGTTCATTACGTTCATACCATACATTAAAATAACTAACTGCACGTTGTAACGTGAGTAAAGACTAATTAACCGTGACTTAACGGAGCGCATAAGAATGTAGGCAATATTGCAGAGAACGCTTGCAGTGCTGAATAGATACATAATATAACGTCAGGAGAATACAATATGAGGATGACCATGGTGTGCTGTGTGACTTCATTTCATATTTATTTTTAGTATTTGCTCCTCAAACAGTATTTTAAGAAATTAATAGCTTCATAGATATAATTTTAGATATAACATTGTTCGCTAGACACGACATAGGTATGCCACAGTACCAGGAGAGTACAACAGTGTAGGTGATATTGCAGGGTACGTTTGCGGTGCTGAATCCATACTTGATAATCCATACTAATATTATAAATTCGAAACTAACTCTGTCTGTCTGACTTTTTCACGCTTAAACCCCTGAACCGATTTAGATGAAATTTTATATGGAGATAGTTTGAAACCTAGCAGAATATAGGATAGTTTTTGTTTCAGAAATTTTTTGTTTCAGATTCCTGGAAAGGGGGGTGAAAGTTTGTATGGTGAACTGATAATTTCTCAAGTAAGGCGGCCCAAAAACCGACAATATTATTGCGCGATATATAGTACATTACTGCAGCGGCCAGCAAATGAGGGCCGAGGCGAAGCTGAGTCACACATACGTAAGTCCATCAATGCCTAGTTGTGGCCAAGGCTTGTATAGTACTTTTCTCAAATAATGCGCGGAAATTAAAACAAAGTAGTACCTAGAACTCATTTTGTCAAATACAATTACTTTTCAAAATCAATGACGAACTACGAACAACAATAATGATTCCCGCGTTAGGCTTACCACGTACTGCGATTTATATCCGCCCATTCTGCGGCTTATGGAATTGTATGAAGCTGCGCGCATTGCGGTAACAACATCGCGTGGGAATAATACTACAAAAATCCGCGAGAATAAAAAACGCAATGCGTGTTAAAAGTAAAGTGTTCATTAGTTTTTTTTTTCAATAAGCAGCTTTCAATTTGCAAGCCAGTTCGAAATTTAAATAAACCTTTGATAAGTTACCTACTTGGTAGCCATGTTTCGAAGTCTATTACTTGTCGTTCCATTTTTAAATTACACGACAGATATGAGTTTACTATGTAATTTATTTGGCCGCTACACAGGACGGATATGGATTTTCATACAACTTTTGCCAGCCGCTGCTCGCATGTATTTGGCCAGTACTATAATTTCGATTTACCTCGAAGAAGGTTGTCAAAATAATGCTCAAATATGCAAGCATGTTTGAGAAATAGTACATTATTGCAAAGGCCGGGAAATAGGCAATTGCAGTTCGAGTATGAGTTTGAAGGCTGAGCCGTAGGCGAGGACTTCACTTATACGAGGCAGGCAATTGCCATTTCCGCCGAGGCATATATAGTGTTTTTCTCAAAATAATGCAGGGAAATAAAAAAGTAGTTAAACCATAATTTTTCAAGTTAATGCCGTTTTTAACATGAACTGTAAATTTCAGCATGGAATAAATTGCCCATCGTGTAGATGGGCAATTTATTTAAAAATCTTATTTTTTTTTTGAAATCTTAAAATTTTCATATACTTTCATTACTTTCATATATTTTTCTTTTGACTTCGCTGGAAGCAGGTTCTCCATTGCCAATTTGGCTTCTAATTTTAAATTTGGTGGAGTAAAATCAATCTCCAGTTCATCCTCTGAACCGTTGGAACTCATTTTAATTATTATCTATTAAAATTTAAATAACAAATCAAGACGAAGCCGATTTTCTATTTATCATCTGTGCCGAAAGGCAAACGCATTTATGGCTATAAAGCCACGTGAACGCAATTTGTACTTAGCAAAGAGACTTACTTTGGTATGCCAAGAATGATAAAAGAGATCCAATCAAAGAGTATCTAATAACCCCAGCACGCCGTTTCATACAACATTGCTGGAGCGTTGTAATGTTCCAAATTCAAAAAACGCTCCAGCAATGGATTTGATTTTCTTTGTCCGTAAGTTCGGTACTTCGATATTTCCATGCATGTTTGAGAATAGTACATTGTGATACAAGGGTGGAAAGTAGGTTATTGCAAACGAGCTGTCATTAACAAGCCCGAGCCGAAGGCGAGGGTTTTTAATGACACGAGTTTGCAATAACCTACACACCCGTGTATCACACGACGTTTTTCAATACAGTTGTGGGAAATAGTAAAAACAATTCAAAGAATTAAATTTTATTTTTCTATTAAATAAAATTAACGTAAGTCGCCATATATCTTCCTAGAGATTTTGGAGGCAAAATTTCATCTTGCGCATTGTTAGCCTCAGATAAAATATCGGGTGGAGTTAATTGCATTTCATCACTTGTACTTGAACTCATATTAAAAAAAAAGAAATAATATATAACACAAAAAAAAAAATATGCCATTCCTCCTCTAAAAAGCTTATTTTATTTTATACTGAAAACACTGAATAAAAAGCACTTTTAATCACTGTTTTGGTGTTTGAATTTAGAACACCAATATAATATTCAAACTCTATCTCAATGCTATACAACCTCCTTGCGCATAAAATATTCGATACAAACTTAGATAGAGATAGAGTTAGAGATAGAGTTATACAAACTTAGATAGAGATAGAGATACAGTTAGAGATAGAGTTATACAAACTTAGATAGAGATAGAGTTAGAGATAGAGAAAGAGTTAGAGTTAGAGATAGAGTTAGAGATAGAGATAGAGACAGAGTTAGAGATAGATTTAGAGATAGAGTTAGAGATAGAGTTAGAGATAGAGTTAGAGATAGTGTTAGAGATAGAGTTTGATAGAGTTAGAGATAGAGTTAGAGATAGAGTTAGAGATAGAGTTAGAGATAGAGTTAGATATAGAGTTAGAGATAGAGTTAGAGATAGAGTTAGAGATAGAGTTAGAGATAGAGTTAGAGATAGAGTTAGAGATAGAGTTAGATATAGAGTTAGAGATAGAGTTAGAGATAGAGACAGATTTAGAGATAGAGTTAGAGATAGATTTAGAGATAGAGTTAGAGATCGAGCGAGATAGAGATAGAGTTAGAGATAGATTTAGAGATAGAGTTAGAGATCGAGCGAGATAGAGATAGAGTTAGAGGTAGAGTTAGTGTAAGAGATAGAGTTAGAATCACCATTTTTTTTTTTTACAACGAAAACCGCCTATACAGCCTATTCAATTTTTGACAAATGTTTAAGTGAAAATAATGAAATTAAAACTGTTAATTCAATATATTAAACAACCATTTAATAAACTTTTGAGAATTTTATGCTAAGACGTACGGACTAATTCATATTGGCCTCGAATAAAATCCCATTTTATTTTAAGTATGAAAACTCCTTGCTACTAATCTTTTTTAAATTGACTAAAACATTTAAAACTTAACTGCAAAACTAATGATCGAGCTCGTAAACAAAAGTCACGACCGCGTAATAGAAAGATGCCTATGCGAAAGATTTAATTTTCGAATCATAATTATAGCCTCTGAAAGTACGCCATGTTTAACAACTGTATTGAAAAAACTATTGACTATTCGAAGTACTAATGCTACGCAGACGAAGTCGCAGGCAACAGTTAGTAGGCATTTAATTATAAGACGGAAAAATACAATATGAGAATGACCACGTTGTGTTGTATAATTTCAGTTCATATTAAACTGCGGTATTACCTCTTCAAACAGCATCTTAAGAAATTAATCGCCTCATAGATATCATTTTAGATAAATCCGTGTTAGCTATACACGACATAGGTAAGCCGTAGTACCAGGACCGCATAACAAGGTAGGCAATATTGCAGAGAACAATTCCATTGCTGAATAAGCACATAATAAGACGGGATTATATTAGATGACAATGACCTCGGTGCATAGCGTAATTTCATATTCTATTTACCCGTCAGCTACAATATTACCACTGCCAGCAGCTATGTAAAACAGCTTTTAAGAAATGCGTAGCAACCCAGATATAATTTTTGATATTTCGTCGGGTACTGAAATATGTTGGTGTTGTTTGCATGTTGTTGGAAGCGACGTCGAGATTAATTTCTTGCTTATGTTGAGACGTGATATATTGTAAAGGTTTTATAATCCATACCAACATCGCTTTATTCTGTTAGTCTTATATATCGACTAGACTCAACTAAAAAAAAAAACTTCAAAATTTATTTAGCTTTCCATTGTAAAATTGAACAAAGAGCGCTCTAATATGCAATAAACGGCATTTAAAGTCTTTGTGCAGTAGAAACAATGTCCTTCCGTTACTAACATAGATCTATATTAGATAGATAGAGTGAAATAGAATGTTACCTTGAATTCGTATACGTCGCGGTCAGACTGAATGAAAATAGTATCGAAAATACAGACCTCGATGACGGCCTAAAATAAAATGCCCCGATTCTATGCTTTATTTTAAGCATAGATTTAGGGTATTTCATTCTAGAACTTCTAAATATATCTCATTTAAGCTATACAGACAAAGGAAGATCAATTGATACTATTTATACATACAGTGCATTGATAATAAGCATAATTGTTATACTACTAGCGAACCAACTCGGCTTCGCAAGGGTAGTAGACCATAGTATGCCTACATGTTTTTTCGTTGTTTGTGAGGCCCGCGCTTGAATTTATTTCCGCGCACGTTTTTTTTTATTTTGCGATAACTTCTAAGTAATTTATTTAAATTTTATGATGTAAAGGATTATGATAATGTGCATCATATGCTTAAGCTAACATATTCAAAGGATAAGGATTAATACTGTATCCGTCTAAATAGCTTTCCAATTACCGCATTGTACATGACCATTTTTTTTAAGATAGATAGGTAATAAACTGTCATTAAACATAGACATAAGCCATCACGGATTTTTCTAGAGACGTATAAAAGAAGAATAATTAAACCATACATTGTTTTGTTATATGGCTTGACTTTTTTCGTTATTTTCAACAATTATCGACTTATATGAACCAATTTACACAATATTACACATATAAAACTTCCTCATGAATCACTATGTCTATTAGTGAAAACAATATAAAAGTCCGTTCAGTAGTTTTTGAGTTTATCGCGGACAGACAGACAGACAGACGCGGAGGGAAGACTTTGTTTTATAATCTGTAGTGATGATAATAATTATTATTGCAGGTAGGTATCCTGTTGGGGCAACTGACCTGACCCGTCACAGGGGGACCAAAGGTCCCATACACGAGGTCATCTGGCACCCATGTGCTGGTCCCTGGGGCGGTCACGGCGTGCAATAAGTTCTGGTGCGCCGGTGATGTGTGTACACCCCATAAAAGGGTCCGGTGACGGACAACCGCGGCGGGTTCGCGGTGAGTGCTAACTCGTGCCCGTGTTCCCGCCATAAGCGGCACTGGAGGACACCGTGGAGTTTAAGTAGGTCAGAGTCCCACATAACTGCGCTATCTCCCGTGGTAGCAGAGAATGCATGAGCATTTCTCAAAGCTAAAAAAAATATAACAATCTCACGCGATTAGGGTCTTGCATAGTAAAACTAACATTCTTGAACTCCAAATAATCTATTCGGAAAACGACCCCTAGACACTGATGTAATAACTAATCAGTAAAATAATAAATAAATCAGTTAAACCAAGAGACTTTAACCAAGGCGGCAGCTACCAAGTTATTAAAACCTAAATATAGTATCGTATAGAACTATTATTGCAGAGGTATAAAAATCCCTAACATTTCGTAGACCGTGATTGCTAAAATTTAGTTTGTACCAATAATTTGGTTTGCCATGTTGATTAAAATACCAAAATCGCTGTATATATGCCTACACGTATTTTAGGAGTTCCCTCGATTGCCATAGGATCCATGCATCAGATTCTGACTTGGTGACAATGGTACCACCTCGAGAGTAAACTTTTTTAACCCATCTATATTTTTAAACAAAGAAATCGGTGAACATCTATTCCAACTTTGACAATACAAATTATAAGGTACTCTAAACTCATTTATGTTCGAAGTAAATCTACTAACATAGGCAGTATTTTATTCGGCAAGTCTGTATTAACGCTGGCTTAAAGACTACACCTGACTCTAGACTATTCGAGAGTCTATCACATATACTTAAAGCAATTTAACTCCACCTACATTCTCATTTCTGCGTCATTTTCGCAACACTAAACGTAAAGACTGCTGCACTGGGCCTGCGTGGTGGATTACACTCTGGACCTGTGCCCCAGCAGTGGGAACATTAAAAGGCTGATGATAATGATGATGAAACGTAATAAAAAAAAGTAATACCCTACTTTAATAGTGCGGATCTAGATCGCTATAAATAAAATATTGCTAGGGTTTTTTAGCAATTATGGATCCCATCCAAAAATAATGCGACATTCTATCAGCGATATAATCATATCATCATGTCATTTAGTTAATCCCAAATATTTTGAATGTTTGTCAATCGTTATTGCTCATATCATTTCACTTGGTATATGACTTCAGGTTTTGTTTATTAAATGTTTTGTTATAGGTATAAGAACAGACAACGACTTAACAATACAAAACTATCCACGTCATCAGAAGTTTTAATTATGGACCTGTCAGTACTAAACCTAATCGCGTGAGATTGTCGTCGTAAACAACAGTGAAAAGTAGGGATTATAAAAACATGAAACGTCTCAAAGTTACGAAAGTAATATTTTAGCTAAACATTAAAGAAAAGTTGACCTAATTGTTAGAATTTCTATCTGTCTGTTTTAATTATTCAACCGTCTGTAAATTCAAAAATTGTAGTAACTTTCTTCGTTCTAAAAAAATTACGTTTCATTTTTCCGCTCCGATTTTTTGGCTATAAATTGAAGAATATGTCAAGGTCATCGACGTTATTTATGTCTTTTGTAACAACAAAGACTGTAGGTACATCACATGTTGAATCGCTTTCCGAAATAAAACTAGTAGAGTTTTAAAACTCGATAACCTTTAACGTTTTAAGAATATTTTTTATTTTTTATTATGCCTCAATTTTGTGTTCACGGGTCTCGTAAAACATGAAAGCGTTTAAATTAATTACTACATTAATGATATTCGTAGAAGTGGGTTCTTTCACCACGTTTTTATGTAGCAAAACTGTAATGAATTAGGCGTGACATATAGCTGTAGACTCCCGAAGGCCTTAGTAGTACGAAAACATGCGATTTCCTAGAAAATGCTCATAGAATTACTATTAGCAAAGCTATTTTTCCACATAGATTGTGTTTTTGCAGATGGAGTCCTTTGGGTTACGTAATTTTTCACTGCAAATGGCTCCTTAGGTAGGGCAAGTGTCTGCATATTGTGAGATAAGTGCGTAGGGTCACGATTGATGTTGCTATTGGTCTTATGAGCAGAGAAGCTCCTAGGAGAAACATAACATATTTGTATATTTTATTACTTTAGAAACTTTAAAACAATATGAATGTAATAATATGTAATTTCTTTTTTTGGTGTACAATAAAGTATATTCTATTCTATTCTATGAATGTTAAAAACCTACTATTTTAGTATTTTTTAAAGATGTTTGAAATATTCGTTTGAATTCAGTCTGTAGAACCAATTCTAAATCTTTAAAAAATTAATTGAAATTCTGACTGCTTCTTTTTTGATTCTGCTTGAATTGAATTTCTGCGACTGGTGTTAGACATAACAATGTCTACCTATACTTGGGTCTAAATACCAAGTTGGTCATTAATTTGTCACATGTAACAATAGGTAGTTTAATAGGTACTTGACGATGAGATAACAAGGGCTTTAGCTCAACAAGGAACAAAGGGGACTTTATCAATCACCCTTAATCCCTTGTTAAGATAAATCGATTTGATCACAGTTCAAAGCCTTCACTCCTAGGGCCAATACCTTACATCTATATTTCCATTTGATTTTTGTATTCGACATAATTCTAATTTTGGAACAACAAACCATTAAATACAACAAAAAGTTCAAATTGTATTGCATGGAGTACTATTTGGGACCTTTTTATCACAAATCGTTTCTTAAAACCAACTTGGAATACACAACCCATTAAGATAGTTGAGCCTGATAAAAAAATAGCTTAATATTCATTTGACATTAATATAGGTCACATAAAAAAATCACAATGTAGGTTATAAAGTAAAGAGAGTTGAAAGCAGAGCCAAGGTAAATAGAATTGATAACATCTTTGATCAAAATAATATTACTTACTTAAATAAAAAAGTATTTCTAGAGGTAAACCCATGCAAAAAATGATCACCTAAATATACAATAATAAAAACAATTCAAAAGTGTATTGGTAACTCATATAAAATTGAATAAATATATAAATTGTAACTGTATTTAGGTTTCAAAGAGGTTAAAGGTTAAAAAGCTTTAATAGCAAATCCAAAGAAAATAGAATTGATCAAAAAAATATTACCAATAGTGTTTCTAAAGGTGGTCACACACAGAAAGAAAGATTAACCAATCACAAAAAAAATATAGGCTGTCATGGGGACTGTTGACAGAAGTGAAAACTTAAAGCTTTGGAATAACTGGCCGCTAATAAAAACGAGTTTTGACTGGCACAACACGTCACATTAGCACGTCGGTGACGCGAAGCCATCAATTTTGCACCTATTTACCAAAAATCGCTCAACGCAGCTAAAGATGTTTCCACTTCAAAAATAGTGTAGTGTTAACTAAATCATATAAAATTGTATAATATGAAGATTATAAAAAAGGTCAGAAGTTGCAGGGCCTTAACACCAAGGTCAAAGTAATTAGGATTGGTAATATCTTTCATTAAAATAATATTATTATCTTCGAGTAATTTTAGAGGCAGAGCCACACAAAAATTTATTGGTTAAAGTTGTTTGTAAGAAATCTAAATAACGTACGCGGTGATAAATAATATTATTTTATAATTTGGTGGATATGTTAAATCACTAAGTTATAAATTATTTTAATCCGATTGAGATAATTTCTTCAATATAATAACACGATTTAAGATCTAAAATTTACGTAATCTGAATACTCTGTTAGTCTCGACTTTCAGGAATTATTATCTTAGCCAAGTTCTCATCTCCGCTTACTAAAGTAGTGCCTACTACTATTTCCTAAATTAACTTTACAGTATAAACTCAGAGAAACTTAAATCGCTGCCCCTTTAAATGCTTGCCCCGTGTGGTGTCTGGGCCGCAGAATTACACCATCCTATCTCATCCCGTGGGTGTCGTAAAAGGCGACTAAGGCAATATATGCCACAGAAGAGACATACGGTGTGCAGTACTCATAACCGGCGTGTGTATGACTAGATGTATGAATGTGAGTGAAGCAAAAGAAGTATGTAAGGATCGTAGCAGATGGCGTTCTGTAGTTCTGCCTACCCCCATGGGAAAAAAGGCGTGAGTTTATGTATGTATGTAAACTTAAATACAACGGTTTCAGATTTCTGTGTAAAACATTTTTTCTCCAGTAACTGTCAACTTTCCCGGCAAAATATACCCAGTAAAACAAAAACCGGTGTAAAACAATGGAAAAACGCATTTCCATTCCAGAACACTTGGCAGCCCTTGAATGGTACCGTGATCGGTACAATTTGTTCACACGGACAACATCCATTCTTTTTATGGAATAAAAATATCCCACACGAACATAAAAAATACCGGCCAAGTGCGAGTTGGACTCACGCACGAAGGGTTCCGTAACATTATCGCAAAAAAACGGCATAAAGATCACGTTTGTTGTATGGGAGCCCCATTTAAATATTTATTTTATTCTGTATTTGTTGTAATAGCGGCAACATAAATACATCATCTGTGAAAATTTCAACTGTCTAGCTATCACGGTTCATTAGATACAGTACGGAACCCTTAAAACCGACAAAGTGCGTGTCGGACTTCGCATATTTACCAGTTTATCAATATATTGGTATTTATTAGTAAAATATCACCAAATTTCAAGTTCGTAGATCAATGGGAAGTTAAAAAATTCTTCTGAACAAAATCTGTGATAGACGGCAGACAGACGGACACGTAAGTGACAGCAATTATAGGGCTCCGTTTGCACCCTTTGGGTACGGAACCCAAAAAATAACCTACACACTGTTTGCATTAGGCACTTAGTGATAGCACACACTTGTGCTGCACGACAGTGAAGTTTTCTACCTGCATATTATTAAGGATGGATGGGCCTAGGATGAGTAGGTACTTCCAGATTACCTCCTAAAAGTTTAACTACATTACTATAATATTGGGTAAGATTTAACCCCAAAACATAATCTATAGCGACTATATAGTAACACATACATAATGATACGTACTAACGAACGTTTAAATGCGCCAAGGATTGTAAATAATTAAATTATCAAGAAAATAAATTGACCTATCTCCCTAAAATCTCATTTTGCAACCATAAAAACGTTAACAAGATTCTCGTGTAAAATAACATTGTAGAAACGACGCCACGGTGAGAGCCTCACATAAACTTCAACCACCACGAGCAGATAAAAGTTAAAGACTGGCTTTGTTTACATTTAAAGTATATTATGAGAAATCATTATTTTTATTTATATATACTAAGAAATTACAATACAAAATAATATACAAACATACAAGCTCATTTATCCATCGCGAAATATTGCAATCGACATCTTCTTGGGTCGTCGGCCACATCCACATCAATGTCTAGGTAGGGCCGCTCCATCGTCGAAGCCGAATAACTTGGCAATTGGTTTGAATTTATGACGTGTGCCGCAAATGCACATGCTAGTTGCACGGATTATTGAAATGATGATTCTTGATCTAAACCAAACCATCACTGCACTAAAGGGCCTATTCCAGCGGTCAGCGATTGCAGCTCCAAGATGTTTTACGAAGGTAGACATTTGTGGAGCGAATACTCCATCCACGGATGTAACAAGAGGGGTGAATGTAAAGTAAAATAAATTAAATGTTAATTTAATGTAATGTAAAGTATATTATTAAGGCAACATCTTTTTAGTAGGTTCAAACAACAATTAAATTACAAAATAACGATTTTGATTACCGTAGGTAGTATAAATAAATAAATATCGGTGATAACAATGCATAATATATCGCAGTCGCAGCCAACTACACTGGCCTTCAAAACTTAGTACCACACTTTTGAAATGGCAATTTCTCTTAAACTATAGAAGTCTGAGTTTTTTAAATAAAAACCGTTAAAAAGAAAGTTTCATCAACTGCCTTTGATATTGTAATTTATTTTAAATTAGATAATTATTAAATTGTAATTTCGAAACTGTGGTACTAAGTTTTGATGGCCTTAAGATTAGTCAATCTCATGAGGGTTTAGTCAGTAATATTCAATCTCTTCAGACGGATGGATTTCTAGATGAAAAATCTCAATCCATAAATGATGTCATCAACAATTTGTTTGCACTGAAGAAGACAAAAAAAAGTAAAAAAGGAAAGTCACCCCTATCAGTATCATCATTGTCATACAAAGCCCTACTTCGCTCGTAGCTGGTCTTATTCCTGCCTGGCCTCTTTTTGTGTAAGGTTCATCCACACGCTCCTGTGCCAATCTCATGGATGTTCTACCCACAATGGCAACAATGTCGTCTGCCCATCCCGTATTATCAGTATAATAGGTATCAATAACAGACACCTCCGAAAAGCAAACACGATGTGCTAAAACAATGCTACCGCGTTTGAACCGAAAGGGAAATGCCAACCAAACACTACACTATTTAGCGCAGTGTTATCAAAACCGCAGGGATTTTCGAACTAATATGCAACTACACTGCTACACTGTAACCAAAAGGTCGTGCCTAACATGTATAGTAGGACCTATGACCTTTCGCTTTCAGCTCTGTATAGCGAGAACCGCATTATTAAACGTATATGTTAAGAAGTTGGGAAGACATTTTGCGATACTTATTAAAAATAGGAAAAGCGTATAAGCTACCATCGTTCATGTATTTTTCTGGGGTGCTGTAGGTATATGTATATATACCAACAGCACTCCCACATTTCACTAGTAACGTTTGATGCCTCATCTAATAGGGACATGCCTACTAGTGTCTTTACACCCTTAAAAAAATTCACAAGTGCCTAAAGTAATAATGTGAAACTAGTGATAACATAAACCAACATTACTACCATTATTTTTAGATTATTTTAAAATGGTTATTAAAAAATACTAGTGATTAAAAAAAACATCAGTAGTTCCATCATGGAACTGTTAATGGTACTAGTGGCAACGAAAGTTGCCCCGGACACAAATCCAGAGTCCGGGCTGCTGCTGCCTCAATTTGCCTGAATCTAGAATTGAATCCAAAATATCATCCTGAACAATAGTATTTGCAACCACTCGACCAAAAAGCGTTTTAGTGCAGAAAATTCCCATTTGGTTCTTGATAAAGACTGGCTTAAAATGCTTTCATTGTATTTCCAAAAGTCACCCTTCCAAAAGTGATAAAATGCCAGACAAGAAAACGCGTAATCTTATTGCAAATAAGCCTTTTTGTATCAGCTTTCCTAAGATTGCCCAAAGAGTTCGCTTAGTACAGTGTTACGTGATCGTTTAGGACCAGAGCTGGAATTTAATACATATGTGAGTGTCGGTTTTCGAAAGACTAAAGTGATGATAGTGAGGTACCGAATAAGAATTTACTTCAGTAAAGGTCAGGTTACGTTTTAAGTACCTACTCGTATTCGTCGAAGTATTACCGATTTTCAACAAAAGTGTTTTAGACAGTGCAATTATTGCTCAAAAATAATGTGGATAATATTCTGATAAATCGAGCTGTAAGATCAAAGAAACGGTGGATAGATTGATAAAAATTATTAAAAGATGCTAGATCGTTGGAAGGCTATGGCTGCGGTGCCCAGCAGTGGGATAAAAAGGCTACTTGAAAAGGGTCATCCCCTTTCTAGCCTTTTTTATTAGCGATTAGCTATTATAGCCATTATTAGCCATATATTAGCTATTATATATATTAGCTATTTTGATGAAGACCAATAGAAATATCTTAAAGAAGAAGACGTTGTGCGTGATTCTGATATGGACAGGAGAATGGTGTTTATGTTTCTGATTCTACGAACATAATCCCCAAAGACCCTCAAGCGGAGGAAATACAGTAACATAATAATTACAGTTTTGGCCCGTTTGGGGTCGAATCGCTTGGGTCATGGGGCCCGAGTGCACGTATCCCCATTGAGCGTCTAATTAGCAGACACAATATAAACAAAAATAGCTTACATATATATGGTTTGCGACGTTTGAGGAGTGGAGATCTCTCACCGACTGATCGACACTAACTGCTCATTCTTTGCACAAAAATCAGCATTACCATTCAACGTGGCAATGCTGCCAGTCTTCTGGACACGTAACACGATGACAGCGATGTTTAGGAGTACTTCGGCGCCTAGGTGTTCATATTTTCAGACCTATTTTCCTTACATACACTAGTAGATGAAATCGAAGGCGACTGATAATAATCATTATCGTCGCTTTCATTTTGATGTAGGTGAAATAATTTGGTCGGCAGTATAATTTATGACGTGTGTTATTATTACAATAATAACTGTTTAATTATTAGTAGAAGTTACATGGTCTATTTCTATATTCTACCAACAGATAGTTAATACCGTAGTACAGAGGTCACCAATTATTTTTATTTGGTGTCCGTTTTTGTAAATAATATGACTGTCGCGGTCCGTAAGATTTATACTCCGACCTCATCATGGCAGTCATGTACATCTTCACGTGTATTTACTTTGTTAAATTTTAAATAATAAACTTAAATAAGTTAGATGATTCGTCCGTTATCGAATCGACGACAGTTAAGGCAAAGCGCGAGATAAATTATTTATTAAATTACATACTTAAGCAAAACTAGTAAATTATTATTTTACTGTTTACTTAGGGTCAACACAAAATAGGTGGCAGTCCGGATCCGGACCGCGGTCCGACATTTGGTGACCCCTGCCGTAGTAGATCGGTTCGAGGGATTTTCCACCAGTTTTGTAGTATTGGAACGTAGTATACTCTGCCTAATCCTTTGGAGAAAATAGTCACGAGAACAGTGGTAGCCCAGTGGTAACGGCCCCGACTTACGTGTCTTAGGGCGTGGGCTCAAACCCAGGCACACACATTACTTTGTGTAAAATTATTTCATCGCCACTGCTCTAAAAATGGCATGTTCTGCAAGACTCTAAAATTCGAAGAAATGTGACATCCACCAATCCGCACTGGGCCCGCGTGGTGGATTAAGGGTCATTCCCTCTCTCACAGAGCGGAGGCTTGTGTTGCAGCAGTGGGAATATTAAATGTTTGATGACAAAAGCCGACGGAAAAAGAGGTTACAAGTTTAACGTGTGTACCGGTGTGTTTTTGTGTATTTTCGTCTCTGTCTGTGACATCAAAGCTTCTAAACGGATGAACCGATTTTTACTTCGTTTTTTTGATTGAAAGATGACTTTAGTGTTCATAGCTATGTTTGATGAAAATTGGTTGAGCCGTTCAAAAGTTATGGGCGTTTTATTGTTTAAATAGGGAATTTGTGCAAGATATTGTGTCATAATTACGTGTTCAATGAAGATTGTTGATCGAAGCGTGTCAACTAGGTACTAGATATGGTAGGTAGCATAAAAAAGGGTCGGGGGTTTTTCCAGTTTTTAAATTTTACTTGTTTATAATAGCAACATCAAAATTTTAATTAGTAAGAAAAGGATTCGTTTTCCGAAACTATCACTAAATATTTTACCTACAAACTTACCAAAATAGAAACGGCAAGTAACTTCTGTTCGTTTCAGCAAAATCTGCAATTCATGTTCCTACAAATTACTAAGTCTGAACTTCTAATTGTGTTTTAAATAAACTGAATTTGTAGTTAACACAATGAAAAGTTAAGTAGCCCCACAACTATTACTTCGATTGTGAGTTTAACTCACTGCATTTTTAATTTAAGTTCGTTAGAAAGTGTTTTTAACCCCCGACGGCAAAAGAGAGGTGTCATAAGTGTACCTGTGTGTTTGTGTATCTGTCTGTGGCATCATAGCTCCTAAACGGATGAACAAAATTAGATTTAGTGAGGGTGTTCTTAGCTAAGTTTGATGAAAATCGGTTAAGCCGTTCTAAAGTTATGGACGTTTTACTCTTTGAATCGGGGTGTTTTCGCAAGATATCGTGTCATATTTACGTATTCAATAGATTGTCGATCTAAGCGTGTCTACTACTAGATAAATTATGTAGCATGAAATAAAAATATATCGGGGTCTTGAATTTTTTTTAATTTTACTTTTTACTGCATAAAATTTTATTTAAAATGAATAAATTTAATTAAATTTCAAACTATTTATCTCTACATGCATTCATAAAATTCTTTCATAAAATATAACGCTCAATATTTTTGAGGCAAGATTATGTGTGCTATCGATTCAGGTTTAAAGTTACTCGCTCACAGTTTGTCTGGTAGTGGACCCACACGTGGGCCCTTCCCCCATTCTAGACATTTCGACGGTAAAGTAAATTTTGTAGATATTTTTTATTCGTCGAGTTTTTTTCCAATGTTTTGCTATTTCCTTAGGTAATTTATTCAGAATGCTTGGAAGAGCATACATCTAGACCCTTTTACTGTATTCATTATTTAGTTTCGTCAGTATATACAGAGGCAAGTACAATAGGTTAGAAACAAAACTAGGTCTACTTATTTTCCTTAACTTACTAATATTGTGTTCACAGCAATCAGAGGCAACAGCTAATTTCACTTTATCAAATACATTAACACTTTACAGTATTGGAATAACTTATCATAATCGGGTTTAAACTGCAAGCACCACCGGCGGCTGCGTTTTTTTTATTTTTGGGTCCGCCCTCAGTAGTAAGAAATCGGCAATTTATTTATACTATTTAATAAGCAAATAAAACTGGCCTCATCTCGCAGTGATGAAATACTATAGTAACTTATCACTTTTATAATTTTCATTCGCTTATCTTTCACTCGCACCATAAAACTTTATCACAATATATCGAACTCACACACATACGAGTATTTACCAAAATGAACACTTATTTACGATACAAGTAAAATTTCAAAATTTAAAAAGCCCCCGTCACATTTTTATTTCATGCTTCATAATTTATCTAGTACATAGTAGAAACGCTTCGATCGGCAATCTATTGAACACGTAATTATAACACCCCGATTCAAACAGTAAAACGCCCATAACTTATGAACGGCTGAACCGATTTTATTCAATCATAGCTAAGAACACTTTCGACCAAATCATCTTTCAAACAAAAAAAACTAAATCAAAATCAATTCATCCGTTTAGGCGCTATGGTGCCACAGATAGACACACAGATACATAGATACTCAGATACACAGCAACACACGTCAAACTTATAACACCCCTCTTTTTCCGTCGGGGGTTAAACACAATATGTGTAGGCAATGTTTAGACAAGCAATGCCAAATATATAACACAACGAAAAAACATGGCGTCGGAGTCTCAAAAACCACAGATGCATTTTGTAATTGTTTTATGTCATTCAATATTAGTGGTGTCTCACTAAAATGTTACCAAAGTCGGTGAAATATGAATCAATTGAACGAATGATACAGCCAGAAAGTATTGCAAGTTAAGATTTTACGTCAAAAACCCCCGTCCAATCGAACCTGTGAGTTATGCGGCGTCGGTGCATACCACGTTTGCTGCGTATATTCTTATGTCCCTGCGTAGGTGCAAAAAACGCTCCGAAGCGTTAAGCGTGGTAGGTAGGTAGTCATTTGTAGATCGGTGAAAGCTGTTACGGATAGTTAAAAGCCAGGTCATCTGAAACAAGTCTTGTAAAGGGCATAAAGGGCCTAAGGCATTAAGTCCGCCTCCGTACGTTTATGTGCTTAAAGTATTAAATAAATAAATAAATAAACAGCTACTGTGATACCCAGTAGATGTGTTGTGGAGATCAGATAGGCAGTCCCTCATTGACTGCGAATATGTTCAATCTGCAAATCTTATCTTATGGGAGTGTATTTTTTTGGCAGAATGAACGCAATATTATGTTGAATAATGTACAGGCTGCATTAGAAGTTGTTTACTATACAGACCTTGTGAAAACTAAAACAAATTGCCGTGTGTTCAAGCGTTTTTGCCATACCTATAATTGGAATCAAATATAACAGCTCCTAGCAATGTTTGGACCCATTAATATTAATGGTAATTTGTATCCGTGGTGCTAGGCAACTGGGCTTATCCCGGTTGTTAACGACCCTTTGTGCCTATTGGCCTTGTTTGTTCTGTCTCCTGCTTGGTATGGAGGCAAGTGGAAATTTTATTTTTTTATTACTCCTCCGTTATTTTATTCAGATTAATTTCGTTGCGTGATCTAAGACGGTTAAATTCATTCTCTGAGACTTCTTATAGCTTCATTGCCTCGGCGCTTTTCTTGTGGTGATTCTGGCTTTCAGAAGTTGCTGTGGTTTGGGAATAGTGCAGTGGGATAGTCCCTCATTGTAAAATACTGATATTCAGCAGCATCCAGTTAAGTTGGAAGCTGACACCAAAACAATTGAGTAAAAGACAGGCATATGGTGGCCACATTACTCCATTAAAGTCAGTAGGTATATACTCTCAAATAAAATGTCAAGTTTATGGCTATCACTGTTGAGAAAAACGTGAGAAATCCATTACGGCAACACCTGACCGACATACGTAGCTCAGTTAGCACAATAAACAGTCCAGAAAAACGAAGTTAGGCACTTTATAGGTACGTTAGAACACCTAGCTGACGGCATACACTGCAATTGACACGAGATTTTCAGAAATTCTCCACATTTCATGATTTAATTACGGAAGGATTGGTCGTAGGAAGGCACTTTTATAATATTATCGGCTGCGTAGGTATACGAATGGCAGCTAATCAACTGTGAAATGAAAATATTACGTCACGTGTTCAGGTCATATTTAAATTTGATGTCCAGGAAGCTTACTTAAAATATCTACCCGTGAAAATCTTCACCTTCATAAGGGATAGGTACGAATTTTGTCACGTCTGTATTATGTATGCCTGACTTGTTTTAGACGTACCCAAAAAGATCCTATTTGGTAATAAATAAAGGCTCACAGGGGTTGGATCCCTAAACTAGTAGTGTCATATCTAAAATGAGCACACGAGTTAAGCCAAATAAAATGTTTTTCATATAAAGTTAATTTAACATTTATGAAAGAAAATAATCATCTAAATACAAGTCCTTATATAAAACTTACATAACTAAATGTAAAAGCCAAAAGGCCAGTATAATATACCGTAAAAATGAGGTCATAAATGTCCAATCAGACAACACGTACGTAGGAGCAGTGACTTTACGGCTCCCCAAAGTTACGTAAATAAAAAAAATAACAAAACAATATACTCAAATTAAATCAGAGTTATTTACTAACTCACTACAGTGACTAAAATTCTAGAAGATACATAAAGGTTACTTACTGAATGAGTTTGACCGCAGTTGCGTGGGCACAGGTGGGCATAACACGTCACTGCCAAGACTACTAACACTGATGACATCCCGAAGCTCTCCGAGCGATGACGAACGGAGCGTTGGCAGTGAAAAATTCACCTCTTTCGTCCTATAACAAAAAAAAAATACAGTTTCAAAATGTCACGAACAAAGGAATAAACCAGCTATAATATTCACCAGTTTTGACGAGTGAAGTGAAACTGCGTTTGCTATACAAATAACCTTTCTTATTCAAACAAAAGTTACCGTTCCGAACATAAAAATAGACGATTCGTTCGTGAATTTGTTATGTCGCCACTTACGAAACCCTAAATTCTTAAGACAATGACTAACACCGCATTGCGCTCTGTACCGTGAGATTCGCCTTCTCAGCAATTCGATGGCGTGGGACCGAAGATTGCGCAATAGCAGTGATGAATATTGATTTAGTGTATTAGTGATTCACTCTTGTTTCTCACATCGAGCAATTGTCGCGCTTCTTAATTTTACCGATTTAAATGTAATAATTACTTTAATTAAATTCATTAAGTAAATTATATCGGTTTTATTTGCATCCTCGACTGCAGCCGTACGTAATTGGCGCAGTCGGTAGGATACTCGTGGTCGGTTTCGCGTAAAGAGGAAGATTTCCGCTATCGTAAAGCCGCCCGTGCGGCTATCCAGTCGCTCCAGAGTATCCCGAATCTACACGTCGTGCTGTATCGAGGAATCCAGACATTGATTACGCAAGGGGACTGATATAATGTTCATGTAAGTACATTAGATTATTTCTAGTGACCGCTTTCTCCTAGCCTGTACTAATATAACCTTCCAAAATTTTCTTTCCACGAAAATCTAGGAATACTAGGGTAGTTAGTAGTAGAGACTTAGCGATAGATTCTAGAAGAAATATTAATTTAGATACGTTGTACGAGGACACAGAATCGTTTTCTGAGAAAATGTCTTTGGATTTAGATACCGTTTTTAAAGCATTACGTTTGGTACCCAAATTTGACGGGAACCCGAATGTGCTGACTAGGTTTATTCAATTGTGTGATCATTTAGTTAAAGAATATTACAATGTTCAAGGTGGTACCGAATTAATTAATTCTGCACTGATTAATGGTATATTAAATAAAATTGTAGGGTCTGCTGCTCGCTTAATCAACTCAAATGGTATAGCTACTGATTGGATTGGCATCCGTAAGGCATTAATAAATAACTTTGCTGACCAAAGGGATGAGACCGCTCTTTATAGCGATTTATCTCTTTTAACACAGGGCTCTAACACTCCGCAAGAGTTCTATGAGCGTTGCCAGAACCTTTTTAGTACAATTATGACATATGTTTCCTTACACGACTCCTTAAAAACTACTATTGATGCTAAAAGGGATTTATATAAGAAATTAACGCTCCAGGCGTTCACGCGCGGATTAAAAGATCCTATAGGAACACGCGTGCGTTGTATGCGCCCTCAGAACATAGAACAAGCACTAGAATTTGTACATGAAGAAACTAATACCATGTATCTGCAAAATCGTAATGACCGTTTGCCTGATAAAAGAATTAATAGCAATAACCAACCCGGTAATAATTTTAAAACGCCCTCTCAGCCGTTTAATATGCCTGATCCAAGACCTAATAATTATAGCATGCCAGGGACTGCACGATTCCAATTTCCAGTCCAACAAACACCGCAGTGGAAACCGATTCATTTCCAACCTCGTCAGTTTGGTCCGACCCGAACTCAGCAAATGTTCAGAGCACCCCCACCGAACTATAACCGTCAGAATAACCCATTTCAAGTAGTCCAGAATTCTCTTAACCAGCCTAGCGGGTCAGTGCAACCACGCCCAATGAGTGGTGTTAGCCATTTCGTGAGCAGACAATTACCACCTACTAACGCTTTATCTAGGCATGATTGGAACAGATCAGGGAATCCTCCACCTAATAATTATTTTAAAACTCGGGAGATGCATTTTAATGATTGTTTCATTGATCCTTCGATCAATGATTTCTTTACCGATTATGATGGAACTTATTACGATTACTATGAGTACCCAGAAAATTTGTATTATGAATATCAATCATCCCCTCAGGAATGCTTAGAATATCCCCAGCAGCCCGGAAGCATAAAAGAGGACGACAAAGACTCCAAGGAGCCGGATTTTCGGAAAACTCCGAAATCCGACAAATTAAAATAGAGATAAATCTCCAAACTCAACGATACCTTCCATACATTCAAATTGAGTCACCTCCACTTAAGCTTTTAATAGACACAGGTGCAAACCAGTCATTGCTATGTCCTGATGCTGTCGAAAAATACTTCAGTGATTTCCCATTAAATTATTCTCCATTCGAAGTGCATAGTGTTCATGCTAAAACTAGAAACGACTATTCAATTACTTTACCTATTTTTAATGAATTTAATGATTCAAGTACAGTTTCATTTGATATCTATAAGTTCCACGACTTCTTTGATAGACTTATTGGTACCGATTTGCTAGAAAAATGGGAAGCTACAATAGATTATAAAAATAAATTATTTACAACTAAGTTCGCTTCAAACCCTATTAGAATCTATGACTCACGTAATACTAATTTGTATGAGAATATTATTCCAGCAGGTACATCTAAGTTACTAAAGATTCCAATTAACGTCCGCGATGGAGATGCTTATATTCCTGAACAATCTATTTCAAACTGTATCATACGTGAATGCCTTACTACGGTTAAACAGAATAGGGGTATATTAGAAGTACAGAATCCTAGTAGAAATGATATAATCTTTTCAATGGACCGGGCAATGCCTGCAGAAGTTCATAATGTCGAGTGCACGCGCACTATAGAGCAAAATCAACGCGTAAAAGACGTGTTATCGCGTCTCCGTACTGACCACTTAAATGAAGAGGAACGCATTAATCTAGAATCATTCTGCTCGCAATATGCAGATGTTTTTTATATTGAAGGTGAACAATTAACATTCACGAATAAAATTAAACATTCCATTAAAACTACAGATGAGGCTCCAGTCTATAAAAAGAGTTACAGATATCCATATATTCATAGACAGGAAGTACAAGAACAGATAGGTAAAATGTTAGAACAAGGTATAATTAGACCTTCAAATTCTGCTTGGAGCTCTCCTATTTGGGTGGTAGCTAAGAAAGCTGACGCGTCAGGAAAGGCGAAGTGGCGTATTGTAGTAGATTTCAGAAAGCTTAATGAGAAAACCATAGACGATAAGAACCCTATCCCCAATATAGCCGATGTCCTAGACAAATTAGGCAACTGCCAATATTTTACTACGCTAGACCTAGCTAGTGGATTCTACCAGGTCGAAATGGACCCCCAAGATATTACAAAAACAGCATTCAATGTAGAATATGGGCATTTCGAATTTTTGAGAATGCCCATGGGACTTAAAAATAGTCCATCTACCTTTCAAAGAGTGATGGACAACGTGTTGCGTGAACTCCAAAATACTATTTGTCTAGTATACCTAGATGATATAATAGTTTTTAGTACATCATTGCAAGAGCACATAGTCAACCTAGAAAAGTTTTTTAAAAGATTACGCGAATCTAATTTTAAAATACAAATGGATAAATCTGAGTTCCTTAAATTAGAAACAGCTTATCTAGGGCATATTATAGGCAAAGATGGAATAAAGCCTAACCCAGATAAAATCTCAGCAATAAAAAATTACCCTTTACCTAAAACCCCTACCGAAATTAAAAGGTTTTTAGGACTTCTTGGTTATTATAGGAAGTTTATACCTGATTTTTCCAAAATAACCAAACCTTTGACTCAAAGCTTAAAGAAAGGCTCCAAAATTACACTTGATCAAAATTATGTCGAATGCTTTGAAAAATGTAAGACTCTCCTGGTCAATGATCCAATTCTTCAATACCCTGATTTTAAAAAAGAATTTATACTCACTACGGATGCTTCAAATTTGGCAATTGGAGCAGTACTTTCACAAGGGACTATTGGATCTGATAAACCAATAGCTTATGCATCGCGTACGCTTAACTCTAGTGAAATAAACTATAGCACTATTGAAAAGGAATTATTGGCTATAGTCTGGGCAACGAAGTATTTCAGGCCATACTTATTTGGACGTAAATTTAAAATTGTGACAGACCATCGCCCTTTGCAATGGGTGATGAATATTAAAGAGCCGAATTCCCGTTTAACCCGTTGGAGATTACGGCTAAGCGAATTCGAGTTCACAGTTGTCTATAAGCAAGGAAAACATAATACTAATGCAGATGCTTTATCACGAATAGAAATCCATAATGAAGAAACTAGTTCGATAGTAGTTAACACCTCACAAGGTGCACCTTCAGACTCAGATTCTAGAACTGAAACCGCGGATTCTAGGACTTTAAGCGCCCATAGTGATTTAGAAAGTCCCATATTAGAAATTCCTATTTCCGACGACCCCCTTAATAAGTTTAATAAGCAAATATATCTTAATGTTGTTGGAGATATAAAAAGCAGGCCTTGTGTTTCTAAACCATTTGAAACACATACTAAAACTTTAATACAAATTTCAAAATCTAATTTAGAACAAGACGTTATTAGCGCAATTAAAGAATACGTTAATCCAAAAGTAAAAACAGGTCTTTTAATTAACCCTACATTAGAGATGTATTCTATAATACCTATAATTCAAAAATATTTTAAAAATTCTGCAATGAAATTAGTACTTACCAAAACCGAAGTAGAAAATGTTAAAGATTATTTCAAGCAACAGGAAATTATAAAGAAATATCATGAAGGGAAAACCAATCATAGAGGCATCAACGAGTGTTATCTAGCATTATCGCGTAGATGCTATTGGCCAAATATGAAGGAGCATGTAACAAAGTATATCAATGAATGTCAAATATGCGGGCAAGCTAAATATGATCGCAATCCAGTTAAACCAAGGTTACAAATTGTACCTCCACCTACAAAGCCTTTTGAGGTTGTACATTTAGATTTGCTTAGTATTGAAACTAATAAGTATCTTGTAATTGTGGATGCATTCTCTAAGTATGGTCAAGCATACTTCTTGAGAGATGCTACAGCTATTAGCGTCGTACAAGCTTTACTAAAGTTTTCTACTCATCACGGAGTACCCTTAACTATTGTAACAGACAATGGTCCGGAATTCAACAACCAAATATTCTCTGAATTTACTAGATTGCACAAAGTGCAACATCATAAAACCTGTCCTAATACGCCTAATGAAAATGGAATGGTAGAACGACTAAATTCCACACTGTTAGAACATTTGCGTATATTAAAATTAGAACACCGAGGAGAATCAATTACTAATCTTATAACTTATGCTATATTGGCATATAACAGCTCAATACATAGCTTTACAAAATGTAGGCCCATCGATATAATTACCGGTCATTTTGATCCCCGGGATCCTTTAGATATGAATCTATCAGAACACCTCTTGCAACAATATATCCAGGAACACCGTAGACGAATGTCAAGAGTATACGATATTCTCAACGACACTTTACTTCATCGCCGCACAGGAATTACCGAAAATGTTAATAAGAATCGAGAACCTGAAAAAAATTATGAACCAGAGCAACAAGATTTTATTAGGAACCCTTTATGCCACAGACAAAAGTTAGCAGCTCGATATACTCATGATAAGGTATTAGCGGATTTGCCTATCCATATCTATACAAAGAAAAAAAGAGGCACTGTGCCTAAATCACGCCTAAAACGGGTGCCTAATAGTGCTCGTTTGTTACAGAACACTGAAAATACTACTAGTCCTGACCCTGGCCCTGGCCCGAGCAGACGAGATAACGCTTGACAGTCTTAACGATGGACCAGGTATTTTGCCCTTCAACCTTGGATCCACAAGAATCATTTCACATTTCCACTCTTTCCTCCAAATTATAAACCTTGATGACATGCGCAATAGTTTAGAGACAGTTCACGGACAATTGTAAAATATTACGCCACAATTGAGTAATATATCACGATCTCTCTATGAACCCCACGTTAACTACCTAGGTACTAAATTAGAAGAAATATCGGAACAGTTAGAAACACTTGAGGTAAAGCGTGTTAAAAGAGGTCTCATAGATGGTATTGGTTCAGTAATAAAGAGCATTTCGGGTAATCTGGATTATACTGATGCATTAAAATACGATAATGCCATTGCAATCTTAAAACAAAATGAAAATAATTTAGTTGCTGAAATGAATCACCAAATAAGTTTAAGTAAGCAGTGGGTTTCGTGTAGCTCAAACGTTACAGATAAAATAGTAGAGAACCAAGATAAAATCGAGAAAATTATCAATTCTATTTTAGCTAGCAATGTTAGACATGAAACAGATACCATTAAATATGCTCATTTGGCACAGTTACTAATGATATTGGGAGACAACATAGATAGTTTGTCTAAAGAACTTGACAAATTACAAAATTTATTAGCATTTATTAGAGCTAGAAGTATTCATAATTCTGTATTGAACTATGCTATGTTCAAGGACATGATGAATAGATTAGGTGTTTTATATAATAAGGATCAATTTCTAGATATTAGTTTAAGAGAATATTTTGATATAATTAGACTAGGATATTATTACAATGGGAATAAAATTGTGATAGTTACAAAATTTCCGATACTTTACCCTACTAACTTTACCCTATATAAATTATCCCTGGCTCCTAATTATGATAATAAGGTCCTGATTCCAACTTATCCTTTCATAGCGGTTCACGAAAAAGATCTATTGTACATGGAGACAGAATGTCCGAAGTATAGCCACGGTCACCTTTGCGAGGATAATTTAAGTCACCACCATGGCAAACAATCGGACTGTATCCAGCAGCTTATACTACACCAGAAAATGAATGAATCCTGCCAATTTACATCAGTCATCCTGTTTTCTGAAGCTATGGAGCAACTAGACGACCAACACTTCATTCTGAGCTTTCCTAAACCTACGAAAGTTCGTTTAACCTGTTCTGAAGATAATTATAGAATGCTGAAAGGGAGCTACTTATCCATCATACCCAAAAGCTGCGCGCTGAGAACTACAGCATTTACTGCAAGCAATCGTCATGATCAAACTAAGGGAAAGATATTGAAAATTATGGACTTACCGATTATAAAGAAGAATTTGTATAACTTACCAATGAAAACGATAAAACTAGATACCATTGATCTTGGCAGTTTGCATTCAAGTAACTCTGAAATCGTTCTACAAGAACCTGTAACGCTACAGTCGTCGAACACTGAAGCTATATACCACACTACTATACCGGTATACATTCTACTATCCGGTGCAAGTGTACTCATTATCATCATTATACTTCGTCGTCGTAGATTGAAGCAGCTACATAAAGCCACTGATGTCATCGATATTAAGACTAAGGATAAGGAGACCTGCGACACCGAGATTGATCCAGCATCGACATCGACACTATTTTCGACTAAAGTTTTCAAATTGTCTGCGCCATACCTACGCCTGATGGTTTTGTGATAGCACCAAGCTGCACATTGAAGTGGAGCTATATCTAGACTTGTAATTTTACTTACACCCGCACGTTTTTGATATTTCACCATTATAAATTTGTACACGGCTGTGTCGAGAGCTATTTACAAAATCCGAAGATTAAAACTGTTTTATGAAGAAACTGAGGTTTTCATTAATAAACTTCCAAATGTCCACTACTAGACATTAATTGGCGACCGTGACAGGACGAATTAACAAAATTCGGATCGAGTACATACGAAGACAAAGAATTCTCATCAAATGAAAATCTACCAAAGATTCATCGTGGAGGACTACAGACGCAAGAACACTATAATAGAAGACGACTAAGCCAGCCAGGTCGGTCAGCACAAAGCGCCGCGCCCAGCCTTAGCTTCTACAACGTCGAGGTTCACCGTCAGCCTGCCACGCCCGCGCCAGTTCGAGGATTCTGTCAACATCTTCGAGCAGCTCGTGCACCTATTAGTGCCACAGCCACCAGCGAGGACCAGTGTAGCCAGAAGCAGCAGTCTCGCCTATCAGTTAAGTGGCCTTTCCTATGGTTTACCCTAATAATACCTCAACCTATTTTCCCTATTTTCCTATCAACAGGGACGCTGTTTAGTACATTCCACTTGTGTATTTCATTATTTAAACGAAGTATCTAGCTATTTTAAAGCTTATTTCAAGTATATAACCAGTTAATATCCTAAAATAGTAACATAAAAAAAAAATTCATTGTTCAGTGTCAACTACCTACCTAATCATTTGTAAAATTGTAAAATCTTTGAAATATTAATTAGTAGGTTATTATATTCCCGATACTTTCGTTCTACTAGGTAATCTGCAGCCCTAAAACTTGCCCTCCCAATGGTACATGCCACCATTCTAGTTCACATTACTTCAAACTCTTTCGGCCGACTATTTCAGGTCGCCGCGTGACGCTGCCGATTACCGCTGGCCGCGTTCGGGTGACGTTGGCGCTTCGCCACGCAGCACGCCGCCAAGCCGCCGCCGCTGCGCTGCCGCATGCCGCCGCCTGTAGGCGCGCTTGCTGCCGCGTAGCTGCGTTAGGGCCCCAGGTGCCGCCGAAGGAGTATCAGATAAGATTTGAAACATATAACTTTATTCCTTCATTTGGTATTAGTGTTTTACTGTTTAGATTACTCAATCAACTACAACTATCTTTCTAAAGTTCCCAGTGCTAGTTTATCGTTTGTTGCTGCTTATTTTAATTATTAACAAACAAGATAGCGCTTGTAAACAAGATGTCTATAAGCGAAGATAAGGACAGTAATGCCAAACAATTGAGGGAACTATTTGCTAAACGTAGCTCGGTCAAAGGTCGTTTAACGAAATTTAAAAAATATTTAGATGTAGTATGCTCTTCAAAGTTAACAAAAACCCAAGCAAAGGAGTTAGAAATTAATGTTGGTAAAATACGAGCTATGTCTGGCAAATTCGATGAACTACAGGTTCAGATTGAGGTCATTAATTACGACAATATGGACTCTGAGATTGACGAACGTGATGAAATTGAGCAGATCTTTACTTCACATCTTGCAATTGCTGAAGAGCAACTTGATAAGTATAGGAATACTTCTCACGAATCTGACTTGCACAATTCATCACAATGTTATCACGATCAGTCATCTCAATGTCATCATGTTGATTTTAAATTACCACAAATACAAATTGCAAGGTTCGATGGCGCTTATTTCCGCTGGCTTGAGTTTCGAGACACCTATTTGTCGCTCATTCATAATAATGAGCGTATTAAGCCTATTCATAAGTTTCATTATTTAGTATCGTATCTCGAGAATGAAGCCGCGCGCATTATCTCTAATTTAGAGATTTGTGAAACTAATTATGAGACTGCATGGCAGCTCTTGTGCGATCGTTACGATAACAAGCGTCAACTCATAAATCAACATATCAATTCATTGTTATATTTTGAATCAACACAGCAACAACACAAACGTGAATCAGACAAATCACTGAGGTTTCTAGTTGACCACGTAACTAAAAACCTGCGAGCATTGTCAAGCTTAGCTAAACAAGATGAACAGCTTGATATGATAATTATAAAAATTCTTATACCAAAATTAGATAGTCGTACTGCCATGAAGTGGGAAGAACATCGTAATAGTTTGTCCGATCTCCCCGCTCTAAAGGATTTCAATAAGTTCCTAACTGATCGCGCTGATGTGTTACAAACTATGTATCAAAACAACTCTGACATACCCAAGGCAACACAATCACGCCAAAATAATAATAATAATTCTCGTAGTACTAAATCCTTTTCATCTACAGTTCAGAACACCGGCTCTGTCGCTAAGCAGTGCGTTGTCTGTAAAGGTGACCACTGGATATACGACTGCCCTACTTTTTTAGCGAAGAGTGTTAAGGAACGACGAGATGAAGCATTTAAGTTGCACTTATGCTCCAATTGTTTACGAACTGGGCATCATGCACGTGATTGCAAGTTGGGTCCCTGTCGTGAGTGCAAGCGTAGGCACAACTCACTCTTGCATTTACCTAATTCTGTCAATACTAGTACAAGTAATGCTAGTACAGTCAGCAGCAATAATAATAACACAGATCGCGGTTCAACTGAAATATCAGTCAACAATTCAATTAATAATCATTTCATAGCAAACCACATTCTTTTGTCAACAGCCATGGTCAACGTTATTAATCCACAAACAAACAAACAATTTCGAGTGCGTGCTTTATTAGACTGTGGAAGTCAGTGTTCATTCATTAGCCAGTCACTCATGAACAAGTTATCGTTACAGGTATGTTTTATAAAAACTATAAATGTTATTGGTATAGGCAACAACTTAGCAGAACATGTGAACAAAAGTTGCATTGCCAGATTAAATTCATTTAACCATGACTATAGTGTCGTACAGTCATTTTATGTATTGAACCAATTAACAGGTACTATTCCTAAGCAAGCTATAGACATTAGTAAAATAAATATTCCAAGTAACATACAGTTAGCTGATCCTAATTATAATCAGCCTTCGGCTATAGACGTCTTGATAGGTGCGGACCTCTTTTGGGACCTATTAGGGTGTGATCAGCTAGCATTAGGTCATAACATGCCCAAGCTACGTAGCTCAAAGCTAGGTTGGCTCGTTGCCGGCCCTATTTCTCCAAGTTTAAGGAATCGTTCGTCACCTAAACATATTCCGTGTCATGTTACAATTAGTGATAGTGACGAATGCAATAATTCCAATATTAATTCTCAATTGACTAAGTTTTGGGAACTGGAGCAGGTTCCAGATAAGCAATATTTTAGCAAATTTGAGCAGGCATGTGAAGACCATTTTTATCGTAATACTTATCGTTTAGAATCGGGTAGATTTTGTGTTAGGCTGCCCCTAATTGATACTCCAGATTCTTTAGGAAATTCTTACGCAATGGCCAAGAAACGATTGTTGTATTTAGAAAAACGTTTCCGTAAGAATCCAGAATTAAAGTTACACTATTCAAATTTTATTCAAGAATATTTGGAGCTAGGCCATTTAGAGGAATGTCCGACTATTAATCCCTTTCCATCCTATTATCTTTGCCATCATGCAGTGTTCAAACAAAGTAGTGAAACAACAAAGACTCGTGTTGTCTTTGATGGATCGGCACGAACTTCCTCAGGTTTCTCTCTGAACGACCTACAAATGGTCGGCCCCAATGTACAAGACTCGATCTTCTCCATTCTGATTCGGGCTCGCCAGTATAAATATATTTTGACAGCTGATATCGAGAAATTCTTTAGGATGGTGAGATTAGATGAAAAAGATCGTAATTTACAATTAATACTTTGGAGAAGTGACGAGTCAAATCCTATCAAAACTTTACGTCTTAAAACCGTAACTTATGGTCTCGCAAGTGCTACATATTTGAGCACCAAGTGTTTGTCAGTATTGGCAGAGGATTGCGATGACGAGTTTATAGGTAATATTATTAAACATGACCATTATGTCGATGATTTAGTCACCGGATCCAACAATGAGTCCGAGTTACTATACATTCAACGCAAGGTGTCGGACACACTAAGATCTGGTGGGTTTAAACTACGTAAATTTAAATCGAATTTACCAAGCATTTTATCATCATCAATTATTGATCAAAATGATAAGGTTAGTTTAAGTGAGTCTACTAATACTTTAGGATTAAATTGGAACCCCAAATCTGATACACTTCAAATATCAATTGAGATTCCCAATAAAAATGACGTAGCTACCAAGCGATCGATACTCTCTGCATCTTTCAAGATTTTTGATCCTCTTGGAATTCTCAGTCCATGTGTTATTATACCTAAAATGTTAATCCAGTCCTTATGGCTCGATAAAAGGGACTGGGATGAGCCAGTTAGTTCCGATATTCTGAAATCCTGGCACAAGTTCATTAACAATTTACATTTTTTATCAGATTTACAGATCCCGCGTTTAACGCTATGCGAAGCTCCTGATTATATAGAAATACATACCTTCAGTGATGCTTCCCAAGTCGCTTACGGTGCGTGTGTGTACCTGCGGTCACACAACTTAGCTGGTGATGTAAGGGTAAATTTACTGTATGCTAAGTCTAAGGTGGCACCGTTGAAGCCGACGACAATACCGCGTCTAGAGCTTTGCGCTGCTCTATTAGCTGCAAAATTGTGCAAGACAGTTATCAATTCTCTGCGATATGAGGCCAATCGCATCATTTACTGGTGCGATTCTAGCGTTGTCCTCAGTTGGTTGAATGGTAATTCTGCGAGGTTGAAAACGTTTGTAGCTAATAGGGTAGCTGAAATTAATGAACTTACAGATAGTTCGTCGTGGCGTTATGTGCCGACTGATCAGAATCCAGCTGACCTGATCTCAAGGGGCGTCAGTCCAGATAAGATCATCAATTTTAATTTGTGGTGGTCAGGTCCAAACTTTCTAATACAGCCTGAATCTGATTGGCCCTATTTGAATAAATTAATAAATGAAACAGACTTACCTGAGATAAAATCTACTTCCACTGTTGTTCAGGAACCTGAAACAGAAATCCTAAAAATAGAGAAGTTTTCATCATTTTTGAAATTGAGACGCATATTTGCGTATGTCAATAGATTTATACATAACGTAAGACATAAATGTACTAAAGATAAGTTAGTTGGTAAATTTACAGTTAGTGAATTAGAATCATCTTTTATTAGTTTATGTAAAATTGCTCAGCAAACTTCATTTGCTCTAGAGTACAATATTTTGTTAAAAAATAAAACATTAAGCAGCAAGTCAACACTCTTGTCACTTTCACCCTTTTTAGACGATGACAAGGTAATGAGAGTTGGTGGTAGAATAGAATTATCTAATTACAACTATGCTCAAAAACATCCCATACTTTTACACGCCGCTCATCCGCTCACCAAATTATATTTTAAATATGAACACTTACACAACATGCATGCTGGGCCCCAGCCGTTGCTAGCCTGTGCAAGAGAGACTGTGTGGACTATAAACGGTAGGCAATTGGCCCGCCGCACAGTACGCGCCTGTGTCAGATGTAGACGTATACAAGGTAAAACATTAATTCCCATGATGGGAAACTTACCTACACAGCGCATCACACCTGATTTTCCATTTCGTGCTGTTGGCGTTGACTTCGCTGGACCGTTCCACACGCTGAATAAACGGGGTCGAGGTGCACGACTAACCAAAACCTATTTATGTTTGTTTGTATGTTTCCGGTATAAATGCGTGCACCTAGAAGCCGTCAGTGATTTGTCTAAAGACGCGTTCATTATGACGTTACGCAGGTTCATATCGCGACGGGGCAAGCCAGCGGAGATATTTTGCGATAATGGCCGCAACTTTGTTGCAGCAGCTAAAGAGATAGGCGATTTTCTTAAAAATAATCATGAACCTGTAGTTAATTTTGCTACCAATGAAGGCATAAAGTTTGTGTTCTCTCCCGCGTATGCTCCACATTTCGGCGGCATCTGGGAAGCCGGCGTTAAATCCGCGAAATACCATATAAAGCGCGTTATGGGGAACAATCATTTAACGTTTGAGGAGATATATACTCTTTTCACACAAGTGGAAGCTGTGCTTAATAGTCGACCTTTATGTCCACTCTCCCCTTCCCCTAACGATTACCATTTCCTAACTCCCGGTCACTTTCTGATAGGGCGTGCCCTAAATGCATTGCCTGGTCCATCGCTCGACCACGAGAACCAGAATAACCTTCAACGTTATATGAAGCTTGAACTAATACATCAACATTTTTGGCAGCGCTGGCAAAAGGAATATGTAGCAGAACTACAGCAGCGCTCCAAATGGCGTACAAATTCAGCAACCCTGCAGGTTGGAGATTTAGTTCTTCTCCAGGAGGATAATGTCCCACCCCTCAGCTGGCGAATGGGACGAGTCAGCCGCCTGTTCCCTGGGACCGACGGCACCACACGAGTCGCAGACGTGGAAACTACCAGAGGCTGCTTCAGGAGGCCTCTCACTCGGCTTTGCCTCTTGCCTGCCTCTTCTTCGGATCACAACTGAAGACGTTGAAAGGAGTCTTTCAACGGGGGGGAATATGTCTGCGCCATACCTACGCCTGATGGTTTTGTGATAGCACCAAGCTGCACATTGAAGTGGAGCTATATCTAGACTTGTAATTTTACTTACACCCGCACGTTTTTGATATTTCACCATTATATATTTGTACACGGCTGTGTCGAGAGCTATTTACAAAATCCGAAGATTAAAACTGTTTTATGAAGAAACTGAGGTTTTCATTAATAAACTTCCAAATGTCCACTACTAGACACAAATAGTTGCCGATCTCGTGGAGGGAGATGTTATGTCGCCACTTGCGAAACCCTAAATTCATAAGACAATGACTAACACCGCATTGCGCTCTGTACCGTGAGATTCGCCTTCTCAGCAATTCGATGGCGTGGGACCGAAGATTGCGCAATAGCAGTGATGAATATTGATTTAGTGTATTAGTGATTCACTCTTGTTTCTCACATCGAGCAATTGTCGCGCTTCTTAATTTTACCGATTTAAATGTAATAATTACTTTAATTAAATTCATTAAGTAAATTATATCGGTTTTATTTGCATCCTCGACTGCAGCCGTACGTAATTAATTGAGACATAATAATAAAGGTGGAACGTTGGAAACACAAATGATTGTGTAATGGCGGTCGTCAGATAATTTTCCCGCATTTATTAACGACGTACCTAATTTGGAATGTTCTAGATCGCTTTATTCTCATTTGGTACCTGCAGGTGATACGATAGAACTCGTAATTATGTTCACAATTATGAAGGCTATAACAATTACGGGTTGTTTTGTCATCTACCGTCGATAAACGATAAGGGCAGTCAGATTGTCAACTTGAGGATTTAAAAATATTGGTTTAGTGTTATAGAATGCGACCCAAAACAGTTCCAAAAGCGAAAAAAAACAATAAACTAACTTTATTATATTTCAATAAGACCCGCGTTATTATGTTCAGAGAGACCGGTTTTGGGCAAGTTCTGCACTTGCCCAAAACCGGCAAATATGGAAAGAAAGAAAAAAAATATGATAATACTGATAACCTCCTCCTTTTTTTTAAGTCCATTAGAAAGGAGGCCTTTGACCTGCAGTTGGACAAATCAGGCTGAAAATTAATAATAAAGACCTGTTCTTACAAAAACAAACAATCATTATAGTGTTCAAACGAATGTGAAGCTTTCAGGTTCAAAATGAAAAGAAAATAGCATCGTCAGTACGACCACTGAAAAACTTGGCTCTTTTTCACAGCAAATAAGAAGTGAAGTGAAAGAAAACTTTAAAAGGGATACAACTCATAGTTTGATGTAGTTTCCAGATCTCTAGAACTAAGTTAATTAGCCTTTGAGTTAAGACCCTCCAGGGATCTAATATCGGTGAAAGTTAAATTGTGTTATCGCCTGACTAAATCAAATTATTTTTTAATTATCTATCAATTTCCGTAGTGGTGCTAGTGAGGCTTTTGAATGATAAGGCCATAATTACTTTAATGTAAGCTTTTCTTTTATTTGGCAAATGAGGCGTTGACGAATTTTTTGCCAGTGTCATTTGAACCTTCTTATTTTTCAATCTACGTTTTGACATTATGATCGAAAATGACAGTGAGAAAGATGACTTAAGCTTTTTATATGGAAATGGAATTTGTTGGAATGCTTTACATTTTTACTCTTCGAAATTAAATAGATTATAATTGATATTCTGCAATGTATGATTGTGTTTCCAATATCTATAAAATTAATGCATTTTGTAAATTTTTTACTTTTGCTGCTCAAAAATTATTATAAATATTATTATTTATACAAATATTCAATGCAAAGACGAGAAAAGTATATGACAAATGCTATCACGATTTTATGGCATGGAAAATGCAAAAAGAGGTATTTAGTAGGTTCAATCCCAATTTATGAGTGTAGATAAAGTAGTGTATGAAACTGCACATAACTAGGTATTAAAACATTCGTGTGAAAACTATTAAAAACCTCGCCTACGGCTCGGTTTTTAAACACACACTCATGTTTTAGTACCCTTCATTATGCAACAGTTTCATAAACTACTATTTTGGCCTTGTACAGGTTTTCTTTAAATGGTTAATATTCATAGTTTATTTTATTTTGTCTTTATTGCCTGTGTAAGTCACAAATTATAATTTTTCTTTCCGCAATGCTTAACTCCGCTATTAACTTTGCTGACGAGCACGTTTTAAATGGTATGAGATTTTTTCGTGTACCCCATTAACAGGAAAAAAGAGCAAGATTGTGTGGATTTCATTTGTGTAACTTAATAGCACCCGGCAAAAATATGTTTTCTCATTTTTGTTGTTTCATTTCGCGGTTGGAATAGTCAATTTTGTATGTACTCACAAAATGTATGACTTGCTGTTTAAGCTTGTTATAGATTTGAGGATTAAAGGATTCTAAAGATCCTCGACTATTCATTTTTCTATTTTACTATTACTCTAAATTAAAAAAACAATGAGGCTATTTTTGTAAATTTATATGTATGTAAACGGAATCTCGAAATGCTCATATGATTTCCAAAATTCTTGCACTGAAAGCCCACTGCACACCTCACCATCGCCGATACATTAGAAAATACACGGTTACTGTGGAATAGACCAAGAGAGTGAAGCCGGGGGCAAAAAGCTACTGTATTGTACATCTGAGGAAGTAGCATAATAGAAGCGAACGCGGTCTTGCTGGGCAAAATAAATAGGGTTTTTAACAAATGTATCAGATTCATATTTTATATTCGGAAATATGACAAAGAAAAGATGGATGGACTGTATCAGGGGTGAAAGTATGAAAGTGAGATATGAAAGAAAAGGGAGTCAGTGATAGCGTGACGGGGGACAGGACGGTATGGAAGTAGAAAACGTGTTATGCTGAACCCAAGTAACATGGGACAAGGGCAGGAAGTAGAAGAAATATGACCATGCATGTATCAAGCTATAGGTTCGAGTTAAAATGGTTGCCCATTTGCCAGACAAGAAGCTTACGCGCTTTGACCACGCTATTCACTCTTATCAATTTGCCCACCCCTCCTTCCTATCTTATTTTTAGCTTTCAATATCAAAGTTCTTCACACGCTCGCAATCTGCATTTTCTAACAATCTCCTCTTATTCTGTCCTTCTTATACTACTGATTTTTATATACTATGATTTGAACGCAACGTCTTCCGGTTCGCGGTCGCCACTCCAGAACCTTTCTGCTCCATCGGCCATCCGTTCTGCGAGCAAAGTGCCCTGCCCACTGCCACTTAAGTTTGGCAATTCTTTGGGCTATGTCGGTATCCCTGGTTCTCTTGCGGATCTCTGCATTTATGATTCGATCACGCAAGGAAACTCTGTGCATAGCCCTCTCCATTGCCTTTGAGTCACTGTAAGCATTCTGATAATGCCCATTGTAAGCGACCACGTCTCAGAGCCATATGTCATCACTGGCAACACACACTGGTTATAGACTTTTGTCTTGAGACACTGTGGTAAGTTGGACGAGAAGATACCACGCAACTTTCCGAACGCTGCCCAGTCGAGTCGGATTCGACGGTTGACCTCTTTCTCAAAGTTGGCACTACCCATTTGGATCGTTTGTCCCAGGTAGACATATTCGCCAACAACTTCGAGTGTAGAGTCTCCAACCTTGATAGGAGTGGGTGTAACAAAACGAAGGTGATTTTGAATGCCCATATTCAAAATCACCTTCGTTTTGTACATGGTCATCCTAAGACCCACTCTTTTGGAAGCTCTACTGAGATCACCGAGTATTGTTCTGAGGTCCTCCATAGTCTCAGCCATAACCACTATATCGTCGGCAAACCGAAGGTGAGTAATCTCGCCATTGACGTTAATGACTAGCCCTCTCCAGTCCCGAACCTTGAAGACATCCTCCAGTGCAGCGGTAAACAGCTTCGGAGATATGACATCTCCCTGTCTCACACCTCGCTGCAGAAGGACGGGTTCTGAGGTCTGATCCTGAAGTCAAACTGACATGGTGGCGTTTTTGTATAAACACTTCAACACTTCGATGTACTGGTAGTCAATTTGGCACCGTTAGAGAGACTGCAGTACAGCCCAAGTCTCGATCGAATCGAAGGCTTTCTCGTAGTCCACAAACGCTAAACAGAGAGGCAGGTTATACTCTTTGGTCTTCTGTATAACCTGCCGCAGCGTATGTATGTGGTCTACAGTGCTAATGCCTTTTCGGAATCCGGCTTGTTCGGGGGGCTGGAAATCGTCAAACCTGCGCGCGAGACGATTTGTGATGACTCTTGAGAACAACTTGTTGTCTAAGAAGTGAGATGGGCCTATAGTTCTTCAGCCGGGCATTGTCGCCCTTCTTGAAGAAGAGTACCACCACACCCCTGCACCATGCTTGTGACATTTTGCCCTCGAGTATGACGGAATTAAACAGCTTTTGAAGGGCCTGAGGTACTGGTTTTCCACCCGCCTTCAGGAGTTCGGCCGTAATTCCGTCATCACCCGGCGCCTTGTTGTTTTTGAGCTGTTTCAGAGCCATCCTAATCTCGTAAAGGCTGACATCCGGAATGTCTTTGGTGTAGTGTCGAGTTTACTAGCTCTAGGTTCATTCCATAGATTCCCGACTAGTTTACTGGTTGACGTGTACAACTGACCATAGAATATCTCGATCTCCCTCAGAAGCTCCGGTTTGGCGGACACGATCCTGCCATCATCGGTCTTCAGTTTTGTGAGTTGGCTCTGCCCAAAAGACAGATCTCTTGCAAAGATCTTGGAGCCCTTATTCCGCTCAATCGAATTTTTAATACTTTCGGTATTAAAGCGGCGAAGGTCGCTTTTCAAGGACTTTGAGATCCGTCTATTTAGCTGCCGGTATTTAAACGCATCGTCTGAAGACTGCAAGATCATCTCACGTCTCTCCTTCATGAGCTTTAGAGTAGGATCAGAGAGCTTTGTGTTCCTATCTGTACGGTGGGTCTTGAAAAAGCTAGACCCGACCGTATGGACAGCATCCACGAACCCATCGCTTTATTCGTCCACGGAGCTCCCTAGGCACTCAAAACGATTCTGGAGTTCGAGCTGAAAGCTCTTGGGGTATTGGACCTGTATCTGTGCTGGAGGGATCGAGGTCTTCATCAGTCGAGACCTTTCAAGCTTAACATTAATGTTCAATGTGCCTCTTACCATGCGGTGATCGCTCCTGGTTTTTACCGAATTGATCACAGAGACATCATTGAACATTTGCTTCTTGCTCGTTTTTAATTGCACCATCGGGGCTTTGCTAGGTCCACTTCCTCTGCTCACACTTTCTGAAGAAGGAGTTCATCATGTAGAGGCTCTCCTTCGCCATAAAACTGGCCAGAGCCCCAGCCTCACTTGCAGCTCATCCTCGTCTCGTTTGCCTAGTTTTGCGTGAAGTCCCCCATGACAACAGTGAAGTAAGTTTTGAAACCATGCATGACTCTTAGAGATATCCTCATACATGGCCTCTATTTCGTCGTCGGGGTGTGCCGAGGTTGGGGTGTAGACCTGTATGATCTTCAGCGAATATCTTGCAGATATACTGAGTATAAGGTACGCCAGCCTAGTCGACACACTCTCGATCTTCACCACGTTGTTCACAAGGGACTTGTGGACGATAAAGCTTACACCACTCTGGGACTGCCGGTCACCCTCTCGGAAATAGAGCAGATTAACGGATTTGAGGATTTCAGATAACCCTATAATACTCCTTCGTCTTCTCTCATCTTCTCGTCGGCGGGCGGCTACCAGTTGGTATGCCTTTAAGCGGAAAGTGGGGATTTATTTTCAAAACATATAAGCAGAGTTACCTCACTTTCTTCTTTTCTGTTACTTCATAAATATAGGTATATATACGTGTATTACGTGTATTTTACCTATTTAAGTATAATAGCTACTAGTTTTTTATTAATAAACTATGCACCTGCCATGTTGTCTCTTCACCACCCTTGGTTGACTAGTAGAGAATGCCTTAAGGCATAAAGTCCGCCTGTATACCTTAGTGCATGAAATCTAAATAAATAAGAAATAATTTCTTGTTTCATCGCTTGAACCTTTTTGATTCCTTATCATTTAACTCCTTGAGTGCCTAAAACGTGGATTCACGCGAGACACAATGGATTTTTAACTGTTTCGGTAAGTGTGCACACGGTGACAAATTTAACTCCACAGCCGGGCGACACGGCCTTTGCGATAGGCTTGAGTTATGCATTTTATCACGGTTTTTGCTCCCAAACTGTGATAAAAATGTGGACTCAAGCCTGTCACAGTAGGCCGTGCTCGCCCCCCTGGAGCGTTAATGTGAAGTATACATGACAGTTCATGTACTACAATCTTTATATACTTTATAATTTAACAATGGAGAATAACGTCAACAGTTTCAATCAACTTATCTACAATCAGCCTATGTGAATAATCAATCGAACTATAAATGTATAAAGGAGTAAGCATAAAATCACAAGCACAAGCAACGTAACCGAACCTGAATGCCATCCATTGTCTATACCTTCAACACTTCTATTGACAATCGGTTTGTTTGCTTGACAGTTTCGAGAATTTATTGGTGTTTCCAAAATATTAGGGCATAAATATCGGAATCTCGTAATATCGGGAACCCGTAACGAATTTTGCTAATATTTCAATTCCGATACTTAGTGATCCAATATAGGAATCTCAGCATCAGAAAATAACCTATATTTAGTTCCTTGTGAAGCACTGAGGGCGATAGCGCGGTTAAACTCGTTGACTACGATGATTAGCAGTGATCGGGTAATTGGGCGCTTATTTACTTAAGCTTCACTAAATGTAAAAATAATATGGACATGCTTTGATAAATCTCAGAACTCTAAATCCAGGATTCATCATTCAGAACCCGTTGTAACAAGTTTGTTACAGTAGTTTTATGAAATAAGTTAAACTGGGCAATCCAGATTAATTTAATTTAAATAATAATGCTCAAGTTGTACTGACAAAAACCCAAATATCAATAATCGTCAATCACTACCATACCTGTACCAATCAATGACTCGCTTTCATTCTTAAATCATTTACTATCAAACATGTTCGCTCACAATAATCCTGATTAGAAAGCATCACATGAAGAAGACCGTGCTCTGAATTTATTTTAATCTATTAAAAAACATTTACCTTAGTCTTAATAAAAATAAGCAAAAATAATAATGTTAGACATCTCCTGTATCTCGTGGATTTGGCTAGTGATACTTATATTGAATTTATAAATCATTATTAATCACTAATCGGGACTAGGTACTTTCAGATTGATCGACAAACATTCATTTTCTAGAGTTTTTTAGCATTGTCCTTTATTCAGAAAGGCATGACTTTCATATTATTTCATAGGCCCAAATGTGAAGTTTAAGTAAATGAGCAGCCAATTATCAAGTCACTGGTGATTTGAGAGAGACACAATAGAAAATCTTAATATGCCGCTGCATAAACGTATTTTTCATTCTACTTAATCCAACCACATACCGAATTTGTGCAATAAACTAAATAAAATACGATATCTAACGAATGTGCGCAATTCCGATATTTATATCGGAATGCCGATATTGAGATCTAATATCGGAAATGAAAAACTGCCGATATTACATGTCCTACCAAAATCGCTTTACGATAGTACTGTAACGTTATTTTGTGGCGAATCAAGTATTTTATGACTAGAATTGGGATTTAGTCCTGGGTGATACTTTGACATTTAATGTTGTTGTTAGAAAATTATTATCGTTGACAGTCGCGGAATGAAAAAGGCCGACCTCTATGTTATATCTGGATATATATTTACTTCAATAAAGGGGAAAGTTCCCAATTCGGTTGTATTGTTTTAGGGTTAGGTTACATCATCATATGAGCCGAAAGACGTCCACTGCTGGACATAGGCCCTCACCAGGTCATCGGTCCACCTGGTGGGAGGCCTTCCAACGCAACGTCTTCCGGTTCGCGGTCGCCACTCCAGAACCTTTCTGCCCCATCGGCCATCCATTCTGCGAGCAATGTGTCCTGCCCACTGCCACTTAAGTTTGGCAATTCTTCGGGCTATGTCGGTAACCTTGGTTCTCTTGCGGATCTCTACATGTCTGATTCGATTTCCGAGCATAGCCCTCTCCATTGCCCTTTGAGTGACTGTAAGCTTTCTGATAAGGCCCATTGTAAGCGACCACGTCTCAGAGCCATATGTCATCACTGGCAACACACACTGGTCATAGGCTGTCTTTCGTCTTGGGACACTGCGGTAGGTTACATACTTATAATAAAAAATACTCCTATCTCGTGCTTCAATTATTCTATTCTGATCCGTATTTGGTCGATACCTTAAAAAATCTTAGAATAAGTTTAAAACAAATCCGTTGTTATATTTCGGGCAATTTTTATTGATCATCATTTTGTAGTAAATCGAGAACAAAAAATCAATCAACAGTAGATTGGTATCATTCAAAACCACTTGTTCCGTATCGGGTGACAAAATCACGATTGATAGCCCGTCGACATCGAATACCACATTAATCTGTTTTATTATTAATTTTATTTGGACGTAAACGAAACGGACCTTTACAAATGAAATCCGAATGACCCGGATCGAAGACCATCCTGGAGCTTTTTCGAAACATATTTGTCATTCTGTAACTTTAACAAAATCACAACTTAATTTTTTAAATTAATAATACCTGAATATTATTAATTAAAAAATAATAATTTGTGGTTTTGTCGGCTCTATAGAAGATCCTGGAAGAACTTGTAGTGCCTAAACATCTGGTGGCTTTTATCCAATCTCTTTATCGAACTGATCAGGGTGTGGTAAAGGCTGATAATTCAATTTCAAATTAGACATGGGTAAGGCAGGGTTGCATTCTGTCTCCCATTCTGTTTAATATTTATGGAGAGTACCTACATCATCAGGTGATCTTGTGAAGACTGCGAGGGTGGGATTACAATAGGTGGCACCAAATTAACTTACCTCCGTAATGCAGATGACACTATACTTCTAGCTTTGAATGAAACCGAGATGATAGACCTCCTTGGCAGAATGGAAGCAATCAGTTTGGCTTTAAGGAACATTTACACCGGGCTAAGAAGTAGCGTATGTGCTATTTTAGACTATAAGCTATCTCTGTGACTTTCAGCCATCCTAACGTGATCGAGTAACAAACATACATCCATCCATCCAAACTTTCGCATTTATAATATTAGTAATAAGGATTAGAGACAAGTAATCACTAAATGAGCAGTGGTGGCCCAGTGGTTACGGTCCCGACTTACGAGTTGTAGGTCGTGTGTTCGAACCCGAGCAGGCGCTTTACTTTGTGTAATTTATTTCATCACCACTGCTCTCAAAACGGTGAAGGAAAACATCGTGAGGAAACCGGCATGTCCTAGAACCAAAAATTCAAAGACATGTGACATCTACCAATCCGCACTGGGCCCGCGTGGTGGATTATAGCCCACTCCCTCTATGAGAGGAGGCCTGTGTCCCAGCAGTGGGAACTTTAAAAGGCTGATGATGTGATGTGATGAATCACTAAATGAGTGCATGACACCGTTAAAGCGCAGTGAAATAAATTATAACTAACTACGACTATGTTTTCTTATGTATTATTTTAACTTAGTGAATCTACCTGGCAGTCCCTGAACCGCCTCAGAACCCAAGAGAAAGGTATAACTCCAATCTCGCAAAATGGGACTACCTCGATGGAACAGTGGCAGGGTATGCGTGTGGTGCCGAGACGCATAACATGCACCTCCTGTCCTGTCCTCTGTGCTCAAAAACATGCAACCAGGGTGACACCTAAAACTGAACACGTCGTGGCAGTGGCTAAGTTTTGGGACTAACCACTGTCGTGCCAGCGACACGAAGGACAAATATCTTGGTGAATTATTTAGAAATTAGATACTGTTAAAAAAATTAAAAACAGACTGTCACAAACAGAAGTGTTAACAAATTTTATGTCACATCTCAATGACAAGCCCTCTCAAATCGTAGATGGCTTTCAAACGCGTTTTTAATGGCGTAATGTATCACTTGATCAAGCTTTATGGCATTGATTCTAGTTTATGACTAAAAGTTATACGCGGTCAATGGTTTAATGCAGCCAGAGAAATGCGATAAAGCTTCATCAAGCGAATGTGTCCTGTTTAGTACATTAATGGAGAATTGATATCAATTTATAATAAGGAAGACGTGAGGGAACGCCCTCGAACACATATGGGTAAACACAAACACATACCTACAAACTTAACCTTATTGGTGAAGTTCTTCAGAAAGACCTGGTGCTAAGTATTAGCTACCGGTGCGGATGTATGACCGTAAACGAATCTAAAAGATTGTAAGGATCCTAGTAGGTGGCTTTCTGTAGTTTCTGCCTACACCCAAGGGAAAACTCGTGAGTTTATGTATGTATGATATAAATTATTGGGATTTTGAAAGCTTCTATATTTAATTTTGTGAAAAATTCGTGACAACTAAATTACTAATGTAACGTTGGTACCTATCTTATTAATAATTATGTTTATTCTGTGATTCTATGCATTATTTCATGATTAAGTTATTTCAAAATGTTTGACTCACAGATCGATACGAACTAACTGTATGCGGATCGATTGCTTATAACGAGAGAAATAGTCCTACCTAAGTCGCAAACCCCAAATCCATGGGATGTCGGAACTATAGGCTGCAGAGTATGCATGAAAAATCATTATTTACTAAGCATTTTCTTAACTCTAGTTCTAAAACCAGAGGTGTACTTGACTGTTCTATTCATTTTAATTTCCATTTATTATTTTGAAGTAAAAATAAAAAAAAACGGTAACTTTTTTCTTCACCACAATGTCGATATGCATAGAAGAATATGTCCAGTAAATAAAGGACAATGGAAGAAAAACTTATTTTTTAGGTAAGTACCTAGTCGTTTGGTTTTGTTACTATTTACGTGCGGCCAGTAGACCAATCAAAGCTCCTAGTTTTTTACAACTTGGCTAAGGAGGCTATAGCTGCGCCAGCTAACACCGGTGTGCAATTGATTATACAATTTTTTCTCAGCACTGATCCTGCTCTCGAATTCAGTTGAAAACAGTTATGTACTTACATATAGCACGGCGCGGAAATATCATGAGGAGGGTAGACGAGGATCGGGGGGGATGGCACGGGGGAGGGGCTATTCTTGCGTCGGCGCGCCACGAACACGCCCGCCATCACGATCAACAGCACTAGAGCTGCGCTTGCGCCGCCCAACGCTACCAATGCCGCCTCTGTGGACAATAAAACAAATAAAAAAATCTTTCTCATCCCTTATCTCTTTATATTCTTCACTTCTCTCTTGTCAAAGTGATCATAATGTAATTTGTTCTTTTGTGAGTCACCTCGACGGCGTCGCAAAGTGTTTGTCGGTCTGTGGCCGACATTATCCAACCCACTTGAGTAATAGCGAATTTGAGCCTTATTGCGAAGCATTTCGATAAATCATGTTGTTAAGTGATTGTAATCATTATATTGTTCTTGTTAGGGTTAAAAGACTAATGAGTAACACGACTAATAAAACTAACCAAGGCGAGGGTGGATATAAAAAAAAACGTGCATCAGTAACACTAAAGTTTACTCTCTACGGATAATAGCTGATGCCGTGATCTATTTTAACATCTGCTTGTATTTTTGCGATTATGAGCACACGTGTGGACGATGACATACATAAGTAAGATAAAGTAAGTAAATGCTTATAGTTCAAAATTTATCACATCATATCATATTCGAACCTCACCATTTATAAACATTTTTAAAAAGGCGTGGTAATGCTTGGAAGTCTGATCAAGAAAATGAATTAATATGTGAAATGTTTTACAGATTTATAGCTTTGTGTAGTGAATCAACATGTTATTTAAATAGAAAAATGCATTTCCACTCACTCGATTGAACATTCACTTATATAGCGTGTTTAAAAACAGTTATTAGTAGCGGAGCGGCTACGCATACCGCACACAATGTTCCAACACAAATATTTTCCTCTCATGTGCTCCCATGTTGATGGCATGATCTCAGGCAAATTGTTTTTTTTCGCACTTTGGATGTGTCCCAATTTAAAACCATTCCATAGGTTTTCGATAGTTTTCAAGTAGTGACGGGAGCAGCTAACCAATTCAGCACAATGCCTGCACGGTAGATGGAGCAGTTATCTTGCGAAATATTTGTATTTGGTTTGGCAATTCGCACAGTCGGTAGCATGACGTCATGCAGAATCTCCAAATACTGACTACTGTTAAATCGACCACAAACTTGTAGCATTTCACTAGGTCCCATAGACGACATCCAGCCCGTGAAGCCCAAGGTTATCCTACAGGTGATTTTACACTGTAGCAAACATTCCCTAATGTAGCGTTCTCCTTTTTTTCGCCATAAGATTTTACGTCCATCTTTGTCATCGTCGTCTTTGGCTTAGCACATCCTTTGTTCGATACCAACGAGATTGATTTGCTTTTAGTTGCCGAAGTTTATGGCCAGATTTTGTTAGAAGGTTTAATCAGAGGTTCAACTGGTCGGCTCATTGCACAAAATACTAGACTAGGATGGATTTTGTCTGGTCAAGTACGTAAAATCAACCAAAGCGAGACATGCCAGAAATACCATAGTCACATTGCATTCTACTCATACGGATGACAATACAAAACTTATATACTTATATTATTACAATCCTTAAAAAAAATGGGAACCCCAGAAGAGCAAAAGTGCAAAGATATATTTAAGGCCACGACTAAACGAGGCGAATCTGGTCGCTACATTCTACATATGCCCTTTAGGTCAAGAGATCCTGCTTGTCAACATGGTGAATCGAAAGACATCATCATCATCATCATCATCATATCAGCCGAAAGACGTCCACTACTGGACATATGCCTCCCCCAAGCGTCGCCACTTTGACCGGTCCCGCGCGTCTCGCAACCAGCGTATTCCTCCAACCTTCACCAGGTCATCGGTCCAGCTGGTGGGAGGCCTTCCAACGCAACGTCTTCCGGTTCGCGGTCGCCACTCCAGAACCTTTCTGCCCCATCGGCCATCCTTTCTGCGAGCAATGTGCCCTGCCCACTGCCACTTATGTTTGGCAATTCTTCGGGCTATGTCGGTAACCCTGGTTCTCTTGCGGATATCGACATTTCTGATTCGATCACACAAGGAAACTCCGAGCATACGCCTCTCCATTGCCCGTTGAGTGACTGTAAGCTTTCTGATGAGGCCCATTGTAAGCGACCACGTCTCAGAGCCATATGTTATCACTGGCAACACACACTGGTCATAGACTTTTGTCTTGAGACACTGTGGTAAGTTGGACGAGAAGATACCGCGCAACTTCCCGAACGCTGCCCAGCCAAGTCGGATTCGACGGTTGACCTCTTGTTGAAAGACATCGCTCTGAAACAATTTTTATCCTTAGTAAAGCGATTTCTAAGGAATCCCGAGTTCAAGGCTCAGTATTCAGCTATTCTAAATGAGTATATAGCTCTTAATCATATGGATATGGTACAGTATAGAGACAAAGAAGGTTCAGTGTACTTACCTCATCATGCCGTCATCCGTAACGAAAAAAGTACAACATCGCATTTGACGCATCATGTATAGGTAGTAACGGGGTTTCTTTTAATCACGATTTAATGGTGGGGCCTCCTCTACAACCTGAGCTTCGTCATATTATCATGCTTTGGCGTTGTGAACCTATATGTCTGATAGCGGACATCGTCAAGATGTACAGACAGATTAAGGTATGCGATGATCACAAAGGTTTTTTCGCGTTTATTATGGCATGAGAATCCAGATGACGAAATTCAGGTGTTAGGTAATTTGCGAGTAACTTTTGGAACATCATCAGCGCCTTACCTATCAGTTAGATCATTGCAGCAGTTAGCTTAGGACGAAGGCGCTGAATTTCCTTTAGCAAATAACCGTGTTGTTTCCGAGTTCTATATGGACGATCTAATGACGTGATGTCAAACCATAGAGGAAAGAGTAGAAATATATAAGCAACATCGGAGTTGCTTAAACGTGGAGGTTTCCAGCTCCAAAAGTGGGCTAGTAACAACAGAGAATTCTTAACATTGATTGAAGACGGTGAACAAATATCACAAACACAAGGGAACATGGAAATAAAAACAGAAGCAATATCAAAAATATTAGGTTTAACGTGGGACAGAGACAAAGACGAGTTCGTTTACACTATTCAGTTTAATGATCTGGATTTACCAGTGATACAGCGTAAGGTTATTTCTGCCAAATACCAGCTAGATGCACTAGAGTCGATCGAAAAGCGGGCCAAGAGTCTCATCGGCAATGAGGCACTGGTCAAATCAAAGCTCCAGAGCCTCGAACATCGTCGCCGAGTTGCCAGCTTGTCGGTTTTTTATCGGTTAAATTTCGGGGATTGTGCGATGGAATTGCATGTTTTAATTCCGCCCAGCCCGTTCCATCATCGGACAACCAGACGCACGGCGATGCGTCATCGGTACATGGTGGATATCCCACCCATACGCACAAAACGTTTTGGGGACACTTTTATTATGCGTACAGCTAAGGAGTGGAATTCCCTGCCGGAGTCAGTGTTTCCCGATAGCTACAATCTAGGGGTCTTTAAGTCAAGATTGAATGGGTTATTTCTAGGCAAGCGTGCATCACCGTCGCCCACATCATCGCTTTCCATCAGGTGAGATAGTGGTCAAGCGCGAGCCTATTGATAATAAAAAATAAAATAAAACATAGCGCGACTATTCGATCCCCTTGGATGGTTAGCACTGACAATCATCACTGTTTATCCAACGAATATGGATGACCGGGATCGAATGGGATGCAGAACCACCAGCATCATTGCTGACAGAGTGGTTTGACCTCCGGAAGAACCTTTGTAACCTTATTAAGTTTCGTCTGCCTCGTTGGATCAACTCTAGCAAGGAGAAAAGGGTTCTAGAATTGCACGGCTTTTCAGATGCGTCCAATGTAGCATATGACGCGGTGGTATACGACCGCATCGTTGATAGAGATGGACATATAGTATTACAATTAAGGTGGCAAGATTACAATAAAAAATAAGTCAATTAGGTAAACAGGTAATTATTATTTTAGATAAATGAACACGTTCATACATAATCAACAAATAAAATCATAAGTGTTTAATTGGCAAGTCGGAATCGTTATACCTCTGTTTATCAGTAGTAAACTTAGTGACGGAGTAGTTGGTAACATCTATCTACAAGGAATTTAAACAACGACCTTTTAAATGATCCCAGACACTCTTTATTTCTAATAGCTGCTAGTATACTGTTATAAATTTTCGGGGCCATACCTAGCACACTTTTGCCGATAAATGCGATTTTATGAGAGGTAACATGAATGGTATTCTGGTAACGGCGAGAGCACAGTTTTCAAATAAATGCAGGTTACAGCGAACAAACACTCCTATTTCCTTCGCCCATTCCATATACGTACATAGATGGTAGAGTGAGCAATCTAAGTTCCTCAAACAAGAAAAAAGTAATAATGGATATAGAAGTAGATTTAGACGGATAAAAGTTATCATAATGTGGCAGTTTATTTTAATAAATAAAACATAGTCATTTAAAAGCCTAGATATGTTTATATAAAAAAAAAAAAATTGAGCAAAAATAAAATATGAATGTGTTAAATCGATTTAAATTTCTTTGAAAAAAAATCGGTTGTTATAACAAATCGAAACGGTAACGCATTTAGGACATCACTAAGTGATAGGTTTTTGAGCTGGCAAATGTTAAATTAAAAGCCGGACGGAATAAAGCTGACCGACACCAACACACGTTATCCTGTCGAGTTTTTGAGTTAATACATAAATACCAATAAAGGACTTACAGTTTTACCAATAATGGTTTAAAACTAGGTTTTTTTTGGGACAATCCAACCGCACTAGCCCCAAACCACTGCAACTCCTGAAGGCCAGAATCAACAGTGGCGACCACCAGAAAAGCGCCGAGGCAATGAAGCTCGACGAAGTCCCGGAGAATGAATTTAACGGTCTTGGATCCCGCAACAAAATAAATCAGAAAAGTATAAAGGAGGAGTAGAAAAAAAATACTTATTTGGAAACTTCCCTCGATATCAAGCAGGAGACAGAACAAACAAAACCAATAGGTCCAAAGGGTCATTTACGACTAGGATTAGCCCAGTTGCCTAGCACCACGGCCAAAAATTAGCATTAATATTAATGGGTCCTAAAATTGTGAGCTGCCAAAAACGCTTTACCGCACGAAAATTTGTTCTAGTTTCCACAAGGTCCGTATAGTTAACAACTCCTTATGTAGCCTGTACATTATTCAACATAAAATTACGTTCATTCTGCCAAAGAATACAGTCCCACAAGATATGATATGCAGATTGTACATATTCGCAGTCAGATGTAGAACACCGACATAAAGGCAAACAAATTTCAAATCATAAACCTATGTATATGTTTCGTTGGCTAACATAACTACACACACATATCACATACCTATAAGTACCTGTCCTTTAGTGAAAAGTAAATTTCCTAAATCAACTACTCAATCAATCAACCTCATCAACAACTCCACTCCACCATCACAACTCCACTCTTGTAACTTATGCATTATCTATATCAATAGGATCTGGATGAAATTTGGCACAGTGATAAAATATAGTCTGAAATAGAATAAAGGCCACTTTTCATTCCGGTATAGTGTTCCCTTGGGAGAAGAAAACACGTTTCACGCGGGAGAAGCTGCTGGCAGAAGCTAGTTATGAATATAGCTAAAACAAAAATAAGATCGCAGTGACAAACTGTAATTATACCGTACCTACTCGAAAACTATGCTACATGAATAAAACAAAGAGCACAGTTATTAAAAACCCTTACCTGTTCAATATTATGAATTGACCATTTTTTTAAAGCTATTCTTGGAATTTTGGTTCCATAGTAGGATGCTACCTAACCTCGGAATATTGAACTTTTAAAAATGTATTTCACTTTGTAAACTGAAAATAAAATAATAATATTAATGTCGGAAGGTACTTCCAATAATTAAAACTGTACAAAACTTCTAAGGTTCATCCGATTCATAGAAAAGCGATAAGAACAATTCCATGAGAAAAATTTATTAAATCTGCTTTGAAATATAATTTTTGAGTACGGTCGAAAACACGTTTTGTTTGTTAGAAACTGTTGTCTGAACCAATCTTGTAGCCTTAAGGCAGGGAATATGACCTTCATAAATCAGTCAGTGTCTACGAAGAAACCGTATTTGAATAAATCAAATAATTAATATTAATTGTCCCTTTTTTGCTACATTAATAAAGCAAAAATTCCTTTAAAGAAACTTCATCATTTGTCAGTGATTTATTAAGTAGGCCCTTCGCATATAACATAGGATACTTTTATCCCGTTAGTGTGTCTCTGTGGTATAATTTCCAAATTTCAATCGCGTGAATCTGCTTGAAACATCTTCTGGAACATAATATGTGTGACTGTGGGTGTTCACCTCGGGCAGATTACAAGCGAACGACAGAAAATATGATATGAAACCATGAATAACTTTATGAGGCTCATTAAAGTAAACATTATGTTGGTATAACGTTGGTATATAAACAGCGACAACAATGAAAAGGACATAATACTGTCGTTAATGTTAGGAATAGACGTGCTACATAAAAATGTTGTAGGGTAATTCTGTGGAACATAAATTCTCTATTTTTGGGTAAACTAATTAAAAGGGCAATGAAGTTGATCAAGGCATTAAAGTAAACGGTGTTTATCTTGTTTATATTGATCATAATTTAAGGCATAATTGCTGTACTTCGGCTTGCAATTAATCTGATACAATTAAAGTGTAATTTATATTGATCCGGTATTTTACTAAAGCATTTGAACTCCGAACGCAAAAGAGATTGGACGCAGAACTAGATTGAACATTGTTTAAGGTCATGTATCCTTCAGACAGAATTTCGATCACGACAATTTTACACGATAGGGATGAGACCAGATGCAGGACCAAAGACATAACTTGCTTTCCGAAGCACGGTATCACACCACCAACTCACAAACGCCGAACATTTTACCTGACTTGGAAATCGTACCCTGGATCCCAAGCTCAGTAGTAGCATTGGCGTAAACAAATCCAATTTGATAGTTTAGTTATTGGTCAAGTTCGAGTTTCACTGAATGCCAGCTCTGTAATGAGAAACGAGAGCCAAGTTAATCAGCTTTTAAATGTTTTAATTTTTTTAAGACCGTTGAGCCACACTAGGAGTTTCTTACTGTATCGTGGGTGTATTTACAAACATTTAAACTCACATACACAAGACACCCAGATGTGGGACAACTATCTGTCGGCATTACAAATATTTGTTTCGTGCGGGAATCAAACCCGCGATACTTAGCGCAGCAGCCGATCGCTCAACCACTACGCCAGCCGTGTCTTTTTAACACGCTTTTATTAGCTTAATTGGTATCGTATATATCAATGTATCGGAATCTTTGAACGTGATTTTCACCCCCTTCAAAACGTCGGATTAATTTGAAACTTTGCATACTTATCAAGGACCGATGACAATGCAATAATTTAAATATTTCATTTTTTATTGTTTTTTTTTACACGGTATAACCTTGCCCCAAGTACACGTATTAAATAAATGCCCCGGACACAGTAGACACGCTAATTACCAACTCCTATCACAGTGAGGTAGTTACATTAATAAATGGTCGTTTTAAAAACTAACAAACACGCTTTAATGGTAAAATTAACTAAAAAGGAAAAATAAATAATAGTTAAAAAAAACGGAAAAACACGCTTTAACAGAAAACCAAACTAAAAATTAAAAAATAATTTTCAATAAATTTAAATTAATAATAGTGTAGGTTTAATGTAAAAAAGCGTGGGTGATATCTTTTTATGGAAAACCATTTTATTATTGGCATTTCTTAAGTTTTCCTTGAACAAAATTGTTTATTTACGTGGACGTTGCACCCTGTATAGATAGAACAAGTTTTTATATTGTTTTAAACAATTTTTCACGTTAAACTTAGCGTTGTTACGAGAAACAGAATCTCAACTCAATCAAACACCGAGAAGTGGGTCAATATAAACTTGAAAAATTTGAATAAACACAGACATCAGGCAAGGTACAGGGGGAGGATAGGTTGTTTTGTGTGTACATAAATAAATAAGGTAAAAATGAATAAAAAACTGTAAAAATGCAAAGAATAATAGGTTTCAGACGAAGGATTGGTTCCGCCCTACAAAATGACTGGTAATGTATTTTGTATGTCCTCAAAAATCGAGGGCTTTTCAAAACTAGAAGCGACTTCCATAATTTAAATACACGCAGTAAGCACGAAATTGTAATACCCAAATTCAGATTAACTAAAACTAGCAAGTCTTTTCTTATAAACAGTATACGCTTTTATAACAAGTTGCCAAAGTCAGTTATAGAACTGACCGATGGAAAGTTCAAAAATCACATCAAACGCGTCCTTATTAAAAAAGCATATTATAAAATCAAGGACTACGTTGAAGATAAAAATTTGGCTTTAGCTCCTTCTGCGCATGTGGCTTTCCTGGTAATTCATAAACGGCACAAATATGTGGATGTCTAACTATTCTCAATCAGATTTTTTTTTTCTTCTTTTAATTGGACTTTTTACAATAGTTCGCAATCATCTTTATAGCCCTTTGCAAAGAATAGTTACAGCACTGATAACAACATTTGTGCCACATTTTAAATTTAGTCTTGTTATATATATATATTTTTTAACTTTGCACAGATTTTACCGATTATTTTGTGAATGTGTGTACATTATAGGCCTTCTAGATGTTAGTTAACATTTGTTAACTTTGTTATATATTATATAAACATTTTTTTTTTTAATTTCTTACGACTTATTGTCGGGCCTACGTTGTCCCCCCATAGTACTAATGCTGTAACATGGAAATATTGTAAAAACAAACCATTTTTTAAAAGAGTAACCATGGAGTTTCTTGCCGGTTCTTCTCGATAGGAAACGACCAACCCGAACCGTTCACCTTTTGTCGACGTTTTATAAGTGCCCATGTAGGCCTATGTAAAATAAAATAAAATGATTTTGATTTTTGACTGAGAATGCTTTTTTGTGTTGTAATGTCTGTTCAACGTTTTTTCTTAATTACATTTCCACATCTAGTCTACGGATCAAATAAAGAAACCTGAAGCGTTCTGCATTTATTGAATCCACGCGAAGGAGTAATAATTTATTTGTATTATGACTTCTCCATTGCTTTCTCGGTAGAGAGTTTAATTAAACTCTTTGAGAATATGTCTTTTGTCTTATTAAATCTTATCAAATATTTGACAGCTAAACAAAAGGATTTGTAAAAAACTGGATATAAAGGGTTTTGAGTATTAATTTGTACCTTTGACTAGAAGTATGCTTATTTTTTTAGTGCTCTGCAAAAATATTTATTGTTATAGCATAAAATAGTACTAAAGTTCTTTTAAACTAATCTGGATTCTTATTCGTTGTATCGTTGATTCCTATAAAATATATTTGTTTTGACCAACATTCAACCACGTCGACAGCATTAGGATTTGTCTCGTAAAGGTCTTTCAAAGTGCAGGTGTTTTAATCTGGATTAAGCGCTCAAAATATCGCAAAATCAAATGGTGCCTATAAGTAGGTACTGTATTAAAACACAAAAACTATATTGGGAGGACAATATCTTAAAACCTTGCTTGTTAGTATACCCAGCGACACAAAGCCATTGCACATTTATTAAAATTTATTCCATCAAGGTAATGGTACAAAAACCAGGTCAAACGACAGACGTTCAGGGTTTATCCAAACCTCGACACCGTGTTTAAAACAAAATAGATCACCAGCTGGTTTAAAGGTGGCAATAAAGTGAACAGTGACAAGTTACCGTTACCCTTCGGACCACCTAAGTAGGTTACAGTCCGATACTCCGATTTCCATGAACCAATTCTTTTCGAAAGATTTATAGAGGGTGTTAGTGTGTTTTGCTTCGGCATACGATCAATTTTTTATCAGTATGCAGTATTCACTAGATTCCGCCTGTATGTTTGGCCTTGGCGTAGCAAACTTGCTATGGCGTAGCGTACGAGCTACGGCGTAATAGGATCAAGTTTCCAATATGTTTTTGATAGACGTTGTATTGGTATACGTTTTCGTCTACCCAAACATTTGATTATTTGAGACGGGGCTACACTAAGCTAAAGCATTGATTTTTTTTCACGTGTACCTTGTTTTTGTAATGTACAGATTAAAACCGATTCTAAATGGTTAATATGCTTAAATAGAAAATTCTTAAGTTGATTAATTATCTTTGGAATGGAAGTTATACAATTTATCCTGTTAAAGACACGTTAAAAAGCGTAGATACGGCTTGGGCCAATTTCAGAAAGTTAATGATTTGTAGGAATGAAGTACGTTTAAACCTATTACGGATATTTTTTTGGCGTATGCACGTTTTATTCTCCTTGAACATACATATATAAAGCATAAATCTTTACTAACTGCCGTCCGCGGCTCCACCCGTGTGAAAGTCTAAACTATCAACAACAAAAAACTTATATACCACCTGGATAATAAAGAACTATGTATTCATCCAGCTTATAAACTATCTGTGTACCAAATTTCATCCAAATCCATTCAGTAGATTTTGCGTGAAAGAGTAACAAACATACATCCATCCATATTCACAAACCTTCACATCCTACTATGTATTTAATATTATAAATGCGAAAGATATCCCTTGAGATTATAAAATACACTTGACTCGGGAGTCATACGGGGATAACATACCTCTCAAGTTCACAGCATTAGCAATAGAGAACTCCGATACGGAAGCAGATGTGGGCACCTGCTCGAAGCTGTTCGGCTTGGGGGGCGCGGTCTCAATCTGGCTCAGGCCCTCAGCGTGACGTGACGTCACAGGATCCTCGTATTCCCGCGGCCGGTCATAGTAGTCTCCGCTTTGTTTTTGCCTCGGCTCTTCGATTGCGTCGGGGTCGTATTCTGAGTCGTATTCGTCTGTTGGAGAGAAAAATGTGTTACATTCACTCATGAAATATCAGATTGTTAATATGTATCGCTCTGTGTTATGAGCAACCCACACCAAAGGCTCTAGATAAGCGTCATTGTCGAATGACGCTGCTGGAGAATTCAGGGCTAGACTGTCAGTTGAAGAGAGGGGGTCAAGTTTTATCTAACCTCCTTTACATGGATGACCTGAAGCTCTTTACCCCCAGTAATCTTCAGCTGATTGAGCTACTGAAGGTAACTGAAACTTTTAGTAGCGCCATCAGGATGGAGTTTGGTGTGGACAAATGTGAGGTTATCCATGTCAAGCGAGGGGAGATTGTGGAATCCGTAAGAATTAAACTCGCGGATTCCATAAACCTCCAAGCGAAACCTTGTCAGTGATGATGATGATGATGGTCGAAGTGCCAAAATGTAAGGGCAAATCCCTTACTCGGGGTGAGTAACATTTAACATTCACATACATTTAAAAAAACTACAATCGCTGTCGCCATGCTTTCGATAATAGACAGGCCAGCGTGGTAAATTCCGTATGGTGCCGGACGTAAAGAATTTAACCATCCTATGTCTTCCCGTGGGTGTTGTAAGAGGTGACTATGGGACAAACCAGAAAATGGGCAGCAGCGTTCTCTGTGCTTCTATAACAACCATACTGCGATCGCCAACCCACCTGCCAAGCGTGGCGATTATGGCAAAACCCCCCCAATGAATAGCACAAATAAAAAATGGCCCCTAGTACCCGGCAGCTTGCCTACCCTCGACTACGGTAGCGGTCGAGGCTACGGCATGGCAAGGGGTGCTAAGAATCTCCGGACGAGATCCGGCTACCCCAACAATCACCAACGACTGGACCTGGCAACGTACAACACGCGCACACTTCGGACCGACGAGAAAGTCACAGAACTCGAGGAGGAATTGAGCAGGTTGCGATGGAGTATTATAGGGTTATCTGAAGTCCGAAGAGAGGGGGAGGACTCGATAATCCTCAAATCCGGTAACCTGCTCTATTTCCGAGAGGGTGACCGGCAGTTCCAGGGTGGTGTCGGAATTATCGTCCACAAGTCCCTTGTGAACAACGTGGTGAAGATCGAGAGTGTGTCGACTAGGGTGACTACCATATACTCAGAATATCCTCAAGATATTCGCTGAAGGTCATACAGGTCTACGCCCCAACCTCGGCACACCCCGACGATGAGGTAGAGACCATGTATGAGGATATCTCCAGAGCCATGCATGGTTTCAAAACTCACTTCACCGTTTTCATGGGGGACTTCAACGGGAAACTAGGCAAACGAGACGAAGATGAGCTGCAAGTGGGGCAATTTGGAGTTGGACAACGGAACCACCGGGGTCACCTACTGGCCAGTTTTATGGAGAAGGAGGGCCTCTATATGATGAACTCCTTCTTCAAAAAGCGTGAACACAGGAAGTGGACCTGGCAGAGCCCCGATGTTGCAACAAAAAATAAGATCGACTTCATCATGTCAACCAAGAAGCAAATGTTCAATGATGTCTCTGTGATCAATTCGGTAAAAACCGGAAGCGATCACCGCATGGTAAGAGGCACATTGAACATTAATATTAAGCTTGAAAGGTCTCGACTGATGAAGTCCACGCTCCGGCCAGCACAGATCCAGGTCCAAAACCCCGAGAGCTTTCAGCTCGAACTCCAGAATCGTTTCGAGTGCCTAGGGAGCGCCGTGGATGAATACAGCAACGGGCTCGTCGTACAGATAGAAACAAAAAGCTCTCTGATCATACCCTCAAGCTTATGAAGGAGAGGCGTGAGATGATCCTGCAGTCTTCAGACGAGGCGTGCAAATACCGGCAGCTCAATAGACAGATCTCTAAATCCTTGAAAAGAGACCTCCGCCGCTTCAATACCGAGCGTATTAAAAACGCGATCGAGCGCAATAAAGGCTCCAAGGTGTTAGCAAGGGATCTGGCTATTGGACAGATCCAACTCGCGAAACTGAAGACCGACGATGGCAGGATCGTATCCTCCAAACCGGAGCTTCTCAGGGAGATCGAGACATCGGGCAGTTGTACACATCGATCAGCCAGCCCGTTGCGAGTCTAAATTCAAATTCAAATTCAAAAACTTTATTTCGAGCGAAAACTCATATAGGGTTAGTAACAATGTGCTTAAAACTAAGTGTTAGTAAACAAAACGATACGGTGACACATGTAACTGACAGCAGTGAACTATATACGGACAGTCCACTCTGTCAGCAATCATTTTCAGAACCCTGTTAGGGCTGTCCATAACCCGGGCCACAATTGGTGTTGCGCGCTTGCGCATTATCGTGTAAAAACAATCCACACGCGCCGCTGCAAACATTCCTGACGCACTACAACGCCAAGGCAACCCCATCAGTTTTCTGAACGCGTTATTATACTGGACCCGAAGGGCCCCATACGACGCCCGCGAATACTTCTCCCACAGGCTGCAAGTGTAGAAGGTGGTACAGAATGCTTTAAAGAGCGTCACCTTTACTTCTGCAGTACAACGTGCAAACCTACGAGCTATCATATTCGCACGCACGGAAAGAGCCCTCCGTTCCCTTTCAATGTCAGCATTGTCCTTGAGGTCAGTGGTGACCAAGTGACCTAGGTACTTAAATTGTTCCACTCGCTCAAGAGTAACACCGTTTAGCCGTATGGGAGGCACATCAGGAAGGTACCTGGTCCCCGCGTCAAAAACATTGTACTGACTTTTCTGAACGTTATAATTATAATAAACCATGTTCAGTTGCCTAACGCTCACATATGGCCAATAGTGTCCTAATACCACCGACTGACGCGCTCAGCAGCACCATGTCGTCCGCATAGCTTAAATTATTGACACAGACACCATCAATATGACAACCGACATGATGACCGCTAAGCGCCTCAATCAGGGCATTCATATACAAATTGAAGAGGGCAGAGGTGGTTAACCCCCCATGTCTCACTCCACAATCCAATTGAAGGCTCCGACAGCACACCTGCCCACCGAACACTGTTGACCTGGCCTCCGTACCAATGCCTGAAGATACTTATAAGCTCGATAGGCAAGCTTATAGCTTCAAGTTTCCTCCATAATATATCGTAGGAAACCAGATCAAAAGCCCTAGACAGATCTAGGAAGCAAGCGAAAACAGGTGTTCCTCTTTTTGTGTAGTACCTGACGGCCTGCTTGAGACACAGAACTGCACTCTCTGTAGAAAGTCCTGACCGAAACCCGAACTGATTGTCGTGCAGCACAAGATGTTCGTTTAGCTGCGTATCAAAAAGACCATCAAGCACCTTAGCGACTATGGTTGCTAGAGAAATAGGTCTATAGTTCCCCTTATCCGAAAGATCACCTGTTTTTCTTTTAACAATGGGAACCACGATCGTCCTCATTAGGTCGGAGGGCAAGTATGAATGACCAATACATAAATTGTACAGCAGTGCCAAAACCCACGGTAAATGAGGACCGGCGTATTGTAAATGCTCGATACTGAGCCTGTCATGTCCAGGGGACTTACCTCTGGTCGTAGACCTGATGACCCTGGCCACATCTTTGGCACTGAAGCGGGTGCCCACCCTGCCACAACGGGACTCAGCATCCAGCATATCACAAGAGCTCCCTAGCGGTGACTTTAAAATAAACTGATTTCTGAAAAGGTTCGCAATATTTTTCGCATCACTCACACCATTCACACTAACAGGCAAGCCCAGCCGAATGCTTAATTTATTAGTGCTCTTCCAGAAACCGCGAAAATCACGCTTTGAATGCTTGGAAGCTATTATGTCCATCTTTATCTGTTCCTCGTGGTGGCCACTATAGAAAATCTCAGTAGTCTAAAGGGGCATGTTCCTCGTGGTTCTGACACCATTTAAGTCTCGATTTGAAAAAAGCCCTACTTTCCCGCATGTCATCATACACTGGGCCAGTTGAAGGTTTGCCACACAATAACCATACGTGAAATTTCTGCCTCGCCAGCCTGTGAGCGCAACTGACATGATTATTCCAGCCTGTGATTTGAGCGTTTTCCTACGACTAACAAACTTATTTGCCGCACTACAAATTGACGACTCACTGAGAGCACAAACAATATCCGAATACAGCTTATCAATAACAATCCTATGGGTGGATTCACCACAAAAAATATCACCACAACAAGTTAATTCTACAGGAAAATCAACCAATTTTAATCGCTTGTGACATTCATTAGAATATGTATTAATTTGTTCCTTGGTTCTTTCCCCCCATACAACTTTATTGTGAGAAATCACATTAACAGGAATCATAGGTGCAAATCAAATTTATATTCCACAATCATAGGGTAATGGTCAGACCACAGTACGTCATTTCTTACGTAAACATCAACAACAGAACTTAATGCCGAGTGTGTGACTATACAGTGGTCTAGCCATCTCCTACAGCCGTGAGCTTCACTCATAAAAGTGAGCAAACGACCCAAGAGCTAGATTGACCCGGCACTATACCGAAGATATCCCGGACGAAAGCCTGTACGAGATTGGAATGGCTCTGAAACAGCTCAAAAACAACAAGGCGCCGGGTATGGGAATATATATACGGGGAATTACGGCCGCACTCCTGAAGGCGGGTGGCAAACCGGTCCTTAGGGCCCTCCAGAAGCTGTTTGATTCCGTCATACTCGAGGGCAAAACGCCACAGGCATGGAGCAGGGGTGTGGTGGTACTCTTCTTCAAGAAGGGCGACAATGTCCGGCTGAAGAACTATAGGCCCATCTCACTTCTTAGCCATGTCTACAAGTTGTTTTCAAGAGTCATCACGAATCGTCTCGCGCGCAGGTTTGACGATTTCCAGCCCCCCAAACAAGCCGGATTCCGAAAAGGCTTTAGCACCGTAGACCACATATATACGCTGTGGCAGGTTATACAGAAGACCGAAGAGTATAACCTGCCTCTCTGTTTAGCGTTTGTGGACTACGAGAAAGCCTTCGATTCGATCGAGACTTGGGCTGTACTGCAGTCTCTCCAACGGTGCCAGATCGACTACCGGTACATTGAGGTGTTGAAGTGTTTGTACAAAAACACCACCATGTCAGTCCGTCTTCAGGATCAGACCTCAAAACCAATACTTTTCCAGCGCGGCGTAAGACAGGGAGACGTCATTTCTCCGAAACTGTTCATTGCTGCGCTGGAGGATGTCTTCAAGGTTCTGGACTGGAGGGGGCTGGGTACCAACGTTAATGGCGAGTACACTACTCACCTTCGGTTTGCCGACGACATAGTGGTCATGGCTGAGACCATGGAGAGCCTCAGTAAAATGCTCGATGACCTCAGTAGAGCTTCCGAAAGAGTGGGTCTTAAAATGAACATGGACAAAACCAAAATCATGGTGAATGCCCATGTAACACCCACTCCTATCAAGGTCGGAGACTCTACACTCGAAGTTGTAGACGATTATGTCTACCTGGGACAAACGGTCCAGTTGGGTAGGTCCAATTTCGAGAAAGAGATCAACCGTCGAATCCGACTCGGCTGGGCGGCGTTCGGAAAGTTGCGTGGTATCTTCTCGTCCAATTTACCGCAGTGTCTCAAGACAAAAGTCTATGACCAGTGTGTGTTGCCAGTGATCACCTATGGAACCGAGACGTGATCGCTCACAATGGGCCTTATCAGAAAGCTCAAAGTCACCCAAAGGGCAATGGAGAGGGCTATGCTCGGAATTTCCTTGCGTGATCACGTCAGAAATGATGATATCCGCAGGAGAACAAAAGTTACCGACATAGCCCGAAGAATTGCCAAACTTAAGTGGCAGTGGGCAGGACACATTGCTCGCAGAACAGATGGCCGATGGGGCCAAAAAGTTCTGGAATGGCGACCGCGAACCGGAAGACAATACGTTGGAAGGCCTCCCACTAGGTGGACTGATGACCTGGTTAAGGTTACGGGAAGGCGCTGGATGCGAGACGCACGGGATCGGTCAATGTGGCTACGCCTGGGGGAGGCCTATGTCCAGCAGTGGACATCTTTCGGCTGAAATGATGATGATGATGAGCGTGGTAAATTACGAACAACTCTCATAGAAAAAAAAAGAGAAAGGAGGTCTTCATTTTTAGGGTTCGGTACCAACATGGTAAAAAGGAACCCTTACGGTGCGACTCTGTCTGTCCGTCTGTCACAGCTCGATATCTCAAGATCTACTAATGCTATCAACTTGACATTTGGAATAGTTTTAGATGACGTTTGCCTATCTATTTTCCAACTACGAAAAAAATAATCTGAAATGGGGTCTTAAAAATTCGAAGTGATTACTTAGGCATGTGGAATATTATATGGAAGAGCGCTATTTGCATTTTCTCAAATATTTTTTATTTTTTGTAGGCTGCGTAGTTAACGACTTTCGCCGAAAATATAAAAAAATACCGTTCCTCCACCTTATCTCCGAAGTTCCCATAGAAAAAAATTTGCTATTATTCTATTTGATAGAAGTTTATGTAACGATTATGTAGTGGACTGTGTTGGTTGTTTGTTGTGGTCTTGTTGAGGAATGAAAATACTGTCTCGATTCGTTTCTTCAGTTTTATTCCTTACTGTTGTTACCCCTTGTCAAGCTGAAGACCGAATGTGTCTCAGCCCCCAAGCGGTCAGGCTTTTATACAAAACTGGTGGGCGCGAACAATGGCGCCCCTCTCTCTCAACGGTATTCGGGCATGGCACCACAGAAATGCCGATTTTATTAAACCTATCTTACTTTAATTTACACAAATTATACATTGCCTTAATCTACATACTTAAACTTACCTAGGAAAAATATAAAAGGTGTAAAAAGGTCAACACAAAAGTCTTATCTAACCTAGATTCCTCCCTACTTATGAGCTATGAAAACATGCATATTCTTATCTAATTATCTACCTTTTTTCTAATTCTTATATATATTACAAGTATTATTATAGGTAACCTTAATCAAAAACTCGCATGGAACCTACATGTATTATATTTTAAATAAGCACGTGGGTTGCGTTTACAGTTCCAAAGACAACAATAACTTATTTTTATAATACTGTTAAAATATCGACAAGAGATCTATATTGCACTCATTCATAATAAATAAGCAGACCCGTTAATAGTCCCAAACACATGTACTTCCTAAAAAACCGTTAACCAATTTAGCGTGGGAAGTGTCCCTTGCTAAAAATATCATGCGATGCTCGGCGTTCTTTACAGTTTACAGGAAAAACTTTGTATCCAAGTAGCATTCACTTTTTCAGAAATCAAATTTAACATTAAAGATATAATAGTAAAGTACTATCCGCCTGTTCACCCCTCCACCTGTCCGCCTGTCCGCGTGTTCAGCTCACCTACTTTTGAAGGACTGTACATAAAGTAACACAGCCAAAATATTTATATATGATGGTACGAAACCCTCGGTGCGCGAGTCCCCAGTTTTTTTATGTCATAAAAACCATGCGAAACAGGGGCGCGAAAAGCTTCAAAATTAAGTGATTGATCACAGACTTGAGAATTTAGATCATTAACAGGCTCAAACCAATTTATTGGAAATCAATTTTATATTACAAGAATTCTGCTTGTCAGTAGGCTGCTGGCCAGTAGGTCATTGCATTTGACTAGCTCATTACTCCATTAACAGAGAACAAGGTCATTAATTGGGTACCTTACCCTTCATTAAATCAATGTCGAGACCGTCGGCTCGGTGCCATCGAGTCATTTAATAGATTACTGGTACGAAGTTACAAGTAGTGGTAGAGCAACCTATGTATACGGAGTAATTGACCAATCGTGCTTGCACAATCATTGTTATTACAATATCGAATAAGGTTTAAGTGGATTAAATAACAGTAGGCATGACAACTAAGTGAAGTTATAACTATTACTAAAATATTACGTAATTTGAGTGACCATATAAGGTTTGATGATGATGATGCTATCTAGCTGGTTTCGTCTACAGCGACAGCATTCATTGGCTCCTCAGTGTTTGAGAGCTCAGATTTGCTGCTCTAGCCCTTTTCAAAAAACTCAGAGCACAAAGCGGACACGTCGGAACACCGTTGACGACGTGATAAATAGTAGCTTTCGGTGGTCTAGCTTTGAGGTCTTCGCGTTTTTGGTACCATTCCAACGTCCTTATATCCTCAAAGACCTGCAGCACCTGCAGCTACACACGACGTATCCACTCATTCCAATTTTATGCCTAATTCTCCCAAAGTGTGGGGTAAACGTCGCCTCTCTTCATGTGCCTATTATGAACATCCTTGAAGTGTAGGAACTGCCAGCCACGCTTCCGTTTCCCTTCTTGGAGTTTAGAATAGAATATACGCTTAGCTAGCCTGTGAATCAACATCCTGGAGACATGCCCACACCACCTAAGCTGACCTCTCATCAGGTAGACTCTATACCAAGGATCTTTACCAGACTTGGAATGTTTGTGTTTCTAACACGATCTGACCATCTGATATTATAGTAATTAAATTCTATGTAATATGTAGGTAATTATTTGATATATGTTGGTTCGATGTTTTATAGGTGTAAAAAAAAATGTGAGTCGCATAGACTGTGTTTGTAGGTTGCTGTTGTGTCATATCTCATGGCCGGAACGGTGATCCACTGTTATTATTTAATTTGTTTTGTTGTGTTTTATAATAGGTAGTTGTAAAATTTACTAACCATATTGCAGTCTAGATACTCCATATTGATTAAAGATAACTCTATTCCACAATGTGACAAATACTAATTTTGTGACCATGAACTTCGCTAAAGTTGCTAACCAACGAGCCAAGTTCGATCGCACTAAATAATCTATTTTACCTGCCCGACCTCCTACTCATTAGACCGTATATTAATTATTCAGTAATTGAATACTTAGTATTCTTATCAATAACATCGGAATGTATACATGTCCAAAACAACTCATTGATATTCGATACAGAAAGTTCAAAGTTAAAGCAGCAGACGAGTCCGGACGATTCGCGGCTGGCAACACTGGCGACAGGTCGTCAAAAAACGGCCTCATAACTAATTTATTTTAAAATTATTGTTTTATTGTTTTTAGTTTGTTAAAAAGTCTTTATTTATATTAGAATCAACGTATAAAGTGACACACGTAGTGTTTGTGACCAGTTTTATTGTGATAACTCAATAACAAGTGATATTTCACTAAATCATGTACGGTCAACGTTTGAACTGTAGATTTGAATTCTTCGAACCGGAGGAGTATTTTGATTTGATTTGTGAATTGCTGTATTATTTACATACTATACACCACTCATACACTGCTCAGGGCTCTGAGCGACGTCCAGTACACACCGGCTACGTTTATGTCTCATTTTGTTTGACAAATTGTGGAAGCAAAATCGAGGACGAAAACACTTGCCCCAGACAAAACTTTAACTGCAAACCCTACTTCACACATAATTTATCTTTAATATAGTGTAAATATTATAGGTAAACCCCATAGTTCATAAGCATTGTAAATAGACTTTGTTCCCACTAAAACTAATGTTCCTATAAGGATTATACAAAAATCTAATCGAGCAATAAACACCAATGTTTAATAGAGCCTTTCCTTAAACTATTACCAGTAATTAAGTCTGAGAATATTAATTCAAATAACTTTTCTTTGTTCTTAGTTTTTATTTTCTCTTTCTCATATACCTCCATATATTTTTATAATATTTTTTCTTTGTCTTCTTTTTTGAGGCTTTTCTTTTGTTTTCAAACATTTTACTTCTTTTTAACTTTAAAACCCCACCTACTTTTTCAAGTTTTCAACTAACATAGTATTCTCTTGACATATTCAGCTGTTTCCTGTCACATTACAGGTGTCGCTTAAGGAAAACAGTCAATATGATGACCCGGGCAGCTACCGTTCGTGACATGAGTGACAAACTGAAAGCAGTGCTGAGGGAGCTGGATTCATCTAGAAATGACTGCAGCAAGCTACTGCGGAAACGAGAAGAAATTGAAATTGAATTAATAGTGAATATAAACACTCAACTCAAGAACCAGCTTGCACAACTACACTCCCAGCATGTGGATATACTGGACCAGCATCACCATGTCCGTCAACTGGTGTCAGATTATCAGCAGTGCCATGACACTCATGACCAGGCACTGAAGCGTATATCTGTACTAGAAGCAGAATTGTGCAAGGCTCAAAACACCATTACCTCCATCGACTCGCTGAAGACAGCGAAGAGGTTTCTAACACCAGTAACCTGTACAATGAGCTGATGGATAATGTATCCAAACTGGAGTGTGAGCGGCCCACCGTTACCATAGATTTTACAGGGGATGATACCATTGCTAAATGTCCAATTCTAAGTAGTCATAATAAAATTAAGAAATATATTAAAATCAATAAAAGTATTAAGAAATATAAGAAACTTTTAAAAACTCAAAGTGTTTACAAATACAATGTTAACCTTAGGAAAGATTTAAGAAACTTAAAAAAACAATTACATATATATAATAGTAAGTTAGAAACTAGTACACAAATGTATGATGTTGAAATTCAGAACCTTCAAAGGGAATTATTGATTAGGGAAAATACACTTACGAAAATATTTTGTTAATATGAATGTATTCAACAGATACTAAGTGAACGCATGCAGGAGGCCTGTGAGTTGGTGGACCTGGTGAATTATAATGCAGAGAGGTATGAATCATTGACTCACAACCTCACCTGTAGTTGTGCTGCCGCTCCACCACCTCTCATGTCACAACATGTTGCTCCTACAACTTTACCCATCGATCATACTGCAACAACTTTGAACCCCACCAAAAGTAATGTCTTCGTATATTCTGATAGATTGGGAACAGGTTTTGGATCTCTGTTAAATAACCGTTCTAAACATACAATAGTGAACCATTGTTATCATAAACTGCAATTTAATGAGCTTATTCATAAAATTCAACAGACACAATTGAATGATAAACTACTGTAGTACTTCTTATTGGAAATAGCCTTAGTATAACAAAAAGGGACATAGTTAATGGTATTGACATTCTACTTAAGTTAAGATTAGGCAAATTAATATTATGTGCATTGCCCTATTCTGGCAAGTTACTTGTTCATGAAAATGAATACATTTCTAGTTTGAATAACCTGATGCATATTTTATCTTGTCGTCATAGTGACCGTTTATTGTTTTTTGACACCAACAATTTTGTTAGTGATTTTGTTTTGATTGGGAACCATATGTTTCTTCCCAAAAATAGTCGAAATTTATTAGCTACATTGTTAGCTTTTAATATAAACGCAGTTATTGATAATTTAACTGAGACTAGGTTAAGTGATTTAACAGTATTATCCAGTTTTTCTGATAATACTTTAAACGATGATTTTTTTAACGATTAGGGCCGACAAAAGAGAAGTCGAATAGTAATATTTTACTATATCATCAAAATATAAATCGCTTCTCCGGCAAAATTTTAGACGTGGAATTGTTAGTAGATAAATACGTACCACATGGATATCTTATGTTTTTGTGAAACTTGGTTAAAACCAGATAGGATGTTGTTTAATGTAAATAATTTCTTAGTTGCCAGCGCGTACAACAGATCCACAGTGGGTGGTGGTACCTTGATACTTTGTAATAGTCATCTCAAATATAAGGAAAGGAAGGATATCACTGCTTACTCTGTTGATCGCTTATGTGAGGTAGCATATGCAGAGGTCGAGGGGCATACTATCTTGTGTGTTTACAGACCACCAGCATCAAACTTGTCATTGTTTTTAATTACAATGGAAGAATTATTATGTAAACTTTTCAGAGATAATAAAGTAGTTTTGTTTGTGGTGACTTAAATATAGATCTGTTAGTCAATTCACCTGAAAAATTTAAGCTCATTTCATTGTTCAAATCATTTAACTTGAAATATTTATTTAATGAACCGACAAGAATACCAGCAACTTCAGTTTCGTGCATAGATAATGTATTCACTAATTGTAAAGTAATAGAATCGTTTTTAATTTGTGGCGTTAGGTCAGACCATACTGGTCAACTAGTATCTTTTGAGTCAGATAAAAAATTAAACCAAGCTAAATCAATTCGATTAAGACATCTTACTAAAAATAAATTAAATTCTTTTAATAATAATGTTTTTAGCAACCTTTGTAGCGCCAGTTATGATTCAAAAGACCCCAATATAAATTACGGCACGTTGTTTTCAACAGTTTGCCAAGAATTCAATAAAACGTGTCCTGTAAAACAGTTAAAGTCAACAAATCCAAATCGAAATTTAGTGAATGGGCCACTGTGGGATAAAAAAAGCCGAGATATCTTATATAATTTACATTACGAAAAATCTTTGACTTCCGATCAAGTTTTTAACACTTATGTAAGAAACTATTCCAAAATATTCAAAAGAGTCTGCGCTCAAGCAAAATCTCAAATAATAATTAACAAGATTGGTATTTCTAACAATAAAATAAATAATGTGTGGCAAGTAATTAATAGAGAAACTGGAAAGACACAACAACGCGATCAGAATGAGTTGTCTTTGAAAATAACTAATCAAACCATTTCTGATAAGCAAGAAGTCGCTGAGACATTAGAAAATTTATTTAACAACATTCCGTTAGAGGTAACGAAGTCTCTTCCCTCCTCATCGAAATTAGCTGAAGCTCTTCTTAAAGAAAACTTTACTAAAGACATACCAACCTTGAAATTTAAACCAATATGTCTTGATACAATTAAAAACGCGTTCAACAGTCTCAATATAAAAAATACTGAAGACTTATGGGGGATATCCGTTAGGGTTCTTGTAGATATTATTAATTCAATTGCTCCTGTCCTTACAGGCATATTCAATCAATGTTTGGACATTGGCACGTTTCCTGACTTAATAAAGCACAGTAAATTAGTACCAATTTTCAAATCAGGCTGTAAGAGTGATCCCTCTAATTATAGACCTATATCCGTGCTTCCAGCATTGAGTAAAATCTATGAAAAAATCATGCTGGACCAGATGTTGTCTCACTTCAATTCTGATGGGATCCTGCATAGTCAGCAGTTTGGTTTCACGAAAGGTAGGTCGGCAACGGACGCGGGAGTAAAACTCATCAGCCACATCTTGGAATCTTGGGAGAAGTCCCAGGACGCCATTGGCGTTTTCTGTGATCTCTCAAAAGCGTACGACTGCGTCGACCACAACACACTGATCTGTAAATTACACTACTACGGAATTCGAGAACAAGCTGCTGTTCGCGTGCTTTCCTATTGATCAAACAGACAGCAAAAAGTAAATGTTAATGGGGCGACGTCCTCCGGGTCTCTAGTCAAGATGGGCGTGCCCCAAGGTTCAATTCTCGGCCCTTTCCTCTTTCTTGTTTACATTAATCATCTCCCCTTTATGACGGCCAAGTTATCGAATATAATTCTATTTGCTGATGATAATTCGCTAATTTTTAAGATAGATAGGAAAGATACGGATGTCTTACATGTCAACGAAAGTCTAATTATTCTCTCAAAATGGTTCGCAGCTAACAATGTCTTACTGAATGCGAAAAAAACAAAATGTCTTAAGTTCTCTTTACCATATGTACCACAACGTGACCTAAACTTAAATCTTGACGGCAAAAATCTTGAAGTTATAACGGAAACTGTTTTCTTAGGGATTACTATCGATTCAAAATTGCAGTGGGCCGCGCACATTAGAACTTTTCGGGAAGGTTAAGTTCAGCTGCATATGCAGTAAGGAAAATAAGGCAGTTAACCGATGTAGCCACAGCTAGGTTAGTATACTATGCTTATTTCCACAGTATTATGTCTTATGGCATTCTGTTGTGGGGATCAGCAGCAGATGTTGACTCAGTTTTCATATTACAAAAGAGGGCAATCCACGCGATCTATAAAATGGGTCCTCGCCAGTACCTCAGAGATAAATTTAGAGAGATCGATATACTGACTCTACCTTCACTTTATATTTTGGAATGTATTTTGTATGTCCGCAAAAATCGAGGGCTTTTCAAAACTAGAAGCGACTTCCATAATTTAAATACACGCAGTAAGCACGAAATGGTAATACCCAAATTCAGATTAACTAAAACTAGCAAGTCTTTTCTTATAAACAGTATACGCTTATATAACAAGTTGCCAAAGTCAGTTATAGAACTGACCGATGGAAAGTTCAAAAATCACATCAAACGTGTCCTTATTAAAAAAGCATATTATAAAATCAAGGACTATGTTGAAAATAAAAAAAATGGCTTTAGCTCCTTCTGCGCATGCGGCTTCCCTAGTAACATAAACGGCACAAATATGTGGATGTCTCTAACTATTCTCAATCTCAATTTCACAATTTTTTTTATTTTTTCTTCTTTTAATTGGACTTTTTACAATAGTTCGCAATCATCTTTATAGCCCTTTGCAAAGAATAGTTACAGCACTGGTAACAACATTTGTGCCACATGTTAAATTTAGTCTTGTTATTTTTTTATTTTTTTAACTTTGTATAGATTCTTTTACTGATTATTTTGTGAATGTGTGAACATTGTAGGCCTTCTGGATGTTAGTTAACATTTTTTAACTTTGTTATATATTATATAAACCTTTTTTTTTAGTTTCTTACGACTTATTGTCGGGCCTACGTTGTCCCCCCATAGTACTATGGACTAATGCTGTAACATGGAAATATTGTAAAACCTAACCATTTTTTAAAAGAGTAACCCTGGAGTTTCTTGCCGGTTCTTCTCCATAGGAAACGACCAACCCGAACCGTGCACCTTTTGTCGACGTTTTATAAGTGCCCATGTAGGCCTATGGAAAATATTTTTTTTTTTTTTTTGATTTTGAAGAAATTCTTATTACTTAATGAAAGTGGATTTACTTATACGAGTTTTAGTAACTCTAAAATAGTTTTTACTTTGTACTGTAGTTTTTGTTTCTCCTGAATGTTTATAAATGCAAAAAAATAAAGTGAAATAGTGTAGGGATAGGTGTAATTGAGTACACGAATTGATGTATAATACTCGTGTTTATTAGCAAACCATTGAATATATAGACTTAGGCTACTTACACATACAAACATAGACATAGTTCTATGACACCCACACTACACCTCCCACATAATAAAAAAAAAAAAAAATATACAAATGTTTTTTTTTTTTTTTATTCACATACTCTAATGTTTTAAACTAGGTATACAGACACTATAACAATATCTACTAGGTACAATATAACTTAGTTCTATTCTTATGCACTACATCAATGTTACCTTTTCTTATTATTTCTACGTTTGGTGCTAAGTCCCTTACAACTACATAGGGTCCAGAATAAATGGGACTGAATTTGTTTCCAGTTTCTTTTTTTACAAGGATTTGGTCATTTGGTGTATAAGTGATAGGCCTCATATTGGAATCATAATGTTGCTTGCGCAATGTTTTTCGTTGAATCAAGTTATTTCGTGCTTCAGACTGTGACACCTGTAATCTATATTTCAATTCAAGCGGGTAACTCTCATGATTATAAAGTGGTTCAATTGACTTTGATAAATTATTAGGCAAATTACATTTTTTCCCATATACCAATTCAAATGGAGTATGGTTTGTTGCACTATGCACCGAAGTGTTTTATGAGAAGCACCAATAGGGTAACCATGAACTCCATGTTTCAGGATGATTATCCGTCTGGATTCTCAAGAATGCTCCTAGATGTTTATGAGCATTCTCCAACGCACCAATACTTTCGTGATGGTATGCCGTGGAGTTAAGCTTTTTTATATCTAGTAATTTACATACCTCCGTCATTGTTGCGCTGATAAACTCTGCTCCTCGATCGGTCGCTATAGTGTTTGGAACACCATACTTTAGGATAACATTTTCTACAAAGGCTTTTGCAACCTCTTCTGACTTTTTAGAAACAAGTGGACAAGCGATAATATATTTGGATAATTCACATTGTGTGGTTAAAATATACGAAAAATTATACCTATCCTTATCTAAGGGTCCTACTATATCTAGATATACCTTCTGAAAGGATGTATGAGCAGTAGTCGTCACTACCATCGGCTCTTTATTGTATATGCTATGTTTTTGAATCTGGCATTTATGACATTTCTTCACAAAATCATGGACATCTCGTTCCATGCTAGGCCAGAAATAATATTTACGAATATTATTTAACATCCGTCTTATACCCGCGTGGCCACTCGTGGGTAAAAGATGAAAGTCGTTAATTATGACTCTTCTGTCATCTTTGTCATCTATTCTTTCTACGTCTTTTAATACACATAACCTTGGTCCGGACCATTTTGCATCTTTCTTTACCTCGGATATCAACTTCTCAATAAAATAATTATTTGTGCCATTTTTAATGAAATATATCTCCTCTATATCATTAATATTACAATATTCCCTGAACTCCCTCGCAAATGCGGCTGGCGTCATCTGCGATCGGGATGCTGGGTTTATAAACAATGTCATCCGAGCCGGCACATAACACAATGTATTCTGACTACTTAACCTTACATTATTATTTTCGTCTCTTAATTTAGCCCAATTATTACTATCTACAAATCGTATCTCAACAGAGTCCTTCGGCTTACTATGAGTTTCCACAACTTTTGGTTGATCAGGCCAAATGTCTGTGTTAACCATATCTTCCGAAGAACTGCTCTCCAATAACTTCCGCTTTTGTCCTCTAGTCATAATGTTTACAACACACTCATGCATTTCTTTCAGTTCCTTCGATGACACACATACTCTCGATAATGCGTCTGCAGCCACATTACTTTTACCTGGCACATATTCGATATCAAAATCGTACTCATCCAAAACCAATCTAAACTTTAATAATCTACTAGAAGGATCCTTCAAATTGAATAAATAAATTAGAGGTTTATGGTCTGTAAAAATCTTAAATTTGCGACCATACAAATATGGACGAAAATGTTTAATACTCCACACTATAGCTAATAATTCTTTTTCTATAGTGGGATAGTTTCTTTCAGCTTTATTTAAACTTCTGCTTGCATAAGCAATTGGCCTTCCATCCCGATTAGACAATACGGCGCCTAACGCGTATCCTGATGCATCTGTTTGTAGGTTGAATATATTGTCACTAGAAAAACATGGGTATTGCAAAACTGGGGCGGATATCAAACGCTGTTTTAATGCATCAAAGCTCACTTGGCAGTCTTTATCCCATTTAAATGTTACATTTTTCCTACTCAAATTATTCAAGTGGTGAACTGTATCTGCAAAATTTTTAATAAACTTTCTATAGTAATTGGCAAACGCTACGAAGCGTTTTACCTCATCTGCCGTTTTTGGAATGGGATAATTTTGCATAACACTAATTTTGTCCGGGTCTGGTAAAACTCCGTTGCCAGAGACCACATGACCTAAATATAACATATCCTTTTTCAAAAATACACACTTGGACGGATTCAATTTAAGATTCACTTTCCGAAGTCTTTCAAAAACGTCAATTAAATTTTTATTATGTTGACTGAGACAACTTCCATACACAATTAAATCGTCTTGATAGACGAGGCACTTTTCAAAATTAAGACCTGCCATTGCCATTGTCATCATCCTTGAAAATGAGCTAGGACTTGTTTTAAGCCCCATGGGCATCCTAGTCATTTGATATTGCCCAGAACCAAATGCTGTATATTTCCTACTATTGGGGTCTAAACCTACATTATAATATGCTTGATGGAGATCTAAGTGTGAGAAGTAGATGCATCCTGATAACGAGTCTAAAATTTCTGTAATGTTAGGAAGAGGGAAGTTATCATTTTCAATATTATTATTCAGTTTGCGGTAGTCAATAACTAATCTCCACCTCTTTTGTCCATTAACGTCTAATTTCTTGGGTACCAGCAAAATTGGGCTAGACCAATCACTTACGCATGGCTCTATAATGCCGTCGGCTAACATATTTTGGAGTTGTTTATGTACCTCATCTTTCTGTGAATGAGGTAACCTATATGGTTTAACAAATACGGGCTCTGCATTAGGCTTTACGCGAATAGAATGTTGATAAATATGCGTAGTTGTCAGTTTATCCCCCGGTAAAAAGAATATATCAGCATATTTGGCGCATACTTTTTCAATTGTTATCTGCTCTTCTTCATTTAAATGTTTTATATTCAGCAGTGTAAACATTTTTTTAACGCGGGCCGCATTTTTTTCGCATTTATCAAAACTGCAAATATTGTAATCCGACGCGCTGTGTACAATGGGGTCTATTTTATCTAGAGTTAACTCATTCTCAGTTGTGTTAAGTATTCTTACAGGTATTTTTCCACTAGTGGGCTTTACTAAGGTGCTAGCTATAAAAACACCTTCGCTGCATTCAGAAGTACAAACTACACATTCTTCTTTTATATTAGTTTGTATAAAGTGGATTGACTCCGATCTGGGAGGTATAATAAACATTTCTTTTTTACTATTAGATATCTTAATAGACAACGTGATTGGATTACCATTTAAAGTGTGCAAAGATAAACTATTATTCTTGTAGTCTAATAACGCTTTATGTTTTCGCAAGAAGTCGTCACCGATGATTCCATGCGCCTTACATGGCAAAGAATTAAAAACAATAAACTTATGCCTAAACGTTGCATAATCTGTTACTAAGTCTAAATAAACGCAACCTAAAGATTGAACTTTGCCCCCAAGTCCATTAATCTCAATACTCTCTAAATGGCATGGAATATTTTGTTCGACAAGATGTTTATATTTGATGGCTGAAATTGACGCACCCGAGTCAAGTAACCATCGGAATGGGCTACCATTTACAGAAAACTTGACAACCATGTTATTATCACATGACAAAATATAATGTTTAGGCACGAAAAAACTGATTTTTGGATTCTTCATTTTTAGGTGCATCCTCGGTCATAATATGCATAGCTTCCGAATTACGTGTCCACTTGTTTCGGTTATTATGAAAAGAAGACCTACCTCGATTCGATCTTCTCGAATTCCGCCACGATCCTCGTGGTGCACGACCACGCCCTGGGTCCTGGATGGTCTCATTACGGTCACCCCAACGCATTTGACCCTGGTTTGAGCGGCCTCTAAACGCTCGTCCATGCTGACCTCTAAAATAATTATTAGAAGCACGCCTGTAATTATGTCGATTGTTTTGATTAAAAAACATAATCTCACCTGATGAAGTCGAAGGCATCGAAGTCTCTTCATCCACTGCTGCTTGAACTGCATCTTTGAGGGATTCAAAATTTCTTGCGGCTATGATAGTGCTTAATCGACGGTTTCGCAATCCGTCGGCAAACCGTTTGATGGCTTGTTTCTCATTAAGCGGTTTCAATACCTGGTAATTACTGGATTTCCCTTCGGATTGCGCTATCGTCAAGTCCACAAACATCTCAGTAATGGCTTTTCCGTACTCATCAATTGACATTTGCTTTTGGCAGAAAGAATGTAGTTTGCTCTGTATTGCCGTAGCAGACTTTGTTGGCAATAATTGAACCCGCATATCGTGTAATAGATCCTTAACTGAGTCATAATTTGATGCTAATTTCAATTTTGCAGCCTGAGACAATCGACTTTTCAAAACGAATGTAATTAATTGTTCTTGCGACTGACTATCTAAAATAGAACTGTAATAATCGATCCCATCGATTAACTGCTTAATACCTAACTCGTCACTTGTCATGACGGGCAACAAATTCAGTGCTATCTTAAGATCAAATTTGGCCATTTTAGCTATTTTTCCTTCGTCCTCACTTAACCTTTCTAAATCTGAGTTACTGTAACTACTTCCTTTTTCACATAACTGTTTTATTTCTACGAATAATTCATCTATCTTATAACGTAACTCATTTATTAGTATTAACTCCTCATTTTTGAAGTCTTTTACGTTAGCTTCTATTTCTTTACAATAATTTTTAAACGAATAAAATAAATTTATCGATTCTTCTAATTTCCTACTACATACCTTAGATTCTAATCTTCGCTCAGGACCTATTTTAATTAAATATATACGTATTTTGCGTAACTCATTATATATGTTATCAAATTTCTTAGCCATAAGACACTATTTTAATCGTTTTGATTTTGACGCCACTGCATACTTTAGAATTTGTCTTAAACAGTCTCTACATAACAGTACATTTAACTTAATTTCTTCCCGAATATCTTGCGTACACAATCACTTTAGTTCACTGATTTACACTGACATTCACTTTCTGCTGCTTTCGGAGTGGCCTGGCCGCGACCTCGTCCGGACAATCGCATGCCCCTGAACGCCTGGTGGTTGATCTCCTGACGCATCCAACGAGTATGGCATTTTTTATATGCCTTAAATCCCAAGTATAGAAGCACTGCACCCATGAAACAGATAATTATTGTGGTCATAATAGTCTGGATGTTCAAATGTTGCCCAATTTGTTGCAAATTCGCACTATTGCCAGCACCAGCTGCGTTTTGAGCTAGAAAAACCTCTTCTTTGGTCTGGTATGATTGACACATTTTGCTTTTCTTAACAATTTCGCACCAATTAATAATGAAGCCAGTTGTAACGCGACACGACCATTATGCGCGGCTTGCCCGAAGGCAGGGTCGCCATGTAGGGATAGGTGTAATTGAGTACACGAATTGATGTATAATACTCGTGTTTATTAGCAAACCATTGAATATATAGACTTAGGCTACTTACACATACAAACATAGACATAGTTCTATGACACCCACACTACAATAGTAAAATGAAATCTCGCTTAATTCTGCCCATATCAGAAAATATTTCATCTAAAGTTAAATTCTGTTATGAGCCACGCTTTGAAACTTTCCATGTGCCAACCTTAATTATGGCCAGTCAAGGGACAGCAAACTAGAAAAGTTTGTGGCAGAGTTTGACCTGCCCCGAATAACCCTTTGGGGATCTATCTTTTTGCAGCAGTAAAATGTTTCATGTTTTGCGGTAGGGCTTTATCTAATGACGATTAATATTGTCTAATACTACGTTACTGTATTTTCCGAAATTGTAGATAAAAATATTAGGATTGCTGCCTTGTTGGTGTCAGTCGCGTCAAGTTATTTTAACATACTCGTAAGTACCAACTTTGTAGTTCATGTAATAATACGATGCTACATTATTGATAATGGACGCGATCCAATTTAAAAGTTCTCTGGTGTAAGTTTCTCATTTCAGTAGAAGATGGATCGGTGTTGAAACGAGGTCAATATTGTACTGGGAAGAAACGAGGTTCAATAAAAAAGGTTTGTAGAATGAAAGCCTGAACACTCTACCCTATTTATTAAGCCTTAGAGTGGTTACGCACTGCATTCGATCCGAATTCGAGAAATTCCGGTCCGAAGTAGCCATGGTACTTCTTGTAGGGGAGGTTACGCACTGTATCCAAACTCCGTCAGTCTGAAATCAGAACATTTTCAATTCGGATGGAACACGGATCTCGGATTCGGATAAAAATCGAATGCAGTGCGTAAACACCCTTGGTGCTTTCGTGTGTAGATATTTACTGTCCACAAAGATAGACACAATTACAGAGCTTTCAGACACCTCTTTGTTAGAACTTTTAAGTTAGTTTCTAACTCAATTGAGAAACAGTAAATTGACACTTTATTAAAAGTTGTGTATTTTTCTTACAGAATACATCGTAAGTCGATTCTCTGAAGAGTCTAGCCTTAAAACTTGGCAACACTTTTAGCTTCATTAGAGTCATACTTATATTTCAATATCATAATATTCTGGTCCGTACGTGGATGGATAACCATCCATTGGATACCAAGACCTCCGTGCCTCAGAAACTACGTTGGACCGTTGGATACCAAGACCTAAGTGCCTCGGCAACTACGTTAGACCATTGGATACCAATACCTAAGTGCCTCGGCAACTACGTTAGATATACCATTGGATACCAAGACCTCCATGCCTCGGAAACTACGTTAGGCTATTGTCCTAACTGTCATTTATAAATCTTTAACAGTCGTTACGAGTAGAAAATCTGAAACCTGTCTTGCCAAGGAGTGTCGTGTTACCCAGTTATTTATTTATATTTATCCGTAAACGCTCTCTTGGAAAAAAACAAAACTTAAACAAAAAAAGAGGATTCTCCTTATGTTATGTCACCAGACGGTGCTTATCCAGTTTCAATGCAAATTGAGGTTTACGTTAACGTGAATGAGCGTGAGTAAAACTTACACTAAGCCCACAGCTAAGTACGGTTACAAATGATGCCGATTTCAAGAAAGTTGTGAAAAGCGTAGGCAGGTAGATTGACTTCTATAATATTATAACTAGCTTCAGCCAGCGGCTTCGCCCGCGTGAATGTCGAAAATTATCCCGAGGGTACATATTCCTGTGATAAAAAGTATCCTATGTGCTATTCCTGACTATGATCTATCTCTGTGCCGAATTTCATCCAGACCTGTCCAGTCGTTTGAGCGTGAAGAAGTTACAAACACACACACCCACACAAACTTTCGCCTTTATAATATTATATAATAAGATATTCTACTTTGATATAAGTAGTTAATAAGCTAAATGGCAAATGTCCCATCAATATTTCAGCTTTCGTCGCTAAGTTAAATACCAAATATTTATTGATATTCCTATTTCTATTCGGTAGGTTCTGAAGCTTTCAACTAAATGAAGCCTATATATTACATATTAGTGTGTTATGATACAATCAATGTACATTCATACTAAGTTATCATATTAAATTGAACAAAATATCAGCAATACATTAATATCATTTGGAGAAATTGCTGAGCATCCTACTAGTAGTATAATTTTGTAAAAATTTGTATTTTTGTGTCACAAACCCACAAAAATGCTTGAACCGAATTGCATAATATTTTGCACAGAGATAGTTCATCACCTCAATTAATACATCTTAGGATATTTTTTATCCCGGTGTAACTAGGGATGGTTAAACACTTTTCACGTGTGTAATCCGCAGGAAGGTATTTAAGCACGAAAACCCTTTTAAATTAGAAAAATATCTTATTTCATGTATTTATTGTTGATATATTCATGGATTGTGGTGGCCCAGTGGTATTGCCCGCGACTTACAAGTTGTAGGTCGTGGGTTCGAGCCCAGGCAGGCGCTTTACTTTGTGTAAATTATTTATTCACCACTGCTCTCAAAACGGTGAAGGAAAACATGTATGGCATGTTCTAGAACCAAAAATTCGAAGACATGTGAGGATGCAACCCGCACTGGGCCAGCGTGGAGGATTACGACCCTCGGATTACGGATTGTGTCCCAGCAGTGGGTACATTAATAGGCTGATGATGTGATGTGATGATATTCATGGATTTAGAGAGGGAATGGGATGTATGGATCAGATCTTCTCCTTGAAGAGCATAGCCGAAATACATCTGGCAAAGCACAAAAAAGTGCCTCGTTGACTTCGTCTCATCTTCCTCGTCTGTGCTTTCGTTGACTTGGAGAAGGCCTATGACAGTGTGTGGAGGGATGAACTGTGGATAACGCTATCCGGGCACGGTGTGGACTGGTGCTTAGTACGGGCACTGAAATCTCTATACAGGGATTCCAGTATTTGTGTTAGGATTAATGGGGCGTATATGGACTGGTTTTACATCTCAAGGGGTGTTAGACAGGGCTGTGTAGAGTCATCGTGGCTGTTCAACTTGTACTTGGATAGTTGTCTGATAGGTTTGAAAGAGCATGAGTGCGGATTGAGGATGTATGACTTGGCTGTCAAATGCCTTCTCTATGCAGATAATCAAGTTCTAATTGCACCATCAGCAGAACAGTTGCAAGACATGGTGACTGTGACGAATGAAGCGTTTAAGTTAAAAGGGATTAGTATAAATGTGAAAAAAATTAAGGTAATGGTGTTTGAAAGAGAAGACGATGTATCGGAGTGTGAAGTGAAAACAAATGATAAGAGTGTGGAGCAAGTGAACGAGTTCGTATATTTGGGAAGTATGTTCACAAGGGATGGAAAGATTCAAGAGGAAGTGGAAAGGAGTGTGAATGCGGAGAATAAAGTGAATGGTGCTATTACATGCGGTTATGACCAGCAAGTCGATGTCTCCGGAGGCTCGACTAGCCGTTCATAACAGCGTGCTGGCACCAACACTTATGGAAGGAAGGAAGTGAAAGTTGGGTTTGGCAAAAAAGACATGAAAGTAGGATTAATGCAGTAGAAATGCGTTCCTTGCAAAGTATGTGTGGTGTAACTTTAAATGATAGACTGAGGAATGATGTATTAAGACAACGTTATGGTTGAAAAGAAGATGTAGTGACAAAAATTTAAAAGAGTATGCTAAAGTGGTTTGGCCATGTTGAGAGGATGAATGAAAAACGACTAACGAAAGGTATTTACAAGTCAGACGTGAATGAAAACGCCGGGCGGGGACGCCCTAGAAATACGTACATTGACCTTATTGGTGGTGTTCTTCAGAAAGGCCAGGTACGTGGTACTCATAACCGGCGTCTGTGTATGACTAGATGTATGAATGTGAGTGCAGCAAAAGAAGTATGTATGAATCGTAGCAGGTGGCGTTCTGTATTTTCTGCCTACCCCCATGGGACAAAGGCGTGAGTTTATGTATGTATGTATTGTAATATATTGAACATGTGTCACATTACCTTTGTTTGGAACGTTTAGAACCTATCTAGGATTAATGATGATGTTGATGACAAATTTATCTCGACAAAAATAGCCACTATGATCATACCCACATTCGATCATGACAATATCCGCATAATAAACACCCTTGCACATTCAAGGCTTCACTCAATTAACTACTCCAACACTGCGAACAATAGCTTCGTTTGTCTAAAATTGCTTCCACATATGCCCTTTCCAACACACACGCCACCTGACGTAGGTACGTAACAATTCCTGTAGGTGTACCGAAATTGTGACGTCACAAACAGGACATGGTTCTAACGAGACCTATAGGCGATGAGTTAACAGCCTGTCATTTATTTATGTACTTGTACAAAAAGCAACAGAAAATCCCCAGCCCCAGTAGTGTATAAAAAGCGACTTCTATGGGCAGGAGGATATACTATGACTTTTACGGGCGCCGCGTGCGCGCCATCTATGTGACCACAATGAAGTTAGTTTTCTGTAGTTATTGACATCGATTCCACAAGTAAACGTGCAAGACACCCATTTAACAATAATTGTTCATGTTATTGATACAAAATTGTCATGCGCTAACCAACATCAACATATTTAGGCAGCACTGTATGGCTATAGAGGGGTGTTGAGGGTTGAGGGGAAGTAGGTATAATAAAAATAAAAAATCAGGTGCTTAAAAGGCGGTCTTTCAAAATAAAGGAGATTCACATGAATACGTAGTATTATTTATTATGTCCTTCATTTAATTTCTTTCTTATTTGCTACATTTTAATAAAACACAAAAAAAAGAAATGATTTAAAAATATAAAAAATAGTAGTCCACCGGTATCGGGAATAAAAAAAACAGAACAGTATTATTTATTATTTTTATGGTATTCATTAATATAGTAACCCAATTTAGATTAACAAATATTTATTTACTGGAAAATTTGATATCGTTTTGAATATTTCAAAAATGAACCAACATGTTACTCACGTTTGAAACAAACAGAACAATAATTTACGTCTCTTGAATTTTTTCAAAACTGTTTACATAAAACAATTGACTATAAAAAGTTAACTGGGGCCAAACCTTTACTTATAATGGAGAGTGTATACCTTTACTTATAGTTATAATGGACCTTTATTTTCTTTAACTTCTAATCTTGATCTCATTCCATTTACCACATTATTAAAAACATTGCAATGGTTGCAAATCTTATCCTGGCTTGACGTTGAGCTTCGGTTAGTATTTTTTTTGGCAGTTTATAATTACAGATCCCAGTTGCATGTAAATGTTTTCGGACAGTGGTAAGCAAAATGCCATGTCTTATAGCACCAGATCGGGTGGTTGTAAAATAATCTGTGGTTTTGGCTTTTCACAATATCACGATGACGGCTGGATTGATTTGTGTAATCAATCGGACGTGGCCCTTGGCTGTTACACTTTACTTCACCAGTTTCTTGATACCGTCGCATCCTTAAACGAACTGTGTTTCACAATAAAGTTAGATTTCTAATGGCAATTTTTTTTAATCAAATTGATTATAGTTTAGGTTACACTTACGTCGACATTTAATTCTCGAGCAATGCTCTTTAAACTTTGATTTGGTTCCAAAACGACGATTATTTTCACTTTTAAAAGTTACTCAATCTAGACATCATGTTATTGTAATTATAAGTCGTTAATCGAACAACACAAGCAGTGGGGTAATTATGCCAAAGAGTATGTAACACTACGTTTAATTATGCTATGATGCTTTGTCATGTTTTTTTTATCAAAATTATAAGCTTACCCTCATCTTCATAATAACTATTTTTTATAATATTTTATAAACGTCATGGCCGACATGAATAATATTGTGATGGATGATTTATAAACATAGCGAAGAATTTCACCACTAGGATAAGTGTCAGAATGTCGCGGTGGTATAGCAGCTTGACTCGTGAGTTATAGGGGCCAGGTTTGAATCTTGCTTCGGCCTAAAGTTTTTATAAAATTTTAAAATTCTGTTGTGTGTTTTTAGAAATCTGTGAAAATGTATAATGTTTGATAAACACATTTGGAAGTTTAAATATATCAATAGGTAGGATGCGATGGATGTTATTTAGCGGTCGCTTGCATGAGCGCCGTCAGTTTTTTTTTAATTTCTAGTTAGAATATCTTAGCAGTTTCATTGATATCACAGAGATGGCACGCACGCGGCGCACGTAAACATCGTAGTATATCCTCCTGTCTATAGATGTCGCTTTTGATACATTTCCAGGAGTGAGGGTTTTCTGTTGCTTACTTGACAAGTGTATTAGTGTATTAGTCTTCCGGCAACCCAGCTGTAGGCATTGGGTAGATGCGTTGATTCGTATTCGAGAGGTGAGCGTGCTTGACAGCTCCGGGACCATTCTGGAGAAATGGTAGCCAGCTTCTCTGGCGTCCCTAGCGGGGATTGAATCCGCTAGCACCAACAAGGTGCGCTGGTACCGGTGCTTGCGCTAGTGCTGGCGTGCTGGGGTGCGTGTTGTGAGCGGCTTTACAGCTCCGGTACCATTCTGGATAAATGGTAGTGAGTAATCACGATGCGACTCACATTTTCTCTTGAGTACCAGGGGCGAGAACTCTGGAGCCGTGACCTACCGCAGATGGTCCCAGATGCCTCGTAAGGGGTTGCCTGGTATAGTGTGCCGCCTTATATAACGTAAAGTTGGTGAAGGTGGCCACTATAGAAAATCTAAGTAGTTTAAAGGGGTGGTGTACAAGTGCATACTCGTAATTGCTAATGGTACTGATTTTAGCTTTACGTGTTGTTAATTGGATAGGAGTAGCGGTAATGTAACGACGTTACGTTCTACAGACTTGATTTTGTTGGAGATAGGTAATTTATGTATACAGTACTTAGTTATAATACATAATTCAATATGTATTAGGGATTACGTCAATCAGTTGTATATATATGTCACATATTAATACTCTACTGAATCTGGTAGATATGTGTCATTGATAAAGTAATTATTCCGTTCCCAATTATTGTTTGTTTTACTAAAAACTCACTTACAAATTGTCAATTTTCTAAATAATTGTAAAATATAAATAGTTACTTCCAACTACGCCTACAGTACTTCAATTTCATTATAACTACTTGAGGTGAAACAAAACAAAATAAAATAAAGGCTTGTGGAAAAGCAATCAAAGAACCAGGTATCGTTTTTTTATTCCAAACCACTATTTCCTCGAAAACCAATCACATTTTTCATCCAACCAGGATTAGAACATAGGGCTCCAGAGATGAGTTCTAAAGCCAGTATTAGTACAACTAAAGAAAAATTAACGAATAGTTAGGTTTTATCTCTATATTTCAAATAAAATGGCTTTTCCAAAAATAGGATTTACAGTGGAAGACCTAGATAGGCACCGTGTAGTAAAAAAGTTCATGCTGAAAATTATTTGACCGTACCTAATTCAGCAGAATAGCTGGTTTCTGGGTATGACGTGGTTGCTGACCAAATTGCAGGTTGAGATGCGAACAAGTAATAGTTTTAAGTGGGCAGTTTTGTCGGAAGTGGAATGATTATGACAACGCGTCTGAGTCATCACGTCATCACGTAAACGCCTCTAGTCATCGCTCCATTGGCGGTAACAACTATCTTATAGCTGTGTACGTCATGATAGTTGGGCACAGCTGCTCTTTTACGTAAAATTGAATTATTTACATATTCGGAATTAGGAAAACAAGACGTAGTCATTTTATTTTTCTACGATTTTCTGTGCTCGAGTTAAACATTTTTAAACAACATTAAAACTAAATTATAGTAAAATATTGAATCTTACCTGGTGTATATCTCAGTATCTCCGCCGGGTCTATCGGCGGAGCGTACCACGGCCTCCGCGAGTACACCTTCTTGGTGTTCACCGTACGTTCGCTCGCGTCAACATTGCGGTAACTCGATGGTGACAGGTTTAACATCTCTAAACATCTGATGATACCTGTAGACGAAAAACTTAATTAAATACCGGTTTCTATGTTAAAACTAAACATTTTGGCCTATATATAACTGGACATTTTACTAACTAATGAAAGAAAAGTTAATAATTATAGGTACCTACAACTGACTAGCATTACTGGTCATTAATATCAACCAGAGTTTAAAGATGTATTATCGTTATGTCACATGCCAGTTTTGACAGCTGGCAGTTGACGATACGTGAATATATTTCCCATGGTTAACCCAAAAACATACACGGCTATATTGCCATGTCATTGGTATTAAACACTTCGTGCAAAGTCATCATGCTGACCTTCACACTGCAAATACCCTGTAAGTAAGATATTTTTTTTTTTTTATTAGCCTATTCTGTAACACTGCATAAATTTATAAAAGCAGTACAATTATTTATTTTTTACCAGCTTTCCGCCCGCGGCTTTGCCTTCGTCGACTACACGACTTTTCATATAAATTTTAACTGCCCTTGAACCTTATTTTATACTAACTGTGCCCGCAGCTTCGCTACCGTAAACTGCCTATCCTACCCTACTTACCTACCTACCTGTACCTACCCTGCTTACCTACCTACCTGTATCTATACTTACTCTAGGGAGATGAATATCGACTTCATACAAAAAAAGTAAGGGCTGCGCTCCATCTAGTAGCACTTCAGAACACCACACCGAATCGAAAACTTAAAAAAAGTTTTTTTTTTTTTTAATACTACCAACTTTCCAAATATAAAAAACACTACAAAGTGAAAAATTACTTTCTTTTTCGTCACTTTGTAGTGATTCTATTTGGAAGTCGGTAGTATTTATTTGAATTTTTTATTTTTCACTTTTTAGTTGTACCTAATAGGCAAATTCTTTAGTAAGGTACCTAATGCCAAAAAGATTACCCAAATACCATAGAACTTGAACTTAAGCAGTGAAATGAGGGTGTACCAAAGTGAACTGTACACACCTGCGTACTCCTTTAGAGCATACTAGCATGACTTTATGATATAAAATGGTAGAAACAAAAAACAAACATACGATTGCAGCAATCCCGAGAGATTTGCCGTCATTTATTGAAGAGTTCTATTGTATAATTATCTCCAAAGTCTTCATCCGATCGTCACCAAATTGAACCAATTTGGAAACAAATTGTGAAATTTCAAATAATAAAAGAATTTTCAAAATAAGTCCACAATTGAGACCTGAAATCTCCTAAGACGTATTTTTTTAGTCTCTTGCATTAGGTCCCGACTCCCGAATTATAATTTTTACTTAAGCTACACTTGAAATAGCCCTTGAAGGTATATCGTAGATTTAACCTTCCCCTCCCCCTGGTTAGCTGCGTCCCCGCACGGGGGCGCGGCGGACGTGTTTTAGGGACCCTATTTACCTACCAATTTTTCTCTCTCTCTCGATTCCGTGGTCCGTCCGTCTGTCTGTCTATCTGTCACCACGCTGTATCTCATGAACCGTGATAGCTAGGCAGTTGAAATTTTCATAGACAATGTATTTCTGTTGCCGCTATAAAAATAAATACTAAAAACTCAATAAAATAAATATTTAAGTGGGGCTTCCATACAACAAACGCGATTTTTTTTGCCGCTTTTTGCGATAATGGTACGGAACCCTTCGTGCGCGAGTCCGACTCGCATTTGGCCGGTTTTTTTATATTCTTTGTTCCGCGGTAAATCTTAACACCGCCATTCAGAAAATGACGCGAAATGCACAACGCCATCTATCGAATATGAAGTTCAACAGTCCGAGTATCTGAATTACGTATGTTGCGATATTTTACTTCTTGAACACTTTAAATTCATCTAACTTTTGATAGAGTGAACCGATTGCGATGAAACAAAAACTAAAAAAGACTTCAAGTTAAGCACAAAATTTATGTATCTACATTGGTTTACGTGATGCGTGTACATATAAACAGACAAAAAATCAAAAGATGCTGGTAATGGGTTCTGCTGGTTTTCCTTTAACACCCTGGCTATTTTTTTTTGAAATATTTTCGATGTACAAAAATGATTTGTCCACAGATTTATTATATGTATTGATTTAGAGGCAAAATACCACATATCATTCATTTCACCCCTTGGGGTAAGGGGGAGGGTGGTTAGACAATATTTTCTTAAATGTCATCTAAAGTACATAAAAAAACACATCCTCTCAAAATTGCAAACTTCTATCATTAGTAGTTTAGGCTGGGCGTTGATAATTATATCAGTCGGGAAATTGCTTTTTATAAAACATGGTGTTTATACACAGATAACCAAGCGGTAGCATTTATTTCGTAGTGGGCGGATGACCCTTTCAACACTAACCTATTTGACTAAAACAACAGCCAGACTAGACTAGTCTGGATATAAACGATGACATCTAAATGCACCCATTAAAAGTGGGCTACCTATTTGTAGCTGAAGGCTGAGAGGTTAAGCATACACGGCGAGACCTACGTTTGGACACAGTTCGTTTTAACAAGACCTTTTCTGGTCAAATAAAATTTACACGACTAGAAATAGACCACGGGAGCGAAAACGTGCGAATAAGCTATTATGGTATAATTTCTAATTACCATATGCACGGGTCTGACCTTTTTAAAATAAACCACAATATGTGAAACCAGAACATCCCAAGGAGGTGAATTCTCTTTCAAATGTTTACCTACAGAGTGAGGTACGACCACACTTGGCCGCAAAGTGAGAAATGAAAATAGAATAACTGTTTTGACCTGTATAATATAACTATAAAGAATCCTCTAGAAAATGTACGAATATTTATGAACGTAAAATATTGTTTTATTGACAACAATGTCAAATGGCATAATAATTCAGGCACAATGTCAATTTTATATTAATCAAAGAAATCGGAAAATTTATCTACAACTGCAGATGTTTTGCGGGCTTCTTTGAATCAATCTTCACTTATTACCCCTACGACACCCCAAAGAAGATTCCCAGATTTAATATTATGTCTAACTTGTCAAAACCCGAAACATTTTATGAGCATACTTTGAAGAGTTTATCTAAAGTGAAAAGGCTTGTTTATTCAGGTATATTGATAGCGGTTTATATACGAATCTGTTAAGTAAAGCACTGTTCTAAAAATACTCTTGTTACCTAAAAAAATATTTAGGAAAATAACAAACGAAGTAGGTACAAAGACGGCACAGGAACACTTTTGTATCGCCACCATGACAAAGCATTTATTCTTACCAGTAGCCTTGAAAATACAAAAGCTGAAGGAACATCCTTCAAAAATAGCAATCCGGAAATAAAACAACCCAGCTTACCCGTTGATAACAAAGACAAAAGACGAACATAATTAAATCTTGTTTCACAAAAATCACAATGTAAGTACTGAGTTCTAACAAAATAACTTTACAAAGCAATACCAAAGTCCCCGAGACAATGCTACCGAATCTATTCCGAAATAGTCAGATCACGCATCTGTCTCAAGAATCATGTAAAATGACAAACATAAAAGGTTGGACATTTACTTTATTATGCTTTCCGTTGTCCCAAGGTTTTCTCGGCATTCAGGAAAATCATTCAATTACGTAGCAAACCTACTGTGAACTGAAAACAAAGCATTGTTTTCGGGGTATTTACATAAAAGTTTAACCCGCTTTTTGTTTGATGAAATTGTTTTATTGTTACCATAAAACCGAAACCCCAAAAATGCACCGGAATATTATTAAAATAATGAAAACATAAATCACAAAGTTATTATGGAAAACAGTACCTACTGTGAGCTACATTTTGTTTTTACTTGGTATATTGATATTGTATATTTATTCACGTTTATGTAACCTCTTGTTCTACCGTGTACCTGTTCCTACTTACTCTTTTCAAGAGTTTTTCATCTTCCTACACCAAAACTGAATTAAATCATATTCGGCACTACTGTTCCTAGAAATAGCTTTTCCATACCGTCCTGTCCCCCGTCACACTATCACTGACTCCCTTTTCACTCCTCACACAGTTCATCCATCTTTTCTTTGGCCGTCCCCTCCCTCTCCATCCATCCACATTTATATTCATAACTCTTTTAGTAACATGCGCTTCATCCCTCCTCATCAGATGACCATACCAGGACAAACGGTTTCCTTTCAACTTTTCTGTCACTGGTGCCACTTTCAAACTGCCTCTAAAATACTCATTACTCACTTTATCCATTCTCGTCTCTCCGCATATCCATCTCAACATTCTCATCTCCGCTACATGCAATCTCTTTTCATCCATCTTTTTCACAGGCCAACATTCTGATCCATACAATACTATCGGTCTAATCACGGACTTATAAATTTTCCTCTTTAACTTCAGGGGCATCCGTGGGTCGCAAGTTGTTCCAGTGACCTGTGACCATTTCATCCATCCCGAGTTGATTCGATGCGTTACGTATTGGTCTACCTCACCATCCCCTTGGACAAGCGACCCTAAGTACCGGAAGTCGGAGCACATCGGTATGAGTGTTCCAGCGTGAGCTAGAGGCACGGAACTGGAGAGACCGCCAAAATCGCAGAACAAGTATTCGGTTTTACTTCTGCTCAATTTCAAGCCAACACTCTCTAGTCTATGCCACCACATCTTAAATTTGCTCTGGACCTCTAGGCCACTTTCGGCAACCAGCACAGTGTCATCCGCAAACAACGTACACCAGGGTGCCTCTTCCTGTATGTCCGACGTCAGAGCGTCCATTATCGTCAGAAAAGGGTAAGGACTGAGAGCCGATCCTTGGTGTAAGCCAACTGCCACACTGTAGCTGCTAGTAGTGCCTACTGTAGGTCGGACTTGGGTACTGCATAGACTGTACATCGCTCGGACCAACTGTACATACTTCCCAGATACAGCTTTCTTCTAAGGGCCCACCACAAAACCTCTCGGGGCACCCGATCGTATGCCTTTTAATGAACAAGCATAAAACCGAATTGGTTCTGCAATATTTCACTCTCTTCTCTCAGCCGCCCTTCAATAAATTTCTCCCAAGCTTTCATGCTATGTGACATTATCTTTATTCCTCTATAGTTGTTACACTCCAGCGAATCGCCTATGTTTTTATAGATGGGCACCAGCGAACTATTGCACCATTCATCAGGTATGGCTTCTTCCCGTAACAACTTATTGAAGAATAAAACTAACCATGTCCATCCATCTACGCGCAATATCTTCCACACTTCAACTGGTATTCCATCCGGACCAACTGCCTTACCATTCTTCAGTCCATTTACTGTACATTTATTCTTACTTCCTCCATACTAACCATTCTTACTAACCCTTAATTCACAGGTTTATTTTCTAACATACCACTCCAGTTATTTTCCTCATTCATCAGTTTCTCAAAGTATTTCTTCCACCTATCCTTATTTTTTTCATTATCAGAAAGAATCATTCCAGCCTCTTCTTTTATACATCTTATCTGACAGACATCTCTCGCTCTAGCCTTTTCTCCCTAGCTCTAGAAAGCCGGTACAGATCCTTTTGGCCTGCTGGACTATCCAGCGCGTCGTATAGCTTGTCCTGAGCTTTTGCTTTTGCTATAGCCACAGCTTTCTTAGCTTTTTTCTTTGCAGTATCATACTCACTCTTTTTTGCAACTTTCAAACTAGCATTTTCCTGTTCTACATTTTGCCATTCCTTGATTTTTCTTCTTTTCCTTTAACACATTCTGTATTTCTGTTGACCACCACCATGTGTCCCTGTCTATCGTGCCCCTTCTTTTCGTGTCTCCCAAAATATCCTTCGCCGAACACAATCAAATACACACAGCAATCTCCTTCTAACTTTCGTTTACACTTCACTCATCTCTATCATTTTGTCTACGACTCTCTCTCGAAACTTCTTCGCACTATCATTCTTCTCTAGCATATGCCATTTTATTTTAGGAGGTAGACGCTCTTTGCTTTTTGTACACTATATTTTTACTACTTGTGTCATAACCAGGAGTCCGTGCTGAGACACCAAATCTTCTCCTGGCAGCACTTTGCAATCTTTGACGTGCTGTATGCTGTTACGTCTGACGAGAAGGTAGTCGATTTGGGTCTTGTGGTTACCACTTTTGTAAGTGATGAGATGTTCTTCTTTTTATAACACAATAAAAGCATTAAAAATCCAGTAGATCTTTTACGATTACCTACATTTACCAACTACATTCTTATTGTTATTACTATACTCACACAAATACTGCAGTCTCACCACATCATTTAGAATATAACTTTTTTTTATTGCATTTTATAACTCTATAAATTTCTGCCGCAAAGAAACTGCAGACAGCTCCTGTCTGCAGTTTTCTTACGGCAGAAAAAATCGGAATATTTATTTTTCATTTGATAATTGCTGCTTTCAAAACACGCAGGGTTTGAAAATCTGTCAGCCAGAGAAAAATTCAATAGAATTTAGTTTTAAAAATAAATTGCTCCACACAAAAATCTGCAATGTAGATTATGATACTTTGTTGATGTTGATCATAAATGATATTTGTACACAGCAGGAGAAAGACAAAACGTCCAGCTTCTGCTGCCCGTAGTGTCCAATGAAAATAAATAAATTGCACCTACAGTCAAAATCATATATAACACAACAATCAAAAATACGGTCTAGAAATGTAAACGTATGCAAACTTTAAAAACGTTTTACTAGTTTCTATTTTGTAAAATACTGCCGGTCAAGCCAAATGGACATCGTAATTCTTTGAAAGTAACTCAAACAGAAATACAAAAACCCAAAGTCCCCCGGCTTTTTTTGGCAACTTTTGGCCGCTATCTGAATAATGTTTTGGCAAAGAAATTGAAGACCTTTTTGTACGCCTTGTGTTCGCTAAAATTTACATGATACGGGTTAACCGAAACGAATTTGGCAAACAGGTGAAAAATAAGTTCTTGCCAAGCTACTCCTAGTGATGTTTGTTTATATGAAGAGGAGAATATAAATAATGCAATCCAAGAATTTAAAAGACTTTCCTGCTAATATAGTTATCGGCACGTAACTTGGCGAGATTTTGGCGTAGTGGGGGTAAGTTCGCGCATAGTGAACGAAATGACCAACAACCATATAGAGCGAACAGAACGTGGACGCGACGCGATTCATCAGTCGATCTTTGTGTCAATTGACCAACCAATCGTGGACTTGGAACGGTGCTAAACGTATCCCGCGTCCCGCTTGGTAACCAAAGAGACGTAAAAAACCACTTGTGCGCATATAACGACTCTTGCCATGTTACGTGCCGACAACCATAATCAAACATGCTTGCCCAATAGTTGGCTAAGAGAACAATTTTAAAGCAAATTTACAACTAGAGGGGTTCGTAGTTAAATATAAATAGCCATACGGGTCCATCTTCAAGGTTAAGTGACGCTTGCCGAGGCCCACCGACCATAGGTGAGTGCGACAATCCATTATGATCTTTGAAGTCAGAAGCCCCAAAAGTTAACAACCAGTCTTGCCAAAGGGGTATTGTCCAACTGGGTAATTGAGTAGTAGTTAACTACCAGTTTGTGTAATCCATAATTGTTTAATCCATCGTTGAATTTTGTTTGTAACAATCCCGTGGAGGGTCGATCCGGTAACCTGTATCGAATTTTAAAAATTAAATAAAAAAATAATAAAAAAGAACATAAAAAATAAAACGAATTCCAAAGCAAAACAGTAAAAATAAGTTTTGTTTTGAAAGTCGGTGTCTTTGGTACCTCTTGTTTTATCATTTTAAAAAACTGACTCCCGAAACGAAACTTATTAAAAAAAATCGCGCGAATAAAATTGCAATGCGTGTTACCCTTAATGTTTTGCTTTGGTAGTCGGTTTCTATTTGTTTTTTTTTTATCATTTTATCTTTTAACTACTGAAAGTCTTAATAATTATGTTTTGGTTTTTATCCAGATAATCTGCTACTTAACTTAATTTAAAATCCCCATATAACTTACCAAAAATATAACAACAATATTGTGTCACCTTTTCTTTAGTAGAAGGCAAAGAATAGCCTCCAGTATATTTATGTCCTTCTAGTCGGTGGGGCGATAAATAAGCATTAGTTTCGCTACGCTTTCAGTAGGCTTTATTAAAATGGACTCAGTCATAAGTTTTGATAAGGACAGTTTATTTTTCTTCTTTCATATTTTACTTAATGAAATAAAATGTTGATACAACAATAACAAATGCATTATCGCTTTCTCTTATTCTTGCCGTTATTCTTATAATTATATTAAGAATAAGCCAGCGTTACACATATTTTTCTTTTAAAGTATTTGTATAACCAAAAGATATCTTTTTTAATATTATTATCTCACCTGCATGCAATATCAGGTTTCTTTCGTTATATTTGTGACCAAATATTTAGAAAAAATGTCGTCCATATTGTGAATGGTAGTATTGTCAGTTAAGACTGAAAATGGCACTTTGTTCAATTAAATTAAAAAATATCACTCGTTTTGGCATCTATCTGACGAACAAATCTACGGGCCGCTACGCTGGCCATTTACTTTCTACGCCTACGATATATTTGAATAATTAACTTTTAATAGGACAGCGCTTTTTCGTTTAAAGAATCCATTTTCATTAACGAACATTCACGGATATGAAAGAGAGAAGTAGCTATATTTTACCAGAACGCGCCACGCTGCGCCACGACACTCAGATGTGCCTCTAACCATACTAAATGTATGAAACCGATAGGCTTCTGGCGCGACACGCCACGACACGCCACGCAAGTGTGTTTCCGCCTTTAATTTGCAACCCTATTACGCGCGTGGCTCGATGCACACATGGCTGGTTTTCTTTATTATTATTATAGATGAGGCACTCTTGACCTTGAAATAGTCTGATGGTAACCGATGGAGGAGGTCTACTTTGGAAAAAGCGAGCTCAAGAAATGTCTGATTACTCATTTATTGAAGGCTGGGTCATAAGTCTTCATCATAGCTGACTACACATAACAGAAAAAATAAATGTTGCACCCTATAACTTATTCCCACTTCTCTTAAACAATCTCAAGCAATTATTGCGTAAAATGCAACAAGGAAAAATAACTTAATTCACTGCAAGTCTCCAGACTATCATTACGAATTTTATGGGGTGTTGAAATGGTTCCGTAGAGGAATAATTAAGGACAGTCGTCGACCGAGTGCAATTCTATAAAGTACTCTTATTACTCTTGACCTTGAAATAGTCTGATGGTAACCGATGGAGGAGGTCTACTTTGGAAAAAGCGAGCTCAAGAAATGTCTGATTACTCATTTATTGAAGGCTGGGTCATAAGTCTTCATCATAGCTGACTACACATAACAGAAAAAATAAATGTTGCACCCTATAACTTATTCCCACTTCTCTTAAACAATCTCAAGCAATTATTGCGTAAAATGCAACAAGGAAAAATAACTTAATTCACTGCAAGTCTCCAGACTATCATTACGAATTTTATGGGGTGTTGAAATGGTTCCGTAGAGGAATAATTAAGGACAGTCGTCGACCGAGTGCAATTCTATAAAGCCTTATGGCTTCGAAGGCGTGCTCGTCAAGTAATTTAGCATAAGTAGTAAAAGTACTGTATGGCGACTAAGCGCTGACGCGCCGGCCTATTGTGTTCCTAAATTACAACAGGTGAATGGTTATGGACGGTCTTTTTTTATTTTCTGAAAATGTTTCTTTATAAAACTTCACTTTTTCACTAGATACTTTACGCAGTTTTTTTTGTCTTCGCTCCGCACTAGGAATTACTTCCTGTATCGTGGGTGCGTTTGTTTATTTTATGGTAAAGTGCCATTCTATCAGCGAAAACGATTGTAAAAAGTCTTAAAATGTTTGTATTATTGAAAACATTATATTTTGGTATTGCATGCCAAATCCATATATTTTGGAATTTTTGACAATCTGGATTTTTTTAAAATCACTGGTATAATATTACTGTATCCAGACCGTTTGTTCTGATTCTAAATTTATAGAAGTTTATAAAACTCAAGATTGTCAGTCTAGATTGCAGGGGACATATTTTATATATTTTTCACAAGCACAATAACATAATAATATTATGTTATTTATATTTAGCGGTATTTAAAAGCTATTTGCTGAAACGAAATACCATAGTCACGTAAAACAAACAGGTGTGCTGTGTGGTTTATCATGAGTGGAAACCACGGAGCAATTTCTGTTGACCAAACCAAAAACCACACGAAATTGGACCAAGTGTACGAAGAGAGTATGGCTACTAGCATATTTCAATGTCGTTCAAATATTTTTTTATTTTTAAAATATACTTTTCCTGTCCTACTAGTTGAAAAAAGTGGGATAAAAGACATTTTTTGACAGCGATACGCTTTCACCATCGAGATATTATTAATTATCTTGGTAGGTACCAGCCAAAACAAACACGGGAGTCCAAAGCTATGTGGGATTTCCTGATTCTAATGGCTACCAATAAGGAAAACAGAGTAAAAGGCCGAGCGAGCCGAGTGGAGTCGGAGGGTAAAAAGATGTGCCTTTTTACTCTTAGGCTATTGTAGTAAAAGGCCTATTATTTTAATTAGTAATATCAAGAAACGCGAAAAACGAAAAGCGAGTGCGAGGTCTTTGCACTACAGTGAGATAGTACAGGTTGGTTAGATTGGATTGTAATGCCATTGCGTCTGGCAAGGCTTTGCGACGATGTCCCCGTTCGTTCTTAGGTCCAATGATAATTTGTTTATGAATGGATGGTGGTTTTGGCTCTTCCAATGTTTTCTTTATCTCTAAACTAGCTTCTACAAGCGGCTTCGCCTGCGTGAAAGTCGAAAATTATATTGGATACTTTTATACCGGGAATATGTTCCCTTGGAGGGAATAAAAGGCCACATAAAGGGCTATAAAAGCCACGGAATAAAAGTATTCTATGTGCTTGTACACTTGCACAAGATTTTCTGACAATAATCTATATCTGTGCCAAATATCATTCAGATCCGTCCAGCTGTTTGAGCGTGAAGAAGTAACAAAATAAGCGTACGAATAAGCGTACCTTTGTATCTATTTTATGTTCCTTCTTCTTCTTGTCTCTTTATTATGAGTGTGTACAATAATGGTCAAATAAATAAATAATCAAAAATACACACTCACAAACTTTCGCCTTTATAATATTAGTGTGATATTAAGTGATATCCTTACAATGTCTTTATTTATTTATACTTCTTGCACGACAACGATGACGAGGATAATAGTGGACTTGATTCTTTTATTCAATCTAAATATAGAAATAAATAGTTAGTATCTCATTGTAACTTGACCACTTGTCTGATTTGCATTATTACCTTTATGTACCTTCAAACTGTACCAAGTTTGTTAATAGCTACTAACTAAAGCTTATGTATTGCCATTTACGATTTGTTTCAACTTAACAAGTATTTAAATTAGCTCCTTCGAAGTAACACAAAACAAAGGAATTCTGAGTATTTTTCTTCGTAGTAACACAAAACAATGGAGTTCAGTCTCTTTTAAAATTAATCATCTAAATTACTTCGAAAAATGTTTTAAAATACACAAATGAGTTCAATTTAGGGGCTTATAGACCTTCTATTTGAATGATTTATAAAAGACCCGTTTAATTGACATTTGTCCTTGTTTATAAGGGAAAATGAAGGAATATCCCAGCATTTATAATTTAGTTAAATTCCGCTGCGAAACAAACTTAATCTTTGTTGAGAGATGATTAGATAAAAGAAGATTGTCTTAAGCTTTGAGTTTATTAGATCAAGTCAGGGAACAGGACACAGGACGGATGGTCGTGGTGGCCCAGTAGCTAAGACCTCGCCTCTCGTGCTTGAGGTCGTGGTTTCAAATCCGGGCAAGTACCAATGTGACTTTTTCAATTCATATGTACTTTCTAAGTTTATCTTGGACAACGCTGACAACGATGAAGGAAAACATCGAGAGGAAACCTGGACTTACAGTATAGTATTTGTAAGTTTGTGCTCCATTGGTGTAATTACTACAAGGCGTTCCAGTGCGAGGGCAAACAAATAAACAAATGGTCGATGGAGCCTAATCTTCTTGGAGCCTAGTCTTTCGGTACACTGGGAGTCTTGGGAGGCCTCCTACAAGATGTACTGAAGACTCAGTAAAGATCGCGGGATTCAACTGGATGTGAGACGCACATAACAGGACTAGTAGATGTTACGACACTTGTGGGAAGCCTTTGTCCACTAGTGTACGTCTTTCGGCTGAAATTATGATGGCGAGCATTGAGACTAGGTTCTTATTTTAGGCCGATTACTATTACTGCGAAAAGAATATTTATTGCACGTCCCAGAAACTGACATTATTCTTAAAGAAGAAGACCTTTAAAGAAATAAAGTAAAACAATTATAGTTATTTACTCCCACATAGCAATGTGCGCAATAAAATTGCGGACTGGGAAACGCAACGTTTTCTCCAAGGACGTGACTGCGATTCTCATTTGTTTTTCTCTGCTCCATGAATAAATATAAATTAAGTATCTACTTTGTGTGGGTATTATGTAATTGAGATAATAATATATTGAAGATAGGGATTGGATGTTTGTTCAATTTTGCTTGTGGGAGCTTATTAGTTGGTTTCTAAATGTTAATTGACACACGGTTTGATCTTCAAGGTTAGGGCGGTGACGCACTACATCCGATCCGTATCCGTGAAATTTCAGTTCTGATGTAGCCGTAATACTGGTTGTAAGGAAGCTTACACACTACATCCGTCATAATCTATCATAATTCAGAACATTTTGAACTCGCTACTCAAATCACAGACACGGACATGTTGTGCGTAACCGCCTTTAAGGTTGCCCTAGTCAGTCATTCTTCCATACAAACATAGTATGGCGATTACTCCACTGTTAGACGGTGTGCGCCAAAAATAAAAAATGATATCAATTTTTCTCATCATTATCTAGCCCTGTATGATAAAAAAAAGCAAAAAAACACATATTTGAAAGTTATGAGCGTCAAAATTTCCATGTTTCAATACTAATTTCAACGCATCATAAAAAGAAGGAAAATTGCAAAATAGTCACCGTAAAGGGATAGATTAGCAGTAAAAAAATGTCAATAATTTTATTTTAAACAAAAATATTTTGTAGTTTTTTCATGATACTCATACTCCCAAAGGCCTGTTTATAAAATTTCGCGCGCTCGTTTTCGTTCTAAATCATCATGCATTTATTATTTTTAGACCATGAGTGTGTATTCGTACGCGCACTCGTGTTGTCGGATGAGATGGCATGCATTTTAACCCGGCCACAAAATAGTTCGTACCGCCGACTAGGGCAACCTTAAGGCCGGCCCGCAGTTGGGTGACCATTCATATATATCGAGACTCCTCTGTGGCTCGGGAAGCACGTTAAGCTGTTGGTACCAGCTGAAAGGCCAAGGTCAGAAAGGCAGTTGCTTCATGTAAAATACTGGTTAAATACTTCGGTTAGTATGGAAGCGTAGTCGAGTCGATGGTTGGCAGCGAGGAGACCTGGGACGCGGTGGTGTCCTTCTGCGAAACAGTCGTCTCACAGAAGTAGGCAGCGGAAAAGACCCTCCCCCTTTCTCGGGATTTCTCCAAATAAATACATACTGAATACAACCAAAGAGGGTTTTCTGATAAGGAACGATACAAAAAATTATTTCGGTAGGCTCGTGGGTGGATAAAAAAAATGTGAATAATGTCACGGCACTCTTACTTACGCTCCTAGCTACATGGGTTAAAAATTACTTTATAGGCAATATTCTTAGTAATTCTTAGTAACCCCTCTGCTTCATTGTAACTTTGTGATATAAATCAATATTCGGTATTATTTAATATGGAAAACATTTTTTTTTGCGCCGGGTTCTATAATTGAATCTATTACCTATAATGCGAATGTTGATGGACAGAATGACCCGGAGGATATTGCTAATTTATTCATGGAGCACTTTAAAGTACGCTCTCCTCTGGGTCCTTCGACCACTATGCCAGATACACAGGCCGTGGCGGGCGAGGAACCTTTACTTAAATATACAACAAAGAAACATAAAAAATAGATTAACAGTATCTCTCTCGCGACTACTGTAGCAAAACTGTTGGATAGTGTGCTTGAGTCTTATCTGGATAAGTAGCATAAATAACCCACAGTTCAGGTTTAGACCTGGACTGTCAATTCTGAACCGCGATTCTGGTTCTTAAGCACACTGTCCAATACTACACTGAACGGAAGACACCGGTATACGCCTGTTTTTTGGATCTCTCCAAGGCCTTCGATCTCGTTTCGTATGAAGTGCTTTGGAGGACATGGGTATGCCGGCGGAACTATTGAAAATATAACAATAATGGTACTCGAATCAGACTAATTGTGAAAGGTGGTCAAACTGCCTCTCAGAGTTATACAGGTTGAAGTGCGGAGTGATTCAGGGGGGTTGTCCTCTCCAAAGCTGTTTAACTTCTATATAAATGACCTCCTAGTCGAGCTCAGCGACATCGCTCGGTTGCCGGGTGGGGGGTGTTTGGGTGAACAACATCATCTACGCGGACGATATGGTGTTGCTGTGTTGACTGCGAGGTCAATCAGGAAGATGCTAAAACTTTGTGAGAAATACGCCGCATCGCATGGTCTTATATTTATAACTAGCTGTCCCACGCGGCTTCGCTCCCGTCAACTGGTAGGTACTGGTAGGTAGCCTACCTACCCATCTACCCTACCTACCCTACATACATGATTATTGCGTTACTTAAACCGTTTACGCAGCGCACGCAACGGAAGCTCTCAAAGGTAATATTTTTTGCCCGTTTTGCAACATTTTTAATTTATGCTCCGCTCCTATTGGTCATAGCGCGATGTTATATAGCCGATAAATGGACTATCCAACACAAAAAGATTTTTCAATTCCAACCGTTCCTGAGATTGGCGCGTTCAAACATACAAACTCTGCAGCTTTATAATATTAGTAGAGATATAATATGAAACTCGGCAACGGCACTAACGATTTTCATGCAATTTAGTATGCAGGGGGTTTCAGGGGCGATAAATCGATCTAGCTAGGTTTCATTTTTAGAAAACGCCGTTTTATCTATTTTCACCCGAGCAGAACTCGGTCGCCAAGGTACTTAATATTTAAGTGGGATACAGACCATAGAAAGTCAAAAATTAATAATAATTTCATTTAGACTGAAATGGTCGGCACTTTCTTCCTAATGTGTTGCCTAGCTGAAATCTCTTACGAATCCTCAATAAGGTCCTACTAAAAATTCTAGGCTTAGTTCGAGAACTACAAAACCTAATTACTAGAGTAAACTTTTTCGTTTTTCTATTCTGCAGAGTACCTATTGCAAATCAAAAAAGGTACTAAATAAAATCTCATTCCCAAACTTTGTTTATGGCAAAATATAATATCTTAGTCAGAATATTTCTGTGCCTTTGATTTGATATTATATTTAAAGGAGAAAGATAGAACTGTAAACGGATAGGAGAAATATTGTGTAACATCAATTTTCTATGAGACAAAATATTTGGGTGACGTATCTTTTTCCAATTGAATTGAATCTGAACAGATTCGTACGTAAGCGTTCACATAATGTACTACAAGTTTTATGTGGTAATTCGAATATAAAGTGAGAACACGGCTATGAAAAACATTTAATCTGATTGAATCTGGAAGATGGACTCAGATGATATTTTCGCCAACCTGTAGAGGCTAAAAAAGATTAAATGATTATATATCTCATTTTCGTTTTAGACTCGTTACCTCACTTAAAGGAAGGCGATGATGAGTTTGACAATGGACCACGCTTGCCTTAAATCACAGACTTCGGCAAGCAACGGGTTCTTGTAAATCTTTAAAGATGTTCATATTTTATGAAGGGTATTTCGAAAAAAAATGCTGCACTTTGCACTTTACTTCACTTTTATCTTCTATTGATGCATTTTTATTAGCTTTTTTATCAGAATAATTGTCCGCTGCCATTTTGCGTCATAAAAACATAACGATATCAGTGCCCCTAACTGTGGATAATGTAACTATTTTACGATAGTTGATCGCTAATGTTTGACCATAATATCATGAAGTTGCCGTGCGTTTAGCTCTTAATATCGTCAAATGCTGATTATATTCATTGATCTGGCCAAACCATATAATGATGATATCATGATGTGGCCAGCGGGTATTTTCCATATCATGAAATGGTCGACCACATTATGAAGTGATAAATTCTAAGATCTGGTCACGACATATGTTGGTATTCAATTATTTAATGTATAGCGGAATTTTATAACACTAGTGCATTAAAGCCAAAAATGTTTTTGACTATTCAGTTTAGTCTCAAATCTCTGCAATAATCTAAACACATATGTTTTTTACTAAACGCAAAATATTAGTTTAGTTTGTTCATACTTGAATAAGCAAAAAGTTTAAAAACTGTAACTATAACATTGTTTTGGGCTACTTTACCCGGGCCATAATTAACGAATCGATTTACACCTTATTCATCAAAATAGGATGAATAGTTACTGAGGAATATACGTAAATACAAACATACGTACATATATAGATAGACTGCTAAAATCATGTTCCTTCCTTTTGGCTTCGTTGTAGTCGGGTAAAAAGGTAATCTTTGCAAGTAGGTAATGGTTTGATTACGAGAATTGTTTCCTCGATAGAAGGCTACAATACCGCTGCGTTCATCATATTATGCTTTAATCATTGAAATAGGTACGCATGGTTCCTGTGGGATTGGTCACAGGTGTAAAGTCGCAAGAAAAAGCTAGTAAAATAATATAAACAACTTAAATGCTATATAGTATTTGATTATTCGAGCGAAGCTAACGCAGGACGCTAATTATTGATTGAGTAGCGTCACTGATAGTCAAAGTTCAATGATTTATGTTCTGTTGTTGCCATAACAATTAATTGAAGATAACATTACACTCACATTGAGTTTTTAATAAACAAAACATCACTTATATACTTAGGAACTATTTAATCTGGATATACTCGTACATTAAATTAAATAGCGGTATTGAACTCACTTTTATAAAAGACTAGTTGTTGTCCGCGACTTCGTCCGCGTCAAAGTTGTTTCCAGAAAAAAAAATCCTAAAGACCTTCCTTCCTTCCTTTTAATTTTTGGTTTTTTTTTTGGTATAAAAGTTGCCTATGTTACTCTTTATAACTCTACCATTTAAAGGCCCGTCAAAATCGATCCAGCTCTTCCGGGGATTGCCCGGAACATACAGACATACAAAAATCTAAATAATTGCGACTTTATTATTCCTACCGTACATACTTTCACATGCATTCAATAAAACGTTACATACATTTAAATTTTATTTTTTTCCATATAGGTATTGTTATCTGCCTAGCCTTTTTTCAACTTTTTTGGGGTCGGCTGCCAGTCTAACTAATATAGAACAACTACCTTTTTGAACTCCAAAACCCAGCGCTAAGAAAGAAAATTTGGTTCAAATAAATATCGCTAGATGGCGTGATATGCATCGATTTGTTTGAATTGTGTGTAAAATAAATATTTACTGGAATTAATCATAAAAAAATATGTTCTTGTTTAATCAACTTCTAAGCACAAAAATTTGGCATATTGGGCCCTTAATTCACATTTCAAATATTATTTGAACGGATCATTTAAAATTGATTTCAATAGATGGTGCGGTTTAAAATTTCTGAGGCATGCCACTCGATTTTTAGGGTTCCGTAGTCAACAGTGGGTTTTCTTTTTTCTTGTCTATCCCATGGTGTGGTGTGGGTACCGTTGGATAGACAATTCAATTTATATTTTGGTACAATGTAACTTTAAAAGGAGTTCGTGGCTAAATAATAACAGCCGCACGGGTCTATCTTTAAGGTAAAGCATGATATGATCTATAGGCTCGCGCTTGACCACCATCTCGCCTGATGTTAAGCGATGAAGCGGTCTACAGTGAAGCACGCTTGCCTAGAAGAAACCAATTCACTCTTGACATAGGTTGTAGCTATCAGGGAACAAAGACTCCGGAAGGGAATGCCACTCCTTAGCTGTGCGCACAATGAAAGTATTAGCAAAACGATTTGTGCGTATGGGAGGGATGTCTACCAAGTACCGATGGTGCATGGCCGTACGTCTTGTAGTCCGATGATGGAAAGGGCTAGGCTGGATCAAATTGTGCAGTTCCGTCGCACACTCCCCGAAATGTAACCGATAAAAAACCGATAGACTGGCGACTCGGCGTCGATGTTCGAGGCTCTGGAGGTTTGATGCAACCAGTGCAACGTTTCCAATAAGCCTCTTGGCCCGTCTGTCGATCGACTCAAGTGCATCAAGCTGGTATTTGGCACATCCATCCCAGAGGTGAGAGCAATACTCCATGCACGACCGAACTTGCGCTTTATACAAGTTGAGCAGCTGTTCAGGCGTGAAGTACCGTCTCACATTTGCAAGAATCTTCAACTTTTTTGCAGCTAACTGAGCTTTCGCCTCAATGTATGGACCGAAGTTGAGGTTCGATGTCAACGTAACACCAAGAAGTTCGAGGTGGTCCGTTAACAGCACGGTTACACCATGGAAAGAAGGACCCGGGTGGAATTGGCTCTTTTTAGCGGAAAAAGACACGCCTGGGTCTTAGGAGCATTGAAACTGACTAGATTGGCATCACCCCATTCGGAGACCGCCTTTAAGTAGGTTCAAGCGTTCAACCATGGCCTCCCGGATAGACAGCAACAGTGCTATCGTCTGCATACCCAAAGGTCCCGGGTTTTAGCAGATCATTAATGTGCAGCAAGAATAATGTTGCCGAGAGCACTGACCCCTGAGGGACTCCAGCGTTGATATCTAACTGACCGGACGAGCAGCCGTCGACAACCACTCGGATGGATCGATCCCTCAGGAAGTTCGCAATCCAATTACGCAGACCTTTAGGCAGACCGAAGGAATGAAGATTACCAATGAGGCTTTCGTGCCAGACCCTGTCGAAAGCCTTCGAGATGTCGAGGGAGACGGTTAGTGATTCCCCGTGTCTCTTGATGGCCTCACTCCAGATGTGAATGGCATACGCAAAAGATCCCCAGTGGACCAATTTCGGCGGAAGCCGTATTGGCGCTCACTGAGGATGTCGTTCGCTTCTAGGTATGCCAGGAGCTTACCGTTGAGCACACGTTCCTTCTTTTCTTACAGAAGATGGACGTTACAAATATGGGTCTGTAGTTGGCCGGGTCAGCTAGACTGCCCTTCTTGGGCACGGGCTGTACGTTGGCTTGCTTCCAAGCCTTCACTTTTCCAGTCTCTATCAAAAGGCGATATAGGCGTGTCAAGATCGGAGACAATTCAGGTGCACAGGTTTTAAGAACATTTGCTGGTATCCCGTCGGGGCCACTCGCTTTGTTCACATCAAGGCTACGCAGCACCCTACGGACGTCTTTTTGATGGATGCCAATGTCTGACATACTCGTCATACATCCATCAGGAGAAGGAGGAGGCTGCGCGCCATCAGAATTCAGATGCGAGGATGCCGCAAAAAGGGAGGCAAACAAGTTTGGCTTCTCCTAAGCGGAGTGGGCCAGTGACCCGCCAGGTTTCAGCAGTGGTGATAGTGAGGGGCAACAAAAGTTTGATTCGACCGACTTAGCCAGGGACCAAAACGCTTTGCTACCCGCTGTGTATGAAGCAAGTTTGTTCACGCTTGACGAAGTCGGTCCGTGGATGGGTGACCATTTCAACATACCGAGTTTCCTCCGTGCCTCGGCAAACACGTTTAACCGTTGGTCCCGGCTGTCATTTGAAGATCTTTGACAGTCGTTACGAGTAGTCAGAAGCTCTCAAGAAATCTGACACCAGTCTAGCCAAGGGGTACCGCTGTGACCCAGTTACTGGGTTGTAGTGGTCAGATAGGCTGTCGCTCCATGTAAAACACTGGTACTCAGCTGAATCCAGTTGTGTGAATCGTGTTGAAATGGTCACCCATCCACGGACCGACCTCGTCAAGCGTTGCTTAACCTTGAAGATCGACCCATGCAGCTGTTATTATTTAGCCACGAGCTCCTCAGCATAATAATCATTACGCATAATATAATTAGGCATACATGTTTTGCCATATATGTATCAGTGTTCGTTTCGATGGCGCGGCCACGGCGTTTTTTTTAAAAAAAAAACTATGCCAGGATTATGTAAAAATTTGTCAAAGTTATGGTTAAAAAGTTTCAAGGGTTTGAACGTGGCCGCGCCATTGAAACGCGGCGAATCGCGCGGCCACGGAGATCTTTAAAACTATGCGTTGCAGACACCTGAAATTTTGGCAGATAACAGCTTGAATTTGTAAAAAATTTGTAAAAATATAGAAAAAAATCCTAGGTTTATATTTTAGGAGCTGTAAGACTAAAACCCCATGGCCGCGCCATTGAAACGGTGAAAAACACGTTATCGCCGATATCTCGCTGAAAAAGCAACGTAGAGGACTGAATTTTTTTGTAAAACCTAGATTCGAATTTGTCAAAACATGTAAAAATACAAAGAAAAATCCTAGGTTTGTATTTCAGGAGTACTTTATCGCGTAGAAATAAGTTGTGGTTATCTATCGAAGAAAGAAAGTATTAGTGGTGTATGTTTTTGTAAACAACACCTACTAATATGTAGAATTACCGATAATAGGCAAAAAAGTTCTTTTTTCATAGTAAAAAACATTCAATAGGTTTGGAATTTTGCCGATAGGGTGACCATGACTTATTGTTTACAGAAAACTTTCCACCTGCAAGTATTAGAAACTATATCTCAAGGATTCCAAATTAAATTAAAATGAAACGATAACTAAAATACAAAACATATGTTTATTTCTTTAAAAATCACATGAATCAGATTATTCAGTTACCATCTGGTTTCAGACCAGGCCATAGCACCGTTACGACTCTAGTCAAAATTTCCGATGACATACGACTGGCTATGGACAATAAATGTCTAACTATATTGGTTCTACTGGACTTCAGCAGTACTTTTAACTCAGTTGATTTTGACATTCTCTTAGGCATCCTTTCCTCCCTTAATGTCTCTGCTCCGGTAATTGAATGGTTCAAATCTTATCTCCGGGGTCGCTCGCAGTCTGTTCGATCTGATGAGGATTCCTCTGAATGGTGTGACTTGGCTGCGGGCGTTCCTCAAGGTGGTGTTCTCTCTCCTCTTATCTTCTCAATTTTTATAAATGCTATCACTAAGGTCCTAACTTCTAACTTTCATCTCTATGCAGACGACTTGCAGTTATATCGACATTTTCAGGTGGGTGAACTCGCTGAGTCTGTGGCTGCCATCAATGATGACCTTGAAAATATCAACAAGTGGACTCAATCCTTTGGACTCCTCCTGAACCCAACTAAATCTCAAGCGCTCATTATTGGTGGCAGGTACATGCTCAATCTATTGGATCCCCAGTCTCTTCCGCCAGTAATGTATAACTCAGTGCCGATATATTTATTTATTATATACTTTATTGTACATCAAGATAAAAACATAACACACGGAAACCTTAAAATAACAACAAACATACAACAGGCGGCCTTATCGCGTTCTGGGATTTCTTCCAGGCAACCCAGAATGGAGAGAGATAGCCTGGACACGACATGGGGTTGCACTTGGTGCAATTCTAAAATTAAATAAGTTACAAACATAGGAAGCACTAAATATAAAAAACTAAAATAGATACATAAATATAAAATAGATACATAAATATAAAATAGATACATTAATACATACATACATTTATACAGGCAAGAAAACAATATAGCTCCAACAAGAACAAGATCACAGTGACAGATAGTGCTCCTTTACCAGTCTTTTAAAGATCGGTAGTGATTGCGCGCGTTTTATTGTCACAGGCAATGCATTCCATAGACGAGCGGCCTGGACAGTAAAAGATTTGTCTAGGAAGATAGTGGAATGCATTGGCATTTTAAGTTTCATGTTATCTGATGACCTAAGAACTCCATACTACTCCAAAAGCGCAAAAAAACTTGGGCGTCCATATAGACACTAACCTCTCTTGGGAGGTTCATATTGCTGATGTGAGTAGGAAGGTCTTCTACTCTTTTCAGTCACTTAAACGTCTCCAAAAATTCTTACCATTTCACACTAAGGTCACTCTTGCTCAATCTCTTCTTTTACCGCTCATAGACTATGCGGATGTCTGTTTTCTAGATGCAACGGAGGTACTCCTAAACAAACTCGAGCGATTGCAGAACTTGTGCATCCGCTTTATTTTCGACCTCCGCAAGTACGACCATGTGTCGGAATTTCGGACCAGATTGAAGTGGCTGCCGATTCGGCGTCGACGAGATACCCATATCCTATCCCTTCTCTATAATATCCTGCACAATCCTACTTCACCCCAATACCTTCGCGAACGGTTTGAGTACCTCGTCCCGAGGGGCAAACTTTGTCGCACGGCTACTTCGCTTCTCCTACGTACTTCACGTCACACTTCCAGCCGTTATGATGGCTCCTTCTCTGTAACTGCAGTGCACCTCTGGAACTCTCTCCCACACTCCCTACGCGATAGCCCATCTCTCAATGTCGTCAAGAGGAAAATTAAAGAGCATTTCCTTTTAACGCAATGTTAGTAGATATATATTATATATTTGTATTTATGTATGTATGTATATATTTATGATTATAACTTTGTTATTTTAAAATTGTACACTAGATCCTACCCTCTTTTGTCATCATTCTCTGTCACTATAGGGTTTGCTGTAAGAGAACTCAACATTGAGTTAAGCTCGCCTTTGTACATGTACTTTATTATCACATTGTATTAAATATTGTTTTTGGTGTACAATAAAGAATTAAGATATAAATCATTTAATTTAAAAAAAAACAAAGAAGTATAAAAATAAAAGTTACTTGGATTGTTTTATACCATAGTGGCAAGCGCCATTTTCGATTGTTGGCAAAAATAATAGAAAGCCTAAATTTCTGCCAACAGAATCGTTCAATCTGCCATTTCAAGATTCAGCCAAGCTAACTTGGCTAGATCTGAGTTTTGGCGCTCATTATGGCAACACCAAATGAGGTCTGGATATTCCATCCACTGCGTTACAAAATACTGGTTAAACTTTATCACTCACAAATGTAGTTAAAATGTTTGAAATATTTAATGGAAAATCTCAAATTCGTGAGAAGTTTTTTTATATATCGTATACTTTATGCAAAATTTTTAATATATGAAATTGGTGTTTGCTCAGCAAAATTTGGGAAGTTTTTCTTAGTCATATAACATGCTTAGGGAAAACTGGTAAATCTACCTATTTATAAACCTAATCAGAGATTTCTTCTTAAAGCTCTCCTCAAGGGTTATATTTCTTAGTACGGGATCCTTGAATGCGGTAAAATGCGAGTCGAAGTTTGTAGTTCTCCGTATCGTATCCATCAAAGGAAGATCTTTTACGAGAAGTGAATTTTTAATTGGATTCGCGACAAGTGCGGAGATATGAAAGTGCAATACAATTTCTAAGTTAGGGCCATGCTTTTAGTTTCAATATTATTTTAAGATTCTATTTTCTGTTTGTGTCTTTAAATACATAGGGAAAATGTATTAGTCTGAGGAGCAACTGCACTTTGAATGATTTGATTTATAAACTTGATTATTTCAGACAAGGATATAAATGTAGGTAAGGTGGTTCAATATTAGATGCAGGGTATGTAAATACTACATCTTTTTTATTTTGTTCATACTTTTCACCTAAATGTACCAGTTAAATAATAATACTGCGACTACTAGAAATAAACGGGTTCTTTTCATTTGCTGATTCCATTAGCTCGTCTTAAAATACTTTTTAGGACTCTTCTTTTGTTTTGGGTCCTGAAGTTGAACCGACTTGATGTAGGCACGTTCCATAGACTTATGTCTCAACCAAATGGTGATGAAGCGAAGAGACTGTCAAGTTCATGACCCAAATCTGATGAATAGTAGATATATAGTGTGTATTTAGGGTATGATGAGACTGTCATACGCATGGCGATTATAAAAGTCCCTAATTAAATAAAGAAAAAAAAACTGCCTCAATCTGAAAGTATTCTTACAAGTTTTTAAAATGTCATGGTCACTAACACTAACATTAACATTATAAGCGGGATATTTACCATGTTTGCTGTTTGTAGCGAGTTGCCAATATTTCGGTGCTGTTGCAAGCACCATGATCACGGATAAACTGAAGTTATTGCGGGTGGGTGTTTACGAGGAGAAATAAAAAAAAAATGCCGCTTATAATGTTAATGTTAGTATTCTATACAATATAAACTCCATTTGTGATAACATTAGACGTTTAAATTAGCCCATTTTACAGCCCGACCAACTGATTTTGACTTCTATTGCGTTGGTTTTTGTATTTTGATATGATCAAAATCTTCGAATATTATCAAATAATCGAAAATACGTAAAAGATATTACCCGTTTTACATAATCCATTTCCCACGATAAGTGATCTCATAAAACAGTTAAATACAGTCTAATATTTTCCATAAAAAGTAATACCACTCCATTAAATAAAGATGTATAGGCTCTTAACCTATTTTTTGTCGTAATATTTTTTAGTAACACATTTGTATCGATAAGGAGACGGCTGTTATTGCCCAAAATAGGTCTCTTTTGTAAAAGTATAGAAATAATATTTCTTGATAAAACACTGTCAAGATGCAGGCAGGCACAATAACATGTCATTTCTCACCTACAATCATGGATAATGATTTTATATTACTCGAGGAACTAAGAGAGTTTAGGTCAGATATGGAGGCTCGCATGGACAGTCAGGCAGAAGTGATAACATTATTGTTGAATCAATTTTCTCAAACGAAATCAGAGTTGGACAACATAGTTCAGATTATGAGGGTACTCGAAGAAAAAGTGGATGCAAAGCTGTCTCAGGATAGGCAAACGAGGAACACCATCACACATGAGGTACCTGTTAACCGTTCTTCTACTTCTGCATCTAGTTATGCAGAAGTTACTGGTCAACCAAGAGGTTCTTCTAAGAATACCTACGTCAAAAAGGTAAACAAAGGTGGGCCACGAAGTCAGCGGTATTGGCGGAAACAACTAGGGTCATTACTAACCTACGAGCAGCGGATGAAGTAAAGATGACAGAGATTGAAGAAAACGAATCGGGTTGGACGACTGTACGTAATAAAAAATCTAGCGACAACCCAAAGAGGTGAAAATGGGTACGAATAAGGAATTGAAGGCTATTCAAGCTACCGAACGGAAAAAACACCTTCACGTATGGCGATTGCATCCGGACACCACTCTGGAGGCCTTAACAGATCACGTAAAAAGTATATGTGGCCCTGATTCGGTTTTTAAGGTAGAAAAAATCAAGCATAAAACGGAGCGAGATTACTCTTCGTTTGTTATTGGAGTGTCTGAACACTGTTTTGCTAAATTAAATCAAGCGGAGTTCTGGCCGATGAATGCAGAATTTAGTGAGTGGATTTGGTTTCGCAAGTCAACAAAAAGAACGCCAAATGATTAGTATCGATATATACTATCAAAACGTACGTGGTCTTCGTACAAAACTGGACGAGTTCAGAAAGAACATTGACTCTTTGAATTTTGACTTATATGCAATCACGCAATCTGGTTGCAATGATTCCATTGAAGATCTTGAAATTATCCCACCTCGGTATCAAATGCTGCGTTGTGATCGAATGGATGGTCGGAAACAGGGAGGCGCGTTTTTAGTGGCCACACACCGGTTCGAGCTACGGCAAGTATATGTTACGGAAGTATCGATAGACAGTTGCGTTTTTGAAATGGTTTGTGCGAGATTTTTGTTTTTGTGTTCAGTGATTTATATTCCGCCCGGTAGTTCAGAGAATGACTACATGATTTTGTTTAGTATAATAGAAAAACTGTGCACTAGATATAAGGAAATTGTTGTGATAGGTGATTTTAATTTACATTCGTGTCCTTTGAATGTAACTAATTATTATGAATGTTTCGTGTCATTTTGCGAATTCACTCAAAATAATAATGTGCCCAATTGTTTAAATAGGCAGCTGGATTTGGTTTTAAGTTCAGGTTTTTACGGTGAGGTGTCGGTGGTAGCGGCGGACGAGCCGCTCGTGCCGGTCGACGCGTATCACCCACCGCTCACGGTCCGCGTGCCGCCAGCGGGCGCGACTGTCCACTCCGCCGCCGCCGCCTCCGCTTGCGCGCTCGGTTCATGTGCACGTAATATTAGACCGCAGTGGAACTTTTACAAAGCGGATTATCAATTGCTGTATTCAAAGTTAGTTTCGATTGATTGGAGAAGCATGTATGAGATAAGTGATTTAGAAGCAATTTTAGATTTATTTTACAGTACTTTTAATAACATTTTGGATGAATGTGTTCCCAGGAAAAAACTTAGTCCAAAGTCGCGGTACATTTATCCGGAATGGTACACGAGCGAAATAATAAAAGCCTTGAGAACTAAAGCTAGACTTCACAAGATATTTAAAACTTCTAAACTTAGTAGGGATTATGAAGAATATTCTAAATGCAGAGCGCTTGTTAAAAAATCTATAGAAGCTGCTCACAAAATGCATCAACATAAAATTCAGTGTCAGTTTGCTAAAGATCCTAAGTCATTCTGGCAATACATACGATCAAAGAAAGGTGCGGTAGGCAAGACAAGTATTATCAAAGATGGTGAGCATTTATCAGATGACGAGTGTGCTAAACAGTTCGCGAAGTTTTTCGAATCGGTGTACAGCGATCAGCCGCCGCGGTTAGACGCTCATGTGGCGACGAGGACGGGAACGGCGAGCAGTGCGCGGGTACAACTTGACGCACTGAGTCTGGAGGATGTGCACTTGAGCGCCTGAAGCCGAAGCTTTCAGCGGGCCCGGACGGTATACAGGCATTTCTTTTTAGAGACTGTGGTAGGGTGCTTGCAGAACCGCTGCTTTTTATTTTTAATAAGTGTCTTCATTCGACGACTTTCCCTACTCAATGGAAAATCACGCGAGTCATTCCTGTACCCAAAGGTAAGGCGGGATCGGACATAACTGGTTATAGACCGGTGGCTGTGCTGTCGACGCCGGCCAAGGTGTTCGAGTCTGCCAACCAGCGCTGCATGCAGCAGCAGGTGCGCGGACAATTGGCTGACGCGCAGCACGGGTTCCGGCCGGCGCGCAGTACGGCCACCAATCTGCTAAACTTTATGGCGCAGGTGGTGCCGGCGGTAGATGCTGGTGTGCAGGTTGATGCTGCTTATTTCGATTTCAAAAAAGCTTTTGATACCGTTGACAATATCTGCGAGCTTCGTTAATAAGATGTCAATCTTATTAACGAAGCTCGCAGATATCGGCTGCACACCACACTTATTACACTTCTTCGCCAGCTATATGCGAGATAGACAGCAGTACGTAGATTATAATGGGTGTGAATCCGACCCATATTACACCTGGTCCGGTGTGAGCCAAGGCAGCAATTTGGGGCCTCTCGAATTCATCATAATGATAAACGATTTGCCGGAAGTCATCAAAAATGGCTCTTGTTTATTATTTGCGGATGACCTTAAGTTGCTGCTCGAGGTTAATAGCAAATCTGATTGCGAACGATTGCAGGAGGATATAGATAGGGTAGTGGAATGGAGTCATGACAACAAGCTTTTCTTCAATGTGTCGAAGTGCTCGGTGATGAGATTTACGCGTGCGCGTGTCCCTCTAATACACGAATACGTAGTGGGTGCCTCGCCTATGCAACGAGTCTCTGAGGTGCGGGATTTGGGGGTTGTTGTCACTCCTGAACTGTCGTTTCGCGATCATATTTCGAGGATCTGTAAAAGGGCGTTTAGAAACTTGGGATTTGTTCTGAGGCTGACAAGGCACTTCACCAACATCGCAACAGTCAGGGTCCTGTATGACGCACTAGTCAGGAGTCATCTGGAACATAGTGCTGTCATATGGGCTCCACATGAGGCCAAGTACTCGAGAATGCTGGAACGCGTACAGAACAAGTTCACGCGCCACTTGTTCAAGAAACTATACGGGGTATATCCGTTTTACCCGTTGATGTACCCCACTCTGTTTGTGCTCGGTATGGTCGGGTACAACCAACTGAGGGTACGACGGGAATTCACGCTTGTTTCGTATCTGGTTAGGTTACTTCGTGGCATTGAGCATAAACCAGGAGTGCTGCAGCACCTGAGTTTATGTGTACCGGACCGCTATGTGTGGAGGCGGCGACGCCCGCCGCTGCTAGCCGTGCCGGTTGCCAGGACCAACCTTCTCGCCAAAACACCAATGACCCGCGCAATTCGGGTTCTTAACGATCTTCACGTCAAGATCGATGTATTTACATGCCATTTGAGTGAATTCGCAAAAATACTGTTGTTTATTTTATGTTACAGTGAATAGTAATAGTAGTAGTAGTAGTGTAATATTGTGTGTTAGAGTAGATATGTTTTTGTTTTGTATTTAAAATATTGTATTTTTATAATTACGAAACATAGTTATTAAGTTATTTTTGTTAGATGTGTAGTAGAAGGACGTTTTACGTTTTCTTAGTTTATATTGTAAAGAAGTCAATTTTAAGACCGCGCTGTCGCATTAGGTATTAGGTACCTGTAATAATAGTTGTAAGGGAGATTTTAATAAATAAATAAATAAAATAAATAAATGTTCAGTTGTAAATCAAAAGTTTTGTACATAAATCTCTGACACGTAATATTTGCGAGTCATTTATTTTACGCGACGCAACAAGTTGTAATAATAAATAAACTGGAAATAATGTTGTGGGATAATTGTCTACATATTTGTGCGTGGTGTTCTAAACATAACGCTAAGCTTTCATTATCCTACTTTTTTACTGATGTTATCATTACTGTGAAAGTATTTGCTTCAACTGGAAAATGCATTCGGAATGTAGATAACAATCCCTGGACTAGAATTAGAATAGTATTTTACCAGTAGAACCTACATTCCTTGTTTAATACATCCATACATAATGATATTTTTCGATATACGTAAACGCGGGTGAAGTGGTTGGCAAAAGTTAGTATGTTAACTATGAATAACTATAGAAAACATGACAGTAAAAAAAAAGTATATAAATACAGAAAATAAATGAAAACATGCATTGAATTTTCAATTTCATCCAATTTTCTCAGCATACTCTTTCACACAGAGTTACATTAAATTTTAAACAAACCTCTTGTATATTTGATGAAATAAGAATCAAGGCAGTTTAAGCAACGAGACTATTTATTTTATAGAAATTAAAATTACAACGTGACTGACAGTTCAAAATTAGATGATAGAAGGGACCTCAATATAATTTATGGCAGATATGCGCGCACTAGACGCATTGCTATTGAGTTTAGCGCAGGCGTCCATAGTTCCAACATCCTCTCCTGGACGCTGACGCTTTAAAATTAAACCCATTGATGTGGTGAAGTTTTCATGCTTCGGTCGATGGAGTCCTTTTGTCAAGATATCGGCGACCATGTCACTAGTGCATTTATATTGAACCACGACTTGTTTGGTAGCAATCTTCTCTCGTATAAAGTGATAGCGGACGTCAATATGCTTACTGCGTGCGTGGTAGGCTGCATTACCTGAAAGACTAATCGCACTCTGATTATCGCAATAAAGGGTTAAAGGTGTACCTTTAAATTCTGGTTGAAACTCGTCTGCCAGCTGTTTCAACCAAAGAGCTTCCTGAATGGCCGACGATAGAGCCATATATTCAGCCTCACTTGTAGAAAGGGCTATGGTCTGCTGTTTCTTAGAATTCCAGCTTACTGCGGCACCCTGGAATAAAAATATGTAGCCTGTGCAAGATCTTCTATCCACATCATCACTTGCCCAGTCTGAATCGCAATAGCCTGAAATTCTTTCATCAACATTCCTTTTATATACCAGTTTCATATGCATTGTAGCTTTCAGGTACCTCAAATCTCGTTTCAGAGCCACCCAATGTTCATTAATAGGTTGACTATTGTACCTACTCAGAGAATTTACTACATAAGTTATGTCGGGTCGGGTCCCTTGTGATAAATATAACAAGCAGCCAATTATTTCTTGGTATGGAATGTTCTTTAAAATTTCCTGTTGACTTTCACCCTTCTTCAGTTTGACATTAGCATCAGCTGGTGTCCACATTGGCTTACTATTGTTCATACCAAATCGTGTAAGTATATTTTCTACATAAATAGATTGATCAATAGAAATCTCATTTTCATCTTGTGAAATTCTAAAACCGATGCAATGTTTGGCTGGTCCTAAGTCCTTCATATAGAATTTTTGTTTTAACTTCCATTTTATCAATTGTGCGGTTTCTTCATTATTAAAGAAACAAAGAATATCGTCAACATATACTGTTATAATAACCATATTATTTTCATTTAAAATTTGGTAGTAAATGCATGGATCTATGTTTGAGCGAATCATTCCAATTTCTAATAAGGTAGTATTTAATTTCATGTTCCATTGTCTGCTGGCTTGTTTAAGTCCATATATTGACTTGTTTAGTCTACATACTTTATTTTGATCTTCATAGCCAGGTGGAAAAGACATGTAAATTTCTTCATCGATGTCACCTTGTAGAAATGCTGTGACTGCGTCCATTTGGTGTATTTTGAGTCTATATTTAGCAGCAAGACCAATGAGGTACCTAATAGATGTATAACGGACCACTGGAGCATAGACCTCATTGTAATCAATGCCCTTGACTTGTTTATATCCTTTAATTACCAGTCTAGCTTTATAACGGGTAATAGATCCATTGCCGTCTGTCTTAGTTTTATAAACCCATCTGCAGGGAATTACTGATTTCTCTTTTGGTAAGTTAACTGGTGTCCATGTATTATTCTTAATCAATGATTGATATTCTTCTTCCATTGCCCTCTTCCATTCATCAGCTTTTTCACTGTTTAGAGCTTCTTGAAGACTTTGCGGATCATTGTTTAATAAATTCATTGTTGATTCAACATTAAGACACATTAGTGATGAGGGACTTTGCTGAATATCAGTATTGCGGCTTCTTATTCTTTGTGGCAGCGGTCTCAAAGTTATGTTTGATTCCGATGGAGAGTCAAGTGTCCCATCAGGTAAGTATGTCTCATCATTAACATCCTCAAATTGATCAGAATCCTCTGAAACTTGAAGTTCATCCTGTGTTTCTCCTCTGTCATTAATTTCATTATCAACATTTCTTTCCACAGATCCTTCAGGTCCACTATCTGGTAAGTATACAATTTTCTTTTCTTTTACTTTATTGCAACTTTCCTTTATATTTTCATTTTTATTTTCCTCTATCTCTATGTCATTTTTATTAATGTTCTTTTCATTTTTAGATACATCATTCACAATATTTCTTTTAATTGAAGCCTCTAGAAACACTACATCTCGACTTATAATTCCTTTTTTTGTTTCAGCATCTATAAATTTGTAGCCTTTTGTACTGTTACTGTAGCCAACAAATATTAACTTACGTGACTTCACATCAAGTTTGGTTCTGTTTTCTTTAGGAACAAGCACCATTGCAGGACATCCAAAAATCCTCATGTGACTTATGTTTGGCTTCGTTCCAGTCCATATTTCATAAGGCGTTACATCAGATAAGGTGCAGGTGGGAGATCGATTCACAATGTATGCAGCTGTAGCAACTGCTTCTGCCCAGAATGTGACCTGCAATTCAGCATTTATGATCATACATTTAGCGCGCTCTATCAAAGTCCTATTCATTCTTTCACTAAGGCCGTTCTGCTCAGGAGTGTATGGATTGGATGTTTGGTGCAGTATTCCATTTTTCTTCAAATAAGCCTCAAAGTTATTATTTTTGTATTCTGTTCCATTATCGCTTCTAAGAGTTTTAATTCTTGTACTTAGCTCATTTTCAACTCTATTCTTAAATTCTACAAATTTATCAAATACTTCACCTTTGTTTTGAATAAAATATACATGTACTCGCCGAGAAAAATCATCAGTGAAGGTTACAAAATACCTTGCCCCTCCTAGAGAAGTATGCTTCATCGGTCCACAAACATCAGTGTGGATAAGCTCTAGCAAGCTGGTTGCACGGGAGCCTTCAGTGGGGAATGGTTTTCTTGTTTGCTTACCTTCAAGACATGTTACACAAATGGATTTCTCTTCTCGTGGTGACAGCTTTACGCCTTCTGTACAGTTAGGTATTTTATTAAGATTTGTGAAATTCAAGTGACCCATCCTTTGATGCCACAAGTAAATATCGTCATCAGTTTTAGCCAACATGACTTGCATTTCGGGCAGATTTTTTTGATTTCTACAAGTATTTAACCTATATGTCTCATAAATTAAGTCTGCCCTTGCAACTAACTTGTTGCTTGGATTGTAGATTAGACACCCACTTTCATTAAATGTTATTCTGCATCCACTTTTAATTATTTTGCTAACTGATAACAAATTTGTCTTTAAGTCTGGTACATATAAAACATTCCTCACCTGTATTGAATTGGTGCTGCCATCTTTTGCATTTACCTTAATACTTGCATTACCGCAGCATTCAACTTTTAGTACTTTGTTGTTAGCAATTCTTATGCTCGGTACAGATAAAGGAGTGATATCAGTGAGCCAATCCCGGTGCTGAGTCATATGCATAGATGCCCCTGAATCAACATACCAAAAATCGGAGACATTGGCTGTGGATGCTGAAAAAGCTGCGACATATCCTGTTTCTTTATCTGTACTTTTATTAGTACTTTTATTTTTATGCCAACAATTTCTACTGAGATGTCCATACTTATTACAATGAAAACACCTAGGGCCTTTTTTATTTTTGGATTGGTGATTTTTTGTGTTTGTATGAAGTGCGGTAGTGTCTGATGTCTTTACTTCCTGTAGTAACTTATTTTTGACTAAATCAGCACTAATCTTCATACCGGAACTTTCCAAGCCCATAATCATGGGCTTGTACATTTCTGGCAATCCTGCCAACATTAATGTGCCCAACCACTCATCGTCCACATTGAATTTTATATTCCTTAATTTGTGAGCGGCTGTCATTATTTTATTTACATAGTCTTCAACCGATGTACTGTTTTCCAAATTGGTATTAATGAGCTCTTTTAATAACCCGACTTTACGAGTTAAGCCACTGTCTTCAAATGCCTTTGCCAAATTGTCCCATACTTGTTTTGCATTTTGGGCTTCTTGTATATGTACAAATAAAATTGGATCTACCAATAATATCAATTTTGACTTAGCTTTGGCGTCTTGTCTAACTGAGTTAGAGTCAGCAGCCTTTGGTTCTTGTAAAATACAGTTGTACAAATCTTCATGTTGCAAGTATGCCTTGACTGCAAAACTCCAAGTCGCCCAATTCCCACGACCATTCAGCTTTTCAATTGAAATCATTGGATTACTTCCAGCCATATATAAATAAATATACCTATAATTAACGTTTTTTCTTTCTTTTAAGGTTGGGAAGGATTCTTTGTATTGTATTAGAATATTTAAATCAATCTAAGTTGTGTGTTTGAATATTAAAATTGGCAATTATAGTTATAACCTTTACCAAATATTTCATATTACATAATTATTACACAACATTAAAACAGTCCACGGGCAACAATCAATGTGTGAGTAATAATTGAAGAATTAGGTAGGTAGGTTAATAAATTAATGAATTTCGTTATCACAAAATTAATTGATTCCTAAATATAATCGCAGCATGAGATGAAATGAGATTTCAGAGATAAAAATATTTAGACACCGAAATGGGTTGCCCCTTTTCCTAGGGTACGTTAAGCCTTGACGTCATCTTTAATACCTTGCTCAAGGAAAATGAACGAAAATACCTGCGTAGTTAATTTAGATGATAGGACTCGGACTAACAAGGAAATGTTTTGTCCTAACAAATTACATGGATTAGTTCCTTTTCGTAACGAAATAATTGAATATACAAGAGGTTTGTTTATAATTTAATGTAACTCTGTGTGAAAGAGTATGCTGAGAAAATTGGATGAAATTGGAAATTCAATGTATGTTTTCATTTATTTTCTGTATTTATATACTTTTTTTTTACTGTCATGTTTTCTAAAGTTATTCATAGTTAACATACTAACTTTTGCCAACCACTTCACCCGCGTTTACGTATATCGAAAAATATCATTATGTATGGATGTATTAAACAAGGAATGTAGGTTCTACTGGTAAAAACCTATTCTAATTCTAGTCCAGGGTATTGTTATCTACATTCAGAATGCATTTTCCAGTTGAAGCAAATACTTTCACAGTAATGATAACATCAGTAAAGAAGTAGCATAATGAAAGCCTAGCGTTATGTTTAGAACACCACGCACGAATATGTAGAACATTATCCCACAACATTATTTCCAGTTTATTTATTATTACAACTTGTTGCGTCGAGTAAAATAAATGACTCGAAAATATTACGTGTCAGAGATTGATGTACAAAACTTTTGATTTACAACTGAACATGTTATTGTGCCTGCCTCTTGACAGTGTTTTATCAAAAAATATTATTTCTATACTTTTACAAAAGATACCTATTTTGGGCAATAACAGCCGTCTCCTTATCGATACAAATGTGTTACTAAAAAATATTACGACAAAAAATAGGTTAGGAGCCTATACATCTTTATTTAATGGAGTAGTATTACTTTTTATGGAAAATATTAATTCGAAGATTTTGATCATATCAAAGTGCAAAATTACTTTCGATTTGGAAGTCTGTGTTTTTGGTACATCTTGTTTTTACCCGGCTGCAAGGAAAAGGCCAAAATCATGCTGTGCAGTCGGAGGATCAGGTGGTCAGCCAGCTCGGGAATATGTATCCTCCGACTGCACAGCATGATTTTTTACTTGTTTACATCTTTTCAGTTCGCTTATTAAACAGTCGGGTGTTTGATTTTTAAATAAACTTTTTTTATTTACAAACTTTTTACTTAAATTTTTTTTAATCACATTTTTATCATTTTTCGACACTGACTTCCGAAACGAAAGTTTTTTTGCACTTTTAGTGTTTTGCTTTTGAAATAGGTTTATATATTTTATAAAAAGGTTTTTATTTCTTTCTTTTAAGTTCTAGTACACTATTACTAAAAATTAAATTCTTTTAATTTCTATAGCACGGTATCTAAAGGATTGACAAAATACCCATAATAACTCAATTTACACATACGTGCTGATTGTTACTAAGGAGTTCGGTTGTATGCTCCATATCTTAAAAACTTCTGAACCGATTTTGATTAATCTTGTACTATTTCTAAGTTGAGTGATACTCAATCGAACACAAAAAGAGTGATCACGATCCGATAAGTAGTTTCAGAGAAATACGTGGACAAACATACAAACATAGACTTATGAAATTTGGCACACTTGTATAGAATAACATATGTGAATATTGTACAGATCCAACAATATTACATACACAGGTACGTGTCGAATTGATTATCTCCTTCTTTTTTTTGAAGTTGGTATAAATAAATAGAATGTTTGTGGATTTCCGAGAATGCTTTTATTGTTTATCAATCTTTCCCATTCCCTGTCTACTTGGTATTCAAAAGAAATCAACTGCAAGATCGTTGATTATATTGTGTTAAAAATAACGTAGCAAAAAGGGCAAGGTCAAGATTACCAAATTGTGCAGCTTTTTATTATGACTTGACTAAGGGAGTTAATGAAAGTTGGGACTGTTTTCATAATTATTGATTTCATGATATAATATTTTTTTCAGTCAAGAAAGGTTTCTTAAAACGTAAACTGACTTACGTCAAACGTAAACAGACGTAGTAAGTATCTACAAGCACTCAGTTCAACAATTTCTCGTTTAGATGCGATATTTCGGTAACAGTTTTCTAACACGGATTTTTGGTATTTTCTTTATTGAATCACAAAATATTGTATCATTTGACCTACTTATAGCATTGGGGTCGTTCAGCCTAGCGGTAGCAGACACTACTACTGACCGAGAGATGCCACGTTTGATTCCCGGGTCTAGCAAAGTGTTTATTACTTTACTAAAAAGAAAGAAAAAACGTTTATTTGTGCCATGCACGACGCACACCATTCATAACAAAAGGAAAAACATAAAAACCAAATAAAGAGTCACAACATCATCAACATCGTTTATGTGGAACAAGCAGCAGCCCGGAATCTGGATTTATTTGTGCTCTGTTAATAGAAATAAACCATTTGAGTTTACCACCGAGGCGAAAGAATTGCTAAGCTAGGTCTAGGTAGCACCGAGTGTTTAGAATGGTGGTACGATTAAGATTAACGCGACTCGAGGAGGCTCAACATGCATAGAATTGTCCGTCAACCTGCTGGTGCCCAACCGATGGATCATGATATATAAGTTATGTATAAAATCAGTAAATGTTACTACTATAGTTATAACAATTTATTTTTGGTGACAAACTCAAATACTCACCTGATATATAAATGATCGACTCTATGTTTTAATTATATGTCTAATGATAAACGATAATGTATAAAAGATGATATATAAGCTCGTTTTCGTGTATCATTAATAAAAAATGAATTCCCCTTGTCTGCGTTTTAAGGTAATTAGTTAATAGATTATTGTGGGAACCAGAGTAATGTAATTAATTAAGTATATTATGCTTGTTAAGGACGCTGTTACATTTTCGACGAACTCAAATTTAGGTATCTAGTCGCACACAGCAACATTACGCGCACGCACTCATTGAAACTACTGAGCGCTCGATTTTATACATCACTCAAATAATATTGGTCCTTGATATTATTTTTTAATTTTATTGAAGTTGATTCAGGAAGGTTAGTTGGCACTTTGAAAATGCATTTGGTAACTGTTACAAACCGTCGTCGTAAAAAGTAGGTTATTATTTTCAACCGATTTCAAAAAAAGGAGGTTCTTTATGTATTCGACCCGTATGTATACGCGATTTTCTTTAAAACTACTTATCCGATACTATCGGGTTTACGTCGATTAATGTATGTGTTTTCAGGGAAGGTTTTATTGTATAATATATTAGGATATGATAAAGATCTTCGGAGATAGACAATGGAACTCTTCAATAACAAATAGCAAATGACCTGCGATTAGTGTGATCGTATAGTTATGTTTTGTTTTCACCATACCATAATATAAAATCACGCTTGTACATTTTTAGGGGGTTAACAGATTTATTTAGTATACCTACCCAATATGGGGTACCAACAAAAACTAAAAAGAGAAAAATAATAACTTTTCCGTGTCGAAAAACGAAAAACAATAGATACCGACACCGACTTTCGAAAAGAGAATTAGCTTTCACTTTGTTGTAGTAAGTAGGTATTTTTAAAAAAACGCGACGTAAAATAAATAGATACCTAAAACGAAATAATTTCCGGTCACAAGGATTAAAAAACCGGCCAAGTGCGAGTCGGACTCGCGCACGATGGGATCCGTACCATTATTGCAAAAAACGGCAAAAAAAACACGTTTTTGTTTGGGAGCCGCAATATTTATTTTATTTTGTTTTAGTATTTGTTGTTATAGCGGCAACAGAAATACATCATTTGTGAAAATTTCAACTGCCTAGCTATCACGGTTCATGAGATACAACCTGGTGACAGACAGACAGACAGACGTACCGCGGAGTCTTAGTAATAGGGGAAACCCTAAAAATGCCTTGAACATTTTGCATTACATATTATATACATATTATATAAAATATTACCATCAAATTTTTTTGGAGTATTACATAATGAGCATCAGCTACCCAAAAACCATGAAAATGTCACCCATGACGAAAATATGTCAAATTTTTTGTCGGCGCCATCTTGTATTTTGGTTTTGACCCCGTATTCGATATGAGCGACCCCAAAATCCATGACAATGACACCCATGACGCAAAGATGTCAAATTTTACGTCGGCGCCATCTTGTATTTTGGTTTTGACCCCATATTAGATATAAGCGACGCCAAAAACCATGAAAATGACACCCATATCGAAAAGCGGTCAAATTTTCGTCGGCGCCATCTTGTATTTTGGTTTTGACCCCATATTCGATTTAAGCGACCCCAAAAAACATGACAATGACACCTGTGACGAAAAGATGCCAAATTTTCGTCGCCGCCTTCTTGTATTTTGGTTTGACCCCGTATTCGTCATACATACATACATACACACCGGTTCAAATGATAAATCTCCTCCCACCCATCCACTTCTAACCTTCACCGCCGCCAGCTTAACCTTACCCATCCAAATCCTAACCTTACTAAGAGCTGCTTAAACCCACCCATCCATTTCTCAACCTTGTCAACAACTGCTTAACAATACCTATCCAAATCCCGATCATACCCAACATAATTTCTAAATCACATTCTAATAATAAAAGGAAACTCAAACATACTTTTATTTCGGTTCGGTAAAATATCAACTCCTTTCGATCACGACATACGACTCACGCATGCACACTACAATCTTTTCTATTACTTTTATCGTATTTATTTTATGCAAAAAAGCGATACGCTCGTCCTTCCACGAGCGCTTCTGAGCGCGGAATGATAAGCTTCTAGTGCAAAATGTATGAAGAAGTCGGCAAGTCTTTTTATTTTAGCTAATAATTAAAATATATATTGATTTGGGTAAAAAATAATTATCTGAACCTGTAAAGAACTATATATACAGCAATTTTTTTATAATTTTGAAGATAAAAAATGCTGTAAAATTAACTAAACTGGGACCTATTCGGACCCTACTTTTTTAATATTTTTGCGATTATCGTGATGGGCAAAACGTATTTCTGCGAAAATTTTGTATGATGTCATGCAATTTTTCTGATGCCAATCTGGAGCTGAATATATTATCCTTAAATTAAGATCATGATATCTTCACATCTGTGATTGCATATACATTAAAATTGTACCTGAAAAGCACTGTTATTTGTAGAAATATGTAATAGCGTCCTTAAGTATATTATCTCATTAACAACTGTGATTTGTGTTGTGGATTGTCTATGATTGTAACTTTACTCTGTGATTATTTATAATATGTGGCACTAGCACTCCGCCCGCGACTTCGTTCGCATGATTTCGTATTTTATTCAACTAAATTATGTGCAGTTAGTGAAGGCGACCAAAAATAAGCTATTGTTAAAACAATAATAAATGGGATAATAATATAAGGAATCGTAGATATCTACGGTTCAAGTTATGATTTAGAGGACATAGAACCTCCTTATTTTTGGAAAGTCGGTTAAAAATCTTATTCCTTGGGCAATAATAAATTGCCATCATTAGTTTTTCAGAATTACCCCCAGAAGATGTTTTAGGTGTGTCAACGGTTTTTTGAAGAATCTTACTCTTTTTACCCCCTTAGGGGTCGAATTTTCAAAAACTAATGAATACATTACTACTTTTTATCAACCAAGAGAGTAAATCTAAAATTTCACGTGTCCGTCTTACAAACTGTAGAAATTACATACAAACTTATAACCCCCTTTTTACCCCCTAATGGTTGGAATTTTCAAAAACCAATAAATACATTAATTGCTTTTATCAACCAAGAGCGTAATGTAAAACTTCATGTGCCCAATTTACAAACTGTAAAAACTGCATACAAACTTTCAACTCCCTTTTTACCCCCTAAGGGGTCGAATTTCCAAAAACTAATAAATACGTTAATTCTTTTTATCAAGCAAGAGCGTAAATCTAAAATTTCATGTGCCCAACTTACAAACTGTAGAAATTACATACAAACTTTCAACCCCCTTTTTACCCCCTTAGGGGACAAATTACCAAAAACCAATAAATATATTAATTTTTTTTTGAACCTGAAGCGTAAATCTAAAATTTCACGTGTCCAACTTACAAACTGAAGAAATTACATACAAACTTTCAACCCTCTTTTTACCCCCTTAGGGGCCGAATTTCTATAAACCAACAAATACATTAATTTTTTTTATGAAACAAAAGCGTAAATCTAAAATATCATGTGTCCAACTTACAAACTGTAAAAATTTCATACAAACTTTCTACCCACTTACTGGTCGAATTTCCAAAAACCAATATATGAATTAATTATTTTTATCAACCAAGAGTGTAATTCTAAAATTTCAAATGTTCATCTTACAAAGTGTAGAAATTACATACAAACTTTCAACCCCCTTTTTAGCCCCTTAGGGTTGGAATTTAGAAAAACCAATAAAGACATTAATTATTTTTATCAACCAAGAGCGTAATGTAAAATTTCATGTGTCCAATTTGCAAACTGTAAAAACTTCATACAAACTTTCAACCCCCTTTGTACCCCCTTAGAGGTTGAATATCCAAAAACTAATAGATACATTAATTCTTTTTATCAACCAAGAGCGTAAATCTAAAATTTCACGTGCCCAACTTACAAACTGTAGAAATTACATACAAACTTTCAACCCCCTTTTTACCCCCTTTGGGGTGGAATTTCCAAGAATCCTTTCTTAGTGCTCACTTACGCGACATGAGGAACCTTTCTGCCAAATTTCATTCTTCTAGGCCTAGCGGTTTAGGCTGTGCGTTGATCGATCAGTCAATCAGTCAGTCAGTCAGTTTCTTCTTTTATATATATAGATAACTTGACACAAACACTGAAAACTAATAAGCAAGCGCTTGCAGAAAGCTACGTTATAGCCATTAAACTAATAAGGTTTTATGTAAGACTAGCTGTGCCCGCGGCTTCACTACCGTTAACTGCCTACGTATTTTTTTTTATTATTGATAGGCTCGCGCTTGACCACTATCTAAGTTCACTATCTAGTTAATATTACCCACTATTGAGTAATTTTATAGGAATAGCGTTATATTATTATTACACAGATTATAAAAACTGTTAAAAGGTTATTATTAGTGTGATTCACTTCTTTATTAACAGTAGTATTTTTTTCATTTTAGTAGTCGACTCTTACAACTACTAATCAGCTGTTCCCATTTCTCGTAAGTGCGTGACTTTTCTACGGGTCGATCTTTCACTGGCTGAATCAAAACTAGAACACGGACGACCAGGTCCAGCAGGAAAAGTGTGAAATGGGAATAAGGACTTATTGTATAGTAAATACAATAAGTCCTTTCTGCGTGCAGTATTTAAATATCTTCTTTAAATATTGTTAAAAAAATGTAAAACTCTCTTTCCCACAGAATTTTGTTGGTCAGGGGGGCAATTAGTTTTCAACATAATTAACTATTTAAAGTATTCTCTCATACAATCCCAACTTTTTCAGGATCTTGAAATAACAAGTCTGCCAGTTCATGACACATAAAAATTTGTACGCGCCCTACAATAAAAAAATAATAATTACATTAAGATTAGCAAACTTTAGCAAGCTTTTTTTTCATATTATAATAAAAGATGGTTTAAGGTATATTTTCATATAGATTTTGTTGCAAAAAGTAACAAACTGTTATAACTTTTACTCTATTTTAATAAATTTTATTTGTATAATTTGAGCTTATTAAGTTCACCACTGTTATTATATTAATTAAATGCTTTATGTAAAACATTCTAGTATTATAATAAAATAAATGTATGAGCTACAGAATCCAAATTTCAGAACTTTTGTGGCTTTTGTCATTTTCAAATTAAAAACCAACAGAAAACTGCAATATTTACTGAACGTATTCTAGTCAACCAATTGTAGAATGTTTGAATTGTTGTTAATCTTACATTTTGTCATAAACTAACCTACATATTTGCGCATTTTGATGAAGCAACTATTCAAATAATATAAGCCATAACTTTTTTGATCTATGTTCAACTTTTCAAAATTGGTTTTGACCGACCCCGGCCGCTCTGTGCGATGCTCGCTTATTCGCTTGGCGGTCAGAATTCACGCCGAGAGATCGACAAGCGGTCATTACTAGCTAAAATGCGGCCGCCCTGAGCGAGTGGTTCGAGAAAATCACCCGTCGCACAAGAACACACGCGAATAGCCGAACTACAACCTCACAGTACCTACCCATTCTTCACAATGAACCGCTCATTGCAATAAAATAAACACTTCATTAAAATAAAACCTTTAATGCTTTCGTTTGCAGCTATTGTATCTGCGTTAAACATAATAAGTTATATACTTATTGCATTATCTCTGAAATATTTTTCTCGTTAAAACTATCTTCACAATACAAATTAGATTTAGTATCTCATTTGTTATGTGCACATGTGTTATGATTCTGCGGTTATTCTTGGTTTTTTTCTGTGAGATGGGAATACTGCATGCTAACTGCGTAATTCAATTATTAAGATTAAAGTAACTATGGACGTGTTTTTTTTCATGTTTTTATGCTAAAGCACATTACGATTTCAGCTTCTTAGTTTTATCGGTTTTGTTTCATTCAGTTTACATGACATGTTATTTACTCGAAATAAAATGTGTAAAATCCGCTGCTGTCTAACAGATAATTTTAGTGATCCACCTTACTAATCAAAATCCACCAACTCCACAAACCCCTACAAATTCCTACAAATTGTGTTGTAATTATTTCGTTTTTTTTTCGTTTGACCTACCTAAATCTGCTCGCAATGTATTCATCACAAAAACATTTTCTAAATATCGAAAATAGAAAGTGATAACTTTCGTAATTGTAACCAAAGAAAGGGACGTTGATATTGGAAAAATTCTATTACAAGCGGCATTCGTAAATCGAAGTAATGCGAGGGAATTCGGTAGAAATACGGCCTCACATTTATGGCAATATTATAATAGCATGTGCGCACAGTACAATGACCATTATTGGGCTTTGATAGAGGTGGTTATTGCTTACATAATCGTGACTAATAGCTTTATTAGAGCTCAAGATATTTCTCGTACGTGATGTTAATTCATTGATTGCGTAGCAGTGGCAAACGGAGCGAGTTATGAGATGAGAATGTTTTGACACGGGTAGATAGTTTTGGATATTCTTACAAGGATGTTTTACCTATGTACTCCTTACTTATAGTGATATACCACAATAATGCAAAGTAATATATGTATTGTTTATGCAAATATAGGCACCTTCACTTTTAAAAAGATAGTACAAATTACTTACGACTTCAGAAATACCATATTAATGAATAAAATGGTAACGAATCTAAGGATGAAGGCATATTGACGAAGTCGAAGCAAATTTTGAGAAACGGTAGAACGCGCAAGTCTTTTTAAATTGAAAGAAAAATGTGTATTACGTTGTGGATTTTGCGGTAAATTTGCTGTGTTCAGTTTTAGAAATTCGTTTCGACTATGCGTCAAAAACAACTCTAAATGGTCACAGTAAAATAATTCAATTTTGAACACAACCCGACTCAGAAATTTTGGACACAGACGTTATAACCCATTACTTTGTAAAGCCCTTTGATATTATTTGAGCAATTTAATATCAACTTTTACTGATCTCTTTATGCGATGGAATTAAAAATATTTACTTCACCAAGAGAATGTTATAACACTGGGGAAGTAAACACAAAACTTTTAATTAAATAACTCGGAGTTATTAAGTGTCCGTCGGCTTTCACGAACTGGTCAGAAGTTTTACTTTTCTTTCCTCTCTATATCAACACAAACTAAGTAAATTAGTAAAAAGTTATTTTTGTCACTTCATCGTAAGTAACAGTATCAATGAGGAAAGTAAATAATTACTTGATTTGTTACCGGATATTTTTTTAGTTACTTGCCAAGGGGTAGTGTACTCAGTACTACCCAGTTAGTAACTTATGGCCGCAATTTTTCTTTTCGTGCCGAAACACTCTTTAAAAAAAGGAAAACTTATATTTTGTCTAGGAGCAGTGGTGGCCCCAATGGTTACGGTCCCGACTTACAGATTTAAGTCGTGGGTTCGAACCTGAGTAGCCGCTTTGCTTTGTGTTATTTATTTCATCACCACTGCTCTCAAAACGGTGAAGGAAAACATCGTGAGGAAACCAGCATAACCTAGAACCAAAAAATCAAAGACATGTGACATCTACCAATCCGCACTGGGTCCGCGTGGTGGATTGTTATACGCACACTGTGTTTGGGCAGAATCAATCGATGATGTTACGCCACCTTTCCAGATAGAATCTACAGCGAACCTGCAGTCCTCAGATTTATATCTTGGCCACTTTGTCCACTGTAGTTCGTGACCTAGCCATGTCACAAAGGACACAAATTAACTTAGAATAGATACCAACGACACCATTGCCATTGGCCATGGGTATGTCCAGCAATGGCTGTAAGCCAGCTGGATGGATGCAGCAATGGTATTGTAAGCTCTTCCAGTTAGCGACACCACAGGCGGTGCTCCATGAATGTCTGTCGTTGGTTAGTCTTTATATTTTTTAAATCTTATATTCGAAGTATCAATGAAAAAAAAAATAGTCCAACGATCATCCTGAAAACTAACTATCTGAAAAATAGTCATAAAAAACACCAACATAATAAAGATATTTATTATGCAAAATAGATTATGGAAAGGTATGAACGTCCCCCTCAATTTGTGACTACGAAGTTACAGCATGTTGCAGGTTTAACGCAATTTTATCGATGCAGGCAGTAATTGATACAAAGTGCCTTTGTGTGAACGATGAATATGTATGAGATGCTGAAAATACAATATACTATTATAAAGGTACTTTTTATAAACATGGATGTTTGTTTGAATTATATCTACTATCAAGTTGATTTTATGAAATTTTGTATTAGTTAATCGTGACATTGTTACTAATTAAATGTAGTATTTGTATAAGAGTTTAGTGCCCGGCTAGTAATTTGGCAAGATTATGGCGTAGTGAGGGTAAGTTCGCGCATATTCCGCGGGCTGACCAAACACCATATAGAGCGAACGGAACGTGGACGCGAAACGATTTGTAAGTCGATCCTTGTGTCATCTGACCAACCAATCGCGCGCTCGGTACGGTCCTTAACTTGCCCCGCGCCCCGCTTTACTACCAAAGATACCTAAAAAACGAGTTCTGTGCATCTAACGACTCTTGCCAACTTACATGCGGAGGAATATAACACAACATCACACATTCGGTTCCCATTGCCAACCTTGCTCGCATATTCAAAATAAATAATAATTTTCAGGGTGTTAATAATTACCTAGAAAAGAAACGAGGTTACTTCAATTAATACTTAAAGGATTTTCTTTAATGAACTAATTAAATGAAAACAAAAAATGTATTATATTTGAATAATTGAGAGATTGTACTCGTAAATAATATATTTTAACAGTCGGTTGAGCAAATAAATAAATTAACTACAGGGGTTTTATTATTTTGCTTTCTCCTGCCCGCGGCTTTACCTGGTAGCTTGAGTAGTTTTTATTATAGCAAGGAAACGAAGGTACTACCGAGGAAAAATAGTAGGTATGCTATTACCTATTCCAGCATAAGGTTTACCCGAGTGCTAAGTTTTATAGAAATTCTATAAGCAGTTTAGATGTGAAAACGTAGCAGGCAGACAAAGACATTTTTCCATTGAAAATATTAGTTAGACGTTAAAAAGATGAAATAATTAAGCACCGAAGTATTTCCAAACATGTACTTATTCAGCTATCCTTTTTTCCAAATCGGCTAGCAGAGCAGCTTATAAGAGAAAATACACCAAATTTCTGGTTATGACAAATATTTGGTATAGAAACTGAGAGAAATACAAATAGAGGGTTCTGATTAGACAATAGCAGATATAGCGTCATACCCCGTTGTTCCGATTGGTTATTTACATTTTCGATCATTTGTATGTATGACATGTGCCATACGTCCTGCAATTTAAACACACTATATGTGTAGGAGTGAGTTATACTCTGACGTCACAAATTTCAGAGAGCTCTCAATTTTATTTTGCTTCTAAATCGGGTTGGCGAAAAATTTGTCACAGTTATTACTAAAATATGGAAATGATTTCGTCAAAAACCTGTGGGTTTAATCTATTTTGCCAAAAATACAATACTCCAAAAAAGAAAAATGGTGTGAGCCTTGGTAGTTATATATATATTGGTTTAATACAGAATATACATGGAATTACGAGATACAGATGTATTTTTTTTATTTTTTTATTTGAGATGGGTTTGCTCTTGACTCTAGTCTAAGTCATAGGTGACAGAGACAGAGTCGACGATGGAGTGAGCTTACCCAGAAGGAGCCTGTTTACTCTAACTTTGAAGAGATTCGGGTTGAATTCGTTCGGAAACACAGACGCAGGTAGTGAGTTCCATTCATTCGCTGTGCGCATTATGAAGGATGTTTGGAAGCGCTTGGTGCGAATTGGTGGAATGGCAACAAGGTAAGGATGGTAATTTGCAGTGCGTCTAGATGTCCGATGGTAGAAGGGGGCTGGTGGGATGAGGTCGTGGAGTTCTAGAGCACACTCACCGAAGTACAGTCTGTAGAAGACCGACAAGCAGGCAACCTTGCGGCGATGAGCCAAGCTGTGAAGCTTGGTATCCACCAGTTCAATGTCACCGATGAGCCTCTTAGCTCTGCGTTCCACCGAGTCAAGCGCGGCAAGCTGATACTTTGCTGAGCCATCCCAAAGGTGGCTGCAATTCTCCATGCATGATCGGACTTGCGCTTTGTACAGGGTTAAAAGCTGTCCAGGCGTAAAGTATCGCTTCACCTTATTTAGGATGCCCAGTTTTTTTGCCGCAATTTGGGCCTTGTACTCAATGGAGGCGCCGAAGTTAAGACTGGATGTCAACTCCATGCCTAGGAGCTCAAGCCGATCAGTCACTGGAACAGACGCACCCCGAAAAGTAGGCGTCCGATCGAAAAGACTCCTTTTAGCGGTAAAAAGACACGCCTGTGTTTTGGTAGCGTTAAAGGAGACCAGATTGTCATCACCCCACTGGGAGACAAGGCTTTAGGTCAAATCTGTCCGCTCTACCATAGCCTCTCTCAAGGAACGAACTTCATCCACGCTGGTTCTTGCGCTGGACAGGTATCTCTCTGAAACAGTACTGTCATCTGCGTACCCAACAATACCAAGCTGAAGTAGGTCATTGATGTGCAGCAGGAATAGAGTTGCAGAGAGAACAGACCCCTGAGGAACTCCGGAATCAATAGCCATAAGGTCAGAGGAGCAGCCGTCTATGACTACTCGGATCGACCGCTCGCAAAGGAAGTCTGATATCCAGCTACAAAAACCAGCGGGGATGCCATACGCAGGAAGCTTACTAAGTAGACTTGCGTGCCAGACCCTGTCAAAGGCCTTCGAGATATCCAGCGAAACAGCAAGTGCTTCGCCGTGTCTCTCGATGGCTTCGCCCCAGCAGTGCGTGACATACACAAGTAGATCGCCAGTAGACCGTCCCCGGCGAAAGCCATATTGACGGTCACTGAGGAGATTATTGTCTTCAAGGTAGGTCAGCAAATTACTGTTCAGTACACTTTCCATAACTTTGCACAGAATGGAGGTATTGGGGATTGGACGGTAATTGACAGGGTCTGCACGGTTGCCTTTTTTGGGCACTGGTTGCACATTTGCAAGCTTCCAGGACTTTGGTACCGTTCTTTTTACAAGAGAGAGGCGGAACAAGCGTGTCAACACAGGTGAAAGTTCGGGCGCACACAGCCTCAGTACTCTCGCTGGAATGCCGTCAGGCCCGCTGGCCTTGTTCACGTCTAGACTGCACAATACTCTTCGGACCTCTTTGGTGTGCACAGCTATCTCCGGCATCGAAGAGTCACAACGAGGAACAGTAGGTGGTTGCTTGGATCCAGCGTCCAGACGTGAATTGCTAGCAAACAGAGATGCAAATAAATTTGCTTTCTCACTTGAAGAGTGAGCCAGCGACCCATCAGGTTTCAGCATTGGAAGTAAATTTTTGTAACTTTGTAACTAATATTTTGTTGTTAGAAGTGAAATGAGTGTAATATTTTATCTATCAGCCATATTATATTGCGAGAAAATATAAATTTCATATCCTTATAAGTTTGAATATGTTTTTATTTTAGAGCACTTTTATTTTATGTATCCACTTAGAAATTTTTGAAATTACTTTAAGTCTCTACGTTTGTATTCTATGTCAAAAATAATGTGTATATACATACATGCATAAACTGCTTCAACTACAAAACGCCACCTGCTAAGATCTTCAAAACAATGTATAATTTTTTTACTTCACTTTTTCTTCTTCGTTTCCCTCTTGACAGAGCGGTCGTGGTCATGGTGAATTTTGTTCGATCGCTGGTGTTCTTGTCACTCGCCTCAAGATCTCTCTAAATTTTGCTCTGTTACTTGAAAGTTTGGCGCATTAATTTACTGGACCAACAACCGCAGATTTAATGTGGACGGGCCAACTCATCGGTGACCCCCCGCGTGACCGTCCACTCTGCTCTGCACCACATGGCGGCCAATGGAGTCGTAATCCGCCTTGAGTCTTGGCCAAAGAATTTCAGTATGCGAGACTGTACTATTGCTGATAGACGCTGCTTGATGCCGAGTTTCCTTCACCAACGTTCATACATCTAGTCATAAATGCACGCCGGTAATGAGTACTGCGCACCAAATAATGTGTAGTGTAATTGTTTAGTAGTAGTGTAGTTTATTATTACTAGCTATCAGCTGTGCTTGGCCTCCTGAGCAATAAACACAAGTTACATCTTTCTACAGGATGACATAGATCAAACTTATAGCACGATATAACTTGCCGCAACTTAAATTTAGGTACCTACTGGTTACAAATAGCTGCTGGTAGATGATAAAATAGAACCATGAATATCTACCTGCTAGCTTGTACCAGCGGCTTCGCCCACGAGAAAGTTGGAAATCATCTCAAATAATCGTTTACCTGAGATAAAAAGTATTCTAAGTCCTTCTTTAAAGTCCAAACTTTTGCTACAGCATGCAACGAACTTATGCGATCGTTATTTGAAATACTGTTCCCACCCATGTATATAAACAATTTTCTTCTCGGATGTCGTAGGCAATTCCTAAAAATATGCTTTTTCCATACAATGCTGTCGTCAGTTGAACAAAATTTGTATGGAAGACATTTTTTTATCGAAACTTAGTTATGACTTCCTTGGAGAAAGTTGTTCATATGGAAAGAAACAGTATTTAAAATACGATCGCACCTTTGCGTTACACCCTGTATAGCTAAATTCATCAATATTGGTTATGCGGTTTAGACGTGAAGATGTAAAAGAAAGACAGTTACGTCCGGATTTATAATATTAACAAGGATGTTTATATTAGCCAGTACTGAGTAAAAAAATTTCATTATTAGCTTCGCATATCGTTTTCACCGGTCAAGGTCACGCGAAATGTAAAATGTGAAAGACAGTGCAAATAACACAGCGAAAGTATCCATCTTACTTTCAGCCCCTAATCTACACACTTATATGAGAGAGAAGATATATTGGCACCCATTCTCGTTGTTACATCTTACGTGTTTGTTTTATGAGTGCACTCTCTCATATAATTATCATCCTTCTTTTCAAGTAGTTATACCAGCAACTGATGATAAGGACGTCGTTCGTAGCTGGCCACGAGCTGGTCTATCGTTGTACGTAGTTTCAATTGAACAAGAGGCTAACTAATTCTGGTTTACTTACCACTGAAGTGCCTTTCTGTAAAATGCAATCCGTAAATGTAGATATTACAAAAATGATAAAAGTCATTGATCTGGAGATCTGTTCGAGAAATGTACACAGAAGATTTGTTTCTAAAAAAACACACATTCTCATATGCAAACTAGAAGACAAACTAACTGAACACTTAGTTTCCGCAATGTCAGTAGATTCCTAAGCATACGTAACAAATTTTATCTTTTGTTTATGTTTATGCGAGCTAAGAAAACAACTGAACAAAAGTTGTCGACATAGCTCAGGGAATAAGCAAGCAGAAGTCACAATGGGCCGGCCATATTAGCCGTAGAACCGATGACCGGTTCTGGAGTGGAGACCGCGTTCTAGTAAACGTATGGTAGGATGCCCATAGGCTAGGTGGCTGTTAATAGCTGGATTAGAGTTGCCTAAAATTGAAACAAATAGCGTGCAATTGGAGAGGCCTATGACCAGCAGTGGACTGCTATATGCTGATGATGATGATGATGATGTGAGCCATACTAGTCCCAACTAATCAATCTACCTAGCTTTGTTCCAAGTATATTAGGGTCGGCTTCTAGTCTAGCTGGATGCAGCTGAATATTACATGTCATTTAAATGGAGACACTAGCTACCAGCTCAATACAAAAAAGTAATTGGATAATAGCATATCTTTTGGTAAGACTGGCTACCTTAGGGTTCATTAAGATAAGAGTGAATAGGTTACTCCTAGGCAAGGGTGCTACATCGTCGACCACATCATTGCTTAGCATCAGGTAAGATGTTGGTCAAACGCGAGACTCATCATCATCAATGCCTTTAATGCCTTTTTTGGCCTTTTAATGTTCCTACTGCTGGAACGTAGGCCTGTTTTCTGTAAGAGAGAATGGGCTGTGTTATCCACCACGCTCGCCATGTGCGGGTATATATGTCACAAGTCTTCGTTTTTTTGGTTCTAGCACATGCAGGTTTTCTCACGATGTTTTCTTTCACCGTTTGTAGTGGTGCTGAAATAATTTACACAAAACGCGAGCCAATCAATAATAAAAAAAACCTACCAATACGTTCACTGATGGCACACTAGAATATCCTCAAACAATGAAGGTCGATGAGTCCTAATAGGTTCCATTACAATAGGCCTCCCATACTACTTACTGCAAGTAATGGACTTACATCACTCCGTATTACGTCTCAACGACCTACCCTCATGAATATTGATGCTAGGGTTAGTTCCGGATAATTGATACGTCTCCGCTGAGACAACAGTTCCGCACCCGAGGTGAATAATTTCGTAGAACAAGACAGTTCAGGCTTCAGGATTGTGAACGAATGTGAATTGTAATTTGTTGTTACTTGGTGAAGGTCAAAATACAGCGTAATTTGGTGAATTACACCGAGAATCCTAACATACAACGACTTTTTTACAAAACGTTTAACTAAACTTTTATGAAGAGGTCGGTATGATTGTTTGGGTAGTCTATTATTCCATTTTTGCTCGGGAAACCGGTAGTGGCAGCGAGTTTCTAAAGCATACTCCTTAGTAACGGCTAGGTTAAAAGATTTAAAACAATATATATTATTGATTCATGTAATTTTTTTATGAAACATGGTTATGAATTTGCATACTCCTCCAAAAGGACTTGGATGTTTAAAAATATTTTACACAGAAAAAAATATTATTAGAATTTATAAATCATAAAATATTTTGCAAAAAGAAACTGTCCAGAACGGGTCAAATATTGATATTATGGCACCGAGCGGGCCCACGGCCAGTACCGCGTTAACATTGGGGAATAATTATATTATAAGCCTTTACTCCGCCATCTGTCGTCTGCATAGATATTATGTAGTGGTTAAATATACAAATGATTACAATTATTGTGTATAGGGGGATCTCTGGAATTACTGATCCGATACGAAAAATAATTTAATACCGATAAAAAGCTACACTACCGCTGAGGGTCTTATATTATTATCACGGAACAGTGCCAGGTTTCTATGGGTTAATATGCTATACGTATAATATAACCGCAGCGTCGCTGTGTAATAATTAATATTATTATCGCGTTTGGTAACCTAAGGTGTCAAGCATTTATCATCATTTCAAAATCGCCATTATTTATCATCATTGAGAGCATTGGTGGCTCAGTGGGAACGGCCGCGACTTACAAGTTGTCGTGGATGGTATCGAACCTAGGCAGGCGCTTTGTATTTTATCACCACTGATCTCAAAACGGTGAGGAAACCGGCATATCTTTTTTTAGCGTGTGAAAATGCTCATACATACTGCATTACCACGTGGAGATAGTGCAGTTATGTGGGACTCAACCCACTAAAACTCCTTAGTGTTCTCCCGTGCCGCCGCGGCTGTCCGTGACCGCACCACAACATATTGTACGCCGCAACCACCCCAGGGACCAAACCTGTACAAGGGCGCCAAAGGACCCCGTTTGTGGCACCATTGGTTCCCGTATGACGGCCCTGCCATCTACAGTTTTTGGGCCGCAGGAGATAGCTAGCTAGGAAGAGTGACACGCATCACCACGTCCGCCATCAGAAGTTGGCGACCCCGTCCAGACCGTGGGAGGCAGGGCGAGTTGCACACCGCAATACTCCTCTCCCGCCGCGGCCATCTACTCTCAGCCGCGATGCCTCCTCGCGGTGGGCATCTCGGCCCACCTCAATGCGATGACGCTTCTGTTGCCAGGCTGCACCGCAACCTGGAGCGGCACTCCTCGGGTTCCTCTTCGCTTCACCGTGGGTGACCAAGCCACGGCTACTAGACCTCCTTCGCCTCGACAATGCGGTAACCCACCGGTGAGAAACCGGTATGTCCTAGAACCTAAAATTCGAAGATAGTTATGTGACATCCACCAAACCACACTTGACCCGCGTGGTGGATTATGACCCATTTCCTCTCGCAGAGAGGAGGTCTGTGTCCGCAGTGGGCACATTAAAAGGCTGATGATGATGATTTATCATCATTGGAAATAATTCTATCATTGCATTATTAGCAACTTAATTTTCGAAGTCCCAAAAGTAGAATTGGTGCAGTGAAACTACCGTAGAAAGTTTATCAGTTTAGTAGTTAATAGAAAAGGTAAAAAACAGGTATCGAACCAAAAGTTTACGTGGCCCACACTAACTCCCATTTATATCACATTTCCTTTATGTTTGTTTCTTGGCCAATCTCGTAAATAACACAAGTTTCTTGAGTAACGTCAAAAGTGCATTTGCGCAACAGAAAGTGCTTTGGGGATTGATAATGATAGATGTTAGTTTTTGTTTATATGGCAATGACAGACAGGTATTCAAACGTAGAGCTTTAAATACATCTATCCTGAAGGCTATTACTGACAGGTTTGCTGCGAGAATGCAACAAAGCTCTGACGACAATTTTCAATACAAATAGTTCTTTAGATAAATTATTATTGAATTATATTTGTATTCGTACGGCGATGCACCATCAGTACAAGGGGGGCATCCCACTCATACGCATCAAACGTTTTGGAAATACATTAATTATGCGCACAGCTAAGGAGTGGAATTGCCTGCCGGAGTCTGTGTTATCCGGTATCTTCAACCTCTTTAAGGTCTCGTTAAGGGTCTTTAAGTCAAGAGTGAATTTGTTACTTCAAGGCAAGCGTGCTTCACCGTCGACCACATCATCGCTTATCATCAGGTAAGATAGTGTCCAAGCGCGAATTTAAAAAAATAAATAAAAAAAGAATCTTTGAAAACGGATTGAACGCTTCGACTCATCGCGCCTGTCCCCTCGAAACTTTATTTATTTCTAGATTTGTAGTTATAAAATGTATAGTAAATTCTTGGCACAATAATAAAAGTACCTTATAAAAGGGCAAAAGGAAACTCGCATTTCGGGCATTTTCCTATCCTGTGGGGACTTGAATATTTCCTGGCAAATAGTTCCAACGTTCTTAGAGCCTCGGGAGACGCCTACCCCAGTTTAGTTTTGGGTCATGTATCCCTTTTAATCCATTTTTAATAATCATTGTTTAATTAAACTTTATAAAATAATCACTATTCATAAAAATGTGTTAAGTTCATTTTCTTCTGACCAAGGCTTGTATAGTACTTTTCTCAAATAATGCGCGGAAATTAATATTAAGTACGTAGTACTAAATTAATACTAAGTACCTAGAACTCATTTTGTCAAAATCAACGACGAACAACAATAATTGTTCCCGTTTTAAAGTGTTCTTTTGTTTTTTTTTTCAATAAACAGCGTTCTAATTGCAAGCCAGTTTGAAATTTAGATAAAACCTTTGATAATTAGGCCGCTGGACACGAAAGATATAGATTTTCATACAACTTTTGCCAGGCGCTGCTCGCTCGCTCGTTTATTGTAATAGGTACTTTGAATTGACATTCAACCTTCATGGTGAGATTTTTGAGTAAAACCTTTTTCACATGGTACCAATGAAGTTTTTCTTTTAAAAATTGTGCAACATTCGATTATCGACTTTTATTTGTTTTTTTTTATTCAGCTTAGACAAGAAGGATACTTTCGAATCGAAGGTTTTTTTTTTGAATACGAGTTCCGACGCGGAACTAACGCGGCAGAAACAGCTCGCAATATCAATGTTGCTTTTGGAGAGGGAACTGCTAATGAACGCACCGTGCGCTTTTGGTTTAAACGCTTTCGTGATGGAAACTTTGATTTGAAGAAGGATCCACGTGGAAGACCGCCCACACAGGTTAATAACAAGGATTTGAAAGAGTTGTTGGTAGCCGATTCGAGCCAAACTACCCAGGAATTAGTGGCATGGTTTAACGTTACCTTACCAATAATATTGACTCTTTTGTGTCAAATCAATAAAATAAAAAATATGAAAAATGGGTGCTTCATGATTCGACTGATCTGCAGAAAGAAACTCGTGTTGAAACTTGTGTTGCTTTGTTGAATATATACAGTTTTTTTTTTTTTTTAAAACGTTGCCCCACACTAGGAATTACTTCCTGTATCGTGGGTGCGTTTACTAACATATAAACTCACATACACAACACCCAGAGCCAGAACAACTATCTGTAGGTCATACAAATATTTGTTCCGTGCGGGAATCGAACCCGCGACACGCAGCGCAGCAGTCAATCGCTCAACCACTGCGCCAACCGTGCGCCCAAATAAAGAAATAAATAGCCAAAGAAATGAAGGAATATTGGATCGAATTGTGACATGTGATGAAAACTGGATTATTTACGATAACCATAAGTGAAAAATGCAATTGCTGACCCCAGGTCAAACGCCACATCAGTGTCCTAAAGCCTTGGTGGTCTCAGCATGGTGTTGTTCACTATAGTTTTCTCCGATCTGGTCAAGCAATAACGGCAGATGTCTACTGTGCCGAACTCCAAACAATGATAGCAAAACTAGCAGTGAAACAGTCCTGACTCATGAATCGATCTTCACAATTATTGCTCCATGATAACGCGAGACCTCATACAGCACAAGAAACCGTTTTAACTCTATAGGAACTGCAATTAGAAACCATTCGTCACCCTCCGTATTCGCCAGACCTTGATCCAACGGATTACCATTTTCTTCGTGATTTGGACAATTTTCTACGTAAAAAAAGGTTTTCTTCGCAGGAGGCAGTACAAAATGCTTTCACACAGTTTGTCGAATCTAAATCACCAGAGTTCTGACGTCATAATGTTCGGCACACCATTATATATAATTTTATCGGTTAGAGTTCAATGCGCGGTGCAATAAGAAAGTTGAAAGTTGTTGTCAAGCAAAAGATTTTTACTCGTATTACAGCTCAAGTTATGGATGTACCCGACGTACTTATGCATTTTATGAAAAAAACAACTTTTTCAACCATTATATCACAGAAACGGTAGTGTTTAGAAAAAAATTGTAGATACATTTTATAGATAATTGCATAATCTACAATTTTTGTCTGATCTATTTTTATCATATAATTATACCGTTCCGCCTAAAAAACGGAAAAAAAACATATTTGCAAACTTTGACTTTGTTTGATAAAATTTTTGTAAGTGTGGGATCGATGGGGGCTTTTTACAATTCATTTATAATGGTGTTCCGAACATTCGTACCAATTTTCAACTCTATGCGAATTAATGCACTTTGATATGTCTTATTTTACCGGACTAGTACTCGTAATAACGACAACGTTGCACTGTGTGTAATAGCTGCCTCCGAGTACACTTGGGGTCCGGTCTTTATTTTATTTCAGTGTTTTTGCATGCGGGTGCAGTTGCTGTAGCAGTGTAGTTACAAGGATCTGTTTATGACAAACCGTCTAAATAGCTGAAGGTTAGTGTAACTATCGCCAAAATCTAGAACAGAAATGGACCCAAAGCGGTTCAAGATTAAAATAAGAATGAATAATTAAATTACTTTTTTTTACTATAGTAGCTACCGGTGTCATATTGGTAAACATTTACCATGATTTGAAAAACGTTGCTTTAATAGCTTTAATATCTACATCACAGTACGTATTTACGTAGTTACACTGACGCCTTTTTTCCAAGGTAGTAGGTAAAATCAACAGAACGCCATATGCTTCAATCCCTTAATACTCCTTTATTTTGTAAAAATCCATAGTCTTAAAATAATACCGGTACTGCAAAAGAGGAATGTATGCTCCTTTTCAGAGCACTTACCTACACGACAAAAAAAGGACGCGAAACATAAGGAATCGAACTAAGTATTGATGCACCATTCTATGCGATTATCTCTTTGAAATTCCATCCATTCTGAGTGCGCAAATAAAGCAAGCCGGGATTTTGCCTCTCGATACATTACAATCTTTGATTGGAAAGTGCATTAGATACCGGGTTCCATTGCCTTACATTTTGAACTCATTTATTTCTGCTTCATATAAAAAGTATATTGCATGGAGATTTATGCGATGGAGACATAGATAAAGGAATGAAGTAGGTATACAGAAAGGATATTTGAGATGGGGCATACAGCCGCGGTCTAATTTTATACGAAAATTTGAGATAAGTTTTTGGCTTTTCTAGTACTCAGAAGAGAGCAACACTTTTTGATACTTATAAAAATCACAGGATCGATTAGCATTAATAAATGTGTTTTTTTTATATAAAAATAATTAAAGTGTGTGTTACCAATGTAACCGTTTTCATTTTATTTTTTGATCTAATTTTGGCACCAAAGAAGAATATTTGGTATTTTCGATTATTAAAGAAAGCTTTTGCAAAATTAGTGCTTTTAGTGCATTATTACTTAGTGCTTTTACCCGACGAGTTTCTAGACAGGACAGATTTTACGATTTCAGTGTGGGTGGGCATTATCTGGAATAATGTCTTTAAAATGGAACTTTATCTTTGTTTTATCTCAAGAGGGTAATAATTGAGGAACATTTCAGGTCGTTGTATTTAGAGTGGTCGAATATTAGGTATACCTTTATTAATTAAACAGAACGTGTATTATTGCTAGTGCTATTTTCGATGCATTATTGTTATGCATTTTAGACATTATAAAAAATATACAGAACGGAGAGTGTAACACTTGAAGATTTTATTTATACCCTGGAGTATTCTTAATAACAGGCCTCAGAAACAGAGAACCAGGCTCTGTGTGAGTGAGTTTTGTTTTATGATTTTAATGGGGTGCCAGAATTATACGATTAAAACTGCTAAAATCGTCCATTATGTTAACAACTTATTTCCATATAATTATGTACTTATCTGCGTTTTTTGCCCAAAACAACAGATTTTTGACGGGCATAAAAAGTATCCTATGTCTCCCGAGCAATTGGATAAGTTCTTCCAGATATAGACGATCATTAGACGATTTTAACCGGCTTGCCATTATTTTAATAATTTTATACTGGCACCTAATTGAAATCACAAAATAAAACTCAATGAGGGATCAAAGAAACAGACTACATAAGACACTTATCATCAAATGCAAGCTTCGAATTTACAAGACAATCGGATTACGCAGTTCTTGGCAGTAGATAAGCTGGTTACTGTCAATGTTTATTACAATCCAATGTGCTACAATAAGGAGACTAAAATAGTATTGAACTGTTTATCCTGCTGACTGAAGATTGTATTTTTGGATGTTTGTTGATCAATCACGTTTCAAAGACTGAACAGATTTTATATATATTATCTTCTTTTTTTCAATATTCTACCACGGACATGTGGCAGTCTTTCATAATATTACAATTGTTTGACTCCTACGTCGGACATTATCTTTAAGGCTTACTTAACTAACTTAAGTCTACATGAGTTCATACCTTACTAAATACTATATATATACAATGGCGCGTGACATTATTAAATAATGCAAATCAGTTAATTTGGAGAATTGTAATTTATGTTGTTATTTTTTAAACATTGGTCATTATGCGACATCGGCGGTTGATACGTCTGCGGGCATACTGCGCGGGCGTCCCTACGGCGGCGTCGCGTTGTTGTGGAGATACGGTGCGTTTCAACAAGTGTCAGTGTTGCGGTGTGATAATGCCCGTATTTGTGCTATTAAAATAAGAACAAGTGAAAGAGAAGTGATCGTAATGAGTGTTTACACGCCAACAAACTCTGTCGATAATTTGCAGGATTTTACAGATTGTTTGAGTGAGATAATTGCTATTATTGACGAATATGGAATTTAATCTGTGTTTATGCTGGGCAACCTGAACGCTTCCCCGGGTGGGATGTTTTTCGGTGAGCTTATGAATATTTGTAACGACCAACAATGGTCATGTATAGACATAGATGTGCTGGGGTTGGATTCGGGTACTTTTACATTTATAAGTGATGTACACGGGACTAGCAGCTGGTTGGATCACTGTTTAGCTACTCACTCGGCTAAGCAGACTGTTATTAGTGTAAGTGTCAGTTATGACACTCTATGGTCTGATCACCTTCCACTTATAATTACTTGTAATTTAAAAGTACTTACTCCCAAGTTTGCGCCAAAGATGATTGATTTAAATAAAGATGTGGTATGGGGTACAAAAAGTGAGGAACAGGTTTCTGTATATGCCAAAGAGTGTCATAAGCGGCTAAAATTGATCCACTTTCCTGTTGAGTGTGTTAACTGTGCTGACTGTTTTTGTAGTGACCGTGGTCACAGATATGTTCTAGATACGCTTTACGCCGACATTGTTACTGCCCTCCGTGATGCGGCAGTGACCAGTTGTGGAAACACGAGGAAAGGCGGGGGTGGTCTGCGCTTATCGGGGTGGAATAAACACGTTAGTGAGGCTCACAGGATGGCCAAATGTAGTTTTAGGTATTGGCTGTTATGTGGTAGACCCAAATCAGGACCTCTATACGATGAGATGTGCGATAACAGAAAAATATTCAAATCTCGATTGAAATGGTGCCAAAATCGGAAAAAAGAAAATGGACCAAATAAGAATGGACGCTCTGGCTGTCAAACATTGCAGAGGCGATTTTCGTATTTACAAATTCTCTCCACGTGTCTTCGCCTTTTACATATTTTCAATCAACTTTGCTAAGATTGTGTTTCAAATACGCTGGAATTGTAACTTAAGCAAACGGTAACCGAAATTAAGTTTTTAAAGTTGGTTTATTGTGATCTCATAAATGTGTAGTGTTATTGCATGTCCGCAGATTTAAAGATAAGATTGTGAAACGATTGCAAACAGCAATCGTTTAAATATTTAAGCAACTAAAGTACACTGTTTACCATTTTTGAATTAGGTTATATTTACCTTTGTTCGGGTACATTCTAAACTGGATCGTATCGTAGTTTTGCTAACCCTTTGACTCTGCTCAGGGATGAATATAAAGGATGAGCTTTTTAAGTGGGCGTGGATGTCCAAAACCGAAACTATGACAAAAAGCGGAAAACACTCAAAGCAGTCACGAAGCCCATTTTAATGTCAATTAAAACAGCATCGTTGGTTTTTTTTAATTAATATTACGCCAGCCTATAAGCCAGGAATCGAACCCGTTGATTTTGATCTTCTTCTTTTCGTGTGAGGTGTGGCCACCTCTGGTGTCAGAGTTAATTAAGCCGCCTCTGAGAAACCCCACAGGCCTCTGACTTGGCTATTTCAGACTTACATTAACTGTATAAGTCCAGGTTTCCTTACGATGTTTTCCTTCACCGTTGCCTGTGATGTGCAAGATAAACTTAGAAAGTACATTTTGATAAAAAAACACATGATGTATTATTACACCATTCAATAGTGTCAATAATAAGGATAAAGTCTGGGCAGTAATGGCATATGGCAAACTTAACAAAAAGGCTCATTTTCAACAACTGAATTCTGACAGAACTTATTTAGAAACTACAGATGGAAGAACTAAATAACAATTTTTAACCTAGTTATATGCTTTTTTTCAGTAGCAATCCTAAGTCTGGCTTTAAGCTCGTTTGATGGCAAAATGCTCGCCCCCACTTACATAGGACAAGAGTGGCGATATGTGTGACCTTTGTCTAACACTTTGGGGAATATAGGCGTGCTGTTATGTAAATATTATTGCATATAGTACAGTCCCTCGACAAAATTGTTTAACCCACCCAAAATTGTCTAACCCACCGGAATATCTTGCGTCAAAGTTGACAGGCTTTTAAGTGACAGGACTATACTTACTAGCTAATTTTTAATTTTGAATGTTCACAACAAGTTATTGTGGCTTCGCGGTTCGATGCTGGATTGGCGATGAACAACATGTGGGTTTGAAACCACATTCCACTTATTACAAATTTATTTTATCTTCTCTCATATCGTTATATTCGAATAATAGAATTCAAAACGAGTTTATATTGGCATACTTTATAAACACAATACTGAAATTTAAAATATAATCTAATTAGAACACTATTTCTCAAACAAAATAATGCTATAAAACATTTTTTTTCTATTACGATACAGGACAAATCCAAGAAGTTAATCACTAAGGAGTTTCCATCAATATTTTTTTGTAATGCCATTATAAAGTACCTATTATAAAAAGATTTGATTCCAATTTCAAATTGTCTATGACAATGCCCGCTTAAGACTTAGCACGCACTGCGATTTTTATTCGCGCGAATTTTGTTTCCTTCTACCTGTTCATAGAGCTCAAATTATTCGGGTGAATAAAATTCGCGCCGTGGTGCGGTGGATTCTGTGGCAAAACACGGATTTCTTGCGGTATTATTTCCGCACGATTTCTTTACCGCAATGCGAACAACTTCATACAATTCCATAGGTCGCAGAATGAGCGGAAAAAAATCGCGCGAATGAAGATCGCAGTGCGTGCTAAGCCTTAGCGCATTCGCGGTTAATGCGGTTATGTGCTGGGTTTTGGCGCCATTCATACGTTTTGCAAGTTTGGCTGTACTCTAGTTTTCATAAGTTATTTAAATTATTGTTTAAAAGTGTCTGATATCAGTGAATGTGAAGAAAATTTGACTCCGCCCGATATTTTAGATGCGGCGAAGGAAATTAATCTTAATATATTACCAGCAAAGTCGATAAAAGTATATGACAAATGCTATCACGATTTTATAGCATGGAAAATGCAAAAAGAGGTATTTAGTAGTTTCAATCCCAATTTATGAGTGTAGATAAAGTAGTGTATGAAACTGCACTTAACTAGGTATTAAAACATTCGTGTGAAAACTATTAAATAACACACACTCATGTTTTAATACCCCTCATTGTGCAACAGTTTCATAAACTACTATTTTAATGATCAATATGATTTTCGCCTAAAACTTATCTTGTAAACGGTGGCGGTGGGTAAATAAAAAAAAACTAAGTCAAATAAGTAAGTAAGTTAAATATATTTACTTCGTGGGGTAGATGGATATTAAATAGATCTAAGTAACAAAAGTCATTCTACCTACGCCTAATAGCAGTGACTGCGCACAAACATTTCGAAAACGTTGGACGTAAATCTTAAAAAGTTTTTTTAACTAATTTGGTGTAATCAAACCGTCATGTCGCAACTTAATGACTATACAAAAAAAAAAATGGAGCCGTCACGGGACGCCTGGTAGATGTGAAACATCGACGTTATTTCGTAAAAGTAGTATGCAGAAAAGAACAGATTGTGGTAGGAACTAAAAATGTCAATAAAATAAAATAAAAAATATAACGATTTTTTTTTCTAGATAACGATGATTTTTTATTAAATAAACATTCATTTTCATTAAATACAAAAATTTACATATTTATTTTAAATCGAAACTACTCAATTAGTTTAATCAGTGACTTCGGTAATAGTTACATTCGATGTTGCCTCTGAGAACGGTATTACTGTGACAATTGGTCGATGGTAACTGAAGTACGATACGAAAGTATTGGACATAACATTATTAAGATATCTAATAAATACAGCATCTATTGTTGTTCCGTATCTGGTGGTAGGTTCTCTTGGATTGTTATTAATTTCCAATTGAAATTCTTCTTGAAGAAACGTAATTAATGGCGTTGATTCATCTTTTGCAAAATTTACATTGAAATCCCCAGCTAAAATCAATGGTAGTTGGTTTTTATTGGTTTTGAAAATTATTGAACCTCGGTGACTGTACGGAAATAATCTCTCGTGTAAAAATAAAATGATATCATTTATTTTTTTATTAGGAGAAATGTACACAACAACCATCATCAATTCACTTCCATCTTCTAGTTTCACGTGTGAAGCACACATATCGCCAATAGATGTTTGGGAGACATGAACTTCTGTAGCGTTTTGAATTACTAAATCCATGTTGAATGTAGTAATATGTGAAGTATTGTTGTTTTTATAAATGGCAACTCCAGCTGCTCTAACATTTTGTCTCTTAAATTTAGCTATACAGTGAAAATTAGGTAAGTCAACTGATTCATCTGCTGGAAGCCATGTTTCAGTTAGTAATAAAAAGTTACTCCGTTGACAAATAGAATCTTGTAAATCAGTAGTATGTTTTCTGAGACTTTGGCAGTTTAAAGTATAAATGGTTAATTTATTTCTGGAGTTCATAAATTCAAGGATCAGTCCTTGCAATGTAGCAAGTTTGTTTAAAGCTAATCTTTTGAATTCTTGCTGTAAACTTGAAACTGATGGATCTACTCTCCTTCCATGATAAAATCTTAAGTTATTCTGACTGTTACATATAAATAACCCTTCAATACTTGTTACTCGTGTTAAAGCTACGTAAAGTAATGGAATAGAATGACTTTTATTATACTCATAGACCACCTCGTCATATGTACCTCCTTGAGACTTATGAATAGTCATAGCACATCCTGATATCAATGGAAAATGATTTCTTTTTCCCACAATGGTTTTATTATTATTGAGTGGTATACTTGAAGTTCGACGTATGATAGGTACTGCACGTCTATCGATATTATGTTCCGCAAGAAAAGCAGCGGCTTTTCTTCTAGCCACCATACCAGTGTTTTGATCTGGAAAAACGAGCCATATGCGAGTTACTTGATTTTCATCATTTTGTTCGATATGAACCAGCTTTCCAACGGCGCCGTTAGCTAAGCCATCTACCACGTCTATGTTAGTTGTAATAATGTAAGGTTTTCCAATAACAAAAATAATTTCATATGGCAAACCTCCAGTATCAATCACTGACAACTTGTGGAATTTTTGTCTCATGTTTGCTTCTTGCTCATGATTAGTACAACCAGAAATAATGTCCATTGCAATTGAATCTATTTTATTTTCAGTTTGTAAAGCTAGTGCGTTATATGCGTTAACTGATGCATTATCATGAAATAATCGTATACCACTTGGACAGAGGCGCAAGGCTTCTTCCTTCGTAAAAAATCTAGACTCGATAACCGCTAATTCATCATCATTTAAAATAACACCACTGCCAATTTTTGTGAGAATAGAAGAAAACATTTCGTTATCTTGACGCATTATTTGAGTTAACTCGTAGAATTTTAATCCTCGCCATAGTAAAGGTCCAATCATCCGTTGTTTAGACTGCTTATAGATTGGAGTTGCACGGACTGGAGGTAATTGCCGCAAATCTCCAATAAAATAATGTCTAGACCACCAAAATTTTCATCAAAATTTCCGGTTATTTGCTTTAGTCTTGCGTCTATTTGGTTCAAGAGCTCGGCACCAATCATACTGATTTCGTCAATTATTAAAACTTTGACATATTTAAATAAGCATCGATATTGTTGTGCTGTTTCTATTGACAACGGAATTAGTTTTGACAATGATATTTTCAATGCAGTATGAACAGTAGTTCCGTTAATAGCTACTGCAGCTTTGCCAGTCGAAGCACACGTAATGTATGAATTGCAGAACCCATCATTATCAGAAAATCTGTTATATATTTCCATTATCAATTTTATTACAAATGTTTTTCCACATCCAGCTGGCCCAGTAAAAAATAATTGTAAAGGTGATCTCTCTGCAGATAAGTTGTGATGAATGACGTGTAGCAGCAAATCTTTTTGTTTTTCATTAGCGCTTCTCATGAGTTCGCAAAAACGATCATTACTCATGATATTTTCTCTTCTTTTGGCTATGGCTCCCAAGTTTTTAAGCGTAGCTATGCGTAAATCTTCATTAACCGCAGCATTCGGATTTCTGTACAATTCTTCAAAGGGTTCTGGAAATCTTGTAGCAACGTCTCGAGCTTCTGATTCGTCATCTATTAGCTCGCCTTCATGACATAATTCTCGGCATATATCAATTGTCTTTTGAATATCAATATTTGACTCGAATTCTTTCCTTTTCTCTAAAATTTCGTTTTCGTGTTCATCATATATAGTTGTAAATTTCATATCTGCTAATATTTCGGTGTCTTCATTTCTAAATGGTATATGTAACGTCACCATTTCTCTTCTGTACTCGTTGTAATCCTGAGTCATGTCATAATTTCTATAACGAATAACTTGAGGCTGCTTCTTTCTGACGTACTCTCCCTTTCCGTTTTTAGTATAGTGCGAAACAAATTGGGCTAAAGAAATTCCTTCCAATTCTTCTGGCCGTTTTTGATACTTGTCATGCCAATCTTCCTTCCAAATATCAGTAGAGTCGTCATCAAGTTCATCAATTTGTTTTTGTGTTTTTTTTATCCTCTGTCGTTCAATAGGCCAACAAGTGTTAATATACTGAATCGCTACTGACGATTTAGACATTGGTAACCTTAAAAGATACCAAGCAGCTTCTTGACTACTCATCTCAATAGTATTCAGCATGTCAACGCTCATTTTACGAGTTATTTCAACAATATCGAATTCAGGATTCTCATTCATAACTTCTATTATTTGGCGTTGTAAATTGCTAATTCCTCTGTTGGTTTTGTTTACATATTCGACGACATATGCCGCGCAAGAATATTCTTCAGTAATTATCTGAAAATCCATATTTGACTTTAAGACATTAAAAACAAATGGATTGAAAGTATTGTGCCATTTTTCGGACGGATGTCGTTTATAAAATATTCTTGGTCTACTAATACCAGATCTTAGTATATCTTTGTATTCTTCATCTGATCTGATATTATTACTTTCATAATAATCATCAATACTGTCATAGTCATTACTTTCTAAGTTAATTCTAATTTCATTATATCTTTTCAAGTGTTCTTTGTAAAGTGGATTCGTTTTTTCCATCGGTATTAAAATCATTGTTGATTTACAAGGCATGAATGGCGCTTCAAATCGGCACTTTTGCACAGAATTAGAGCCAATTTTTTTGTAGCACGTGAATGTATGCTTATGCGTAAGTAATTTTATATTTCCCGATGCTTCCGACGTTGATACTGATACTAAACTGTTAATCATTTCTATTGCTTGTTTTTGCTCTTCTCCAAGTATATCTTTGGGAGCGTTATCCAGCCATAAAAGAATATGCGCATGTGGACTTCCTCGATGTTGAAATTCAATCCTCAAAAAGTAGTTAATAACTTTAAACTTACCAAAAGGACTGAACTTCTTTGATTGTAAAATTGTCATTATTACATTAACTAATTTGTTAAAATAAATAGCACATGTTACAGCATCGTTGTTAATTAATGAACTTTTTTGGATAAAACTTAGTTCCGATGCGATAAAATTTTGCATATCTTCTTTTTCTTCAGCTAATTTATGTAACAATGTTAATAAATCCGGCCACCCTATTTCATTTGCGCTTAGTGTCATGAATGCAGTTGGCTTCCCAAGCTGCCGAATCATTGCGAATAAATCTTTTTTTCTTGTAGACCAATACCAAACTGAATTCGGGATTGACCGTAGAAAAGCTAAATTAGACTCTATGCAGTTATGAATATACTCTTCGGATTGAACTTGTTCCTTAGTTATATTGGTATCTGTACCAACATGCCTAAACGCGATCGTTAAACAGTCACGAACTCGCAGTCTCATTATTTTTACAGCCATATATAACAAATGATAGGGATTGACTCCTCGCCGATCCTTACGTCGCAGTTCACTAGATGCCATCATAAAAGGTGTAGCTTTGACTGTATCCCTAAATTTTCTAAAGTGTCCCATATAAATACTCGGAAATGATAGCTCTTCAGCGTGCTCATCGAATAATAAACTTTGTGGGATATTGTGTTGCCCTGGCGCTAATCTTAAATATTTTTCTTCGTTCCATACCAAAGTTTGTTGTTGAGCAGTTAAGCTTTCTTCAATATCGATGTTTTCACTAAATTCGTCAATGTTCTGTTGTGTAATCAGTGGTGTTTCTTGATTAAAAAATGATTCATCAATTGTTATTTTATAATGCAGATATAAAGGTGTATGAGTCAAATAATCCAACCATTGTCTAATTGATCCGATGTTAATTAGGCCATGAACAAAACTACTTTTATGAATCATTTTTTTTTTAATATGTACATAAATGCAATGTTCATCATTGACATCTCTTGGAAGTGATCGTACCATTGTATCCACAGAAACAGGAACATTGATAATTTGTCCGTATATGCCGAATTGTCCTTGAACGTGCCTTAATCTTCTTATTTGCATAAAGGGAATTCGAGGAGAAATAAGCCTTTCAGTGATGAAATCTATTTTTGGTAAATGTTGTGGTATTTTTGGATAGTGAAATCCATTATAAACAGAAAAATTAGGAATGTTATTTTTATCTAATGCTGATTTACAAGTAGAGCAAACTTTGAGTGTATCCACATTTTGCCCGTTAGTTATTGTGTTAATAATACTTCCAGATGCAGATGGTTTCTTTAAATCTTTCTCAAACCAAAGTCGATCGCAGATTGAGCAAGCATGTCCAAATTCATTATTTTTAAAGTTATCGTTAAAATATTCATGAGCTGATTTATGGTATCTAAATCGACTGTAGTTATTCGGAATTTCCGAAGAATTTGCACTTGATTGACTTCGTCCAATTTGCTGAGATACTTCAACTACTCCATGCTGCATTTCTTCTAAACTAGCTATATTTTGAGAATTTGTACTTATTTCATCTATTATTGGATCGTTAATTATTCCTGTAAATTCGATGTTAGGAGAAGCAGCTAATTCTGTAATCACATCTGCATTTTGTAGACGCCTCCTTCTTTCCGCTTCACGTTGTTTCAATTTATCCCTGTTCTGCTCCCTGTATCTTTGTTGACGTTCTCTTTTTTTTTGGAGAGCGTTTTGTTCATTACCTTGATCATTGCTTTGAATAGATGATGGTTGTATTTCTTCCAAACCAGATGAACTTTGAGCAGTAATTATTTCTTCATTATTCAGTTCTATTCTATTCGTGTTTGAAGAGGTAGATGGTCCGGCAATACTTTGTGAAAAATGTATGCGTTCTCTTCTTTCCGCTTCACGCTGCTTCAATTTGTCTCTGTTCTGCTCCCTGTATCGTTTTTGACGTTCTCTTTTATTATTATTTACTCTAAAAAAAAAAATATATATATATATATATATGTGTTAAAATAAGCTTAATTAAAAATTGGTAGATTCAGGTACTATTAGATTAATAAAATCTTACATCACATTAATAGTATGTCTTGTGTTTAATTGACCTTGGTGATGTCCAGTTTCAATAATAATATCTTGTGACCCCTGTGATGATTGTTGGGTTCTAAAACATTTATAAAAATAATATTAAGTTTTTAAAATATTAAGTTAAATATTAAGTTATTAAAATATGCAGAAAAAAAATTTAAATGGCTTCAATATATTAGTGAACTCAAGAATCTTAGCTAGTTATTTCAATATACTACTAAAGATCGTAAATTATAAATATAAATAATGAATGTTTCACTATAAACTCTATTATGATTAGAAAAATTAATTAATTTTTTAAAGTTTAAATTAATAACAAATAAGAAAAAGATTCGTGCGCTGCACGCCATCAGCTGATTTTAAAATAAAGTTCTGTCAGTCTTAATAAATTTATTCTCTAAGCAATTGTTTTAATGCATTAATTTCAATAAGAATGAAATTAAAATTAATAATTAATTTAAAAACATGATATGCAATGAAATTTATGTGAATTTTAATCTACCTAGAGAGTAGATTTTACATTTACTGGCGCTCAATACACACCAAATATACGCGTGCTAAATGCACAGATAAATGCATACTTTAATTATAAAAATATAATTAACTTACTGATGACTTGATAATGTGTCATAGTGTGATTTTGCTTTCTTTGCAGGAGGCTGATCACTTCCACTCTCTAAATTATCACGGTCAGACATTTTATTATCAGAACAGAAAAATGATTTATTTACCAGAAAAACACAGGTTATGAGTACTGTAATAAACAGAGTATACATTATAGGTATCCGAGCTCAGTGGAGCGAAAGAGATGGCTTAACGCCGGATCGAGTGAGAGAGAAACGCACAGTCGATTGCGCGTGGCGACGCGTCGCCACGCCAGAAATCGGTCTCACGTGCGCCTATAGATGTTTCACATCGAATTTGTACTTATTTCATCTATTATTGGATCGTTAATTATTCCTGTAAATTCGATGTTAGGAGAAGCAGCTAATTCTGTAATCACATCTGCATTTTGTAGACGCCTCCTTCTTTCCGCTTCACGTTGTTTCAATTTATCCCTGTTCTGCTCCCTGTATCTTTGTTGACGTTCTCTTTTTTTTTGGAGAGCGTTTTGTTCATTACCTTGATCATTGCTTTGAATAGATGATGGTTGTATTTCTTCCAAACCAGATGAACTTTGAGCAGTAATTATTTCTTCATTATTCAGTTCTATTCTATTCGTGTTTGAAGAGGTAGATGGTCCGGCAATACTTTGTGAAAAATGTATGCGTTCTCTTCTTTCCGCTTCACGCTGCTTCAATTTGTCTCTGTTCTGCTCCCTGTATCGTTTTTGACGTTCTCTTTTATTATTATTTACTCTAAAAAAAAATATATATATATATATGTGTTAAAATAAGCTTAATTAAAAATTGGTAGATTCAGGTACTATTAGATTAATAAAATCTTACATCACATTAATAGTATGTCTTGTGTTTAATTGACCTTGGTGATGTCCAGTTTCAATAATAATATCTTGTGACCCCTGTGATGATTGTTGGGTTCTAAAACATTTATAAAAATAATATTAAGTTTTTAAAATATTAAGTTAAATATTAAGTTATTAAAATATGCAGAAAAAAATTTTAAATGGCTTCAATATATTAGTGAACTCAAGAATCTTAGCTAGTTATTTCAATATACTACTAAAGATCGTAAATTATAAATATAAATAATGAATGTTTCACTATAAACTCCATTATGATTAGAAAAATTAATTAATTTTTTAAAGTTTAAATTAATAACAAATAAGAAAAAGATTCGTGCGCTGCATGCCATCAGCTGATTTTAAAATAAAGTTCTGTCAGTCTTAATAAATTTATTCTCTAAGCAATTGTTTTAATGCATTAATTTCAATAAGAATGAAATTAAAATTAATAATTAATTTAAAAACATGATATGCAATGAAATTTATGTGAATTTTAATCTACCTAGAGAGTAGATTTTACATTTACTGGCGCTCAATACACACCAAATATACGCGTGCTAAATGCACAGATAAATGCATACTTTAATTATAAAAATATAATTAACTTACTGATGACTTGATAATGTGTCATAGTGTGATTTTGCTTTCTTTGCAGGAGGCTGATCACTTCCACTCTCTAAATTATCACGGTCAGACATTTTATTATCAGAACAGAAAAATGATTTATTTACCAGAAAAACACAGGTTATGAGTACTGTAATAAACAGAGTATACATTATAGGTATCCGAGCTCAGTGGAGCGAAAGAGATGGCTTAACGCCGGATCGAGTGAGAGAGAAACGCACAGTCGATTACGCGTGGCGACGCGTCGCCACGCCAGAAATCGGTCTCACGTGCGCCTATAGATGTTTCACATCAATATAAAATAATATTTTTATATGAGCAGAATGTTGGAATCAGAGAGATTGGTCGTAGACTTAATATAGCGGAAAGTGCTTTAATACCCATGTAAGTCTTTAAAATTGAATTAGTAAATATGTAAAGACTAACAGATTTTTTATAGACGTGTGATAAGTATTTCTTACAATCTAGTGATCGTGTATTTGGCTATTTTCCCATTACACCTACTCCTTACAAGTTACCTACACATTTTCAAAAGTGATTTTTTTTTTTGTTTTAGAGAAATACGGTCAGGCTTTGGCTAAGACGTTATGGAGACACTGGAAATATTCAGCAAAATCGTCCAGAAGCAAAACCCATGATGTATGGTCCTGAATCCGAACGCCACCAGGTCATTGTTTCAAGCCATGTTCAAAATCCATTTATGCCTACTCGTTTTACTACAATTAAACACAATATTTCCGTGAAAACAGTGAGAAGGCATTTACATGCTTCTGGCATTCGAAATTATAAACCGGCACAGAAAATTGCATTGACAACTGCTCATCGTCAAGAAAGGGTCGGTTTTGCCCTTGGATATTTAAATTTCAATTGGGAAGAAAATGTCGTGATCTTCACTGATGAAAAGTCACTTAAATCTGATAAAGATGGACGTAAAATTTTATGGCGAAAAAAAGGAGAACGCTATAATGAGAAGTGCTTGCTACCGTGTAGAACCTGCGGTAGAATAACCCTGAGCTACTGGTGCTGGATGTCGTCTATGGGACCTGGTGTATTGGTAGAAGTTGGTGGTCGGTTTAACAGTAGTCAGTATTTGGAGATTCTGCGTGATGCCATGCTGCCGACTGTGCGAATTGCCTATCCAAATACAAATATTTACTTCGTGCAAGATAATTGCTCCATCCACCGTGCAGGCATTGTGCAGAATTGGTTAGCTGCTCAAGAAGGTGTAACAGTTATTAACTGGCCATCTAAAAGTCCCAATTTGAACCCTATAGAAAACCTATGGGGTCAAATGGTTTAAATTGGGATACATCTGAAGTGCAAAATAAAAACAATTTGGCTGAGATTGTGTCTTCGACATGGGAGCACATGAGAGGAAAAGATTTGTGTTGGAATATGGTGTGCGGTATGTGTAGCCGCTTACAGCAAGTTATAGAAGGAGACGGTGCGCCACTCCGCTACTAACCAATCTACTTATAAGTATATTTAAACACCCTATGTAAGTAAATGCTCAATTGAATGAATGTTAAACCGTCAAAATGTTGCAGATTCTGTGGTGATGTTATTGTTATAAATGGAAATGCATTTTCTATTTAAATAACATGTTCATTATATAACACTACATTTATAGCTTATCTGTAAAATATTTCAAAAATTAATTCTTTTTCTTGAAAACAAACTTCCAAGCATTATCATACCTTTTTAAAAATGTTTATAAATGGTTAGGTTTGAATATGATAAATGATTATAAAATGTATATACATTTTGAACTATGAGCATTTACTTACTTTATCTTACTTAAGTATGTTTTAATGAAAAAATAAACATTTTCATAACTTGCAATGATTTTGTTTCATTTCCATACAAACTGCACATTTAAAAATATAATACCCGACTTCGTTCGTTGAAGAAAAGTAAAAAAAAAGATAATAATTAAAAACAAAACATTGTGAAAAAAAGCTATATATTGAGGTACTGCCTGGTTTCGAATGCAGACAACGATGAATGTCGATCTGCCTTAGTAACAATAAGACTAACTGAACTCTTTTTCGAGTTTAGTTGTGAATTTTGTGATGTTTGACGCAATATTTTAAAGAATTTTGAACCATATCGTATATTTTCATAAAGTTCATTATCGCACAATTAATACAAGCAGCTGTTAAAATTGATCACGGCATTAGCTATTATCCGTAGACAGTTAACTTTAGTGTTACTGATGCGCGATATTTAGATATAGTATATATATAGTTTGGATAGTTTTAGTAGTCGTGTTAGTCATTAGCCTTTCAACCTTAACGACAACAATATAATGATTACAATCGCTTAGCAACATGATTTATCGAAATGCTTCGCTAAAAGGTTCAAATTCGCTATTACTCAAGTGGGTTCAATATTGTTGGCCACAGACTGTACCTTTTCTGTACAACTATTATTAATTTCAGTAGTTTAGGCTGGGCAGTAGGATTAAGCTTTTCTGAACTACTATTATTACTTTAGTAGTTTAGGCTGGGCAGTACAATTAAAGTAAGACTTTTTCTGAACTACTATTAATACCTTCAGTAGATTAGGCTGGGCAGGGGGCTTTGCCCCGCAGACTATCAAATTACCCATTCACTTAGTTTATTCCATGCAGTTTTGAAATCATGGAATAAACCTTTACAAAACAAAAGCACCGTTTTAAGGTCACAGGTCGAGAATTAATAACGATAACGGCATTAAAATGATTTTCCTAAGAAAATGCGGCAAAAGTAGTCACATATTTTTGGGTCGTGGGGCTTTTGGGACCGGGACTGCGGTCCCGAATTCCACCTATAAATTCAATATAATTTTTGAGTAGTATTTTGGGACCACAAGAAAAAAGAAGGTAAAGTACAGTTAACAAAAAGGCTGATATAATATTTTGATCAACAATTGCATGAATATCAGTATCGGTACAATATTTTTTTCTTATACTGCTTAAGAGCTTCAAGACCCCGGGTGATGACAGAAAGGCCGTTCAGAACCTCGCCCTCTCCCCCGGTGTGTTCCCGCATTGTCGAGGCGGGAGACTCAGCAGGATCACGTCACTACTGGACCCTCCTCTGGGGGATTACCCCCAAAAAAGGGTCTGTGTGACAGTGACGGGTCCAGTACCCGTGACTGTCGGGTGTGACGGGTTCTGGACTGTAGAGGACTAGGCATTATAGTACATCACTTACCTTCGGTTTGCCGATGATATAGTAGTCATGCCCTCAGAAGGACCTCAGTAAAATGCTCGATCACATCAGTAGAGCTTCCGAAAGATTGCGTCTTAAAATGAACATGGACAAAACCAAGGTAATGTTGAATGCCCATGTTACACTACTCCTATCAAGGTCGGATACTCTACACTCCAATTTGACAAACGATCCAGATGGGTAGGGCCAACTTCGAGAAAGAGATTAACCGTTGAATCCGACTCGGCTGAGCAGCGTTTGGGAAGTTGTGCGGTTTCTTCTCGTCCAACTTGCCACAGAGTCTTAAGACGAAAGTCTATGACCAGTTTGTGTTGCCAGTTATACCCATAACGCCAGTAGGCTTTATTTATTTTTAAGTTATAATATTGTATTTTCTCTGTAAGTGATTTTTTGTAAATCTTTTGAGAAAATAAATGTCTAAAACCGTAGTTATAACCTATGGCTCTGAGACGTGGTCGCTTACAATGGGCCTTAACAGAAAGCTTACAGTCACCCAAAGGGGAAGGGCTATGCTCGGAGTATCCTAGTTTTAACGAATTAGAAATGTAGACATCCGCAAGAGAACCAGGGTTACCGACATAGCCCGAAGAATTGCCAAACTTAAATGGCAGTGTGCAGGGCACATTGCTCGCAGAACGAATTGCCGATGGGGCAGAAAAGTTCTGGAGTGGTGACAACGAACTGGAAGACGTTGTGTTGGAAGGCCTCCCACCAGGTGGACCGATGACATGATGAAGGTTGCTGGGGATTCGCTGGATGCGGGACGCACCGGACCAGTCAATGTGGCGACGATGCTTGGTGGCGGCCTATGTCCAGCAGTGGATGTGTTTCGGCTGATATGATGATTATGAATAAATATATATATTGTGTTGTAATTACATTTCGTAATGAGTATCCTTTTTTTTAGGTTTACTTCTAGAAGCCCGTAATTTTATTAAATAAAAAAAAATATATTATCGTTTAATAAAAGTAGTTTATATATTTTTGGTTGACCGTACTTTCTCAAGACATAACTTTGTTTATTTTATTTGTGGTCCCAAAATACTACTCAAAAATAACATTGTGTCTGTAGGTGGAATCTGGGACCGCGGTCCCGGTCCCGAAAGCCCACGACCCATATTTTTAACCGATGTTCCCCGATTACTCAAAGCCGATTTGAAAAATTCTTCTTTTTTTTACTTCAAAGGTGGTCCCATGATCATCAGATCAGGATCTGATGATGGGATCCTAGAGAAATCGAGGAAACTCATCAAATATTATAGACATACATATAGCAATTTTGGTATTTTCAAGAACAATGCAATTATTTGCACTCAGAAAGTATCATTTGGTGAAGTGAAACTGATGCAGAAGACCACAGATGGCCACTGGAACTCCTTAATGCTAAGTATGTCACAAGTATAAGATATCTCGAATAGTTAACCGACAATGATGAAGCAAATACCTATAAATAAATGGTACTGATGAAAATAGTGCCATCGAACTGATCTGATGATGAAGCCAGAAGGTAGACACTGGAACTCCGAAATAAAAGAATGTAACCTAGATGTGTTTGAGCTTATTGGAATCGTCATGAGATGTACTTTGTCTATAAATCATGTTCATGTTTATTGGAGGTGCCTACCAAAACTAAAAAAGAAAATAAATATCCTTTTAACAAAAAATCAAACCGACCAATTAGGATAAATTATAGCTTAAGTTTATGAATAAACTGTTGTCTACTGTAACATATGAATAAATAAGCGTATTTTATCTGTTTTAGAAATTAGATAAAATGGCATAATTTAGTATTAAAAGGGATGATTACATTTAGATTACATAATAAAACGGTTACGTGATGTTATTAATTCAGGTCCAAATTCTCATACATTTCCTTTTTTATACAAAATACCTACTGGACATCGGTAGAAGCGGAATATGTTAAGGAAAACCCAAATAGGGACCTTCCGTAACGCGGTCTACCAAGATAAATTCGAGCAAAATTTTAGAAAATAATATTTTTTTACGTTATAAATTTCCATCCAAGGAAAATATAAAGATTTGCATTTTTAAGTAAATGTCAGGATTGTTTTATCTTTACATAGAGTATTTCCTTTATTAACTTTGTAGTTGAATTTTGTTGTCTATTTTATTTTCTAGGCGAAGAGCTAGGTCTCACATCGTACGTTGGGGACTCTCCTGATTTTATAAAACATCTACCTCTCCAAAGTTACGAACCTTGTCTCGGTGACATTTCAGTATAATAACCTAGCTTTTGAAATACACACACATTACTTTGCGACGTGAAAATGTTGTTTATTTATTTCTGATATTTCGAAAAGAAATGCTTTGTTCATTGATCAAGATACTTCTTGGTCTGTCAAGTTTTTCTTGATCTGCACTTTGCTGTCTTTTACCAATAAACTCTCTTGGGGAACTCCATGTCTTAACCCATTGTTGTTTTTATGAAAACCCGCTTTTCTTTTTCTTACCTTCTTATGGGCCTTTTTTTGTACCCTACTCTGCCGCATTCATAAACAAAAAAATGCATCCACTTCTACCATATTTTGCGAGCATACGCATCTTGCCCGCCAGTTTGGACGGAATTGGATATTTCCAGTTTATACCGCCGTCTCATAGAAGGCCGATGACTCCGTCTCACCGCCTCAGGCTACTAGTTTTGTGCTATAAGGGCCTACAGTTCGTCCATGCAGACATGGCTTCATTACGTACGTCTATTAAATAACAGAAAATCTTATTTTTACGTAATAAGGCCTCAACCAATACTCATTGTATTTCTAACGAAGTAATTTGCATATATCGCAGGGAAATGAGGATTCACTAGGGAAACCATGAAACCTCGAAATCACGTTAGATATCCAATATTTACTTAGGATCACCAACGAGTTACATAACGATTAAAACTTAAATAATATTCTTGTTTATTATGTCTTCTTGTTTATTATGCTAATTTAATGTCAGTGATATGTCGTTTTACTTGGTTTTAAATTTAGTAAAATGTCAAAAACACGGACACTAAAGAGTAAGATTCAGTTTCAATAGCGAACTTTGCCGTGGTGACAAAATGTGCCTCTTAAACCGATGAGTGAGAAGGTATCCGAATGCTTTTTGCGTTTTCAAATTGAAAATATAGTATGTTTTACACTTGGCTGTGGTTTCGTGAGAGCTCCTTTTTGTAAATTATATTTTTTCATAATAAAACCAAAAGTGTATAAGCTGTTAGGAGGTTATACCGTAAAACGCAGAACGAATCGGTTGCCGATAGCTCTGTTTTGAAATATCGTTGACATTGTAACTTTGGCAGCATTTATCATTTACGACATATTTATGGAGATAAATTAACGTAATCTTAAATTTTTTTCAAGAGGCAGACGAAGAAAGTTTTTGAAAACCTTGTGTCTACAGCTTTACTATAAAAATATAGAAAGATCATAAAATTCCAATGTTGCGTCAAAATTACATTTAGATCTGCAATGCAAGACATACTTGGACAAGAACTAAGATTTTAGTTTTATTCTGGATCTGGAAAGTCTACAAGCCGGACTAGAGAGATTCTTCAGGCCACCCGTGGGGCAAGTCATCAAAATTACATTTAGATCTGCAATGCAAGACAAACTTGGCCAAGAACTAAAATTTTCGTTTTCTTTTGGATCTGGAAAGTCTACAAACCGAATTAGAGAGATTTTTCAGGCCGCCCGTAAGGCAAGTTGGGATCTCTCAGCATATATCATAGCCGTCTATGAGGTGTAAAACATACTTAATTTATTCATTTCGAAAAGGCAAAAGGTGTATATATTGTCATATATCATTTTCAGTAAGAGACGTAATAAACAAGAATATTCGACATTTACCGTGATTTCATGACACATACAAATTGGATTAAAAGTTGAGTACTATAATTTACTAAATATTTGAATACACAGATTCTTTAGGTTACAACACTGTATGCTTAACAGCCTTTTCTGATTGTAAAGGCTGTAAAGACGAATGAATAAATTCTAATCAATTCATAATAATATTAATGGCTACATTTCAACGCCGTAAATAAAAGTTACACACGTGCTAGTTAACACCTAGTTTTTAGATCATTATTTCGTACCCTTTCATGTTAATTTTAAACAAGGTTAAAACAAGGTTTAATAAAAACCTTATCGGTTTTTGAAATTTATTTTTAACTACATAAACGAAAAAAATACAACGAAAATATTATCTAATTAACTCTTTGTCATTATCAACATCATCCCCAGAAAGACGTCCACTGCTTAACCACGCACATTAAGCCTTCTCCAAACCTCGCTACATCAATCGGTGTCTGTGCTTTTCACTTATAGCGGATTCCTCGGCTTTTACCAGATAAACTTTTACTCCTGTGAAAATATTTTCTTCAAAATTGGCCTAATTTGAGTAAAAAGCTTCAAATAAAAATCCGGGTCATAATACCCACGAACGACCCGTTGCGTAATAAATGCGGTAATGAAAATTTATGTACATTGAATCCTTATTTAAACAGTAAACATTACGGGAAGCATTGTTTGCCACAGGATAAAAACCAAGTTGGTATCGATTAAACAATAATCGTTGACAAGCGAGATTTTCAGTGAATTTTAGAATGTGTGTTTTTTATGAAAAACTAACATAGTTTAAAATAACTAGATATGCTAAGGCCTAAAGATGCTTTTTTATCCAGGTAGACATGAGTATCAACATAAAATAAATAAAAATGTGTGTGTGAAACAATTATTAAAAGTTCTTAGTACCAACAAGTAAAGCCGAACAGCACACGATTACTATAAAATACATTTTGCACTCTAACACAGTCATCTAATGCAGGAATGCAAGAACAAAGGCAGGTGGTGGGTACCTATTAGATTTTACTAGTACATTATTAACTTGACAATTTCATCATATCAGCTGAAAGATGTCAAACTGAAAATTTACCTCCCCAAAGTGACGCCACATCGAGTAGTTCTCTGCGTCTCAAATTCAGCGGATTCCCGCAACCTTAACCAGGTCATCGGGTCACTTAGTGGTTGGCTTTCCAACACATCGTCTTCCGGTATGGACTTTGAAAATTTATTGTAAAATTGACCATTTATTTTTATATAAAAATATGCTGTCATAATTTTATGTTCGGTCATAAAATACTCAAAAGTTACTACTTGTCATAAAACAAAAGGTTTCGTGAAAAAGGGCAAACATGGTAAGTTATTAAAACTGTTAACGACCACGTTCATTTTTATGAAAGTGATGCTTGATTTTATCTACTACTAGCTGTCCCACGCGGCTTCGCTCCCGTCAACTGGCTACCTACCTACCCATCAACCCTACCTACTCTACATACATGATTGTTGTGTAATTAAACCGTTTACGCAGCGCACGCAACGGAAGCTCTCAAAAAGGAATAATTTTGCCCGTTTTTGCAACATTTTTCATTTATGCTCTGCTCCTGTTGGTCGTAGCGTAATGTTATAAAGCCTATAACCTTCCTCAATAAATGGACTATCCAACACAAAAAGAATTTTTCAATTCCAACCAGTAGTTCCTGAGATTAGCGCGTTCAAACAAACAAACAAACAAACAAACTCTTCAGCTTTATAATATTAGTATAGATTAGTTTGCTGTATTTATAAAACTATCGTTTGCATGTTTAATATTCCTTTATAAGGATAAATAGCTGATAGATAGAATACTCGAACTATTTTATTACAACAGTTCCACTCCGCCAAATGATACTTTCTGAGTGCAAATACTTGCCATGTTGATGAAAATTCCAAAATCGCTATTTTTATTTATATACGCCTGCCTATAATAATTTTGGAGTTCCTTCAATTTCCTGTGCATTCCATCATCAGATTCTGACTTGGTGACAATGGGACCACCTTGAGAGTACCTATACACTTTCAAACACAAAACGAATATTCGAAATCGGTCCACAATTGACGGAGAAATCGTACATACGTTTGAACATACTTAAAACCTTTTCCTTTTTGGGTAGTCGAATAAAAATTGTAGGTCGTTAATGTTACTGATACAGAAGGACAGCAGCTCGGTATATAATAGTATCAGACGAATAACATTAGCTTCATACTTTTGTAGTCGAATCTGAATTTAGTCATCGTATCAGTATCTACTACCAGGCATTTCGTCTTTTTTTGTTTTAGTTAAGTTTATTTATAAAGCTAAGTGAAGTGAATTCATAAAAAAACTACTAAACTCATCTGAATTCTGCAACAACATTAGGTTAGTAATAGTGGGTTGTCGTGATTAAACGACAGATCGTAATTAGAAACACGAATAAGCCATTAGTAATAGTAGATTAACAATTTCACGTCACAAATTAATTCGCTAGAATCAGTGGGTAGTAGTAGTAATTAGAGTATATAATTATATGAAAGTTTTCCCAAAGGAACTGACTACTGCAATTTTCCTTTGTTTCAAGTTGGGGATATTTTCATAGTAAAACCCGACCCCACCTAATTTCATAGGTTGGTCTTACTCTTTACTGAAGTCACTCTAATTATCTTGATTCGTAAAACAAAAAAAATATCAAAATCAAAAAATGTTCTTATCTTGAATGTGGTATAAGTTTAGACAGCATTCCAGGTTTGAAAGCTGAGGGCGTGTGAGACGGTATCATATTTATAATTTAGATACACCATTTATTATTATTTATTTCATTTTTAGGGTTCTGTAGTCAACAAGGAACAACCCCTATAATTTCGCCATGTCCATATGTCCGTCCGCCCGTCCATCTGCAGCTTAGCACAGAGGCTCTTAGTACTAGGAAACAATAATTTGGCATACATACATATTAATCATGCCGACAAAGTGGTAAAATAAAATGATGAGAATGAAATGTTTTTATGCTACCTCCTGTACACGTAGTAGGGATGTTTTTTTTACGTATATCTCATGGTGTGGGGTATCGTTGGATAGGGCATTCAAAAATATTACGGGTCTGTAAAAACCATTTGTTCATTTAAGAATCCGTTTGCGTTTTGTTTTCCCTGCCAGCTAAATGGTCGCTTTTGGATATATGAAAAAATTGACGGCAGTAGTATATATAACGAAATTAACAGGAAAATTATGACAGCTAAGTAGGCTTTACAAGTTTACGAATAACAGTCGATCAACTTATAAAATGTACTTGGAAAAGTAAAAAAAATGTATATTGATGTATGGGGACAACAGTTTTCAAACGGTAAAATTAATTTTGTCCCTTCATTAGAGCAATGTTCGGTGCTGTCATTTTTTATGAACGTTAGTAATGTAAATTATTTATTTTGGTAAATGTAGCTGTTTATACGGAACACTGAGCACGAGTCAGAAGCGCACTTGGTCGATTTTGTATTGTTATAAGATACATTAAATTAAACGTCCCCAACTCGGAGAATCTTTACATGAGAAGTGGAATTAAGGAATCATACTACAAAAAATACTGTGAGTGTAAGCAGAATGGCTACAAATCCGTAATTTTTGCGCGTCAAAACGTCTCTCAACTGACACAACTTTTCTCGCCTTTTTTTTTATTTCTGCTTAGCTAACCCTTTCGAGGATTTTAATGCCTACACGACGATCCATAAATAACTTATGTGTAACCTTTTCCTTTGGAAAACTATGGATAACTCTAAGGTCGCGCAGAGACAATTTTTCAACCCCTCTCGATCACGTAAACACACGACGGTCTGAATCCACTAACAAGTGATATGCACTGTAGGCTTAGTGCGAGTTTTTACTCACCTCAATCACATTAACGTTAACGTCAATTTTTAATGAAACTGGATATGCGCCGTCTTGTTGACGGTAAGGAGAAACCTCTTTGTTTGTATAAATTTTGACATATGAGATCGTTTACGTTATCACCATCGAGTATGTAAAACACTCGGAATAAGACACGAGAGGGGGGTGGGTACACCTAAGAGGAGGGTCCAGTGACGGACAGCCGCGACGGGTTTGCGGTGAGTGCTAACGCGTGCCCGTATTCCCGCAATAAGCGGCACAGGAGGACGCCGTGGAGTTTTAGTGGGTTCGAGTCCCACATAACTGCGCTATCTCCCCGTGGTAGTGCAGTATGCATGAGCATTTCTCCGAGCTAAAAAAGAAAAAGTGTACTTTCTAAATATACGTATATTTATATTCAATTATAAAGCCTCAACATTTCGAATTGATTATTTGGCATAAATAAGAAGTATTAAATTGTTAGGAGACAGAAAAATGGGTCAAAGCTAACTATAAGATATCTATACTAATACTAATATAATATATAATATAATAATATATAATAATAATAATATTATAAAGAGGTAAAGTTTGTGGGTTTGTGAGTTTGTGAGTTTGTGACGTTGTAAGGGGTAATCTCTGGACCTACTAAACCGATTTTGAAAATTATTTCACCAGTAAAAAGCTACATTATTCCTGAGTGCCATAGGCCATAATAAATTTTCAAAAAAAATTGAGATCCTTATAAAAATTGCAATAATGTAACCCAAGGTAGGAAAATGTTGCCTATAAAATTCATTCTTTGGCGTGCGCTGAGAAAACCATTGATGATAGATAAAAAATAGTAGGTAAGTAGAGTAGGCAGGGTAGGTAGGGTAGACAGGCTAGGCTGGCTAGGCAAGGTAAGCAGGGTAAGTAGGGTAGGCAGGGTAGGCATGGTAGGCGGGGTTGGCCGGGTAGGCAGGATAGGCATGGTTGGCAGGGTAGGCAGAGTAGGCAGGGTAGGCAGAGTAGGCATAGTTGGCAGGGTAGGCAGAGCAGGCAGGATAGGCAGGCTAGGCAGGCTAGACAGGCTAGGCAGGCTAGACAGGCTAGGCAGTTTAGGCAGAGTAGGCAGGCTAGGCAGGCTAAGCACCTAGGCAGGCTAGGCAGGCTAGACAGGCTAGGCAGGCTAGGCAGGCTAGGCAGGCTAGGCAGGCTAGGCAGGCTAGGCAGGCTAGGCAGGCTAGGCAGGCTAGGCAGGCTAGGCAGGCTAGGCAGGCTAGGCAGGCTAGGCAGGCTAGGCAGGCTAGGCAGGCTAGGCAGGCTAGTCAGGCATGGCAGGCTAGGCAGGCTAGGCAGGCTAGGCAGGCATGGCATGCTAGGCAGGCTAGGCAGGCTAGGCAGGCTAGGCAGGCTAGGCAGGCTAGGCAGGCTAGGCAGGCTAGGCAGGCTAGGCAGGCTAGGCAGGCTAGGCAGGCTAGGCAGGCTAGGCAGGCTAGGCAGGCTAGGCAGGCTAGGCAGGCTAGGCAGGCTAGGCAGGCTAGGCAGGCTAGGCAGGCTAGGCAGGCTAGGCAGGCTAGGCAGGCTAGGCAGGCTAGGCAGGCTAGGCAGGCTAGGCAGGCTAGGCAGGCTAGGCAGGCTAGGCAGGCAAGGCAGGCTAGGCAGTCTAGGCAGGCTAGGCAGGCTAGGCAGGCCAGGCAGGCTAGGCAGGCTAGGCAGGCATGGCAGGCTAGGCAGGCTAGGCAGGCTAGGCAGGCTAGGCAGGCTAGGCAGGCTAGGCAGGCTAGGCAGGCTAGGCCGGCTAGGCAAGCTAGGCAGGCTAGGCATGCTAGGCAGGCTAGGCAGGCTAGGCAGGCCAGGCAGGGTAGGCATGGCAGTCAGGGTTAGCAGGGTAGGCAGGGTTGGCAGGGAAGGCAGGATAGGCAGGGAAGGCAGGGTAGGTAGGATAGGCAGGGAAGGCAGGGTAGGCTGGGTAGGCAGGGTAGGCATGGTTGGCAGGGTAGGCAGGATAGGCAGGGTAGGTAGGTAGATAGCCAGTTGACGGGAGCGAAGCCCCGGGGGTCAGCTAGTCATATATATTTTCAAATCAATCTTTGGTATTTTGTTAGTCTACATTTAGAGTAGCATCGAGTACAAGCAACCTTTTTTCATAGCTTGTTACAGCAGAATATTTTTTGGAGCAAAGTTATTCCATGTTTTTGAATTCGATGTTCAGCCTTCTCTTCTGCGTAAAAAATTGAACACTGGTTACAAGCCAGTGGTTTCACTTATGTGAAACTCGAAAATTATACATAATGTTCTAACCTGAGGCCCTCAAGTGACTTACCTATATCATCGAAAGCGTGGCGATAGTGATTCATAAATTGCCAAAAATGTAGGTGAATCTCAAAAGCTATCGAAATGTCACGTTATCAACTCCTTATTCAGGCCTTCCGCTTGGGCACCCGATGCCGTGGCATATATGGAAAGCCTTAGAAAGACTCCGCACTCGGGTTGGCCGCAGCAAAGACATTTTCCACAGGTGACGGTTTTCGGATGGTTCCGATCTTCGGTGTTTATAAGGCGTCTCTCCGCAGACCATGGAGCACCTTTTTTCTTGATCCACCCTGTTGTGTGCTCTCGTGAGGTCCATATGGCTGCGTCAGCAGATGGCGTTGCCGTGGCGGAATACTGGGCCAAGCAAGGGATTTAGTTAAAAAGTTTGCCATCAACACGCTAAGAAGAAGAATCCCTTACATTTTGGCATTTTGACAATCGCCATCGCTAACACCGAATAACAATTTTTCTAAAGCCTAGGGTAAAAAGTAAGCATTATGTTTTCATCAAAGTCATGGTCTACTGATGTACCAAATATGATCTAAATCCGTTCGAGAGCTACAAGAACTGACGAGTTCGAGGGACTTGATTGATTGTCATTCAAACAAACGGACTTTTACATATATATCAATAGTAGTATTATTATAGCATACCTAAAGTATCTAAAACTTTCAGCATTGAAATATGAGAGTGTAGTATCGGATTCTCAGTCTTATGATCATAAAAGTTCGGGCTTTTACGATCGTCCCAGCGCATCAGAAATTGTTATAGTTTATTGCAGTCAGAACACTTAAACTCCGGTGGGACTTAGCACTAAAGTTTAAATTGTACTAGTACTTACGAACCTACCTGCTGTAAAATATGAAAATGGAGAAGTTATGTTATGACGAGTGCGGCACTCCCACCCTTATGTAGCGTGTAGTAGGTATGTTAATAAATCGTGTGAACAGTATCTACTTGTTTAATCGTATTTTGAATAATATTTACACAAAACATTTTCAGCTTTGCATTAATTTTAATGTAATGTAATAAAAATATTAGCCGTATAAAAATATTTCAGCAGTCAAGGGGAACATCAAAAATGGGTTCAAGAAATGAAAAACATAATTTTTCGCCAATTTGGCGTTACATCATTTTATTTCATTGATTTTGCACATTTTGTTGAAATTATATCCTACTACAATACGTGTATATTGGCAATATTTTATATTATTAAACATTTATAAATAAGTATATTGATAGTATAAGGTGTAGCTTATATTAAAATATTCTGAATAATAATATGCAATACACTTATTTCATAAAATTATTATCTATTCAGAGCAATAATTTTTTTTTCAGTAAGTATGTAGGTATAGTGAAAGTATTTCAGATAATTATGAATTTCGGACAATTTTAAAAGACAATATTATCATTCTTGAAAAGGTGGTGGAGGTTAATTCGAACTCCATTTATAATATTGTTGCAAATAAACATTACTGTGTAACTCGGCGTGATATAAAACAAGAACTTTCTAATATAATACTTGGAATAAAGTGTAAATTGGAGTTACAAAAATATGATTAAATTCATTTTAGATATTTCGAAATTACTTTCATGATATTCAATTCAAATAGAATATTTTCACAATTTTATTATATTACATCTAGCCTAAGTTTATACACAAGTACGGTTCGTACGTTGAGAGATTAAAAACGAGTTTAAGAATAAATCAGTTGTCAGGAACGGTTGCTTGATATACGTTCCTATGGGATATAATACGTCCGAATTGAGATATACTCACAGCTAGGTGGGGTCGGTGGTCGTCGGGTGATCGCAGTTTGGCCGGGCTGTCATTAATTGGTAAGCGGGTGCCATTGTTTGACTTGTTCCATGGGTGCGGCGAGGGCTGAGTTCCAGTGTTGTAAGGCGCGACCCCTTGCGAACATGTATGATCCTAACACAAACTTGCCGAGCAGTCGGTCTGAAACAAATAAAATTCATTTACTTCTCTTACAAGTAACAAAATACAAAGTTTATATAGACATTCGTTTAAAGATAGGAGAGAGGTATAGGTTTATACTTCATTAATAAAACCTGTGCTACAGGCATTCTGGTCCTTATTTCGATACAAATAAAACCTTATTATTAGTGTAGCAATATAACATCTTACCACGAAGATAGTCTTATAATAATGAAAGAAGGACATAAAAAAAGAGTTAACTAACGAGACTTTAAGGAAGAACTAGGTTAAGCCTCGTTTAGTTTAATATCAGCACTTTGCTCAGAACAAAGCCAACGATGGCAGTCAAAGTCTGGTCATGACATGCTTTGTTTAAAGCAAATAAGACGAGTTACATTCACTTATCCTTATTAATTTCTTTTTTAGTTTATTTATGATGGGTTTTCTCTTGACTCTAGTCTATGTCAGAGGTGACAGAGACAAAGTCGACGATAGAGTGAGCTTACCCAGAAGAAGCCTGTTCACTCTAACCACCTTTCAATCAAAATCACCTTTCAATCTAAATCGGTGTATTCGTTTAAGAGTTGTGATGCCACAGACTGACACACAAATACACAAACAACAGGTATACATGTAAAACTCTTTTTTATAACACCGCATAAAAACGTCGAAATATTGATGGCACTCGATTTATTGCTGTCAGTAGAATAATGAAGACTAGCCCCATTGTATGACATAAATCTAAAGGATTCAGTAGACTTCTTTAAAATTCTAATGCCAACAAAGATTATTTTTAGCTGTAAATAGCTTGCCTAAGCAAACTCTTTGAAGGTCACCACTCCAATAAGGTTACGTCAGTGTGTATCCTAGCTAGGCCGGCCCTTGCGGTGTTACCTCCTACTATAAAATATTCGTAAATTCCAAGTTTTAACCTCCGTTGCACTCTCAATGTGAATTAATATTACACGTTTCACAGATCGTTTTCTTTTCTTATCTTAAATTATTTGGGTTAGTTGCGTCATTGTAATTCTTCTCTTAAAATCAAAATGATATAGGCATTGCAATTAAATCATTTAAATAGTATTTTTGAATTGTCACGCAAAAGATTAATCTAGTTGCACATTCAACAAGCGTCAGTAGGTCTATACGGATACGAACGTGCAAGGAACTCCACGGACACTCTTTTCCATCAGTTTTAATTACAATTATTTAGTTACATCATTCTTATTGGAATATTACATATATCTGAGAATGATGTAAAAAGATGTACTCGTAAAAGCGTCTAGGTAAAACAAACAATTCAAAAATACAATAAGTAATTAAAAACAGGCTGAGGCAGCTAAGTTTTGACTAATCCCAATTAATGGCGCCCGTTCACGAACAAGACGTATGGATTGTCAACACTCAGCTCAACTATTATAAAGGGCACCAAATGATCTATTAGTCGTTATCTTAGTACCTTTTCTCGACTTATCGTATTTCACACATTCCATCCATCGTTTCTTTGGTCTGCCCCTACTCATAAGCCATTCATTTTCAAACTTTCCCTACGAGATGATTACAAAATAGAGGCAGGGTCACTGTCCCATTGCAGGGCAAAGGCCTCTTCTCATAATTCTTTTACAAAATATCACAATACTTATTCTCACCTTTCGCATATACGGAATGCGGCTGCAAGGCCTGTATCGTGACACTGGTTGTGTGTAGCTCGTCAGCCCTCAGCCTGAAGTGGAAGCACTCGGAGACGAAGGCACTGCCGTCGTCAGCCACGTCAACTGCAGCCGTGCGACGAGCACGAACACCGCGACAGGCACGCTCTTGCGTCACGCGTACCACCATCTCCTTCTTGCTGGATGAGGGATCTAACTGTGGAGAAATAAATAAATTATTTTTAGCTCTTTTAGAAATAAGAATATTTACAATTTCTTCTTCTCTAATCCCACAATTAATTTAAACTATAGTTTCCAACTGCAGAGCTTCCAACTAAAGCTTCCCTTTTTTGTGTCCACTCAAAAACTCGTTATAATAATAAATTTTAATAATAATATATTTTTATAAAAACTTAGAAAAAACATGTTTTGGCACACATGCGCTAAGAAACAATCCTGAAAATATTTCTCAATGTTTGTTGGACATACAGACCGCATAAAAAGTTTTATGTTATGGTCCGATATTTGTAGTATTTCGTAGTAAAAATTCTACGAAAAATCGATGGCATGTGCTCAGCTGTCGAATTGTTTTTTCTGTTTTTAGAAATTTGTTTAGAAACAAAAATATATCGCTCACCCACTGATATGATTACAGTTTCCAGGAATTTAAGCGAGCTACTATCAAACAAAGGCTTTTTGCAAATTACTGACGCAATTTTTTTTTTCTGTTCAGCTTTTGTTCAACCTTTAGTAATAGAAAGCAACCTAAATGTTACTTAAAATTTTGCATTGGGATTGGAACACATATCATCATCATCTTTATTTCTGATCGGTCATATGCGTCTCGCATCCACCGGTTTCCGCATACCGCTCGTCTTTCCACTTAGAGGAACGCTTTCCAACGTTGCGTTCTCCGGTACGCGGACGCCACTTCAGAACTTTTCGGTCCCATCGACCATCTGTTCTGCGTGCAATGTGCCCTGCCCACTGCCACTTAAGTATGGAAATTATTTGAGCTATGTCAGTACCCTGGTTCTCTTGAAGACATCCTCATTTCTGAATCGATCACGCAAGGTAACTCCGAGCAACAAGATTCACAAAGATAAACAACACATAAATACAAAAAAGGCAAAGAAAAAAACAAAAGACAAAGAGAAGAAGAGAAAAATTAATATTCAACTTTAGGATGTAGTTACCAATAAAATAGAATATTGTAAACACGTTACACGTCTGAAAACCGGACTTCAGTCCAATACAAATTCAATTTGGTATTTCCGTCCGGAGAGCAGTGCTATCTTATTCAACTACGGTCGAGTACCTATTGAAAATTGCATATTCTACGAGTAGTTCCAACTGCTTTGCATATACCTACCTAGTTTCTTAGGTAGGGAGTGAGTTTAGTAGATTTGTATGGGCTTACCTTTAGTGCGCGTGCTTCTATAACGGTGACTGTAAGTCTGTGTAGGTTTTCATTGTATAGTAAGGAGACCAGGATCTCACCCAGATCTGATGTTGGCTCTTGTAGATCCTGTAGAAAAAAGAAATTTGTGAAACTGCCGTACCCCAACAGAATGTATTTAATATCAACCGCTGAACGGTTGGGCAAACAAATTTTTACAACAGACTGTATTAAACATTCTGTTTTTGGCCAATAGTTAACTCTTTAGGTAAGTGGAAAAAGCATTTTATGTTAACTGGACTTAAGAATCGATGTCTATTTAGAGGCCAAAAATATAGTTACACCACTCACAAAGTTCAAAACTGTCGACTCATTATTTATCGAGCGAAACCAAGATAAAAATAGCCAGCCTGGCATATTTAAATAAACATTTTGCTGACATCTCGCTCCAGTCATTCTTATTCTGTTTGCAATGTCCATCCCTTGTGAGTTAATATACAGAATTCTTTACAGCAGAATTTTAGTACACCTCCTTGATCATGCTGCGTACGCTTAATTTAAATAAAATATTTAACCTACTGAGACTACTTACATAAAGAAAATATGCAGTGACCCAGTTGGTGAAAAGTGCGGATGAAAGTGTTTTTTTAGGACATAAAATGGTGTATTCACACTGTATAAAATACATGTCCTTGCTAGTCAATAAGAATTAGCATAAACGCCACAGTAGATATTTTTTATTCAGGATTATTCATTTATTTTCAAGGCAGCTATGAGAAAAAGAAGTGTGTCACTGAACACGCTATTAGCATATTTATATCAATTTACATATAATTATATGCATTCATTATATTAATCAATGATAAATGTATTCATAAATATAAAGTGTGTCCGCTTTATCTTTTATAACAAAACAACGCTGTTAACAAGGCACAATTCAGACAAAGAGGATTAAACGTGGATAAAAGACAAACTTACTATGCGTAATATTGTTGAGTGCAGAAAAAACAAAAGACAGACGTACTCGTACGTGCTAGATCTGTTGTCAACGTCCTATTCTCACGGTGTAAATTGGGCTTTGGAGACCATTAAAAAAAAGCACGAATATTCAGTAGCCCTTATAAATATTATAAACATTACTTATGACGATGTCAGATTAACAAACTTACAGAATGACTAGAGGTGAAAGTACTCTTGGATACTATGAGCAACTTTAAGCTTTATTTTACTCCATGTTTGTTGCTGTTGTGTTGTGCGTGTGTCGAATAAATATATTTATATTCTATTCTATTATATGTCTAAACTCTGAAATCAGCCCGAAGTCTGGGCTTATATCTGATTGATAGCAATAGTCTCGCCCGTATTACATATATGGGACCTAAACATAAGTAGTGACATAATATATGGGTGCACTTAATTAGTTGAACAACAGCATAACCCATCGTGGAATACAAACGTGATCTTACGTTATGTAAACTCTGCAATACGAAATTAACACCGGTCAAGTGCGAGTCTGACTCACGAACAGAGGGTTCCGTATAAACAGTTACATTCACCAAAATAAATGGGTACCATTGCTAATGTTCATAAACAATCAAAGCACCGATCATTGCTCTAACGAAGTGACAAAATTAACTTTGCCTTTCGAAAATTGTTGCCATTCATCAATATAGTATTTTTTTACTTTTCCAAGTACATTCTATAAGTTGGTCGACTATTCCTCGTAAACTTGTAAACCTACTTATCTGAGATAGTTTTTAATTTCGTTATATATACTACCGCCGTGTTTTTTTTTACATAACTAAAAGCAAACATTTAGCTGGTTACACTTAACTCTAACAAAAACTTGCCATTTAAAGTTTCATTTTACGTAAACGGATTGCTGAAACGAAGAATGGTTTACCAGACCATGATATTTTTGAGTAGCCTCCAATAATACCCCACAGCATGGGTTAGACGATAAAAAAACCATCCCCACTTTAAGTATACAGGTGGTACCCTAAAAATGTTGTTTCTGTTTTTTATTTTACCACTTTGTCGGCGTGATTAATATGTATATACATGCCAAATTATAGATTTCTAGTACTAAGAGTCTCTGAGCTACGCTGCGGGCGGACATGACAAAACTATAAGATTTGCTTGTTGACTACGGAACCCTAAAATGTCAGCTATTTTCTACATTTTGTTGAAATATGCAACGTAAATACACTGCACAACTATGCAGTATATTTATGTTGCTTAACTCAACAAAATGTAGAGAACTGCTGATTTTCTCATGATTCCTGGGAAATAATGATAATAATACCATCCTGTAATTGTCCCACTGCAGTGTAAAGGCCTTTTCTCATATAGAGAAGGCACGAACACGCTTACTCAATTCGGGTTGGCGATTTTAAACTTATTATTATATTACTGACCGCGGCTTCGCCTGGGTAAAAAGTATTTTATAATTCCAAGGGAAAAACTACCGGTCGGTATAAAAACAATCTTATGTCCTTTCCCACAAACTATTTCCATAAAAAGGTAACAGACAGACTGGCTTACTTTCGCATTTATAATAATTTTTATGTATGAATAAGTCCAGGTTTCCTCACGACGTTTTCCTTTACCGTTGTCAGAGATGTCCAAGATAAACTTAAAAACTTGATATTGAAATTAGCGTCAAACTGACTTACTTACGGTGGGGCAACACCCGAAGTAAATTATCTTACTAAGTAACTAAAAACTTTATGAAGACTTGCCGATATTTTTTTTTACAGTGTATTTAAATATTTTCTCAGACGTAGCGCAGCGTTTTTACTTTTCCTGAGTTCTTCAAAAGTGGGAGTATGGGCACTCCAGCATGTGGTACATATTCTAGCCAGATACCGATCTCACATAAGCTGTCAGATAAGTCTATAAAACCTGTTTTGCTAACATGTGTTTGTAATTTCAGGATATTACTTCGATGCATTGGTTTTAGTTTGAAGAATGTAGTACAGACCTTTTCAATATCAAGCTTGTACAGCTGAGGCTCCTCATCCGGGGCTACTCCATCCAATTCTGTTAGAGGCAGAATGATGTGACCAATCAGCTGCTTCCCTTTGCCAACCCTGCCGATATCCAGGAGTGACAGTTTCAGCGTGAGGCTCTCGAGCTTACCAGGTGGGATCTGTGAAAAATGCAATTAGTTAAAAACGATGTTACATTCGAAGTTTCGATGAAGGTTTCTGCTTGGTTTCATATTGCTTGAGTTAATCGATACAGTGTCATTCAAGTATCTATGGGATATCAATATCCAGCAATTAAACTCTTAATTAATTTATACCTATTGGTGAGAACAAACAGAATATTGCTTAATTTGAATTTGAAAACATAGACAATAGAAAGAAACAAAACATAATAAATGTTATGCTGGTAAACAATTAATATAAGGTATCTACGTAAGCTAATTTCAAATTTTGTATTGGTAAATAAAAGTTGAGGTTCCGTAATTAAGTATACATGATAATAATAGTCAAACCTTGCTTGTTTTGTGGATATGCGACAGTGAACGAGCAAGAAAGCGTATCGTCCCCTTGAAAATTTCGACAATTAAACCTTAATGAAGAAAGTTCGGAGTTCCCTATAAAGTTATGAGTTCATACGTACCCGTAACGGTTCTCATATGAGAACCGGATGAGATTGTTTCGCGTAGGTTTCAGATGAAATCTTCGCGCCGTAAATTATAAAGTAATAAGTTGTAGAACTTTAATAGTTTCGCCCACAACTGTTGGGTTTTTTTTGCAAGTTGTTCCAACTTCTATTTTGTTAGAAATTTAGGTCTCTCGTTCGTTGGTTATTGAAAATGTATTAAGGAAAACGTGTGAATTAATATCACACATAAATGACTTGGTAGTTGTTGCTTTCTAACAATGAAATAATTATGATTACTGATTGTAGATTGAATCCGTGTTTCTAGAAGCTCTCTAGTATATTCAAATAACTTTATCTTTTTCAAAACGACAAGGTTTAAAGAACTGTATAGGTAGATCAGTGGTTCTCAGTTTTTTACTTTAGACGCCTCATCAATTTTCTTTCAAAATCAGAACGCTCTTTTGGATTTTACAGCGCGTTTATACGAGAAGGACGACCGCGCGGTGGTCGCTCGGCAGCCGCACGAAAACTTTCGGGTAGTTTAAACAGAGTTATAGTGTAAAACTACAAGGTGTCGATGTCGTGTGTCAAATGTGCGCCATGATATATATCAAGTAACTTGATTAGAACCAAATAGGGTATCTTACAAGAGATATTACATGGGTATTAAAACATTACAGATTTATAATATTAATATTATAAGCGGGATATTTACCATGCTTACTGTTTCTTCCGTGATCATGGTGCTTGCAACAGCACAGAAATATCGGAAACTCGCCCCAAACAGTAAACATTTGAACAATATCCCGCTTATAATGTTAATATTAGTGTTAGTGACAGTTTAAAAACTTATATTACAGATTTATGTTCCCATAGCATAGTTAACCTATGACCCGTGTTAAAAGCTTTCTGCCCCTACACTGCCGTACCCAGCAAGCGAACGCTAAAATTTCCATTAACGTAATTAAATCGTCGTCAAAGCGAGTCGATATTCGACATATTGCGAGCTCGAAATTCTACTTTGTATGTCCAACGGTAAGTGTGCGAGCCAATCCTTTCACAAATAGCAGATTGTATACATCAATGGTTATTTACACTGTTATTTAAACACGATTAACAACATTGTTTTTGCTACTGTTTATTGTACAACAATAACATAAAAGAACACACTTATATTAAATATAAGTCCAGGTTTCTTCACGATGCTTTCCTACACCATTGTCAGTCATGTCCAAGATAGTCTTAGGAAGTACATGTGAATTACACAGACACACATACCACACAAAAAAACAGACAGAACAAAGATACAGACCATTCCGCTACTCATTTTTAGTGTTCCCTACGCGAAGGGTCCAAATGGAGCCCTATTGCTGTCACTCATGTGTCTGTCTGTCCGTCATTTGTCACACAGGTTTTAAAGCCAAACGGTTGGAGCTACAGTCTTCAAATTTTCACAGTATGAGCATGTTGTTAACCCAAAGTTACACAAATTTTCAAATAATATTTTTAAATGTTTTTAGGGGGCTCCCATATAATAAATTTGAAAAAAAAACTCATTGAGTAAATAAATAATGTATATTTCGTTTTAAAAAAATTTGGAAAATGAATGATAAGCCAAAGTCAGCATTTTTTTTGCAAAATTGTGTTCCAAAGAATTGTTTGACATCCCACTGACCTACGCACTATTTTTTCTTTCGTAATTTTACCAACAAATACAAATATATTGACAAATCAGATTTCTATTACAATCTACTTGGTTTTGCGGTTTGGTACAGAACCCTAAATGTGCGAAGTCCGACACGCTCTTGGTTGGTTTTTAATTTAAGCAACTAGCCATCATCATCAGACTTTTAATTTTCCCACTGCTGGGACTGTTGGGAAGCAATTAGTATTTATCATTGTGATTCATAAGTAAGTATTAGAACTGATATGAGATATATAATATGTCTAAGAACATAACCTTATTCGATTAATTTCAAGAGAAATTTCAGCTACAGTTCAGCAAAGTTGTTTAAATAAATATAGGTACCTTGTTAATTCAATGAAGTAATCTAGAAGTTATGTAATACACCCTTTTCAAATGATTATTACAGACTCCAGCGCTATTTGAAAACAAAGCAAACTAGTAGGTACTGAGTGAAAACGTGAGTAATTTGTTTTATAACATTTATTTCAATTTTGCGGGTTTCTCTGAATGAGGTTATTGAAAAAGGAAATGTTATGATTTCGGTACACGTTTATTTAGTTCACCTGGATTTAAAACTTAACAGAAGTTACCTGTTTAGTCAAACAAATATAAAAGAATCTTTGTTTCACAACGAGTTAGAATTTAATAAGTAATACAACAACTAATGATTCGGTATCGGTCTCAGCCCCGCTGGGAACGTCTGACCATTGTCTGGTGAAATCAGTGTCGACTTGCTCTCCTCCAGATGAGAGTCCTAGAGGCACGAGGCGAGTATGGCGAATCGAGTCAGCAGTCTGGGACGAGATGCAGCAATTTTTTGCGTCTTATCCTTGGCGGCATGTGTGCTTCTCCTCGGGTGACCCCTCGAGCTGTGCGGACGCGGTTGCGGATGTGATTCGGCAGGGAATGGAGTATTTCATTCCATTCTCCGACATTCCGCTTGGTCACAAATCCCGACCTTGGTATAATTCAGAATGTGCCCACGCTGAGGCCCGAAAAGAGTCTGCCTACCAAGCCTGGGTCGGGACGCAAAGTTAGAGCGCGTAGGGTTCGCGCGAGGAAAATAGCTTTTAATTCTGCTACCAAGTTCTTCAAGCGGGTTTTGCGTCGGGCACCTTTTGACCATATTGGACGTATTGGGGCCAAGCTGGCATCGCACCACCCGGGTAGTAATCAGTTTTGGTCCCTGTCTAAAGCGGTTGAATCGAATTTCTGTCGTCCCACTTTACCTCCAATGCTGAAACCTGATGGGTCGCTGGCTCACTCTGCAAGTGAGAAAGCAAATTTATTTGCATCTCTGTTTGCTAGCAATTCACGTCTGGGCGCTGGATCCAATCAACCACCTACTGTACCTCATTGTGACTCTTCGATGCCGGAGATCGCTGGGCACACCAAAGAGGTCCGAAGAGTATTGTGCAGTCTAGACGTGAACAAGGCCAGCGGGCCTGACGGCATTCCAGCGAGAGTACTGAGGCTGTGTGCGCCCGAACTTTCTCCTGTGTTGACACGCTTGTTCCGCCTCTCTCTTGTAAAAAGAACGGTGCCAATGTCCTGGAAGCTCACAAATGTGCAACCAGTGCCAAAAAAAGGCAACCGTGCAGACCTTGTCCATTACCGTCCAATCGCCATTACCTCTAATCTGTGAAAAGTTATGGAAAGGGTACTGAACAGTAAGTTGCTGTTGTACCTACCTTGAAGACAATAATTTCCTCAGTGACCGTCAATATGGCTTTCGCCGGGAACGGTCTACTGGCGATCTTCTTGTGTATATTACGCACTGCTGGGGCGAAACCATCGAGAGACACGGCGAAGCACTTGCTGTATCGCTGGATATCTCAAAGGCCTTTGAAAGGGTCAGGCACGCAAGTCTACTCAGTGAGCTTCCTGCGTATGGCATCCCCGCTGGTTTTTGTAGCTGGATATCAGACTTCCTTTGCGAACGGTCGATCCGAGTAGTCATAGACGGCTGCTCCTCTGACCTTATGGCTATTGATTTCGGAGTTCCTCAGGGGTCTGTTCTCTCTGCAACTCTTTTCCTGCTGCACATCAATGACCTACTTCAGCTTGGTATTGTTGGGTACGCAGATGACAGTACTGTTTCAGAGAGATACCTGTCCAGCGCAAGAACCAGCGTGGATGAAGTTCGTTCCTTGAGAGAGGCTATGGTAGAGCGGACAGATTTGACCTAAAGCCTTGTCTCCCAGTGGGGTGATGACAATCTGGTCTCCTTTAACGCCACCAAAACACAGGCGTGTCTTTTTACCGCTAAAAGGAGTATTTTCAATCAGGCGCCTACTTTTCGGGATGCGTCTGTTCCAGTGACTGATCGGCTCGAGCTCCTAGGCATGGAGTTGACATCCAGTCTCAACTTCAGCGCCTCCATTGAGTACAAAGCCCAATTGTGGCCAAAAAACTGGGCATCCTAAATATAGTGAAGCGATATTTTACGCCTGTACAGCTTTTAATCCTGTACAAAGCGCAAGTCCGATCCTGCATGGAGTATTGAAGCCACCTTTGGGATGGCTCAGCTAAGTATCAGCTTGCCGCGCTTGACTCGGTGGAACGCAGAGCTAAGAGGCTCATCGGCGACATTGAACTAGTAGATACCAAGCTTTACAGCTTGGCTCATCGCCGCAAGGTTGCTTGCTTGTCGGTCTTCTACAGACTGTATTTCGGTAAGTGTGCTCAAGAACTCCACGACCTCATCCCACCAGCCCCCTTCTACCATCGGACATCGAGACGCACTGCAAGTTACCATCCTTACCTTCTTGCCATTTCACCAATGCGCACCAAGCGCTTCCAAACATCCTTCATAATGCGCACAGCGAATGAATGGAACTCACTACCAGCGTCTGTGTTTCCGAACGCATTCAACCCGAATCTCTTCAAAGTTAGAGTGAACAGGCTTCTTCTGGGTGAGCTCACTCCATCGTCGATTCAGTCTCTGTCACCTATGACTTAGACTAGAGTCAAGAGCAAACCCATCATAAATAAAAAATAAAATGAATAAAGGTCGGATTTAAGGCGATGGCTATAGTTGAATCAGGAGCCTAGCGAGTGATTCAAGTGTTAGAATCATGAGCGCCGCTAGTGATTCATGGCCCTCGATATAAATCCGTTTTATTTAAGAGTTGCACACTATATTTTATACCATTATTACCAGAAAAAGAAAGAAATAAGCGAAAAACGAGCGAGCGAATCGGGTTTTTTTTTGTTAAATCGCTATCGATGACAGTTGAGGCCCTAGACTTTCTAGGGCCTCAACTGTTTATTTTCAATTTCAATTTACGAAAGGGGGATAAAAAACAAAACGCTGTATTATTCAAAAGAATTTAAATGTCCGTAAGGATTGAGGAGCCACTTTTCGTATTTTAATGCAATGAATATATATATTTAGTAGTAAGTTTAAAAAAAATGTAGGTTCGATCCTCGATTTTGTAGTTTAATACTTCAAAGGTTATATGAACATAAAGGTGGCTCCTCAGTCAGTCAGAACTAGGAACATAATGGATTAATATTGATCATAATTTGGTATGATTTTTAGCATTTGAGATTAGTTAGTAGACAAAATCTGAGCTCAGCTGCATTAAAATTAAAAAAGTTTCCATACATTATATGTGGCTCCTCAGACCACACATACGACCCGTCTTTTTTCATAGAAGTAGTACGAGTAGTTCAATTAATCCGCAATTTCTTCGTCATTTAGTAGTAAGTATATTAGATTTGTAGGACAAGAATCAGTAATTAAAAACCGGCCAAGTTCAAGTCGGGCTCGCGCACCGAGGGTTCCGTACAAACCTCAGCTTAAAGGTATTAAAGACTTTGATAGAAAGAATTTGATATGCATTTCAATTTAATACCTCTACGCTTTCATGAGAAAAGGGGTAGTAAGTTTAAAATTATTAAAAATATTTTTATTATATTGCTAGCTGTCCCACGCGACTTCGCTCCCGTCAACTCGCTACCTTTCTACCCATCTGGCCTACCTACCCTACCCACCCTACAATGCAACCGTTTACGCAGCGTACGCAACGGAAGGTCTCAAAAAGGATTTTTTTTTCCCGTTTTTGCACACATTTTCCGTTATGCTCCGCTCCTATTGGTCTTAGCGTGATGTTATATAGCATATAACCTTCCTCGATAAATGGTCTATCCAACAAAAAAATATTTTTTCAATTCGAACAAGTAGTTCCTGAGATTAGCGCGTTCCAACAAACAAACAAACTCTTCAGCTTTGTAATATTAGAATAGATGTAAAAAAAAAAATACGGTTTTCGCAATTATTCCTTTATCTATGTTATAAGACGTTGCTTCGTACCAAATTTCAAGATTCTGAGTTCACGGAAAGTACTCTGTAGGTTTTGATTGCCTTGCGAGTGTTGAAAATTTATCTTACTACTCTTTATCTCATCGTACAAGGCTGTATCGTTTGATTGCGTTGGCTTAGAAGTTTGATTTTTTCACAGCTTTAAGAGACAGTAGACCTGAGTATTTTTTCAGCTTGATACCTCCACGCGTTCCTGAGAAAAAGGATCTTGACAGCCAGACAGTCGGACGGACGGACGGACAGACAACAAAGTGATCCTATAAGGATTTTTTTTTATATCCAATAGGCTTGCGCTTGACCACTATCTCACCTGATGGTAAGCGATGATGTGGTCGACGATGAAACACGCTTGCCTAGAAATAACCTATTCACTCTTGACTTAAAGACACCCAGATTGTAGCTGTCGGGAAACACAGACTCCGACAGGGAATTCCACTCCTTAGCTGTACGCATAATAAAAGTGTTCTCAAAACGTTTTGTGCGTATGGGTAGAATGTCCACCATGTATCGATGGCGCATCGCCGTACTTCTGGTAGTCCGATGATGAAACGGGCTCGGTGGAATTAGATCGTGCAATTCCATCGCACACTCCCCGAAATGAACCGATAAAAAACTGACAGGCTGGCAACTCGGCGACGATGTTCAAGACTCTGTAGCTTTGACTTGACCAGCGTCTCGTCGCCGATGAGCCTCTTGGCCCGCTTTTCGATCGACTCTAGTGCATCAAGCTGATATTTGGCGGATCCATCCCAGAGATGAGAACTCCATGCATGATCGAACTTGCGCTTGATGCTAGTTGAGCAGCTGTTCCGGCGAAAGTACTTTCTCACCTTTGCAAGGATCCCCAACTTTTTGGTAGCCAGCTGAGCCTTTGCCTCAATGTATGGGCCAAAATTGAGAGTCGATGTCAACTTAACGCCAAGAAGCTCAAGATGGTCCGTTATTGGCACGGTCACATCTCGGAAAGTTGGAGCCGGTTGAAATTGGCTCTTTTTTGCGGAAAAAAGACACGCCTGGGTTTTAGCAGCGTTAAACCTGACCAGATTGGCATCGCCCCATTCGGAGACTGCCTGTAAGGACAGGTTCAAACGCTCCACCATGGCCTCATGGAGAGACCGGATCTGCGGCCCGGTAGCCCGTGCGTTGGACAAGTATCTCTCAGCAACAGTGCTGTCGTCTGCATACCCAAAGGTGCCGGGTTTTAGCAGATCATTAATGTGCAGCAAGAATAATGTTGCTGAGAGTACCGACCCCTGAGGGACCCCGGCATTAATATCCAATTGGTCCGATGAGCAGCCATCGATAACCACTCTAATGGACCGATCTCTCAAGAAGTCCGCAATCCAGTCACATAGACCACCGGGCAGACTGAACGAAGGAAGCTTACCAATAAGGCTTTCATGCCAGACCCTATCAAAAGCCTTCGAGATGTCGAGGGAAACAGCAAGTGCTCCCCCGTGGCTCTCGATGGCCTCACTCCATATGTGAATGGCATACGCTAGAAGATCCCCAGCAGACCGATTTCGGCGGAAACCGTATTGGCGGTCACTAAGGATCTCGTTAGTTTCTAGGTATGCCAGGAGCTTCGTGTTAAGTACACGCTCCATACTCTTACAGAGTATGGACGTTACAGAGATGGGTCTGTAGTTGGCCGGGTCAGCTCGATTACCTTTCTTGGGCACGGGTTGTACGTTAGCTAGCTTCCAAGCATTCGGCACTTTTCCAGTCTCGTACGAAAGGCGGAATAGGCATGTCAAGATCGGAGACAGTTCAGTGCACAGGTTCTGAGAACTATCGCTGGTATTCCGTCAGGGCCGCTAGCCTTGTTCACGTCGAGGTTGCGCAGTACCCTACGGACGTCCTTTTGATGGAAGCGAATGTCCGACATACACGTCTCGCATCCATCAGGATAAGGTGGGGGCTTCGCGTCACTAGGATTCAGACGTGAAGATTCCGCAAAAAGAGAGGCAAATAAATTTGCATCGGGTTTCAGCAGTGGTGGTAGTGAGGGACGGCTGAAGTTCGACTCGACCGACTTAGCCAAGGGCCAAAACGCTTTACTACCTGCTGGGTAAGAAGCAAGTTTGGTCCCTATTCGTCTAATGTGGTCGAACTGAGCCCTTTTTAACAACTTCTTGCAGGACTTGGCAGCCCTGTTGAAGACCTTCTTCTTTTGACCAACATTCGCTTTGCGTTATCGAGCGTCGACCCATGCCAGGTCAACACTGGACATTGTTACGTCGGAGAACGGAATGTAGTACTCCATTCCCCGACGCAACACATCCGTCACGGCGTCCGCGCACGCCGAAGGATCATCCGAAGAAAAGCAAGTAGGCTGCCAAGGATAGCATGCGAAGAAAGATCGCATGCCATCCCAATCTGCTGACCTGTACCGCCAAATCCACCGGGTGCCTCTTGGGCTGGGATCAGGCGGGGAGTAGACGGACTCAGACTTCACCAGACAATGGTCGGAACTACCCAAAGGTGAAGTTATCGACACAGAGTATCGGTCTGGCTCTGTTGTCAGCAGAAGGTCCAAGCAATTGGCCGTGTGCGACTCTACATCCGGCACCCTCGTTGCCCCTTGGACCAGCTGGGTAAGGATAAGCGCAAGCGCAAGCTTACGCATCTCCCGTCCAGCATGGTCAGTGCACTGGTATGGGAAGAGCCACTCCTGGTGGTGGGCATTAAAGTCCCTCTCTGTACTCCCCCAGTAACACTAATTGGGCGGAGGGGTACCGCCGCTGTGCCGCATCAGCCGCCTCACTGAGGTACTCTGTGAGCCTGGTTGTCTCCTGATCGCCGCTGTGCGAGCGGTAGACGCAGGCGTAGATAATCTTATCCAGACCTGTGTCCACTAGAGCCCACAGCGTTGAAAATCTTGAGTCCTCAAGGTTACGGAGACGTCGATAGCAAGTGTCGTCACGGGCGTACATACACACACCCGCACGCGGTTTATAATTGTGCTCCAGGGTAAACCCTGGGTAAGATAAGTACGACACGTCTGAGGGACTCGCTATCTGCGTCTCCGTAAGGAAAAACAGCGTTGGTTTCTCAGTCTCCAGATGGTAGTGGACTGCAGAGAGATTTGAGTGCAGATCTCTTATGTTGGTGAGGTGTACTTTGTGGAGGAGGGGGTGCAGCCACTGTTTAAATACTTTATTCGTTTTCCTTGTTATTTTAATTTTTTGAATAGTGAATAGAGGAGAGGAGTAGGAAGTGAGACGAGGTTCCACGCTGCTAACCTACAGACACGCACTGAAAGGACGACATCATTGGGGCACTAGTCCGGAGACTGCGGGGACGCCCGAGCCCCCCCGGAATGTCCATCGGGCCCTCCCCATCTGGTCGCTAACCAGCACGATGGTGCATTCCGGGATTTTTCGACAGTTGGCGGGGCAGCCTTTCATATGTGGCTGGCACACTACTTGGGCCCCCAACTACCTGCGGTCGGCCAGCGGCGCACCGTGCCTCAGATCCCGCTACCCTCCAGGACTAGTCTCCCGATACGCCCATAACAGTGCGTGTCAGGCTGGTCTGCCTGCAGTGGAACAGCTATCTCGATCCAACTCCTCTAGATGGCTACACCGAGCATCGTAACCGGAACACGGCTAGGCCGCTTGGCGGTACGTCTTTGCTCAGTGGGTGGTCACAAGCCTTCGGCCGAAGCCTACCGTGTCACCTGATTTGCACCACCCGGGGACCACGTGTAGGGAATCAAAGGGTAATCTCCTACGGACGTGGGTGACTCGGCCCCTCGGTTTCGTTTTTACCTTTCGAGGTACGGAACCCTGAAAATGAGGGATTTGGGAGATATGGGCAGTTTTAACTGGCTCCTCAATTGAGATGCTTCGGTAAATATATCTGCCTCAAATCTACTTATACGTGAGACGAAGCTTCGAAAAAAAAAAAAAAAAAATATAAATTCATACTAATTGTACGTATAATACTGCCATAAAAAATTAATATCTACGATGTTATTAACTATTTTCTAATTTCCTAACAAATAGTTTTGAAGGGTGTCCATGAATACATTTAATTAAAAAAATTCGTGTCGTGTCTTATAAAAACACAAATATATTTTATTTTAGTTCATCTCATTATTCGAGGGTAACTGCAAATTAATGTCGTTTACTTACCTATCCTCAATAGTATTTATTTAGTAAACTGACATTCACTAGGGATGAAGCTCACTTGTTTGCGCACATATTTACGTAAACATATATTTAATAGATATATATTAGAAATTACTGAACTATATTAATCACATCATAATTGTTGACTTTTGGGGATGCTATTTGCAGCCTGACTCGGCTATTTCAGACTTACATTAACTATATAAGTCACACTGCAAAATAGGCTCACCTAAAACATGAAGAATCTCTGTACGTACCTATATTTCGATATTGTCGATTTGTTAAATATTAAATTTCAAAAACTAGTCAACCTGTTTTCATACATATAGCATGGTCACCCTTAATAGCGAATTTTATTATTTTTTTCAGATACCGAATATATGTTGATCTCTACTTAAGTAGTCAGTAGAAATTTATACAAAATTTTAGTGTCCCTGGTTTTTGATTTCGTTGTGGTCTCAGTTAGGTACAGTAACGTCAGGATTGAGGAGCCAAATAAAATGCGTTTTTACTAAATTGATTAAGTTTTACTACTTTGTCCATATGCTACAAGTTCGAACACACTTACTACTAAATGTTTTTGGGAGTGGAATATAAATTGACCAATAACTTTAATGGAAATTCACGCTCTTATATTTTTGATTGAGAAGCCACATTAAAAGTATTGTATAATCTTGAATATCAACAGTACTGGACTCAGTTTTTTTGTAGGCACTATACACAATTACTACTAAATGACACAATATTTTCAAAAATATTTAATAATTACTCTCCGTGTGGCTCCTCAATTTAGATGTTTAGATTGAGAAGCCACTTTCACATTGATATAACTTGGGATATATTTTACTACAAATTTTAGAAATTTGAAAATTATTTGTTTTCCTACTAAGTAAGAGGATGAGTTTCCTTTTAAAATCCGAAGTGGTTCCTCAGTCCATACGGACATGTTTTTATTTACCAACCTGGAATTAGACCACAATACGATTTGTACTTACTTGGTAAACAAACGTCTCGTCAAAGAAAGGGTTGCAAGTTTTCTTCTTTTGTTTCGTCTGGAGGACTCGCCTCTCGTCTGGCATCAATTGTATCCTGAGGAGTTAACTTGTATTAAAATTAACGCCAGAACAATGTACACCGGCCAAACAAGTTTTGTTTAACTTGTTGACTCGCTCCGAGGACTCTTAACTAAGTTGCCAACTCATACACTACGTTTTAGGAGCCGACTTGAAATAACACGACAAACAAATTATTCATGAATTTGTGAAATCGAATGGGTGCTGAAAAAACTTCCACACTGAAATATCGGTACAGTTATTCTTTGTGATACCTGGTTTGAATAATTTTATTACAGAGTCAGAGATTTAATCAATTTATTATTCAGTCGCAATTTATTTCGATGTCACTCAACTACGTAGGAGTTTCTTTCTCTTCCAGGGATTCCTTAAAAAAGTAAGCCGTAGGCTTTATTGTTTGCTTGACAAATCACCTTCATACATTTGTGTCAGCGTCGTTTAAAAGCGTAGTGAGGGCGTAACATTAATTACATTAGTGACAATCACTTACTTGATGTAAGGGTCGCACGCGTTGGCCAGCGCGGGGGTGCGTGAAGGCAGGTGCTTCGCTTTTATAATATGCACCTGAAGTCTTTCAGTCCCCGCCTCGTACTTCAGAGTGAACCACACTCGACCCTAGGGAAATTAAAATAGAAGGTCAGTTATGGTGGCACATCATATCAATGAGTCTCGCGATTTACACGACATTCAATGTCGCATCGATTGGTGCTTTAATTTTACGATGTTCACTTCATTCGTTGGTTAAAATATATTGAGTCCTAATTAAATTAACTTTTTCAACGACGTGGAAGAACCTGTCTGCTCGATGGAATTAAACTGTTTTCGGTCGGCAGAACTTTGTACTTAAACAAAACTTTGTACAAGATAAGAAATAACTTTCGTTCGAATTGAGACGAGTTATTTGGAGCGGCGGATAAGTAAAGTTTGGCAACGGCGGTACCCGTATGTTACAAACAATTGCCTCGCGGTGCTATCAAATACGGGTCATCGTAAAAACGTGTCACTTTTAGGCGAAATTAAACCGTGTGGGCTTCTACTTATCGACCAACAACAAAATACATTTTCAATTATTTATAGTATTAGCTTCACACGTCTAGGCATAAATCTATTTTATCCAGCAAACCAGTTGGCTGAACATCTATAAAGAGCCTTGGAAAAGCTAGGCATTAAAGTTAGGTGACACAGTAGTAAGGAATACTTATATAGCACTGTAAATGGATCGAAATACAACTCAATTCTAAGTACATGGCCTAAAAATATCGTGGTTGGTGAAATTATTTGAGTAGATATGATTAATGTTGCTTCAGCTTGTTTTTTTTTTTTTTTTTGTGATTTGTTTGCTCTTGACTCTAGTCTAGGTCAGAGGTGACAGAGACAAAGTCGACGATGGAGTGAACCCAGAAGATGCCTGTTCACTCTAACTTTGAAGAGATTCGGGTTGTAAGCGTTCGGAAACACAGACGCAGACAGTGAGTTCCACTCTTTTGCCGTGCGCATTATGAAGGATGTTTGGAAGCGCTTGGTGCGAATTGGTGGAATAGCAACAAATAGAACATTAGTCTGAGTTGTATTGATTTGTTTTATAAACTGAATGTTATATTTAGATGATAATAATGTTAGAATGAAATATGGTTCAGAATTAGGTTATATTCTAGATTGTACATGATAATCTAAACTGAAATAATAAAAGTTTAAGAAAAATATGACATTTATGTTGATAATAGATAAAGCTCTTGGGCTCTAGACAAAGTGGCATTGTATCAGTGATAACTATGTTGTAGGGATAATATGAGAATAAAACTCGATTAGGTTATTATTATTTTAGTTATAGTTGATACAATGTACGTGTCGTTGATAAAACAACTTGCGACCCACGGATGCCCCACAAGTTAAAGGGGCAAATCTACAAGCCCGTGATTAGAACTGTCGTACTGTATGGATCATAATGTTGGACTGTGAAAAAGTAGGATGAAAAGACATTGCATGTAACAGAGATGAGAATGTTGGGATGGATGTGCAGAGTGACGAGAATGGAAAAAAGTGATAAATGAGAATATTAGAGGAAGTTTGAAAGTGGCGCCAGTGACATAAAAGTTGAAAGGAAACAGTGAGTCCTGGTATAGTCATTTGATGAGGAGGGGTGTAACGAATGCTACTAGAAGAGTTATGAATATAAGTGTGAATGGATGGAGAGAGAGGGCAAGGCTAAAGAAAAAATGGATGTACTGTGTGAGGAGTGATATGAAAGAAAAAGGAGCCAGTGATAGCGTGACGGAGGACAGGATGGTATCGAAGAAGAAAACGTGTTTCTCCGACCTCAAGTAACATGGGGCAAGGGCAGGCAGATGATGATGTTAATAGAATGTCACTTTATCGAAAGCCCTAACAGGGTATAGTTTCGTTTATAGACAGAGAGTGAATCATTATAGCCCGAGGCTATAAATATAATGTTATTTCTATAAGAATGAGACGAGAACAACAGTAAAAGTTGAACGCGAAGTAGATAAATATTCATGCAAAGTCGTGAATTCGTCCGCGGGTCGGTCAGGCTGTTGCCACGAACGTTTGCACTGGTAATATTTTGGAGCGCTGATTACACTTTTTGTAAGTTCAAAGTTAAGACGATTACTTAAGGGTAAACAAGTCAAAAGTTCTTCCATACAAACGTAGTCTAGAGATTACTCCACTGTTTGACGATGTACTTTCAAAATAAAAAAAGATATCAATTTGTCTCATCATTATCTAGCCCTGTATGGAACCGAAAAAAAAAAAAATAAGTATTTGAAAGTTATGAGCGTCGAAAGTTCCATATTTCAACACTAATTTTAACGTATCTTTGGGCGCAAATAAATACCATAAGAAGAAGGAAAATTAAAAAACGGCCTCCATACAGGGATAGATTAGTAATTCAACAATCCAAATAATTTTATTTTGATCAGATACATTCAGTAGTTTTTTCATGAAATCTAGACTCCCAAAGGTCTGTTTATAAAATTTCGCGCGCTCGTTTTTTTTTTTTTTTTTTTTTTTTTTTTTTTTTTTTTTTTTTTTTTTTTATAAAAACATTGCCCCACACTAGGACTTTCTTCCTGTATCGTGGGTACGTTTACAAACATATAAACTCACATACACAACACCCAGAGCCGGAACAACTGTCTGTAGGTCATACAAATATTTGTTCCGTGCGGGAATCGAACCCGCGACACGCAACCCGCGACACGCAGCGCAGCAGTCAATCGCTCAACCACTGCGCCAACCGTGCGCCCAATCAATCCAAGTTTTCGTCCTAAATCATCATCCATTTCGATAAAAGATTGCAGAAGTGCTAATTCGTACGCGAACTAGCTTCTTACTGCTCATCACAGCATCTATATATTTCGCACGTGTTGTGGGATGAGATAGCATGCATTTTAACCTCGCGCACAAAATAGTTCGTGCCGTCGACTAGTTTAACCTTAAAAGGTAATTTGTAAATTAAGCAGTATTATTATTTAAAAAAATATGCGTTTTAGCGACTGAAGTTTTTGTAAAGGCCGCTTTGATGCATTTGCATAATTCGAGAATAAGTTTAAATAGCAATTTTCTATGAATAGCATTATGATGGAGGTTTGGTTTGCCGATGACATTATCTGTTTTCATATGAAATGAGTGGGTAAATTACAAAAGTGTTGGCATAATAATATATCAACATACAATAATCCAATTTTGAAAGCATAAAATATATAGTCATAATTTAGGCATAAATGTTTTTCCATAATGTTTATTGCCATAAATACTGATGGCATAATAATAATGAAGAATTTTTTTATGAAGCATAATGTTATAAACGCGTGTTGTTATTTATGATATAACTCATATAAAAACAAACATGTTCGCGGATCAAGGGGATCCACTGCGGTACCTAACCGTAAGTACTTATATAGTAAGTATTTTTTTAAATGCATAACTAGCATCCTAAAAAATACAGTAGATTTTTGCATAGTTTTTCATCAACATTTGGCAGACTTCATTTTAATATCCCACTAACACAGTAAAAAACATTCTGCATTTAGACACCTCATAGATTACTCCACAAAAATGTAGGATCTGACGAATCTGGTGAGCTCGGGGTCAATTGATTTGTTACCTTAAAAATAGAATTTCTTAAACTTTTTCATACTTTGTTTGTTTTTAAAATCATTCATTTCAAAATTCAATACAATCGAAGTTAATGCAGTAGTCTGAAAAACTATCAAAATTAAAATTAGAAGTAATCACATTCTTAAAAAAAAAATATCTGCAACAATTTGCATCAAACTAAATAATTGTGAAAAGAAAAACTTACATACATTCGAGTTGGCCAACCTGTATAATTTAGAGCTGAACTAATCAACATTTCACAAAGTAAGCAAATGGTGCCCCGCGGAGTTCCACAAAATCATGAAGGAACTATAGTCTTTTATGATTCGATTTCACCGCGGAACAAGGCTGTATGTAATACTGATATTTGGCGATATATTATACGCTATTAATATTTGTAAGATGGTTATTACTATTAGATCTTTACTATAGATTTAAGGCAAGCAATAAGCATTTTTTATGTTTCGGTTAAAAAAGGCCCCGGAAGGTAGGTTATCACCACTACTAAAGTCATCTGCAATGCCATAGGCATTGCAGGTGCGTTGTCTTTCATGATACAAAGCTAAAATGCGCTTCTGGTTTTCAGATCGGAACACAGCGTAACAGAATAAGTTAGGAATAGTGTTTGTTTTTCTCAGAAATTCCCGGCCACAAAGACCAACTAGCAATTTGTGTACGTTTTCAAAAAGATTTTGTTAACTGTGCCAGCTATCGATTTCATTGAAAATTAACTCAACCAATTTTTCTTATTTCACGGATCGAATGTAAACACAGACACCAATATTTGTAGTTTCGTTTAGGTTACAAGAGGTTTATTTTTTTTTTTTTTTTTTTTTTTTTTTTTTTTTTTAGAATAGAATATAAGTTTATTTCTCTCAAAAAGGTACATTTCGGTAAATAGTATCTAGGTTACAGCAGATTCAAACCTTTGTGAGAGCTGGAGTCTATACTGGGTTCAAGACCTGTATGACAGATCTCCAGGCTCACACCCTTAAAATTACAATATTATGGTGCACTTACGTACTACAACAATGTGAAAGTATCAAATTGAGAGGAAAAGATAATTATACAAAAACAAAAGGGGACGTGCTATGTGTGTCTTTGGAGAGTGTTGTGTCCGTGAGTGCAATATAAGTCCTCACCCCAGCGCCCGTGAACACCAGGCGTGAGCACTTACTTGCCCGCGAATGTGTGTGTGTGTCTGTGTGTGACAAGGTGAAACGCGCTCTAGGATGGACGTGAATATTTACGGTAGGGGAAATTATTGTAAAATACTTAGTATATTTTCGGTCTCTGCATAATCCAATTTTAGTAGCCATGTCGTTAATGTTTTTTTACATTTTGATCTGCACATAGGGTATATATTTAATATTTTATTAGCCTTGTTATAGACGGAGCTACTGAGGAAAGGGAAACTACGTTGGGCTGAACGACAATTTGTGCGTATGGAGGGACAGACAGTATGTTTACGTCGTTTGGTGCCAAACTTGCATGGATCGTAGGGAGTCTGAGAGTGAGTGGTTAAAACAAGGTTAAGGATAAATCATTTGCGAACAGTGAGAACAGTACACGCTTCATAAAGATCGATGGTAGGAAAGCGGTAAGGTAACCGCCATCCAACCTTCAGGAGTGCCCTTTGCGCACGCTCCAGCTTCAGCAAGTGAGTTTTGGCAGATCCACCCCAAGTAGTTATGCAATATTGTAGAAGCGATTGGCCGAGGGCGAGATATACAAGTCTCAACACCGTAGTGTCTGCAACGTGACGAAGGGACTTAAAGATGTAGATCAACCTACGCAGTCGCGAGGTGAGTGTGTTTATGTGCACAGAGAATGACAAGCAGTCGTCAATTTGTACACCGAGATATTTGACACAATGTATGCGAGAAAGGCAGGGGCAATTACAAGTCGTAAGGTGAGGTGAAATACAAGAGTGGACAATCAAGGGGCAAAGAGACGAAGGTTTCCCAGCGGAATTAAAAGAAAAGGTTAGGTAATTTGTTTTATCAACATTTAAAGTAAGCAGGTTTTGAGCCAACCAGTTGGTGACAAGGTTAAGTCCGGACTGTGCATGCCTGAACACCATCTCCCAGGAGTCTCCGTGGAATACTAAGGCAGTATCATCAGCATAGGTGAAGATGGATGCATAGGGAAGTGCTAGCCTGCAGATCTCATTTATATAAATGAGAAAAAGGGTCGGGCCGATAATGCTGCCCTGAGGGACCCCGTATGATATTGGGAGCTCGTCGCTCGTCCAGTCACCGATTCTGACGCACTGTCGTCTACCCGTGAGGTAACTCTCAAATAGAGCAAGTTGAATATTTCTTATACCGATTCTTTCTAGTTTAGCTATAATATTGGGGACAGATATCGTATCGAATGCTTTTGCCAGATCCAAGAAAATACCAATTACCTTCTGTTTATTATCCAAGTTGGAGAAGATGTTAGTGGTTAGGTCAAGCACAGCATTATTTGTGGAAATTCCGGAACGGAAACCATATTGAGAAGGAGAAAGGAGATGATTTTGCTCTAGGTACTTAACCAATCTGTTATTCATGAGCCTCTCAACTATTTTTGAAAGTGTAGGCAAAATGGATATAGGTCTGTAGTTATTTGACCGATCTCTGTCCCCGCCCTTATGCACAGGGTGAACTATTGCCAACTTAAGCGCATCTGGAAAGATGCCGGAGGTAAAAACTAAATTACATATATGAGTCAGATGGGGGGTAAGAATATTTTTAAATTTCTTAAGAAACGTGCCCGACATGCCATCAGAGCCCACCGCACAGTCGCCCCTTAGCTTTCCTATCAAAATATCCAATTCTGATTCGTCTGTTCCCAGCATGACAAAACTGTGTTGATACGTTGGGGGAGCCTCGGTTTGTGTAGGTATGCACGTGGAGACGGATGGAACATTTTCAGCTAATGTACGTCCAATGCTAGCAAAGTACGCGTTCACTTCATTTACAGAGCGCTCTGGGTCGGAGGGTGACAGAAGAGCGTTGGCATGTGTTTTAACCTTTGATGTGTAGGTGATAGATTTTATAGCATCCCAGAGTTTTTTATTATTATTTTGTGCATTAGTTAAAAGGGTTTTATCATAATTAGTTTTAGTAGTTTTGAGAATCTTAGAGCAATAATTCCTGTACCTTTTAAAAGTTGTGTGAAGTATATTATTTTCGGGATTCTTTTTTAATTTCATGTGCATATTGTCTCGATTCCGTAGGCATTTAAGGAGCCCTGGAGTCATCCAGGGCTTACTTAGTCTTTTACGGTTGGGCAAGACCTTCAAAATAGAGTTTTTAACTATGATACGATTAATGGCGTTGATAAAGAAGTCAGTTGCTTCATTAACGTCTGGGGTGCTATAAACGGGGCTAAAATCGGTCTGAAGGAGGTCCATTTCAATTCTGTCAAAATCCAAAACTCTGGTCTGCTTTGCTTTTTTCAAAGAAATATTAGAAGGGTTATTGTTTTCCATAAATAATAAAACAATATCATGATCAGTGATCGAAGTGTTGGCGATGAAACAAAAAGCAGCTCTTTTCGTTTTTAATATTAGGTGGTCAAGACAGGAGATATTTTGTCGTGTAGGAAGAGTGTGTGCTGGCAGCATTCCGTGATAGGCGAGCATTGTTAGATACTCAGTTGCACGTGAGTCATTACTGGTGTCGGAGATATTAATGTTTATGTCACCGGTTATGATTATATTTTTGTACGAAGATACAGATTTTAGTACTACATCCAAAGAATCCACGAACGCGGAGACATTCCGAACAGCAGGCGGGCGATACACTGCAATCAGGACGGTATCATTATTAAGTGTTAGCAACAAACAGTTCGCATCTTGGACCTGGGGCTCCGAAACAGAAACCTGAAGGTGGGAGCGGAAAAACACCATCACACCTTCATTCTGTGATCCATGTCGGTTTGTAGTGACGCAGGTATAGTCATGGATTGTAGGTAGGGGAGGAGAGTTGAAAAGCCAACATTCAGTAAGAATTATGAAATCCCAGGATGTATTACTTCTTTCCAAAAGCATTGTCAAGCTATCGAAATTCTTGATTACGCTGCGAATATTTTGACAGAGAAGTGAGAGAGAATTTTTGTGCAAATTAGCAATGTCGCTGCAGTCCTCAATCATACAGGTGGCAGACTCAGCTACTGAAATACTATCCAGGTCAGTCTGTATGTCATTTATGTTATTGAATTGTATAACAACAAAGATATAACATCAAGCTAATGCGGCAGTGGTTAAAAATGATATATTGAGGACGATGAGGTCAAATGATGCTAATTTCTGACCGGCTAGAAATTTTAGATACTAGAGTAGTAAGCTTACATTACGCTTTTATTACAGGGCACGGAGAAAAGGGGATTATAATGAAGTCTTTGTTGGAGTTGCAGATTGAATATTGAATTAGAAGCTTCATACATTTTACTTCAATTTATGGCGTTGGTGTTCAATTGCGAACATACTAAGCTGATCAGCGCTTTGGTTTTGTAAGGCAACTGCCTTTTTCTTATGTTTTTTTTTTTTTTTTATAATTTGGAGTCTGATGTCAAACCGTATTACAAGGTAGATGTGAGTGGAAACGCCGGGAGTGGTAAAACAATATACACAGACCTCTCATTGGTGATCCTTCAGAAAAGTCAGGCGTGTAGTACCTACAAGCGGCTTAGGTAGGTACATTTATAACCAGATGTATGAAACTATTATACCTATGTTAGGTTCGTAGCAAGGGGCGTTTTGTAGTTTCTGCGTAACTCCATGGGAAAAGGTAGTAGTAGTAGTAGTAGTAGTTTATATTCCTGTGTGTATTGTATTTTTAACTTGGATGATATTTTTTTACTTAAAATGTAGCTAGCTAGGTAAGAAAAAGCTCTATCAGAGAACCTCGTTTCCGCGTTATCTAAAGTTAATGTAGCGTTCAATCCATACAATCAACTTTGATGTTCAATCAAAACGGTTTTCCATCTAAAATATGAAAACGTTTTCTCTCTAGTAGGTATTTGCATGCACTCTGTCTGAATTTTATATAAAAGAACATGATAATATTGATCGCGTGTATTCAATTTTCGGTGCAAAGCATTATTGCCTTTATAGAAATCTTTTGAAAAGAGGTATACAGCTTTTAAAACTTTTCTACTGCTACTGGTTACATACTTAGATAGTAGAAAATATTCTAAATTCAAAGATTTAATATTTTCTATCCAATCTATCTTTATTATGCAAGGAGTTCAGTTCAGTTACTGCTGGTTGATTTATTGCTACTGAAAATAGAAACATGAAATTTTAAGACATTCGTTCCTCAAAGGTCACACGGGGCATGCAACGAACCAATTACCCTCTACGATTGCTACTCTGCTGGTAGTAACTACATATTAATATTAAAACTTACCACGTGTCCTTCTGGCCACATAAGATCTTCGTCAAGACAGTCAGACTTGTACAGGGACGGGTCCAGTACTCCAAGATCAGCGGTGTTTGCTGTAACAAACAAATGATTTACTTAGCTACAGTCATCATTTCTTCTAGACGCAGTTGTGTTTATATTGATGGATGATTTGGATTTGTCGCTGTACCACAGGTACTGTAAATTTTCAGGAGCAAATAGTATCCAGTTTATAATATTAATTTACTAAATAAGACGGAGCTACTACCCTCCCTCCCGCCCATTTTCTAGAAAAAAGAAGATGTTTTTATATAAAAACTGTTATCTGAGGAAACTCTGATAGATATCCTACTCTAAGAATACACCAACTTTCAGACCTTCCAGCTTTAGAATGCACTCAACCTTTGCCTTAGAAAATGAGAAACGTGACTTAGAGCTTTTCTTGCACTTGTGCTGAAGTATTGCCGGTCGATTCTATAGACATCTCACTGCGAGATGTCAACATTGACTGCTCACTTGGAGTTCATTACATCTAAGACATCACGGTGTAATTTTTGGTGTATAGCACTACAGAAATAAATGTAAGATAATAAGATCACCAATCCACGGACAGATTGAAGTAAGCGCAGCTTAACCGGCGATATTAATTGCCTATTATTTTAATGATCAATAATTAGCTTTCCCAACAGCTTTAGCGGCCGATCCAATTAACTAAAGCTTTTAAGTCATATTAGCTTATTTCAGATGCTGAAATAATGATAAATCCATTATTCAATGCAATGATGCCGGAAAGCCATTTAATTATTCACATGAACGAATAATTTAATGATTCAATGACCTACAGGTGAAACAAATTTATTTTATTTACAAAGTTCAGCCAAATAACCTTGCATGGGTAAATGGATGAAAAACGGATGAACCCTTTGAGTGACAAGCCTAAAATACCAATGAGGAATGGAAACCATTAGTTACAAACCTATGGGTTTCTGTCAATCGAAGGTTTTTAACCAATTTCCCAAAAATTAGGAGGTTCTATGTTCGAGTGTATGTATTTCTATTTTATTATGTGAGTTCAGCGATTTTCACTGAAGTTCACTTCATTGAGTTCACCATTTCAGACTGATGTCTGAAATGGTCTTTTGAGTAAAGAACCAGCCAGATTGAGTGGACCTGTCCAGTCAGTTCACGCATTTGTCGATAACCGAGCAGCTCAACTCAGAATTTAAGGAGCTCAACGATTCGACGAACAATACCAAAGAAAGGACATTCGGGTAGGCCGCACAAACTACTCAAACTGCCAGACCATGATTAAAAACTAAGATAAACTAAAATTAAAACAAAAAAGAAGAATGATCCACATAGTCATCACATTCACAATAAATAAAATAAAATAATACTTTAAAAAGTAAATATTCTTATCATTGCAAGAAAACAAAAAAAGAAATATAATAACAAAATTTACGGTGCAAAAGATAATAAAAATATACAATATTAATTGGAGCAGCTCAATCCCAAGCCTTTTTTTCCTCAAGGTAATATTTAATTGGATAAAACGCTTTCCGGCACAACTTACGTTTAATGAATGATCTCAATTTATTAATACTTAGATCTTTTAGGTGGCTTGGAAGCTTAAAAAGCGCATACATTGACATCTAAAAGAGCCACCTATTTTCTTGAGCCTTGTTGTAGGTACTACCAATTTGTGTTTGTTCCCAATATTAACGTTATGGATAACACTGTATTTTTTAAACAATTATTTATTATGATGAGGATGATGATGATGATATATAAGTTTGAAATCGCGAACCGGTTTTGACCAACTGTGTGATTAATGATCTTGCTTTCTCTGTATGAGAAGAGGCTTCTGCTCTGCTTTGGGACAATAATCGTCTGGTATTACTATTGTTATAGTAGTTTCTATTATAAAATCATAGTGCGTACAGCTAAGAAGTGGAAGTGTTTTCCGATAGCTACAACCTAGGGGTCGTGAGGTCAAGAGTGAATAGATTACTTCTAGGCAAGCGTGTTTCACCTTCGCCCACATCATCGCTTACCATAGGTAAGATAGTAGTCAATCGCAGGCCTATCAATAATAAAAAACAAACTAGTACCTAATCTAATATTTAATTAATCTATGTAAATATGTTTTCAAGTTAATATAGTAGTTGCTTTTACCCGTAAAAATAACATGACGTGTTTATTAAAGTTCAGTGCTCGTAACAGAATGCATAATAAATCAGATGGTATTTATTTATAGAAGAACATTGCATTCTACTCCACCTTATTTTGCTTAGAAATTCTCATTAATACAGCGAGCTTATAAAAACCCGCGCAACATAATTTATAATTAGCCCTTTAATTTTATACTGGTAGCCGGGTGTAACTGGCTAACATTTTTATCTTATGTCATGTGATTTGCTTTTAAAGCATAATACATTTTTATGTTATGAATATGATAAAGGGTAACAGTGTTTTAAAATGATGTTAATAGCCATGATTGACCAAAAAAATCTTTATTATAAATTATAGTCACCGAACTTTGCAATGAAGATTTTATCGAGCAGCTGTTCTCACAAATTACAAATAGCTTTAACAAGACAAGCATATTTTTAATTAAAAACACTAATGAACTGAAATCAGCGTTTTGATAGTAATAACAACGATACAAAAATCCATAAAGAAAAATAAGAGTGTGTTGCAAACTCTTTTATATTTTGTAGCGTAACGTTAGCTCAGTCGAGCTAACGTTAGCCACGTAAAGAGGTAATATAAATTAAAACTAAGAAAAATGATACTTATAATAAAACTAAGGTAGGGCTTCGCACGACGTGGGCAGCTAACCAGGCAGCAGCTCGGGCAGGAAGTCGCGGAATGCCCGAGGTAGGCAGGTGAGTAGCGGACAAGCAGACGGGTAAGCGGGTAATCGGGCAGGTAGGCAGTGGAGTAGGCATGAGGACGGAAGCAGGTTGGATAAGCAGGCAAACAGGTAAGTTCGTAGGCTCCAAGGGGTGTGGAGGCCGGCTATGGCTCAATACGCCAAACAGCGAGGCCTTTGATGCCAAGAGATGACCGTTGAGGGTGTTTCCAGGAAATAATGCTTTCGGGAACCACACAAAATATATTTAATTGGAGCACTTCAGATAATAATAGTTTACATAAGCTGGTAATTCACAATTTAGAGTTTTCCACGAGTTTTTAGATCAGAAAATACAATTCGTAGTATTAAGTAGTCAACCAACTTTCGGCGTTCAGCTGGACTGACTACAAAGTGTTCCAACTAAAAAGTGACGCCCGTTTTTTATCGTTCTGTGTCATATCGTCTACATTTTAAATTCAAATTTTAATTAAGAAATAAAGACCAGAACGAATAAAAACGGTTCACAAAGAGGTCAGTCTACGCTACCATTATAATAATGTACACCTAGCTTAAAGCAGATCTAGTCCATAGTACCTATGTTACGGTCTATGGTTTAAGAAAATAAAATAAACAGACAGATGTCATGTCAGATGAAAATGTCACAGTAGAAAAATATTGCAAGAATTACAAATTATCAATATAAATTAAGTTTTAGATATTAAAACAATCAGAAATGTTATAAAGTTAATGAAAAAAATGTAAATGTTATTGTCAAGAACAGAGTGTCAATATAATAACTCTGAAATCAATCTTAATTACACAATTTACAGCAACAAAAAAGATTGATTAATTATAAATGTGTAACCAGAAATCATAATATTTGAATTATAAAAAAAATATTAGGAAAAGTAATCACAAGTTAATCAAAGTTACGAACCGTGAAATGATATTAAACTGTGTTTAATTGAATAGGCTTTGTGAATCAAAAGGGAATATACTACAAAGAATATTCAAAAGTATGAAATTATGATTTAAACAGATGATAAAACAGCACATGTGATGAACAAACTGTTAATATTTAGTCTACATTTGAGAGATTATATAACAGTTTCTACTTATAAATCTCAATACTGGATATAAATTATACTTTTGCATTAGAAGTGAACATGGAACGATTTAGCGGATTTTATTGATTAGCTATCTGGTATTGGTTAGAAGTATTATAGGTTGATTATGTAGTTTCCGTTTTTCTATGTGTAGTGAATACTGTTACAGTCAATTATAATATTATATTTTTAAAATTCAAAAATATCTCTGCATCTTTACAAATTAAATTTTATTGTACACACATAGTTGAGAAAAACAATAGAAGAAAAATATATTAAAAAGGTTATTTGTAGTCTTAGGTCGCATTGTTACGCCGGGGTGGCACCACTGTACCGAACAAATAGCTATATATTTAAAACAAAGTCGGGTTAGTTACACCATTTATAAATCAAGAACGGCTGGATCGATTTTTATGATCTTTGATTTGTTGGATTTGTCTCCGCCCTGAATAGCAGAAAAACTATTAAAACATCGAAAAAGTAAAAAAACATATAAGGACACAATTCATTTTCTCACACATTTTGTACGGAACGGCTTTAACGAAACTTGAACGAAAAATATTAGTTACTATATAATACAAACATTTAATACTAGGTATAAAAACAAATTATGCTTTTCAATAAATATAGCGATTACTTAGGAACAGTATTATTTTCGATGCCACAATGTTTCTTACTTGTCTCACTTTTTTCAAAAACTGTCTTATGTAGAATCTGTCAAAAGTAGAATCTGTCAAATGTAGACTAAACGGTACTAATTATATACAAAAACCTACCTCTATTATTGTTCATGACCATAGTGAAAACCATGGTATAATAAGACATGGTATTCTCTTTACAGGATGGCCTAAGCCTACGTCACGATAAGTGTTACCATTGTTTGTTCTTTTTAGAAAATTTAGGTACTTTCTCATGTAGATAACGAAATCAAAATAAATTACTAACTAGCTTAACTATTTAGTAACTCATGTGTTTCTTCTATTTAGTGTTAAATTAATTTAAATATTGAATTATTAGTTCATAATTGCTTTGTTAAGTTGAAAAATACATTTTGCTCGGGTAATTCAATCACACACAGTGGCAACATATCGAATTGACAAGTGTCATACTGACAACTCGCCATTTCATCGCTATTGTTGTTTCGCTCGGTGAGCAAAATACTGTGGCTCCCAAACATTTGTGGTGCACCCGTGAACTGTGAAAGATACACAAGAAAAATTGTTAATTATTCCGTACTAAACTGTAAAAACAGAAGTATAAAAGGCGGTGTAATAAGGTTTTTTCTTTTCCCAACGAAGAGACGCTACCATATGCGTGACTTCAATATTGTAATTAACTCCAGCTAAAAGAACTGGTATGTGCCTTTCTAGATATTATTTCATTTATCTACGCGTTGTAAATTCCATAAATTAAGGCATAGCTGTGTCAATACGGCTGTACGCCCGAACTTAACCTAACCTAATTAGTTTTGATTTATTTTAGTCAAGTCAAGTTTTGTGGGTTTTCGTCCCGAACTAAATTAAGTTGGTCCATTTTATGACGTCCATACAAACAGACAGGCGCAGCGTGAGACTTTTACAACATTTGTTTTGTCAGAGACATTATTTAACTAGATCTCAGATCAAATAAAAAGTCAAGATGGAACGTTGCAAACAATAAGGTGACGCCGGTTAAAACTACACCTTGCCGTATACATACTCAATTACACGTACAATGAAACTATGCCTTAGCTTGTCAGTGGAGCTCAGATCAAATAAAAACTCGACAGACAAGCTAAGGCATAGTTTAGTTCCGTGTCTCAGTAGCCGTGGCTTGGTCACCTACGGTGAAGAGAAGAGGAACCCGAGGAGAGGCCGCTCGTCAGGGCTTTTTCCGATTAGGCCGACGACGTAGCGGCCAACATGTAGGTTGCGGTTCCGCTTGGCAACAGGCGACATCGCATCTGAGGCTCGCTCGATATCATATGGAGCGCGTCCTATACGATATCGCAGCTGTGAGTTGGAGAGTAGACCGCGGTGGGAGAGGAGTGCTGGTATTGCGTTGCGCCGCTCTACCGAGCTTCTGTGGCCTGGACGGGGTCGCCACCGTCTGATTGCGGATGAGGTGGGGCCGCAGGGGAGGTCCCTATCGCCTGCGGCCGAAAAGTGATAGGTGGCGGGGCCACTGACCTGTCCCGTCAAAGGAGGGCTAAGGGTACCATACACTGGGCCGTCTGGCGCCCATGAGCTGGTTTGGTCCCTGGGGTGGTCACGGCGTGCAATGTGTTCTGGTGCGCTGGTGATGGGTGGTACACCCCAAAGGAGGATCCGGTGACGGATGGCCGCGGCGGGTTTGCGGTGAGTGCTAACGCGTGCCTGTGTTCCCGCCATAAGCGGCACAGGAGGACACCGTGGAGTTTTAGTGGGTTGGAGTCCCACATAACTGCGCTATCTACCTGTGGTAGCATAGCATGCATAAGCATTTTACCAAAAAAAAAAAATTGTAGTGATGCCTGTGATTGATTTTTTTTGTGTCGAGGGGAATATTGATTTACCCTTGCAAAGAATTGATCAGGGTTCCTGATATAATGGAGAAATAATTTAATCAATACCACGGTCAAACGTTGCACAATGAAAAAATCATTTTCAATTTGACTCGGATTGTTCATGGACTTGTAATTCATTATGAGGTATAACTCTGTTTAGTTCAAACAAGAACCTATCTACGAGACATCATCATCTTCCTGCCCATGCCCCATGTCACTTGGAGTCAGCGCAACACATTTTCTTCTTCCATACCGTCCTGTCCTCCGTCACGCCATCACTGACTCCCTTTTCTTTCATATCACTCCTCACACAGTCCATTCATCTTTTCTTTAGCCGTCCCTTCCCTCTCCATCCATCCACATTAATATTCCTAACTCTTTTAGTAACATGCGTTTCATCCCTCCTCATCACATGACCATACCCGGACAAACGGTTTCCTTTCAACTTTTCTGTCACTGGCGCCACTTTCAAACTGCCTCTAATATACTCATTTCTCACTTCATCCATTCTCGTCACTTCGCACATCCATCTCAACATTCTCATGTCATTACATCTACGCGTAAGGAAAAGAAATAAACCAAGCAATCAATTAAAAAAGACGCAAAGTAAAAACATAAAAAAAGTATCAAATATGTCGATTTATTATAAATGATAAAAATTTAGTACCTATTGTATTATTTTATCTTTTTCCCCACAAAAAAAAGTTTGAGAACCGAAACGCAATTGATGACGTAGTCTTAGGCCAATCACGTGACCCAGCTGTCACGGGAAGAGACTACCAGGCGAAGTATATTATTATACCATGGTGAAAACCATATCTAAATCTATTGACTGGTTTAGTAGAAGTAAGCGTATAAACAAAAATGATGCCGACAGAGGTGGACGGCGATTATCCTTTATACTACTTAGAGATTAATGATAATAAAAAATAAATATAGGTGCCATAATATAAAAACAGTGTTAGAGTTGTCGGTTTTAATTCAACTATTCGTGATGATTATATGCTTTAATTTCTTTGCGCCATTTCAAAAGCACTAAAAGCTTTCTGGAATATGTTGATGAAACATCAGCGTTACCTTGAATTTCAGCTTCTTTCACAGTCAACCTACCTAGCCTTTTTCCAACTATGATTTAGCCGGTAGTTAACCTTACTGGTTGCAGCCAAATGCCAGTATTTTTCACGGAATGACAAAGTAACTGGGTTGTTGAGAACAGATAGGCACATTCAGTAACTATGTAACACAATAGGGATGTTTGCTGGGTAGAAAAATCATAACTCTATTTATTCCGTCAGTGATATTATCAAATAATATTGGAAACGTATTTTTTGCATTATCAAATAAATAAAACATGGAAAAGATAATGCTCATCAAAGTTCAGTAGTGGCGGCTTGTGACGTCACTTTGTCAGTATAAAGTTTTAGCACCGTGACGTCACACGATATATCAACGCATTGCAAGGTCGTATTTTTTTGTTTACGTCATGATGATTACACATGATGGACTAAATAGATATTTTTTGTCAACTACCCCATGTGAAGACTGGTCTCAGATTTTTGGGCTTCTGATCACCCGTATGACAGTCAAGAACTAACGCCGGCTTCATACGTTGGTCCCAACGTAGGTCTCAACGACACTCGTCTAACGTGTGGATCTAGAAAATTGCGTTGGCGCCAACATTGGGACGAGCGTTAGTAGTTGGCCCGCGCGTGTCGGTTTTATCAAAGGAATCTTTGCCAACGTTCGCGATCCGTCCACACGTTGGTGATTTGCTCAGTCCTGTTGCAACACGCATCGAGTGCGTGCTCACCGATTCCGTGTTTTATGATGTGTCGTCATCTACCATCTTCTTCGACGTGATTTTTCTTTTTATTAAAATTTTAATTATATAATATGCACCCAGTACTGTAAAAGCGCTCACAGCAATTTCCATATCGGCCTTCTTCACATTGGCTCTGACGAGACGGAACTAGTTTAATAGCCAACGTGTCTACGCCTCACCAATTAACCAACCAACGTTGGTACGAGCAAGGGGACCAACGTGAGGAGCCGGGATAAGCCTTAACGTGGTTTCCGAGACAAAGGAATGTCTGCTGCTTTCATAAAAAAGTTAAAACATTTCAAACCAGTTTTATACATTCGATTCTTCGAAGTTCAGAGTGACGTTCGCAAATCAAATGCCAAGGAAGTCACAAAATGACATAACTTTGAGAGTTGAATCGAGCCTTCAAAACAACTTCTTTCTTGGTATTTTAGTTGACGTAATTCGAAATACTCATATGTACGTCAAAACCGTTTAAATGACGTTGAAGGGACCGTTCAAATACCGTAGTTAAAGCTGACATTCGTTATCTATACCAATATTATAAAGAGAAAAGATTTTTTTGTTTGTTTGTACCGAATAAGCTCCAAAACTACTAGACCGATTTCAAAAATTCTTTCACCGTTGGGAAGCTACTCTATCCCCGGGTGACATAGGCTACTTTTTATCCCTGTATTCCCACGGGAACGGGAACTACGCGGGTGAAACCGCGAGGCGTCCTCTAGTAAAATTATATATTTGTACATAGGTCATTGAATCTTTATATTCCGAGTCTTGAGTCCTTTATATTCCGTTGTAATATCCAATACGTAGTTTTAAGCGAAGCCAATTTTCCATTTTTTTTTTATTTTCTAAACAAGACTATTTTTATAAAGTAATAAAATTGTTTATAAAAATAAAATATAACTCAAACTATCTTGGTGTAAGCAGTAAAAAGTTAGACTTGCAATTAAAGGAAGGCCGAATAATCTTCGTAACATTTATTCATAAACCGGTTATATTCAGTTCTAGCTCAACAACTACAGACATAAACCAACGATAATAACTTAGGTAATATGTTTTTTTATATCTGTACCTCAATTTACGTGTTTCCATTTTAGTTACATCGTGACTTAAATATTTACGAGACCTCATATTCTAAAATGATACGGATCTTTTTTAAAAAAATTGACAGTACACTTACGAGTTAGAGCGTTGCAAATAGAACTTGAATTCAGAAATAAAATAATCATAATAATTCAGGGCAACTAATATTAAATAATATTGTTAACTAATATTACTATACTAATGAATAATAACACCAGTCAACCCCAATATCGTAGCAAAGGTTTATCTTTTTAACGCCTACGAATTTCATTTATAGTATTGTCGCGTAGACCCATCTACGGCGTAGCACGTAGGCGTCATCTATAATTTTTCTAAAGGCTTTCCGTTTACAATATCGCTTTAGGGAAAGCAATCTTTCAAAATAACTCTGTAAATACTATACTGAACGTGTTATTTTTATTGTGCGAACAACATTTTTGCATGTTTTACGTACTTGCCAAAAGTACGTAACACTTTACGGGAAGCAAAAAAACAACCCCGTTTAACGCTTCGATTTAAATTGTATGTACAAGATAAATATTTATTATATTTGCCAATAATTAAAGCTTAGCCCGGGCTGAGGTAAATAAATATGTATTCATTGTTACAATACAGAAATTAACATTTCAGCTATACTGAAAATAAATTAGAAAACTAAATAGGATTAGCCACACTTTTCCTATTTTGTTTTGTAATTATGTGTAGTTGCTTCGGAGTGATTTATATGTTCCATTTTAGAGTAAGAATAAAGTATTTTCTTTAAAGAATACTACTTATTTATTCATACAAAAACTTTTAATTGAATTTTCTTATGTACTATTTAAGATAACTTAAATTTCCAGAAATACGTCGGCCTGTTTAAAAACTATTTCATTAACTTCAAATAATAAATTAAAAACCCTGTTAAGTCAAATTGCGTCATTGTGTTTCAAGCTTGTCTTAAACAAACACTGGATTATTAAACTTTACTTATGTATTTATCAATGAAACTAATATAAAAGTACAGAATAAATCTGTTTAGATTTGAATCTGATGAAAAAAACCTCATGGTTTCTTAAATATACTGTGTCAAAGAAATTGCTTCGAGTTTGTCAACATTTTGATTTAGTCATCCAGTTTTTATTACTTTATTCAATGGTATTACACCCACGCAAATACTAATTAAATCAACCCTTTATATATAAACCTTAATAAAAGCTTTATTCCGCTTTATTAGAAGAATACTATTTGGAGAGTAAATAAAATTACAAGTATTATCATTTATTATATATATTATATTTTTCTTATACGAGTGCTTGATAATGAAAAGTAAAATATAAGAGGTAAATATGACAGGAAAAGGTTGCCGAAATAAGCTTTGAGCAATATTCTTATTCTTCGTATCGATATACATGTGAATTCGTGGCACATTACCTTTATGATGTGATCCAATCTTGGAAGCAGAGGTTTCAAATTCTGTGAAGTACAGTAGGGAGTTTATTTTATTTAGCCGGCTGGTTTTTTTATATTAGTCCGATTTTTTTCCTCTAGTTGTTAACACGTTTTAATTTAAAGTTCAAGCAAATACTGAAAAACATGTTTAAGTTTGGTGCACACACCACACGTATTCTTTCTGTTTTTAAAAAATCTTTCACATATTAATAAACACGCATTAATAAATGCGTTAAGAATTTTTTAAGACAGCTGCGTTACTACAGAGATCACAAGCCTAGTACAAATGTTATATAGGTAGGTGCCAGCATGATTATCGTCCGTGGTACGTAGGTATACTTAATCAACATACGTTTTATCTCAAGAAGCAAACCGATGTATAGTTTGAGATCATTCCCTAGAGTCACTCGAAAGCCGTTTGTCTCTGAAAATAGATTATATTAAGTGCAATTAATTATGCCTCGAACGAAACGAGGTAAGTATTATTCAGTTAACTTCTCTGAAATGTGTAAGTAAAAAAACATTATTAAAAATTCTATAGTTCACTGATCCACTGAGAAGATGTCAAAATTACGGTTAATTTAAGAATAATTTCCATGTTTTAAGATCAGCTGGATAGTTTCAAAAGATTAATTGTATCACTAATATGAGTGTCAATTATTTGATTGTCTTCATACGTTTGTTACAATTATCATAAATATGATATAATATTATCATTTAAATTCTAACAGACGAAAAATTAGCAATTTTATGTTCCATGATACAATTACGTGTCAAAGATGTTAATTTCCATAAGTAATATCACCACCCGAAAATTAATTTTAGGTCACCTTGTATAGATAATCCCCACTGCTTCGAACATAATCAATTACCTATCTTCACTATGTAATATTACTTACCGAACTACTAATTGATAACGTGCCAAGTCCCATTAGTGACAAAGGTATTATTCCACTGAATACATAATAATATAAGCTTCTAGTACCAGCACACATTTTAATTATCATCTATATATATCTTCACTATTAAACAACGTTGTCTGGCTTTTCCGAGCATTAGTCTTTTGTTTTTGACGCAATACCAAACGGTTGGGATCTTTATTTGGACTGTTTTTTTATTTTAATATATGTTCAGAATAATTGAGAACCATCACCTGAAGGATGACATCGTTAAGAAACAGGCATGTCTTAGAAACAAACATTCGTAGACCTGTGACATCCACCAACCCGCACTGGGCCCATTCCCTCTCACAGAGAGGGGTCAGTATCCTAGCAGTGGCAACATTAATCGGCTGATGTTGATGATTACCTGAAGGATAAAGGATTTCTTGAACATGATTTTGAAGTTGTAGAATTCCTTGACAGTGTTTATTAATTAGTCAAATTTTAATTTGAGATAAAATAAAATAAGATCATGATTTTTTATTTCACATAGGCCTAAATGGGCACTTATAAAACGTCGAAAAAAGGTGCACGGTTCAGGTTGGTTGTTTCCTATGGAGAAGAACCGGCAAGAAACTCCACGGTTAATCTTTTAAAAATGGTTTGGTTTTAAAATATTTCATGTTACAGCATTAGTACTTAGATATGGGGGACAACTTAGGCCCGACAATAAGTCGTAAAAAAACAAAAAAAAGATTATATATAATATAAATAAACAAAAGGAAAAAAGAAGAAAACGAGAAAAAAAGTTAATAAATGCTAACAAGCATCTAGAAATCTAGAAGGCCTACCATGTTCAATGTTCACACGTTCACAAAAAAATCAGTAAAAGAATCTATACAAAGGTAAAAAAAAAGTATAACAAGACTAAATTTAACATGTGGCACAAATGTTGTTATCAGTGCTGTAACTATTCTTATGCAAAAGGCTATAAAGATGATTTAACATTGTAAAAAGTCTAATTAATAGAAGAAACAAAAAAAATGGGATTGAGAACAGTTAGAGACATCCACATATTTGTGCTGTTTATGAGTTACCAGGGAAGCCGCATGCGCAGAAGTAGCTAAACCCAAAAAAAATATCTTCAACGTTATCCTTGATTTTATATACATATTTTTTTATTAAGGACACGTTTGATATAGTTTTTGAACTTTTAATCGGTCAGTTCTATAACTGACATTGGCAACTTGTTATTAAAGCGTATACTGTTTATAAGAAAAGACTTGCAGGTTTTCGTTTATCTGAATTTGGGTATTACAATTTCGTGCTTACTGCGTGTATTTAAATTATGTATGTAGCTTCTAGTTTTGAAAAGCCCTCGATTTTTGTGGACATACAAAATCGTTCCAAAATATAAAGTGAAGGTAGAGGCAGTATATCGATCTCTTTAAATTTTTCTCCGAGGGGCTCGCGAGGACCTATTTTATGGATCGCGTGGATTGCCCTCTTTTGTAAGCTGAAATTGAGTCAACGTCTGCTGCCCGTCTGATCCCTACAGCAGAATGCCATAAGACATAATACTGTGGAAATAAGCATAGTATACTAACCTAGCTGTGGCTACATCGGTTAACTGCCAAATTTTTGTTACTGCATAGGCAGCTGAACTTAACCTCCCCAAAAGAGTTCTAATGTGCGCGCCCCACTGCAATTTTGAATCGACAGTTATCCCTAAGAATACAGTTTCCGTTACAACTAAGATTTTTGCCTTCAAGATTAAATTTAGGTCACGTTGTGGTACATTTGGTAAAGAGAACTTTCGACATTTTGTTTTCTTCACATTCAGTAAAAGATTGGTAGCTGCGATTCATTTTGAGAGAATAATTAGGCTTTCGTTGACGTGTAAGACATCCGTATCTTTCCAATCTATTTAAAAAAATAGCGAAGTATCATCAGCAAATAGAATTATATCCGATAATTGGGCCATTATAAAATGTTTATTAGTTATTCTTAAAATATGTATATTATTAACTTGGCATGCATAGCTGTTGCGATTTATAGGCAGCTTTAACGCTTTATGGCATTTCCTACCACTCCTACCAGTTAACCTTTGGGTTAAAAGGAAGACATTATTAATCTTTTCCCCTTTTCTCAATTTGGTCGGGGTCGGCATAACCTTTATTCTGCTTCTATTATTCTCTATAAGGCATCATTACAGCAGTTACCCAGCGACATTATGATAATTTATTTATTTATTCATTAAAACATACATTTGTTTTTACAGGTGTCCTACCTAATAAAAGAAGGCTATCAAAAGAAGTCATAAATGATGATGATTTCTTCAATGATTTGTTAATTTCGGTATATCAGATCCACTTATACCTACGAGGTGTGAACGTATCCATATGGGCATTCAGAAACCGACTACCGCTATGGTTGAATGGACATAAATATTCGATAGTTTTGACAGTTAATTGGACGTAGTTAAGCAGAGCAAAGTGACTAATTGTGGATTGAGTCCTTCTCAATCCACAATTAGTCCACTTTTGAGTTATGGTCGTTTGAAGTTTCAGCTGTAATTATTTATCCAAAAAAAAGATAGTTTTTTTTTTTAATTTTTGCCTGTTATTTTGAAAAAGATAATTTATATTTTTTTTGTCCATCAAAATCGTGATATAATTTGCAATCGATTTTGAGATAATAAGTGAAATGTGGGTTGAGTCCTTACAATTAAACTTAAGTTTGTAAAGACAAGTATTATTATTTACTTTCTCAGAATGGACTCAAAACTACCCATCGACTTGAAAATAAGTTATTTAAAAAATTAAAACAAGTATTATTATAATAAGTTATATATTTATTGACCTTAATCATAAAATTAACATAAGCACGAAAAATTGCATTGTTAAACTTAAAAAAATAGAAAAGCAGCGCAATAATGAGCGCTCATATTGATTTCGGTCATACTCGCAAGTCAAAATCAAAAAAAATCTTTAAAACGAAAAACCCTCTTCAAGTTTTTTACTTAAAAATCTTGTGTTTTTAGTAAAACACAAGATTTTTAAGTACAAAAAAACATTGAAAAATATAGATAACCGCAAAATATGTACAAATAAAAATAAAACAGAGGTGTTTCAATCCAATTTTCAGAAGAAGATTTTGAAGTTCTTTCGCACCAGGGAAAAGTAATTCATCAAGCAAAACTCGAAAATCTCAGATGTATGTTAAATCTAATACCCGAAGTCTGTCACGCATTTAATAATAGCCTTATGGAAAGCAGCTCTATCAGAGAGGATGTTGATGGATACGGGCCAACTCTTGATTTTGACTTGGAGGATGACGGAAATCAATATGACCGCTCATTACTGCGGTGTTTTCAATTTTTTCATTTTAATTATGACATTTTTACATGATTTTGTTAATTTTATTATTAAGGTCAATAAATATATAACTTATTTATAATAAAAATAGTTTTATTTTAAAACGACTAAACCTGTTTGAGTCGTTTCAGTTATTTGATAACATTATATTTCCCATTAAAACTAATTCTTATAAAGGATCCAAACTGTTTGAGTTTATTCTGGTTTATCGACCTTATGATCATACTCATAGAAATGTCATTACGCAGAAACAACTCAAGCGGATTGAGTTCGTTCAGCAAATACATTTTGTATGCTCTTCATACTGTGGGTTGAGTCGGGGTAGTGTAAAAAACTAGTAGTTGACCTCAGAAGTACGATGGCATACTTAACTCAATTTTGGTCAAAGTGTGGATTGAGCCCTTTCTGTTTAACTACGTCCAATTTAAACTCAATCCGCAGACGAACGGACCTCAAACTCAATCAGACGTACAGATTTAAAATTGGTACGTTTTATTTTTTAGACATTTATTTATTTTATTTAATAGTGAAAAACTTTAGGGCTCGAAAATTTATATAGTTGTTTAACGATAACAATATCGGTCCACTACACGGTAGTACTTGCCCTGATTTCTTTACGAAGGCACTCGAATAAAAACAATGTCGCGATTTTATTTGTTCAACTGATGTCGATTCAGTTGTATTACAACCAAAAGCTCAGTTATATGTGTTAGTATTTTCTCTATATTGTCACACTAATATATCACACTAATATTATAAAGGCGAAAGTTTATGAGTGAGTGTATTTGTATATTCGTTACTTCTTCACGCTTAAACGGCTGGGCGGATCTGGACGAAATTGGGCACAGAGATAGATTATAGTCAGGAATAGAATACAGGATACTTTTCATCCCGGGAAAATGTTCCCACTGGTTAATTTTCCACTTTACTGTTACTAAACTGACTGTTAAACTGAAACTAGTTTCAGTTTAACAGTCATAATTTACATATTTCAAATAAACATAATCATATCAAACATTATAAACGTGAATATATAGCTAGGTTTAAATTGAAGCTAATCCTAGACAGTCAATATGTTACTTACATCCATGTAATTATTCAATTAACAATCAGTTCTCATTACATTAATTAAACAGAAAACACTAGAAGCGTTTGAAAAATAAATATCTAATAAATAAAACAAATAACTACCACTTCCCGGAACAAATGTACATCACATCCCACTTGTTATGTGAATAATGATTAAAAAGAAATTGACAAGACGACAACTACGAAAAAATTTTTCCTATATTTTTTTTACATAATTTATATTTATTACCTCCTTTATTTCATAATTTTCTGTATTATAACTAAATTAATATAACTATACATTTTTATTATAACTAAATAAAAAAATGAGTACCCAGGACCAACAATTTTACAATTCAAAGTAAAACCTCATCAAATACCGTGCAGTGGCCACATTGTTCTAGAATCTTTAAAATAAATGGATTACAAAGGCATATGCGTGCCGCTCATAGTGAGAATCCATCTCCAGCAATTACCCAGGCCATACCCACAACATGTCTAGAATATGCTTTTGGATCCCCATTTTTAATGGAATAGGATCGAAGACAGATATATGGCATAAACGAAGGGAAAAAGTGTGCACTCTTCATGGGAAATTCTATGATCTTCCCTCCAGCACTGTAAGTAGAAGATTTATTCACAAATTAGCCGAAGAAATAGAACATCTTGTTAAATCAGATTATCCTTCTGAACGCATTTTGATTTACTTTGCCGTCATGTTACAATGAGATAAGAATATTAAAGATGCGAAAGATATAACGAAATTACTTGACCGACGCCAAAATCTTTGGGATGAAGAAAATTTCGATATACTAATAACCGAAGCTATGAAAGCAGACCTCTCTCTCCGTAACTCCTATAGCAGAAAAAAATATAATGAAAATAATGACTTTGTCACAAATTCACGCGTCTTATACAGCGAGGAAAAACACGCGAAGCCCTAAATTGGCTATTGACATAAGATACAAGCAAATCAATAAACCTGAAGACGAAATTTCGTAACGGGAAAGACAGCCATGGATGTATTTCATGAAAAGTACCCCTCCGGATTGAATCCTGATTCAAGTCTATTTACACTACCTGACGGCCTCCCCGAATTGACTCCATTACTAGAAATAGACATAACTAGCGAACATGTGGAGTCATTTCCCAGAAAAATAACACGGCGGTGGAGGCCCAACAGGCACCACATCAGAAAATTGGAAAGATTACTTGTTACGATTTGGCGAAGCAAGCCTGCATTTGAGGATCGCAGTAGCACAATTAACAATGCATTTAAATAACTATTTTGTACCAGGAGCCAAATTCAAGCCCTCATGTCAAGTCGACTCATTGCACTAGACAAATGCCCAGGTGTGAGATTGATTGGCATTGGTGAATGCCTACGCAGGATCCTATCCAAATGCATGATTTTAGACACCGGGTCTGAGGTCGTCGAAGCGTGTGCTCAATCACAACTCTGCAGTGGACTAAGCTGTGGTATCCAAGGTGCTATAAACGCTATGAGCGACCTTTTCCAAATAGAATGCCAACCAGGCTCCAACTGGAGAATGCTACTCGTCGATGCAAATAATGCCTTTAATTCTATGAACAGACAGTTAGCTCATTGGCAAGCAAGAATATATTGCCCACATTGCGCCCGTTTCTTATATAACACATACAATGGTCACGCAGAACTTGTAATTCGTGATTCGAGTATGAGATTATATAGCAAAGAAGGAGTAACTCAAGGTGATCCACCATTGCCATGCCGTTGTATGCCCTTGCAACTACCTAATGTTGGTATGCAGATGACTCTTCCGCCCAATGCAAACTCAAATAACTACGTCAGTGGTGGGATAAAATGAGTAAAATAAGCCCAGAATATGGTTACTTTCCTCATGACAAAAAATCATACCTAATCATTTCCGAGAACGACAAGAAAACAGCTCAACAGATTTTCAAGGGATGTCACGATTTACTTACCTACAAGATTTATAAATATCTAAAGCTGTTAAATAACCCCTCTAACAAATTATCAAAGATGCAAATAATATTAAATTATGAACAAACGGACACCGCAACTTCTTTTGGCGCGCGGTTTTATATATATTGCAAAATCCCTTCCTTTCACCTGCCACACGAAGCGCGAGCGCATTCATTACGCGGCCACCGCCGCCAGTGACACTCAATCGGCTATCGAGGAACCACCGTACTAACCTTTCTAAACGGTACCTACCTCTGCTCCCTCGTAATTTTATAATTTTAATAAGTAACTAGTTACCACCTAGTAACCTCACCTAAATATAAATATACTCAGTAAAAGTAATTAGTAAGTGCTTAGTGTTTTTCCCGTACTGGGTAAGTTGTACAATTTGATACATTGTTTTATTTTATTTATCTGGTTAAATATGTGTATAGCCGCCGCTGCTTTCTGTGCTTAAGTTTGAAGGGAAGACTACTTGTTTAAAATGAGCTATTGTCGTTGTAAGCTTCCTTTATCCGGGCCGTTTATAACGGTTACTTTTTAAATGATGTCTTAAAGATACCTACATCTGTAAAAATAATATCTGATGATGTACACTATCGCTGACTCCTTGGCCTTATTCTACTTTCTTTTTATCAGTGCTTACTATCATTAGTAATTAGTCCTTAATACCTAGTGTTTTCTTCTTACTGCCTACCGAACCTAAACTAGCCTTCTAGTAGATGCCAATCTCTTTCTGTAAGGTGATGGCTTGTGATTGAGGCATGGCGAGTTAAGGAGCTAATGCCATTTTTGGACGGGATTCCAGGAACTTCTATGCAGTTAAAGATTGGCGTAGCTGGCTGACTGGACGGCACCCTTGGACCGGCATCTAGCACCATTGTACCACCTGCCAGCCTGTCTCCGACAGAAGACATCACCGACGTCACCGACTGGCACCAAGCAGGAGAGTGCGGTATTGACGGCCTCCTACGTGGTCCGACCTTTGACCGGCCTTACCTCCTACCCTCTCGTTATTTTGTTTATATTTTTTAAATATATTGTTGTTACTTTTAAACATTATCGTTTCTTTTTATTCCGCCTTCTAAATAAAAAAGGAACGTGACAGTGGCGCCCAAAAACGTGGTTTTTTTTTTAAAGGTCAAGGGTCGGTCTATCGTATTTGGCTTGTAGCTATTAGGCATTCTTTGGTGTGGTAGTGGTTGGTATTGGTGATTGTCCTAGCTTCTTGTTTGTTTTTATTGTATAATCAAGTAATTGTCCTAGCTTTTTGTCTGTTTTATTGTTATATAATCAAGTAATTGTCCTAGCTTCTCGTCTGCTTTATTGGTTATATGATCAAGTATTTTTATAGTTTTTTTCTTTTGTTGTACCTACCTACCTGTATTTAAGTTGATTTTGAATGTTTTTGCTTCACCTGGTAGACATAAGCGTGTACTTTTGTATTATTTTATTGTACAACATACCCAGCGTCTAGTAAAATGGCTTTCCCGATTAAATTTTTACTATTACAAAAATCAGAACTACAATATGAGGTTACAATTCGAGGTGAGGTACCAATGGATAATGTTACGGAACTTCGTCGCCAAATCACTAGGTTAACTCAAAAATATCCATCTGAAGATATTTATGAATCTTGTTTAGACTTTGTGGAAGATTATAATGGATTTTCTGAAACCTTAGAAAAAATTAAAAATAACATTACGTCACTTAAGTCTGATACTCAAAAATCTTTGGTGGATAGAACACAAAATTTATTTAACCATTTACATTTTAGATTACAGCGAATTGTTACTCCACTAACTCCGGATCAAAATAAATTGTTAAATAATTTGCAAACAACATATAATATTTTATCATCACAATTTTCAGAAATAATAAAATTATCTTGTCCTGCAGTCGAAAGCGTTCCGGCTTCTAAAGTAGACAGTTTGGCAGAGGGACTAACTAAAATCTCTGTCACTTGTGACCGTGGCATATCTTCTGATATCTCTAAATTAAAATATGACGGGAAAACGTGCGTGCGTGCTTTTATTCAGCGTTTGAATGAATTTCGAATGGCTAAAGAAGTCAGTGATACTAAAATTATGAATGCGGCACCAGAGATTTTTACTGGAGACGCACTACATTGGTTTCGTAGTGTCAGATCACATGTTAACTCTTGGGATGAATTGTTAGTGTTACTTAAAGACGACTTTGATGTTGTGGATTACGATTACCGCATGCTGTCGGAAATTCGAAATCGGTCACAAGGCAATGCCGAAAACATAACTATTTATCTAGCAATTATGGAGGGTATGTTTTCGCGCCTTAGCTCACCTATGAGTGAAACAGATAAACTCGACATAATCTTGCACAACATAAGACCGTGTTACGCAAATATACTAGCTACTTGCCCGGACATTACCTCTGTAAATCATTTACGTACACTTTGTCGAAACTTTGAACGTGTAAAGGTTCGATGCGATTATTTTAAGGAGCCTCCAAACGCTAATTATAATTCGTTGGCCCCAGAATTTGCATACCAATACTCAAAGGACGTCAAAAACAATACTAGAAATACAAACTACACTAGTGCAAAAATCGACAATACGGAAAATAAAAATTCAAATAAAATGTACGCTATAGGTTCTCAAAACAAACAATATTGTCATCGCTGTCGTGTAGATACTCATTCTATGAAGGAATGTACCGCTGAGCGTACTATATTCTGTTTTAGGTGTGGAATGAAAGATGTCCGCATACCTGAGTGTCCAAAGTGTAACCCAAACCAATCAGTCAAGTCAAAAAACTAATTTACGAAAATCGAAGTAACCACACAGTCAAACGATTCGACAACTCGGATTGGAATAAATGGATATTGACAGTAAAAAAATTTTTCAGCTCCTATAAGGTTGCTTCGATTTTTAATACTAAGCCACGTAATGACCCACGTCCTTATGTAAGGATTGGTATAAATGCAAGGAAAGATACACATATGTATGGATTGCTAGACTCCGGTTCTGTTGTGAGTATCCTTGGTAATAATTCGCATATACCCTTAATGAAATCGGAACTTGTTCTCAATACCGATAACATAATCACAGTTACTGCCGCAGGCGGCCAAAACATTACCTCGATTGGGTATATTCAGTTACCAATCACTTTTGAGAATGTGCAGGGTTCTATCACTGCTCATGTAATTCCCGAAATAGATTCTACTTTAATATTAGGAATAGATTTCTGGCGTAACTTTAAAATATGTTCAAAACACTTAGCAGACGTGCTAATGTTTACTAATGATAGTACATCATTGGAAAATTCTTCATTATTAACTAATAACTATCTAAATTCATACAACTTACTGTCAGAAACACAGAAAACTATAGCTGATGAATTAATTAGTCAATTCACAGATATTTCCTTTGAACACAAAGGACTAGGCAGAACTTCTCTTATTGAGCACAGGATCAATACTGGTGACGCTATACCTATTAAACAGCGTTGTTACCGACTTTCACCAGAAAAACAAAGAATAATCACTGAACAGTTAGACGAAATGTTATCGCTTGATGTAGTCGAACCATGTGAGAGTCCCTGGTCTTCTCCAGTACTAGTGGTAGGTAAAAAAGACGGCAAAGCTCGGTTCTGTCTCGATAGCCGAAAGCTAAACTCCGTCACGCGAAAGGATGCGTATAGCCTGCCATATGTCTCAGAAATCTTAGATAACCTAAGAGATGCCAAGTTTCTGTCTAGCATTGACCTATCTAAAGCATTTTGGCAAATACCTATAAATGAACAGGATAGAGACAAGACAGCCTTTTACGTTCCTGGCAGAGGCACATTTAGGTTCAAGGTAACGGCATTTGGGCTGACTAATGCACCTGCAACTCAACAGCGCCTAGTTGATGCATTGTTTGGCCCAGAGTTTGAATTAAAAGTCTTTGCTTATCTTGATGACATCATCATCATTAGTGAAACTTTCTCAGAGCATGTGCAACTCCTCACTAGGGTCCTAAAAAAATTAAAAGATGCAAGCTTAACAATTAACTTAGAAAAGAGCAAATTCTTTAGACATGAACTTTGTTACCTCGGTTATGTCGTGGATTCTCATGGTTTGCGTACTGACCCAGCGAAAACTGAGTCAATAGTAAACTATCCCACGCCTACCACTAAGAAAGAAGTCAAAAGATTCCTTGGAACAGCTTCTTGGTATAGGAGGTTTATACAAAATTTTAGTACAATAGCTGGACCTCTAAACAAGCTAACATCCACTAAAAGAAACGCACCGCCTTTTCTTTGGTCTTCGGAAGCTGACGCTGCCTTCCAGCAGTTGAAGGGTTGTCTTGTCAATGCTCCGGTGTTAGCTTGTCCTAATTTCAGTTTACCCTTTGAAGTTCATACAGACGCTAGCAACTATGGCGTAGGTGCTATGCTTGCTCAACAGATAAATGGTGAGGAGCACCCTATAGCATATATGAGCAGATCACTTACTGGCCCTGAGAGAAACTACAGTGTCACCGAAAGAGAGGCATTGGCAGTGCTCGTAGCTCTTGAGCACTGGCGTTGTTATGTAGAGAATGGTCAAACCATTATTGTATATACAGATCATGCTGCACTGAAGTGGTTCCTGTCTCTTTCAAACCCAACAGGTCGTCTCGCTAGATGGGGTGTGAGACTTTCTTCATTCAACTTTACTATAAAGCATAGACGGGGAAAAGATCATATAATACCGGATACATTATCTAGAACGATACCATTGGCGCAAATTACGTCAGATTCATCTCCCACATCTAGCACAAAGGATGAATGGTATTTAAAATTTTATAAGGGTTGTCTTGAAAACCCAAGTAGTTTCCCAAATTATCGCGTAGAGGACAACACATTATACAGATATATGAAAAGTAGTAATGCACTTCTATCTGAATTCGAGTGGAAAACGGTAATTCCATGCGAGACCCGTAATGAAGTTATATCTAAAAACCATGATGAGCCGTTATCTGGTCACTTCGGCGTGTTCAAGACGTATAAAAGACTTGCACTTCGTTATTATTGGCCGGGTATGCGTCGAGACGTTATTAACTTCATTGCCAATTGTGAAACTTGTTTGGCATACAAACTACCGACACATGGCACCTTAGGGAAAATGGGTAGACCTAAGGACTGTTCTAGACCATTCCAAGTACTGTCTATAGATTTAGTGGGACCTTTGCCAAACAGTAGGAAACAACATTCTTATATATTTGTAGTAACATGTTGTTTCTCTAAATATTGCCTTTTATTTCCCCTTCGTCGATCTACTGCAGACTTGGTTTCTAAAAATTTGGAAGATAACGTTTTCCTTGTACATGGCATTCCGCAAACAGTCATACTTGACAACGGATGCCAATTCATAAGTCGCGAATTGGACAGACTTTTTTCTAAATACAAGGTCCCATGCGTTCATTTTACGCCGAAGTACACGCCACAAATTAACACAGTGGAAAGGTATAATAAGACTGTTGTTACAGCAATTTCTGCCTTTGTCGAAGAGGATCACAGAACATGGGACCTCAATTTACCAAAGATCCAGTTCGCGATGAATAACTCAGTCAACGAAACTACTGGTTTTACACCCGCATTTTTAGTACATGGCAGGGAACTCGTAACTTGTGGCTCTCATTATTTGGAGAATACTGTACCTAAGGATTTAATTTTTTCACCCCGTGATAAATACGCTGCTAATTTGGGACACCTCCAAAAAATCTTTGATGATGTGCAGACTGCTTTATGGCGTAGTCATTTAAAAAATACGCAGCGTTATAATTTGCGGCGTAAGGATGCCGAGTTTAAAGTGGGAGACATCGTTTGGAAAAAGTGTTACTTTCAAAGTGATAAGGATGCGTATTTCAGTAAAAAGCTCGCTCCGAAGTTTCAAAAATGCCGAATAAAGGACAAGCGCTCACCTTTAGTGTATATATTAGAGGATATGTCTGGTCGCGACTTAGGAGCATGGCATATCAAAGATTTGAAATCGTAATTATGATAAGTAGTTAAGGATTTTATTTAGGTAAAATCCTTGTCTCGGAAGGGGGGTACTGTCACGATTTACTTACCTACAAGATTTATAAATATCTAAAGCTGTTAAATAACCCCTCTAACAAATTATCAAAGATGCAAATAATATTAAATTATGAACAAACGGACACCGCAACTTCTTTTGGCGCGCGGTTTTATATATATTGCAAAATCCCTTCCTTTCACCTGCCACACGAAGCGCGAGCGCATTCATTACGCGGCCACCGCCGCCAGTGACACTCAATCGGCTATCGAGGAACCACCGTACTAACCTTTCTAAACGGTACCTACCTCTGCTCCCTCGTAATTTTATAATTTTAATAAGTAACTAGTTACCACCTAGTAACCTCACCTAAATATAAATATACTCAGTAAAAGTAATTAGTAAGTGCTTAGTGTTTTTCCCGTACTGGGTAAGTTGTACAATTTGATACATTGTTTTATTTTATTTATCTGGTTAAATATGTGTATAGCCGCCGCTGCTTTCTGTGCTTAAGTTTGAAGGGAAGACTACTTGTTTAAAATGAGCTATTGTCGTTGTAAGCTTCCTTTATCCGGGCCGTTTATAACGGTTACTTTTTAAATGATGTCTTAAAGATACCTACATCTGTAAAAATAATATCTGATGATGTACACTATCGCTGACACCAATTCCTTGGCCTTATTCTACTTTCTTTTTATCAGTGCTTACTATCATTAGTAATTAGTCCTTAAGGGGCTGAGGACGAACAGTTGACAATCGACATCTGAGGTTCTAAGCCACGCCCACTGTCATCGATAGTTTAGGGGAAACTTAAATTGGAGCGAAAAGTATTTGAAAATTAAATACACAAGGCCGACCACAGAGGCCCATATCATAAACGGACTCTTCCGATGGTTTTTTTACAAAAATATAACCGCGCAAGTTCTTATTTCAAACTGGTTAGCATCTGACATCAGATCGTTCACTGTTATTTTGCCTATGAATGCAACCCTATTGCTACGAAAATAAAGATCACTAAAATAGGTAATCTGGCTAGTGTCATACGAGTCTTTGCCGTGCAAATTGAATAAATATTATAATTATGTCTGCTTCTATGGGACTCCCACATATAAGAACACAGTACGTTACATTTTTTATATTGGTTTAATAGCTAGATAATTTTATTTATATTATTTTAATGAGTTTTACTATACTGAAATGGACTGTGCAATATTAAACTGGAAACTTTAAATTTGAATTGAGATTTGGTGCTTTCAGTAATCAATTTTATCATTATTTACAATAGGAAAGTCACATCAAATTGTAAAGACACCTTAAATTAGCAAATATCTAAAATTTACTAGGTTTGGAATTGTCTTTTTTAGGCATGTTTAAAATATGCAATAGAATGTATGACGCTATTAATATCATTTGTATAATTAGTAGGTTCATATTCCTTGTTTAGTATTCTCTTGAAATCTTAATATATCATTTAGTTACTAATACAAGATGACTTTCCGCTCTCCTGGAATATAATAATTACAAAGCACGTACTGGGTTTTGATATACATCAGCCCTCTGTGGTGAGGTCACGTGGTGCCGCTTCTCTGTATATTAGAGTTAAAAAACAAATAGACAGGGCGCAAAAAACACGGTCATGTAAACTTTATCTATCTATATAAATAAAAAAAACCGGCCAAGTGCGAGTTGCACTCGCGCACAAAGGTTCCGTACCATTATCGCAAAAAAACGGAAAAGAACACGTATGTTGTATGGGAGCCCTACTTAAATATTGATTTTGTTCTTTTTTTAGTATTTGTTGTTATAGCGGCAACAGAAATAAACCATCTGTAAAAAATGTAATTGCCTTGCTATCACGGTTCATGAGATACAGCCTCGTGACAGACGGACAGACAGACAGGGAGATAGACGGAACCCTAAAAATGCTGTATGTGATTGTTAGCGTCTCACTAGAGAACGGCTGAAACTATATGTTGCTATTGTTTGTTATATATCAATCAATCATTTATTTGCTATAAGTATTGGTACAGTGTAGGTGTTTAAAGATAATATAGAAAGAAAGAAAATGTTTATATGCGCCAGGCACAACGAATGCCATAAAAAAACCGGCTAAGTGCGAGTCGGACTCACGCACGAAGGGTTCCGTACTTATTAAATTGTGGTTTACGATTTATGACGTATTTAAAAAAAATTACTTACTTGATCTCGTTCAAACCAATTTTCGGTGGAAGTTTACATGGTAATGTACATCATATATTTTTTTTAGTTTTATCATTATCTTATTTTAGAAGTTTCAGGGGGGGGGGGACACATTTTACCACTTTGGAAGTGTCTCTCACGCAAACTATTCAGTTTAGAAAAAAATATATAAGAAACCTTAATATCTTTTTTGAAGACCTATCCATAGATACCCCACATGTACAGGGAGGATGAAAAAAAAATTGGGTTTCAGTTTTTTTCTATTTTTGTTTGAAAATCTTAATGCGGTTCACAGAATACACCTACTTACCAAGTTTCAACAGCATAGTTCTTATAGTTTCGGAAAAAAGTGGCTGTGACATACGGATGGATAGACAGACAGACAGACAGACATAAAGAATCCATAAGGGTTCCGTTTTTTGCCTTTTGGCTAGGGAACCCTAAAAAGGAAAACATAAATACTAAAAATAGTGTATGCCTCACAACCACGTATATGTTACTGTAAAAGCCGAACTGTTGTTTCAGTTTAAAAAAAAAAACTATGATGAAACTTATTATTTATCGGTAAAACAGATTTACTAAGTCTTACCGGTAAAAGTCTGAAATCATCATCATCATCATCTACCTGCCCTTGTCCCATGTTACTTGGGGTCGGCGCAACACGTTTTCTTCTTCCATATCGTTCTGTCCCGCACCACGCTATAATTGACTCCCTTTTCTTTAATATCACTCCTCACACAGTCCATCTATCTTTTCTTTGGCCGTCCCCTCCCTCTTCATCCATCCCCAATTAAATTCATAAGAGTACACCTAAGTCATTCCAGACATTCTTTTCCCGCACCGTCTAGAACCAGCCCTCACGGTACGCGTCCAAATCATCTCGGCACCTATTTCTGGACCGGCCTCAACGGTGCGTTCCATCTTCAAGATTGTGGAGGCTTGCCCAGCGCTCAATTTGCATGCTACTAACGTGAGCCGTAATGGCATTGGCCCATTTGAGCCGAACAGCCTTTTTACCCACGTCTATTATGCCCGTTTGGGAACACAGCGTGTTCCGTATTCGGTCTGTTCTTTTTACATCCAGAATGCTGCGTATATCTCTGGCAATCCCCAAGTGTAAGTCTTTGAGTTTACTCTCCAGGGCGATCGGCGGATTTTTTGTTAATAAATAAGAATTGTCAGTGCCGATTTGGCAAAATGATAAGATCAATTAATAATTAACTTAACAATATTAGTAGACTAACAAACTATTATTGTAGCCCGTTATTGCAATTGGGATAGTTAATTGCGAGAAATACAGGACTGATCAATGTGATGATTCTTGGTGTGCTTTATGTCCACATGTGGACGATTTTTGGTTGAAACGACGAAAAATGTCAAATTCGTGAGAAATAGATTATCATTTCTCACGAATTTGAAATTTTTTGGTCAGTTCTAGGTACCGTATGTTAGAAAGAAAAAAAGATTGAAACAAATGGATACGAAGAATTTTATTAGTTCTGTCATTTCGAGACACTGCCAGCGTGGTTGGTACGACCATTCCATGTTCTGTGTTTTTTGCTTCTATTGTTTTCACATGAACGAAGAAGGTTAAAATAGTATTCGACCTTACCTATATTTTAAATATTGTTTAATTCAAATTGAGATAACATTTGTTGTATTTTCAAAGAGGTTCAAATACTTTTTAGTTATGGACTTAGTAAGTAAACTAAACGACGTGAGTCGTTTATAATACAACAAAAATATAGATGCCAGTGACAGCGGTAGTGCCAAAAAATAAAAATAATACAGACTTTGACAATATTACTTGTGATTTCGTTTGTTCCAATTAAAGCCACCCGGCTACATGATCTGGCTGCATTATACCTGATATTTTTTTGACAGATTGAATTGACGAGAAATAAATTGAATATTATTTTTGCTTTTTGCGTAAAAAAGCGACATACGTCCACCTAGCATCGCCGCAAAGCGGTCACTGTCGAATTGCACTGGATGGAAAGAGAAGCACGATGGAATTTGTATAGACTTTTTTACAAAACATAATAATATGAATTACTTAAAAATAATGAATGAAACTTCAATATATAAGACAATGAAGTTTTGCGTCCTTTTATGATACGTTATTGTTGTTAATTGTACAAATGTACGCTGGTCAGTATTACCGGAAAAATCTTTTGAAGATCACGGTAAGAGGTTACTTTGCCATTCAATTGTATCGAGGTTTTTGTGCGTAAACGTGTTTCGGCCACAACAAAGTTTTCGGAAATATGATCAAGATTAACATATCTTTTTTCTGCTGCCACATCTTCAATAGATTTGGCTAAAAAATGTTTAAAAGAAAGCCCATTTTGAGTATTCAGCCCCTTAATACCTAGTGTTTTCTTCTTACTGCCTACCGAACCTAAACTAGCCTTCTAGTAGATGCCAATCTCTTTCTGTAAGGTGATGGCTTGTGATTGAGGCATGGCGAGTTAAGGAGCTAATGCCATTTTTGGACGGGATTCCAGGAACTTCTATGCAGTTAAAGATTGGCGTAGCTGGCTGACTGGACGGCACCCTTGGACCGGCATCTAGCACCATTGTACCACCTGCCAGCCTGTCTCCGACAGAAGACATCACCGACGTCACCGACTGGCACCAAGCAGGAGAGTGCGGTATTGACGGCCTCCTACGTGGTCCGACCTTTGACCGACCTTACCTCCTACCCTCTCGTTATTTTGTTTATATTTTTTAAATATATTGTTGTTACTTTTAAACATTATCGTTTCTTTTTATTCCGCCTTCTAAATAAAAAAGGAACGTGACAGGGAATTAACATAGCCATCATAACTGGATCTCGCTTTCTTGGTAGTTATATTGGTGAAGGAAAAGGAGATTTTGTAAACAAGAAAATTATAAACTATCAATCTACAATAGAAAAACTATCACTTATCTGTAAAGACTCACCCCAAGCTGCTTACACTGCCCTCACTAAAGCAGTTAAATTCCAATGGTCAGTCCTTTTAAGAGTCTTAGATAACGTAAACCAATTCTTCGATCCACTAACAAACACACTGCGTACGAATTTTTCACCCACTCTACTAGGAGGTGATATTTCACCCTTGGAAAAAAGAGAGTAAGTATGGAGTTTCTTGTGCGTTCTTCTCCATAACAAGCTACTTTCCGAATGCACGGTAGAATCAATTTTTATTCCTTTTAATTTTTTATGTATTAACGTTCAAAAGTGCCGCTTGGTGGCCTAGTTGAAATAAAATATCTTTGTCTTTGTCTTGTCTTTTGTCTTTGGAAGCTGACTTATTCTCTCTACCCGTTCAGAAAGGTGGTCTTGCAATCTCCGCTCTACCAAAAATGACATACATAAAATATGTATGTTTGAAAAAAGGTTCTGCAGTCCTCTCAAATACTTTGAAAGAAAATACACATATGGACTTCTCTCAACATCATAAATCCCTCAAAACTGCGAAGAAAGAATACCGCAAAGGGAAAGACTCTCAATGACGATCTCTTGGATACTGTCTTGGTCAAACTCTCTCTTATCAAAAGAAGAGCTATTAAACGATCAATTTCGACAAAAATGAAAACTAAATCCTCCAACTGGCTAACTATCATACCAACTAAGAAAGACCATTTCGATCTGCCCCCATTAGAGTTTAGAGACGCATTTTCATTACGTTTCCACATATTACCAGTCTCTATGCCAAAATCATGTGATGGCTGTGGCTGCGATGATTACAATGTTGATCATGCTCTATGTTGTAAAAAGGGTGGTCTGATAACACGTCGTTGATTGAATGAATTTAGAGATTTGTTATGTGACTTATGTCAACATGCTTGGGGAAACATCGTTAAAGAACCCATCCTCTCCAGAGGAGACTGCGGACTACGTGGAGACCTATCTTGGCGTGGCGTTTGGGATGCTCAGAGGGAGACTTTATTTGATATCCGTGTCGTAGACACTGACGCTCCTTCTTATATTTCACGCCCTGTCGCCTCTGTACTAAAATCCGACGAAGACGAAAAAATAAGAAAATATTCAAACGCTTGTGAATTGCTACATGCAACATTCACCCCTCTGGTTACATCCGTTGATGGAGTATTCGCTTCACAAATGTCTAGTTTCGTAAATCATCTTGGAGCTGCAATCGCTGACCGCTGGACACTAAAGGACCTATTCCTTTAGTGTAGTGATGGATTAGCTAAGATCAAGAATTATCATCTCAATAATCCGTGTTACTAGCATGTGCATTCGCGGCACAAGAAATAAATTTAAACCAATAGCCAAGTTATTCGGCTTCGACGATGGAGTGGCCCTACCTAGACATTGATGTGGATGTGGCCGACGACCCAAGAAGATGTCGATTGCAATATTTCGCGATAGATAAATGAGCTTGTTTTATAAAATAATTAATTAATAATTTGACACTACTGTGGTAATATATTATTTTGTATTGTAATTTCTTAAGTATTTAAAAATATAAGTATTTAATAAGATGATTAAAAAGAAATCATATTCTCTCGTTACAACCACTTCCGCATTGCAACACAAAACTTATTGAAGGGTAGTTGAGTAATTGACCTAGGCAAAGCATTGTAAATTAGGGGAACCATGTACGAAAAAGTTCTAGCTATGGAACGGCCATTTCAAAATCTAAATGTGTAGGTTTCCTTTTATTTGTGTTATATTTTCGTTCAAATAATTCAAGATTGGACCTCACAAACCTGGCAACTTCGTAAATATAAATGCATGGGACTGTCAATAGATTGTGCGACTTGAACATAGGCCTGCATAAGTCATACCACTGCATTTTGAAAATAGCACGTATACATTTTTTTTGGGCTATGAAGATCGCTTCGCCATTCCGGAAGAGTTTCCCCAAACAACTATGTCGTATCGTATTACTGAGCAGACGTATGCGAGATACACCATTATGGCGGTACGCAAAGATGTAATATCTTTGACTTTTTTTAAAGCAAATACAAATTGATTGTTTTTTTTTAATTATTTCGATGTGATTCTTCCAGGTAAAATGCTCATCCAGTGTTACGCCCGGGAACTTTGCATTACATATCTGTTTTATATTATTATTTTTAAGTGCAACATTAAGGCGTACAGGTTTGCTGTTAAATGTTTTGCAATGAAGCACATTAGTTTTGGAAATATTTATTTTATTTATTAATGTCTAACCATTGTATAATGTCATTTAATGTTTGCTTAATTTCAATGTCACAATTTTGTAAATTTTACTTTTAATAATAACAGTGGTGTCATCGGCGAACAATACACACTGATGTTTTATTGACTTAAAAAAATCATTTATGTAAAGAATAAACAATAACAATGATGTTTTCATTTATATATTGACAAGGTACCGTCATGATGTTAATGTCCTTAAACAGTTCCCTAATAGAATCGCGCCGGCGAAGAGTGTATATCGCTCTGATGGCTCGTTTTTACAGAATAAAAATTGACTTAATATTTTCAGCCCTTCCCCATAGTACGATACCGTAAGACATTATACTATGAAAGTAATTAAAATAGACTAGCCTCGCGGTATCTACATCAGTAAACAGACGAATTAAGCTGCCGAACATAGCAAAACAGCAAAAAAAAAAAAATGAGGACCCCATTGGAACCTTGAGTCTAGCGTGATCCCCAAGAAAACCGTTATCGACGAATTCTAGCTTCTCCCTGATTAATATAATGTCACAATCAGTATTTTTGACATTCAGTATGGCTAATTTTACGCACTTAGTCTTTTTAGCATTTAAAACTAAATTATTAGCTGTGAACCAACTTTGAACTTGTCGCAAGACGTTATTTTCGTCGTCAATGTTACTCGTACGTCTATTTATCTTAAAAATCAAAGAAGTGTTATCAGCAAATAACACCATGTTTAGATTGTTTTTCAAGAGATGGGGTAAATCGTTAATGTAGACTCGAAATAATAAAGGACCCAAAATTAAACCCTGGGGTACCCCCATTTTCACGGTTACCCCGGACGAATTGACACCGTTTTGTTTGAACTAATTGCTGTAGACAGCATGATAGATCATTTAAATAAGATTTTACCAAACTCAACGCTGATTGGCCTAGCCCGTAGTGCTCAAGTTTCCAAAGCAATGTTTCATGGTTAACGCAATCAAACGCTTTTGTCAAGTCGCAGGAGACACCTATAGCATCATGTGCCCCTTCCCACGCATCAAAAATGTGTTTTAAGGCGCAGATTCCCTCGAGTAGCTGATTTTAAAATGAAAATCACGTCTAAACGGCTAGTCGTAATTTTTTTGAAAAAAATATATGTTACATTAGACCATTTTTTTAATAATTGATCTGAAAAAATATTGAGTCTTATTCGTATAACATAGTGTAATTAATTAGTAAAGTTTTTTTTTATTATTTGTAGGCTTGCGTTTGATCACTATCTCACCTGATGGTAAGCGATGATGTGGTCGACGATGAAGCACGCTTGTATAGAAGAAACCTATTCACTCTTGACTTAAAGACTCCCAGGTTGTAGCTATCAGGAAATACACAGACTCCGGCAGGTAATTCCACTCCTTTGCTGTACGCATATTAAAAGAATTCCCAAAACGTTTGGTGCGTATGGGTGGGATGTCCACCATGTACCGATGACGCAACGCCGTACGTCTTATAGTCCGATGATGGAACGGGCTAGGAGGAATTAGTTCATGCAATTCCAACGCACACTCCCTGAAATGTAACCGATAAAAAACCGACAGACTGGCAACTCGGTGCCCATGTTCGAGGTTCTGGAGCCTAGATTCGACCAATAATTCACTGTAGATGAGCCTGTTAGCCCATCCTTCGATCGAATTTAGTGCATCCAGCTGGTACTTGGCAGATCCATCACAGAGATGAGAGCAGTATTCCATGCATGATCGAACTTGTGCTTGATATAAGTTGAGCAGCTGTTCTGGCGTGAAGTACCGCTTCACCTTCGCGAGGATCCCCAATTTTTTGGCAATAAATATAAAAGCTTTTGTCTCAATAAATGGACCAAAGTTGAGCGTCGATGTCAACGTGATGCCAAGAATCTCAAGATGGTCAGACGCAGGGCACTGGAGATAAAACACCGACCCATCCAAGAGCCGTGGATCAGGAACAAGAGAATATGTGGCCTCGGTAACATCGGAAGTAAGATAATTCTCGACACACATAGCTCTGATAAGCCAAGAACCTGCATCTACATACCCCAAAAAATTCCCTTTACGCCACTGACCTAATTCTGTTCCAGAGACCTGACAGCTGTCAGGCTCCAAACCGAAGGTAGCGTTCCGGACGTTGTACTGGCCTCGGCATACATGCCAGGCGAGGACACAGACTGCCCGCCAAAGGAGTTGGCCAACCTGGTGTAGCACTGTGCGCGCGCCAGTTTGGACCTGATCATCTGCACCGACTTAAACGCCCACAACCCGCTATGGGGCAGCGACACACCGAACTCCAGAGGAGAGGTACTATCCACCTTTTTATTCTCCACTAACCTTAACATCGTTAATCACGGCTCAGAACCCACTTGGGTCACGGTCCGTGGACTGATGATTATAGACCTAATACTCGCTACAGAAAACGCGACAAACCTTATCACAAACTGGCACGTATCGGACGAGCCTCCTTGCTCAGACCACAGAAGAATCCACTTTACACTAACTACAAACACTAAAAAACCCGCACCGAGGCGAAACCCAAGGCGTACCAATGTGCCCGGGTATAAAAACCTTCTGGCCTCACTCCTAGCTGGGCATCTGGCACAGGAATACACCGTAACAAAAATATCCGAATATCTAACCGAAGCTTACCACGCATGCTGCAAATCAAGAGCGCCACAAAGCAGGAATGAAAGGAACCCCTGGTGGAACGCTGAACTTGGTAAACTCAGATAAGCGCTGCGTAAGCAATTTAACAGAGCAAAAAACACAAGACTCCTGGAAGACTGGGAGTTATACAAAGAGATCCAATATCTATACAAAACACAGATAAGAACCGCCAGGAGATCAGCATAGCAGAAATTCTGTAAATCCATTGAGACAAATAATGAAGCCGCCAGGGTACGGAAGATACTATCAACCGATCAGGACCGAACCCTCGATACGCTGAATAAACCCGACAACTCATACACACAAACTGATCAAGAGACCAGCAAGGTCCTCTTCGAAACTTACTTTCCGGACTGTCAAATCCTGGAGGACAGGACGTGGGAAGCTGATACCGAATGGACTCCAACGGAACAAGATTGGTCAAGAGCCCACAATATAGTAACAGTAGACCGGATAAAATGGGCTATCAACACCTTCCAACCTTTAAAGTCGGCGGGGCTGGATGGCATCTTCCCAGCCCTGCTGCAGTGGGGGGTAGATTATCTAACAACATGGCTGCTGGAGATCTATCGAGCCAGCATAGCACTTAGATACATACCTCTAGCATGGCGAGAGGTGAAAGTCATCTTCATACCCGAACCTAGAAAAACCGATTACACACCACCCAAGGGCTATAGACCCATAAGCCTCACATCCTTCTTACTGAAAACCCTCGAAAGACTCTGCGATAGGCACATCCGTGATGAGCCTCTCCGGGTAAAACCACTTAAGAAACAACAGCATGCGTACTCCACAGGCAAATCAACAGAATCCGCGTTGCACAACTTGGTTTCTAAAATTGAATGCGCAGTGGACCATAAATGCTCAGCACTGGCTGCCTTCATTGATATCGAGGGCGCTTTCGATAAGACCGTGTTCAACAGCATAAACACGGCCCTCGACAGCCATAGCATAGACCCGACCCTAGAGGCTTGATCACCAACATGCTCAAACTGCGAGCGGTTCATGTCACGGTTAACAATACCACAAGAGCCGTCGTCGCGAAGGGCTGCCCACAGGGAGGCGTCCTTTCGCCACTCCTGTGGAACCTAGTTGCAGACCGCCTCATTAAAACACTCAACGACAAATCTTATTTCACTGTTGGATACGCAGATGATACAACAATAATAATAAACGGGACCCACGAAAAAGTAGAGGAATGGTGCAGCAAGCACCAACTCTCAGTGAACCCCACAAAACGGAACTAATTCTCTTTACGAAAAAGAGGAAACCACTGACAATGCAATTACCAAGATTCTTTGGAACAACCCGAAGTCTTTCAACTGAAACCAAGTACCTGGGAATTTACTTGGACAAACAATTGAATTGGGCGAAATACATGAACTATATCACGACAAAAGCCAATATATCCCTGTGGCAGTGCAAGAAACTGCTGGGCAGGAATTGGGGAATCAGCCCCATCGTCACCCACTGGCTATACACTACAGTTATCCGACCAATCATTACATACGGCTCGTTGATCTGGTAGCCCAGGACAGACCTCAGCACAGCCAAAAGAGATCTCGGTTTGCTTGCATTGCAATAACTAGCAGTATAAGAACTACACCCACGGCCGCCCTACAGGCAATGTTGGGACTGCCACCTCTGCATCTTATCGTGCGAGAGGAGGCAGCCCTGGCCGCCTTTAGACTCCATCTATCAGGTACCCTAAATAAAGACTCCAGAGTTAAGCACACACGCATAAAGGAGGACGCGATCAAGCGAAAACCCATGTTAGCGTCACCATGCGACAAAGCCCCAAAAACACACCACTTTCATGGACACTACAACATAATACTTACAGAAGAACGATGTGACTATTGGGGCTCGAAAGAGATGAGAGTATACACTGACGGATCGAAGACGGACTCCGGTACCGGAGTCGGGGTCTTCTCACACGACCTAAATATAAATATATCCAGACCGCTAGGAGAGTTCAACACCGTCTATCAGGCGGAGTTTGTGGGCATCATACTGGCGGTCCACGCCCTAGAAGCCAGGAGGGTTACGGACACTCACATACGTATACTCTCCGACAGCGCCTCAGTCCTCCAATCCTTACGGAAAAAATATATCACATCAAAATTAATACTAGAATGCCACAACGCACTAGAACAAATAACCGTATCTAGTCGTAACACGGTGACACTGCAATGTATAAAGGGACACAGCGGATCGTTGGGTAACGACGCGGCTGACGAGCTTGCGAGACGCGGATCCAGCACGACGGTCTATGGACCCGAACCTGTTGTACCCATCCCCTTCAAGCAAATACGCAGGTGGCTACAGGAATTCACACAGGCACAAGCGGAAACCTGGTGGACCTCGGCACCAGGCTGTAGGCAGTCTCCCTGTGGGCTTTGCCATCTTTAGACAGTAGGCTTACCAGACGTTTGCTACGCCTGGACAGGAATGGCCTGCGCCTGATGACGGGGCCCATCACGGGACACTGCTCACTCCACACCATAGGCATAACGGACAGTTATCTATGCAGGGCATGCATGGAGACTGAGGAAACCGTTGCGCACGTTCTCTTTGAATGCACAGAGGTCACCCAGATAAGAACACAAACCCTTGGGTCGCCCAGATCATACACAGACGTTCTGAGTAAACCAGGAGCCCTAATTAGCTTCTGGAGGGAGGTGGGCTGGTTGGAATAATCCACCCAACGGCCGCCATGGCCCACACACAATGAAGGACTTAGTGTGGAAACCAAACCCCATACCATAGAACATAGATGGTCAGTTATCGGCACGGTCACACCTCTGAAATAACGAGCCGGTTGGAATTGGCTCGTTTTAGCGGAAAAAAGACACGCCTGGGTCTTAGCAGCATTGAGCCTAACCAGATTGGCATCGCCCCATTCGGAGACTGCCTCCAAGGACAGATTCAAGCGCCCAACCATAACCTCCCGGAGAGACCGGATCTGAGGTCCAGTAGCGCGCGCGTCGGTCACGTATCTCTCAGCAACAGTGTTGTCGTCTGCATACCCAAAGATTTTTAGCAGATCATTTATTTGCAGCAAGAACAACGTTGCTGAGAGTACCAACCCCTGAGGGACCCCGGCATTAATATCCAGTAGTTCAGTCAAGTGGCTATCAATAACCACTCGAATGGACAGGCCCCTCAGGAAGTCTGCAATCCAATCGCACAGACCTCTGGGCAAACCGAATGAAGGAAGCTTACCAATAAGGCTTTCATGCCAGACTCTGTCAAAAGCCTACGAGATGTCGAGGGAAACGGCAAGCGCTTCCCCGAGTCTCTCTATGGCCTCACTCCAGGTGTGAATGGCATACGCTAGAAGAGTTATTTCTAAACCGAACAAAAACACGACAATCGCACCTAAACCGCTGGGCGTATTTTAATGAAATCGAAATCATCCCAGAGACAATTTAATTATCTACATTTTGATCTGAGGCTTTTTTTAAAGTCATAGAATAATAAGTAAAGTACAACAATCTACTAAATTTTGGGTAGCGCGGGTGTGAAACGAGTGCGCATTTTGTTCCCTCAAGGTCGTTGGCGTTAGTCATCGTTTTAATAAGGTGACACCAGCGTCGGCCGTACAACGTCCCTTGGTAAAACCATACGGTTTATCGTGTAGGATGTTATTCGTATTAAAATTAATGAGCATTTGATTTAGCACTATCCATTCAAATATCTTGCTGAAAACCGACAGCACCATACTGGTCTATAATTATTTGTGTCTTTACTGTTCCCGGATTTATAAAGTGGTGGTATAACCTTGCTATGGTCCATTAGATCCAAATTTAGGCTTCAGTAGTTTTAATTGGTATGCTGGTTAAGAAATTTATAAAGTCTTGTTCAACTTTTTTATTATCTCTTTTAAATCCATGTGTAGTTTCAAGCGTGTAATCAGTATTAATTATTTTGTTCCTGTTTGTTTCATTGTTTATGATTTTCCAAACTGTCTTGATTATATTTTCTGCGGTTTTAACCAATGTATAAGCTACTTTACACGTATTTCTAAAAAAAAAAAAAATAAGTTGCAACATACCTACGTTCACGTGACTGGAATCAGATGTGGGTGGAATGTGGATAAATCTTTAAATTGAATCTTTTGGTGAACCTATTGCGGTTTCCACTCGAAAACAGGTAGGCTTTGATTATTTTATTTAAACATTCAGGACCTATAGCCTAATGTTTATTACACAGGACTTTGCCTTTATTAAGATTAGTTCCATTAGGGTTCAAAAAAGGACCGTAAAGACTCAATTGGTTAACCTGACTATGTTAATAAACACCTGAATTTGTTTAATTGTAGGTTGTAGGATCAAGTTAAACAATGATAGAATTGATATTAAATGACCATTAAACATTTTAGGTATTACTAAAAATATTTAAATGTATAAAATCGAAGATAACATCGTTGCGTTTAAAAAGACCATAAAAAGATAAATGCCCACCTATTCTGCGAAAATGTTAAAAAACAGATTATCTTAACAAACTAACAGATTATTAAGAGCGCAAAAACCGTCGATAAACACTGTACGAAGAGTACCAAAGGCCCTCTCAGTGGCTGGTAATTCGGCACTGATAAAAAACAAAAAAAAAATAGTTGAGCTTAACCCAACAAACTTTGTACGAGCTGATTCAAACTATTGCAATAAAAACTTTGTTTTATAAACGATTAGATCTGTTATTTTACCCATTAAGATGTAAAATGAATTAAAAGTTGGCAGAACGCGTGGGATCGCTGTAATTAATGACTGACACTCATTATAACTTTGTGCACTTTTACAAACTTCAGGTTGTCACTTTTGCATTTACTCCTATATTAAGTTATCAATAATTTCATACATACATACAAATAAATAAAGTTAAAGTATCTGTATGTAATCCATACTAATATTATGAATGTGAAAGTAACTCTGTTTGTCTGTCTATTACATTTTCACGCTTAAATCGCTGAAGCGATTTAGATAAAAGTTGGTATGGATAGTTTGAGACCCCGGACAGGACGGCTACTATATTTTCATAAAACACGAAGGGGGAGAAATGGGGGATGGGGCGTTAGTTTTGTATGAATCTTCTTAATAGGGATTAAATTAATAAATAGATTTAGATGGAATTTGGTATGGATATAGTTTGCAACCTTTGAAAGGACATAGGCTACTTTGTTTGCACAAAACATGAAAGGGGAGAAATGGGAGGAGTGTTAATTTTGTATATAACTTCTTATCATGCAACCTCTTCTTATTATGAACTGAATTAGATGAAATTTGGTATGGAGATAGTTTGAGACCCTGAGTAGGACATAGGTAAGCCATGACGTGGCAAGCCTATTCATGTAAATGAGTACCAGTATTTTAAATGAAGTGATTGCTTATCAGATTTCCACAACCCAGTAACTGGATTACACGATATTTCTTAGCGAGATTTGTATTAGTTTTCAGAGGCACGGAGGGATCTCAGTGCGTAAGGTCACCCACCCACAGATCGACCTCAACGAGCGTTGCTTAAGCTTGAAGATCACCCATGCGGCAGTTTTATATAACCACGAACTCCTCTTATAAGGTTATCAGCTACATAGAAAATAAATATGATCATATGCAGTTTCATAAGTTTGTAATGAAATCTTTCAAACAAATTTTGACCTACTTTCAGTTATAAATAAGACAATTTCACGTGGGACTTGAACCTGACCTATTTACCGCTATGTTGGATGCAATGGTTGGCATTCTTTCTTCAAAATGCTGGGAGTAAACTTTGATGTGACAATGACTTATGGGAGGGATGCACTGACCTCTAACATATTATGTATAATAGGGGTCAGTGGAGGGATGCCATTTGTCTTTTGTTTTTGTTGTTTTCTACGCTTCGTTTCTGAATAACATTTGTTTTTTTGATATTATCATCTAGCAGGTACGGATTAAACGATACTTTTCGTTTTTTTTTTGTAATATATCATTATAATTAAGGCAAACAAAAAGCTCTCTGATCCTACTCTCAAGCTCATGAAGGAGAGGCGTGAGATGATCCTGCAGTCTTCAGACAATGCGTTGAAATACCGGCAGCTCAATGGACGGATCTCAAAGTCCTTGAAAAGCGATCTCCGCCGCTTTAATACCGAGCGTATTCTTTAATACGCTCGGTATTAAAGCGGCGGAGATACGGCGTCTTTACGCGATTGAGCGGAATAAGGGTTCCAAGGTCTTTGCAAGAGATCTGACTATTGGGAAGAGCCAGCTCACGAAACTGAAGACCGACGATGGCAGAATCGTATCCGCCAAACCGGAGCTATTGAGAGAGATCGAGAGATTCTATGGGCAGTTGTACAAGTCAACCAGTAAACCCGTCGCGAATCTAGCAAAAGACCCTAGAGCTAGATTGACCAGGCACTATACCGAAGACATTCCGGACGTCAGCCTGTATGAGATTAGGATGGCTCTTAAACAGCTTAAAAACAACAAGGCGCCGGGTGAAGACGGAATTACAGCCGAACTCCTGAAGGCGGGTGGAAAACCGGTCCTTAAGGCCCTTCAGAAGCTGTTTGATTCCGTCATACTCCAGGGCAAAACGCCACAGGCATGGTGCAGGGGTTTGGTGGTACTCTTCTTCAAGAAGGGCGACAATGCCCGGTTGAAGAACTATAGGCCCATCTCACTTCTTAGCCATGTCTACAAGCTGTTTTCAAGAGTCATCACGAATCGTCTCACGCGCAGGTTTGACGATTTCCAGCCTCCTGAACAAGCCGGTTTCCGTAAAGGCTTTAACACCGTAGACCACATACATATGCTGCGGCAGGTTATACAGAAGATCGAAGAGTACAACCTGCCTCTCTGCTTAGCGTTTGTGGACTACGAGAAAGCCTTTGATTCGATCGAGACTTGGGCTGTGCTGCAGTCTCTCCAACGGTGCCAAATTGACTACCGGTACATCGAGGTGTTGAAGTGTTTGTACAAAAACGCCACCATGTCAGTTCGACTTCAGGATCAGACCTCGGAACCTGTCTTTCTGCAGCGAGGTGTGAGGCAGGGAAATGTCATATCTCCGAAACTGTTCACCGCTGCACTGGAGGATGTCTTCAAGGTTCTGGACTGGAGAGGGCTAGGCATCAACGTCAATGGCGAGTACATCACTCACCTTCGGTTTGCCGACGATATAGTGGTCATGGCTGAGAATATGGAGGACCTCAATACAATGCTCGATGACCTCAGTAGAGCTTCCGAAAGAGTGGGTCTTAGGATGAACATGGACAAAACCAAGGCGATGTTGAATGCCCATGTCAAATCCACTACTTTCAGGGTCGGAGACTCTACACTCGAAGTTGTGGATGACTATGTCTACCTGGGACAAACGATCCAGTTGGGTAGGGCCAACTTCGAGAAAGAGGTCAACCGTCGAATCCGACTCGGCTGGGCAGCGTTCGGGAAGTTGCGCGGTATCTTCACGTCCAACTTACCACAGTGTCTCAAGACGAAAGTCTATGACCAGTGTGTGTTGCCAGTTATGACCTATGGCTCTGAGACGTGGTCGCTCACAATGGGCCTCATCAGAAAGCTTACAGTTTGGCTTAAAGGGCAATGGAGAGGGCTATGCTCGGAGTTTCCTTACGTGATCGAATCAGAAATGTAGAGATCCGCAAGAGAACCAGGATTACCGACATAGCCCGAAGAATTGCCAAACTTAAGTGGCAGTGGGCAGGGCACATTGCTCGCAGAACGGATGGCCGATGGGGCAGAAAGGTTCTGGAGTGGCGACCGCGAACCGGAAGACGTTGCGTTGGAAGGCCTTCCACCAGGTGGACCGATGACCTGGTGAAGGTTGCAGGGATCCGCTGGATGCGGGACGCACGGGACCGGTCAATGTGGCGACGCTTGGGGGAGGCCTATGTCCAGCAGTGGACGTCTTGCGGCTGATATGATGAATTAAGGCACCTCATATTTCCTTTATCTTATAAAGTTTAACTCGAAATGGTAGTTACTAAGTCTATCATTTACCATCCTTAAAAATTCACAGATTTATTTATTATCCTCCATAGTTCTTGACTGAACAGGAACCACCCAACGGCAACGCAATAAAGGCATTAAAAAGGTGCCTGAAGACTGAATGTGCATCATAAATAATACCATCATCACACAAAATAATGCATGAAAGCAATGACATTCTTCATTCAAAATATCGAGGGCAAAGAATGAGGTGACAATGACATAAGGGATATATGACGCTTTTCTTTTGTTTTTGTTGCGCTTTCCATGTTCTAACATTAATATTTTTAGATATAAGTATATTATAATTCTCATATTGAGGTCGTGGGTTCAAATGCGGGCAAGTACCATTAAGTTAATCATGTAGTAAGTTTATCTTGGAAATCGTTGACATCTTTGAAGGAAAAAACCGTAAGAAAATTGGGCCTTATAGTTATTATAGGTTTAAGAAGCATTTGCCTTATAAAAGGACAGGAACAGGTTGAAATTACGGCAAAACAGAGAAGAACTAAACAATACATGGTATGTATTTTTTTTTGTATACTTTGGCCCTCACTAGGAATTTCTCCTTTATCGTGGTTACGTTAACAAGCATTTAAATTCACGTACACGAACACCCAGATCTGGAACAACAATTTGTCTTGCAAATATTTGTTCAATGCGGGAATCGAACCCACAACACGCAGCGCAGAAGTCAATCGCTCAATCACTGCGTCAACCGTGCGCCCAATTGTTGAATTGTCAAATCGTTCTATTATAGTAGACCGTACCAACTTTTGTCATGAAATAACCAAATTTCTTTTCCTTGCTACCTTTATCTTCCGCACTCAAAAAGGTACCACCACTATAATGTACCTCTTCTTTCTCAGATATGAATAGATGATGTTCCATTTTTCTCCATATAACATCCTCTTTTCAGTTTCAGGGGCCATCAATCTTCGCGTGTATGAAGGGATTGTTCGTCATGTTACTTAGGGTCGGATGGCGTGAATAATTTGTCAGAGTTAGGACACCGCGGCGTAATAGTAGTATGTCATTGTAGGATGGCAGGTAGTGTCAAGATTGGCATGTTGATTGTGTAGTTGCTATAGTATATTGTAGTAAATACGTTTAGTTGTGCAATAAACTGACGTCGAACAGTCACTGATGTAAACCTACAGTGGGCTTATTCCGAGTTTTTAGACGTGTTCGATTTTGTTAACATAAACGTCAATTTGTATTGAAACTGGATAAGCACCGTCTGGTGACAGTCAGGAGAAACCTCTTTTTTGTTTACAAATTGACCTAAGAGAGCGTTTCCAAAGAAAAGCATTGTTTTGTCTAAAGACGAATCTTCAGGTTCAGCCACCACTCATCGCAGCATTGGCTTGAGTGTATTTTTCTACATATTTTTATTCGTTTATCAAATACGTGCAGGTAGAAACTACGCTTTTTAAACGCATAGTTCAACCAATGATAGGGAATGAAGTGAATTGAATAATATGTGACACATATTTTCGGATTCCAAAAAATTGTGACAGTAAATACCTACTGAAAATGTTGAAGAAAGAGGATAATTTGGTATTTTTGACAATAATTGTTCTTTAGCCAATCTAGAAGTCTCACGTAAAATAAGGTGAATCCTAAAAATATCGTCACACCTACGATAAGTCCTCTATCTCAATAAATTACTGTCCAAATTCGTCTCATGTCAGGACCGGTTTGTCTCAGGAGTAGCTTATCGTGCGTGAAATAGAGATCTTCTGTATACATTACATCTAATAAGGTGACACCTAGGTTAATTGTCTTTAGGTATTTACTCTTGTGTAGGTTAAGTAGCTTTCCGTATTCTAGAATAAATTTAGCCTATTCTCTCTGTCTTCAAGTGTATGTTTGAACATGGCCACACATTTCTGCATTCTGTTTTGTTTCTGAATATGCACGTAGGGATACTACTGTTTTTAGTTAGCTATTTTACCTAATAAATATGTGTTTGTTTACTATATGTTTTGGTAGGGTAGGTGTGAGTTTACTTTAAATTTTCGTGGTATCGTGGTATTTACTTCAGTGTCTCAAGACAAAAGTCTATGACCAGTGTGTGTTGCCAGTGATCACCTATGGGACCTAGACGTGGTCGCTCACAATGAGCCTTATCAGAAAGCTCAAAGTCAGCCAAAGCGGCTATGCTCGGCATTTCCTTGCGTGATCACGTCAGAAATGATGATATCCGCAGGAGAACCAAAGTTACCGACATAGCCCGAAGACTTGCCAAACTTAAGTGGCAGTGGGCAAAGCACAGTTGCAAGCAAGCAACCAAGCTCGCAGATCGGATGGCTGATGGAGCCGAAAAGTTCGCGACCGCGAACCGGAAGACGATACTTTGGAAAGTCTCCCACTATCCGTACTGATGACCTGGTTAAAGTTACGGAAAGGCGCTGGATGCGAGACGCACGGGATCGGTCAATGTGGCGATGCCTGGGGGAGGCCTATATCCAGCAGTGGACGTCTTTCGGCTGAAATGATGATAATGAACCCTATAGTTTTCTATGTTTGCGTTTCAACAACACAATTATGGATGTACGGATTTGGATGAAATTTTGCTCTCATAATTTTTTTATGAATTTATCACAATTACTCTCTGCACCAACACACCCATAACCTGCATTAACAAATATGATACGTATTATCCAGGTAGTACCTAGGTTCCTTTGGGATAATTTTCGATATTTACCTATAACTTATGTATATATCGCTATTTTTTTGGCTTGTGTCGTCTAAATGTTTTCAACGTTAATGTAATGTGTCAACATTTAATCTTTCCTTACGGAGTTTTTGCTTTCTATCCTTTCTATTCTGCCATGTTTATCTACTGAAGCGCTAATAGGCGACACATTGGACAGGGTAAACACGTTCCCACCATTATTTACACAGATAATATCTGTTATCGTTTTCCTTATTTCTATTTATTCACAGGAAAAACGGTTGCCACGTGACAACAAATGTTCTCCAAGTTATCCATATTAAAGAAATAGGTAAAGCAATATTATCATCAAAAATATCAGTTATTTATGAATTTGTATTAACCATTTATCTTTTTTTATATTTTCCCCAATTTTGTACATAATAAAATAAAAAATACGCTTACCCTTTCTTAAATATAACAACAACGAACGTACCTATATATAAATAATGCCAATACAAGTACTTAATCCAATAAATACTATCACACCTAAATACTATTACATCTTAATTATTGGGCAAACTATTTTCGCGCCTAATAAATCCATCCATGCCCATTCCCATTGTATTCACGGAACTCAGGTAATACCTACTCCACTCCATAATGAAACAGGGTCCATTTATTAGTATACCCTCTTATACCCAAACAAAACACGTGGGTTAGGTGTGCCGGTCATTCGCCTCTACGTTGAAAAATTCCTACTCACTAATATTATTTACAATTCCTGGTAGGCTCAAAACACGCGAGCAACACTTGATTTTTTTGAATTTGTCCAGACTTTCCGTTACTTTTATTTTATTCTAGGGACAGAAAATCGGGTTGCTCTAAATTATTATTGGTATCTCTACTTTTTTTGATTCAAACAGTTTTATATATATTTTGAATTTAAAAAAACTATCTTTGTAATATATCTTTTGTTATATACCTTTTGCTATACATTAAGTATTAAAATTTTATTGTAATAGTGATTACGTCACTAAAAGAGTTATGAATATAAATGTGTATGGATGGAGAAGGAGGGGACGGCCAAAGAAATGATGGATGGACTGTGTGAGGAGTGATATAAAAGAAAAGGTAGTCAGTGATGGCGTGACGGAGGACAGGACGGTATGAAAGAAGAAAACGTGTTGCGCCGACCCCTTGTAACATAGGACAAGGGCAGGAAGATGATGATGAGTTTTTGTCACATGTCCTACAACCAAAATTGGACAGCTAATAACCGGCACTGGGTGATTGTGGTGGGTTAAGAAGCATTTCTTCTTTCAGCAGTAGGAAAGTTAAAAAAGGCTGGTTAAGCTACCCAGACATGATAATGACTAACAACATCGATATTAAATCAGTAACTCTATCTTGAAACTCACCACAATCTCGGAAAAAAGATGGCGCTGCCGTCACGACAACATATCGCTCCGTATTTTTTATTTTCTAATATTCTAAAAGCAGTAATATCGAGATAAATTTAAACTTAAGTGACTTGAATAAACAATATACATCAGTGATAGTGTTATCTAGCACCAGGAAAGGACACAAAACAAATAAACAATAAAAAAAGACAAGAACCGTGACAGTGTCTGCATTTAAACATCTTTATACTGTCTACAAACGGTGTAATATCAGTCAAATCGGTGATAAAGTGAAAAAAGACCATTTCGAGTGAGAATACCAGCAGTGAAAGTGATTAACCGTATAAAAACTGAATTACTTATCACGAATAAATCGTTAAGAAAATATTTTGAATAATGGCACCGTCATAGTGTTAAATACTTAGGACAACGCCATCTATATTGTAACAACCACACCGACTTACACTCAAAGTGAAGTCGATAACACAGAGTACCTACAAAAGTACTGGATGGACAAAGCGATCAACTTATTTGGATTGACTTCGTAAGCATTCGATAGCCGCGTAGCGAAACTGTGTGCCTCCGCTGCATTGAACGTGTGACTGTGGGTTCGAACCCACAGCCAAGCAGTTTCTTTTTGGAAGCATATCGATACTTTAAAATGAATTCTGATATAAGGAATAACATAACGATGCGTAAAAAAAACAATAAAACATCAACATCGTTTGAACGGCTATGTTTAACCAGCCCATCGTCATCTGAGAAATCAATTGCAGACAGTCTACCCGAACAAATTACAAACTACGACAATGACCACACTAGAAACTTAAGAGAACAAATAAAATCACTGACTGACCAACTCAATAGCGCACACGAACAAATTGACGAACTGTTACTCGAGAATGGATCACTTACCAAAGTAACACAGGAACAACAAAGACAAATTACCTATTTAAAAACGATATGTACAAGCACTCCCCAGAGTACTAACCCGGCCCGCAAGAAAAAAAACAAAAAGCAATGTAGAAAAACACTTGATTTTCAAAGAGAAGATAGTGATACTCTAGTCAAGAACTGTGATTCAAGTGAAGTTAAAGTAAAAACATCACAGGAACGTAATCAAAAATGTTTGCAAGATGATTCAAACAGACAGTCATGTGAGAAACCGAGAATAATAATTCTGGGAGATGAACAAGTTCGAGGACTTTCACAGGTTCTAATCAATAGAAGGACAGCCGAGTGGAATGATTGTTACACGGTCTCAGCCCTAGTCAAACCAGGTGCAACATGCTCTGATATTCTATGTAATAACTTAGAATTATATAACTCGCTAACCGAGAAAGACATTGTTATACTATCGATAGGAACAAATGATAGTAATCCATCTCATCTCCTGAAGGAAGTATGTATAGCGCTTAATAATCTAAAAACGTGCCAACAAATTTATTTATTAGGCGTGCAATGTAATATGTTTTTAAATAAGAATATGTTAAACCACAGCTTACAACTTTTAACGCAAAGTTTCTCAAACTGTAAATATATTAATACAAACGAATTCGCATATTATAAGCATTACTTTCATATAAAACAAAATAATCGTACATATTTGAATGAACTTAGTTCTAAATTAAATATTGAGATTGACTACATAAAATACACAAAAGAATTTCTCATAAAAAAGCCTTTATATTTCACTGCACGTAAGCAGGAAAAACTGAATGAATTAACTAGAATATGCTCCAGTCAGAAGACAATTTTAGATTATTTTAAGCCAATGACATGTAATATGAAACCGTCAATAAATACTAAAGCACAATCTGAATCTAGACAGGTATCTGATTCAGCTTGTGCTAGTCTTTTTCGTGTATGAAAATATTATTGTACTGCACCAAAATATTAATGGACTAGTAAATAAGTCGGACTTATTAGGTGTGCACCTCAATGATTTTGTCGATGAGGGTAAATCGGTGGACATATTATGCATAACAGAAACAAACATGAATAGGGACGATCATATGCATGTTCACGTGCCTAACTATACACTCCACACATATTTTTCACGAGAAAGTAGGAACGAGGGCTCGTGTATACTAATGAAGAATACTCTAATGGAAAAAAAAATGATGTAGGAAAATGGTGTAAACCAAACCTTATTGAAGGTTGCGCAGTTGAGTTGCAGAATCACCCCGTAATAGTTTTGTGTATATACAGACCTTCTAATATGGATAAGGTGTCATTGAATACATTCCTTTTTAATTTAGATTTGACTCTCAATGACATCTGCTTCAAACGTAAGAAAAAGATCATTTTATGTGGTGATTTCAATATAGATCTTCTGAAGGATAACTATGCCTCTCGCAGTTTTAAAAATCTATTGCTAAGTTTCAATCTGAAAATAGGTGTGCTTACCCCTACACGTCTTTGTAGCGGCACCTGTATTGATAACATTGTCGACAATATACGGGGTAGTAAATGCGTAACGGTCGAACTGGCAATGTCAGATCATACAGCACAACTACTACAATGTCCAGTTAAAAAAACTTGCATTCTACCTTATTGGTACATATTTAGACGTAGTTACTGTACAGAAAATATGCAAAACTTTAAACGGTGTTTACAAAATTTGACATTCAATGATATTTATTCCTGCAAAGAACCCAATGACGCATTCAATAAGTTTTATGACACGTTTAAATTGTTTTACGATATGTGCTTTCCACTTAAAAAACTTAAGCGATACGCAGTAAAATCTCCTAAGTGGATCAGTAAAGGAATAAAATTATGCTGTAAACGCAAGCGCGAAATGTTATGGCAGTTTCGGAAAGACCCAAACCCCAATACTAAATCAAGGTTTAAAACTTATTCGCGACGGTTAAAAACTATAATTCGTCTAACAAAAAAATCACAGAATAACAACCATATTAATAATGCGTCGAATAAGAGCAAGGCTACATGGCAAATAATAAATAAATGCAAAAATAAAAAACCGGTTGAAGGAATATCAAAACTTAGGATAAATAACGAAGATATATATGACTATTTTATTAATGAAATCGATTCAGTATATGACCCAAAAATAATCTCCCAAACCTTCAATGACTATTTTATTAATGAAATCGAATCAGTTTCTGACATGAACATTTGTGATCAAAATTTAAAATTTGACATGCATCTTGACTCTTTATTTTTAATTCCCACAATTCCCTCTGACATTATAAAACTAATTATTTCGTTGAATAATACACATAGTTCGGGATATGATGACATCACAACAAATGTCATTAAATATGTCTCAACTATCATAGCACCGGTACTTAGCTACATAATAAATATGTGTTTAGAATCGGGTGTGTTTCCGGATCGCCTAAAATTGGCCGTAATAAAACCGCTACATAAGAAAGGTAGCAAACATGATCCAGCCAATTATAGACCTATTGCCTTACTGCCCATATTCTCCAAAATATTGGAGAAAGTAATATACAACACTCTGTACTCTTTTTTTGAACGGAAAAATCTTTTTGCTGATGAGCAATACGGTTTTAGGAGAAAAAAGAATATTAACATGGCGATTTTTAATCTCTTCGATAAAATTATTACTAGTATTGATAATAGAAGTCCAGTAGCTGCTTTATTCATGGACATGAGCAAGGCATTTGATTTTGTTGATCGAACTATTCTGTTAAAGAAGTTGGAAAGATATGGAGTTAGGGGCAATGCTCTGAAACTTTTAGAATCGTACTTGTCAGACAGAAGACAAGTTACGAGGATAGAGAAAGTATGTATTGCTTCAAAAACCGAACGTACATATATGTCGAGTCAGAGACCCAATAACTATGGTGTACCCCAAGGTTGTATTTTGGCAGCGTTGTTATTTATTATATACATTAACGACATGCCCAGAGAAACACACCACCCTATGGTTTTGTTTGCTGACGATAGCACAGTTGTTTTTAGTGGCTACAATGATGCGACGACACTTGAGAGAGAGATAAACCACTGTCTCAAAGTATTAGTAGAATGGATGGGCGCGAATAATTTGAAAATAAATATTGACAAAACGAAAATAATGACTTTTGAGCAAATGACAAATCACAAAAAACCGGACATAAAATATAAAGACAAAATAATTTCAGATACTAACACTACAAAATTTTTAGGACTAGAGCTAGATAGAGATATGTCGTGGAAAACTCACAGTGACAGTGTGTGTAAACGCCTGAGCCAGCATGCATATGCCTTACATAATCTCGCAAAGGAGGTACACCAAAAAGTTTTGGTCACGGCGTACCATGCATATGTTACATCTACGTTACGCTACGGGATCATATACTGGGGTAACTCCACGAATATGGAGACGGTATTTAGAGCGCAAAAAAGATGTGTTAGGGCGATATGCGGTATACAAAGCACGGAAAGCTGTAAACCGTTCTTTGCGTATTTTCGAATTTTAACAGTACTATGTCTGTACATATACGAAGTAGCTGTCTTTGTTAAAACAAATTTTCACTTGTTTGAAAAACTTCACAGCGCAAGACACAAAAATAAAATAAGCGGTAGGCAGCACAAAAAAGCAGTGTTTCATAAAAACTTCACAGGAATGGCTCCACAAATTTATAATAAACTACCAAATTCTTTGTTAAATATTAATGACATCAATGTATTTAAAAAACAATTGAATAATTTACTGCTAAGCAAGACATACTACACAGTACATGAGTACCTGTTGGACAGAAAATTATCTATTCAGGTGTGATTGGGGTGGATACTTGGGTCCGATTTGTTTACTTATTATTTTGTTAATTATTAAGACATTGTATAATTTGACATTACTTCTCAATTTTTTAATTTATGACGTTATCTACGTCTTAGAATTTTAATATTAATTTATGACATTGTATACGTTCAAATTTTATCTATGACATATCATACATCTGATTTCTTTCATTTATGACATCGTACAGTATTTTAATTTTAATGTATGATATTTGGATATAATTTTTAATTTTTGACATGGGATGCGTTTTAATTTTATGACATATTATACCATTTTTAATTTATGACATTTTATACATTTTTTTAATTTATGACATTGAATACGTTTTAGTTTTTTTATTAATGACATTTTATGCATTTTTTTTTTTAATTTATGATGTTGATCACGTTTTAGATTTTATTTTTTATTAATAACATGTACGTTCAATTGCAATTTTAGTTTAATTTATAACATTGTATTATTTGAATGATTATTGTAACTATAATTTTGCAAGCCTAAATTGGTGGAACACGGTTGACTGCGCATTCACCTCACATCTGGAAGTGTATTTTTATGTACTGTGTTGAGCAATAAATGAATTTGAATTTGAATTTGAATCTTCTCCATAATTAACAAATATTTTAACAAGAAGTCACTATGGCGTTTAATGTTGTAGGTGTTCATAGTAAAAAAAGTGTTGATACTGAAAACTACTTATTAGAATGATTGAAAATTGAATTAAGATGAAAGTTAAACATTCATGTTTTACAGAATCGATGCTATAACAGTTGATTTTCTAATCTCCCGTGTTGCCTAGTGGCTAAAGATCTCGCCTCTCTTGCTGGGTTCAAATCTGGGTAAAACCAATGTGACTTTTACGAATTCATAATTATGAACTTTATAAGTTTATCTTGAACATAACACTGACACAGACAACAGAACGCTGACAACGGTGAAGGAAAACATCTTGAGGAAACCTGGACTTATAGTTATATAAGTCCGAAATCACCAACCCGCATTGAGCAAGCATGGAGATCAATGTTCGCGCTCTTTCTGAGTGAATAGAGGCCTTTGCCCTGCATTAGGACAGTTACTAATTGGTATTATTACTATATAATCATCCGATTATGACGGAAGACTCAGAAGATAACTTTATTAAACAAAAAAGAACTCTTTATAAAACTAGTTTAAGTAGTTTAGATCTTGGTAAATTTATATGAAATTTCAACACAATGTAATCTGGATACATAGTGCAGGTAAAAAGCTCTTCAGTTTTATATATTCGCTTAACGCCGAGGAATAACATTACCTTGCATGATGGTGGAAGTATAAGACTGCATAGCAGAACTTTTTAAGTTAAAGCTCTTTTATTATTTTTACAAGTATTCCAGTTTTATACTCAAGGAAGGATAGATTTACGGAACCACTTATCTACAAAGTGAAATAGAAATATGGTATTTTATTTTCTAACTAGCTTCATCAGCGGTTTCGTCTAAGTGAAAGTCGAAAATAATCCAGCGGAAATGTGTGCGTCTGGACAGATTTTAACACTTTACAAAGCGCAAGTCCGATCCTACATGGAGTATTGCAACCAACTTTGGGATGGCTCAGCTTAATATCAACTTGCCGCACTTGATTTGGTGGAACGCAGAGCTAAGAGGCTCATGGCGACGTTAAACTGGTGGATGCCAAGTATAACAGCTTGGCTCATTCCCGCAAGGCTGCCTGTTTGTCAGTCTTCTACAGACTATACTATATCGGTGTGTGTGCTCATAAACTTCACGACCTCATCCTACCGGCTACCTACTATCATCGGGCATCAAAACGCACCGCAAGTTACCATCCCTACCTAGTTGCCATTCCACCAATCCGCACCAAGCGCTTTCAAACATCCTTCATAATACGCACAGCAAAAGAGTGGAACTCACTACATGCTTTTTTTTCCGTACGCATTCAACCAGAATTTCTTCAAAGGTAGAAAAAGAAAGAAAGAAAATATTTATTGCCAACTATAACAGAACATGAACAAACACAAATTAACTCTGAGGCACAATATTATAAGAATTGTTTTTTTTATTAGAATGAAAGAGCTTCTTCTTGGTAAGCTCACTTCATCGTCGACTTTGACTCAGTCACCTCTGTTGAAAACTAGAGTCAAGAGCAAACTCATCTAAAATAATACCGGCCTATTACAATCCCACTGCAGGATAGAAGCCTCTTCTTGTACAGACCAATTACGATCATTAATCATCACGCTTGCTCCAGGGGACTTGGTTATTTCTAACATTATATGAAACTAGCTTAAAATATTATCCCAAGGGAACATATTCTAGAGATAAAATCTATCATATATAGATCCTATGTGCTGTTCCTGACTACCTACCTCTGTGCCAAATTTCATCCAGATCCGTTCAGCTATTTGAGGGTGAAGAAGTAACAAACGCACATTCACAGGACTTTTGTCTTTAGAATATTAGTGTGATGATGGTGATGACTACCAGGATAAAAACGAGTCCTCCACACCATGTTCTACTTATATTTCTAACTAGCTTTTCACCGCGGCTTCGCTCCCGTAGGCCACCCCACAGGACCCACTTTCGGGATAAAAAAATTGCTTATGACACTTGACAGAATAATGTTGCTTTCCATAGGTGAAAGAATTTTTGAATCAGTTAAGTAGTTGTTGAGTATATCCATTATAAACAAATAATCAAATCTTTCCACTTTATAATATTCATGTAGATTTCATCCAAGTCCTTTCAGCCATTGAGGCGTGATTGATTAACAAACATTAAAATTTACTCATTTAAATTTACTAAGGTGACGGGTGAAAGAGTTGTATGAATGAATGCTGCGTCGACCCTCATTCAATTTTAGACTGTTTTGTTACCAGGAAGTACCTATGATAATATTAATTAATAAAGGGTGGGAAGATTATTAATCACGTACTTTCCAAGATAATTTAAGATACAACTGACTGATGGTTGAGCCAGTAAACATGCAATAATTCAGGAGCTGTGATCAATGCTCGTTAATTGTCTGTACGGAAAAGAGGCTTGTTTTTAGAGGTAGGGCAATTACAGGTGGGTTTCATTACCTGTTTTGAATGCGTATTGCTTTTTAATAATCCATGTGAGGTGTAAAATAACCTGAATATGTGTAAACCGTTGACTCCCTTATTGACCAAGCGAGAGTGAAGCGCAAGCGAAGCGTCTCCGTTTCAGCAAGGGCAATTTTTTTTCGTATGACCGGATGTCCGGCTGTTCTCCTCTACAGGTTGTATTTATCAACCTATTCTCGTAACATGTTGTGTGCAGTTCCTATAATTATATGGATTTTTTGTCGTATCAGATATTATTGTTTTTTATAGCGGTGCTATTTTCAATTGAACTGGTTTTAAATGACTTTTCTTGTATGGAATTGTGTAAGGTCTTTATTAGTCTTGGGCGTTATGAGTAAGCTGATAATAATTTAATATGTTAAATGTTAATAATTTAATATCTTATGAAAAGTCATAATAATTTTGATATGTTACTTAATGTCATTTTGTAATTGTCTCTCTAGTTGATTAGACTGTACACTTTTAGATACATAAAGAAAAAGCTAACACAATATCATAATTGACCGAGCGAGCGCGAGACGCGATCGAAGCGTTTCCGTTTCAGCTTGGACAAACATTCTTTCGTATGTTTATCCGGATGTCCGGCTATTCTCCTCTACAGGTCTCGTGAAATTTTGTAAGCAGGATCGAAAATTATATGGATTTTTTTGACACAGCCATTTTTTTTAATTTCTTAAAACAAAATCGGAAAAAAAAAAATAAAGACTTACTCGCGAGTTTTACAGCTCACAGAGCCACTATTGATGTAGTAGGTAGAATTGTTCATGAACGATTTTGGACCATTGTACCTACGGAATACTGTGAATGGAAACCAAACATCTACACAAAAACAACGGAATTGGTTTTTGAAACAGTGAGGTTTTGTTCAGGCAATAAATAAAAAGCTTAAACAAATGCCTGTGCTATATGAATATTCCCAAACAACTTCAAAATACTTCGTACCCACATTATTGTGTAAGCCAAGCAACGAAAATGTATTGTATCGTACTACACACTATCTCCCTGATGGTAAGCGATGACGTGATCGACGTTGGAGTACACTTGTCTAGAAGTACCCTATTCACTCTTGACTTAAGGACGCTGTTACATTTTCGACGTACTCAAATTTAGGTATCTAGTCGCACACAGCAACATTACGCGCACGCACTCATTGAAACTACTGAGCGCTCGATTTTATACACCACTCAAATAATATTGGTCCTTGATATTATTTTTTAATTTTATCGAAGTTGATTCAGGAAGGTTAGTTGGCACTTTTAATATGCATTTGGTAACTGTTACAAACCCTCGTCGTAAAAAGTATGTTATTATTTTCAACCGACTTCAAAAAAAGGAGGTTCTCTATCTATTCGACCCTTATGTATCCGCAATTTTCTTAAAAACTCTAATAAACTCTACCCAGACGCATTATTTTAAAGTCAACGTTCCCTTAAATATGCAAATTAATAAAAATGAGGCAGTGTTGAAAACTTAAATTCATCAAAAACAAAACTACAAAAGCTTACTACTGAAATATAACTTGCTACATTTTTCTTAGAATTGTTTAAACTATAACTCAACCCGCTTGGCACAAAATCTAGTTCATTACATTCATACCATACATTAAAATAACTAACTGCACGTTGTAACGTGAGTAAAGTCTAATTAACCGTGACTTAACGTACACGGCATGTGCAAGGAGCGCATAAGAATGTAGGCAATATTGCAGAGAACGCTTGCACTGCTGAATAGACACATAATATAACGTCAGGAGAATACAATATGAAAATGACCATGGTGTGCTGTGTGATTTCATTTCATATTTAACTTTAGTATTACCTCCTCAAACAGCGTTTTAAGAAATTAATAGCTTAATAGATATAATTTTAGATATACCATTGTTCGCTAGACACGACATAGGTATGCCACAGTACCAGGAGCATAGATATAATAGTATTTTATATTTCTTTGACCAGGAGAGTATAACAGTGTAGGTAATATTGCAGAGTACGTTTACGGTGCTGAATCCATACTTGATAATCCATACTAATATTATAAATTCGAAAGTACCTCTGTCTGTCTGTTACTTTTTCACGCTTAAACCCCTGAACCGATTTAGATGAAATTTGATATGGAGATAGTTTGAAACCTAGCAGAATATCGTATAGTTTTTGTCTCAGAAATTTGCTTGGAAAGGGGGGTGAACGATTGTATAGTGAACTGATAATTTCTCAAGTAAGGCGGCCCAAAAACCTACAATATTATTGCGCGATATATAGTAAATTACTGCAGCGACCAGCAAATGTGGGCCGAGGCGATACCGAGTCACACATACGTAAGTCCATCAATGCCTAGTTGTGGCCAACGCTTGTATAAAACTTTTCTCAAATAATGCGCGGAAATTAAAACTAAGTAGTACCTAGAACTCATTTTGTCAAATACAATTAGTTTTCAAAATTAATGACAAACAACGAACAACAAAAATGATGCCCGCGTTATGCTTAGAACGTAATGCGATTTTTTTCCGCCCATTCCGCGGCCTATGGAATTGTATGAAGCTGCACGCATTGCGGTAAAAAAATCGCGCGGGAATAATACTACAAAAATCCGCGAGGATAAAAAACGCAATGCGTGTTAAGCCTTAAAGTGTTCATTAGGTTTTTTTTTTCAATAAGCAGCTTTCAATTTGCAAGCCATTTCGAAATTTAAATAAAATCTTGGATTCAGATATGAGTTTACTATGTAATTTATTTGGCCGCTTAACACGACGGATATAGATTTTCATACAAATTTTGCCGGCCGCTGCTCGCATGTATATGGCCAGTACAGCAATTGCGATTTATCTCGGAGAAGGTTGTCAAAATAATGCTCCAATTTCCAAGCATGTTTGAGAAATAGTACATTACTGCAGCGGCCAGCAAAAGAGGCATTGATGGACGAGCACACATACGTAAGTCCATCAATGCCTAGTTGTGGCCAAGGGTTGTAGGTACAGTGTTTTTCTCAAATAATGCGCGGAAATTAAAACTAAGTAGTACCTAGAACTCATTTTGTCAAATACAATTACTTTTCAAAATCAATGACGAAAAACAATAATTATTCCCGCATTAGGCTTAGCACGCACTGCGATATTTATTCGCGCAATTTTTTTCCGCCTTTTCCGCAGCCTATGGAATCGTATGAAGCTGCACGCATTGCGGAAAAAAAATTACGCGGGAATAAATACTACAAAAATCCGCGCAAACAAAAATCGCAGTGCGTGCTAAGCCTTAAAGTGTTCATTTGTTTTTTTTTTCGGTAAACAGCTATTTACGAGCCAGTTCGAAATTTAAATAAAACCTATGATAAGTTACCTCCTTGGTTGCCATGATTCGGAGTAAAAGATCGTTCCATTTTTAAATTACACGACAGATATGAGATTACTATGTAATTTATTTGGCCGCTACAAACGACAGATATGGATTTTCATACAACTTTTGCCGGCCGCTGCTCGCATGTATTTGGCCTGTACTGCAATTTCGATTTATCTCGAAGAAGGTTGTCAAAATGCTCAAATTTCCAAGCATGTTTGAGAAAAAACTATTAACTAACTATTCGAAGTAGGTACTAATGCTACACAGACGAAATCGCAGGCAACAGTTAGTGAGCATATCATTATAAGACAGAAAAATACAACATGAGAAGGACCACGGTGTGTTGTATAATTTCAGTTCATATTAAACTGCAGTATTACCTCTTCAAACAGCATCTTAAGAAATTAATCGCCTCATAGATATCATTTTAGATAAATCCGTTTTAGCTAGACACGACATAGGTATGCCGTAGTACCACGACCGCATAACAAGGTAGGCAATATTGCAGAGAATTCCAGTGCTGAATAAGCACATTATATGACGGGATTTTATTATATGACAATGACCTCGGTGCATAGCGTAATTTCATATTCTATTTACCCGTCAGCTACAATATTACCACTGCAAACAGACAGCTTTTAAGAAATGCGTAGCAGCCCAGATATAATTTTTGATATTTCGTCGGACACTGAAATATGTTGCTGTTGTTTTCATTTTGTTGGAAGCGTTGTCGAGATTAATTTCTTGCTTATGTTGAGACGTGATATAGAGTAAATCTTTTATAATCCATACCAATATAGCTTTATTCTGTTAGTCTTCTATACTAGACTCAACTATTTAGCTTACCATTGTAAATCCAGCGGTAGGTTCGCTAATTTTCATACCACTTTCAATTGAACAAAGAGCGTTAAAAGTCTATGTGCAGTAGAAACTAACAATGTCCTTCCGTTACCAACCTAGATCTATACTAGATAGAGTGAAACAGAATGCTACCTTGAATTCAGACCTTGATTCAGATTGTTGCGGTCAGACAGAATGAAAATAGTATCGAAAATACAAACCTCGATGACTGCCTAAAATGAAATGCCCCGATTCTTTGCTTTATTTTAAGCATAGATTTAGGGTATTTTATTCTAGAACTGCCAAATATATCTCATTTAAGCTATCCAGACAAAGGAAGATCAATTGATACTATTTATACATACCGTGCATTGATAATAAGCATAATTGTTATACTACTAGCGACCCAAATTGGCTTCGCAAGGGTAGTAGACCATAGAATGCCTTATATGTTTTTTCTGCCGTTTGGTCCCGTCATCGGAGTGCGGCCCGCGCTTTAATTTATTTCCACGCGCGTTTGTTTTTATTTTGTGATAATTCCTAAGATATATATTTAAATTGTATGGTGTTAAGGATTATCATAATGTGCTTCTTATGCTTAAGCTAATGAATTCAAATGAGAAGGATTAATACTGTATCCGTCTAAATAGCTTTCCAATAACCGCATTGTACATGACCAATTTTTAAACACTCTAAACATCCAGTTTCCGAAAGAATAACAAAAAAACTTAGCTAATATTGGTACTGTTACAAAACATAAATAACTGCGTAAAATGATATAATCATTTTATGCTGTGGCCATCCGTGGTCTTTTTCATCACATCTACTTCTGCATTTGCTATCGATATTTTCCGAATTTGCTTTCGGAAAGTATAATTGATTTGCCATGTTGATTAAAATACCAAAATCGCTGTATATATGCCTACACGTTTTTTAGGAGTTCCCTCGATTTCCATGGGATCCATGCATCAGATTCTGACTTGGTGACAATGGGACCACCTCGAGAGTAAACTTTTTTAACCTATCTATATTTTTCGAAATCAGTCTACAGTTAACAAAGAAATCGGTGAACATCCATTCCAACTTTGACAATACAAATTACAAGGTCCTCTAAACTCATCAATGTTCGAAGTAAATCTACTAACATAGGCAGTATTTTATCGGCAAGTCTGTATTTACGCTGGCTTAAAGACTACACCTGACTCTAGACTATTCGAGAGTCTATCAAATATACTTAAAGCAATTGAACTCCACCTACATTCTCATTTTTGGGTCATTTTCACAACACTAAACGTAAAGACTGCTGCACTGGGCCTGCGTGGTGGATTACGGCCCATTCCTTGACCTGTGTCCCAGCAGTGGCAACATTAAAAGGCTGATGATAATGATGATGATGAAACGTAATGAAAAAAGTAATACCCTACCTAAACAGTAGGGATATAGATCGCTATAAATAACATATTGCTAGGGGTTTTTAGCAACTATGGATTCCATCCAAAAATAATGCAACATTCTAACAGCGATATAATCATGTCATCATGTCATTTAGTTAATCCCAAATATTTGGAATGTTCGTCAATCGTTATTGCTTATATCATTCCATTTGGTATATGACTTCAGGTTTTGTTTATTAAATGTTTTGTTATAGGTATAAGAACAGACAACGACTTGACAATACAAAACTATCTACGTCATCAGAAGTTTTAATTGTGGACCTGTCAGTACTAAACCTAATCGCGTGAGATTGTCGTCGTAAACAACAGTGAAAAGTAGGGATTATAAAAACATGAAACTACTTAAAGTTACGAAAGTAATATTTTAGCTAAACAATAAAGAAAAGTTGACCTAATTGTTGGAATTTCTATCTGTCTGTTTTAATTATTCAACCGTCTGTAAATTCAAAAATAGTAGTTCCTATCTTCGTTCTAAAAATACTTTTCATTTTTTCGCTCCGATTTTTCTGGCCATAAATTGAAGAATATTTCAAGCTCAACGACGTTATTTACGTCTTTTGTAACAACAAAGACTGTAGGTATATCACATGGTGAATCGCTTTCCGACATAAAACTAGTAGAGTTTAAAAACGCGGTAACCTTTAACGTTTTAAGAATATATTTTATTTACAGTATGCCACAATTTTGTTTTCACGGGTCTCGTAAAACATGAAAGCGTATAATTTAATTACTACATTAATGATATTCGTAGAAGTGGGTTCTTTTACCACGTTTCTATATAGCAAAACTGTTATGAATTAGGCGTGACATATAGCTGTAGACTCTCGAAGGCTTTAGTAGTACGAAAACATGCGATTTCCTTGAATAAATGCTCATAGAATTTCTACTAGCAAAGCTAATGCCTAAGTTATTTTTCCACATAGATTGTGTTTTTGCAGATGGAGTCCTTTGGGTTACGTAATTTTTCACTGCAAATGGCTCCTTAGGTAGGGCAAGCGTCTGCATATTTTGAGATAAGTGCGTAGGGTCACGATTCATGTTGCTATTGGTCTTATGAACAGAGAAGCTTCTAGGAGAAACATAACATATTTGTTTATTTTATTACTTTGGCAACTTTAAAACAATATGAATGTTAAATACCTTCACGATTTTAGTATTTTTAAAGATGTTTGAATTCTTATCTCAGTCTGTAGAACCAATTCTAAATTCAAAATCTGACTGCTTCTTGAAACTTCTGCTTCTTTTTTGATTCTGCTTGAATTGAATTTCTGCGACTGGTGTTAGACATAACAATGTCTACCTATACTTGGGTCTAAATACCAAGTTGGTCATTAATTTGTCACATGTAACAATAGGTAGCTTAATAGGTACTTGACGATGAGATAACAAGGGCTTTAGCTCAACAAGGAACAAAGGGGACTTTATCAATCACCCTTAATCCCTTGTTAAGATAAATCCATTTGATCACAGTTCAAAGCCTTCACTCCTAGGGCCAATACCTTACATTTATATTTCCATTTGAATTTTGTATTCGAGATAATTCTAATTTTGGAACAACAAACCATTAAATACAACAAAAAGTTCAAATTGTATTGCATGGAGTACTATTTGGGACCTTTTTATCACAAATCGTTTCTTAAAACCAACTTGGAATACACAACCCATAAGTTGATAGTTGAGCCTGATAAAAAAATAGCTTAATATTCATTTGACATTAATATAGGTCACATAAAAAAATCACAATGTAGTTTATAAAGTAAAGAGAGTTGAAAGCAGAGCCAAGGTAAATAGAATTGATAACATCTTTGATCAAAATAATATTACTTACTTAAATAAAAAAGTATTTCTAGAGGTAAACCCATGCAAAAAATGATCACCTAAACATACAATAATAAAAACAATTCAAAAGTGTATTGGTAACTCATATAAAATTGTATAAATATATAAATTGTAACTGTATTTAGGTTTCAAAGAGGTTAAAGGTTAAAAGGCTTTAATAGCAAATCCAAAGAAAATAGAATTGATCAAAAAAATATTACCAATAGTGTTTCTAAAGGTGGTCACACACAGACAGAAAGATTAACCAATCACAAAAAAAATATAGGCTGTCATGGGGACTGTTGACAGAAGTGAAAACTTAAAGCTTTGGAATAACTGGCCGCTAATAAAAACGAGTTTTGACTGGCGCAACACGTCACATTAGCACGTCGGTGACGCGAAGCCATCAATTTTGCACCTATTTACCAAAAATCGCTCAACGCAGCTAAAGATGTTTCCACTTCAAAAATAGTGTAGTGTTAACTAAATCATATAAAATTGTATAATATGAAGATTATAAAAAAGGTCAGAAGTTGCAGGGCCTTAACACCAAGGTCAAAGTAATTAGGATTGGTAATATCTTTCATTAAAATAATATTACTATCTTCGAGTAATTTTAGAGGTAGAGCCACACAAAAATTTATTGGTTAAAGTTGTTTGTAAGAAATCTAAATAACGTACGCGGTGATAAATAATATTATTTTATAATTTGGTGGATATGTTAAATCACTAAGTTATAAATTATTTTAATCCGATTGAGATAATTTCTTCAATATAATAACACGATTTAAGACCTAAAATTTATGTAATCTGAAGACTCTGTTAGTCTCGACTTTCAGGAATTATTATCTTAGCCAAGTTCTCATCTCCGCTTACTAAAGTAGTGCCTACTACTATTTCCTAAAATAACTTTACAGTATAAACTCAGAGAAACTTAAATCGCTGCCCCTTTAAATGCTTGCCCCGTGTGGTGTCTGGGCCGCAGAATTACACCATCCTATCTCATCCCGTGGGTGTCGTAAAAGGCAACTAAGGCAATATATGCCACAGCAGAGACATACGGTGTGCAGTACTCATAACCGGCGTGTGTGTATGACTAGATGTATGAATGTGAGTGAAGCAAAAGAAGTATGTAAGGATCGTAGCAGATGGCATTCTGTAGTTTCTGCCTACCCCCATGGGAAAAAGGCGTGAGTTTATGTATGTATTTAAACTTAAATACAACGGTTTCAGATTTCTGTGTTAAACATTTTTTCTCCAGTAACTGTCAACTTTCCCGACAAAATATACCCAGTAAAACAAAAACCGGTGTAAAACAATGGAAAAACGCATTTCCATTCCAGAACACTTGGCAGCCCTTGAATGGTACCGTGATCGGTACAATTTGTTCACACGGACAACATCCATTCTTTTTATGGAATAAAAATATCCCACACGAACATAAAAAATAACGGCCAAGTGCGAGTTGGACTCACGCACGAAGGGTTCCGTAACATTATCGCAAAAAAACGGCATAAAGATCACGTTTGTTGTATGGGAGCCCCATTTAAATATTTATTTTATTCTGTATTTGTTGTAATAGCGGCAACATAAATACATCATCTGTGAAAATTTCAACTGTCTAGCTATCACGGTTCATTAGATACAGTACGGAACCCTTAAAACCGACAAAGTGCGTGTCGGACTTCGCATATTTACCAATTTATCAATATATTGGTATTTATTAGTAAAATATCACCAAATTTCAAGTTCGTAGGTCAATGGGAAGTTAAAAAATTCTTCTGAACAAAATCTGTGATAGACGGCAGACAGACGGACACGTGAGTGACAGCAATTATAGGGCTCCGTTTGCACCCTTTGGGTACGGAACCCAAAAAATAACCTACACACTGTTTGCATTAGGCACTTAGTGATAGCACACACTTGTGCTGCACGACAGTGAAGTTTTCTACCTGCATATTAATAAGGATGGATGGGCCTAGGATGAGTAGGTACTTCCAGATTACCTCCTATAAGTTTAACTACATTACTATAATATTGGGTAAGATTTAACCCCAAAACATAATCTATAGCGACTATATAGTAACACATACATAAAGATACGTACTAACGAACGTTTAAATGCGCCAAGGATTGTAAATAATTAAATTATCAAGAAAATAAATTGACCTATCTCCCTAAAATCTCATTTTGCAACCATAAAAACGTTAACAAGATTCTCGTGTAAAATAACATTGTAGAAACGACGCCACGGTGAGAGCCTCACATAAACTTCAATCACCACGAGCAGATAAAAGTTAAAGACTGGCTTTGTTTACATTTAAAGTATATTATGAGAAATCATTATTTTTATTTATATATACTAAGAAATTACAATTAAAAATAATATACAAACATACAAGCTCATTTATCCATCGAGAAAAATTGCAATCGACATCTTCTTGGGTCGTCGGCCACATCCACATCAATGTCTAGGTAGGGCCGCTCCATCGTCGAAGCCGAATAACTTGGCTATTGGTTTGAATTTATGACGTGTGCCGCGAATGCACATGCTAGTTGCACGGATTATTGAAAGGATGATTCTTGATCTTAACCAACCCGTCACTGCACTAAAGGGCCTATTGCAGCGGTCAGCGATTGCAGCTCCAAGATGTTTTACGAAGGTAGACATTTGTGAAGCGAATAATCCATCAACGGATGTAACAAGAGGGGTGAATGTAAAGTAAAGTAAATTATTATGGCATCATCTTTTTAGAAGGTTTAAACAACAATAAAATTACAAAATAACGATTTTGATTACCGTAGGTAGTATAAATAAATAAATATCGGTGATAACAATGCATAATATTATTATTATAACAATGCATAATATATCGCAGTCGCAGCCAACTAACTACACTGGCCTTCAAAACTTAGTACCACACTTTTGAAATGGCAATTTCTCCTAAACTAAAGAAGTCGGAGTATTAAAAAAAAAAACGTTAAAAAGAAAGTTTCATCTTGCTGCACTGCCTTTGAGATATTATAGTTTATTTTAAATTAGATTATTATTAAATTGTAATTTCAAAACTGTGGTACTAAGTTTTGATGGCCTTAAGATTAGTCAATCTCATGAGGGTTTAGTCAGTAATGTTCAATCTCTCCAGACGGATTTCTTCGAAAACATTACTATGCGACGTACGCGTTCTAAATCTGATTCAAATACCGACATCAACCAATCACAAAATGATACATTCGAAGATACCGTGAACAGTCTACCCGATTTATCAAGTGATGTTACTGATGCACATCAACAAATAACTAAGTTGAAAGAACGAATTGACAAGCTTGTGTTAGAATTAAACAGTGCACATCAGGAAATCGAGTCACTGTCTTTGGAAAACAATGACCAATGGCAAGTAAATATTGGTTTACAAAGCAAAAACAACCGCCTAACAGAACTTACACATAGCCCTATAAAAAAACACAAAAAAGCAACTCCAATTAAGAAATGTCCGAAAAACGACAAACAAACACAAACAGTTCCTTCATCATTTATATCTAACCAGAAAGAAGTTACGATAACACCCAATGTCATACAAAATAAAACAAGTAGTGATAAGACAATTTCAGAACAAATCCAACAAAATAAGAAGGCGAGTAAAATATGTATTCTGAGTACTAACAACAGGAATGACAGCAAATATTGCCGAAAATACTCTTCACAAACACTGGGAAAACATATGCCATTATATAAGGACAAACTGTAAAACAGAACAATTAATGTGCGATTTAGAAACTAAATTAAAAACATTTACAATGCAGGACTTCTGTATAATTCTAATAGGAGAGGAAGACTTTAAAAATACGAATGAATACCTTCAACTGACACTCCACATCAGAACGACCTTACAAAAAGTAAACCATACGAACATAATAGTCTGCACGCCGATATATAAGTATAATTACGACAAAATTATGTATAATTGGAGAATAGAGCACTTCAATAATTTACTGTACCTTGATATAATGTCTCATCAACATGCATATCTCTTGGACTCGAACAAGAATCTGGCAAACGATTATACAATGTTTACAAAAAAAACAGGGATACTAAACAATTTTGGCATGCAGACAATCTTCAAAGATATTGACGATTTTATCTCAGGTGTTAAAAAATACGATTTATTGATGTTAGACATAGATACAACACCCAATGACGAACATATAGACACCCAGTTTTTTCTATGATAACTATATAAATATATTACATCAAAACATTGCGGGATTGCTAAATAAATCTGACGCACTTTCCGTATGCCTAGAAGAACTAATGTTAAAAAATATTAATATTGATGTAATTTGCATAACCGAGCATTTCATGATGGCTGGTTATGAACAGTATCTGTCAATCTCTAACTATGATCTAGCTACATGTTACAGTAGAAGAGACATTAAAAGAGGTGGAGCATGTATCTTGATAAAAAAGGGACACCATTGGAAAGAAATTGCTGAAGTTAGGCACTTAGCAATAAGTAGCACTTTTGAATGTTGTGCTATTGAACTAATCGATACTAACACCATTGTAATCTGCATTAATAGAGTCCCAAATGCAAATAATATAACAACTTTTTTTGAGCTACTGTATAAATTATGCCAGTTTGTGACAAAGAAAAATAAACGAGATATTGTAATATGCGGTGACTTGAACATTGATACTTTAAAGCGTAATAATACAACACTAGATCTAGAATGTATTTTGCTTAACTTCAATTTTAAATTAGTAATTACTCAGCCAACTAGACTATCCAGTAGCACATGCATAGACAATTTTGCGCATAATTTAGGTAAAAAATGTAAATATGACGTATACGATTTTGCTTTATCTGACCACACCTGTCAAATTCTCAAGTGTCCGGTGAAAAGGATATGTGTTTTACAGCATTGGTATGTTAAACGTCGGGACTACAATCAAGAAAATATGAATAAGTTCAGGGAGTGTTTACAAAATGTTTCTTTATCGGAAATATATAAACTTGACGATCCGAATACGGCCTATAATCTATTTCTGGAGACATTTACCCTAATGTATAATTTATGTTTTCCATTAAAACGTATAAAATTAAGCGTACACAAGAGACCACAATGGATATCGCGAGGAATTAAAACGTTCAGTAAAAATAAAAGAACTCTTCTGTGGCGTTACCGACTGGAACGCAATGAACAACGTAAACTAGAATTCAAAAGATATACAACAATATATAAAAACATTATCAAATTAACACAACGTGCTCCGAACAGCTATAAAATCAAAGCATCATCTAACAAGTCAAAATCTACTTGGGAAATCATTAATCGAACGAAGATGAATATGCCCAATAGAAAGTCAATTGGAAACATTAAAATTGGAAATAAAAACGTAACACACCCGTACAAGATAGCGAAAGCCTTTAACAACTTTTTGTCGACAAGATAAAACCTATCAGTAATAGAGGTAAACATGTGACATCAAATATCTCAAAATCAAGTAATTCGATGTTTATGGCACCAAGTAATGAAAATGACATCAGAACCATTATTAGGTCTTTAAAAAATACTGGCAGTGTAGGTAATGATGGTATTTCTACCAAAGTAATTAAGTACGTTTCGGATTCCATCAGTAGACATTTGAGCTATATTCTCAATTTGTGCATAACACACGGTACTTACCCAAATAATCTAAAAACAACTGTGGTTAAACGATTGTTTAAAAAAAATACAAAGATTGCATGGAGCCTTATAGGCCTATTGCACTTGTTCCAATAATATCCAAGATATTTGAAAAATACATTTATGCACAGATTTATAAATACCTGGATAAACAAAACATTTTGACAGAGGAACAAAAAGGTTTTCGGAAAAATAAAACAATCAACTTGGCCATCTATGACTTTTTAATTAATGTTTATACGAATGTTGACAATAGAATACCTGTGTGCTCAATATATTGTGACATGACTCAAGCCTTTGACTATGTGGACCATAATATATTGTTAAGTAAACTAGACGCCTACGGCATTAGAGGTAATGTCCTAAATTTAATAGAATCGTATTTAAAGAACAGGAAACAGTACGTTGAAGTATCTGAAATAGATTTGAAACTTAAATGTCAACGAATCTACATATCTGATCTTCGAACACTCACATATGGCGTACCCCAGGGCAGTGTTTTAGGGCCTCCTTTATTTATAATCTATATAAATGGCATGCCGAAAGTTACAAGTCACCCTATGTCACTATTTGCTGATGACAGCACTGTGACTATTAATAGCACAAATGCTGAAAACTACAACGACGAAATTTCTAAGACAATAACCTCCATAGTACAATGGTTAGATAATAATAATTTAAAGATAAATATTGACAAGACAAAATTAACGATGTTTAGCCAACGTTCAAACACAAATATGAGTATATACTATGACAGCCAACGCATATCACAAGTAAACACATCTAAATGCCTAGGTTTAACAATTGATAATAAATTAGATTGGAAAACACACACGGAGGAGCTAACCAAACGAATTAGTAAGTCTGCCTATGCCCTATACAAACTTACCTCAGTGATTAGTGTGGACGCTTTAGTCACAGCATATCATGGCTTGGTGGGTTCAGTTCTGAGATATGGTATTATATTTTGGGGAAATTCAACCAATAGGGAATTAATTTTTAAAGCACAGAAAAAGTGCATCAGGACAATGTTTGGATTACAAGTCATAGATACATGTAAACCATTATTTATTAAATTTAAAATATTGACTCTTCCATGCTTATATGTTTTTGAAGTTGCTGTATTTGTTAAGACCAATCCTAAGTTGTTTAAAAAAATGTCGGACATTAATAACCGAAGTCGAAGGGATAACAGTAGCTTATGCGTAAGAAGGTCCCACACAGCATTGATGTATAAAAGTGTATTTTGCATGGCGCCAGTCATATTTAACCACTTACCACGGTCAATCAAAGAATTGAACGTGAGTTTATTTAAGAAGCGACTAAAATCTTTACTGGTGAACAAAGCATATTACAGTATCTCGGAATTTTTAACAGACAAAAATCTGATGACAGAATGAATGCTAATGAAATACACGACTGTTTGTGCCTACAAATAAATTTTGTATATTGACTTTAGTATTGTATATTGATACCGGTATTGTATATTGACATTAGAATTGTATATTGACATTTGAATTGTATATTGACATTAGAATTGTATATTGACATTGGAATTGTATATTGACTATAAATTGTATATTATCATTAATATTGTATATTGACATTTGTAAATATATTAACATAGTCTTATTATCTGTTTTTAAGTCTGTGCATTGATATGTACTGTATTGACATTTTGTTTTTTAAGTTATTATTATTGTTTTTCTTTTTTATTGACATTGATTTATATTGATATTTACATTGACATTGATTTCATTGATTTGTATTATGCAATTCTTTATAATTGTTGTTTTATTGTCCAGGCTTATTTTATTTGATTATTGAGATTTAGCTGGCCCGATTTTTATTTTTAATTACCTACTTGCAAAAATTTGTACGCCCTCTGGCATAACATAGCGCACTCTTTATTACCTGTATATACTCGTACCAATTATTTTACCTATGTTAAACAAATGAATAAATGACTTATGACTTATGACGGATGGATTTCTAGATGAAAAATCTCAATCCATAAATGATGTCATCAACAATTTGTTTGCACAGAAGAAGACAAAAAAAAGTAAAAAAGCAAAGTCACCACTATCAGTATCATCATTGTCATACAAAGCCCTACTTCGCTCGCAGCTGGCCTTATTCCTGCCTGGCCTCTTTTTGTGTAAGGTCCATCCCCACGCTCCTGTGCCAATCTCATGGATGTTCTACCCACAATGGCAACAATGTCGTCTGCTCATCCCGTATTATCAGTATAATAGGTATCAATAACAGACACCTCCGAAAAGCAAACACGATGTGCTAAAACAATGCTACCGCGTTTGAACCGAAATGGCAATGCCAACAAAACACTACACTATTTAGCGCAGTGTTATCAAAACCGCAGGGATTTTCGAACTAAAATGCAACTACACCGCTACACTGTAACCAAATGGTCGTGCCCAACATGTATAGTAGGACCTATGACCTTTCGCTTTCAGCTCTGTATAGCGAGAACCGCATTATTAAACGTATAGGTTAAGAAGTTGGGAATACATTTTGCGATACTTATTAAAAATGGGAAAATAAACTACCATCGTTCATGTATTTTTCTAGGGGTGCTGTAGGTATATGTATATATACCTACAGCACTCCCACATTTCACTAGTAACGTTTGATGTCTCGTCTAATAGGGACGAGCCTACTAGTGTTTTTGCACCCTTAAAAAAATTCACAAGTGCCTAAAGTAATAATGTGAAACAAGTGATAACATAAACCAACATTAATACCATTATTTTTAGTTTTTTTTTATTATCAATAGGCTCGCGCTTGACTACTATCTCACCTGATGGAAAGCGATGATGTGGTCGACGGTGATGCACGCTTGCCTAGGAAAACCCCATTCACTCTTGACTTAAAGACCCCTAGATTGTAGCTATCGGGAAACAGACTATTATAGTTTATTTTAAAATGGTGATTAAAAAATACTAGTGATTAAAAAAAACATCAGTAGTTCCATCATGGAACTATTAATGGTACTAGTGGCAACGAAGGTTGCCCCGGACACAAATCCAGAGTCCGGGCCGCTGGTGCCTCACTTTGCCTGAATCTAGAATTGAATCCAAAATATCATCCTGAACAATAGTATTTGCAACCACTCGACCAAAAAGCGTTTTAGTGGAGAAAATTCCCATTTGGTTCTTGATAAAGATCACCTGGCTTAATGCTTTCATTGTGTTTTCAAAAGTCACCTTTGGAATAAAATGCCTGAGAAGAAAACGCGTAATCTTATTGCAAATGAGCCTTTTTGTATCAGCTTTCCTAAGATTGCCCAAAGAGTTCGCTTAGTACAGTGTTACGTGATCGTTTAGGACCAGGGCTGGAATTTAATACATATGTAAATGAGTGTCGGCTTTCGAAAGACTATAATGATGATAGTGAGGTACCGAATAAGAACTTACTTCAGTAAAAGTCAGTTTACGTTTTAAGTACTGTGAGGACTCTGCTTAACTAGAAGGCAACCTACTTGCCTATAAAAAACACTGGCAATTGGTATTACTTGAAAGGTAAATGAATTTCGAATAGAAAATAAGTGAATATGTTTTTGATTGTCAATTCTAGTGTAGCCGCCCAGAAGGCAGGCATATTGTTAAATTCTTACAAAATATATGAACTATAAAAGTAACTTATCTACTAATTTATTAACCTCTGTCTTGTCTTTATTTACTAAATAGGATTAGCTTTTGAAATTGCTGACGAAGTCCAAATACAAATCCATAAGGACTAAGTCAGAAACAGTCAAAAATTAATAGAAAAGCCTTATAAGCCCCTAAGGCGAATAAATGCTTTGAAAGCATAGATGTCATGGTAAGAAATGGTTTGACATACGAGTATAGTGCTATAGACAACATAATAAAGCACAGAGTTCACACCATAATTAAATTTAATTATACTCTATGCGCCGTATTAGACACAGATTAGTTAGGCCGGACCACAAATAGTAGAAGTATATAACTATGTAGGTTGTATAAAGGCCCATACCAAATAGTTAGACGATTATATAATGTAAATTATGTTATTATAAAAAAAAATTGGCGATTTAGGGACATAGTACATGTAAATAGATTAAAACCTTTTAATGTTAGAGTAGGATAAGAGATAGGTTTAAATAGGTAAGAATAGGTTAAGGTTAGTAAGGTTTCCATAAAGGAAGAAGCCTGTTGTCAAATAGAAAAAAATATGAATGACAACTATCAAATTTGACATATTGAAGTTAATAGGGATGGGAAAGTAAGAAAAATGTATCGATAGTTTTCTTATCGATATTCTCAAATAGTATCGATATATATAATTAAATTAGTTCTTTCCGTTGCATGTGCTGATGATGTGTTGATGAGTGGTGAGCCGCAGGGAGAAGAAGAGGCTGGCAACGTTGGCCACGCATCGAAGAAATGTTTATTGGATATGCGATTAAGGCATAGGCACAAGCCAGGGTAACAGTATAACCCAGTGGGTTTCTTAAAGTAATAGTCATAACTGAAACCGACTTTGCTAACGGGGCATAGCCTTTGCAAAGGATGTCGAGTTGACATCATTGGTCCAGTTTATGTCTGATGTTTAAAAAAATAAATGCATTTATAATAATAAACCCTGGTGCAAGCTCTATGAATAGGATTAGAAATTCTATGCGATCCAGAATTTCCATCTCTGGCCTGATAAACGCACGAGATCGACAAATTGTATCATATTTGAATTTTTGAGATTAAACCCCATCCGGGTCGATGTGAGTTGACACGTCATTCTTGTTAGTGTTGGGAGGACGCCTTGTTCCTTTTTCAGAGGTTTTGGTCAAGGCGGTTCAAGCATGACGGCTTAGATTTGTTAGTGTGTGTGTGCACGTTAGCTGAAGTTAAAAAAAACATATCGGAGCGTCCGATAACTTGTTTGTCATGATTAAGCCTTCCCCTTTTAAGGGTCGTACCTCAATTGTAAATGTCATTCCTCTGTTAGGTAAATATTCGAGTTAGGATAAGGTAGGATTCATGTAACCTTTCAAGACATAGAATAGAAGCACTTCATATGATTCTGCGCGTCTATTCGTAGGGGCGTAGCTCATGTGAGGACTCTGCTTAACTAGAAGGCAACCTACTTGCCTATAAAAAACACTGGCAATTGGTATTACTTGAAAGGTAAATGAATTTCGAATAGAAAATAAGTGAATATGTTTTTGATTGTCAATTCTAGTGTAGCCGCCCAGAAGGCAGGCATATTGTTAAATTCTTACAAAATATATGAACTATAAAAATAACTTATCTACTAATTTATTAACCTCTATCTACGCCTTCTACAGTACCTATTCGTCGAAGTATTACCGATTTTCAACAAAAGTGTTTTAGACACTGCAATTATTGCTCAAAAATAATGTGGATAATATTCTGATTAATCGAGCCGTAAGTGTAGGTGAAGATCAAAGAAACAGTGGATAGATTGATGAAAATGATTAAAAGATGCTAGATCGTTGGAAGGCTATGGATGCGGTGCCCAGCAGTGGGATAAAAAAGCTAATAAAAAACGCTAGAAAGGGGATGACTATTCTGATGAAGACCAATAGAAATGTATTAAAGAAGAAGACGTGGTGCGCCCACCCTTAATACATTCTGATATGGACAGGAGAATGGTGTTTATGTTTCTGATTCTACGAACGTAATCCCCAAAGACCCTCAAGCGGAGGAAATACAGTAGCATAATAGGTAATTACAGTTTTGGGCCGTTTGGGGTCAAGCGCACGTCTAATTAGCAGACACAATAGAAACACCAATAGCCTGCTTACACATGGTTTGCGTGCGACGTTTGAGGAGTGGAGATCGCTCACCGACTGATCGAAACTAACTGCTCATTATTTGCACATAAATCAGCATTACCATTCAACGTGGCAATGCAGCCAGTCTTCTGGGCACGTACCCCGATGACAGCGATGTTGAGGAGTACTTCGGCGCCTAGGTGTACCTTTCTTTTTTATATATGTAAGCATTTAGGTTTAGTATAAGTCAGTATAGTTTAGTTTTGTTTAGTGTTTATGTTTGTACATCGTAATTGGAAATAAATAGTATCCCAAAATAAAGAGTAGCTCTAAAATAAACATGGCAACAATACCAATACTATTTTATTCATGAACTAGCGGACGCCTCGCGGTTTCACCCGCGTATTTCCCGTTCCCGTTGGAATACAGGAATAAAAAACACGTCTATGTCACCCGGGGATAATGTAGCTTCCCAACGGTGAAAGATTTTTTGAAATCGGTCCAGTAGTTTTAAAGTTTATTCGTTACATACAAAAATACAAACACAAAAATACAAATCTTTCCTCTTTATAATATTTATAGCTGTTCCCCGCGGCTTCGCTCCCGTGGACCACCCCACAGGACCGTTTTCGGGATTTAAATATAGCCTATGTCACTCAGGAATAATGTAGCTTTCTATTGGTGAAAGATTTTTTTTAAATCGGTCGAGTACTTTCGGAGCCTATTCAGTACAACAAACAAAAAAATCTTTCCTCTTTATAATATTGGTATTGATAAGTATACGTTTAGAAGTATAGATATAGATGTATGCAGCAGGCTAAACACAATTGATCAGTCCCAATAGAATTGTTAGCACGGTAACTGTTCAACTGCCCACTGGTTATAGTATCGACAGAATTTATCTTTTCACATTTCCAGACCTATTTTCCTTACATACAATGGTAGATGAAATCGAAGGCGACTGATAATAATCATTATCGTCGCTTTCATTTTGATGTGGGTGAAATAATTTGGCCGGGAGTATAATGTATGACGTGTGTTATTATTAAAACAATAACTGCAAACTTATCAATAGAAGTGACATGGTCTATTTCTATATTCTACCAACCAATTATTTTTATTTGATGTCCGTTTTTGTAAATAATATGACCATCGCGGTCCGTAAGGTTTAAACCTCATCATAGTAGTCATGTACATCTTCTCGTGTATTTACTTTGCTAAATTTTAAATAATAAACTTAAATAAGTTCCTGTTAGATGATTCGTCCGTTGTCGAATCGACGACAGTTAAGAAAAAGCGCGAGATAAATTATTTATTATATTACATACTTAAGCAAAACAAGTAAATTATTATTTTACTGTTTACTTAGGGTCAACACAAAATAGGTGGCAGTCCGGATCCGGACGCGGTCCGACATTTGGTGACCCCTGCCGTAGTAGATCGGTTCGAGGGATTTACCACCAGTTTTGTGTCTGTGACATTATAGCTTATAAATGGATGAACCGATTTTTACTTCGTTTTTTTGTTTGAAAGATGACTTTAGTGTTCATAGCTATGTTTGATTAAAATTGGTTCAGCCGTTCAAAAGTTATGGGCGTTTTATTGTTTAAATAGGGAATATTCGCAAGATATTGTGTCATAATTACGTGTTTAATGATGATTGTTGATCGAAGCGTGTCAACTAGGTACAAGTTAGGGTAGGTAGCATAAAAAAGGGTCGGGGGTGTTTCAAGTTCTTAAATTTTACTTGTTTATAATAGCAACATCAAAATTGTAATTAGTAAGAAAAGGATTCGTTTTCCGAAACTATCACTAAATATTCTACCTACAAACTTACCAAAATAGAAACGGCAAGTAACTTCTGTTCGTTTCAGCAAAATCTGCAATTCATGTTCCTACAAATTACTAAGTCTGAACTTCTAATTATATTAAATTAAATTATATTAAATTATTATATTAAATTAAATTATATTTATTTCTCCATAAAATTGTACAATTTTGAACATTATGATTAAATTATTAAAGCTATTACATATATGTCAAAAATAATAATGAGCAACTGCGCCTGAGCTAGGCCGAGCCTGTATTTCAGGACGCAGTTCACTTGCCAGACATTATGAACAATACAACAGTGGTTACGATTACATAATATTATATAACTTTAAAGCAAAATAACATTTTACAACAGAAAGAGTGAGTGCTGTGTGTGGTGTGCTTGTGTTGAATGTGTTTGAGTGAGTGTTGTGTGCTTTTGTTTGGTGTGTTTAATAGTTTAACATTATCTTAATGTTTTAAGAAGTTCTTCTGTAGTTTCATAATCACAGGTAATTAGGAAGTTCAACAGTTTGGTTTTGCATTCACGTTTACTTAAAGTATAGATATTAAGATTAGTATTTAATTTATTATATAGAAAAGGACCACTAAAGCAGAAAAACCTATTTGTAAATGAATGTTTGAATTGAAAGGACTGGGGAACTACAGCATTTCGTCGACGCTTATGAAGAATATTCGTGTCAAGAAGGGTAAGGGAGTGTTGCTTTAGGATTGTAGTTATGATGTAAAGTTGGCGTACGGTCGGTAGGTTCCATGACTGGTATAAAAGATGTGTGGGGTAATCTATGGGTCGGAAGGAGCTAAATTTTAGAATTGCCCGTTGTGCAATTTCAAGTGGAAGCAGAGTGGTTTTGGCAGCTCCGCCCCAACATGAAATGCAGTAAGTTAGAAGCGATTGACAGAGTGCCCTGTAAACCTTTTTTAAAATTAAAATATCTGCTACATACCGTAAGTTCTTAAAAACATAGATGAGTTTTCTCAGTTTGGATTGGAGTAATGATAGATGTGCACTGAAATTCAGCGATGAGTCCAGTATGACGCCCAAATATTTAACCTCCGATTTTCTGGTCAAACAAGGGCAATTACATGTAGTAGCATTTGTTGGGTGGGCATGAATAGAGTGTGATTTAAGTGTAAGCTCTATGGGGGGTTTAAAAGGACTTCGCGTATAAAAGGGCATGTACATAGTCTTGCTTGAGTTCAGGGTGAGAATATTATGTTTCAGCCATTCTGAAACCCTGTTAAAACCATTCTGCGCCAACGTGAAGGTGTCTTCCCAATTTTTACCAGAAAATAGCAAGGCTGTGTCGTCAGCATAGGCAATAATGATACCCTGCTCCAGCTTCAGTTCACAGAGGTCATTGAGGTACACTAAGAAAAGTGTAGGTCCCAGCACAGAGCCCTGTGGGACACCAAAAGTGACAGGTAGATCAGTGCTAATGTTGGCATCCACCCTCAGACACTGTCCACGACCACTCAGATAGTCCTGAAACAGTTTCAGCTGCAACCCTCTTATTCCAAGGCGCTCCAATTTAGCTAGAAGACGCGGGACAGACACCGTATCAAACGCTTTGGCAAGGTCAAGGAAGATAGCAAGTGCTTTGTTCCCATAATCAAGTCTCTTAATAATATGGTCAGTAAGCTTATGCACCGCATCCTCCGTTGACCTCCCAGAACGGAAACCAAATTAACAAGAGGAAAGCAAATTGTTGCTTTAGAGATAAAAGTCTATTATTAATTATTCTTTCCAAAATCTTCGAAATAGCAGGTAGTATAGCAATTGGCCTATAATTACAGGCACGGTGTCTGTCACCCGCCTTGTGGATAGGGATGATGATAGCTTTTTTCAGTACGTCTGGGAAGACACCTCGACAAAGGCAACGATTGAATAAGTGCGAAGAAAAGATGCTTATTTAGGGGTAAGTAAAATGGAACATAGTACACATAACATAATATGTTACACAACACAACACACACACTTACACACATCAAAACACGCACACACACACACATACACACTCGCACACACACATAAGTAGTTTCTAGTTACATTTTATCTTTTTTTTTCTTTTAAATTATTCTCACTTAAAGACCTTTTGTATGTTTTTAATATTTTCCGTGTTTAATTTTGGTTTAACATATCCTTGTAGCAGTAAAATACATATGTACGTAAACTGTAAAATACAAATTCTTGTAATCCATGGGGAATCGGAACTGTCACTCCTTCATACAGGTTATACAGTAACCTAGTTAGGAGAATAGAACTGCACCCACTATAATTGTAGCAAATCTGTAATTTTACCATGTATACATTTTTTATACCCATGTACTGCAATACTTAAAATTGATCAATAAAGATATTATATTATATTATATTATTATATTATAAGTGCGTTAGGGATGGCACAATGAAATCCTTTATATCTTTAAGTAATGTATTAGATATGTTATCATGTCCGACTGCACTTGAACATTTTAAGCCATTTATAAGTGACAGGATCTCGTTTTCATCAAGTTTCCAGTAGTACGAATGAGTTATTGGTTGTGTGGTTTGAGGCGGGAGCGTCAAAAGGATTTTGAGCCATTGATGGACATTTTAGAAGCTTATTCGCCAGAGAACTTCCCACACTAGCAAAGTAATCATTAGCCTGGTTCACAGATGTTTGAGGGGAATCACCAAGAAGGTCGGTGGCAACTGATTTGGTTTTATTTGTGTTTTTTATGTTTTTGATAACCTCCCAGAGTTTTTTATTGTTATTACAATTTTTGTCCAATTCATTCTTATCGTGTTGTCTTTTAAGTCTTTTCAATAAGTCATTACAAAAATTTCTATACCTGGTGTATGTTAGTTTTAGGGTTTGATTATCAGGTGTGATTTGTGAGTTTTTGTGCAGTCGATCCCTATTTTGTATGCATCTGAGCAATCCTGGAGTTATCCAGGGTCTTATAATGCGTTTCTTCCGGGGAATTTTAACAATAGTGGTGTTTTCAGTTATTATGTCTTGTAACTTTTCAACAAATTTATCCATGGCCTGATTAGGATCGTCAGTTTCTCCAATAAAATTGAAGTCTGTGTTATTCAGCTGTTCACGGATAGCAGCAACGTTAAATTTAGATACATGAGATGGCGGAAGTGAACGAAGCGAATTGTGTTTTAAATAAACTTAATTTGTAGTTAACACAATGAAAAGTTTAGTAGCCCCACAACTATTACTTCGTTTAACCCCCGACGGCAAAAGAGAAGTGTCATAAGTGTAATTGTGTGTGTGTGTGTATCTGTCTGTGACATCATAGCTCCTAAACGGATGAACCAAATAAGATTTAGTGAGGGTGTTCTTAGCTAAGTTTGATGAAAATTGGTTCAGCCGTTCTAAATCTATAGACGTTTTAATCTTTGAATCGGGGTGTTTTCGCAAGATATCGTGTCATATTTACGTATTCAATAGATTGTCGATCGAAGCGTGTCTACTACTAGATAAATTATGTAGCATGAAATAAAAATATATCGGGGGTCTTGAATTTTTTTATATTTTACTTTTTACTGCATAAATTTTTATTTAAAATGAATAAATTTAAATAAATTTCAAATTATTTATCTCTACATGCATTCATAAAATTCTTACATAAAATATAACGCTCAATATTTTTGAGGCAAGATTATGTGTGCTATCGATTCAGATTTAAAGTTACTCGCTCACAGTTTTCAGTGTCACCCACACGTGGGCCCTTCCCCCATTCTAGACATTTCGACGGTAAAGTAAATTTTGTAGATATTTTTTATTTGTCGAGTTTTTTTTCCAATGTTTTGCTATTTCCTTAGGTAATTTATTTAGAATGCTTGGAAGAGCATACATCTAGACCCTTTTACTGTATTCATTATTTAGTTTCGTCAGTATATACAGAAGCAAGTACGATAGGTTAGAAACAAAACTAGGTCTACTTATTTTCTGTAACTTACTCATATTGTGTTCACAGTAATCAGAGGCAATAGCTAATTTCACTTTATTAAATACATTAACACTTTACAGTATTGGAATAACTTATCATAATCGGGTTTAAACAGCAAGCACCACCGCCGGCTGCGTTTTTTTATTTTAGGGTCGGCCCTCAGTAGTGAGAAATCGGCAATTTAATATCATATGCATAATCAGGTTTATATTTGAGTTTATTTTTATATGGTACCACTTTCTTTAGCCTTTTGCGCGGACCGGTACGCGCGCGGCAAGGTACCTAAACCGCAAGCACCACCGGCTGCGTTTTTTTTATTTAGGCCCTCAGTAAAACTGAGAAATCGGCAATTTATTGCTATGAATCATTGTATATTATTATACTTTCTTGGCTTCGTTATGAGTTTACCTAACTATTTATACTATTTAATAAGCAAATAAAACTGACCTCATCTCGCAGTGATGAAATACGATAGCAACTTATCACTTTTATAATTTTCAATCGCTTATCTTTCACTCGCACCATAAAACTTTTTCACAATATTTCGAACTCACACACATATTTACCAAAATAAACACTTATTTACGATACAAGTAAAATTTCAAAATTTAAAAAGCCCCCGTCACATTTTTATTTCATGCTTCATAATTTATCTAGTACATAGTAGATACGCTTCGATCGGCAATCTATTGAACACGTAATTATAACACCCCGATTCAAACAGTAAAACGCCCATAACTTATATTCAATCATAGCTAAGAACACTTTCGACCAAATCATCTTAGAAACAAAAAAAACTAAATCAAAATCAATTCATCCGTTTAGGTGCTGTGGTGCCACAGATAGACACGCAGATACATAGATACACAGATACTCAGATACACAGCAACACACGTCAAACTTATAACACCCCTCTTTTCCCGTCGGGGGTTAAACACAATATGTGTAGGCAATGTTTAGACAAGCAATGCCAAATATTGTTAACACAACGAAAAAACATGGCGTCGGAGTCTCAAAAACAACAGATGCATTTTGTAATTGTTTTATGTCATTCAATATTAGTGGTGTCTCACTAAAATGTTACCAAAGTCGGTGAAATATGAATCAATTGAATAAATGATACAGCCAGAAAGTGTTGCAAGTGAAGATTTTACGTCAATAACCACCGTTCAATCGAACTTGTGAGTTATGCGGCGTCGGTGCATACCACGTTTGGCGCGTATATTCTTATGTCCCTGCGTAGGTGCAAAAAACGCTTCAGAGTGTTAAGCGTGGTAGGTAGGTAGTCATTTGTAGATCGGTGAAAGCTGTTACGGATAGTTAAAAGCCAGGTCATCTGACACAAGTCTTCTAAAGGGCTACTGTGATACCCAGTAGCTGTGTTGTGGAGATCAGATAGGCAGTCCCTCATTGACTGCGAATATGTTCAATATGCAAATCTTATCTTATGGGTGTGTATTTTTTGGCAGAATGAACGCAATATTATGTTGAATAATGTACAGGCTGCATCAGAAGTTGTTTACTATACAGACCTTGTGGAAACTAAAACAAATTGCCGTGCGTTCAAGCGTTTTTGCCATACCTATAATTGGAATCAAATATAACAGCTCCTAGCAATGTTAGGACCCATTAATATTAATGGTAATTTGTATCCGTGGTGCTAGGCAACTGGGCTTATCCCGGTTGTTAACGACCCTTTGTGCCTATTGGCCTTGTTTGTTCTGACTCCTGCTTGGTATGGAGGCAAGTGGAAATTTTATTTTTTTATTACTCCTCCGTTATTTTATTCAGATTAATTTCGTTGCGTGATCTAAGACGGTTAAATTCATTCTCTGAGACTTCTTATAGCTTCATTGCCTCGGCACTTTTCTTGTGGTGATTCTGGCTTTCAGAAGTTGCTGTGGTTTGGGAATAGTGCAGTGGGATAGTCCCTCATTGTAAAATACTGATATTCAGCAGCATCCAGTTAAGTTGGAAGCTGACACCAAAACAATTGAGTAAAAGACAGGCATATGGTGGCCACATTACTCCATTAAAGTCAGTAGGTATATACTCTCAAATAAAATGTCAAGTTTATGGCTATCACTGTTGAGAAAAACGTGAGAAATCCATTACGGCAACACCTGACCGACATACGTAGCTCAGTTAGCACAATAAACAGTCCAGAAAAACGAAGTTAGGCACTTTATAGGTACGTTAGAACACCTAGCTGACGGCATACACTGCAATTGACACGAGATTTTCAGAAATTCTCCACATTTCATGATTTAATTACGGAAGGATTGGTCGTAGGAAGGCACTTTTATAATATTATCGGCTGCGTAGGTATACGAATGGCAGCTAATCAACTGTGAAATGAAAATATTACGTCACGTGTTCAGGTCATATTTAAATTTGATGTCCAGGAAGCTTACTTAAAATATCTACCCGTGAAAATCTTCACCTTCATAAGGGATAGGTACGAATTTTGTCACGTCTGTATTATGTATGCCTGACTTGTTTTAGACGTACCCAAAAAGATCCTATTTGGTAATAAATAAAGGCTCACAGGGGTTGGATCCCTAAACTAGTAGTGTCATATCTAAAATGAGCACACGAGTTAAGCCAAATAAAATGTTTTTCATATAAAGTTAATTTAACATTTATGAAAGAAAATAATCATCTAAATACAAGTCCTTATATAAAACTTACATAACTAAATGTAAAAGCCAAAAGGCCAGTATAATATACCGTAAAAATGAGGTCATAAATGTCCAATCAGACAACACGTACGTAGGAGCAGTGACTTTACGGCTCCCCAAAGTTACGTAAATAAAAAAAATAACAAAACAATATACTCAAATTAAATCAGAGTTATTTACTAACTCACAACAGTGACTAAAATTCTAGAAGATACATAAAGGTTACTTACTGAATGAGTTTGACCGCAGTTGCGTGGGCACAGGTGGGCATAACACGTCACTGCCAAGACTACTAACACTGATGACATCCCGAAGCTCTCCGAGCGATGACGAACGGAGCGTTGGCAGTGAAAAATTCACCTCTTTCGTCCTATAACAAAAAAAAAATACAGTTTCAAAATGTCACGAACAAAGGAATAAACCAGCTATAATATTCACCAGTTTTGACGAGTGAAGTGAAACTGCGTTTGCTATACAAATAACCTTTCTTATTCAAACAAAAGTTACCGTTCCGAACATAAAAATAGACGATTCGTTCGTGAATTTGTTATGTCGCCACTTACGAAACCCTAAATTCTTAAGACAATGACTAACACCGCATTGCGCTCTGTACCGTGAGATTCGCCTTCTCAGCAATTCGATGGCGTGGGACCGAAGATTGCGCAATAGCAGTGATGAATATTGATTTAGTGTATTAGTGATTCACTCTTGTTTCTCACATCGAGCAATTGTCGCGCTTCTTAATTTTACCGATTTAAATGTAATAATTACTTTAATTAAATTCATTAAGTAAATTATATCGGTTTTATTTGCATCCTCGACTGCAGCCGTACGTAATTGGCGCAGTCGGTAGGATACTCGTGGTCGGTTTCGCGTAAAGAGGAAGATTTCCGCTATCGTAAAGCCGCCCGTGCGGCTATCCAGTCGCTCCAGAGTATCCCGAATCTACACGTCGTGCTGTATCGAGGAATCCAGACATTGATTACGCAAGGGGACTGATATAATGTTCATGTAAGTACATTAGATTATTTCTAGTGACCGCTTTCTCCTAGCCTGTACTAATATAACCTTCCAAAATTTTCTTTCCACGAAAATCTAGGAATACTAGGGTAGTTAGTAGTAGAGACTTAGCGATAGATTCTAGAAGAAATATTAATTTAGATACGTTGTACGAGGACACAGAATCGTTTTCTGAGAAAATGTCTTTGGATTTAGATACCGTTTTTAAAGCATTACGTTTGGTACCCAAATTTGACGGGAACCCGAATGTGCTGACTAGGTTTATTCAATTGTGTGATCATTTAGTTAAAGAATATTACAATGTTCAAGGTGGTACCGAATTAATTAATTCTGCACTGATTAATGGTATATTAAATAAAATTGTAGGGTCTGCTGCTCGCTTAATCAACTCAAATGGTATAGCTACTGATTGGATTGGCATCCGTAAGGCATTAATAAATAACTTTGCTGACCAAAGGGATGAGACCGCTCTTTATAGCGATTTATCTCTTTTAACACAGGGCTCTAACACTCCGCAAGAGTTCTATGAGCGTTGCCAGAACCTTTTTAGTACAATTATGACATATGTTTCCTTACACGACTCCTTAAAAACTACTATTGATGCTAAAAGGGATTTATATAAGAAATTAACGCTCCAGGCGTTCACGCGCGGATTAAAAGATCCTATAGGAACACGCGTGCGTTGTATGCGCCCTCAGAACATAGAACAAGCACTAGAATTTGTACATGAAGAAACTAATACCATGTATCTGCAAAATCGTAATGACCGTTTGCCTGATAAAAGAATTAATAGCAATAACCAACCCGGTAATAATTTTAAAACGCCCTCTCAGCCGTTTAATATGCCTGATCCAAGACCTAATAATTATAGCATGCCAGGGACTGCACGATTCCAATTTCCAGTCCAACAAACACCGCAGTGGAAACCGATTCATTTCCAACCTCGTCAGTTTGGTCCGACCCGAACTCAGCAAATGTTCAGAGCACCCCCACCGAACTATAACCGTCAGAATAACCCATTTCAAGTAGTCCAGAATTCTCTTAACCAGCCTAGCGGGTCAGTGCAACCACGCCCAATGAGTGGTGTTAGCCATTTCGTGAGCAGACAATTACCACCTACTAACGCTTTATCTAGGCATGATTGGAACAGATCAGGGAATCCTCCACCTAATAATTATTTTAAAACTCGGGAGATGCATTTTAATGATTGTTTCATTGATCCTTCGATCAATGATTTCTTTACCGATTATGATGGAACTTATTACGATTACTATGAGTACCCAGAAAATTTGTATTATGAATATCAATCATCCCCTCAGGAATGCTTAGAATATCCCCAGCAGCCCGGAAGCATAAAAGAGGACGACAAAGACTCCAAGGAGCCGGATTTTCGGAAAACTCCGAAATCCGACAAATTAAAATAGAGATAAATCTCCAAACTCAACGATACCTTCCATACATTCAAATTGAGTCACCTCCACTTAAGCTTTTAATAGACACAGGTGCAAACCAGTCATTTCTATGTCCTGATGCTGTCGAAAAATACTTCAGTGATTTCCCATTAAATTATTCTCCATTCGAAGTGCATAGTGTTCATGCTAAAACTAGAAACGACTATTCAATTACTTTACCTATTTTTAATGAATTTAATGATTCAAGTACAGTTTCATTTGATATCTATAAGTTCCACGACTTCTTTGATAGACTTATTGGTACCGATTTGCTAGAAAAATGGGAAGCTACAATAGATTATAAAAATAAATTATTTACAACTAAGTTCGCTTCAAACCCTATTAGAATCTATGACTCACGTAATACTAATTTGTATGAGAATATTATTCCAGCAGGTACATCTAAGTTACTAAAGATTCCAATTAACGTCCGCGATGGAGATGCTTATATTCCTGAACAATCTATTTCAAACTGTATCATACGTGAATGCCTTACTACGGTTAAACAGAATAGGGGTATATTAGAAGTACAGAATCCTAGTAGAAATGATATAATCTTTTCAATGGACCGGGCAATGCCTGCAGAAGTTCATAATGTCGAGTGCACGCGCACTATAGAGCAAAATCAACGCGTAAAAGACGTGTTATCGCGTCTCCGTACTGACCACTTAAATGAAGAGGAACGCATTAATCTAGAATCATTCTGCTCGCAATATGCAGATGTTTTTTTATATTGAAGGTGAACAATTAACATTCACGAATAAAATTAAACATTCCATTAAAACTACAGATGAGGCTCCAGTCTATAAAAAGAGTTACAGATATCCATATATTCATAGACAGGAAGTACAAGAACAGATAGGTAAAATGTTAGAACAAGGTATAATTAGACCTTCAAATTCTGCTTGGAGCTCTCCTATTTGGGTGGTAGCTAAGAAAGCTGACGCGTCAGGAAAGGCGAAGTGGCGTATTGTAGTAGATTTCAGAAAGCTTAATGAGAAAACCATAGACGATAAGAACCCTATCCCCAATATAGCCGATGTCCTAGACAAATTAGGCAACTGCCAATATTTTACTACGCTAGACCTAGCTAGTGGATTCTACCAGGTCGAAATGGACCCCCAAGATATTACAAAAACAGCATTCAATGTAGAATATGGGCATTTCGAATTTTTGAGAATGCCCATGGGACTTAAAAATAGTCCATCTACCTTTCAAAGAGTGATGGACAACGTGTTGCGTGAACTCCAAAATACTATTTGTCTAGTATACCTAGATGATATAATAGTTTTTAGTACATCATTGCAAGAGCACATAGTCAACCTAGAAAAGTTTTTTAAAAGATTACGCGAATCTAATTTTAAAATACAAATGGATAAATCTGAGTTCCTTAAATTAGAAACAGCTTATCTAGGGCATATTATAGGCAAAGATGGAATAAAGCCTAACCCAGATAAAATCTCAGCAATAAAAAATTACCCTTTACCTAAAACCCCTACCGAAATTAAAAGGTTTTTAGGACTTCTTGGTTATTATAGGAAGTTTATACCTGATTTTGCCAAAATAACCAAACCTTTGACTCAAAGCTTAAAGAAAGGCTCCAAAATTACACTTGATCAAAATTATGTCGAATGCTTTGAAAAATGTAAGACTCTCCTGGTCAATGATCCAATTCTTCAATACCCTGATTTTAAAAAAGAATTTATACTAACTACGGATGCTTCAAATTTGGCAATTGGAGCAGTACTTTCACAAGGGACTATTGGATCTGATAAACCAATAGCTTATGCATCGCGTACGCTTAACTCTAGTGAAATAAACTATAGCACTATTGAAAAGGAATTATTGGCTATAGTCTGGGCAACGAAGTATTTCAGGCCATACTTATTTGGACGTAAATTTAAAATTGTGACAGACCATCGCCCTTTGCAATGGGTGATGAATATTAAAGAGCCGAATTCCCGTTTAACCCGTTGGAGATTACGGCTAAGCGAATTCGAGTTCACAGTTGTCTATAAGCAAGGAAAACATAATACTAATGCAGATGCTTTATCACGAATAGAAATCCATAATGAAGAAACTAGTTCGATAGTAGTTAACACCTCACAAGGTGCACCTTCAGACTCAGATTCTAGAACTGAAACCGCGGATTCTAGGACTTTAAGCGCCCATAGTGATTTAGAAAGTCCCATATTAGAAATTCCTATTTCCGACGACCCCCTTAATAAGTTTAATAAGCAAATATATCTTAATGTTGTTGGAGATATAAAAAGCAGGCCTTGTGTTTCTAAACCATTTGAAACACATACTAAAACTTTAATACAAATTTCAAAATCTAATTTAGAACAAGACGTTATTAGCGCAATTAAAGAATACGTTAATCCAAAAGTAAAAACAGGTCTTTTAATTAACCCTACATTAGAGATGTATTCTATAATACCTATAATTCAAAAATATTTTAAAAATTCTGCAATGAAATTAGTACTTACCAAAACCGAAGTAGAAAATGTTAAAGATTATTTCAAGCAACAGGAAATTATAAAGAAATATCATGAAGGGAAAACCAATCATAGAGGCATCAACGAGTGTTATCTAGCATTATCGCGTAGATGCTATTGGCCAAATATGAAGGAGCATGTAACAAAGTATATCAATGAATGTCAAATATGCGGGCAAGCTAAATATGATCGCAATCCAGTTAAACCAAGGTTACAAATTGTACCTCCACCTACAAAGCCTTTTGAGGTTGTACATTTAGATTTGCTTAGTATTGAAACTAATAAGTATCTTGTAATTGTGGATGCATTCTCTAAGTATGGTCAAGCATACTTCTTGAGAGATGCTACAGCTATTAGCGTCGTACAAGCTTTACTAAAGTTTTCTACTCATCACGGAGTACCCTTAACTATTGTAACAGACAATGGTCCGGAATTCAACAACCAAATATTCTCTGAATTTACTAGATTGCACAAAGTGCAACATCATAAAACCTGTCCTAATACGCCTAATGAAAATGGAATGGTAGAACGACTAAATTCCACACTGTTAGAACATTTGCGTATATTAAAATTAGAACACCGAGGAGAATCAATTACTAATCTTATAACTTATGCTATATTGGCATATAACAGCTCAATACATAGCTTTACAAAATGTAGGCCCATCGATATAATTACCGGTCATTTTGATCCCCGGGATCCTTTAGATATGAATCTATCAGAACACCTCTTGCAACAATATATCCAGGAACACCGTAGACGAATGTCAAGAGTATACGATATTCTCAACGACACTTTACTTCATCGCCGCACAGGAATTACCGAAAATGTTAATAAGAATCGAGAACCTGAAAAAAATTATGAACCAGAGCAACAAGATTTTATTAGGAACCCTTTATGCCACAGACAAAAGTTAGCAGCTCGATATACTCATGATAAGGTATTAGCGGATTTGCCTATCCATATCTATACAAAGAAAAAAAGAGGCACTGTGCCTAAATCACGCCTAAAACGGGTGCCTAATAGTGCTCGTTTGTTACAGAACACTGAAAATACTACTAGTCCTGACCCTGGCCCTGGCCCGAGCAGACGAGATAACGCTTGACAGTCTTAACGATGGACCAGGTATTTTGCCCTTCAACCTTGGATCCACAAGAATCATTTCACATTTCCACTCTTTCCTCCAAATTATAAACCTTGATGACATGCGCAATAGTTTAGAGACAGTTCACGGACAATTGTAAAATATTACGCCACAATTGAGTAATATATCACGATCTCTCTATGAACCCCACGTTAACTACCTAGGTACTAAATTAGAAGAAATATCGGAACAGTTAGAAACACTTGAGGTAAAGCGTGTTAAAAGAGGTCTCATAGATGGTATTGGTTCAGTAATAAAGAGCATTTCGGGTAATCTGGATTATACTGATGCATTAAAATACGATAATGCCATTGCAATCTTAAAACAAAATGAAAATAATTTAGTTGCTGAAATGAATCACCAAATAAGTTTAAGTAAGCAGTGGGTTTCGTGTAGCTCAAACGTTACAGATAAAATAGTAGAGAACCAAGATAAAATCGAGAAAATTATCAATTCTATTTTAGCTAGCAATGTTAGACATGAAACAGATACCATTAAATATGCTCATTTGGCACAGTTACTAATGATATTGGGAGACAACATAGATAGTTTGTCTAAAGAACTTGACAAATTACAAAATTTATTAGCATTTATTAGAGCTAGAAGTATTCATAATTCTGTATTGAACTATGCTATGTTCAAGGACATGATGAATAGATTAGGTGTTTTATATAATAAGGATCAATTTCTAGATATTAGTTTAAGAGAATATTTTGATATAATTAGACTAGGATATTATTACAATGGGAATAAAATTGTGATAGTTACAAAATTTCCGATACTTTACCCTACTAACTTTACCCTATATAAATTATCCCTGGCTCCTAATTATGATAATAAGGTCCTGATTCCAACTTATCCTTTCATAGCGGTTCACGAAAAAGATCTATTGTACATGGAGACAGAATGTCCGAAGTATAGCCACGGTCACCTTTGCGAGGATAATTTAAGTCACCACCATGGCAAACAATCGGACTGTATCCAGCAGCTTATACTACACCAGAAAATGAATGAATCCTGCCAATTTACATCAGTCATCCTGTTTTCTGAAGCTATGGAGCAACTAGACGACCAACACTTCATTCTGAGCTTTCCTAAACCTACGAAAGTTCGTTTAACCTGTTCTGAAGATAATTATAGAATGCTGAAAGGGAGCTACTTATCCATCATACCCAAAAGCTGCGCGCTGAGAACTACAGCATTTACTGCAAGCAATCGTCATGATCAAACTAAGGGAAAGATATTGAAAATTATGGACTTACCGATTATAAAGAAGAATTTGTATAACTTACCAATGAAAACGATAAAACTAGATACCATTGATCTTGGCAGTTTGCATTCAAGTAACTCTGAAATCGTTCTACAAGAACCTGTAACGCTACAGTCGTCGAACACTGAAGCTATATACCACACTACTATACCGGTATACATTCTACTATCCGGTGCAAGTGTACTCATTATCATCATTATACTTCGTCGTCGTAGATTGAAGCAGCTACATAAAGCCACTGATGTCATCGATATTAAGACTAAGGATAAGGAGACCTGCGACACCGAGATTGATCCAGCATCGACATCGACACTATTTTCGACTAAAGTTTTCAAATTGTCTGCGCCATACCTACGCCTGATGGTTTTGTGATAGCACCAAGCTGCACATTGAAGTGGAGCTATATCTAGACTTGTAATTTTACTTACACCCGCACGTTTTTGATATTTCACCATTATAAATTTGTACACGGCTGTGTCGAGAGCTATTTACAAAATCCGAAGATTAAAACTGTTTTATGAAGAAACTGAGGTTTTCATTAATAAACTTCCAAATGTCCACTACTAGACATTAATTGGCGACCGTGACAGGACGAATTAGCAAAATTCGGATCGAGTACATACGAAGACAAAGAATTCTCATCAAATGAAAATCTACCAAAGATTCATCGTGGAGGACTACAGACGCAAGAACACTATAATAGAAGACGACTAAGCCAGCCAGGTCGGTCAGCACAAAGCGCCGCGCCCAGCCTTAGCTTCTACAACGTCGAGGTTCACCGTCAGCCTGCCACGCCCGCGCCAGTTCGAGGATTCTGTCAACATCTTCGAGCAGCTCGTGCACCTATTAGTGCCACAGCCACCAGCGAGGACCAGTGTAGCCAGAAGCAGCAGTCTCGCCTATCAGTTAAGTGGCCTTTCCTATGGTTTACCCTAATAATACCTCAACCTATTTTCCCTATTTTCCTATCAACAGGGACGCTGTTTAGTACATTCCACTTGTGTATTTCATTATTTAAACGAAGTATCTAGCTATTTTAAAGCTTATTTCAAGTATATAACCAGTTAATATCCTAAAATAGTAACATAAAAAAAAAATTCATTGTTCAGTGTCAACTACCTACCTAATCATTTGTAAAATTGTAAAATCTTTGAAATATTAATTAGTAGGTTATTATATTCCCGATACTTTCGTTCTACTAGGTAATCTGCAGCCCTAAAACTTGCCCTCCCAATGGTACATGCCACCATTCTAGTTCACATTACTTCAAACTCTTTCGGCCGACTATTTCAGGTCGCCGCGTGACGCTGCCGATTACCGCTGGCCGCGTTCGGGTGACGTTGGCGCTTCGCCACGCAGCACGCCGCCGAGCCGCCGCCGCTGCGCTGCCGCATGCCGCCGCCTGTAGGCGCGCTTGCTGCCGCGTAGCTGCGTTAGGGCCCCAGGTGCCGCCGAAGGAGTATCAGATAAGATTTGAAACATATAACTATATTCCTTCATTTGGTATTAGTGTTTTACTGTTTAGATTACTCAATCAACTACAACTATCTTTCTAAAGTTCCCAGTGCTAGTTTATCGTTTGTTGTTGCTTATTTTAATTATTAACAAACAAGATAGCGCTTGTAAACAAGATGTCTATAAGCGAAGATAAGGACAGTAATGCCAAACAATTGAGGGAACTATTTGCTAAACGTAGCTCGGTCAAAGATCGTTTAACGAAATTTAAAAAATATTTAGATGTAGTATGCTCTTCAAAGTTAACAAAAACCCAAGCAAAGGAGTTAGAAATTAATGTTGGTAAAATACGAGCTATGTCTGGCAAATTCGATGAACTACAGGTTCAGATTGAGGTCATTAATTACGACAATATGGACTCTGAGATTGACGAACGTGATGAAATTGAGCAGATCTTTACTTCACATCTTGCAATTGCTGAAGAGCAACTTGATAAGTATAGGAATACTTCTCACGAATCTGACTTGCACAATTCATCACAATGTTATCACGATCAGTCATCTCAATGTCATCATGTTGATTTTAAATTACCACAAATACAAATTGCAAGGTTCGATGGCGCTTATTTCCGCTGGCTTGAGTTTCGAGACACCTATTTGTCGCTCATTCATAATAATGAGCGTATTAAGCCTATTCATAAGTTTCATTATTTAGTATCGTATCTCGAGAATGAAGCCGCGCGCATTATCTCTAATTTAGAGATTTGTGAAACTAATTATGAGACTGCATGGCAGCTCTTGTGCGATCGTTACGATAACAAGCGTCAACTCATAAATCAACATATCAATTCATTGTTATATTTTGAATCAACACAGCAACAACACAAACGTGAATCAGACAAATCACTGAGGTTTCTAGTTGACCACGTAACTAAAAACCTGCGAGCATTGTCAAGCTTAGCTTAACAAGATGAACAGCTTGATATGATAATTATAAAAATTCTTATACCAAAATTAGATAGTCGTACTGCCATGAAGTGGGAAGAACATCGTAATAGTTTGTCCGATCTCCCCGCTCTAAAGGATTTCAATAAGTTCCTAACTGATCGCGCTGATGTGTTACAAACTATGTATCAAAACAACTCTGACATACCCAAGGCAACACAATCACGCCAAAATAATAATAATAATTCTCGTAGTACTAAATCCTTTTCATCTACAGTTCAGAACACCGGCTCTGTCGCTAAGCAGTGCGTTGTCTGTAAAGGTGACCACTGGATATACGACTGCCCTACTTTTTTAGCGAAGAGTGTTAAGGAACGACGAGATGAAGCATTTAAGTTGCACTTATGCTCCAATTGTTTACGAACTGGGCATCATGCACGTGATTGCAAGTTGGGTCCCTGTCGTGAGTGCAAGCGTAGGCACAACTCACTCTTGCATTTACCTAATTCTGTCAATACTAGTACAAGTAATGCTAGTACAGTCAGCAGCAATAATAATAACACAGATCGCGGTTCAACTGAAATATCAGTCAACAATTCAATTAATAATCATTTCATAGCAAACCACATTCTTTTGTCAACAGCCATGGTCAACGTTATTAATCCACAAACAAACAAACAATTTCGAGTGCGTGCTTTATTAGACTGTGGAAGTCAGTGTTCATTCATTAGCCAGTCACTCATGAACAAGTTATCGTTACAGGTATGTTTTATAAAAACTATAAATGTTATTGGTATAGGCAACAACTTAGCAGAACATGTGAACAAAAGTTGCATTGCCAGATTAAATTCATTTAACCATGACTATAGTGTCGTACAGTCATTTTATGTATTGAACCAATTAACAGGTACTATTCCTAAGCAAGCTATAGACATTAGTAAAATAAATATTCCAAGTAACATACAGTTAGCTGATCCTAATTATAATCAGCCTTCGGCTATAGACGTCTTGATAGGTGCGGACCTCTTTTGGGACCTATTAGGGTGTGATCAGCTAGCATTAGGTCATAACATGCCCAAGCTACGTAGCTCAAAGCTAGGTTGGCTCGTTGCCGGCCCTATTTCTCCAAGTTTAAGGAATCGTTCGTCACCTAAACATATTCCGTGTCATGTTACAATTAGTGATAGTGACGAATGCAATAATTCCAATATTAATTCTCAATTGACTAAGTTTTGGGAACTGGAGCAGGTTCCAGATAAGCAATATTTTAGCAAATTTGAGCAGGCATGTGAAGACCATTTTTATCGTAATACTTATCGTTTAGAATCGGGTAGATTTTGTGTTAGGCTGCCCCTAATTGATACTCCAGATTCTTTAGGAAATTCTTACGCAATGGCCAAGAAACGATTGTTGTATTTAGAAAAACGTTTCCGTAAGAATCCAGAATTAAAGTTACACTATTCAAATTTTATTCAAGAATATTTGGAGCTAGGCCATTTAGAGGAATGTCCGACTATTAATCCCTTTCCATCCTATTATCTTTGCCATCATGCAGTGTTCAAACAAAGTAGTGAAACAACAAAGACTCGTGTTGTCTTTGATGGATCGGCACGAACTTCCTCAGGTTTCTCTCTGAACGACCTACAAATGGTCGGCCCCAATGTACAAGACTCGATCTTCTCCATTCTGATTCGGGCTCGCCAGTATAAATATATTTTGACAGCTGATATCGAGAAATTCTTTAGGATGGTGAGATTAGATGAAAAAGATCGTAATTTACAATTAATACTTTGGAGAAGTGACGAGTCAAATCCTATCAAAACTTTACGTCTTAAAACCGTAACTTATGGTCTCGCAAGTGCTACATATTTGAGCACCAAGTGTTTGTCAGTATTGGCAGAGGATTGCGATGACGAGTTTATAGGTAATATTATTAAACATGACCATTATGTCGATGATTTAGTCACCGGATCCAACAATGAGTCCGAGTTACTATACATTCAACGCAAGGTGTCGGACACACTAAGATCTGGTGGGTTTAAACTACGTAAATTTAAATCGAATTTACCAAGCATTTTATCATCATCAATTATTGATCAAAATGATAAGGTTAGTTTAAGTGAGTCTACTAATACTTTAGGATTAAATTGGAACCCCAAATCTGATACACTTCAAATATCAATTGAGATTCCCAATAAAAATGACGTAGCTACCAAGCGATCGATACTCTCTGCATCTTTCAAGATTTTTGATCCTCTTGGAATTCTCAGTCCATGTGTTATTATACCTAAAATGTTAATCCAGTCCTTATGGCTCGATAAAAGGGACTGGGATGAGCCAGTTAGTTCCGATATTCTGAAATCCTGGCACAAGTTCATTAACAATTTACATTTTTTATCAGATTTACAGATCCCGCGTTTAACGCTATGCGAAGCTCCTGATTATATAGAAATACATACCTTCAGTGATGCTTCCCAAGTCGCTTACGGTGCGTGTGTGTACCTGCGGTCACACAACTTAGCTGGTGATGTAAGGGTAAATTTACTGTATGCTAAGTCTAAGGTGGCACCGTTGAAGCCGACGACAATACCGCGTCTAGAGCTTTGCGCTGCTCTATTAGCTGCAAAATTGTGCAAGACAGTTATCAATTCTCTGCGATATGAGGCCAATCGCATCATTTACTGGTGCGATTCTAGCGTTGTCCTCAGTTGGTTGAATGGTAATTCTGTGAGGTTGAAAACGTTTGTAGCTAATAGGGTAGCTGAAATTAATGAACTTACAGATAGTTCGTCGTGGCGTTATGTGCCGACTGATCAGAATCCAGCTGACCTGATCTCAAGGGGCGTCAGTCCAGATAAGATCATCAATTTTAATTTGTGGTGGTCAGGTCCAAACTTTCTAATACAGCCTGAATCTGATTGGCCCTATTTGAATAAATTAATAAATGAAACAGACTTACCTGAGATAAAATCTACTTCCACTGTTGTTCAGGAACCTGAAACAGAAATCCTAAAAATAGAGAAGTTTTCATCATTTTTGAAATTGAGACGCATATTTGCGTATGTCAATAGATTTATACATAACGTAAGACATAAATGTACTAAAGATAAGTTAGTTGGTAAATTTACAGTTAGTGAATTAGAATCATCTTTTATTAGTTTATGTAAAATTGCTCAGCAAACTTCATTTGCTCTAGAGTACAATATTTTGTTAAAAAATAAAACATTAAGCAGCAAGTCAACACTCTTGTCACTTTCACCCTTTTTAGACGATGACAAGGTAATGAGAGTTGGTGGTAGAATAGAATTATCTAATTACAACTATGCTCAAAAACATCCCATACTTTTACACGCCGCTCATCCGCTCACCAAATTATATTTTAAATATGAACACTTACACAACATGCATGCTGGGCCCCAGCCGTTGCTAGCCTGTGCAAGAGAGACTGTGTGGACTATAAACGGTAGGCAATTGGCCCGCCGCACAGTACGCGCCTGTGTCAGATGTAGACGTATACAAGGTAAAACATTAATTCCCATGATGGGAAACTTACCTACACAGCGCATCACACCTGATTTTCCATTTCGTGCTGTTGGCGTTGACTTCGCTGGACCGTTCCACACGCTGAATAAACGGGGTCGAGGTGCACGACTAACCAAAACCTATTTATGTTTGTTTGTATGTTTCCGGTATAAATGCGTGCACCTAGAAGCCGTCAGTGATTTGTCTAAAGACGCGTTCATTATGACGTTACGCAGGTTCATATCGCGACGGGGCAAGCCAGCGGAGATATTTTGCGATAATGGCCGCAACTTTGTTGCAGCAGCTAAAGAGATAGGCGATTTTCTTAAAAATAATCATGAACCTGTAGTTAATTTTGCTACCAATGAAGGCATAAAGTTTGTGTTCTCTCCCGCGTATGCTCCACATTTCGGCGGCATCTGGGAAGCCGGCGTTAAATCCGCGAAATACCATATAAAGCGCGTTATGGGGAACAATCATTTAACGTTTGAGGAGATATATACTCTTTTCACACAAGTGGAAGCTGTGCTTAATAGTCGACCTTTATGTCCACTCTCCCCTTCCCCTAACGATTACCATTTCCTAACTCCCGGTCACTTTCTGATAGGGCGTGCCCTAAATGCATTGCCTGGTCCATCGCTCGACCACGAGAACCAGAATAACCTTCAACGTTATATGAAGCTTGAACTAATACATCAACATTTTTGGCAGCGCTGGCAAAAGGAATATGTAGCAGAACTACAGCAGCGCTCCAAATGGCGTACAAATTCAGCAACCCTGCAGGTTGGAGATTTAGTTCTTCTCCAGGAGGATAATGTCCCACCCCTCAGCTGGCGAATGGGACGAGTCAGCCGCCTGTTCCCTGGGACCGACGGCACCACACGAGTCGCAGACGTGGAAACTACCAGAGGCTGCTTCAGGAGGCCTCTCACTCGGCTTTGCCTCTTGCCTGCCTCTTCTTCGGATTACAACTGAAGACGTTGAAAGGAGTCTTTCAACGGGGGGGAATATGTCTGCGCCATACCTACGCCTGATGGTATTGTGATAGCACCAAGCTGCACATTGAAGTGGAGCTATATCTAGACTTGTAATTTTACTTACACCCGCACGTTTTTGATATTTCACCATTATAAATTTGTACACGGCTGTGTCGAGAGCTATTTACAAAATCCGAAGATTAAAACTGTTTTATGAAGAAACTGAGGTTTTCATTAATAAACTTCCAAATGTCCACTACTAGACACAAATAGTTGCCGATCTCGTGGAGGGAGATGTTATGTCGCCACTTGCGAAACCCTAAATTCTTAAGACAATGACTAACACCGCATTGCGCTCTGTACCGTGAGATTCGCCTTCTCAGCAATTCGATGGCGTGGGACCGAAGATTGCGCAATAGCAGTGATGAATATTGATTTAGTGTATTAGTGATTCACTCTTGTTTCTCACATCGAGCAATTGTCGCGCTTCTTAATTTTACCGATTTAAATGTAATAATTACTTTAATTAAATTCATTAAGTAAATTATATCGGTTTTATTTGCATCCTCGACTGCAGCCGTACGTAATTAATTGAGACATAATAATAAAGGTGGAACGTTGGAAACACAAATGATTGTGTAATGGCGGTCGTCAGATAATTTTCCCGCATTTATTAACGACGTACCTAATTTGGAATGTTCTAGATCGCTTTATTCTCATTTGGTACCTGCAGGTGATACGATAGAACTCGTAATTATGTTCACAATTATGAAGGCTTTATAGCCTTCATAATTGAAAACAACCCGTAATTGTTATCAATTACGGGTTGTTTTGTCATCTACCGTCGATAAACGATAAGGGCAGTCAGATTGTCAACTTGAGGATTTAAAAATATTGGTTTAGTGTTATAGAATGCGACCCAAAACAGTTCCAAAAGCGAAAAAAAACAATAAACTAACTTTATTATATTTCAATAAGACCCGCGTTATTATGTTCAGAGAGACCGGTTTTGGGCAAGTTCTGCACTTGCCCAAAACCGGCAAATATGGAAAGAAAGAAAAAAAATATGATAATACTGATAACCTCCTCCTTTTTTTTAAGTCCATTAGAAAGGAGGCCTTTGACCTGCAGTTGGACAAATCAGGCTGAAAATTAATAATAAAGACCTGTTCTTACAAAAACAAACAATCATTATAGTGTTCAAACGAATGTGAAGCTTTCAGGTTCAAAATGAAAAGAAAATAGCATCGTCAGTACGACCACTGAAAAACTTGGCTCTTTTTCACAGCAAATAAGAAGTGAAGTGAAAGAAAACTTTAAAAGGGATACAACTCATAGTTTGATGTAGTTTCCAGATCTCTAGAACTAAGTTAATTAGCCTTTGAGTTAAGACCCTCCAGGGATCTAATATCGGTGAAAGTTAAATTGTGTTATCGCCTGACTAAATCAAATTATTTTTTAATTATCTATCAATTTCCGTAGTGGTGCTAGTGAGGCTTTTGAATGATAAGGCCATAATTACTTTAATGTAAGCTGCCGATAGATTTAAAGGCAAGTAAATGTAAATCACGTGAAGGCTTTTTTAAATTGCTCCTCTTTTATTTGGCAAATGAGGCGTTGACGAATTTTTTGCCAGTGTCATTTGAACCTTCTTATTTTTCAATCTACGTTTTGACATTATGATCGAAAATGACAGTGAGAAAGATGACATAAGCTTTTTATATGGAAATGGAATTTGTTGGAATGCTTTACATTTTTACTCTTCGAAATTAAATAGATTATAATTGATATTCTGCAATGTATGATTGTGTTTCCAATATCTATAAAATTAATGCATTTTGTAAATTTTTTACTTTTGCTGCTCAAAAATTATTATAAATATTATTATTTATACAAATATTCAATGCAAAGACGAGAAAAGTATATGACAAATGCTATCACGATTTTATGGCATGGAAAATGCAAAAAGAGGTATTTAGTAGGTTCAATCCCAATTTATGAGTGTAGATAAAGTAGTGTATGAAACTGCACATAACTAGGTATTAAAACATTCGTGTGAAAACTATTAAAAACCTCGCCTACGGCTCGGTTTTTAAACACACACTCATGTTTTAGTACCCTTCATTATGCAACAGTTTCATAAACTACTATTTTGGCCTTGTACAGGTTTTCTTTAAATGGTTAATATTCATAGTTTATTTTATTTTGTCTTTATTGCCTGTGTAAGTCACAAATTATAATTTTTCTTTCCGCAATGCTTAACTCCGCTATTAACTTTGCTGACGAGCACGTTTTAAATGGTATGAGATTTTTTCGTGTACCCCATTAACAGGAAAAAAGAGCAAGATTGTGTGGATTTCATTTGTGTAACTTAATAGCACCCGGCAAAAATATGTTTTCTCATTTTTGTTGTTTCATTTCGCGGTTGGAATAGTCAATTTTGTATGTACTCACAAAATGTATGACTTGCTGTTTAAGCTTGTTATAGATTTGAGGATTAAAGGATTCTAAAGATCCTCGACTATTCATTTTTCTATTTTACTATTACTCTAAATTAAAAAAACAATGAGGCTATTTTTGTAAATTTATATGTATGTAAACGGAATCTCGAAATGCTCATATGATTTCCAAAATTCTTGCACTGAAAGCCCACTGCACACCTCACCATCGCCGATACATTAGAAAATACACGGTTACTGTGGAATAGACCAAGAGAGTGAAGCCGGGGGCAAAAAGCTACTGTATTGTACATCTGAGGAAGTAGCATAATAGAAGCGAACGCGGTCTTGCTGGGCAAAATAAATAGGGTTTTTAACAAATGTATCAGATTCATATTTTATATTCGGAAATATGACAAAGAAAAGATGGATGGACTGTATCAGGGGTGAAAGTATGAAAGTGAGATATGAAAGAAAAGGGAGTCAGTGATAGCGTGACGGGGGACAGGACGGTATGGAAGTAGAAAACGTGTTATGCTGAACCCAAGTAACATGGGACAAGGGCAGGAAGTAGAAGAAATATGACCATGCATGTATCAAGCTATAGGTTCGAGTTAAAATGGTTGCCCATTTGCCAGACAAGAAGCTTACGCGCTTTGACCACGCTATTCACTCTTATCAATTTGCCCACCCCTCCTTCCTATCTTATTTTTAGCTTTCAATATCAAAGTTCTTCACACGCTCGCAATCTGCATTTTCTAACAATCTCCTCTTATTCTGTCCTTCTTATACTACTGATTTTTATATACTATGATTTGAACGCAACGTCTTCCGGTTCGCGGTCGCCACTCCAGAACCTTTCTGCTCCATCGGCCATCCGTTCTGCGAGCAAAGTGCCCTGCCCACTGCCACTTAAGTTTGGCAATTCTTTGGGCTATGTCGGTATCCCTGGTTCTCTTGCGGATCTCTGCATTTATGATTCGATCACGCAAGGAAACTCTGTGCATAGCCCTCTCCATTGCCTTTGAGTCACTGTAAGCATTCTGATAATGCCCATTGTAAGCGACCACGTCTCAGAGCCATATGTCATCACTGGCAACACACACTGGTTATAGACTTTTGTCTTGAGACACTGTGGTAAGTTGGACGAGAAGATACCACGCAACTTTCCGAACGCTGCCCAGTCGAGTCGGATTCGACGGTTGACCTCTTTCTCAAAGTTGGCACTACCCATTTGGATCGTTTGTCCCAGGTAGACATATTCGCCCACAACTTCGAGTGTAGAGTCTCCAACCTTGATAGGAGTGGGTGTAACAAAACGAAGGTGATTTTGAATGCCCATATTCAAAATCACCTTCGTTTTGTACATGGTCATCCTAAGACCCACTCTTTTGGAAGCTCTACTGAGATCACCGAGTATTGTTCTGAGGTCCTCCATAGTCTCAGCCATAACCACTATATCGTCGGCAAACCGAAGGTGAGTAATGTACTCGCCATTGACGTTAATGACTAGCCCTCTCCAGTCCCGAACCTTGAAGACATCCTCCAGTGCAGCGGTAAACAGCTTCGGAGATATGACATCTCCCTGTCTCACACCTCGCTGCAGAAGGACGGGTTCTGAGGTCTGATCCTGAAGTCAAACTGACATGGTGGCGTTTTTGTATAAACACTTCAACACTTCGATGTACTGGTAGTCAATTTGGCACCGTTAGAGAGACTGCAGTACAGCCCAAGTCTCGATCGAATCGAAGGCTTTCTCGTAGTCCACAAACGCTAAACAGAGAGGCAGGTTATACTCTTTGGTCTTCTGTATAACCTGCCGCAGCGTATGTATGTGGTCTACAGTGCTAATGCCTTTTCGGAATCCGGCTTGTTCGGGGGGCTGGAAATCGTCAAACCTGCGCGCGAGACGATTTGTGATGACTCTTGAGAACAACTTGTTGTCTAAGAAGTGAGATGGGCCTATAGTTCTTCAGCCGGGCATTGTCGCCCTTCTTGAAGAAGAGTACCACCACACCCCTGCACCATGCTTGTGACATTTTGCCCTCGAGTATGACGGAATTAAACAGCTTTTGAAGGGCCTGAGGTACTGGTTTTCCACCCGCCTTCAGGAGTTCGGCCGTAATTCCGTCATCACCCGGCGCCTTGTTGTTTTTGAGCTGTTTCAGAGCCATCCTAATCTCGTAAAGGCTGACATCCGGAATGTCTTTGGTGTAGTGTCGAGTTTACTAGCTCTAGGTTCATTCCATAGATTCCCGACTAGTTTACTGGTTGACGTGTACAACTGACCATAGAATATCTCGATCTCCCTCAGAAGCTCCGGTTTGGCGGACACGATCCTGCCATCATCGGTCTTCAGTTTTGTGAGTTGGCTCTGCCCAAAAGACAGATCTCTTGCAAAGATCTTGGAGCCCTTATTCCGCTCAATCGAATTTTTAATACTTTCGGTATTAAAGCGGCGAAGGTCGCTTTTCAAGGACTTTGAGATCCGTCTATTTAGCTGCCGGTATTTAAACGCATCGTCTGAAGACTGCAAGATCATCTCACGTCTCTCCTTCATGAGCTTTAGAGTAGGATCAGAGAGCTTTGTGTTCCTATCTGTACGGTGGGTCTTGAAAAAGCTAGACCCGACCGTATGGACAGCATCCACGAACCCATCGCTTTATTCGTCCACGGAGCTCCCTAGGCACTCAAAACGATTCTGGAGTTCGAGCTGAAAGCTCTTGGGGTATTGGACCTGTATCTGTGCTGGAGGGATCGAGGTCTTCATCAGTCGAGACCTTTCAAGCTTAACATTAATGTTCAATGTGCCTCTTACCATGCGGTGATCGCTCCTGGTTTTTACCGAATTGATCACAGAGACATCATTGAACATTTGCTTCTTGGTTGACATAATGAAGTCAATCTCGTTTTTAATTGCACCATCGGGGCTTTGCTAGGTCCACTTCCTCTGCTCACACTTTCTGAAGAAGGAGTTCATCATGTAGAGGCTCTCCTTCGCCATAAAACTGGCCAGAGCCCCAGCCTCACTTGCAGCTCATCCTCGTCTCGTTTGCCTAGTTTTGCGTGAAGTCCCCCATGACAACAGTGAAGTAAGTTTTGAAACCATGCATGACTCTTAGAGATATCCTCATACATGGCCTCTATTTCGTCGTCGGGGTGTGCCGAGGTTGGGGTGTAGACCTGTATGATCTTCAGCGAATATCTTGCAGATATACTGAGTATAAGGTACGCCAGCCTAGTCGACACACTCTCGATCTTCACCACGTTGTTCACAAGGGACTTGTGGACGATAAAGCTTACACCACTCTGGGACTGCCGGTCACCCTCTCGGAAATAGAGCAGATTAACGGATTTGAGGATTTCAGATAACCCTATAATACTCCTTCGTCTTCTCTCATCTTCTCGTCGGCGGGCGGCTACCAGTTGGTATGCCTTTAAGCGGAAAGTGGGAATTTATTTTCAAAACATATAAGCAGAGTTACCTCACTTTCTTCTTTTCTGTTACTTCATAAATATAGGTATATATACGTGTATTACGTGTATTTTACCTATTTAAGTATAATAGCTACTAGTTTTTTATTAATAAACTATGCACCTGCCATGTTGTCTCTTCACCACCCTTGGTTGACTAGTAGAGAATGCCTTAAGGCATAAAGTCCGCCTGTATACCTTAGTGCATGAAATCTAAATAAATAAGAAATAATTTCTTGTTTCATCGCTTGAACCTTTTTGATTCCTTATCATTTAACTCCTTGAGTGCCTAAAACGTGGATTCACGCGAGACACAATGGATTTTTAACTGTTTCGGTAAGTGTGCACACGGTGACAAATTTAACTCCACAGCCGGGCGACACGGCCTTTGCGATAGGCTTGAGTTATGCATTTTATCACGGTTTTTGCTCCCAAACTGTGATAAAAATGTGGACTCAAGCCTGTCACAGTAGGCCGTGCTCGCCCCCCTGGAGCGTTAATGTGAAGTATACATGACAGTTCATGTACTACAATCTTTATATACTTTATAATTTAACAATGGAGAATAACGTCAACAGTTTCAATCAACTTATCTACAATCAGCCTATGTGAATAATCAATCGAACTATAAATGTATAAAGGAGTAAGCATAAAATCACAAGCACAAGCAACGTAACCGAACCTGGATGCCATCCATTGTCTATACCTTCAACACTTCTATTGACAATCGGTTTGTTTGCTTGACAGTTTCGAGAATTTATTGGTGTTTCCAAAATATTAGGGCATAAATATCGGAATCTCGTAATATCGGGAACCCGTAACGAATTTTGCTAATATTTCAATTCCGATACTTAGTGATCCAATATAGGAATCTCAGCATCAGAAAATAACCTATATTTAGTTCCTTGTGAAGCACTGAGGGCGATAGCGCGGTTAAACTCGTTGACTACGATGATTAGCAGTGATCGGGTAATTGGGCGCTTATTTACTTAAGCTTCACTAAATGTAAAAATAATATGGACATGCTTTGATAAATCTCAGAACTCTAAATCCAGGATTCATCATTCAGAACCCGTTGTAACAAGTTTGTTACAGTAGTTTTATGAAATAAGTTAAACTGGGCAATCCAGATTAATTTAATTTAAATAATAATGCTCAAGTTGTACTGACAAAAACCCAAATATCAATAATCGTCAATCACTACCATACCTGTACCAATCAATGACTCGCTTTCATTCTTAAATCATTTACTATCAAACATGTTCGCTCACAATAATCCTGATTAGAAAGCATCACTTGAAGAAGACCGTGCTCTGAATTTATTTTAATCTATTAAAAAACATTTACCTTAGTCTTAATAAAAATAAGCAAAAATAATAATGTTAGACATCTCCTGTATCTCGTGGATTTGGCTAGTGATACTTATATTGAATTTATAAATCATTATTAATCACTAATCGGGACTAGGTACTTTCAGATTGATCGACAAACATTCATTTTCTAGAGTTTTTTAGCATTGTCCTTTATTCAGAAAGGCATGACTTTCATATTATTTCATAGGCCCAAATGTGAAGTTTAAGTAAATGAGCAGCCAATTATCAAGTCACTGGTGATTTGAGAGAGACACAATAGAAAATCTTAATATGCCGCTGCATAAACGTATTTTTCATTCTACTTAATCCAACCACATACCGAATTTGTGCAATAAACTAAATAAAATACGATATCTAACGAATGTGCGCAATTCCGATATTTATATCGGAATGCCGATATTGAGATCTAATATCGGAAATGAAAAACTGCCGATATTACATGTCCTACCAAAATCGCTTTACGATAGTACTGTAACGTTATTTTGTGGCGAATCAAGTATTTTATGACTAGAATTGGGATTTAGTCCTGGGTGATAATTTGACATTTAATGTTGTTGTTAGAAAATTATTATCGTTGACAGTCGCGGAATGAAAAAGGCCGACCTCTATGTTATATCTGGATATATATTTACTTCAATAAAGGGGAAAGTTCCCAATTCGGTTGTATTGTTTTAGGGTTAGGTTACATCATCATATGAGCCGAAAGACGTCCACTGCTGGACATAGGCCTTCACCAGGTCATCGGTCCACCTGGTGGGAGGCCTTCCAACGCAACGTCTTCCGGTTCGCGGTCGCCACTCCAGAACCTTTCTGCCCCATCGGCCATCCATTCTGCGAGCAATGTGTCCTGCCCACTGCCACTTAAGTTTGGCAATTCTTCGGGCTATGTCGGTAACCTTGGTTCTCTTGCGGATCTCTACATCTCTGATTCGATTTCCGAGCATAGCCCTCTCCATTGCCCTTTGAGTGACTGTAAGCTTTCTGATAAGGCCCATTGTAAGCGACCACGTCTCAGAGCCATATGTCATCACTGGCAACACACACTGGTCATAGGCTGTCTTTCGTCTTGGGACACTGCGGTAGGTTACATACTTATAATAAAAAATACTCCTATCTCGTGCTTCAATTATTCTATTCTGATCCGTATTTGGTCGATACCTTAAAAAATCTTAGAATAAGTTTAAAACAAATCCGTTGTTATATTTCGGGCAATTTTTATTGATCATCATTTTGTAGTAAATCGAGAACAAAAAATCAATCAACAGTAGATTGGTATCATTCAAAACCACTTGTTCCGTATCGGGTGACAAAATCACGATTGATAGCCCGTCGACATCGAATACCACATTAATCTGTTTTATTATTAATTTTATTTGGACGTAAACGAAACGGACCTTTACAAATGAAATCCGAATGACCCGGATCGAAGACCATCCTGGAGCCTTTTCGAAACATATTTGTCATTCTGTAACTTTAACAAAATCACAACTTAATTTTTTAAATTAATAATACCTAAATATTATTAATTAAAAAATAATAATTTGTGGTTTTGTCGGCTCTATAGAAGATCCTGGAAGAACTTGTAGTGCCTAAACATCTGGTGGCTTTTATCCAATCTCTTTATCGAACTGATCAGGGTGTGGTAAAGGCTGATAATTCAATTTCAAATTAGACATGGGTAAGGCAGGGTTGCATTCTGTCTCCCATTCTGTTTAATATTTATGGAGAGTACCTACATCATCAGGTGATCTTGTGAAGACTGCGAGGGTGGGATTACAATAGGTGGCACCAAATTAACTTACCTCCGTAATGCAGATGACACTATACTTCTAGCTTTGAATGAAACCGAGATGATAGACCTCCTTGGCAGAATGGAAGCAATCAGTTTGGCTTTAAGGAACATTTACACCGGGCTAAGAAGTAGCGTATGTGCTATTTCAGACTATAAGCTATCTCTGTGACTTTCAGCCATCCTAACGTGATCGAGTAACAAACATACATCCATCCATCCAAACTTTCGCATTTATAATATTAGTAATAAGGATTAGAGACAAGTAATCACTAAATGAGCAGTGGTGGCCCAGTGGTTACGGTCCCGACTTACGAGTTGTAGGTCGTGTGTTCGAACCCGAGCAGGCGCTTTACTTTGTGTAATTTATTTCATCACCACTGCTCTCAAAACGGTGAAGGAAAACATCGTGAGGAAACCGGCATGTCCTAGAACCAAAAATTCAAAGACATGTGACATCTACCAATCCGCACTGGGCCCGCGTGGTGGATTATAGCCCACTCCCTCTATGAGAGGAGGCCTGTGTCCCAGCAGTGGGAACTTTAAAAGGCTGATGATGTGATGTGATGAATCACTAAATGAGTGCATGACACCGTTAAAGCGCAGTGAAATAAATTATAACTAACTACGACTATGTTTTCTTATGTATTATTTTAACTTAGTGAATCTACCTGGCAGTCCCTGAACCGCCTCAGAACCCAAGAGAAAGGTATAACTCCAATCTCGCAAAATGGGACTACCTCGATGGAACAGTGGCAGGGTATGCGTGTGGTGCCGAGACGCATAACATGCACCTCCTGTCCTGTCCTCTGTGCTCAAAAACATGCAACCAGGGTGACACCTAAAACTGAACACGTCGTGGCAGTGGCTAAGTTTTGGGACTAACCACTGTCGTGCCAGCGACACGAAGGACAAATATCTTGGTGAATTATTTAGAAATTAGATACTGTTAAAAAAATTAAAAACAGACTGTCACAAACAGAAGTGTTAACAAATTTTATGTCACATCTCAATGACAAGCCCTCTCAAATCGTAGATGGCTTTCAAACGCGTTTTTAATGGCGTAATGTATCACTTGATCAAGCTTTATGGCATTGATTCTAGTTTATGACTAAAAGTTATACGCGGTCAATGGTTTAATGCAGCCAGAGAAATGCGATAAAGCTTCATCAAGCGAATGTGTCCTGTTTAGTACATTAATGGAGAATTGATATCAATTTATAATAAGGAAGACGTGAGGGAACGCCCTCGAACACATATGGGTAAACACAAACACATACCTACAAACTTAACCTTATTGGTGAAGTTCTTCAGAAAGACCTGGTGCTAAGTATTAGCTACCGGTGCGGATGTATGACCGTAAACGAATCTAAAAGATTGTAAGGATCCTAGTAGGTGGTTTTCTGTAGTTTCTGCCTACACCCAAGGGAAAACTCGTGAGTTTATGTATGTATGATATAAATTATTGGGATTTTGAAAGCTTCTATATTTAATTTTGTGAAAAATTCGTGACAACTAAATTACTAATGTAACGTTGGTACCTATCTTATTAATAATTATGTTTATTCTGTGATTCTATGCATTATTTCATGATTAAGTTATTTCAAAATGTTTGACTCACAGATCGATACGAACTAACTGTATGCGGATCGATTGCTTATAACGAGAGAAATAGTCCTACCTAAGTCGCAAACCCCAAATCCATGGGATGTCGGAACTATAGGCTGCAGAGTATGCATGAAAAATCATTATTTACTAAGCATTTTCTTAACTCTAGTTCTAAAACCAGAGGTGTACTTGACTGTTCTATTCATTTTAATTTCCATTTATTATTTTGAAGTAAAAATAAAAAAAAACGGTAACTTTTTTCTTCACCACAATGTCGATATGCATAGAAGAATATGTCCAGTAAATAAAGGACAATGGAAGAAAAAACTTATTTTTTAGGTAAGTACCTAGTCGTTTGGTTTTGTTACTATTTACGTGCGGCCAGTAGACCAATCAAAGCTCCTAGTTTTTTACAACTTGGCTAAGGAGGCTATAGCTGCGCCAGCTAACACCGGTGTGCAATTGATTATACAATTTTTTCTCAGCACTGATCCTGCTCTCGAATTCAGTTGAAAACAGTTATGTACTTACATATAGCACGGCGCGGAAATATCATGAGGAGGGTAGACGAGGATCGGGGGGGATGGCACGGGGGAGGGGCTATTCTTGCGTCGGCGCGCCACGAACACGCCCGCCATCACGATCAACAGCACTAGAGCTGCGCTTGCGCCGCCCAACGCTACCAATGCCGCCTCTGTGGACAATAAAACAAATAAAAAAATCTTTCTCATCCCTTATCTCTTTATATTCTTCACTTCTCTCTTGTCAAAGTGATCATAATGTAATTTGTTCTTTTGTGAGTCACCTCGACGGCGTCGCAAAGTGTTTGTCGGTCTGTGGCCGACATTATCCAACCCACTTGAGTAATAGCGAATTTGAGCCTTATTGCGAAGCATTTCGATAAATCATGTTGTTAAGTGATTGTAATCATTATATTGTTCTTGTTAGGGTTAAAAGACTAATGAGTAACACGACTACTAAAACTAACCAAGGCGAGGGTGGATATAAAAAAAAACGTGCATCAGTAACACTAAAGTTTACTCTCTACGGATAATAGCTGATGCCGTGATCTATTTTATCTACTCTCATATCGTAATATTCGAATTATAAAATTCAAAACGAGTTTATATTGGCATACTTTATAAACACAATACCGAAATTTAAAAATAGAATCTTATTATAACACTATTTCTCTAACAAAATAATGCTATAAAATAATTTTTTTTCTATTACGATACAGGACAAATCCAAGAAGTTAATCACTAAGGAGTTTCCATCATTTTTTTTTTGTAATGCCATTTTATAGTACCTATTATAAAAAGATTTGATTCCAATTTTAAATTGTCTATGACAATGCCCGCTTTAGACTTAGCACGCACTGCGATTATTATTCGCGCGATTTTTTTTTCCTTCTACCTGTTCATAGAGCTCAAAATATTCGGGCGAATAAAATTCGCGCCGTAGTGCGGTGGATTCTGTGGCAAAACACGGATTTCTTGAGGTATTATTTCCGCACGATTTCTTTACCGCAATGCGAACAACTTCATACAATTCCATAGGTCGCAGAATGGGCGGAAAAAATCGCGCTAATAAAGATCGCAGTGCGTGCTAAGCCTTAGCGCATGCGCGGTTAATGCGGTGATGTGCTGCGTTTTGGCGCCATTCATACGTTTTGCAAGTTTTGCTGTACTGAATTTCAGGAGTTATTTAAATTATTGTTTAAAAATGTCTGATATCAGTGAATGTGAAGAAAATTTGACTCCACCCGATATTTTAGATGCGGCGAAGGAAATTACTCTTAATTTATTACCAGCAAAGTCGAGAAAAGTATATGACAAATGCTATCACGATTTTATGGCATGGAAAATGCAAAAAGAGGTATTTTGTAGGTTCAATCCCAATTTATGAGTGTAGATAAAGTAGTGTATGAAACTGCACATAACTAGGTATTAAAACATTCGTGTGAAAACTATTAAAAACCTCGCCTACGGCTCGGTTTTTAAACTCACACTCATGTTTTAATACCCCTCATTATGCAACAGTTTCATAAACTACTATTAACATCTGCTTGTATTTTTGCGATTATGAGCACACGTGTGGACGATGACATACATAAGTAAGATAAAGTAAGTAAATGCTTATAGTTCAAAATTTATCACATCATATCATATTCGAACCTCACCATTTATAAACATTTTTAAAAAGGCGTGGTAATGCTTGGAAGTCTGATCAAGAAAATGAATTAATATGTGAAATGTTTTACAGTTTTATAGCTTTGTGTAGTGAATCAACATGTTATTTAAATAGAAAAATGCATTTCCACTCACTCGATTGAACATTCACTTATATAGCGTGTTTAAAAACAGTTATTAGTAGCGGAGCGGCTACGCATACCGCACACAATGTTCCAACACAAATATTTTCCTCTCATGTGCTCCCATGTTGATGGCATGATCTCAGGCAAATTGTTTTTTTTCGCACTTTGGATGTGTCCCAATTTAAAACCATTCCATAGGTTTTCGATAGTTTTCAAGTAGTGACGGGAGCAGCTAACCAATTCAGCACAATGCCTGCACGGTAGATGGAGCAGTTATCTTGCGAAATATTTGTATTTGGTTTGGCAATTCGCACAGTCGGTAGCATGACGTCATGCAGAATCTCCAAATACTGACTACTGTTAAATCGACCACAAACTTGTAGCATTTCACTAGGTCCCATAGACGACATCCAGCCCGTGAAGCCCAAGGTTATCCTACAGGTGATTTTACACTGTAGCAAACATTCCCTAATGTAGCGTTCTCCTTTTTTTCGCCATAAGATTTTACGTCCATCTTTGTCATCGTCGTCTTTGGCTTAGCACATCCTTTGTTCGATACCAACGAGATTGATTTGCTTTTAGTTGCCGAAGTTTATGGCCAGATTTTGTTAGAAGGTTTAATCAGAGGTTCAACTGGTCGGCTCATTGCACAAAATACTAGACTAGGATGGATTTTGTCTGGTCAAGTACGTAAAATCAACCAAAGCGAGACATGCCAGAAATACCATAGTCACATTGCATTCTACTCATACGGATGACAATACAAAACTTATATACTTATATTATTACAATCCTTAAAAAAAATGGGAACCCCAGAAGAGCAAAAGTGCGAAGATATATTTAAGGCCACGACTAAACGAGGCGAATCTGGTCGCTACATTCTACATATGCCCTTTAGGTCAAGAGATCCTGCTTGTCAACATGGTGAATCGAAAGACATCATCATCATCATCATCATCATATCAGCCGAAAGACGTCCACTACTGGACATATGCCTCCCCCAAGCGTCGCCACTTTGACCGGTCCCGCGCGTCTCGCAACCAGCGTATTCCTCCAACCTTCACCAGGTCATCGGTCCAGCTGGTGGGAGGCCTTCCAACGCAACGTCTTCCGGTTCGCGGTCGCCACTCCAGAACCTTTCTGCCCCATCGGCCATCCTTTCTGCGAGCAATGTGCCCTGCCCACTGCCACTTATGTTTGGCAATTCTTCGGGCTATGTCGGTAACCCTGGTTCTCTTGCGGATATCGACATTTCTGATTCGATCACACAAGGAAACTCCGAGCATACGCCTCTCCATTGCCCGTTGAGTGACTGTAAGCTTTCTGATGAGGCCCATTGTAAGCGACCACGTCTCAGAGCCATATGTTATCACTGGCAACACACACTGGTCATAGACTTTTGTCTTGAGACACTGTGGTAAGTTGGACGAGAAGATACCGCGCAACTTCCCGAACGCTGCCCAGCCAAGTCGGATTCGACGGTTGACCTCTTGTTGAAAGACATCGCTCTGAAACAATTTTTATCCTTAGTAAAGCGATTTCTAAGGAATCCCGAGTTCAAGGCTCAGTATTCAGCTATTCTAAATGAGTATATAGCTCTTAATCATATGGATATGGTACAGTATAGAGACAAAGAAGGTTCAGTGTACTTACCTCATCATGCCGTCATCCGTAACGAAAAAAGTACAACATCGCATTTGACGCATCATGTATAGGTAGTAACGGGGTTTCTTTTAATCACGATTTAATGGTGGGGCCTCCTCTACAACCTGAGCTTCGTCATATTATCATGCGTTGGCGTTGTGAACCTATATGTCTGATAGCGGACATCGTCAAGATGTACAGACAGGTTAAGGTATGCGATGATCACAAAGGTTTTTTCGCGTTTATTATGGCATGAGAATCCAGATGACGAAATTCAGGTGTTAGGTAATTTGCGAGTAACTTTTGGAACATCATCAGCGCCTTACCTATCAGTTAGATCATTGCAGCAGTTAGCTTAGGACGAAGGCGCTGAATTTCCTTTAGCAAATAACCGTGTTGTTTCCGAGTTCTATATGGACGATCTAATGACGTGATGTCAAACCATAGAGGAAAGAGTAGAAATATATAAGCAACATCGGAGTTGCTTAAACGTGGAGGTTTCCAGCTCCAAAAGTGGGCTAGTAACAACAGAGAATTCTTAACATTGATTGAAGACGGTGAACAAATATCACAAACACAAGGGAACATGGAAATAAAAACAGAAGCAATATCAAAAATATTAGGTTTAACGTGGGACAGAGACAAAGACGAGTTCGTTTACACTATTCAGTTTAATGATCTGGATTTACCAGTGATACAGCGTAAGGTTATTTCTGCCAAATACCAGCTAGATGCACTAGAGTCGATCGAAAAGCGGGCCAAGAGTCTCATCGGCAATGAGGCACTGGTCAAATCAAAGCTCCAGAGCCTCGAACATCGTCGCCGAGTTGCCAGCTTGTCGGTTTTTTATCGGTTACATTTCGGGGATTGTGCGATGGAATTGCATGTTTTAATTCCGCCCAGCCCGTTCCATCATCGGACAACCAGACGCACGGCGATGCGTCATCGGTACATGGTGGATATCCCACCCATACGCACAAAACGTTTTGGGGACACTTTTATTATGCGTACAGCTAAGGAGTGGAATTCCCTGCCGGAGTCAGTGTTTCCCGATAGCTACAATCTAGGGGTCTTTAAGTCAAGATTGAATGGGTTTTTTCTAGGCAAGCGTGCATCACCGTCGCCCACATCATCGCTTTCCATCAGGTGAGATAGTGGTCAAGCGCGAGCCTATTGATAATAAAAAATAAAATAAAACATAGCGCGACTATTCGATCCCCTTGGATGGTTAGCACTGACAATCATCACTGTTTATCCAACGAATATGGATGACCGGGATCGAATGGGATGCAGAACCACCAGCATCATTGCTGACAGAGTGGTTTGACCTCCGGAAGAACCTTTGTAACCTTATTAAGTTTCGTCTGCCTCGTTGGATCAACTCTAGCAAGGAGAAAAGGGTTCTAGAATTGCACGGCTTTTCAGATGCGTCCAATGTAGCATATGACGCGGTGGTATACGACCGCATCGTTGATAGAGATGGACATATAGTATTACAATTAAGGTGGCAAGATTACAGTAAAAAATAAGTCAATTAGGTAAACAGGTAATTATTATTTTAGATAAATGAACACGTTCATACATAATCAACAAATAAAATCATAAGTGTTTAATTGGCAAGTCGGAATCGTTATACCTCTGTTTATCAGTAGTAAACTTAGTGACGGAGTAGTTGGTAACATCTATCTACAAGGAATTTAAACAACGACCTTTTAAATGATCCCAGACACTCTTTATTTCTAATAGCTGCTAGTATACTGTTATAAATTTTCGGGGCCATACCTAGCACACTTTTGCCGATAAATGCGATTTTATGAGAGGTAACATGAATGGTATTCTGGTAACGGCGAGAGCACAGTTTTCAAATAAATGCAGGTTACAGCGAACAAACACTCCTATTTCCTTCGCCCATTCCATATACGTACATAGATGGTAGAGTGAGCAATCTAAGTTCCTCAAACAAGAAAAAAGTAATAATGGATATAGAAGTAGATTTAGACGGATGAAAGTTATCAAAATGTGGCAGTTTATTTTAATAAATAAAACATAGTCATTTAAAAGCCTAGATATGTTTATATAAAAAAAAAAAATTGAGCAAAAATAAAATATGAATGTGTTAAATCGATTTAAATTTCTTTGAAAAAAAATCGGTTGTTATAACAAATCGAAACGGTAACGCATTTAGGACATCACTAAGTGATAGGTTTTTGAGCTGGCAAATGTAAAATTAAAAGCCGGACGGAATAAAGCTGACCGACACCAACACACGTTATCCTGTCGAGTTTTTGAGTTAATACATAAATACCAATAAAGGACTTACAGTTTTACCAATAATGGTTTAAAACTAGGTTTTTTTTTGGGACAATCCAACCGCACTAGCCCCAAACCACTGCAACTCCTGAAGGCCAGAATCAACAGTGGCGACCACCAGAAAAGCGCCGAGGCAATGAAGCTCGACGAAGTCCCGGAGAATGAATTTAACTGTCTTGGATCCCGCAACAAAATAAATCAGAAAAGTATAAAGGAGGAGTAGAAAAAAAATACTTATTTGGAAACTTCCCTCGATATCAAGCAGGAGACAGAACAAACAAAACCAATAGGTCCAAAGGGTCATTTACGACTAGGATTAGCCCAGTTGCCTAGCACCACGGCCAAAAATTAGCATTAATATTAATAGGTCCTAAAATTGTGAGCTGCCAAAAACGCTTTACCGCACGAAAATTTGTTCTAGTTTCCACAAGGTCCGTATAGTTAACAACTCCTTATGTAGCCTGTACATTATTCAACATAAAATTACGTTCATTCTGCCAAAGAATACAGTCCCACAAGATATGATATGCAGATTGTACATATTCGCAGTCAGATGTAGAACACCGACATAAAGGCAAACAAACTTCAAATCATAAACCTATTTATATGTTTCGTTAGCTAACATAACTACATACACATAGCACATACATATAAGTACCTGTCCTTTAGTGAATAGTAAATTTACTAAATCAACTACTCAATCAATCAACTTCATCAACAATTCCACTCCACCGCCACAACTCCACTCTTGTAACTTATGCATTATCTATATCAATAGGATCTGCATGAAATTTGGCACATTGATAGAATATAGTCTGAAATAGAATACGAGTAAAGACCATTGAGGTAATAATGTACTACGGTAAAGACCACTTTTCATTCCGGTATAGTGTTCCCTTGGGAGAAGAAAACAGTTTTCACGCGGGCGAAGCTGCTGGCAGAAGCTAGTTATGAATATAGCTAAAACAGAAATAAGATTACATTGCCAACTGTAATTATACCGTACCTACTCGAAAACTATGCTACATGAATAAAACAAAGAGCACAGTTATTAAAAACCCTTACCTGTTCAATATTATGATTGACCATTTTTTTAAAGCTATTCTTGGAATTTTGGTTCCATAGTAGGATGCTACCTAAATGTATTTCACTTTGTAAACTGAAAATAAAATAATAATATTAATGTCGGAAGGTACTTCCAATAATTAAAACTGTACAAAACTTCTAAGGTTCATCCGATTCATAGAAAAGCGATAAGAACAATTCCAAGAGAAAAATTTATTAAATCTGCTTTGAAATATTATTTTTGAGTACGGTCGAAAACACGTTTTGTTTGTTAGAAACTGTTGTCTGAACCAATCTTGTAGCCTTAAGGCAGGGAATATGACCTTCATAAATCAGCCAGTGTCTACGAAGAAACCGTATTTGAATAAATCAAATAATTAATATTAATTGTCCCTTTTTTGCTACATTAATAAAGCAAAAATTCCTTTAAAGAAACTTCATCATTTGTCAGTGATTTATTAAGTAGGCCCTTCGCATATAACATAGGATACTTTTTATCCCGTTAGAGTGTCTCTGTGGTATAATTTCCAAATTTCAAGCGCGTGAATCTGCTTGAAACATCATCTGGTACATAATATGTGCGACTGTGGGTATTCACCTCGGGCAGATTACAAGCGAACGACAGAAAATATGATATGAAACCATGAATAACTTTATGAGGCTCATTAAAGTAAACATTATGTTGGTATAACGTTGGTATATAAACAGCGACAACAATGAAAAGGATATAATACTGTCGTTAATGTTAGGAATAGGCGTGCTACATAAAAATGTTGTAGGGTAATTCTGTGGAACATAAATTCTCTATTTTTGGGTAAACTAATTAAAAGGGCAATGAAGTTGATCAAGGCATTAAAGTAAACGGTGTTTACTTATCTTGTTTATAGTGATCATAATTAAAGGCTTAATTGCTGTACTTCGGCTTGGAATTAATATGATACAATTAAAGTGTAATTTATATTGATCCGGTATTTTACTAAAGCATTTGAACTCCGAACGCAAAAGAGATTGGACGCAGAACTAGATTGAACATTGTTTAAGGTCATGTATCCTTCAGACAGAATTTCGATCACGACAATTTTACACGATAGGGATGAGACCAGATGCAGGACCAAAGACATAACTTGCTTTACGAAGCACGGTATCACACCACCAACTCACAAACGCCGAACATTTTACCTAACTTGGAAATCGTACCCTGGATCTCAAGCTCAGTAGTAGCATTGGCGTAAACAAATCCAATTTGATAGTTTAGTTATTGGTCAAGTTCGAGTTTCACTGAATGCCAGCTCTGTAATGAGAAACGAGAGCCAAGTTAATCAGCTTTTAAATGTTTTAATTTTTTTAAGACCGTTGAGCCACACTAGGAGTTTCTTACTGTATAGTGGGTGTGTTTACAAACATTTAAACTCACATACACAAGACACCCAGATGTGGGACAACTATCTGTCGGCATTACAAATATTTGTTCCGTGCGGGAATCAAACCCACGATACTTAGCGCAGCAGACGATCGCTCAACTACTATGCCAGCCGTGTCTTTTTAACACGCTTTTATTAGCTTAATTGGTATGTATATATCAATGTATCGGAATCTTTGAACGTGATTTTCACCCCCTTTTAAATAAAATAAAAAATAATTTGAAACTTTGCACACTTATCAAGGACCGATGACAATGCAATAATTTAAATAGTTCATTTTTTATTGTTTTTTTTTACACGGTATAACCTTGCCACGTTAAACTTAGCGTTGTAACGAGAAACAGAATCTCAGCTCAATCAAACACCGAGAAGTGGGTCAATATAAACTTGCAAAAATTGAATAAACACAGACATCAGGCAAGGTACAGGGGGAGGGTAGGTTGTTTTGTGTGTACATAAATAAATAAGGTAAAAATTAATAAAAACCTGTAAAAATGCAAAGAATAATAGTGATATTTATTGGTTTCAGTCGAAGGATTGGTTCCGCTGTCATGGAAAACTTGCCTCCAAAATGACTGGTAATGTATTTTGTATGTCCGCAAAAACAGAGGGCTTTTCAAAACTAGAAGCGACTTCCATAATTTAAATACACGCAGTAAGCACGAAATTGTAATACCCAAATTCAGATTAACTAAAACTAGCAAGTCTTTTCTTATAAACAGTATACGCTTTTATAACAAGTTGTCAAAGTCAGTTATAGAACTGACCGATGGAAAGTTAAAAAATCACATCAAACGCGTCCTTATTAAAAAAGCATATTATAAAATCAAGGACTACGTTGAAGATAAAAATTTGGCTTTAGCTCCTGCGCATGCGGCTTCCCTGGTAACTCATAAACGGCACAAATATGTGGACTTTTTACAATAGTTCGCAATCATCTTTATAGCCCTTTGCAAAGAATAGTTACAGCACTGATAACAACATTTGTGCCACATGTTAAATTTAGTCTTGTTATATATATATATTTTTTTAACTTTGTAAAGATTTTACCGATTATTTTGTGAATGTGTGAACATTGTAGGCCTTCTAGATGCTAGTTAACATTTGTTAACTTTGTTATATATTATATAAACATTTTTTTTTTTAGTTTCTTTTCGACTTATTGTCGGGCCTACGTTGTCCCCCCATAGTACTAATGCTGTAACATGGAAATATTGTAAAAAACAAACCAATTTTTAAAAGAGTAACCATGGAGTTTCTTGCCGGTTCTTCTCCATAAGAAACGACCAACCCGTACCGTGCACCTTTTGTCGACGTTTTATAAGTGCCCATGTAAAATAAAAAACAATGATTTTGATTTTTGACTGAGAATGCTTTTTTGTGTTGTAATGTCTGTTCAACGCTTTTTCTTAATTACATTACCACATCTAGTCTACGGATCAAATAAAGAAACCTGAAGCGTTCTGCATTTATTGAATCCACGCGAAGGAGAAATAATTTATTTGTATTATGACTTCTCCATTGCTTTCTCGGTAGAGAGTTTAATTAAACTCTTTGAGAATATGTTTTTTGTCTTATTAAATCTTATCAAATATTTGACAGCGAAACAAAAGGATTTGTAAAAAACTGGATATCAAGGGTTTTGAGTATTAATTTGTACCTTTGACTAGAAGTATGCTTATTTTTTTAGTGCTCTGCAAAAATATTTATTGTTATAGCATAAAGTAGTACTAGAGTTCTTTTAAACTAATCTGGATTCTTATTCGTTGTATCGTTGATTCCTATAAAATATATTTGTTTTGACCAACATTCAACCACGTCGACAGCATTAGGATTTGTCCCGTAAAGGTCTTTCAGAGTGCAAGTGTTTTAATCTGGATTAAGCGCTCAAAATATCGCAAAATCAAATGGTGCCTATAAGTAGGTACTGTATTAAAACACAAAAACTATATTGGGAGGACAATATGTTAAAACCTTGCTTATTAATATACCCAGCGACACAAAGCCATATTTGTACATTTATTAAAATTTATTCCATCAAGGTAATGGTTCAAAAACCAGGTCAAACGACAGACGTTCAGGGTTTATCCAAACCTCGACACCGTGTTTAAAACAAAATAGATCACCAGCTGGTTTAAAGGTGGCAATAAAGTGAACAGTGACAAGTTACCGTTACCCTTTGGACCACCTAAGTAGGTTACAGTCCGATACTCCGATTTCCATGAACCAATTCTTTTCGAAAGATTTATAGGGGGTGTTAGTGTGTTTTGCTCAGGCATACGATAAATTTTTTATCAGTATGCAGTATTCACTAGATTCCGCCTGTATGTTTGGCCTTGGCGTAGCAAACTTGCTATGGCGTAGCGTACGAGCTACGGCGTAGTAGGATCGGGTTTCCAATATGTTTTCGATAGACGTTGTCTGGAAACGGGATATTTTGTATGTAAGTAGGTATACGTTTTCGTCTACCCAAACATTTGATTATTTGAGACGGGGCTACACTAAGCTGAAGCATTGATTTTTTTTCACGTTTACCTTGTTTTTGTAATGTACAGATTAAAACCGATTCTAAATGGTTAATATGCTTAAATAGAAAATTCTTAAGTCGATTAATTATCTTTGGAATCGAAGTTATACAATTTATCCTGTTATAGACACGTTCAAAAGCGTAGATCCGGCTTGGACCAATTTCAGAAAATTAATGATTTGTAGGAATGAAGTACGTTTAAACCTATTACGGATATTTTTTGGCGTATGCACGTTTTATTCTCCTTGAACATACATATTTAAAGCTTAAATCTTTACTAACTGCTGCCCGCGGCCCCACCCGTGTGAAAAACTAAAATATTAACAACAAAACACTTATACACCACCTGGATAATAAAGAGCTATGTATTCATCCAGCTTATAAACTATCTGTGTACAAAATTTCATACGAATCCATTCAGTAGATTTTGCGTGAAAGAGTAACAAACATACATCCATCCATATTCACAAACCTTCACATCCTAATATTTGAGATTATAAAATACACTTGACTCGGGAGTCAAACGGGGATAACATACCTCTCAAGTTCACAGCATTAGCAATAGAGAACTCCGATACGGAAGCAGATGTGGGCACCTGCTCGAAGCTGTTCGGCTTGGGGGGCGCGGTCTCAATCTGGCTCAGGCCCTCAGCGTGACGTGACGTCACAGGATCCTCGTATTCCCGCGGCCGGTCATAGTAGTCTCCGCTTTGTTTCTGCCTCGGCTCTTCGATTGCGTCGGGGTCGTATTCTGAGTCGTATTCGTCTGTTGGAGAGAGAAAAATGTGTTACATTTACTCATGAAATATCAGATTGTTAATATGTATCGCTCTGTGTTATGAGCAACCCACACCAAAGGCTCTAGATAAGCGTCCTTATCGAATGACGCTGCTGGAGAATTCAAGGCTAGGCTGTCGGTTGAAGAGAGATGGTCTGGTTTTATCTCACCTCCTTTACATGGGTGACCTGATGCTCTTTACCCCCAGCAATCTTCAGCTGATGGAGCTACTGAAGGTAACTGAAACTTTTAATAGCGCCATCAGGATAGAGTTTGGTGTGGACAAATGTGAGGTTATGCATGTCAAGCGAGGGGAGATTTTGGAATCCGTAAGAATTCAACTCGCGGATTCCATAAACCTCCAAGCAAAAACTATAAGTATTTTGTCAGTGATGATGATGATGGTCGAAATGACTAAATGTAAGGGCAAATCCCTTAATCACCCCCATGTAACATTGGTAAAGCATTTAACATTCACATACATTAAAAAAAAACTACAAACGCTGTCGCCATTCTTTCGATAATAGACAAGCCAGCGTGGTAAATTACGAACAACTCTCATAGAAAGGAGGTCTTCATTTTTAGGGTTCGGTACCAACATGGTAAAAAGGAACCCTTACGGTGCGACTCTGTCTGTCCGTCTGTCACAGCTCGATATCTCAAGATCTACTAAGGCTATCAACTTGACATTTGGAATAGTTTTAGATGACGTTTGCCTATCTATTTTGCAAATAAGAAATAAATAATCTAAAATGGGGTCTTAAAATTCGAAGTGGGCTACTTAGGCATGTGGAATATTATACGGAAGAGCGCTTTTTGCACTTTTTAAAATATTTTTTCTTTTTTTTAAGGCTGCGTAGATTTCGAGTTTTGCCGAAAAATATAAAAAAAATACCGTTCCTCCACCTTAGCACTAAAGTTCCCATTGAGAAAAAATTGCTATTATTCTATGTGATAGAAGTTTATGTAACGATTATGAAGTGGACTGTATTGGTTGTTTGTTGGGGTCTTGTTGAGGAATGAAAATACTGTCTTGATTCCTTACTGTTGTTACCCCTTGTCGAGCTGAAGACCGACTGTGTCTCAGCCCCAAAGCGGTCAAGCCTTTATACAAAACCGCTGGGCGGGAACAATGGCGCCCTTCTCTCTCAACGGTGTTCAGGCATGGCACCACAGAAATGCCGATTTGATTAAACTTATCTTACTTCTAAAATTTACACAAATTATACATTGCCTTAATCTACATACTTAATTCGACCTAGGAAAAATATAAAAGGTGTAAAAAGGTCAACACAAAAGTCTTATCTAACCTAGATTCCACCCTACCTATGAGCTATGAAAACATGCATAATCTTATCTAATTATCTACCTTTTCTCTAATTTTTATATATATTACAACTGTTATTATAGGTAGTCTTAATCTAAAACTCGCATGGAACCTACATGTATTATATTTAAATAAGCACGTGGGTTGCGTTTACAGTTCCAAAGACAACAATAACTTATTTTTATAATACTGTTAAAATACTGACAAGAGATCTATATTGCACTCGTTCATAATAAATAAGTAGACCCGTTAAAAGTCTCAATTACATGTACTTCCTAAAAAAAACCATTAACCAATTTAGCGTGGGAAGTGTCCCTTGCTAAAAATACCATGCGATGCTCGGCGTTCTTCACAGTTTACAGGAAAAACTTTGTCTCCAAATAGCACACTTTTTCAGAAATCAAATTTAACAATAAAGATATAATAGTAAAGTACTATCCGCCTGTTCACCTTTCCACCTGTCCACCTGTTTAGCTCACCTACTTTTGAAGGACTGTACATTAAGTAACACAGCCAAAATATTTATATATGATGGTACGAAACCCTCGGTGCGCGAGTCCCCAGTTTTTATGTCATAAAAACCATGCGAAACAGGGGCGCGAAGAGCTTCAAAATTAAGTGATTGATCACAGACTTGAGAATTTAGGTCATTAACAGGCCCATATCAATTTATTGGAAATCAAATTTATATTTCAAGAATTTTGCTTGTCAGTAGGCTGCTGGCCAGTAGGTCATTGCATTTGACTAGCTCATTACTCCATTAACAGAGAATAAGGTCATTAATTGGGTACCTTACCCTTCATTAAATCAATGTCGAGACAGTCGGCTCGGTGCCATTGAGTCATTTAATAGATTACTGGTACGAAGTTACAAGTAGTGGTAGAGCAACCTATGTATACGGAGTAATTGACCAATCGTGCTCAATCATTGTTATTACATTATCGAATATTAATTAGTGGATTAAATAACAGTAGGCATGACTGAAGTTATAACTATTACTAAAATATTATGTAATTTGAGTGACCATATAAGGTTTGATGATGATGATGCTATCTAGCTGGTTTCGGCTACAGCGACAGCATTCATTGGCTCCTCAGTGTTTGAGAGCTCAGATTTGTTGCTCTGGCCCTTGGCCAAAAAACTCAGAGCACAAAGCGGACACGTCAGAACACCGTTGAAGATGTGATAAATAGTAGCTTTCGGTGGTCTAGCTTTGAGATCTTCGCGTTTCTGGTACCATTCCAACGTCCTTATATCCTCAAAGACCTGCAGCACCTGCAGCTACACACGACGTATCCACTCATTCCAATTATACGCCTGATTCTTCCAAAGTGTGGGGTAAACATCGTCTCTCTTCATGTGCCTATTATGAACATCCTTGAAGTGTAGGAACTGCCAGCCACGCTTCCGTTTCCCTTCCTGGAGTTTAGGATAGAATATACGCTTAACTAGCCTATGTTTCTACATCCTGGAGACACCACCTAAGCTGACCTCTCATCAGGTAGACTCTATATCAAGGATCTTTACCAGACTTGGGATGTTTGTGTTTCTAACACGATCTGACCATCTGATATTGAAGTAATTAATTTCTATGTATTATGTAGGTAATTAGTTGATATATGTTGGTTCGATGTTTTATAGGTGTAAAAAAAATTGCGAGTCGCATAGACTGTGTTCGTAGGTTGCTGTTGTGTCATATCTCATGGCCGCAACGGTGCTCCACTGTTATTATTTCATTTGTTTTATTGTGTTTTATAATAGATAGTTCTAAAATATACTAACCATATTTGAGTCTTGATACTCCATATTGATACTTGATTAAAGATAATTCTATTTCACAATGTGACAAATACTAATTGTTTGACCATGAACTTCGCTAAAGTTGCTTACCAACGAGCCAACTTAGATCGCACTAAATAATCTATTTTACCTACCCGACCTCTTACTCATTAGACCGTATATTAATTATTCAGTTATTGAATACTTAGTATTCCTATCAATAACAGCGGAATGTATACATGTCCAAAACAACTAATTGATATTCGATACAGAAAGGTCAAAGTTAAAGCAGCAGACGAATCCGGACGAAATTTTAATTACTTAATGAAAGTGGATTTACTTATACGAGTTTTATTAACCCTGAAATTGTTTTTACTTTGTACTGTAGTTTTTGTTTCTCCTGAATGTTTATAAATGCAAAAAAAGTGAAATGGTAAAATGAAATCTCGCTTAATTCTGTCCTTGTATATCAGAAAATATTTCATCAAAGTTAAATTCTGTTATGAGCCACCCTATGAAAATTTCCAACCTTAATTATGGCCAGTCAAGGGACAGCAAACTAGAAAAGTTTGTGGCAGAGTTTGACCTGCCCCGAATAACCCTTTGGGGATCTATCTTTTTGCAGCAGTAAAATGTTTCATGTTTTGCGGTAGGACTTTATCTAATGATAATTAATATTGTCTCATACTACGTTACTGTATTTTCCGAAATTGTAGATACAAATATTAGGATTGATACCTTGTTGGTATCAGTCGCGTCAAGTTATTTTAACATAAGTACCAACTTTGTAGTTCATGTAATAATACGATGCTACATTATTGATAATGGAAGCGATCCAATTTTGTTCTCTGGTGTAAGTTTCTCATTTCAGTAGAAGATGGATCGGTGTTGAAACGAGGTCAATATTGTATTGGGAAGAAACGAGGTTCGATAAAAAAAGTTTGTAGAATGAAAACCTGAACACTCTACCCTATTTATTAAGCCTTAGAGTGGTTACGCACTGCATTCGATCCGAATTCGAGAAATTCCGGACCGAAGTAGCCATGCTACTTCTTGTAGGGGAGGTTACGCACTGTATCCAAACTCCGTCAGTCTGAAATCAGAACATTTTCAATTCGGATGGAACACGGATCTCGGATTCGGATAAAAATCGGATGCAGTGCGTAAACACCCTTGGTGCTTTCGTGTGTAGATATTTACTGTCCACAAAGATAGACACAATTACAGAGCTTTCAGACACCTCTTTGTTAGAACTTTTAAGTTAGTTTCTAACTCAATTGAGAAACAGAAAATTGACACTTTATTACTAAGAATACATCGTAAGTTGATTCTCTAAAGAGTCTAGCCTTAAAACTTGCCAACACTTTTAGCTTCATTAGAGTCATACCTATATTTCAATATCATAATATTCTGGTCCGTACGTGGATGGATAACCATCCATTGGATACCAAGACCTCCGTGCCTCAGAAACTACGTTGGACCGTTGGATACCAAGACCTAAGTGCCTCGGAAACTACGTTAGGCTATCGTCCCAGCTGTCATTTATAAATCTTTAACAGTCGTTACGAGTAGAAAATCCGAAACCTGTCTTGCCGAGGAGTGTCGTGTTACCCAGTTATTTATTTATATTTATCCGTAAACGCTCTCTTAGAAAAAAACAAAACCTAAACAAAAAAAGAGGTTTCTCCTTATGTTATATCAACAGATGGCGCTTATCCAGTTTCAATGCAAATTGAGTTTTACGTTAACGTGAATGAGCGTGAGTAAAACTCACACTAAGCCCACAGCTAAGGACAGTTACACATGATGCCGATTTCAAGAAAGTTGTGAAAAGCGTAGGCAGGTAGATTGACTTCTATAATATTATAACTAGCTTCTGCCAGCAGCTTCGCCCGCTGGATAAAAAGTATCCTATATGCTATTCCTGACTATGATCTATCTCTGTGCCGAATTTCATCCAGATCTGTCCAGTCGTTTGAGCGATAAAAAGTTACAAACACACACACACCCACACAAACTTTCGTCTTTATAATATTATATAATAAGATATTCTACTTTGATATAAGTAGTTAATAAGCTAAATGGCAAATGTTCCATAAATATTTCAGCTTTTGTCGCTAAGTTAAATACCAAATATTTATTGATATTCCTCTTTATATTCGGTAGGTTCTCTGTATGAAGCTTTCAACGAAATGAAGCCTACATATTACATATGAACTGTGAAGAACTTGGGGATTTATATCGACAGCACTCTTATCTGGACCAAGCAACTGCAGGAAGTCAGTCGTAAACTGTTTGCTTCTGCGGGCTCCCTGAGGCGTCTTCGTAATTTTCTTCCCATCACCACTGAAATTGCGATAGCACAATCTCTTCTTCTCCCTATTCTGGACTATGCTGATGCCAGCTATCTTGATCTCACCCAAGACCAATTGGATAAGCTTGAGCGACTTCAAAATCTCTGTATTAGGTTTATATTTGGCTTGCGCAAATATGATCACGTTTCTGAATTTCGTACTAAGCTCAAATGGCTTCCTATTCGCCTTCGCCGGAATGCACTCATACTCTCTTTGCTTTATAATGTGCTCTTTAATCCTTTTACCCGTTTTTATCTTAAAGAACGTTTTCAGTTCCTCTGTGACACCCATTCTAAGTCCTTGAGATCATCGGAGAATTTAAAATTGAGTTTTCGTATACATTCTACTTACTTCTTCGACAAATCTTTTACGATTCAAGCAGTTCGGTTGTGGAATGTATTACCTATAGAAATAAGACGTGCTCAAACACTGCTAACGTTTAAGAAAATGGTAAAGGAGCATTACCTTACACTATTTACCTTACTTACTTAAGCCTTGTATGAACACTGAAACGTTTAATAAGTATGTTGCTACTTACTCGAGATTTTTTTTAAATACATGTAAGGCAGCTAAGGCCCTGTATATTAGAAATAAGGTTAAATAAGCAGAAAATTAAATCAAGACGGTTTGGAAAATTATAAATAATGAAACGAACAGGAATAAAAGAAATAATCCTGATTACACGCTTGAGACCACACACGGACTTATTAGAGATAACAAAAAAGTTGCGCAAGAATTTGTACATTTCTTTACCAAAATCCCAATTAAAACTACTGAAACCTTAAATTCTTCGCCCGCACTTGCTTTTGGATTATTAAACGCGAACGTTTCAGCCTGCCCGGATGTATTTAACTTTTCACAAATAAACCCCATAACAGTAATAAAAGCTTTTAAGCAAATCAAGATCAAACTGACTGAAGATCTGTGGGGAATGTCCATCAAAGCTTGTACCTCCATTATTCAGACTATAGCGCCGTACTTAGCTGTAATTTTCAATTTGTGTGTGGATCAAGGAGTCTTTCCGGATCTAATGAAATATAGTAAGGTTATACCACTTTTTAAATCCGGGGACAGTAAAAACACAAATAATTATAGACCAGTATCCGTGTTGCCGGTTTTCAGCAAGGTATTTGTGAAGATAATGCTTAGTCAAATGCTCATTCATTTTAATACGAATAACATCTTGCATGATAAACAGTATGGTTTCACCAAAGGACGTTGTACAACTGAAGCTGGTGTCACTCTATTAAAACACATATTTAATGCGTGGGAAGAGTAGCAGGATGCCATAGGTATCTTCTGCGACCTGTCGAAGGCGTTTGATTGCGTTAATCATGAAACATTACTTCTGAAACTTGAGCATTACGGGCTAGGTCAATCAGCGTTAAGTTTGGTTGAATCTTATTTAAGTGATAGACAGCAATTAGTTCAAATAAACGGTGTGAATTCGTCGGGGTTAAACGTGAAATTGGGGTACCCCAGGGCTCAACTTTAGGTCCTTTCTTATTTTTAATAAACGATTTACCCCGTTTATTGGAAAACAAACTAAACTTAGTGTTATTTGCTGATGTCATTAACATTGCTGACATCTTTAATTTTTAAAATAAATAGACGTACTTGTCAGGTTGACGACGTAAATAACGCGCTACGGCAGGTTCAGGATTGGTTCACTGCAAATAATTTAGTTTTAAATGGTAAAAAAACTAAGTGCGTAAAATTTTCCTTGCCGAATGTAAAAAGTACTGATTGTGACATTATCTTAAACAAGGAGAAGCTAGAATTCGTCGATAAAACGGTTTTCCTGGGGATCACGCTAGACTCAACGTTACAATGGGGTCCTCATTTAATATCACTTGCAGGGCGGCTAAGTTCGGCAGCTTATGCTGTTAGAAAGATTCGTCAATTTAGTGATGTAGATACCGCGAGGCTGGTCTATTTTAGTTACTTTCATAGTATAATGTCTTACGGTATTTTACTATGGGGAAGGGCTGCAGACATTGAGTCAATTTTTATTCTGCAAAAACGAGCCATCAGAGCGATATACAATCTTCGCCTGCGCGATTCTCTAAGGGAACTGTTTAAGGGTCATGTGTGCAATTATGGACGAAGTTATCCTGACGAATAACTACCGGAGACATATAATGAAGGACGGGACGGTTGACATATGTCGGGCATGCCACCGTCCGGGTGAATCTATCAGACATATTATCTCTGGTTGTTCTCGTTTGGCTAACGGCGAGTACTTGCACAGGCATAACCAAGTGGCCAGGATTATTCACCAGCAACTTGCATTGAAGTACAATCTAGTGGCATCGGAGGTACCGTATTACAAGTATGTGCCCGACCCAGTTCTCGAAAATGACCATGTCACGTTGTACTGGGATCGGTCTATCATCACTGATAGGACTATTGTTGCCAATAAGCCGGATATAGTGGTGATAGACCGATTAGCGCGCCGCACAATGATAATCGATGTCACCATCCCGCATGACGAGAACCTCGTGAAAGCTGAGAAAGAGAAACAAATCAAGTATCTCGACTTAGCACACGAGGTTGTCGACATATGGAATGTGGACTCGGCGATCATTGTGCCGATTGTCTTTACGGCCAACGGCCTGATGGCCAAGAGCCTCGACGACCATCTGTCGAGGCTGTCATTGGGCGGTTGGATAAAGGGTCTGATACAGAAGGCAGTAATCCTCGATACGGCTCGCATTGTGAGGAGGTTCCTGTCTCTGGAGCCCTAACCACCGGTAGCTTGGACCCTGTTCCCGATACCGGTTGGCCTCTATTTTTTATATTTTTAAATGTTTTTAGGTTTTCTTTTTTTAAATATTTAAAAATGTATTAAATAAGAATATAAATCAATAAACGAAATAATAATAATTAGTGTATTATGATACAATCAATGTACTTTCATACTAAGTTATCATATTAAATTGAACAAAATATCAGCAATACATTAATATCATTTGGAGAAATTGCTGAGCATCCTACTATTAGTATAATTTTGTGAAAGTTTGTATTTTTGTGTCACAAACACGCAAAAATGGCTGAACCGAATTGCATAATATTGCACAAAATGCACAGAGATAGTTCATCACCTCAATTAATACATAGGATATTTTTATCCCGGTGTAACTAGGGATGGTTAAACACTTTTCACGTGTGTAATCCGCAGGAAGGTATTTAAGCACGAAAGCCCTTTTAAATTAGAAAAATATCTTTTTTCATGTGTTTATTGTTGATATATTCATGAATTGTTGTGGCCCGCGACTTATTCCGGAGACTAATTGGTATATATTGTGTATGTATAGAACACCGAACAGCAACTTTAATCTGTTTATTGAAAAGCTTGAGTTATTATTGTTTAAACTAACCATCAGATTGAGATCCATAAACAAAAAAATATTTATCCTAGGTGACTTTAATATAAACACACTTGCCTGTACCAAAAAAAGTACTTTGTTCATAAATACTTAAAAAAAATATAATTTGCACCTGACTCTAAACCGACCAACCCGATTAACATCACATTCTGCAACGTGCATAGATAACATAATCACAAATCATTATAAATCCAAAGCAGATCTAGGAATATCGGACCATACATGTCAAGTAAGAAAGATACCGTGTAATTTAAGTTTTAGAGAAAAATACTGGTTCAAAATGCGACGTAATATAAATTATTACATCGACATATTTTTAAGATACATTTTATGTACCATCATTTGGATGTAAACACAGCTTACGAAGAATTTATTAGCCTATTCAAATTAATATTCGATATTTGTATACCCGTAGAAAAAGTTAAAATGCACTATAAAAAAGATACAACATGGAAAACCAAAGGCATCATAATTTCTAGTAAAAATAAACGAAAAATGTACCTACCATCAAAAAGGTGTACGTCTCAAGAACATATATAAAATATGTTCGCTGTTGTAAAATATTAAAGCGTGTAATAAAACAATCAAGAAAAAATTCTAATGCGAAATTTATCACCCACAGTTCCAACAAAACTAAGGCCACATGGGCATTAATTAAACGACAAACCCAAAATACAAATGTTCTTCAACCCAAAATAGACTACATTCTACACAATAACGATGTAATAAAATCGCCTGTAAAATTAGCCAGTATTTTTAACAGTTTCTACATTAACCAAAATCTCAACACTTCTACAGCGGACAATAACAATTACAAATCACAATTAATCTCTAACTCAAGCAGTATTTTCTTTTACCCAGTAGACAGAAGCAAAATAATAAATATAGTTCTAAAATTAAAAAAAAACTAGTTGCGAACACGATAATATACCCATTTGAGTTATCAAAGAAAGTATCCCATTTATTGTTGATCCACTGGTTCATATTCTAAATCTTATGTTAGAAACGGGTAAATTTCCCGATACCCTAAAGATAGCTCTCATAATGCCATTATATAAGAAAGGATCACGGCACGACATTAATAACTATAGGCCAATTGCACTGTTGCCAAGTTTCTCGAAGATATTTGAAAAGGTTATCTATGCTAGAATCCCAGAGTTTTTAAATGTAAATAATATTTTAAATGTCAACCAATTTGGATTCCAAAAAAATAAAACTACATCATTGGCAATATATAAAATATTCAATATCATTTGGGATAAAATCAATGATAAAAAACAATGTGCTGCTCTTTTCATTGATATGTCAAAAGCATTTGACTGTGTAAAGTATGACATTTTGCTTGATAAATTGGAAGATATAGGAATAAGAGGTATTGCACTTAAATTAATTGAGAATTATTTAAATAATAGAATGCAGGGCACTGTTATTGAAGTATATAATGAATGTACAAAAATGGTGGAGGTGGTGAAATCTAAATTCGAATCTGTACCGCGTACCGCAAGGCAGTATATTGGGACTCCCCTTTTTCTTATTGTATATTAACGAGCTTCCAAATATAATTAAACATCTTTGCGTAATGTATGTTGATGACGCAACTATATTTATTTCAAATGAATATGCTAATGATATTATTTACGAAAGTGAAATAAATAGAACAATAATAACTGTAACTGACTGGTTGCAGTCAATAAATTTAAAAGTCAATATCTCAAAAACCAAATTGATCCAATTTAGAAATTATAAATGTAAACATACTGAACTTAATGTAACTATGTCTGATACAGCGGTTGAAGAAGTAAAAGACACATATTTCTTGGGAGTCACAATAGATCAACATTTGAACTGGAAGGCACACATTGAAAAGATTAATAAATAAATATCCAGTGCCTGCTACGCATTGTCAGTTCTGGCGGAAACTACAAATCCAAGTGTTACTAGAAATGCTTATTTTGGAAATGTGTACCCACTGTTAACTTATGGTGTCATATATTGGGGGAACTCGACAAACGTACAATCCACATTTATTCTTCAGAATAAATGTCTTAAGACAATATGTAACATGTATAGTACGGAATCATTAAGAGATGTCTTCAGAACGGAGGGTTTTCTGACACTGACTGGTATTTATATACTGGAATTATGTTTATTTGTTAGAAATAATACGCAATATTTTAATTTCAAATCAAATTCAAAAATAAACATTCGGAAACAATATAAATATGACATTGATTTATCGTCTATTAACAATATGATGTATTATAAAAGTACCTGTGGTGTGTGGTGTGTATTAGGAATTAAGAAATTAAATGAAAATATGTTTAAAAATAAATTGAAAAAAATGTTAATTGATAATGTATTTTATAATCTGCATGAGTTTTTTGATAATTAATAATATTGGTAAGTTACTAATTTCTAAATACTATTGGATATCCGACTTGGGTAGACTGTTGAAACTAAAAATGTAATGTTTATTAACAAAAACTTAATGTACACGCAAGTTATGCAATAAATATATCTTTATCTTACAAGTTGTAGGTCGTGGGTTCGAGCCCAGGCAGGCGATTTACTTTGTGTAAATTATTTCTTTACCACTGCTCTCAAAACGGTGAAGGAAAAAATCGTAAGGAAACCGGCATGTTCTAGAACCAAAAATTCGAAGACATGTGAGGATGCAACCCGCACTGGGCCAGCGTGGAGGATTACGGCCCACGGATTACGCATTGTGTCCCAGCAGAGAGTACATTAATAGGCTGATGATGTGATGTGATGATATTCATGGATTTAGAGAGGGAATGGGCTGCATGGATCAGATCTTATCCTTGAAGAGCATAGCCGAAATACATCTGGCAAAGCACAAAAAAGTGTCTCGTTGACTTCGTCTCATCTTCCTCGTCTGTGCTTTCGTTGAATTGAATAAAGCCTATGACAGTGTGTGGAGGGATGAACTGTGGATAACGCTATCCGGGCACGGTGTGGACTGGTGCTTAGTACGGTACAGTACTTGTGTTAGGATTAATTGGGCGTATACGGACTGGTTTTACATCTCAAGGGGTGTTAGACAGGGCTGTATAGAGTCATCGTGGCTGTTCAACTTGTACTTGGATAGTTGTCTTGATAGGTTTGAAAGAGCATGAGTGCGGATTGAGGATGAATGACTTGGCTGTCAAATGCCTTCTCTATGCAGATAATCAAGTTCTAATTGCACCATCAGCAGAACAGTTGCAAGACATGGTGACTGTGACGAATGAAGCGTTTAAGTTAAAAGGGATGAGTATAAATGTGAAGAGAGTCACAATGGATTTAGGGAATAGCGATGTTGATCTGTTGAGCGATCCGGCTGACGCCCGGCGCCACCAAACCGGGGATGATGGTGTGAAATTTGCTACCGGCCATGTGATTGTGTCAGATCAGGCAACACATGGAAACTATGTTACTGATAAACGGAAATCAGTTAGAGAGCCTCACCACCTTGGCACCTGGAATGTACGCGGGCTAAACCAACCTGGAAAGCTTCAGATAGTGGAGAGTGAAATGAAAAGGAAAGGAATCACTATCCTCGGACTCAGCGAAACACACTGGAGAAGTTCTGGATACTTCTCGACCCAGTCGAATAAAGTTTACTCCTCAGGACCTGAAAATGAGAGCTCCAGAGGCGTTACATTCATGGTACCACTAGGCTTAGACAAATACGTCAGCGGTTATAAGCCAATTAACGACCGAATAATCGCAATCAAAGTTAACACAACTCCCTGTAAATTAAACATCATTCAGGTATATGCGCCTACCGCCCAATCCAGCGAGGACGATATAGAGAGCTTCTACAGCACTTTGGCAAAATCTCTCCAAGAAATACCTAAAAAGGAGATAACAGTGGTTTTAGGTGATTTTAACGCCAAAATCGGCAAAACAGACTGCGACGAACATCTGCGATGGGTAGTCGGGAGGTATGGAATCGGTAACAGAAACGAGAGAGGCGAACGTATGCTTCAGTTCTGTTGTGAAGAAAATCTGACCGTAACCAACACCTGTTTTAAAAAACATATACGGCGATTATATACTTGGATTTCTCCAGGCGACTGTTTTCGAAACCAGATAGACTATATCCTCATTCGGAGTAGATGGAAATCGTCTGTCCTGAATACTACGACATGCCCTGGGGCTGACTGTGGCTCTGATCACCAACTCTTAGTCACCACAATCCGACTTCGACTTCGGTGTGAAGCAGATTTTAAGCATCTGCAATTCCATTTGGAAGACCAGGAGATGGCCTAAGGAGTGGACAGAGTCTGTTTTTGTGCCACTTTATAAAAAAGGCTCTACCAAAGACTGCAGCAACTACAGGACCTTAGCACTTATTCCACATGTCAGCAAGATACCGCTATACATAATAGGCTGAAACACTTTCTGGATCCACAAATTCCAGAAAAACAAGCAGGGTTCGTTAAAGGCAAAGGAACGCGGGAACAAATCCTGAACGTTCGCTAAATCATAGAGAAAAGTCGGGAATTTAACAGCCCTGTGTTAATGTGTTTCATTGACTATACTAAGGCCATTGATTGTGTGCAGTGGGATAAGCTGTAGGAGGTGCTAAAGAACATGGGTGCGCCTCAGCATCTTGTTGACTTGATCCGATGCGTCTACAGCAGCAACCGCTCTTTCGTCAGAATAGACACCGACTGTTCAAATGTGTTCTCCATCAAGAAAGGCGTTAGACAGGGATGCATCCTTTCATCCTTACTCTTCAATGTATACGGAGAGTATATAATTAGGAAAACTCTTGAGGGCTGGGAAGGAGGGTTTGCTGTTGGTGGAAAGCGCATCTCCAATCTGCGCTACGCTGACGATACTGTTCTCATTGCTACAACATATGACGACATGAAGGAGATATTGCATAGATTAGAGATGGAGAGTGGCAAGTTGGGGCTTGCAATAAATAGACAGAAAACTAAGCTTATGGTGATAGATCGTGCGGAAAAGCTATCGGGCGCCTACAGCATCCGGGGCATCGAAGTTGTGGATAGTTTCATTTATCTTGGGTCTATTATTAATAATGAAGGCAGCTACGTCCCAGAAATAAAACGACGGATAGCTATGGCTAAAGATGCTATGACACGCTTGCAGAACATCTGGAAAAATCGTGGCATAAGTTATAAAACCAAAGGCCGTTTAGTCAGAGCATTAATTTTCCCCATTTTCTTCTATGCAGCTCCACAGACTTCTAGACGTGGACAATCCGAGCAAGGGAAAGACAGCGGGTAGACGCATTCGAAATGTGGTGCTGGAGGCGGATGCTCCGAATACCATGGACAGCCAAACGCACAAATGTGTCTATCCTTTCCCAACTCGATATCAAGACAGATTGTCTACAGTATGCCTACAGCGTATTTTGACCTATTTCGGTCACTTAATGCGAAAGGAAGATAGAAGTCTAGAAAAACTGGTCATTGTTGGCAATACCGAAGGGAAAAGAGCACGAGGCCGGTAGCCAACACGATGGTCTGACCAAGTGAAAGAAGCTACGTCCTCAAGCAAATTCCAGCAGGTGGTGATGGCAACTTTAGACCGGAATCGATGGAGGCAGATTGTCCGCTTAAAGGGGTCCAGTGACCACGATCCTCACTAATGAGGGACCGATTGAAGAAGAGAGATAAATGTGAAAAGACTAAGGTAATGGTGTTTGAAAGAGAAGACGATGTATCGGAGTGTGAAGTGAAAATAAATGATAAGAGTGTGGAGCAAGTGAACGAGTTCGTATATTTGGGAAGTATGTTCACAAGGGATGAAAAGATTCAAGAGGATGTGGAAAGGAGAGTGAATGCGGGGAATAAAGTGAATGGTGCTCTCGCATTCGGTTATGACCAGCAAGTCGATGTCTCCGGAGGCTCGACTAGCCGTTCATAACAGCGTGCTGGCACCAACACTTATGGAAGGAAGGAAATGAAAGTTGGGTGTGGCAAAAAAGACATGAAAGTAGGATTAATGCAGTAGAAATGCGTTCCTTGCAAAGTATTTGTGGTGTAACTTTAAATGATAGACTGAGGAATGATGTATTAAGACAACGTTGTGGTTGAAAAGAAGATGTAGTGACAAACATTTAAAAGAGTATGCTAAAGTGGTTTGGCCATGTTGAGAGGATGAATGAAAAACGACTAACGAAAGGTATTTACAAGTCAGACGTGAATGAAAACGCCGGGCGGGGACGCCCTAGAAATACGTACATTGACCTTATTGGTGGTGTTCTTCAGAAAGGCCATGTGCGTGGTACTCATAACCGGCGTGTGTGTATGACTAGATGTATGAATGTGAGTGAAGCAAAAGAAGTATGTAAGAATCGTAGCAGGTGGCGTTCTGTATTTTCTGCCTACCCCCATGGGACAAAGGCGTGAGTTTATGTATGTATTGTCATATATTGAACATGTGTCACATTACCTTTGTTTGGAACGTTTGGAACCTATCTAGGATTAATGGTGATGTTGATGACAAATTTATCTCGACAAAAATAGACCCCACGATTAAACCCACATTCGATCATGACAATATCCGCATAATAAACACCCTCGCACATTCAAGGCTTCACTCAATTAACTACTCCAACACTGCGAACAATAGCTTCGTTTGTCTAAAATTGCTTCCACATATGACCTTTCCAGCACACACGCCACCTGACGTAGGTACGTAACAATTCCTGTAGGTGTACCGAAATTGTGACGTCACAAACAGGACATGGTTCTAACGAGACCTATAGGCGATGAGTTAACAGCCTGTCATTTATTTATGTACTTGTACAGAAAACAACAAAAAATCCTCAGCCCCAGTAGTGCATAAAAAGCGACTTTTATGGGCAGGAGGATATACCATGAATTTTACGGGCGCCGCGTGCGCGCCATCTATGTGACCACAATGAAGTTAGTTTTCTGTAGTTATTGACATCGATTCCACAAGTAAGCGTGCAAGACACCCATTTAACAATAATTGTTCATGTTATTGATACAAAATTGTCATGCGCTAACCAACATAAGCATATTTAGGCAGCACTGTATGGCTATAGAGGGGTGTTGAGGGTTGAGGGGAAGTAGGTATAATAAAAATAAAAATCTTCTGCTTAAAAGGCGGTCTTTCAAAATAAAGGAGATTCACATGAATGCGTAGTATTATTTATTATGTCCTTCATTTAATTTCTTTCTTATTTGCTACATTTTAATAAAACACAAAAAAAAGAAATGATTTAAAAATATAAAAAATAGTAGTCCACCGGTATCGGGAATAAAAAAAACAGAACAGTATTATTTATTATTTTTATGGTATTCATTAATATAGTAACCCAATTTAGATTAACAAATATTTATTTACTGGAAAAACTGATATCGTTTTGAATATTTCAAAAATGAACCAACATGTTACTCACGTTTGAAACAAACAGAACAATAATTTACGTCTCTTGAATTTTTTCAAAACTGTTTACATAAAACAATTGACTATAAAAAGTTAACTGGGGCCAAACCTTTACTTATAATGGAGAGTGTATACCTTTACTTATAGTTATAATGGACCTTTATTTTCTTTAACTTCTAATCTTGATCTCATTCCATTTACCACATTATTAAAAACATTGCAATGGTTGCAAATCTTATCCTGGCTTGACGTTGAGCTTCGGTTAGTTTTTTTTTTTGGCAGTTTATAATTACAGATCCCAGTTGCATGTAAATGTTTTCGGACAGTGGTAAGCAAAATGCCATGTCTTATAGCACCAGATCGGGTGGTTGTAAAATAATCTGTGGTTTTGGCTTTTCACAATATCACGATGACGACTGGATTGATTTGTGTAATCAATCGGACGTGGCCCTTGGCTGTTACACTTTACTTCACCAGTTTCTTGATACCGTCGCATCCTTAAACGAACTGTGTTTCACAATAAAGTTAGATTTCTAATGGCAATTTTTTTTAATCAAATTGATTATAGTTTAGGTTACACTTACGTCGACATTTAATTCTCGAGCAATGCTCTTTAAACTTTGATTTGGTTCCAAAACGACGATTATTTTCACTTTTAAAAGTTACTCAATCTAGACATCATGTTATTGTAATTATAAGTCGTTAATCGAACAACACAAGCAGTGGGGTAATTATGCCAAAGAGTATGTAACACTACGTTTAATTATGCTATGATGCTTTGTCATGTTTTTTTTATCAAAATTATAAGCTTACCCTCATCTTCATAATAACTATTTTTTATAATATTTTATAAACGTCATGGCCGACATGAATAATATTGTGATGGATGATTTATAAACATAGCGAAGAATTTCACCACTAGGATAAGTGTCAGAATGTCGCGGTGGTATAGCAGCTTGACTCGTGAGTTATAGGGGCCAGGTTTGAATCTTGCTTCGGCCTAAAGTTTTTATAAAATTTTAAAATTCTGTTGTGTGTTTTTAGAAATCTGTGAAAATGTATAATGTTTGATAAACACATTTGGAAGTTTAAATATATCAATAGGTAGGATGCGATGGATGTTATTTAGCGGTCGCTTGCATGAGCGCCGTCAGTTTTTTTTTTATTTCTAGTTAGAATATCTTAGCAGTTTCATTGATATCACAGAGATGGCACGCACGCGGCGCACGTAAACATCGTAGTATATCCTCCTGTCTATAGATGTCGCTTTTGATACATTTCCAGGAGTGAGGGTTTTCTGTTGCTTACTGTACAAGTGTATTAGTGTATTAGTCTTCCGGCAACCCAGCTGTAGGCATTGGGTAGATGCGTTGATTCGTATTCGAGAGGTGAGCGTGCTTGACAGCTCCGGGACCATTCTGGAGAAATGGTAGCCAGCTTCTCTGGCGTCCCTAGCGGGGATTGAATGCGCTAGCACCAACAAGGTGCGCTGGTGCCGGTGCTTGCGCTAGTGCTGGCGTGCTGGGGTGCGTGTTGTGAGCGGCTTTACAGCTCCGGTACCATTCTGGATAAATGGTAGTGAGTAATCACGATGCGACTCACATTTTCTCTTGAGTACCAGGGGCGAGTACTCTGGAGCCGTGACCTACCGCAGATGGTCCCAGATGCCTCGTAAGGGGTTGCCTGGTATAGTGTGCCGCCTTATATAACGTAAAGTTGGTGAAGGTGGCCACTATAGAAAATCTAAGTAGTTTAAAGGGGTGGTGTACAAGTGCATACTCGTAATTGCTAATGGTACTGATTTTAGCTTTACGTGTTGTTAATTGGATAGGAGTAGCGGTAATGTAACGACGTTACGTTCTACAGACTTGATTTTGTTGGAGATAGGTAATTTATGTATACAGTACTTAGTTATAATACATAATTCAATATGTATTAGGGATTACGTCAATCAGTTGTATATATATGTCACATATTAATACTCTACTGAATCTGGTAGATATGTGTCATTGATAAAGTAATTATTCCGTTCCCAATTATTGTTTGTTTTACTAAAAACTCACTTACAAATTGTCAATTTTCTAAATAATTGTAAAATATAAATAGTTACTTCCAACTACGCCTACAGTACTTCAATTTCATTATAACTACTTGAGGTGAAACAAAACAAAATAAAATAAAGGCTTGTGGAAAAGCAATCAAAGAACCAGGTATCGTTTTTTTATTCCAAACCACTATTTCCTCGAAAACCAATCACATTTTTCATCCAACCAGGATTAGAACATAGGGCTCCAGAGATGAGTTCTAAAGCCAGTATTAGTACAACTAAAGAAAAATTAACGAATAGTTAGGTTTTATCTCTATATTTCAAATAAAATGGCTTTTCCAAAAATAGGATTTACAGTGGAAGACCTAGATAGGCACCGTGTAGTAAAAAAGTTCATGCTGAAAATTATTTGACCGTACCTAATTCAGCAGAATAGCTGGTTTCTGGGTATGACGTGGTTGCTGACCAAATTGCAGGTTGAGATGCGAACAAGTAATAGTTTTAAGTGGGCAGTTTTGTCGGAAGTGGAATGATTATGACAACGCGTCTGAGTCATCACGTCATCACGTAAACGCCTCTAGTCATCGCTCCATTGGCGGTAACAACTATCTTATAGCTGTGTACGTCATGATAGTTGGGCACAGCTGCTCTTTTACGTAAAATTGAATTATTTACATATTCGGAATTAGGAAAACAAGACGTAGTCATTTTATTTTTCTACGATTTTCTGTGCTCGAGTTAAACATTTTTAAACAACATTAAAACTAAATTATAGTAAAATATTGAATCTTACCTGGTGTATATCTCAGTATCTCCGCCGGGTCTATCGGCGGAGCGTACCACGGCCTCCGCGAGTACACCTTCTTGGTGTTCACCGTACGTTCGCTCGCGTCAACATTGCGGTAACTCGATGGTGACAGGTTTAACATCTCTAAACATCTGATGATACCTGTAGACGAAAAACTTAATTAATTACCGGTTTCTATGTTAAAACTAAACATTTTGGCCTATATATAAATGGACATTTTACTAACTAATGAAAGAAAAGTTAATAATTATAGGTACCTACAACTGACTAGCATTACTGGTCATTAATAACAACCAGAGTTTAAAGATGTATTATCGTTATGTCACATGCCAGTTTTGACAGCTGGCAGTTGACGATACGTGAATATATTTCCCATGGTTAACCCAAAAACATACACGGCTATATTGCCATGTCATTGGTATTAAACACTTCGTGCAAAGTCATCATGCAAACCTTCACACTGCAAATACCCTGTAAGTAAGATAAATCTTTTTTTTTATTAGCCTATTCTGTAACACTGCATAAATTTATAAAAGCAGTACAATTATTTATTTTTTACCAGCTTTCCGCCCGCGGCTTTGCCTTCGTCGACTACACGATTTTTCATATAAATTTTAACTGCCCTTGAACCTTATTTTATACTAACTGTGCCCGCAGCTTCGCTACCGTAAACTGCCTATCCTACCCTACTTACCTACCTACCTGTACCTACCCTGCTTACCTACCTACCTGTATCTATACTTACTCTAGGGAGATGAATATCGACTTCATACAAAAAAAGTAAGGGCTGCGCTTCATCTAGTAGCACTTCAGAACACCACACCGAATCGAAAACTTAAAAAAAGTTTTTTTTTTTTAAATACTACCAACTTTCCAAGTATAAAAAACACTACAAAGTGAAAAATTACTTTCTTTTTCGTCACTTTGTAGTGATTCTATTTGGAAGTCGGTAGTATTTATTAGAATTTTTTATTTTTCACTTTTTAGTTGTACCTAATAGGCAAATTCTTTAGTAAGGTACCTAATGCCAAAAAGATTACCCAAATACCATAGAACTTGAACTTAAGCAGTGAAATGAGGGTGTACCAAAGTGAACTGTACACACCTGCGTACTCCTTTAGAGCATACTAGCATGACTTTATGATATAAAATGGTAGAAACAAAAAACAAACATACGATTGCAGCAATCCCGAGAGATTTGCCGTCATTTATTGAAGAGTTCTATTGTATAATTATCTCCAAAGTCTTCATCCGATCGTCACCAAATTGAACCAATTTGGAAACAAATTATGAAATTTCAAATAATAAAAGAATTTTCAAAATAAGTCCACAATTGAACACGAAATTGCGGACCACATTGCACGCACTTTAAGGCAATACTGACATTAGTAGCATGATTAGAGACCTGAAATCTCCTAAGACGTATTTTTTTAGTCTCTTGCATTAGGTCCCGACTCCTGAATTATAATTTTTACTTAAGCTACACTTGAAATAGCCCTTGAAGGTATATCGTAGATTCAACCCCCCCCCTCCCCCTGGTTAGCTGCGTCCCGGCACGGGGGCGCGGCGGACGTGTTTTAGGGACCCTATTTACCTACCAATTTTTCTCTCTCTCTCTCGATTCCGCGGTCCGTCCGTCTGTCTGTCTATCTGTCACCACGCTGTATCTCATGAACCGTGATAGCTAGGCAGTTGAAATTTTCATAGACAATGTATTTCTGTTGCCACTATAAAAATAAATACTAAAAACACAATAAAATTAATATTTAAGTGGGGCTTCCATACAACAAACGCGATTTTTTTTGCCGCTTTTTGCGATAATGGTACGGAACCCTTCGTGCGCGAGTCCGACTCGCATTTGGCCGGTTTTTTTATATTCTTTGTTCCGCGGTAAATCTTAACACCGCCATTCAGAAAATGACGCGAAATGCACAACGCCATCTATCGAATATGAAGTTCAACAGTCCGAGTATCTGAATTACGTATGTTGCGATATTTTACTTCTTGAACACTTTAAATTCATCTAACTTTTGATAGGGTGAACCGATTGCGATGAAACAAAAACTAAAAAAGACTTCAAGTTAAGCACAAAATTTATGTATCTACATTGGTTTACGTGATGCGTGTACATATAAACAGACAAAAAATCAAAAGATGCTGGTAATGGGTTCTGCTGGTTTTCCTTTAACACCCTGGCTATTTTTTTTGGAAATATTTTCGATGTACAAAAATGATTTGTCCACAGATTTATTATATGTATTGATTTAGAGGCAAAATACCACATATCATTCATTTCACCCCTTGGGGTAAGGGGGAGGGTGGTTAGACAATATTTCTTAAATGTCACCTAAAGTACATAAAAAAACACATCCTCTCAAAATTGCAAACTTCTATCATTAGTAGTTTAGGCTGGGCGTTGATAATTATATCAGTCGGGACATTGCTTTTTATAAAACATGGTGTTTATACACAGATAACCAAGCGGTAGCATTTATTTCGTAGTGGGCGGATGACCCTTTCAACACTAACCTATTTGACTAAAACAACAGCCAGACTAGACTAGTCTGGATATAAACGATGACATCTAAATGCACCCATTAAAAGTGGGCTACCTATTTGTAGCTGAAGGCTGAGAGGTTAAGCATACACGGCGAGACCTACGTTTGGACACAGTTCGTTTTAACAAGACCTTTTCTGGTCAAATAAAATTTACACGACTAGAAATAGACCACGGGAGCGAAAACGTGCGAATAAGCTATTATGGTATAATTTCTAATTACCATATGCACGGGTCTGACCTTTTTAAAATAAACCACAATATGTGAAACCAGAACATCCCAAGGAGGTGAATTCTCTTTCAAATGTTTACCTACAGAGTGAGGTACGACCACACTTGGCCGCAAAGTGAGAAATGAAAATAGAATAACTGTTTTGACCTGTATAATATAACTATAAAGAATCCTCTAGAAAATGTACGAATATTTATGAACGTAAAATATTGTTTTATTGACAACAATGTCAAATGGCATAATAATTCAGGCACAATGTCAATTTTATATTAATCAAAGAAATCGGAAAATTTATCTACAACTGCAGATGTTTTGCGGGCTTCTTTGAATCAATCTTCACTTATTACCCCTACGACACCCCAAAGAAGATTCCCAGATTTAATATTATGTCTAACTTGTCAAAACCCGAAACATTTTATGAGCATACTTTGAAGAGTTTATCTAAAGTGAAAAGGCTTGTTTATTCAGGTATATTGATAGCGGTTTATATACGAATCTGTTAAGTAAAGCACTGTTCTAAAAATACTCTTGTTACCTAAAAAAATATTTAGGAAAATAACAAACGAAGTAGGTACAAAGACGGCACAGGAACACTTTTGTATCGCCACCATGACAAAGCATTTATTCTTACCAGTAGCCTTGAAAATACAAAAGCTGAAGGAACATCCTTCAAAAATAGCAATCCGGAAATAAAACAACCCAGCTTACCCGTTGATAACAAAGACAAAAGACGAACATAATTAAATCTTGTTTCACAAAAATCACAATGTAAGTACTGAGTTCTAACAAAATAACTTTACAAAGCAATACCAAAGTCCCCGAGACAATGCTACCGAATCTATTCCGAAATAGTCAGATCACGCATCTGTCTCAAGAATCATGTAACATTGACAAACATAAAAGGTTGGACATTTACTTTAATATGCTTTCCGTTGTCCCAAGGTTTTCTCGGCATTCAGGAAAATCATTCAATTACGTAGCAAACCTACTGTGAACTGAAAACAAAGCATTGTTTTCGGGGTATTTACATAAAAGTTTAACCCGCTTTTTGTTTGATGAAATTGTTTTATTGTTACCATAAAACCGAAACCCCAAAAATGCACCGGAATATTATTAAAATAATGAAAACATAAATCACAAAGTTATTATGGAAAACAGTACCTACTGTGAGCTACATTTTGTTTTTACTTGGTATATTGATATTGTATATTTATTCACGTTTATGTAACCTCTTGTTCTACCGTGTACCTGTTCCTACTTACTCTTTTCAAGAGTTTTTCATCTTCCTACACCAAAACTGAATTAAATCATATTCAGCACTACTGTTCCTAGAAATAGCTTTTCCATACCGTCCTGTCCCCCGTCACACTATCACTGACTCCCTTTTCACTCCTCACACAGTTCATCCATCTTTTCTTTGGCCGTCCCCTCCCTCTCCATCCATCCACATTTATATTCATAACTCTTTTAGTAACATGCGCTTCATCCCTCCTCATCAGATGACCATACCAGGACAAACGGTTTCCTTTCAACTTTTCTGTCACTGGTGCCACTTTCAAACTTCCTCTAAAATACTCATTACTCACTTTATCCATTCTCGTCTCTCCGCATATCCATCTCAACATTCTCATCTCCGCTACATGCAATCTCTTTTCATCCATCTTTTTCACAGGCCAACATTCTGATCCATACAATACTATCGGTCTAATCACGGACTTATAAATTTTCCTCTTTAACTTCAGGGGCATCCGTGGGTCGCAAGTTGTTCCAGTGACCTGTGACCATTTCATCCATCCCGAGTTGATTCGATGCGTTACGTCTTGGTCTACCTCACCATCCCCTTGGACAAGCGACCCTAAGTACCGGAAGTCGGAGCACATCGGTATGAGTGTTCCAGCGTGAGCTAGAGGCACGGAACTGGAGAGACCGCCAAAATCGCAGAACAAGTATTCGGTTTTACAACACTCTCTAGTCTATGCCACCACATCTTAAATTTGCTCTGGACCTCTAGGCCACTTTCGGCAACCAGCACAGTGTCATCCGCAAACAACGTACACCAGGGTGCCTCTTCCTGTATGTCCGACGTCAGAGCGTCCATTATCGTCAGAAAAAGGTAAGGACTGAGAGCCGATCCTTGGTGTAAGCCAACTGCCACACTGAAGCTGCTAGTAGTGCCTACTGTAGGTCGGACTTGGGTACTGCATAGACTGTACATCGCTCGGACCAACTGTACATACTTCCCAGATACAGCTTTCTTCTTAAGGGCCCACCACAAAACCTCTCGGGGCACCCGATCGTATGCCTTTTAATGAACAAGCATAAAACCGAATTGGTTCTGCAATATTTCACTCTCTTCTCTCAGCCGCCCTTCAATAAATTTCTCCCAAGCTTTCATGCTATGTGACATTATCTTTATTCCTCTATAGTTGTTGCACTCCAGCGAATCGCCTATGTTTTTAAAGATGGGCACCAGCGAACTATTGCACCATTCATCAGGTATGGCTTCTTCCCGTAACAACTTATTGAAGAATAAAACTAACCATGTCCATCCATCTACGCGCAATATCTTCCACACTTCAACTGGTATTCCATCCGGACCAACTGCCTTACCATTCTTCAGTCCATTTACTGTACATTTATTCTTACTTCCTCCATACTAACCATTCTCACTAACCCTTAATTCACAGGTTTATTTTCTAACATACCACTCCAGTTATTTTCCTCATTCATCAGTTTCTCAAAGTATTTCTTCCACCTATCCTTATTTTTTTCATTATCAGAAAGAATCATTCCAGCCTCTTCTTTTATACATCTTATCTGACAGACATCTCTCGCTCTAGCCTTTTCTCCCTAGCTCTAGAAAGCCGGTACAGATCCTTTTGGCCTGCTGGACTATCCAGCGCGTCGTATAGCTTGTTCTGAGCTTTTGCTTTTGCTATAGCCACAGCTTTCTTAGCTTTTTTCTTTATAGTATCATACTCACTCTTTTTTGCAACTTTCAAACTAGCATTTTCCTGTTCTACATTTTGCCATTCCTTGATTTTTCTTCTTTTCCTTTAACACATTCTGTATTTCTGTTGACCACCACCATGTGTCCCTGTCTATCGTGCCCCTTTTTTTCGTGTCTCCCAAAATATCCTTCGCCGAACACCTAATACACACAGCAATCTCCTTCTAACTTTCGTTTACACTTCACTCATCTCTATCATTTTGTCTACGACTCTCTCTCGAAACTTCTTCGCACTATCATTCTTCTCTAGCATATGCCATTTTATTTTAGGAGGTAGACGCTCTTTGCTTTTTGTACACTATATTTTTACTACTTGTGTCATAACCAGGAGTCCGTGCTGAGACACCAAATCTTCTCCTGGCAGCACTTTGCAATCTTTGACGTGCTGTATGCTGTTACGTCTGACGAGAAGGTAGTCGATTTGGGTCTTGTGGTTACCACTTTTGTAAGTGATGAGATGTTCTTCTTTTTATAACACAATAAAAGCATTAAAAATCCAGTAGATCTTTTACGATTACCTACATTTACCAACTACATTCTTATTGTTATTACTATACTCACACAAATACTGCAGTCTCACCACATCATTTAGAATATAACTTTTTTTTATTGCATTTTATAACTCTATAAATTTCTGCCGCAAAGAAACTGCAGACAGCTCCTGTCTGCAGTTTTCTTACGGCAGAAAAAATCGGAATATTTATTTTTCATTTGATGATTGCTGCTTTCAAAACACGCAGGGTTTGAAAATCTGTCAGCCAGAGAAAAATTCAATAGAATTGATTTTAAAAATAAATTGCAAAAATCTGCAATGTAGATTATGATACTTTGTTGATGTTGATCATAAAGGATATTTGTACACAGCAGAAGAAAGACAAAACGTCCAGCTTCTGCTGCCCGTAGTGTCCAATGAAAATAAATAAATTGCACCTACAGTAAAAGTCATATATAACACAACAATCAAAAATACGGTCTAGAAATGTAAACGTATGCAAACTTTAAAAACGTTTTACTAGTTTCTATTTTGTAAAATACTGCCGGTCAAGCCAAATGGACATCGTAATTCTTTGAAAGTAACTCAAACAGAAATACAAAAACCCAAAGTCCCCCGGCTTTTTTTGGCAACTTTTGGCCGCTATCTGAATAAGGTATTGGCAAAGAAATTGAAGACCTTTTTGTACGCCTTGTGTTCGCTAAAATTTACATGATACGGGTTAACCGAAACGAATTTGGCAAACAGGTGAAAAATAAGTTCTTGCCAAGCTACTCCTAGTGATGTTTGTTTATATGAAGAGGAGAATATAAATAATGCAATCCAAAAATTTAAAAGACTTTCCTGCTAATATAGTTATCGGCACGTAACTTGGCGAGATTTTGGCGTAGTGGGGGTAAGTTCGCGCATAGTGAACGAAATGACCAACAACCATATAGAGCGAACAGAACGTGGACGCGACGCGATTCATCAGTCGATCTTTGTGTCAATTGACCAACCAATCGTGGACTTCGAACGGTGCTAAACGTATCCCGCGTCCCGCTTGGTAACCAAAGAGACGTAAAAAACCACTTGTGCGCATATAACGACTCTTGCCATGTTACGTGCCGACAACCATAATCAAAAATGCTTGCCCAATAGTTGGCTAAGAGAACAATTTTAAAGCAAATTTACAACTAGAGGGGTTCGTAGTTAAATATAAATAGCCATACGGGTCCATCTTCAAGGTTAAGTTACGCTTGCCGAGGCCCACCGACCATAGGTGAGTGCGACAATCCATTATGATCTTTGAAGTCAGAAGCCCCAAAAGTTAACAACCAGTCTTGCCAAAGGGGTATTGTCCAACTGGGTAATTGAGTAGTAGTTAACTACCAGTTTGTGTAATCCATAATTGTTTAATCCATCGTTAAATTTTGTTTGTAACAATCCCGTGGAGGGTCGATCCGGTAACCTGTATCGAATTTTAAAAATTAAATTAAAAAATAATAAAAAAGAACATAAAAAATAAAACAAATTCCAAAGCAAAACAGTAAAAATAAGTTTTGTTTTGAAAGTCGGTGTCTTTGGTACCTCTTGTTTTATCATTTTAAAAAACTGACTCCCGAAACGAAACTTATTAAAAAAAATCGCGCGAATAAAATTGCAATGCGTGTTACCCTTAATGTTTTGCTTTGGTAGTCGGTTTCTATTTGTTTTTTTTTATCATTTTATCTTTTAACTACTGAAAGTCTTAATAATTATGTTTTGGTTTTTATCCAGATAATCTGCTACTTAACTTAATTTAAAATCCCCATATAACTTACCAAAAATATAACAACAATATTGTGTCACCTTTTCTTTAGTAGAAGGCAAAGAATAGCCTCCAGTATATTTATGTCCTTCTAGTCGGTGGGGCGATAAATAAGCATTAGTTTCGCTACGCTTTCAGTAGGCTTTATTAAAATGGACTCAGTCATAAGTTTTGATAAGGACAGTTTATTTTTCTTCTTTCATATTTTACTTAATGAAATAAAATGTTGATACAACAATAACAAATGCATTATCGCTTTCTCTTATTCTTACCGTTATTCTTATAATTATATTAAGAATAAGCCAGCGTTACACATATTTTTCTTTTAAAGTATTTGTATAACCAAAAGATATCTTTTTTAATATTCTTATCTCACCTGCATGCAATATCAGGTTTCTTTCGTTATATTTGTGACCAAATATTTAGAAAAAATGTCGTCCATATTGTGAATGGTAGTATTGTCAGTTAAGACTGAAAATGGCACTTTGTTCAATTAAATTAAAAAATATCACTCGTTTTGGCATCTATCTGACGAACAAATCTACGGGCCGCTACGCTGGCCATTTACTTTCTACGCCTACGATATATTTGAATAATTAACTTTTAATAGGGCAGCGCTTTTTCGTTTAAAGAATCCATTTTCATTAACGAACATTCACGGATATGAAAGAGAGAAGTAGCTATATTTTACCAGAACGCGCCACGCTGCGCCACGACACTCAGATGTGCCTCTAACCATACTAAATGTATGAAACCGATAGGCTTCTGGCGCGACACGCCACGACACGCCACGCAAGTGTGTTTCCGCCTTTAATTTGCAACCCTATTACTGCGCGTGGCTCGATGCACACTTGGCTGGTTTTCTTTATTATTATTATAGATGAGGCACTCTTGACCTTGAAATAGTCTGATGGTAACCGATGGAGGAGGTCTACTTTGGAAAAAGCGAGCCCAAGAAATGTCTGATTACTCATTTATTGAAGGCTGGGTCATAAGTCTTCATCATAGCTGACTACACATAACAGAAAAAATAAATGTTGCACCCTATAACTTATTCCCACTTCTCTTAAACAATCTCAAGCAATTAATGCGTAAAATGCAACAAGGAAAAATAACTTAATTCACTGCAAGTCTCCAGACTATCATTACGAATTTTATGGGGTGTTGAAATGGTTCCGTAGAGGAATAATTAAGGACAGTCGTCGACCGAGTGCAATTCTATAAAGTACTCTTATTACTCCGGGCATTAGCCTTATGGCTTCGAAGGCGTGCTCGTCAAGTAATTTAGCATAAGTAGTTAAAGTACTGTATGGCGACTAAGCGCTGACGCGCCGGCATATTGTGTTCCTAAATTACAACAGGTGAATGGTTATGGACGGTCTTTTTTTATTTTCTGACAATGTTTCTTTATAAAACTTCACTTTTTCACTAGATACTTTACGCAGTTTTTTTTGTCTTTGCTCCGCACTAGGAATTACTTCCTGTATCGTGGGTGCGTTTGTTTATTTTATGGTAAAGTGCCATTCTATCAGCGAAAACGATTGTAAAAAGTCTTAAAATGTTTGTATTATTGAAAACATTATATTTTGGTATTGCATGCCAAATCCATATATTTTGGAATTTTTGACAATCTGGATTTTTTTAAAATCACTGGTATAATATTACTGTACCCAGACCGTTTGTTCTGATTCTAAATTTATAGAAGTTTATAAAACTCAAGATTGTCAGTCTAGATTGCAGGGGACATATTTTATATATTTTTCACAAGCACTTTATTATTATGTTATTTATATTTAGCGGTATTTAAAAGCTATTTGCTGAAACGAAATACCATAGTCACGTAAAACAAACAGGTGTGCTGTGTGGTTTATCATGAGTGGAAACCACGGAGCAATTTCTGTTGACCAAACCAAAAACCACACGAAATTGGACCAAGTGTACGAAGAGAGTATGGCTACTAGCATATTTCAATGTCGTTCAAATATTTTTTTACTCTTAAAATATACTTTTCCTGTCCTACTAGTTGAAAAAAGTGGGATAAAAGACATTTTTTGACAGCGATACGCTTTCACTATCGAGATATTATTAATTATCTTGGTAGGTACCAGCCAAAACAAACACGGGAGTCCAAAGCTATGTGGGATTTCCTGATTCTAATGGCTACCAATAAGGAAAACAGAGTAAAAGGCCGAGCGAGCCGAGTGGAGTCGGAGGGTAAAAAGATGTGCCTTTTTACTCTTAGGCTATTGTAGTAAAAGGCCTATTATTTTAATTAGTAATATCAAGAAACGCGAAAAACGAAAAGCGAGTGCGAGGTCTTTGCACTACAGTGAGATAGTACAGGTTGGTTAGATTGGATTGTAATGCCATTGCGTCTGGCAAGGCTTTGCGACGATGTCCCCGTTCGTTCTTAGGTCCAATGGTAATTTGTTTATGAATGGATGGTGGTTTTGGCTCTTCCAATGTTTTCTTTATCTCTAAACTAGCTTCTACAAGCGGCTTCGCCTGCGTGAAAGTCGAAAATTATATTGGATACTTTTATACCGGGAATATGTTCCCTTGGAGGGAATAAAAGGCCACATAAAGGGCTATAAAAGCCACGGAATAAAAGTATTCTATGTGCTTGTACACTTGCACAAGATTTTCTGACAATAATCTATATCTGTGCCAAATATCATTCAGATCCGTCCAGCTGTTTGAGCGTGAAGAAGTAACAAAATAAGCGTACGAATAAGCGTACCTTTGTATCTATTTTATGTTCCTTCTTCTTCTTGTCTCTTTATTATGAGTGTGTACAATAATGGTCAAATAAATAAATAATCAAAAATACACACTCACAAACTTTCGCCTTTATAATATTAGTGTGATATTAAGTGATATCCTTACAATGTCTTTATTTATTTATACTTCTTGCACGACAACGATGACGAGGATAATAGTGGACTTGATTCTTTTATTCAATCTAAATATAGAAATAAATAGTTAGTATCTCATTGTAACTCGACCACTTGTCTGATTTGCATTATTACCTTTATGTACCTTCAAACTGTACCAAGTTTGTTAATAGCTACTAACTAAAGCTTATGTATTCCCATTTACGATTTGTTTCAACTTAACAAGTATTTAAATTAGCTCCTTTGAAGTAACACAAAACAAAGGAATTCTGAGTATTTTTCTTCGTAGTAACACAAAACAATGGAGTTCAGTCTCTTTTAAAATTAATCATCTAAATTACTTCGAAAAATGTTTTAAAATACACAAATGAGTTCAATTTAGGGGCTTATAGACCTTCTATTTGAATGATTTATAAAAGACCCGTTTAATTGACATTTGTCCTTGTTTATAAGGGAAAATGAAGGAATATCCCAGCATTTATAAGTTAGTTAAATTCCGCTGCGAAACAAACTTAATCTTTGTTGAGAGATGATTAGATAAAAGAAGATTGTCTTAAGCTTTGAGTTTATTAGATCAAGTCAGGGAACAGGACACAGGACGGATGGTCGTGGTGGCCCAGTAGCTAAGACCTCGCCTCTCGTGCTTGAGGTCGTGGTTTCAAATCCGGGCAAGTACCAATGTGACTTTTTCAATTCATATGTACTTTCTAAGTTTATCTTGGACAACGCTGACAACGATGAAGGAAAACATCGAGAGGAAACCTGGACTTACAGTATAGTATTTGTAAGTTTGTGCTCCATTGGTGTAATTGCTACAAGGCGTTCCAGTGCGAGGGCAAACAAATAAACAAATGGTCGATGGAGCCTAATCTTCTTGGAGCCTAGTCTTTCGGTACACTGGGAGTCTTGGGAGGCCTCCTACAAGATGTACTGAAGACTCAGTAAAGATCGCGGGATTCAACTGGATGTGAGACGCACATAACAGGACTAGTAGATGTTACGACACTTGTGGGAAGCCTTTGTCCACCAGTGTACGTCTTTCGGCTGAAATTATGATGGCGAGCATTGAGACTAGGTTCTTATTTTAGGCCGATTACTATTACTGCGAAAAGAATATTTATTGCACGTCCCAGAAACTGACATTATTCTTAAAGAAGAAGACCTTTAAAGAAATAAAGTAAAACAATTATAGTTATTTACTCCCACATAGCAATGTGCGCAATAAAATTGCGGACTGGGAAACGCAACGTTTTCTCCAAGGACGTGACTGCGATTCTCATTTGTTTTTCTCTGCTCCATGATTAAATATAAATTAAGTATCTACTTTGTGTGGGTATTATGTAATTGAGATATATTGAAGATAGGGATTGGATGTTTGTTCAATTTTGTTTGTGGGAGCTTATTAGTTGGTTTCTAAATGTTAATTGACACACGGTTTGATCTTAAAGGTTAGGGCGGTGACGCACTACATCCGACCCGTGTCCGTGAAATTTCAGTTCTGAAGTAGCCGTAATACTTGTTGTAAGGAAGCTTACGCACTACATCCGTCATAATCTGTCATAATTCAGAACATTTTGAACTCGCTATTCAAATCACAGACACGGACATGTTGTGCGTAACCGCCTTTAAGGTTGCCCTAGTCAGTCATTCTTCCATACAAACATAGTATGGTGATTACTCCACTGTTAGACGGTGTGCGCCAAAAATAAAAAATGATATCAATTTTTCTCATCATTATCTAGCCCTGTATGGAAACAAAAAGAAAAAAAACGCATATTTGAAAGTTATGAGCGTCAAAATTTCCATGTTTCAATACTAATTTCAACGCAACTTTGGGTGGAAATATATATCATAAAAAGAAGGAAAATTGTCACCGTAAAGGGATAGATTAGCAGTAAAAAAATGACAATAATTTTATTTCAAACAAATATATTTTGTAGTTTTTTCATGATACTCATACTCCCAAAGGCCTGTTTATAAAATTTCGCGCGCTCGTTTTTGTTCTAAATCATCATGCATTTATTATTTTTAGACCATGAGTGTGATTTGTACGCGCACTCGTGTTGTCGGATGAGATGGCATGCATTTTAAACCCGGCCACAAAATAGTTCGTACCGCCGACTAGGGCAACCTTAAGGCCGGCCCGCAGTTGGGTGACCATTAATATATATCGAGCCGTACGCAAAATACGCGCTTAGACGTGGAGTTGCGGACACCAGCCCGTCTTAACCTAACCTAACCTAATATATATCGAGACTCCTCTGTGGCTCGGGAAGCACGTTAAGCTGTTGGTACCAGCTGAAAGGCCAAGGTCAGAAAGGCAGTTGCTTCATGTAAAATACTGGTATCCAGCTTCGGTTAGTATGGAAGCGTAGTCGAGTCGATGGTTGGCAGCGAGGAGACCTGGGACGCGGTGGTGTCCTTCTGCGAAACAGTCGTCTCACAGAAGTAGGCAGCGGAAAGGACCCTCCCCCTTTCTCGGGATTTCTCCCTTAAAAGGATCTCTTCTACTCACCCGGCCCGTGGAGCAACGCTCTCTTCCAGCCTCCCTAAATGGGTCCAGGGATAACGGACTGGAGGAGGTCCGTCGCCCCCCATACATCAGGACCCGAGGTGGCAGCACGTAGTGTGCGCCCCTCTTAGACGTCGCGGCGGAGTCAAACATTCCCCTCCCCCCTCTCTCCCCACGACCCGAGGTTGAGGCCCGAAGGATCGTATGTTCCCGTGATGGTCACGGGAACATACGATCAGGTATCATACGTTGTAGGTGTGAGATGGAACACCAGGGTGGTTTTAGTCAGTAGGAGTCTGACAGACCCCTCCGCCCACACCCACACCCGAAATACAACCAAAGAGGGTTTTCTGATAAGGAACGATAAAAAAAATGATTTCGGTTGGCTCGTGGGTGGATAAAAAAAATGTTGTGAATAATGTCACGGCACTCTTACTTACGCTCCTAGCTACATGGGTTAAAGGTTACTTTATAGGCAATATTCTTAGTAACCCCTCTGCTTCATAGTAACTTTGTGATATAATATCAATAGTATTATTATTGGTTGATATTATATAAATCAATATTCGGTATTATTTAATATGGAAAACATTTTTTTTTGCTCCGGGTTCTTTAATTGAATCTATTACCTATAATGCAAATGTTGATGGACAGAATGACCCGGAGGATATTGCTAATTTATTCATGGAGCACTTTAAAGTACGCTCTCCTCTGGGTCTTTCGACCACTATGTCAGATACACAGACCGTGGCGGGCGAGGAACCTTTACTTAAATATACAACAAAGCAACTTAAAAATAGATTAACAGTATGCGTAGAGATGAATCTCCTTATCGCCCGATCTCTCTCGCGACTACTGTAGCAAAACTGTTGGATAGTGTGCTTGAGTCTTGTCTGGATAAGTACATAAACATACATAACCCACAGTTCGGGTTTAGACCTGGACTGTCAACTGAAAGCGCGATTCTGGTTCTTAAGCACACTATCCAATACTACACTGAACTGAAGACACCGGTATACGGCTGTTTTTTGGATCTCTCCATGGCTTTCGATCTCGTTTCGTATGAAGTGCTTTGGAGGACAGGGGTATGCCGGCGGAACTATTGAAAATATATCAATAATGGTACTCGAATCAGACTGATTGTGTAAGGTGGTCAAACTGCCTCTCAGAGTTATACAGGTTGAAGTGCGGAGTGATTCAGGGGGGTTGTCCTCTCCAAAGCTGTTTAACTTCTATGTAAATGACCTCCTCGTCGAGCTCAGCGACATCGCTCGGTTGCCGGGTGGGGGGTATTTGTGTGAACAACATCAGCTACGCGGACGATATGGTGTTGCTGTGTTGACTGCGAGGTCAATCAGGAAGATGCTAAAAGTTTGTGAGAAATACGCCGCATCGCATGGTCTTATATTTATAACTAGCTGTCCCACGCGGCTTCGCTCCCGTCAACTGGTAGGTACTGGTAGGTAGCCTACCTACCCATCTACCCTACTTACCCTATATACATGATTATTGCGTTACTTAAACCGTTTACGCAGTGCACGCAACGGAAGCTCTCAAAAGTAACATTTTTTGCCCGTTTTGCAACATTTTTAATTTATGCTCCGCTCCTATTGGTCGTAGCGTGATGTTATATAGCCTATAACCTTCCTTGATAAATGGACTATCCAACACAAAACCTTTTTTTCAATTCCAACCAGTAGTTCCTGAGATTAGCGCGTTCAAACAAACAAACTCTGCAGCTTTATTATATTAGTACTAGCTGTGCGGCTAATATAATAAAGCTGCAGAGAGTCCGCGGTAGCCACGCGGCTCCCGTCAACTGGCTACCTACCAAGCTAGCCCACCTACTCTAAATACGTTGCATCTCAAAAATAATAAATTTTCCCCGTTTTTGGAACATTTTTCATTGATGCTCCGCTCCTATTGGTCGTAGCGTGATGTTATATAGCCTATAACCTTCCTCGATAAATGGAGTACCCAACACAAAAATAATTTTTCAATTCCAACCAGTAGTTCCTGAGATTAGCGCGTTCAAACAAACAAACTCTTCAGCTTTATAATATTATATATATAATATATATATTATAGTATAGATTAGTATAGATATAATAAGAAACTCGGCAATGGCACTAACGATTTTCATGCAATTTAGTATGCAGGGCTTTCGGGGGCGATAAACCGATCTAGCTAGGTTTAATTTTTAGAAAACTCCGTTTTATCTATTTTCACCCGAGCAGAGCTCGGTCGCCCAGGTACTTAATATTTAAGTGGAATACAGACCATATAAAGTCAAATAATGATTTCATTTAGACTGAAATAGTCGGCACTTTCTTCCTAATGTGTTGCCTAGCTGAAATCTCTTACGAATCCTCAATAATGTCCTACTAAAAATTCTAGGCTTGGTTCGAGAACTACAAAATCGAATTACTAGAGTAAACTTTTTTCGTTTTTCTATTCTGCAGAGTAGATACCTATTGAAAATCAAAAAAGGTACTAAATCAAATCTCATTCCCAAACTTTGTTTATGGCAAAATATAATATCTTAGTTAGAATATTTCTTTGCCTTTGTCTATGTAAAGGAGAAAGATAGAACTGTAAACGGATAGGAGAAATATTGTGTAACATCAATTTTCTAAGAGACAAAATATTTGGGTGACGAATCTTTTGCCAATTGAATTGAATCTGATCAGATTCGTCGTAAGCGTTCACTTAATGTACTACAAGTTTTATGTGGTAATTCGAATATAAAGTGAGAACACGGCTATAAAAAAACACTTAAGCTGATTGAATCTGGAAGATGGACACAGAAGATACTTTCGCCAACCTGTAGAGGCTAAAAAAATTAAAATGATTAGATATCTCATTTTCGTTTTAGACTCGTTACCTCACCTAAAGGAAGGCAATGATGAGTTTGACGATGGACCACGCTTGCCTTAAATCACAGACTTCGGCAAACAACGGGTTCTTGTATATCTTTAAAGATGTTTATATTTTATGAAGGGTATTTCGAAAAAAAATGCTGCACTTGGCACATTACTTCACTTTTATTTTCTATTGATACATTTTTATCAGCTTTTTGATCAGAATAATTGTCCGCTGCTATTTTGCGTCACAAAAACATAACGATATCATTGCCCCTAACTGTGGGTAATGTAACTAGCGAAGCTAACGCTTGACGCTAATTATTGATAGAGTAGAGTCTCTGATTGTCAAAGTTCAATGATTAATGTTCTGTTGTTGTCATAACAATTAATTGAAGATAACATTACAATCACATTGAGTTTTTAATAAACAAAACATCACTTTTATACCTACTTAGGTAGTATTTAAATAGATTATTTTATCTGGATATACATAAAATTAAATAGCGGTATTGAACCCAGTTTTATAAAAGACTGGTTGTTGCCCGCGACTTCATCCGCGTCAAAGTTGTATTAAGTCAAAGTTGTAAATAACATTTCCAGAAAAAAAAATCTTCAAAGCCCTCCTTCCTTCCTTCTTTCCTTCCTTTTAATTTTCGGTTTTTTTTCGGTATAATAAGTAGCCTATGTTACTCTTTATAACTCTACCAGTTAAAGTCCCGTTAAAATCGATCCAGCTCTTTCGGGGATTACCCAGAACATACAGACAGACAAAAATCTGAAAAATTGCGAATTTGTTATTACCTACCACCGTACATACTTTCACATGCATTCAATAAAACGTTGTTATTTTGATGTCATCTACATACATTTCAATTTTATTTATTTCCATATAGATATTGTTATCTGCGTAGCCTTTTTCCAACTTTTTTGGGGTCGGCTGCCAGACAAACTAACATAGAAAAATAAAATTTGGTTCAAATAAATATCGCTAGATGGCGTGATATGCATCGATTTGTTTGAATTGTGTGTAAAATAAACATTTAATAGAATTAATCATAAAAAATATGTTCTTGTTTAATCAATTCCTCTAAGCACAAAAAATTGGCATATTGGGTCCTTAATTCACATTTCAAATATTATTTGAACGGATCATTTAAAATTGATTCCAATAGATGGTGCGGTTTAAAACTTCTGAGGCATGCCACTCAATTTTTAGGGTTCCGGAGTCAACAGTGGGTGGGGATTTTCTTTTTTCTCGTATATCCCATGGTGTGGGGTGGGTATCGTTGGATAGGCCATTCAGAAATTTATATTTTGGTACAATGTAACTGTAAAAGGAGCTCGTGGCTAGATAATAACAGCCGCAAGGGTCGATCTTCAAGGTTAGGCAACGCTTGACGAGGTTGGTCTGTGGATGGGTGCCCATTTCAACATACCGAGTTTCCTCCGTGCCTCGGAAAGCACGTGAAGCCGGTGGCCCCAGCTGTCATTACGAGTAGTCAGAAGCTCTCAAGAGATCTGACACCAGTCTAGCCAAGGGGTACCGCTGTTACCCATTTACTGGGTAGTGGAGGTCAGATAGGCAGTCGCTCCATGTAAAATACTGGTACACAGCTGAATCCAGTTAGACTGGATGCCGACCCCAACATAGTTGGGAAAAGGCTAGGCAGATTGATTGATTGGTACAATGTAACTGCAAAAACGTGCAAAAAATAGTATAAAACAAATCACCATTTTATTTGATGAAAAACATTGTCACGAACCGAGTAAAGCGGCTTACAGACTACGCTATACTATTGTGCTATATAGTATAGCAAAGAAGGATCTAATGCTATACTATATAGCGTGGCGTTCACATTACGCGATATTATCGCAAGCATTTATAGTATATATCAAGCGCAGTTGACCGCGGTGGCTGGGGATGAAGGAGGAGGAAGAGGGCGGCGCGTGATATACAGCAGCACGAACTCAGCGCATCGCACCAATTTTATAGCGTATAGTAAGCCAATGATATATAGTACAGTACAGTGTGAACGTGTCCATAACAATGTATGGTGCGCGATATTGTTGTGCTATGAACTATAAACTATATGCTATTATAGTATAGCGTAGTCTGAGAGCCGCATAAAACCCTTTTACTTGTAAGTCGCTGCTAACACCATCTATAGCAGTGGAACTGGACCGAACGCGATCGATGTACTTTTACCTTCGACCCTGCTCCCGACGGTTTACTATAGATAAGCTAATGTATTCCCATAATTTACATTGGCTTTACGAAATTCAACATAATATAACAGAAACACGTCACAGTTAGATCCACTCATTAAATATATTTGAGTTAAGTAAACTACAGTATAACTTAGATGGAAGGCGACGACGTTCTTTGGAATAAAACAAAACATATTCCTGACATATTCGATCAAGTGCCAACCCCGCCGCAACTTAACCAAATTCAATTGAGTCCTTATATAAAATATATTTAATTTAATTTATTGTAAATATTATCGGAATCCTATTAATGTTCCCACTGCTGGGACACAGGCCTCCTCTTTGTGAGAGAGGGAATAGGCGTTAATCTACCACAGAGGTGGATATCACATGTCTTCGAATCTTTGTTTCTAGGACATGCCGGTTTCCTCATGATGATTTCCTTCACCGTTTTTAGAGTGGTAGTGGTAAAGCACCCACAGTCATTAACCGGGTGAAAATCCAGACCCCGGTCTGCTACTACTGATACATTCCAGAGGAAAATACTTAACAGTTTGCTCGATTCTAGAATTAAACCCAGGATCTCACCAGTAGTTAGTAAAGAGACTCGTAAAATATAAGTGATTGAAGACATATCAGTCATTTACGTCGGCTCATTTTAAACTTTGTTTAGACCTTCTCTTAACATATTATAATTTTCTTATGATTAAAAGACTATGAAATTATATGAAATCCAAGTGTTTGTTTTTTTTTGTAATGTTTTCATGCCTTAACGATCATCATAAAATTTCGCATACACGGGTATTCATTTTATTTTACTTTATTGGGACATAAAACAGTTACACATTACAATATATTTGCGACATAGTAAGTTTAAAGACTAGGTAAACGTGTAACCCACATCAATGTCCGCGAAATATTCGTTTAGAGATACATTTTATGCGTGTGTTGATATTAAATTAAGAAGTACTCGTACGTATTTTTATATAGTGCGTATAAAATGGCTATTCTAAAGATTCAATAGCCCTATTTTTGAAAAATATCCAAATCAATGAAGTGGGTGTTATTCATGGGTACACAAAAGACATAGGTTATCTTTTATCCAGAAAATAATATTCCCGAAACGAAATCATTAATATCTATTATCTCTGTAATCCATGCAATCGAAGCCTTGGTAAAATAAGTGTATTACTACGTCTAATACCTTCTTTATACGTAGATAGAAGATAATATAATATGTACGCTAATACTTCGAAGCTTACAGACTACCTAGAACTATACATTATTCAGAATTTCTAAAGATAGGGAATGACGTAAAACACAATTCATTTTCAAGAACACGTAAGTTAACAAGAAACCTTATTTAGGTTCTGAGACAGTCACTTAATTAGTACTTGAAATCTTTCGATTTATACTTCTTCTGAAATTAAATATTATTTGAGGTTAATTCATACTTTTAACATTATCATCTGCCTGTTCTGTCTCACTGCAGGGCAAAGCAAAAAAGCAAGCGCAAGCGCAAGCGTGAGGCTCACGGAATAAAGTAATTGGAACATCCAAATTTTAACTTTGTGAAAATTAAACAAACTTTAGTTATTAGAAAATAAACTTAATACAAAACTAATTTTGTTGCAAGTAATAAAAATATTGACTAGGTCCAATTATTTTTTCAGTGCTCCTTGCAATTTCCTTGGTCTTCTACGGTTGTACTTTCCTAGTTCAAGTGAATATGTATTGGACTTTTTCAGTTAAGAAACTCTTTATAACTTTAGAGAGAGAGAGAGAGAGTTTAGAATGGTGTGCCCGATAAAAGTAGTAGTGAAGTAACATTTTAGAGTGTGAAACCACCCGTAAGTATAAACATCTAGCTTCATCCCGCGGCTTTGGAAGCATTGAAAGTGTTTTATAATCCCAGGGATCACAAAACCGGGACGAAAAGTATTTAATATCCAGGTTATAAACTATCGGTGCGCAAAATTTCATACTAAACCGTTCAGCCGTTTTAACAGATGAGTGACCTGAGTGTAGTACTTTAGCCACAAGAATCTGAAGCAAAGACACTTGTTATACGACCAACATTGTGATGCCTTTTTTATGTTTTTCTTCGTAGAAAAACATCAACAAATCGTCTACTTGAACGACACAAACTGCTAGAAAATTCATGGAGGTAAGGTGGCGTAAAACATCATTCCACGTTCTTGCTTTATTATTATGAGTACAAACAAATTGGTAGTACAATACGACTTTATGTCTTTGTGGAATCGCATACATCGTGCATTTGTTAGAATTTGAAGTATGTGTGACGTCATTAAATCGTTAATTTTCAGTTTTCAATGGTTTGCTACATAATACATACTTGTCATATTTATTAAGCACCTAACGACAAATGTCTAAGTACCTACCTTAATTAATATTGTGGTGTCAACTACCTTCAAATGTAAAAGAGTACCCACCTAAGTAAATATTGTTGTGTGTACAGGAAATAACTCTAAACTTATATTTAAGCCACGTTGATAATATACCTATAAATGATTTCGTAATTTGTAATGATCATTGTGATGTATCCTGGATTTTATAATGCTATATTGGTATTATAAGTCCTTTGAAACAATTAGTACAATACTGTCTGTTAGTATCAATATTCTTTCGAATATTGATTAAGAATTACTATAAAGGCAATATTAAATTCTTTAATTGTCTTGATACGTTTTAAAACATATTCACTTCATAGTAATTGATTATTGTTCACCTAATTTTGAGATTATTTGAAGCAATATAGAAAATGGCGGGATGCCGCGCCATTTTCTCATATTGGACGTATTGAGACACAGATAGACCCGATATTATAAAATATTGTGTAATTGATAAGCGGACTTACTTTTTGGTGAACTACAAGCCAGTACAGGCCAGATATTGTTATTTAGAAGTATACTACTTTATAATACTTGGTGTAAGATCGACTACACAAGACTAACGTAAGTTATTTGATATTATGACTTTATTATTTCTAATGGTTGTGTTGAAGCTGTATCTATATCGTATTATGGCCTTTATTCCTAATATTTTATATTGATTTAAGGGCTTCTCTATGTCCTTTGCTTTATCTTTGTTATTTTGAATCTGTAATATTGTACATACTTTGTGTTTGTAAAATATATCGATTAATACTATGAAAGAGCTTCCGTGGGGTTTGTTGCCCTTCTTCCCCACGAGAACTAGTCTAGCGAACGGGCAGTAAGCTCAATGAGCCTTCTAAATATGAATTAATTGACAAGCCTTACTTTAATAAATACCTAGTCTTGTCTTTCTGTGCTTTTACACCTTTCCTTTCCTTACACACCACATACATTAGAAATCTGATACACAGTAAATAACCGATAACCATCTTGACATTCAAAGCTTACTATCTTGGTAGATACCAATACTTTTATATAGAATTCCATTTATGATTCTAACACATGCATATCGACGCTGGAAAGGCAAAATTTACCAAGCGACATTTTGGGCGATATTGGGTTTTATACTTTAGCTCAGGGGTTCCCAAACTGTGCGTCGCGACGCCTCGGGGCATCGTGGTGCTCTCTCGCGGGTGGCAGTCGTAAACGAGAAAGGACAGCTGTTGGAACTATGAGATATAATTATGAAATACGAGCCTAAAAATATAAAAAACTTCTCGATAAACATTAATAGATACTATTCGATAAATACAATGAAATTTAATTTTAGTGTACTGAATCCCAAGATTCTCAAACTCTGAGTACTGAAGATTCGTAGTACCGCTTGATACGTCGTCGCACCTATATACATATGTGAAAGTGGCTGTTTTGCAGTTGCAGTAATTAAGTCGTAGAATAGATTACAGGCCAGGATTGGACTGTTATAGTTTGATGATGATGATGGGAGATTGCACATCAATTGAGAAAATTAAAGAAGTAACTTTTTCGAAACTTTAGCTCTGATTTAAAAAGTTATGCTCAAAATGCGAGCTTAATGGCGACTGTTTCTGTGTTTGTAATCAATATTTTTTGAAGCAACTAGTAAACACACAAACAGTTAATATCAATACTAAAGTACAAGGGCGTCGCAAAAAAAAATACACAATGTAAAGAGAGTCACAGTATAAAAAGATTGGGATGCCCTGCTAGCTAGTAGGTCTAGAGTAATATCTTCCTATAGTTTGCCGCTCTAGAATTAAAGAATATATATTTCTAAACTCATCATTTCAGCCGAAAGACGTCCACTGCGTTCATAGGCCAGCCCCAGGCTTCGCCACATTGACCGATCCCGTGCGTCTCGCATCCAGCGCCTTCCCGCAACCTTAACCATTACATCGATCCACTTAGTGAGAGGCCTTCCAACGTATGTTCTTCCAGTTGGCGGTCACCATTCCAGAACATTTCGGCCCCATCGACCATCCGTTCTGCGAGCAATGTGCCTTGCCCACTGCCTCTTATGTTTGGAAATTCTTCGGGCTATGTCGGTAACTTTTGTTCTCCTGCAGATATCATCATTTCTGACGTGATCACGCAAGGAAATTCCGAACATAGCCCTCTCCATTGCCCTTTGGGTGACTTTAAGCTTTCTGATAAGGCCCATTGTGAGCGACCACGTCTCGGTCCCATAGGTGATCACTGGCAACACACACTGGTCATAGACTTTTTTCTTAAGACACTGCGGTAAATTGGACAAGTAGATACCAAGCAACTGCCCGAACGCCACCCAGCTGAGTCAGATTCGACGGTTGACCTCTTTCTCGAAGGCCCATTGTGAGCGACCACGTCTCGGTCCCATAGGTGATCACTGGCAACACACACTGGTCATAGACTTTTTTCTTAAGACACTGCGGTAAATTGGACAAGTAGATACCAAGCAACTGCCCGAACGCCACCCAGCTGAGTCAGATTCGACGGTTGACCTCTTTCTCGAAGTAGGACCTACCCAACTGGACCGTTTGTCCTAGTTAGACTTAATCGTCTACAACTTCAAGTGTAGAGTCTCCGATCTTGATAGGAGTGGGTGTTACATGGGCATTCACAATGACCTTGGTTTTGTCCATGTTCATTTTAAGACCCACTCTTTCGGAAGGTCTACTGAGGTCATCGAGCATTTTACTGAGGCTCTGCATGGTCTCAGCCAAGACAATTGTGTCGTTGCCAAACCAAAGGTGATTGATGTACTCGCCATTAACGTCGATGCCAAGCGCCTCCAGTCCAGAACCTTGAAGACATCCTCCAGCGCAGCAGTGAACAGTTTCGGAGAAATGACGTCTCCCTGTCTCACGCCGCGCTGGAGAAGGATTGGTTTCGAGGTCTGATCCTGAAGACGAACTGACATGGTGGCGTTTTTGTACAAACACTTCAACACATCAATGTATCGGTAGTCGATCTGGCACCCAAGTCTCGATCGAATCGAAGGCTTTCTCATAGTCCACAAACGCTAAACAGAGAGGCAGGTTATACTCTTCGGTCTTCTGTATAACCTGCCGCAGCGTATTTATGTGGTCTACGGTGCTAAAGCCTTTTCGGAATCCGGCTTGTTCGGGAGGCTGGAAATCGTCAAACCTGCGCGCGAGACGATTCGTGATGACTCTTGAAAACAACTTGTAGGTATGGCTAAGAAGAGAGATGGGCCTATTGTTCTCCAGCCGGGCATTGTCACCCTTCTTGAAGAAGAGTACCACCACACCCCTGCACCATGCCTGTGTGTTTTGCCCTCGACTATGACGGAATCAAACAGCTTCTGAAGGGCCTTAAGGACCGGTTTTCCACCCACCTTCAGGTGTTCAGCCGTGATTCCGTCATCACCCGGCGCCTTGTTCTTTTTAAGCTGTTTCAGAAGCATCCTAATCTCGTAAAGGCTGACGTCCGGGATATCTTCGGGATAGTGTCGGGTCAAGTTAGCTCTTGGGTCGTTTGCTAGACTCGTACAGTGGCTTGCTGATTGATGTGTACAACTACCCATAGAATTTCTTGATCTCCCTCAGAAGCTCCGATTTGGCGGATAGGATTCCTAAACGAATGTTATAAAATGCTGGATAGGATTGTTTGATATTTTAACGTTACTATGGTTATCTCTCAAGGTTTAAAAAAATCTTTCCGTGACAGAAAGCTACAAAAAGCTTAAGAATGATAACATCACTATCATCATTTCATCTTCATTTTCAAAGACGTCCACTGCTGGACATAGGCCTGCTCCAAGTGTCACTACCTCGATTACTCCTGTGCGTCACGCATCCAGCGGATTCCCGCAGCCCTGACAAGGTCATGTCTGTGTCTATCGAACACCTAAATCCGATCCCGTTCAATTCCTAAATAAGTTGAGCGGTCTTTTGTACCAAGTATTTCTGAAATATAAATCAAAAATAAACATAGTAGTGGTAGGAGACTTCAACATAAACACTCTCAAAAAAGGCAATATTACTAATCAATTAAAAGATCTATCATACAATTACAATCTAGTATTACACATTAATGAACCAACTCGTAAGTTGTCTTGTATAGATCATATCCTCAGCAATATTCCCGATGCTATTGCTACTCTATTGCCACTCCATCTATCCGACCACAACACTGCTCAAATGTTGAGCTTTCCTATAAAGCACGAGACACAAAAACAGGGAACATACTATTTGTACAGAAGGGATTACGGTTTGAATAACATTCTGAAGTTTAAGGATTTATTGCAAGGTATGTCTTGGACGGAGATGTATGCGGAGAAACATATGAATCCAGCATTCGACTCTTTTCATGAATTGTTTTGCCTGTTTTATAATCTATGCTTCCCTAAAATAAAAATTAAAGTAAGCAACGGTAATAAAAAAAAACAAAACTGGGTCAGCAAAGGGCTGAAACAAAGCTGCAAAACAAAACGGTATTTGCGCTACCAATATTACAAGAATAAAAATTCAAGAAATAAAGCTAAATATGTCAAATATTCTAAAATTCTACAAAAATGTATTTATACATCAAAAAAGAACGTGAATATCAAATTTATTAATAATAATGAAAACAAATGCAAAGCCGTATGGAAAGTAATTAAAAATGAAATATTGAACAATAACTTTAGAGACAATATAGAAAACATTAAAATTGCAAATGCAGTGCTTACAGACCCAGTAAAAATAGCAAACGCATTCAACAACCACTATATTAATATGGCACACCCTTGTGGTACTCATGCAACCGCTAACTTGCACGTAATTTCAGAAGCACATTCATTATTTCTCAGACCAGTGTCTGAAAGCGAAGTCAAAACGGTGATCATGGCGTTGAAAAACACAAACTCTGAAGGTTATGATGAAATTAATACCAAAATTATAAAAGCCTGCGCCAACGAACTGGCTGCAACTATGACGCATTTGATTAATTTGTCGTTTTCAACCGGTATTTTTCCCGAAGCATTAAAAGTATCGATTGTTAAACCTCTTTATAAAAAAGGAGATAAATCTGACTTAAATAATTATCGACCTATTACCTTAATACCAATTATGTCAAAGATATTCGAAAAGTGTATGTACAAGAGAATAATTGACTTCTGCAACAGATTTAATATCATTAAGAAAGAACAGTTCGGTTTCCAAAAAAACAAGTCCACTACACTAGCTATTTTTACTGTGATAAAAACTATATTGACTAACCTTAATCAGAACTGTCTTACTACTGGATTGTTCTTTGACCTAACTAAAGCCTTTGACCTAGTTTCTCATGAAATATTACTACAGAAGTTGGAGGCAATTGGAATTAGAGGAATCGCCCTTCAATGGATATCGTCGTATTTAAATAACAGACAACAGCGTGTTGCCATTGCAAAAGTGGATAAAAATAACGACTTGGTATTACACTTATCCGAACCAAAATGCATCAAATATGGCGTGCCTCAAGGAAGTGTTTTGGGTCCAATTCTATTCTTATTATATATAAATTCTATAATTGACATGACTATTCATAAATGTATATTATTTGCCGATGACATTTCAATTATTGTGACCACTGATAAAAAGAATAACACAATCACTGACCATGAGACTGATATTAATAACACAATTGAAAGACTGATTGATTGGTTAAACATAAATAATTTATCAATTAATCTAAAAAAATCCGTTTATTTACAATTTAATCGTTCAAATAATACTAGATACAATTTAGATAAAATGAATATACATAAAATTGATGAAGTAACGCAAACTAAATTTCTAGGCGTAACATTAGATCATGATCTAAACTGGAAAATACACGTTGATACTGTCTCCAAACGAGTAAATAAGTTTGTTTATGCACTTAAACAAATTAGAAATGTAACAGACATTAAAACTGCAGTCACTTCATATCACGCATATGTGGAATCTGTATTACGCTACGGCCTGATTGTATGGGGTAATAGTACTGACCATAACAGAGCGTTTGTTGCGCAAAAAAAATGCCTTAGGGCCATATACGGTCTTCGATCTGACGAATCCTGCAGGCCGATATTTAAAAGACTTGGTTTGTTGCCGCTACCGTCTCTTTATATTTACGAAACTTGCATGTTTGTATGGAATCACAAGGAACTTTTCACTAAAGAGAGTGATGTGAGCTGTAGATCCCGGCGTGACCCCCACAAGCTCGTTTTCGATTCATGCCCAAGACTAGCTAAGTATAATAAAAGCTGTATCTGTTTGTGTGTAAGAATTTTTAACAAAATACCTAGTGACTTTAAAGTCTTAAATACAAGATTGTTTAAAATTAAATTGCATGAATGGCTATCAGTAAATAGTTTTTATAGCGTTAAGGATTTCTTTGATTACAAATCATAAGTTAAATGCCAAAATTTGCATGCTTACTGTTAAGCAAAACATGTATGCTCTTGTCATTTCTTTTCTGTACCATCCTTTTATACCATGTTTTAAGCAAATAAATATATTCTATTCTATTCTATTCTATTCTATCGCTGCAATAGAAGTGACATAGGCTATGTAGTATTTTTCCCGAGAAATTGCTAATCCTGTGGTATAGGCCACGTATGTGAATCCGCGTGCAAAAATTAGTATAAAAATAAAAGTGTGCCCAACATCAGTCAGAATTTTAGTCTTGGTTTCAACAGAGGTTGGCTAAGTTCGTGCCATTGATTTTCAGGAGTGAAATATAAAATATTGACCATATTTTTGAAACAACTACATTTTACGAACACCACTAAGATATAAATCCTAGACTAAACCACGTAAAATACAAGGTTATAGATAAATCTAGATTTATTTATTTATTATCACCAAGATGTCTATGTCTGTTTAGATGTATTTATTTATTTATTTTATTTATTTATGTACACACAAAAGACTTAAAAGAGAAAATACATATAAAGATAGAAGAGCACAAAGGTGCTGCTTATTTCTAGAGAAATTTCTTCCAGCAGATCTACGATAGGAGAGTTGGATAAGAAACATAGACACAGTCTGTAGAAATACAAGGAAAGGTAACTGTAAACCTCAACTAACATAAAAATAGTTTATAAAAAAAATAATACTATAAATACCTAAAGATTATTATATACAGGAAAAAAAAATACATAACTGTAAAATAAACAAATACCTATAACATATAAGATCACGTGATAGAACAAAGATAGTGTTCTTTGACTTGCTTTTTAAAAACAGAGATACTTTTAGCGTCACGGATCTTAGGTGGAAGTGAGTTCCACAGTCGTACTGCATGAACAGAGAAGGAGTGGGAATAGAATCGAGTTTTATGGGATGGGAAATTGAGATGGAGTTTAAGGCGGGATCTACAGAGGATGTCAGGAGGGCGAGTAAACGAAAAACGGTCACGCAGGTAGCCAGGGGATGCAGGGTTAAAAAGGATGTTGAATAGGAGACATAATATGCGAGTGTTCCTGCGAAGACGGATAGGGAGCCACTTGAGATCCTTGCGGAACTGAGAGACATGATCGTATTTCCTAAGACCAAAAACAAAACGAATACACAGGTTTTGCAAGCGCTCAAGCTTATTTAAGAGCTCCTCAGTAGCATCCAGATAGCAGGCATCGGCGTAGTCTATGATTGGCTGAATTAAAGTTTGGGCTAGGTAAATTTTAGTTTTAAATGGTAGTAACCTTTGAAGAGTTTTTAAAGAGTGGAAGGAGAAATGCACCTTACGACTAACTTCATTAACTTGCGCTCGCCAAGTAAGATTGCTGTCAAATAAGACACCGAGATTCTTTGCTGTATCGGTGTAAGCAATGGTCGAGCCGTTAAGGGATAATGGCGTCAAGGTAGAAGTGTCAAGCGCAGTTCGATAATATCGACTGCCTATGATCATGGCCTGGGACTTGGAAGGGTTAATCTGTAAGCCATAAGACTTAGCCCATTCACTAATTCTCTCCAGGTCACGATTCATATCATAAATCGCTAAGTCCGCGTCTGCGAGCAGGAAATGGTTATAAAGCTGCGTAAAGATGGAAGTTGGAGGTGATAACCTTGGTAACAGTATTTATGAAGATAGAGAAAAGAAGAAGAGAGAGAACGCCACCCTGAGGAACACCAGCAGTGAGATCACACCAATCAGAGAAGATATCTTCAAGGCGGACACACTGAGAGCGGCCCCGAAGATATGAGTCAAACTAGGCTAATGCAGAAGAAGAGAAATTAATAGATTTCAAGATCCCAAGCAGAATGTCGAAATCCACAGAGTTGAATGCACAACTGAAGTCAAGTAGGACTAACACGGTTAGAGACTTATTGTCCATAGCCCTGCGGATGTCATCAGTGACCTTCAGCAGTGCAGTTACAGTACTGTGACCCGCACGAAAGCCAGATTGGAACGGACAGATAAGTGCATTAGAAGAAAGAAATCTAGAAATTTGACCATGAACGATGTGCTCGAGAACTTTAGATAGGAAAGGTAATATGGATATGGGTCGGAAGTGAGATAAAGAAGATGGATTGGTTATTTTGGGAAGTGGAATTATGTGTGCCTGTTTCCAGGCTGTGGGAAATATGCCAGAGAAAAGAGAATAATTAACAATATGAGTGAGAATAGGAAGGAGTTGAGGGAGAATAGGTATTATCATTCTCGAACATAGATTATCATGGCCAACAGCAGAGGAAGAAATAGCAAGAAGAGATTTTTTGACATCGTCATCAGAAACAGGGTTTAAACTAAATAGTGGGCAATTTGGTAAAGACAACTCGGAGAGTTTAGTCAAAGTGAAAGTTTTGACACTAGGGTCCAGAGAGACAGGTGGAAGGGAAAAGTGGCTATTAAGAGCCGACAAGTCGACATCTTTACAGGTATTAGTGGGAGATTTGCCGATACCGACAGACTTAAGAAATCTCCAGACGTCAGAGGATTTGCGATCGACTAGAGATTCGTGGAAATAGCGTCTCTTTGCATCTCGACACAAACGATTGCAGTGGTTACGTAGATCTTTGAAACCAGCAAGATTCTGATCCGTGGGTCTACGCCTGTACCTGCTCTTCGCCTTGTCCTTACTAGCAATAGCGTCTTTAATTTTAGGAGTCATCCAAGGAGCAGGATCATGCTTAATTTTAATTCGCCGACGCGGCGCATGCTTTTCATAAAGGCTCAACAGTTTGGCATTGAAACAGTTTACTTTTTCATCGACACAAGTGCTTTTGAAGACGGAAGCCCAATCGATATCATCAGCGTCACGACTCAATGCCGCCAGATCAATTCCATTATAATTGCGCAAATAACAGAGTCGAGGTTTGCGTTTAGGAGGCCGGATACGATAAGAAAGATAGATGAGGTCATGATATGAGAAGGTTGCAGTGAGCTGCCCGAACTCAGCAACATTGTGAGGGGAAGAAACAATCATTAAGTCAAGAAGAGAGGGCGTGCAGTTCGGAAAGTTATGGGTCGCAGAAAGAGGTAGAATTTCCAGATTAAAAGAAGATAGGAGAGAACGGAGTTTTTCTGAACGAGAATCATTTTTAATGAGACATGTATTAAAGTCACCCATTAAAATAACATGCTCATACGATGGGCATAAATAATTCAGTGACGTCTCTAAAGAGTCAAAATAGTTGATGTGAAGATTAGGGGAGTAGAATACCGCGAGTAATATTTTAGAATGATTTAAGGTGATTTCAAGGAAAAGGAATTCAGCCGACCCAGAGTACTGAGATGGAGACGCGCTCACAATTTTGTGCGGTATGTCAGCACGTATGTAAATCGCAACACCACCACCACCCTTGCCAGTCCTGTCATTTCTGACTAGGACAAAGCCAGGAAGTGCATAGTGCGTAGAAAGGAGAGAAGGCTTTAGAAAAGATTCAGATATCAGGAGTGCATCAAGATGAGCACTGCTAAAGGATGCCAGAAGATCGGAGTAGTGGCCAGGAACACTCTGAGCATTAATGTGGGCTACATGTAAATTGTTGGGATATTTAGAAAAAAGAGTGGAGATGTTGTCATGCAAGGTAAGAAGCGGAGCCTCACTTCCCGCACTAACAAAACTACAAGTCGAAGAAGCACACGAGAAAAAACTGTCATTTAAGTCGACAGGATCATGCATAGATAAATACGAATAGGTACAATGTAAATATAATAAAAAGAAAGAATAAAAATATTTTATACAAAACTAAACAAATCAAAACTAAACGTATAGACTGGTTAATTTCAAAATAACAACCCTAACTCACTGGTGAGTTGGATAAAATTGTACAAGTCATCCACAAAAAAAACAGGTAACAAAATAGCACTAAACATCAGCGTAAAACGAAACACATTAATGAAAACTGACAGGACGATTGAAACGTCAAGGCTGCTGTCAAGCTGACAATGACAGTTCAGTTTGGATCTTGGATGACTTGTCGTAAACTAAAATCACTAAATTAATATTGTAAATAAGTAATAATACCGACATCTTTAATAAGCAATACTGTGATAGAATGAAGGTGATGCGGAAAGTAACAAATGTTTAAGTACCGGCACAGAAACAACTAAAAGTGATCGTATACACCGGCTCAATTAAGAAGTAGATTGGCGAACGGACAAAACAATAACAATATTAATTACGCCGGCGCGCCTTCCTTTGATCCCTTGAGGGTGTAGCAGCAGTCTCAATCGTGCTCACATGCGTTGATGAAGAATGTTCCCCAGCCTGTGTAGCGTTACCAGATCTGCTAGTAGCCTTGGGGAACCGCGACACCAGAGCTTGAAGTTCCCCCGGAGTTTCGATCTTGTGGCGCTTGGTATCAGGTGCGATGATCACGATCTTGCCCTCCACCGACCAGCAACTCAGGACACCAAAATGCTTGCGTGCATCCATAAAAGTGCGGTGCCTTGTGTGTGTTAGGAATTCTGAGATAGTGATGCCCGTACCTTTTAGGGACTTCTTGTTTTCCCAGATCACTTGTCTGTGCTCAGTGGTATACAGCCTCACTAGTATAGGCCTAGCTTTGCCCCGTGCAGAACCCAGCCTATGGCAAACATGGATGCTGTCCTTCCTAATTTCAGGCAAGTTTATTTGATTGGATAACACTTTGTGAACAACTTCAGGCAACTTTTCTCCGGGATGCTCAGTGATACCATGGAATAGGAGTACCTTCCTCCGCATCATTGTTTCATGTCTGTCCAGTCCTAGCGATAACATCTCGATTTGGTTCTTAAATTTAGAGAGTGCCTGCCATACAAACAACTTAAAGTCAGCGAACTCACTTGCCAGTGTTGTTATCTCCACTGCAGGCCGGGCTTCAGAGGATGCATTCTTTAGCTTCTTCTCATACTCTGCCATTCGTGAATTGAACAGCACCTCAAGATCTTCCAGACTTGTTGCCAATTTAGAGTCCATGGTATGTGTGAAGAAAAGAAAGAAGTATATGGTACCCGAAAGACTTGAAAATACTAAGTAGTGAGTGTAGGGTGGTAAGTATCAATAAAATAATATTAAAACATTAAAATACTATTAAAATTAATAAAAATAATTTAAAAAACTGTGAGCTGTCGAAAATGCGTGTTTACCCTGCGTCTACCCACACGCATAATTGCTCTTATTAATGTATATATCTACTTTAATAAATAAATTGAGTACTTAGCCGGGTATCAATAAACAAGTAATTAATGGCCCTCAATAAATCTGGACCGAAGTTACTGACAGACATTGGTTTTTGCTGTGTTATCAGATGATGCAAGTTGACAGTAACTGTAACTACGAGTATACATATTTAGCAAACGGGATAACACCGTAACAAAAAAAAACAAACAATCTATTGCAATCCCTTTAATTCTATCAACTGAACATTTATTGCTTGTCTTATGTTTTCGGGCAGAAGAATTTTTAAACATATTAGAAATTTCATTCTGTTACGATAGAAACTGTTATTCAGTGTGTTACACAAATAGGGTGCCAGTATTATTATTGTTGAAAATGAGGAAACTCCAAAAACGCATGCGTGCTAAAAAAAACTTCAAAGTTACGCTAACCTTGTTTTGCTACGTCATTGCTTGTTAGCTCAGTTCTCATATTATTTAGGTCGATCGCTTAGTAAAGGCAATTTATTAGGTTACAAAGAATACCTATGTATAATATAATTGGAGATCATATTATAGAAGAACTTTTTTTACTATTCGGTATATATTATAATTGAAACAGGATATGCATGGTATAGACCCACATACATAAATCTGTAAACCCTAACCCGGTCACACTGTCCGATATCAGACCCATTTCCATCCTTCCTTATCTTTCCAAAGTTCTTGAGCACATTGTTCATCAGCAACTGTCTCTGTTTCTATCTAGTAATGATCTTCTTAGTCCTTTTCAATCTGGTTTTCGACCTGGTCACAGTACTGTCACAGCTCTTTTAAAACTGACTGATGACATCCGCTGGGCTATGGATCACAAATCTCTCACGTTACTTGAACTTCTTGATTTCAGCACTGCCTTCAACTCTGTTGACTTCGATATTCTTCTTGGGATTCTTAAATCTTTCAATTTCTCCTCTTCTACTATTGATTGGTTCAACTCCTATCTCAGAGGCCGCTTGCAGCGGGTACGCGACGAGTGTTCTTCGGATTGGTGCTCTCTTACTGAGGGTGTGCCCCAGGGTGGCATTCTCTCTCCTCTTCTCTTTTCTATTTTTATTAACTCTGTTACTAGAATCATCTCCGGTAACTTCCATCCCTACGCTGACGACCTGCAGCTTTACCATCATTTTCTAAGTTCTGATGTGGAAGCTGCCGTGTCTGCCGTAAACAGTGACCTGGAGTTGATTGGGGAGTGGTCGCGGTCCTTTGGGCTGCAAATCAACCCTAAGAAATCTCAGGCCATGGTTATCGCCGATAGGCAAATGTGAAACAGGCTTGATGTTGCGTCGCTGTCTCCACTCTGGCTGAATGGAGTTCAGATTGGATACACCAAGACAGCTAAAAACCTTGGGGTAATCATGGACTCCTATTTGTCATGGACAGCCCATGTCGGTGAAGTCAGTCGCAATGTGCACTATTCGTTCCACTCGCTGAAATGCCTCCAGAGCTTTTTGCCCTTGAAAACCAAAATTTCCTTAGCATAAACTCTCATTCAACCCATCATCGACTACGCCCACGCCTGTTATTTGGATGCCACCGAGGAGCTTTTAGATAAACTTGACCGTTTCCAAGATTTATGTATTCGTTTTGTTTTCAACCTTAAAAAGTATGATCATGTTTCAGAATTTCGCAAGTTACTCAAGTAACCTCATAACCCTAAGGCGCCTTCCTACCTCCGAGAACGCTTCTCCTACTCCCGTCCTTCCGATGCATTTTGCAGGAAGCATTTTAAAAATCTCCTTAATATCCCTTCGCACACTACCTACTTGTACTCTTACTCCTTCGCTGTGAAAGCCGCCCGTGCGTTTATGGAACTCTCTTCAACCTGACATAAGGGATCGCCAAACTCTTACAGTTTTTAAAAGAAAAGTGAAAAGACACTACCTTTCCATTCCATCATAGTTGCATATATTTCTGTATTATTATCTTTTTATATATATAAGTAGGTATTAATTATTGTTATAATATTTATTTTATGTGTATATATGTCACATCACATCATCACATCATCAGCCTTTTTTAAAGTTCCCACTGCTGGGACACAGGCCTCCTCTCATAGAGGGAGTGGGCTATAATCCACCACGCGGGCCCAGTTTGGATTGGTAGATGTCACATGTCTTTGATTTTTTGGTTCTAGGACATGCCGGTTTCCTCACGATGTTTTCCTTCACCGTTTTGAGAGCAGTGGTGATGAAATAAATTACACAAAGTAAAGCGCCTGCTCGGGTTCGAACCCACGACCTACAACTCGTAAGTCGGGACCGTAACCACTGGGCCACCACTGCTCTCTACGTGTATGTATGTATATGACAGTATATTCTATTTGTATCGAATAATTATTGTATATTATTTAGCTCTGAATTTTTTTATGTGTTTATTTTTCCCTTCTACACACTATATCTACATCTTTTTTTTCATCTTTCCTTTCGCCGGTATGCTGGAAGAGATTTCATTAGAAGTAAGCATCACCTATGTACTTATTTTCTGTTCCTCCTTCTTGTCTGTATATGTGTGTGTGCATAAATGGTCCAATAAAAATTAAAAATTAAAAAAAACTAACAAGATAACGCAAGTCCTTCCATCTGTATGAAAACCAACCATATGTGCCACTTTTTCGCACACAATTTAAAAAAAAACTACTTACCATTGAAAGAAAACATTTCCAATGCCTCGGCCAACTTTTTCTATACAGTCTTTACAGCTCAATATGGCATAAATTAGGCATTTTTCCAAATTTAGGTGGCTTTCTGAAGTCAATTATGCTAAATGAAAAGCTTAATGTACAATCATTGATCGTAATTTTACTCCATTTTTTGTCACACGAAGTTCATACAATCGCGTCATCTAGTTAGATTTATGTCTGTGTATAGAACTATGGTAAAGTAGAATAGAACAATATAAGCAAAGTACGGTTGTGAATACTTATTGTATCTGTGCCAGTAGTAATTTTATGCAAGGCGTATTATTTCAATCAACTTCTTAACTAAGTCTTAGGTACAGAAACCTATGGCAGAGCGACGATCTACACAAGTTGACTGGTAGCAGTTCGATGAAAGTTAGCGAGAATTGAGGCAAAGTACGCATTGTAGAGGCCTATGTCCAGTAGTAAACTGCTGTAAACTGATGATTATCACGATGATGATAATAGATACAGGGTGACGGCCCCTTATCTTTTGTAAGCTTCAATACCAACAAAAAATAAAGTAATAATACATTACTGCAGCGGCCAGCAAAAGAGACATTGTAAGTCCATCAATGAAAAACAGTATAGCTTTACCGCTTTGGACGTTGTACGACCGACGCTGGTGTCACCTTATTAAAACACATTATTGATGCGTGGAAAGAGGCACAAGATGCCATAGGTGTCTTCTGCGACCTGTTGAAAGCTTGAAGCAAAGAAACTTGAGCATTACGGGCTAAGCCAATCAGCATTAAGTTTAGTAAAATCTTATATAAATGATAGACAGCAATTAAACACCAGTCAATTCGCCGGGGCTAACAGTGAAAATAGGGGGTACCCCAGGGTTCAATTTTGGGTCCTTTCTTATTTCTAGTCTACATTAACGATTTACCCCATCTATTGACAAACAATCTAATTATGATGTTATTTGCTTATGACACTTCTTTGACTTTTAAGATAGATAGACGTACGAGTAACGTTGACGACATAAATAACGTCTTGCGGTTCAAAATTGGTTCACAGCTAATAATTTAGTTTTAAATGCTAAAAAGATTAAGTGCGTAAAATTTGCCTTGCCGAATGTCAAAAGTACTGTTTGTGAAATTATATTAAACAGGGAGAAGCTAGAATTTGTCGATAAAACGGTTTTCCGTTTTTTCGGGGATCACGCTAGACTCAAGGTTACAATGGGGTCCTCATTTAAGGTCACTCGCAGGATCGGTTCGGCAGCAAGGGGACTGTTTAAGGACATTAACATCATGACGGTACCTTGTCAATATATTAATGAAAACATCATGTACGTAAAAAAGAATTTAAATCTTTTTGGTAAAAACGTATACATACATAATTATGTTAGCAGAAATAGGGACCAATTAATTCAACCTAGTTTCAGGCTGGCTAAAGTAGCATCAGCTTTTATGGGATACTGTATAAAATGTTACAATAAAATACCTCCCCATATTCTAGAACTGAATGAGACGATATTTAAAACTCGTATAAAACGCTCACTATGCAGGCAAGCATATTATAAGTTGCGGGATTACATCGCTGATAAAAATGCTTGGCTCAATGTTGGTCTTGCCCCGAAGCCACTAGAGCGCAAGAACAAGTAATAGGCAGAAAAGATTTGAAGTATTGTTGCACCTGTTGAAGATTGAATGAATATATTTGTATTGTATAAACTCAATATCTTTTAGTATTATATAACTGCACAGTACATTTGTGAGTACTATGTTCCGACTGTAAATCATTATATAAACCATTTACTGTACCTATGTGTTGTTCCTTGACTTATGTGTGCCCTGGCAGTTGAGTGTGTCATGCTCTCTCCAATTTCTCTCTGATGGTGGCACATATGTTGGATCATTCGGTTCCCTTAGTGATGGTTGAGCTGAGGGTGCCGATCCATGCGTCATGTTCATGAACGGGCGTCATCAGTTGGGATTAGTCATATCTTAGCTGCCTCGTACTGTTTTTGGTATTTTTTTAAATTGTTTGTTACTCTAGATGTTTTTACTTGCACCTCTTTTTACATCGTTCTCACATATATGCATGTTTTCAACAAGAATGATGTAACCAAAAACATGTAATTAAAACTGATGGAAAAGAGTGTACGTACGAACTATAAATTCGATTTTTAATTTCTTAGACTAAACTGAAATCCTCAGTGATCGAAAATCGAAGTTAATTGAAAATGGAACTATTTCACGGCAAAAAAAAAAACATTTTCTAAGAAACTATACTGTGATTTTTAATTTCGTAGAGTAACTGACAGCTGCCAATGACCTTATATTTTTAAAATGCTGCAAGCGCGGAGCATAGCATTGTAGCTAAGTTTCTACTCATTTATGTCAGACTTTATTTCATCGATCGCATTTATTTTATTGTTGATTTCATATTTAACAGAATAAAAGTTTATGTATTATGTGTACTATGAATACTGTTATATTTAAATATTACGTTTATATTCATAAAACGTTTATTTACACCAATAAGTAAAATTAAATTGTGGAGTCATGTCACATCAATTCGATGAATCACTTAAATTTTGTTTTTATATCTATTTCATTAATTTTCATTATCAGCTTTTAATTAATTAATCAGGTTTGATATATATTAAAATGCAAAACTCGGGCCAGATAAGATATTGTTGTTAATATTATTAAAAATTAATTCAACGTCAATGTCATATTTGTAGCGTTACATTTTAATGGTGTACGCACTTATTTGTTATTTTTCTATCAAGCGATGAAAAAATCTTAGCACATCTATTTATGTGCCAGAGGAAGTAAAAACCAACATAATCTATATTGAAACATTTTACCGATAAAATAAAATTAAACTCTATTAATATGTATGCTCATGCACTCTCAATAATGTACCTACCTACACTAATGTACTTATGCTGCTGATAAATGTTAGCTTTATACATATAATAGCTAATGTGCTACCAGGCAAGCATGTTGTGGAAGGAGTTTTCCAAAGGAAGAATTTTTTCGGTACTGTAGAAGCCTGAGTTCCTATGATATTACAAGTATTTTTTTATTTATTTTTATTTGGGATGTGTTTGCTCTTGACTCTAGTCTAAGTCATAGGTGACAGAGGCAGATTCGACGATGTAGTGAGCTTACCCAGAAGAAGCCTATATATTTACTCTAACTTTGAAGGCATTCGGGTTGAATACGTTCGGAAACACAGACGCAGGTAGTGAGTTCCATTCATTCGCTGTGCGCATTATGAAGGAAGTTTGGAAGCGCTTGGGGCGAATTGGTGGAATGGCAACAAGGTAAGGATGGTAACTTGCAGTGCGTCTAGATGTCCGATAGTAGAAGGGGGCTGGTGGGATGAGGTCGTGGAGTTCTTGAGCACACTCACCGAAATACAGTCTGTAGAAGACCGACAAGCAGGCAACCTTGCGGCGATGAGCCAAGCTGTGAAGCTTGGTATCCACCAGTTCAATGTCGCCGATTAGCCTCTTGGCTCTGCGTTCCACCGAGTCAAGCGCGGCAAGCTGATACTTTGCTGAGCCATCCCAAAGGTGGCTGCAATACTCCATGCAGGATCCGACTTGCGCTTTGTACAGGGTTAAAAGCTGTCCAGGCGTAAAGTATCGCTTCACCTTATTTAGGATGCCCAGTTTTTTGGCCGCAATTTGGGCTTTGTACTCAATGGAGGCGCCGAAGTTGAGACTGGATGTCAACTCCATGCCTAGTAGCTCAAGCCGATCAGTCACTGGAACAGACGCACTCCGAAAAGTAGGCGCCTGATCGAAAATTCTCCATTTAGCGATAAAAAGACACGCCTGTGTTTTGGTGGCGTTAAAGGAGACCAGATTGTCATCACCCCACTGGGAGACAAGGCTTAAGGTCAAATCTGTCCGCTCTACCATAGTCTCTCTCAAGGAACGAACTTCATCCACGCTGGTTCTTGCGCTGGACAGGTATCTCTCTGAAACAGTACTGTCATCTGCGTACCCAATAATACCAAGCTGAAGTTGGTCATTGATGTGCAGCAGGAAAAGAGTTGCAGAGAGAACAGACCCCTGAGGAACTCCGGAATCAATAACCATAAGGTCAGAGGAGCAGCCGTCTATAACTACTCGGATCGACCGTTCGCAAAGGAAGTCTGATATTCAGCTACAAAAACCAGCGGGGATGCCATACGCAGGAAGCTTACTGAGTAGACTTGCGTGCCAGACCCTGTCAAAGGCCTTCGAGATATCCAGCGATACAGCAAGTGCTTCGCCGTGTCTCTCGATGGCTTCGCCCCAGCAGTGCGTGACATACACAAGAAGATCGCCAGTAGACCGTCCCCCGCGAAAGCCATATTGACGGTCACTGAGGAGATTATTGTCTTCAAGGTAGGTCAGCAACTTACTGTTCAGTACCCTTTCCATAACTTTGCACAGAATTATCCTAATTGAATGTTCTGCTAAGCCTATTTTACTTCACTTATAGTCAAATCATTGTTATGTCAAGTGATTGATTGTATCTATTTTGATTACCAATTACATTAGCAAACATTATGTATCTTAGCTATGGCTAAGCTACATAATGTTCGCTATGGCTATATGGTATGGCTATAACCTTAGCTAGCCATAGCTATGGTTAAGGCAATATGCATTAACAATTCGGAGAAGAGCATTCCATATTTAACTGCGTAACGCACGAGTTATATAGGGTGTCAAGTCATTTATTTTGAAAACCGTTTCTGCCTACGGCAATGAACAAATTTATTTAAGGAATTCGTAGTCAATTCCCAACAACGTTGTCTTTACAATAGGCAGTCGTCTCTCAGCACTTGCAGTTAATAGGCCCTGGAAAATAGAAGGGCCCAAGAAAATAAACCGACAATTATGTGACTGTTATGGAATCTTCGTACTGTATGGAAACAGTGATAAAACCTCTTATAAGAAAATATTATCCTTCATTCATGTCTAAAAAGTTCTTCAACACAACGTAATTCTCGAAGTGCCTTAATTGGTCACGCTACAGAAGAGAAACGCTTTCATACTTTGCAAGTCAAACTAAATTGTGTAAATAAATTTGAGGACAAATGTTATGAGCGTTTACCGACAATATTATTATTACTAACAGGTATGTTTATGTATGGTATGGGACAATACATAGTGGCTCGACTCTTTATTAGGTAAGTAAATCATTATTTTTTGTTCTGTGTTACCGAGGGTAGGAGGTTACGTATTTTTTTTTCAATATGTAGGTATTGAATTTATTTTTCATTAATTTATTGTAAACAAGCTGGTGGTGTCGGTGGAACATGAGACTTGTATTGATCAACTACTCATAGAAGATTGTGAGTCCTCGATGGGTTAGCATGACATATTCGAGGTGCAATTACAAAAAGTAACACAAAATCAAATGAAGATATTATAACGATCACCTATGTTTGTATTTAAACCAACTTTCATCCTTAGATGAGTATCTAATTGTAACATAAAATAAGGCCAATCACATGATACCGCTATCATGATCTGTTATACGGAGGAGCGTTGTTGTGTCACAATAACTTAGGATAGGTGGTTAAGGGTTAAAAAGTACTGATTATCAGCCTAATTTTAAATAAATAAAATTTGACTTTTTTATTTTATTTAAATGTTCTTCTTACTTAATGACCCATTTAATCTAAAAAAAAATAAGGTACAAAAAAACTTGCACTATACTAATACCTACCTTTAAATGAATAACAACAAGAATATATATATATATAATCTGAATCTCGAAATCGGCTCCAACGATTTAATGAAATTTAGTATGCAGGGGGTTTCGGGGGCGATACATCCATCTAGCTAGGTTTCATTTTTAGAAAACGTCGTTTTCTCTATTTTCACCCGAGCAGAGCTTGGTCGCACAGGTACTTTTACTTAAATTTTAACTTAATAGCAAATCTAACTTAAAGTGAAATTATAAACTTGACTAAAAAGCGTCATCTTCGGATGATGAAGATGCTTTAACTCAAGAGAATTCTTGCTCTAATTTATTTATTGACCTCTCTACAATTGTCACACTAATAATAAACCTTACAAGCAATAATATAAACTATTCAGGCCCAATTTTTTAAGAGGCAGATAATTTTGACTGAAGAATAAATATGGTCGTTTGACATATTTTCTATACTAAAACTGTCCAGCCGCCATTTTTATTCCTTAGTTAAAAGTTATAATACTATTGAAAAATTGGGCCTTAAGTGTATAAATATGTTAAGATAGAAACAGCATGCAAAAAAAAATATAACAGAAAGTTACAATAACAATGCAGAAATAACACTCATAAACAGAGAGGTCTAATCCCAATTTATTAAGGGTGAGCACAGAATGAATAAATAAATTATTGACGAAACAAAAAAAAATACATAACTATATTATTGTTATGTATGCAGAACCGCTGTATGACTTTCAGGGGATACAGAAATAATCCTGCCATGCATGGTGACAATGGTATCTCTTTGGCTTGATAATAACCTTAGTCTTTTTTTATTTACATAAAATTCGTACCACATTTTTCGATTACTCTTTTTAACGACGAAAAAAACGTCCAATACTAGTGGATTTAGATAAGTTAATAAGCTTAATATAAGTTTTGCTATTTGACTTGAAGATAAGGCTTTTATGACATAATCGCACAATATTAATACATCGCTTAGTATAAATATCAAAGTGGCCATATACAAGTGACGCCAGATATTAGAACGTCCCACTGCGCACGTAATGAAACTATGACAAAGTGAAAATAAGATTATAAAATAAAACAAAGCGTTTACTGTAAGCGGTACAATTTGCTCTATCACAGCGACAAGATCCTTTATTGCCGGGGATACCTCAATTACATTCAATTCAAATATATCAAAGTGATAGTTTACAAATACAGAAATGGCGTAAGTAATTAAAGAAAAACCCCAACCAAAAAAGCAGCATATTAAGTATCTCCTTTGTATATAACGCCCATTAAAAACTTTAACAAAATCGACGTAAAACGTATGACTTATAACTATCAGCCAGTGGCTTTTCGCTGTTTCTAAGTACATAACTAAGAGATTCGTTACAAATGTTAACCAACCATTTTCGGTCCACTGAAAAATCCATAATGTCGAATAGAGTAAAAAGTTTGATAACATTCCGTTAAGAAACACAAAGTTTCGGTAGTTTTGAAACTTTTTCATCATAAACCACGACGCCACGCCATATATTAAAGCTGCTAATGTCATCACACTTATAACTGTTAGAATAATCATTACTTGTGTATATGATAATTCCCAATCTTCTGCCGATTCGTACAAATCCCAATTAGAACTCTCTGTCGAGTCATTTGATGTCACATCCAAGCTCTCTGAAGAATTGTACAGATCCTCATCAAAACTCTCTGAAGAGTCGTACATACCATCGTTTACATTATCAGACATGGCGAAACTCACTTTCAGTACTTTGATTTTTCACTTTCACTTTATACAGTTTAGACGAGAATTTTAAACAATACTTAGCATAATATTGTTCGTAATTGTTGGAAATCAAGGGAAAGCCGTTTGCCCAACAAGATTATAATGAATGATGCAGAATAAACAGTGTCCACATTTAATTTACTAAGTATACAATTTAATTATTATTTGTAAACGACTTGTCGTAAAGCACAGCCATGCTATAAAAGTCAGTGTTGCTTTTAGAACAGTCGATGTAACAATAGGTATTGTAAACAAATGCAACAAAACGAATAAATGAGTTATTATAATTAATTGATTACTAGGTACACCGCATCAAACACTAATTTGATTAATTAAAAAAAATCCTGTTTGCCATATCGCTCGTAGAGATTACCACAATACTTCCAAAACCACAAAAATGAGTGTTGGACCAAGTACAGGGTTTTGTAGTCAGGATGGGTTGTTTAATACTGATTTTATCGAAAACAAAATTAAGTTTGTATTTCATAAAGTTAGTTTAATATAGTATTTTTTTTATTTAATATTATTTCGCAGAAAAAAAGTCGTTCATACGGTTGTAATTTAGAACTTGGAAGCGTATCATAAGAGAAAACAATTTTTTTTTTTGTTAATTTTTGCTGTTTTTAGGGTTCCATACCCAAAGGGTCCTAACAAAGCCCTATTGCTGTTACTCACGTGTCTGTCTGTCCGTCGTCTGTCATACATGTTTTATAGCCAAACGCTTGGCGCTAGAATGTCTCACCCCATCAAGTGGAGTATTGTTGTTTAGGAATCGTTGAGTAGATAAATACTGTACCTTTTGTTTTCAAAAATATTGGAAAACAAAGGAATGAGAAGCCACCAAAGTCATCTTTTTATACAAAAGTTAATTTCCCATTGACTTATGAACTTCAAATTTGTTGATAACGTTTATTATTACATATATTTTACTAACAAATACCAACATATTGATAAACCAGATTTTTCTTTGAAATTCTCTCATTTTTCCTATTACAACCAACTTGATATTGCGGTTTGGTATGGAACCCCATATGTGCAACGTCCGACACGCACTTGGTGCACTTTTATTAGTGTTTCTACACAAAAGTTTTAAAAAACAACACTAATAAAAAGGGATGCATGAACATTCTTCATGGCACTCAATCCCACTTCAGCTGTATGTAATAAACTTCAACCATTTATTTCTCACAGTACTATTTCATAGCTGAGATAAGAATATAGGTAGAACCACCCCTTATTACCTTTTTCATTATTTTATTGTACCTAGTTATTATGTAGCGGTGTTAAGATTACACCTGGTCACCAAAAATAGATATTGGGCCCATAGTATCAAAGTAAAACGGACAAGACATAATTATCAAGGTTCCAACATTTGGCTACGAAACACTAAACATGGGACAGGGTGTTCGATATCTGTGCTCTAAACGATTCTTATTAATGCAGCATAAATTTCGTTTTGTTTATAATACAACGGGTCACGCTTTTTAGGGTTCCGTAACCGAATGGCCCAAACGGAGCCATACTGCTGTCACTTACGTGTCTGTCTGTCCGTCCCCTGTCACGCAGGTCTTAAAGCTAAACAGTTAGAGCTGGTCTTCAGATTTTTACAATATACAATTCTTTTTGATACAAAACCATAAAAATTGTCAACAAATATTTTAAATGTTTTTAAGGAAAAGAAAAGGAATGAAAATTTAACCTAGTTGTTTAGAACTCATTGATTAGATAAATATTGTAATTTTTGTTTAAAAAAATATTGCCAAACAAAGGAATGAGAAGATACCAAAGTAAACTTTATGCCAAACAACAATATGCCTAAAAAAATATGCCTTACATACACACTTTAATTGGTGACAAAATAAATTATTTGTCACCAATTAAACGTCAAACTGAAACTATTTGGTACTGTAAGTTTGTTTTAATAACATACTAGGTCTAGTGGTCAAATATCAAGCAGTGCTACTGCAGAGTATGAGGTCTTGGGTTTTAACCTCGGGTCAGGAAAAGTGATATTGGGTTTTACTAACTGAAAGTTCTCAAAAGAGTAATGAATATAAATGTGGATGAGTAGAGGGAATGAGGAGAGGGAGAGGTAGGCCTAAGAAAAGATGAATGGACTGTGTGAGGAGTGATATGAAAAAAAGGGAGTCAGTAATAGCGTGACAGGACGGTATTGAACAAGAAAACGTGTTGCGCCGACCCCAAGTTACAATGGATATGGGCAGGAAGATGATGACTATCTGAAAATTCTCAGTTCTGGCTAGATTGCGCTTACCAATGAAAGTCGTTGTGATAGCTATTGTAAAACAGTCAAAAATATATAGGAATGCTAACCACTATCGAAATATTGTGTGATCAATTCCTACAATTTTGTAATTTCATTTTCATTGGCTTGGAACTAGTGAAATGTGGATGAACTATAGTTGAAACTCTGCTTAATTCTTCGAAGAATACAGGGGTTATATGTTATATTTAACACTAAAATAAAACTCGTTCATTCCACCCAAAAGTTGTCTGGAACAGATTGCCCTGTGCGATAAGACCGCCCATTGTAAACTTTGTATTTGAAAATGTCCTGTATGTTTTTTTTGTGGTGTACAATAAAGTATATAATAAATCAATTAATAATAAAACAAAAAATAAAGTATCTGATTTCTGGAAACAAAGCAATGTCGAGTTTAAATAATAGTTAAATAATATACTTTTAAATAATACATCATCATCATCAACCTATTAATGTTCCCACTGCTGGGACACAGGCCTCCTCTTTTTGAGAGAAGACGGGCCGTATTACACCACGCGGGCCCCAGCGGTTTGGTGGATGTCACATGTCTTCGAATTTTGGTTTTAGGACATGCCAGTTTCCTCACGATGTTTTCCTTCACCATTTTTGAGAGCAATGGTGATGAAATAATTTACACAAAGTAAAGCGCCTGACTGGGTTCGAACCCACGACATACTACTTGTAAGTCACTTCCGATACCACTGGGCCACCACAGCTCTTACATAATACAATATTAATTAAATACCAAATTAAAATACAAACACAATTCTAACATAAAATATGCATTAATTAATATTATGAATAAAAACCAGATATATGAAAAAAAAAATTTAGAACCACTCGATAGCTATCAGCAGGTTTACAAATAATTCTTTCATGCAAGATGATAATTATCGCGATATCTACGTAGGTCTTATTTTACCGACATAAAATTCATACCACATTTTTCTATTACTCCTTAAAACGACAGAAAAATGTTTAATACTAAAGGATTTAAATAAGTTAATAATTTTACTATAAGTTTCGCTATTAGGTTCGGGTTTGAACTAAAATATTGTTTAGTTCAAACCCGAACCTAATAGCGAATTCTATGATTTATTCGCACAACAGTAAAAGGTTGTCTGACTGTCTGTAATAGATTGCCCTGTGTGATAAGACCGCCCCTTGTACACTTATCTTTATAAATGTTTTGTTCTGTAATTATTTAAGTGGTGTACAATAAAGTATATAATAAATAAACAAATAATAAATAAATAAAACATCGCTCAGTATTAATATCAAAGACGCAATATACAAGCGTCGTAAGATGTTAGAAGGTGTATATTTGCGTGCCATGAAACTACGATAAAGTGAAAAAAACAATTATAAAGTAAAAAAAAAACAGTTGATAACTAGTGGTAAAACTCGATCGCCCAATCTTATGAAAATCGCTATTTCTTATGATAACATCATTTCAAAATCTCACTAATAAGTATTAAAAGTCGAATGTTTGTGAGTTTGTGCGTGTTTGTATGTTTGTTACTTCATCACGCTCAAACGGCTGGACGGATCTGGATGAAATTTGCTTAGCACATAAAATACCTACTTTTTATCCCGGGTATATGTTCTCGTGGGATAATTTTCAACATTTACGCGGGCTAAGCCGCTGACAGAAGCTAGTAACAATATTTTAAAAAAATAACGATTGTTATTGAAGACACACCCCAACCAAAAAGACAACTCTTTAGATACCTTCTTTGTAAATAATACCTATTAAAAACTTTTACCATATCTACATAAAACATGGGGCTTATAATTATAAGCCAGTGGCTCTTAACTATTTCTAAGTAATTCACAAAGCCAGTATGAAATTTCATGAAACCACTCATTTTCGCACCAAAAATAAATGCAATATGTTAAATAGAGTAAGAAGTTACAAAATACTCCGTTAAGAAACACAAAGTTTCGGTAATTTCGAAACTTGTTCATGATGCACCATGACACTATGCCGTATATCAATGTTGCTAATGTCATCACACTTATAACGAGCTCAATAATAATCGTTTTTTGAATAATATAAGAAAATTCCCATTTAACTCTCTGTAGAGTCGTAGGATTCCCCATCAAAATTCTTTGATGAGTTGTACGACTCCCCATCGTAACTCTCTGAAGAACCATACACGTATCGTTATCAGACATGGCAAAATTCACTTTCACTTGCACAGTGTTTTGATTGATTCACTTCCACTTCCTATAGAAGAAGAAAACGGGACGGCCGGCGGGGCGAGCTTGAAGTTACTTAGAAACTGAAATTTCTGGTAGTCATTTGCGGTGCTGAGTACTGAGACGATGCCGGTTGCGTTACCGGTGTCCAATTATAGTTTAAAAATGTCAAATTAAATTGTTTATAGCTTGATGTAATATTCTAAAAACAGATGTCGATCTAACAATAGTTAGCTAAATGCTATAAAAGTGATTAAAAACTCAATTAAATATTTTTATCACTACAATCAGCACTAATTATTGATTTATAAAAAAAATCCGTTTGCCATATCGCACTTGATGATTCATCATCATCATCATCATCATACCTAGCCTTTTCCCAACTATGTTGGGGTCGGCTTCCAGTCTAACCGGATTCAGCTGAGTACCAGTGTTTTACATGGAGCGACTGCCTATCTATCCACAACCCAGTAACTAGGTAATACGGTAGGTACCCCTTGGCTATGTAACCCCTTGTAATCGTGTCAGATTTCAAGCTTCTGACTACTCGTAACGACTGTCAAAGATCTTCAAATGACAGCCGAGACCAACGGCTTAACGTGCTTTCCGAGGCACGGAGGAAACTCGGTATGTTGAAATGGTCACCCATCCACGGCCCGACCTCGTCAAGCGTTGCTTAACCTTAAGATCGACCCGTGCGGCTGTTATTATTTACCAAAATATTTTCAAAACCTGCTAAGTGTGTATCGGACCACGCACAGTAAATGGTTCCGTATTCGGGGATATATTATTTTATTGTCATTATATTATTTACGCATGCGCCGCCCTTATTTCTTTTAGTGACTGCAAAATCAAGTTCTTATCGTAGCATTTGCAACCAATTTATGTAAAACGAAAATAGTTTTTCTCCCAGAAAATAATTTTTAGTTTCCATACAAAGTTGTCGGCAGCTGACCAAAACTTGTATGGGAGATACAATTTTTGCAGCAGCAGTGTTTAAAATATTAATATGATTCCACCTTTCCGTTACACCTTGTATAGATTTACTACATCATGGTGTAGTGGTCCAGATGATATACCTTGCCTCCCACTATTTATATTGTACCAAAAGTCTAAGAGTTAAATGTGAATAAGTCTTCCGTGTCGTTATTACGTTTATTTGGAGAGAACACGGTACTTTCTAAGATAAGATTATTATTTTCCATTAGGAAACTATCACAGTAAAGCCCATTTTGAAGGAAACTTCCTCCACTTCAATCGACCGACTTGCAATGATAATACCACGTAATAGCTTGTTTTATAAAATTTGTTTGATTCAAGTGGTGATAAAAATTTAAATCATAAGATATATATAGAGAAGTTTTTGACAGACTTCGACTGAAATGTGATTTCAAACGTTCTTAATTGCCTCTCTGATTTATATATGTATGTTACATTTCCACAATGTCCACACCATCATCGTAACATACTTAATATTTTATAATTCATGGCAATCCCGATGTTGAGAAAACAATTTAATTTTTAATTACGTAAAAATATGACAAGAATGCAATATCTTTCAAAATAGTATCAAAGCAAAACGACTTAAATCATCTGGAAGAGAGCCTGACTTAATAAAAATAAGTATTTTAGTGAAGAGGAAACGTCAAAGAATATTGCACCAACCAACAACGTTATTTTCAGGTTTTACACTTTGTTAAATGAATTCAGAAATAGAATAACCACCTTCGTTTGTTTTTCATGAATTTTGTAGCGTGAATCCCAGAGAGCACCAAAATGCTTTGGCTGCCACTGTTACGGCATTTTTTTTTCTATAAGCACTAGTTTCGCCCGCTAGAACATAATGTTGCTATACGTGCTCACTGATCTCGTCACCAAGAATAAAATCTATTTTCAATTATAAGTTCCTAACTTAAAATTAAATTTAAAATAGATTTTTGTAGTTATGAATGGAATTTCAAAGGGAAACAAATCGCAAGTCTCAGTTATTGTCACCATGTAACACTAACACCACTCTATCCCATATGCAGCCAGAAGTAATGAAACGTCTGGGGCTCTTGAGACTCTGGGATCTTGAATCATAGAGATCGCTTCGTGTGATGTTAATGGTGACATAAAATTTATATTGTTTTTTTTTCAGGGTAATATATAGCCCAGTATACAATATGGCGCCATTCATATCATTCCACTGAGAATAACTGAATATGTAAGTAAGTGACTTAAGCATAATATTCAAGATTTCTTGGTATTGAGGAAACAAAAGGTAAATCCACATTTATATCTTATTGGGTGTATGACGTTGCCTCATAACATTGGATACAATAATTCACTTATTGCGATTTTATTGTTTAGTTACTTTTTCCAAATCAGTAAACAAAGATATTTTTTTACTATTCGTTTTAAGAAATTCTGTTTTTGTTTGTTCAAGAAGATTAAAATTAAAATTTTGGAAGCTTTTAAATTGCATTTTTAGGTGCAAATTTATATTTATTAATTTATGTAGACATAAATCACTTAAAACATAAAGTAGATATAAAGATAGAAGAGCATAAAGGTGCCTAGGTGTCATTTACCTTTTGCACATACATAATTAAGTATTATACTGCAAGTTTTCTGAAAAATATGAATCAGATACACTGTTACAAAAAGTATATATAACTTTAAATGATGAGATAGTATAAGTATTAGTAAAGTATATCTACAGAAATAATTTGAATGAAATATTAAAAAAAAACAAACAAAATAAGCATTAATAAGATTCTTTTGTTTCTAATGTAGAAATAAATAATGATAAATTATTTGTAGTCAAGTCTCTCAATACTCAATTTTAATTCCAAAGTATACCCACTAATTGTTTCATCATCAATCAATCTGCCTAGCCTTTACCCAACTATATTGGGGTCGGCTTCCAGTCTTACTGGATTAAGCTGATTTACCCACCGATTGTTTCATCATCATTACTTACAAATAATAAGGACAAATACTCTATTCGAAACAAAATAAAATTATTGGGGTACATGGACAGCATAGTCTAACTCCATCCAACTTCAAGACGCTTGATTGACTGTAGTAAAAAAATATCAGGAAACGATTCAATACAAATAAGGCATAATACGTCTTAAGTAAAATGTAGATGTGCTGTTTTTATCCTGAAAGGAAAATGGCTGGCAAAAGCAATCCCTCCTTTGACAACAGCACACCCAGACCTAAGGCGCCGACCCTTTATTTTATTTGTCTCCAAAATAAAATAGAATTTAAACTGTTTGTTATAGGTATGATGCATACATTATTAACGAAATGTAGTCTAGAGTCTAGACAATATTATTTGGTCTTTATTAAATTCAAGGTAAGGTGATAGCCGTTTAAAGTATTTACGTCAATCGATGTTCTTACTGTTCACGTTTTAATGTTTCAATAAGGTGAAGATCTAGTTTAAAAAAATATGTATTTTTATCCGTCTGCCGGTGGTGGATTATTGTTGTTACTGTTCTGTGTCTTGAAAAATCGCAGAAGAATGCAACACAGCAGCGAAACTAAAATGAAACTGGGCAAAGGATATCTGCCGCATGTTGCATAAGAATTAAGCGAAGCCACTGAGTTGGTTCCGAACTACAGGAACCAGAAACGCGGTAGGTCTAGAAGGCGATAGTGCGATGGGATAGACTCCAATGGATAGATATTGCAATAGTCAGGGAAAAATGGAAAAATGTAAGAGAGGGCTTTGCCTTGTTGTAAAGACAGACTTATAATAATAAAACTTTACCATAATAATAATAACTTTAAAAAAATACATCAATTAATAATATAATAAATCGAATTAATAAATTAACTCCAGCTGTTACTAAAGTAGATGAATGAACTAAAGCAGAAACAGGAGTAGGAGCTGCTACAGCATAAACATTTCTTGTGTTCTAAATAAAGAGAGAGTGTGAGAGAATTTAACATTGCTGTTTCAATAATTAACAGATAATTTATTGAATGAGAACTGGAATCACCCCGCTGGTTTGCTACCAAACACATACACTGTAGCCTAGTGGTAGCAAGACTTCCTAGAAAACCACTTCCAATCAGTTTTCATATAACCTATCAATCACTAAATTTTGCGTATTACCAAGTAATTTTTGGTTCAACTTCCAGTCTAACCCGATGGGGGTAAATATCAGTATTTTATATGGAGCGACTGCATATCTGACCTCCACAACCCAGTAACTAGGTAACACGATACCTCTTAACAATGCAAAGCAAAAATATGCCCATACACCTGCACTTTAAAAAACCTTATGCTTGCCACTGACGCTGCAATCAGCATGGCCACCTACTGGCCCAATGCAAAAATTGCAAAAATTGCAAAAATGCAGATTTGCTGGGTTCCACCATCCATCACGAGTGTTAAAGGTATATATGACAGTAGACGAACAGCTTAACGCACTTTCTGAGATATGGAAGGAGTCTCGATATACGAGTAAATTGGTTTGTTTCTCGTTGCATACCTACTGAATTCAATTCGACGACATTTAGGTATAAGCAGCTGCATCGTATGTGTTTCATAGTTTCATCGCTATCGTTGGATCTCCAGTATCCACTTGGGAACCGTTTCATTGCAAGTCATGACGTAAATTGATTTCGACAGGCGTCCGCTTACTCCTAGACAAACCACAGAACAAATGGCCGGGAAAAGAAGAATTCTTGTAAATAAAGTTAGTGTGATTTGAGTTTAACAGGATGTAGCAACGTAAGCTTGTATGTACATATTTATTTATATTTTGCCTTAGGCAGGCAAAATATAAAGTTTCGGTTGTATAAGTTCGGTTATACAATAGATTACCTAAAATTGTCAGAGAGTGTACTAGTATATCAACCTTTAAAAAAGGTCTACGGAACTTTATATTAGACGACTAGCTTTTCCCTGCGGCTTCGCTCCCCTGGTCCTGTCCACCGTTTCCGTGATATAAAATGTAGCTTTCTACTGGTGAAAGAATTTCCAAAATCAGATGAGTGCTTTTTGAGGTTATCTATTACAAGCAAATTTACAAACAAACAAACAATCAAATCTTTCCTCTTTATAATATTAGAGTAAGAGTAATTGTTTTATTTTACTATTGTTCTCCTATTGACAACAGATGAAGGGATATGTGAGTTTTGTTAAAACTGATTTGTTTGTTATTGTTATTCTACCCTTGTTTTAATAATTTTACTATGACATCAAGTTTCCTTCGCTATATGAATGTCATAATATTAACTACTACCTACTGTTAATTTAGTTAAGTATCTCTTTAAATGAACTGTAATTTGTTCTTTGAGAAAATAAATATCTTTAAACCGAAATAAAATATATATGTATAAGTATACTGAAAATAATTCAAGCCTTCTAAAGGATAAAAACGTAAGTTGTCTTCATATACCATTCCTAAGCATTTTTTTAATGCAAAGCTTTGTTTCAGTACAGATTCATTTAGTGAATATTAATAAATTTAAAAACACCATCTCAGTAGGTTTATTGTGGAATATTATTTTAATTGAATTTTCTATTTCTTTTCTTTTTATCTACATTTTTAATAAATAAAACCCATTGGGAAAAAAAAGGCATACTGGTATCGGGAACAGAGTACAAGCTACCGGCGGTCCTCCAGAGAGAGAAACCTCCTAACAATACGAGCCGTGACAAGAAGTACTGCTTTCTGAATCAAGCCCTTGACCCAGCCGCCTAACGAGAGCCTCCTAAGGTATTGGTCGAGGCTTGTGGCTATTAAGCCATTAAATGACACGACTTTCGGTACAATGATCGCTGAGTCCATACCCTACATGTCGACAACCTATGGAATAGGTTTACGACATGTGGGGGATAGGAATTAACACAATGATTCCTCCGTTCACATGTAGGCTCCGTTTAATTTAATATGTACTGTAGAAATTTTATAAAACAACTATAGATTTTTATTATGGTATTATCGAATGAATGAATTATGGTGGGAATTATGGCAATGGGAGATAATAATGATTGACGGTTGTCCGTAAATCCTTTTGTCAACGCCTACGTTTGTGTTGGGTTTGCGTCACGGAAACGCAACCCGCCCTAAAATGTTGTAATCACCAAACAATAGACAGTGTGCGTACAAAATTGTCTGCATAGTGAATAAGAATTTCTCGTTTCTAAAATTAAGCGATGAAACGAATATAAAAAAATATTTAAAATCTTGAATTATGTATAAAATAATCAATTAAAAGACAATTATAGAGAAACATTAGATTACCCTAAAATGTAGATTCACACATCCAACAACAATAAAATAAATTGATATACAAGGTTCTTCAACTGAAATACAAAGGCGGTCCAAGATAAAAAAACCTAGAAAATAGTATGTTTTCAAACTTAATTGTTAAATCAATATTGTCGTTGCAGGTACTACTTTTGCTATATTATACACTTAATTAATTCGTAACTTTTGCAACATTAAAAAACACACATTACAATAATCTGGAAATTGGCTTTCTTGTGATTAAAACACAAACCAATTCTATTTCGCACACGACAAAGTTAGATAGTATAGAAGATTAGTATTTGTCATGCAAATAACAAACTATTCATTCATTAAGCGTGATTAGTAAATCACAGGGATACTACAGGAAACAATTACTTACCCTTTTACAAATAATCACAGGTACACCTAATTTTCAAGGGGAATTTCGAACTTTCTAAAGACACATAGACATGCTTTTCTACTGTTTTTAAGTATGCTTACATAAAACACCGGGTGCTTTTACTGGGGGCAATAAGTGCGAGCGTGTTTTCGCTCAGCTTAGTTCACGTACGCTGGTTAAAAGTACCGACAAGTCACTGGACGTATTCCCACCGCCAAAGTTGCTCCAAGTTCGCACTGCGCATGTTCATTTCATTAAGTTATGTTGGGACTCGTACAGACACTGTCACCTACAAATATGGTGTCAGAAAACTGGAAAGTACACACAAGTGTCATCATCTGTACATACACTAGAAGCTGTTTTTTACGATTACATTTACGGTATATAGGCCCGGCTTAACAAAATTGTGGGCTTTCTATAGAACATCTGCGGATGGGATAAGCTTTGGAGAAAGGGGATGAATTTAAATAGAACCAACACAAACTGTTGGGGAGGGTCAAATTAGTCCGATGTTTGAGTTACCGAGTTTAATGCCATAGAAAGGCATTTGTTTTAGTAGGAAGTTGGAGTAACGAGCTTAGTCGTAGTTGCGTGGTTTTCAAAGCATAGTTGTGGGCGAGATCAAAACTATGAATAATGATTAGAAACTTGTGTGTTTAGCGGTTACAAAATTGACAAATCAGCCAATTAATTGATCTCTGTATGTGTTTGTATGAGTGTGTCTGCTGATGCAAAATAGAACCCATTTATAGGGTTCCGTACCTAGAAAGGAAAATAACGGAACCCTTATAGGATTACTTTGTTGTCCGTCCGTCCGTCTGTCTGTCTGTCAAGACCCTTTTCTCAAGAACGCGTGGAGGTGAAATTTATATCAAATACTCAAATTAAATACTCAAGTCTTTAATACCTTTAAGCTGAGGTTTATACGGAACCCTCAGCGTGCGAGTCCGCCTCGCACTTGGCAGGTTTTTTACTATGTGTACACTTAATTAACTATTACTACATATGTACTTACACTTAAATCAAAAACTACTAAGCCTAAAAATAAACTAATTTAAAATATTGTGTCGAAAACTCCTTCGTATCGCTGTAACTAATGCAAGTAATTCAGACCTGTTTCCACTACCTGTTTCAATCAATTTTCCTTTATGTGGTTTTGTGTACCTACCACAAGCTTCAAAGCGTTATAAATAACTAATTTGGGAGCGTTGCCGAACCTCTAGAATTTTGTTGCAGATCCGGTTTCGACATGGATCAGGTTTTTAATTGTCATAATTTGACAGGTCAATTTTATTATGAAAGCTAACCGGAGAGTGAAATTCAAAACAAGGATCTTGTGATTTAGGACCGAATTAACACAAATAATATAATAGTAGTATATAGATGCAAAGAAACTGTGCCGACGTAACTAGCGTTTTTCGACGGACTATGCGGACAATTTACTAAAAGTACATCGATCGCGTTCCGTTCCGTTCTACGGCTATAGATGGTGTTAGCAGCGACTTGCAAGTAAAAGGGTTTACTCGGTTCGTGACTATATTTTTCTTTCAGTTCAGTGGCGATATTTTTAATCGTACCTATTTTTGGACGTTTTTACAGTTTCACTGTAGATTGTAGTTGTTGTTTTGTCAGTTTTGTTGTTGTTGTTTTTTTTCGTTTTCATGTGTTACAATACAAATATAAAAAATCGAGTGGCATGCCTCAGAAATTTGAAATCGCGCCATCTATTGGAATCAATTTTAAATGATCCGTTGAAATAATCTTTGAAATGTGAATTAAGAGCCTAGTAGTTAATTAAACAAGAACATACAATTTTATGATTAATTCTAATTTATTGTTAACTAGCCTCTGCCAGCGGCTTCGCCTGCGTTTATCATACATATAAACCTTCCTCTTGAATCACTCTGTCTATTAAAAAAATCGATTCAAATCGCGCCGCATATCATCTATTACACTAATATTATAAAGGCGAACGTCTGTGATTGTGTTTGTATGTTTGTTACTTCTTCACGCTCAAATGGCTGGACGTATCTGGATTATATTGGGATAGATATAGATTATAGTCTGGAATAGCACATAGGATATTTTTTATCCCGGGATTATGTTCCCTTGGAATAATTTTCGACATTCACGCGGGCGGAGCCGCTGGCAGAAGCTAGTAGTTAGATATATTTTATCGAAAGAATAAAAATAGTGGTTTATATTGGTAAAGGTTATCTAACCCTTGAGCAATTTAAATATGAAAGAAGGTTAACCGTTTTACACCATTCAATATTCTGTCATCCCTTACTACCCAGGGGGGTGACCATAAGCTCTTAGAGTAAGATTATTTTGAGATCGCGTAAGTGACAGATGTATAAAAGTCATATCTGTCCCTTACACACACTCAAAATAACCTTACTCTAAGATCTTATGGTCACCCCCCGGTAATAGATTATGGGTATGTTTGTTATCTGCTTATAGCACTCTGAATTAAAGTTGTCTTCGCGTTTACCAATAATCTGATTTAGGATCTAAGATGTCCAGACCCGGACCGAGGCTTTCACCGTAAATACAGCGAGCATGGCAGTAAGTATCAACTATGCGTCCATGCCCCTGTTATAGCTTTTTGTCATTTATGCCACTCAGCACTTAGAAAAAGCTGATCTCGCTGGCATACGCCCAATTTGCTATTCTATTTCGAGCTTCAACTACCTGTAAATATTTCATAACAAATTGAAACAGAAGTATTGATAGAAGACTAGCAGCTTCAATCGCGTGAGAATTCTGCCAGGGGAACATACTCACAGGATAAAATGCCTATTTTCAGGAGCCAGACGGGCTTCTGAAAATAGGCTTCTTAAACCAAAAATCCTTTAGTCGTTAAAACGTGAAAAGACGAATAGATGGATAGAGAGTTACTTTCGCATTTATATTAAGTAATTACTTAATTAGTACTTAAATTAGGTAAGTTACGAAATTGTAAATCTAAGTTAAGATGCCGCTGCTTGTTGAAACTTTAGCGCTAACTGATTTATTCGTAATTAAGGGATGTAACATAACACAAAGCAAGTTTGTTAAATGGCTACATTTAACAAATTCGTTTAGGGCTGGTAATCTGTGAGGGCTGCTAAGCCCTGTACGCAGCTTGTGCCGTTATAATTGAATCTCCATCTAAGTTAGCGCTTTCCGTACATATGTAACTACATTAAATTAGTATAGAAAATATGTCTAGCGCAAAAACCGGCGGGGATGAAGTATATTCCTTGAGAGAGGCTACGGTGGAGCGTACAGATTTGACCTTAAGTCTTGTCTCCCGTTGGGGTGATGACAATCTGGTCTCTTTTAACGCCACCAAAACACAGGCATGTCTTTTTACCGCGACAAGGACTCATTTCATCCAAATGCCTACTTTTCGGGGTGCATCTGTTCCTGTGACTGATTGGCTCGAGCTCCTTGGCATGGTGTTGACATCCAGTCTCAACTTCGGCGCCTCCATCGAGTACAAAGCCCAAATTGTGGCAAAGAAACTAGGCGTCCTAAACAGAGTGAAGCGATACTTTATACCTGGACAGCTATTAACTCTTTACAAGGCGCAAGTCCGATCCTGCATGGAGTATTGCAGCGACCTCTGGGATGGCTCAGCTAAATATCAGCTTGGCGCGCTTGACTCCGTGGAACGCAGAGCTAAGAGACTAATTGGCGACGTCAAACTGGTAGATGCCAAGTTTCACAGCTTGGCTCATCGCCGTAAGGTTGCCTGCTTGTCGGTCTTCTACAGACTGTATTTTGGCGAGTGTGCTCATGAACTCCACGACCTCATCCCACCGGCCCCCTTCTACCATCGGACATCTAGACGCACTGCAAGTTACCATCCTCACATAGTTGCCATGCCACCAATTCGTACCAAGCGCTTCCAAACATCCTTCATAATGCGCACGGCAAAAGAGTGGAACTCACTGCCTGCGTCTTTGTTTCCGAACGCATACAACCCGAATCTCTTCAAAGTTAGAGTGAATAGGCATCTTCTGGGTAAGCTCACTCCATCGTCGACTTTGTCTCTGTCACCTCTGACCTAGACTAAAGTCAAAAGCAAACCCATCATAAATAATAAAAAAAAATGTCTACATAATATATTTATTACTAGCTACCAGCGGCTTCGCTCGCCTACAAAAGTGTTTTATCATCCTAAGGGAATACACCACCCGGATAAAAACTATTCGATGTCCTTCCCAGGGCCTGAAACTATCTCCGTACAAAATTTTCATCTAAATCGGCTCAGTGGTTTCATAGTGAAAACGTAACGCACATACAAACAGATAGACAGATACAGAGTACTGCTGGTCCTGGGATCGATTCGAGTCGGGCTGAGTTATTGGGTGTTTCTATTTTCATCTTTTTATATGGGACTATTTTTATATTAGCCTACACTATCCCACTACTGGTCAAATGCCTACTTGGGGTAGGCATTTGACCAGTAGTGGGATAGTGTCTTTCCAGGTATTCTTTTCCTGAGCCACCTAAAAGAAAGAAAAGAAAGAAAGAAAAGTATTTATTCGCCACAAAAACGATTTACAAATTCACACACACCATTCACCTTGGTGGTGAACACTTCGAACCAGCGATTTAATAATAATTTATCTTATCAGTAATACTGTAATTCATTATTATAATAATAATAAATATGTCTAAGACCCATAAAATACTCGTAATACATCCATATTGCACAAGTTATGTGTATGTCCCATAAAATAACCGGTGAAATATGGCTGTATTTTGCCTCTGCCTAAACCTTCAAAGAATACAGCTCTGATGTAATGTTACGAGTTACTTACATTTGCAAACAAATTTTTACAGTTATAATAACTGTAAACTTTTGTTTTCAAATGGAAATCCAACAAGAGACATTATTACTTATATATATTAGACATTCAAACAGAAAAGTTGTTGAATTTAAAAGCCCTGAAAACGGTACAGGAGGAAAATTTCTTTACATACCTTTGGTTAGTATTTTTATTTTATTTTGTTTTTTTCTTCAGTATTTTCTTTTCGTGTGAGGATGGTCCATTCTGGTGTGATTAAGCTGCCTCTGGGAACACTACAGGCCACTGACTTGTTCTTTAGTGTTTAGTAGAATGCGATTCACCTTTGTCACGTTCCATAACACCTTCTTCTGTGGAACACTTATTGCCAGTATTGTAGCTGTGATTGAAATACAGTAACCAAAAGCGGGCCAAGAAACTCATCGGCAATGAGGCACTGGTCAAATCAAAGCTCCAGAGCCTTGAACATCGTCGCCGAATTGCCAGCTTGTCGGTTTTTTTATCGGTTACATTTCGGGGAGTGTGCGATGGAATTGCATGATTAAAATTCCGCCCAGCCCGTTCCATCATCGGACTACCAGACGTATGGCGATGCGTCATTGGTACATGGTGGACATCCCACCCATACGCACAAAACGTTTTGGGGACACTTTTATTATGCGTACAGCTAAGGAGTGGAATTCCCTGCCGGAGTCTGTGTTTCCCGATAGCTACAATCTAGGGGCCTTTACGTCAAGAGTGAATGGGTATTTTCTAGGCAAGCATGCTTCACCGTCGAACACATCATCGCTTACCATCAGGTGAGATAGTGGTCAAGCGCAAGCCTATAGACAATAAAAAAAAAAACCTAACTGTCCCACTGCAATATTTTTTGCCTATTTCTCATCTGCCATGAGCAGATTAGATTTGGTCGTCTCAATCCAACTTAGGTTAACTTTGGTTTTAGAGCTTTGCGTTGTGTTCCGCGTTAAGGTGATCCAAGAGATCCCCAGGGTACTGCGCACTATAGCAATGAGGGCTATTGCGTTTGATTTTTAAGGCACGTGAGCACATTCGCAAGAAGTTTGCAGAATCATCACAGAATTGATTTGTTGGTTTCGGTTTCTCTATAGCATTGTTTTTGTATGTATGTATCTAAGTATATATTTTTTATATATGTTTTTTCTCAATTTATCCCTTAATTTAGTTGCACCTGCCTTATTTTATCTCTGCACCACCCTAAGGTCGACTGGTAGAAAATGCCTAAGGCATTAAGTCCGCCTTTGTACTTGTGCATAAAGTTTTAATAAATAAATAAATTTTCCGCTAGGGCACTGGTGTAGAGTGAGGTCTTCAAAATGTAAAATTTCATAGATTTTTGGGTTTTTGCGCGAGTTTATTTACTACTTTTTGTGAATATTTTCCAAATATGGCAGGTGAAAAAGGTACAGGTGTTTTAACAACCACTGTTTTAATAGAGTTATATTTCGGCAAATTTGATCCTGCGCTGAGCGAAACTGCAGCATACTCAATTTTACATTTAATCGCACTTCTACGGCATTAGAAATTATTTCAAAAGCAAGCTTTGCTTCCGTGCGCATAATAATAACATTTAATACCTATATTTAAGGACCTTACTTGCCAGTGACGCCAAATGATGAGAACAAAACGGAAGCCGGAACCGATTATTATTTTTAACGAAATGAGAAATAATAATTTACCCTCTGTTTAAGGATTCTAGTTTTTAAAGTAAAACTTGACGGCGTGGATGACTAATCCACGTTGACAGAAAGAAAAAACCACTTTTCGTCAAGAAACAAAAACACGAACAATTTAAATAACGCCGTTGACACAAATCCATTTTAGTGAAGTCCCAGAGAATATTGTTGCAAACGACTAGCCTAATGATGACAAAACCAATTATTCCCAATTAGAAAAACGACACAATGTAAGCCTATTAACTGCTCCCAGTGCTGGGCCAAAGGTTTACCATTTGCCTCTGAAATCTGACTGTAATCGACGTAAATTCCTCACTCAAAATGTAGCCGGACTGCCAAAAAGCCAATCGTGTTTCGTTCAGACATGTTTTTATGGATGTTTGTTTGTTAACTATGACCAATATAAAGTGTATCTTTATTTTGGTTTATCTACGTGTGGTTTAATATAAAGTATGAGTGTAAAATCATACAAACCCTTAACAAAAAGCAAAACAAGTTAAAATTTTGTATTCCTTTAAAATTAATGCTTGAATCGTTATTTTAACGTAAAAGGTTGTCAGAACACCGATTTTTATAGATACTTTGTTTTAGGCGGAGTGGGCCAGCAGTGGAGAGGCGTAGGCGGAGTGCTCCAGCACGGGGGCGACGATGAAGTGGCTCACGATGGCGGGGCTGCTGTGCACGTCCACTCGGGACTGGTGGGACACGGCGGCGGGATATAATTTTCTCAACTGAAAAATATGTTGTAACATGTCTTGTTTAAAGCACTTGAGATGATTACTTTTTAGGGTTCCGTACCCAAAGGGTAAAAAAGGGCCCTATTACTAAGACTCCGCGGTCCCTCTATCCCTCTGTCTATCTGCCTGTTCGTCAAGCATGAGGCTGCATCTCATGAACCGTGATAGCTAGGCAGTTGATTTAAAGAAAAAATTGACAGGTGATGTATGTCTGTTGCCGCTATAACAACAAATACTAAAAACAGAATAAAATAAATATTTAAGTGGGTCTCCCATACAACAAACGTGATTTTTTGCCGTTTTTTGCGATAATGGTACGGAACCCTTCGTGCGCGAGTCCGACTCGCACTTGGCCGGTTTTTAAAGACAGTAAAGATAAAGGAGTCTAAGTTATACCTACTCGTACTTCAACTAGTTTCCTAAGAAACACTACTTCAACTACGCATATATGCTTGCTATGTATTAAGTACTCAACGATACTGCTCCCCACGTTCGCCTCAAGTCACCTTTGTTGGATTAAACGCCGCTTTGATGCATAAGCACTTAAGTGGAGAAGGCTAAGCTATATTATCCTTAAGCACTACTAGAGTAACTTAACTCGCTTAGATACATCTGACCTACACTTAGGACCAGTCTTTTGATCCGTAGTTAAGTCAACCAATGGTTATAAATACGCTAAGCAACGGTTGAAATGGTGTTGGAAATAACACAATTTTCTACAGTTTTTAGCCTAACAAATGCTCAAATAAGTCGGAGAGTTAATTATTTGACTATTTGTTAGACTAACAACTGAAGGATAATATCTTTTACCGAAATTTGCGACCGTTGGTTGAATTAACTACGGATAAAAAGCTGAGCCTTAGTGGGGAGAGGCGATAGGTGCTTTTAATTACGTAAACTTTAATTGCACGTAAACATTAGCTTTTCTAAGGTACTGCGAAGCAAATGTTGTTTACCGGGATCCAACTTTATATTTTCTAGGATAGAATAGGAATAAATCCTTTAAATATTACTTTCATAAAAAGATTTGTTAAGGGATCTGAGTGCGCGTCACTTTTTTAACGATATCTCTCGCCGACTGATCGTGACCTGGCTTTTTCACCAAAGAACTAATATTGCCATTCAACGTGACAATGCTGGCAGTTTTGAGGGTGTTTTCGGATGACAGCTAGGTGTAGAAATAATATATCGCATAAATTTCTTAGGGTTCTATTTTGTTTTACATTTGTACATAGTATGTATTTGTATGTACTCAGGTTTAGTATACATAGTTACAGTAGAGTCTAACTAATTCGGACAGGTAAAACAAGGACTGCGGATTATCGAGGTGTCCGGATTATAACATGCAATATTTCAATTCTAAAATACACATTTTTATCCTCATATCCTTACTTAATTATCGAAAAGTAAAAGTAAGACAAACGAGACAAAAATATGTACATTCCATTGTACATGTGTACTGTGGAGTATCATAATGTTTTTGGAAGTGGATGTTGGCGACAAAACGTGGATATTGTGTTTGATAATAATGCTATTACAATCAATCAATATCCGTCCTTCTTCCGAACGAAAATGAGTCTGAGAGCATTTAATGAGCTCTAAAATTCAAGAAGATAAATACAATTATACGGCATCAAATGAACTTCCTTTTAATGCTACTGAAGAGAAAAGTCGGTAGAGAATACCAAGAGCAGAGTGATCTGCAATATATATACGAGTAAACAAAATTACCTCTAGAGAGACGGAAATTAAATACAGAAGTAGCGGCTTAATGTTATTTAGTGAATATAGATCTGATCGAACTTGATGATCAGTTTATTTATTTATTAAAAACTTCATTCACAAAAGTAACAATGGCGGCCTTAATGCCTTAGGCATTCTCTACCAGTCAACCAAGGGTGGTTAAGAGATAACATGGCAGGTGCACTATTTGAAGTGTGACGAGCAAAAGAGTAAAATAAAGAAATACTAATAATAAATTGCATAAAATACACTTACATATCTATCTTTATATAAGCGAAAGGTCACTCACTCACTCATCACGAAATATCGAAAAACGCTTAACGTATAAAGATGAAATGTTTCTCAAGTAACTTAAGTGAGTAATGCTCACTCGAAAGGATTTTTGGGAATTCCCTCCCTAAGAGGGTGTCTTTTTTCCGCTAAAAGGAGCCAATTCCACCCGGCTCCTTCTTTCAGAGGTGTGACCGTGCCGATAACTGACCATCTTGAGATTCTTGGCATTACGTTGACATCGACGCTCAATTTTGGTCCATTCATTGAGGCAAAAGCTCAGCTGGCTTCCAAAAAATTGGGGATACTCGCGAAGGTGAGACGGTACTTCACGCCAGAACAGCTGCTCAACTTATATCAAGCGCAAGTTCGATCATGCATGGAATACTGCTCTCATCTCTGGGACGGATCTGCCAAGTACCAGCTGGATGCACTTGATGCGATCGAAAGACGGGCTAAGAGGCTCATCGACAATGAAGTATTGGCCGAATCTAGGCTCCAGAACCTCGAACATCGGCGCCGAGTTGCCAGTCTGTCGGTTTTTTATCGGTTACATTTCGGGGAGTGTGCGTTGGAATTGCATGAACTAATTCCTCCTAGCCCGTTCCATCATCGACTACAAGACGTACGGCGTTGCGTCATCGGTACATGGTGGACATCCCACCCATACGCACCAAACGTTTTGGGAATTCCTTTATTATGCGTACAGCAAAGGAGTGGAATTCCCTGCCGGAGTCTGTATTTCCTGATACCTACAACCTGGGAGTCTTTAAGTCAAGAGTGAATGGGTTTCTTCTAGGCAAGCGTGCTTCATCGTCGGCCACATCATCGCTTACCATCAGGTGAGATAGTGGTCAAACGCAAGCCTATCAATAATAAAAAAAAAAAAAAAAAAAAAAAAAAAAAAAGGGGTGGAAAGTTTGTATGAAAAATCTAATTCCGTCGGCTAATATTCTTGAAACTTAGCACAAATAGTAATATAAATAATTGAAAAAGGTTGTCATTATTAGTTTTCAAAATTACTCCCAAAAGACGATTTAGGGGGTGTTAAAGTTTTTTGAATAATCTTATTTCTTGGGTTGATGAATTAAAAAATTGACATAAATACCCACCTAAGTAAGCAATAAAAGCTGTCATTATTGGTTTTTCGAAACTAACCTCAAGAGACGATTTATGGGGTGTTAAAGGTTTTTGAAAGATCTTATTTCTTGACGTAGAAACAAAACGCTGGGTAAAGGTTTCTAATTTCTGTCTCATCTTCGTTTTATATAAAGGTAACTTTGAGAGGTACAGTAACTCGATTCGGCACAGTTAATTCTTAGGACTTGCTTTGGTTAGTAACTGGCGGCTTTTTCCTTTCCGAGTGGTTAAAAAGGTTTGCGGTGTGTATTTTTTTTTGTAGGCGTATCCTTAATTAAGGTAGATGATGAGTGCTTCTTGTAATGTTAAGAAGACAGAGCAGACGTTATAGTAATAACATAAGCCTTTATTCAGACACTTTTACACTTTGACACGATTATTTTACTTAAATGAGTCGACATTTACAACTTGGACCGTTTGCCCATATTTGGCAAATGCCTCCTCCAATTCTTTCCATTCTCTTCTATTCAATGCCATCCTGGTCCACGCTTTCCCATTGTTGCTGCTATGTCAGCGTCCCATCTCGAAACTATCTTCCGCGTTTCCTTTTTGCGTTCCTGGGATACCAAAAAACTAAGGCTTTACTCCATTTTTCAGTACCTCTTATTATGTGGCCTGTCCATTTCCACTTGAGTTTACGAATCCTGGTTATGACATCGTCTACTTTCGTGCGCTTTCTTACTGTCTTATTTCTTATTCTGACGCTTTTCCTGATATTGAGCATGCTCCTTTCAATCGCTGTCTGGCAGGTCTTTATTTTAAGTCTGACAGCCATAAGCGAAGACTGGTACACAATGTATTGTATTACTTTTTCTTGACGAACATTAAAACTTCCTTGTTTTTTATGTTTTCTTTTAAGCTCCATTAATTTTGCCAAGCATTACCTATCCTTGAAGGTATCTATTTCTTTAGTCATTGAAATAAGTTGGCCTAAGTAGGTGTTTTCCTTCACATATTCGATAGATTTTCCATTAAGTAAGATAGCGTCTTCGATCACGTTTCTCATGACTTTGGTTTTAGATATATTCACCGTTAGGCCAACGTGACGGCTTTCTACGTCCACTAACACGTCTTGAAGATGGATTCTTGACATCTTACTTAATAGACGTTATAGGTGTCATGAAATATAATTCACACATAATCACAATCTTAAAATCTTATGAGGTGTGACGCAATCACTGTCATTATTGTATTTACAATTCAGACTGAAAATAAGTATTTATATCCCAGAGTAATTGCCGATCAATTTTTTAACAATTTAAAGAATAATGATTTTTTTATTCTGTTAGAAGACCGTTTAGCCACCCACCCATATTCAATTAAAATTTATTGGTGGCAAAGCTTGGTTTGAAATAAGCGCAAGCAGCAAGCTTATAAATTAAAAATTAAATTAAAATCTCATCAAATCTGTGCAAAGAGTAAAAATAAAATGTATATCATACTAGAGGACGCCTCGCGGTTTCACCCGCGTAGTTCCCGTTCCCGTGGGAATACAGAGATAAAAAGTAACCTATATTACCCGGGGATAGAGTAGCTTTTCAACGGTGAAAGAATTTTTGAAATCTGTCCAGTAGTTTTGGAGCCTATTCGGTACAAACAAACAAAAAAATCTTTCCTCTTTATAATATTTGTATAGATGGTATAGATACCTTGTCTTTTAAAGGAAAACTAAAATTAATATCATAAAAACTAAACTATTTACTTACACTGCTTTCCTCTGAATAAGGACTCTCTAATACTCCGATTTTCCAACACGAACTGCTTGCAGAATGGAATGTGAATTCTCACAAAGTCAACGCTTACTTAGTTCTGCATAACGCTCATTTAAGAATATGCTTTCACGGGATTAGATAATAAGCTAGCTGGCTAAAGTGGAAATAATGGGATTTTCGTTATCCTCGACTCTCGTTGTAGAGGAAATATATAGACCGACAGCTGCAACTGTTACAATTCTGAAGTATTTATTTATTAAAACTTCATGCAACATAAAAGTACATAGATGGACTTATTATCGATGCGAGTGTAGTACCCTATCAGTCGATAGTTCGCTGATAGGTGTCAACATCTCTCTTGCTAAAGATAGGTCAACTCATCTTTGCGCACGGCGCCATGTGTGCGTGCGCTGCCGTGCTTTGCGTACGCTTATATACGTAAATAAACAGGTTTAATTTGTGTGACGGTGACGCGGCAGTGCAAACAACCACCCCGACATTGCGCCGCGCGCAAAGATGACTTGAACTATCTATACCTTAGGAACGATCTCAGTTAACCGGTCAGCATATATACATAGGGACTGATATGTAAGTATGATCGAGTGTTGAAAGTACGTAGGTACAGAAAAGAACAGCTTATGAGATAATTGCATAATTTTTAAGGATAATTGTGTAAAACATGAGTAAAAGTTATGTAAAAAAACGCTTCAAGTGTGAGCTTTATAATTTTTTTTTCTAGTTGAACGTAAATTAGCAGATTGTTTTACTGTCGAACTATATTTTTATATTTTTTTTACTTTCGACCTAAGCAAACCTTAAACATACGGTGCAATTAGTTAAGACGGTACAAAAATACTTAAATGATAAAATGACACATACTTTATACCTTTTAATGGATCCTAGGACTATGTATTCTTTTACACTGAATATTTTATTTTATCACTAATTGTTTACTTTATTCATCACTTTCATTATTTATTTATTAAAACTTCATGCAACATAAAAGTACATAGGTGGACTTAATGCCTTAGGCATTCTCTACCAGTCAACCAAGGGCGGTGAAGAGATAGCATAGCAGGTGCATAAAAATATAAATAATAATATTATAAACGCAAAATTCCGTATGGTGTCGGACGTAAAGAATCTCACCATCCCATATCTTCCCATGGGTGTCGTAAAAGGCGACTAAGGGATACACCAGAGAATGGGCAGCAGCGTTCTCTGTGCACTTTAACAACAAACTGCGATCGCCAACCCGCCTGCCAAGCGTGGCGATTAAGGCAAACCCCCCCAAACCAAAATCAAAAGCACAAAGAAAAAACGGCCCCGAGTGCCCGGCAGCCCGTCTAACCTCGACTACGGTAGCGGTCGAGGCGATGGCGTGGCAAGGGGTGCGAAGAATCCCCGGAGTGGACCCGGCTACCCTAATAAACACCGACGACTGGACCTGGCAACGTATAACACGCGAACACTCCGGACCGACGAGAAGATAGCCGAACTCGAGGAAGAATTGAGCAGGTTGCGGTGGAGTATTATAGGGTTATCTGAAGTCCGAAGAGAGGGGGAGGACTCGATAATCCTCAAATCCGGTAACCTGCTCTATTTCCGAAAGGGTGACCGGCAGTCCCAGGGTGGTGTCGGGTTTATCGTCCACAGGTCCCTTGTGAACAACGTGGTGAAGATCGAGAGTGTGTCGACCAGGGTGGCGTACCTTATACTCAGAATATCCTCGAGATATTCGCTGAAGGTTATACAGGTCTACGCCCCGACCTCGGCACACCCCGACGACGAGGTAGAGACAATGTATGAGGATATTTCTAGAGCCATGCATGGTTTCAAAACTCACTTCACCGTTGTCATGGGGGACTTCAACGCGAAACTGGGCAAACGAGACGTTGATGAGCTGCAAGTGGGCCAATTTGGAGTTGGACATCGGAACCACCGGGGTCACCTACTGGCCAGCTTTATGGAGAAGGAGGGCCTCTATATGATGAACTCCTTCTTCAGAAAGCGTGAGCACAGGAAGTGGACCTGGCAAAGCCCCGATGGTGCAACTAAAAATAAGATCGACTTCATCATGTCAACCAAGAAGCAAATGTTCAATGATGTCTCTGTGATCAATTCGGTGAAAACCGGGAGCGATCACCGCATGGTGAGAGGCACATTGAACATTAATATCATGCTTGAAAGGTCTCGACTGATGAAGTCTACGCTCCGTCCAGCACAGATCCAGATCCAAAACCCCGAGAGCTTTCAGCTCGAACTTCAGAATCGTTTCGAGTGCCTAGGGAGCTCCGTGGACGAATACAGCGATGGGTTCGTGGAAGCTGTCCATACGGTTGGTTCTAAGTTTTTCAAGACCCGCCGTACAGATATAAATAAAAAGCTCTCTGATCCTACTCTCAAGCTCATGAAGGAGAGGCGTGAGATGATCCTGCAGTCTTCAGACGATGCATTGAAGTACCGGCAGCTCAATAGACGGATCTCAAAGTCCTTGAAAAGCGATCTCCGCCGCTTTAATACTGAGCGTATTAAAGACGCGATTGAGCGGAATAAGGGTTCCAAGGTCTTTGCAAGAGATCTGACTATTGGGCAAAGCCAGCTCACGAAACTGAAGACCGACGATGGCAGAATCCTATCCGCCAAACCGGAGCTATTGAGAGAGATCGAGAGATTCTATGGGCAGTTGTACACGTCAACCAGTAAACCCGTCGCGAATCTAGCAAAAGACCCTAGAGCTAGATTGACCCGGCACTATACCGAAGACATTCCGGACGTTAGCCTGTATGAGATTAGGATGGCTCTTAAACAGCTTAAAAACAACAAGGCGCCGGGTGAAGACGGAATTACAGCCGAACTCCTGAAGGCGGGTGGAAAACCGGTCCTTAAGCCCCTTCAGAAGCTGTTTGATTCCGTCATACTCGAGGGCAAAACGCCACAGGCATGGTGCAGGGGTTTGGTGGTACTCTTCTTCAAGAAGGGCGACAATGCCCTACTAAAGAACTATAGGCCCATCTCACTTCTTAGCCATGTCTACAAGCTGTTTTCAAGAGTCATCACGAATCGTCTCGCGCGCAGGTTTGACGATTTCCAGCCTCCTGAACAAGCCGGTTTCCGTAAAGGCTTTAACACCGTAGACCACATACATACGCTGCGGCAGGTTATACAGAAGACCGAAGAGTACAACCTGCCTCTCTGCTTAGCGTTTGTGGACTACGAGAAAGCCTTTGATTCGATCGAGACTTGGGCTGTGCTGCAGTCTCTCCAACGGTGCCAAATTGACTACCGGTACATCGAGGTGTTGAAGTGTTTGTATAAAAACGCCACTATGTCAGTTCGACTTCAGGATCAGACCTCGGAACCTGTCTTTCTGCAGCGAGGTGTGAGGCAGGGAGATGTCATATCTCCGAAACTGTTCACCGCTGCACTGGAGGATGTCTTCAAGGTTCTGGACTGGAGAGGGCTAGGCATCAACGTCAATGGCGAGTACATCACTCACCTTCGGTTTGCCGACGATATAGTGGTCATGGCTGAGACTATGGAGGACCTCAATACAATGCTCGATGACCTTAGTAGAGCCTCCGAAAGAGTGGGTCTTAGGATGAACATGGACAAAACCAAGGTGATGTTGAATGCCCATGTCACACCCACTCCTATTAGGGTCGAAGACTCTACACTCGAAGTTGTGGATGACTATGTCTACCTGGGACAAACGATCCAGTTGGGTAGGGCCAACTTCGAGAAAGAGGTCAACCGTCGAATCCGACTCGGCTGGGCAGCGTTCGGGAAGTTGCGCGGTATCTTCACGTCCAATTTACCACAGTGTCTCAAGACGAAAGTCTATGACCAGTGTGTGTTGCCAGTTATGACCTATGGCTCTGAGACGTGGTCGCTCACAATGGGCCTCATCAGAAAGCTTACAGTCACCCAAAGGGCAATGGAGAGGGCTATGCTCGGAGTTTCCTAACGTGATCGAATCAGAAATGTAGAGATCCGCAAGAGAACCAGGGTTACCGACATAGCCCGAAGAATTGCAAAACTTAAGTGGCAGTGGGCAGGGCACATTGCTCGCAGAACGGATGGCCGATGGGGCAGAAAGGTTCTGGAGTGGCGACCGCGAACCGGAAGACGTTGCGTTGGAAGGCCTCCCATCAGGTGGACCGATGACCTGGTGGAGGTTGCAGGGATCCGCTGGATGCTGGACGCATGGGACCGGTCAATGTGGCGACGCTTGGGGGAGGCCTATGTCCAGCAGTGGACGTCTTGCGGCTGATATGATGATGACGATGATGAAACGCAAAATTAGTACAAAAGTATATAGTTAAAATAAACATACTTGAATATTCATATTCATTAATATTATGACTTTAAAAGACCGTAAGTAAAGTAATAGGTACTCAAGTAGTAACTTAAATCCTAGAACGAGAAGTCTAAAAAGAATTATTTAAACTCTCAAGAGCAACATGAAATCAAAACTGCGACAACTTGTGCCATAAAATTTAAAAGGTCTTTTTAAATATAGAAACGAAATACGAGACGAATATCGTATACAAATATTTCTCTTCTATAAGAGCATTACTTCTTCCTGATTGCTCCTGCTTCTTAGGCTTGTAAGTAAAATATTGTGTACCTAACTATACTTTTACGAACCGAGAAGACATTACCCTCGTTCTAGGGCATTCGAGAAAAATCTACGTTCCTTTCTACAAGAGTTAAATTTCTACTTTTTAATAACGAAATATTACAATGAAGTTTGGTAGTAATGCAAATGTTATGAACCACGTGATTAATACGGTTTTATTCTTAATGCACAGACAATTTGAATAATGCCCAATACGAGTAGGCAATAAAAACTATTGAAATAATTGTATTGACCGAGCTTTCTGAATAATGCCCGTCTCTAATTGGGCCAGGTATTAAAAACATATGTGTTTTTTTTATTATTTTAATGTTGACATTGATTTTAATATAAATAGGTAAGTAGGATTACTATTTAAGCAACAAAGTAGACGGGCTCCGTCTTCTTTCTGTCTGCAGGGTCTAAAGTAATCTAACATGAAGGAGATGAGTTTACTCGCTTTGCTCGCTCACTTCAGCTCCTTCGAACCTAACCTATCCGTGTCGGGGTTCCCTAAGTTCCCAAGCTCGCTTCGCTCTCCCTTGGACTAATTCATTGGCCACAATAATCTAAGTGCACAACTGTAACGTAGCAAAATTCATAAAGACCAGACAATGTTATAAATGTAAAGTAAGTTTAAATCAGTATTCATTACATTGTCCGATTTCACTTGTCTATATTTATATGGGAAATTATTAACTGGGCGAAAAATATACTGAATGGGCGACTATTATAATAAGTAAGTAACTATTTATCCTGTTAGAGCAATACCTTTTAGAAGGTTTTTGTGAGCTGCGGTAATAATATTGTTACATATTTGGTCACAGATAATATAATACTAGCATACAGAGGCCTCATCCCATACAAAGAAACCACGCCGACGTAACTATCGTTTTTCATCTGATTATACCGATTATTTTTTGTAAATAGATCGCGTTCGGTTCCGTTCCACGGCAATAGATAGATCACCATCTATATCCGTGGAACGGAACGGAATGGAACCGATCCGTTCCACGGATCCGAACCGAAAGCGATCGATGTAAAAAAATAATCATTATAATCAGTATAGTACGTTGGCACGGTTTCTTTGTATGGGATGAGACACCACTGATTTGGGGTTCTATTTTTTCTATTTAAGCATATTATTATTTTGAAAATAGCTGAACAACCATCGAGGCGACATCGCCGTGCAGCGCGGAAGTTCGGCTGTATTCGTGTTTTCAACGAATTAATCCAAGAGCGAGCGAAGCGAGCTCGGGAGCTAAAGAACCCCGACACGGATAGGTTAGGTTCGATGCTCCGTCGACAAACTTTTATTTTCAAGTCGATGTTTTAAATATTTGTATTCGCCTACTTCTTGTCGCTCACTTAGTATTACACATATTACAGTAAGCCATATTCAGTATTTTTTATACCTTTAATTTGAATTTATTTTCGCTCGTTTAAATACTATCCTATTTATAATGCCCGGGTATTATAATATGCACTGATTGGTTTAAGGTCGGCTCAATGTGTCTCTTATAATCTCTATTTGTTGCACCTCAGTAGCAAAATAAATATAACATCATTTCATCATCATCAACATCATCAGCCTTTTAATTTTCTCACTGCTGGCATACACAGCCCCCCTCTCTGTGAGAGGGAACGTCAAAATCGTATAAAAATGTACAATTGCACAAAATGTACTCGTAACGTAGGTATATACGTATACTTACTAATAAAATTATCCTATTCAACAAATTTTCTTCGTGACAAAACATGAGATTCATTCTGATCTTTTAAGGCGATTAGGCGCCTACGCAACATCTGTATCTGAAAGAATTACTGTTATCTCACTGCGAACGACCTTTATCCAGTTCTCTCATTTATCGGTCGATCAATCTTTGCAAACGATCCTTTGTGGAGGACGACTCGAGTTTTTATTTCGCAGTCATTTGATACTTTCAATGCTACCGATTTTAGCCGGCACTCGGGACCTTCGAAGTTTTTGTTCAATGCCACTTTTGGCACATGGAAGCAGGGTGATTTCTTAGAAAGCATACAAAAACATTCAATTAAACATGAACATAACTATTCTTCAAACATCTTACCATGAACATATTTTTGAAGTGAGTTTGCAATCCGTAGAATAAAAATTTAAATATGAAAGAAAGTCAAGTTCTTGATAAAGGTTTCTCTGATAAATGTTCTTCAGTTGATTTAAAAGAGTTATATTCTTTTCCACTCAATAGTGTGACTTGGCAAGTTTTATGCATCAACTTTAATCTTTAAGTTTCAGTACAATTATGTCATGTATGTATCACCTCGCAAAGTCACACTATTTGTAAGATAAAATAAATAAATTTGGTTGCTCATGTCAATCTTATACATTTTGGACATAAACGTTATCGCTATTAGAAATGTCACCGTGTTCAGGGCCTTATACAAGAGTAGGTACACGTTCCAATTTATCCGTCGGCTACAGTAAACATACTAAATTATTTCTGCTCTTTTTGTCACTCTTCCCGTGTGTACACAACTACACGCATTGTTCGGATATCAAGGGCATGACTTAACAATAACTAGATTAAATTCATGGAATATGTAGCACGTATATCTACTTAGAAGACTAATCTTGTTCGCAATAGCAGCAGAATACGGTACGTAGGTAACCTAACCTAACCATTATGAACTTCAACTAATCCACTTGTCAAGCGTGTCAATTAATTCCGTGTCTCTGAAGACGAATATGTTAATCACATCGGTTCATATAGGCAAGATAGGCAACCCAAATTACCAACAGACAGTGGCTCAATGGAAATTAGAAATACCTACCGTCAGTTTGTGACCTATTTATGATACAAGGGTGATCAATGGGTTATCAAGCAAGGATATAACTCCCGACCCATTTTTATTTCATGCTTTTTAACCCCCGACGGAAAAAGAGGGGTGTTGTAAGTTTGATGTGTGTGTTTGTGTAAGGTGACATTATCGGGAGTGTTCTTAGCTATGTTTGGTGAAAATCGGATGCCGAATGTTAGAAGTAGCGAATTATTTATTATTATTTTATTTCCATAATACTTAAACTATTTTACATTTGGTTTAAGCCACACAACAAAACAGCCATACTGTAGGGTCGGGAGCCTGACATTGAATCAATATTTATATTGCAAAACAGAGCTGTCAGAGCCATATATTACAATAGATTCTCGGTGACTTAACTTGTCAAGGAGAATCTCTTAGAGAGCTATATAAAAATATTAATATTATGACAGTTTCTAGCCAATTTATTTATGTAATATTATGTATGAAAGGAAAAATATACATCTCTTTAGTAAAGTTAGTGATAGACACAATTGTAATCACATCACACGTCTGTGAGTGTGTATTTTTGTTACTTCTTCACGCTTAAACGGCTGGACGGATCTGGATGAAATTTGGCACAGAGATAGATTATAGTCTGGAATAGCACATAGGATAGACTATTTATCCCGGGAATATGTTCCCTCGGGATAATTTTCGACTTTCACGGATCTGGATGAAATTTGGTATGGAATTACCTAACAAAGGAAAGGAGGTTTGATTTGGTATGTGGTAGTCTGCTTTTTAGGGTTCCGTACCCAAAGGGTAAAAATGGGACCCTATTACTAAGACTCCGCGGTATGTCTGTATGTCTGTCTGTCACCAGGCTGTATCTCATGATCCGTGATAGCTAGGCAGTTAAAATTTTCACAGGTGATGTATTTCTATTGCCGCTATAACAACAAATCTATACAACTGTCGCCTTGGGGGATCAAGTCGCCCAAACAGAGCCCTCGTTACTACCGGAACAAAGGCAAATTGTTAGTCTAATAACAAACCGCGTAGCTAGCGGACAAGGGGCCGACGGGGACCCGGCGGACGGTGAAGGAAAACATCGTGAGGAAACCTGGACTTACTCGTATATAGTGTATTTGTAAGTTTGTGCCCCATTGGTGTAATTGCTGTAAGGCGTATCAGTGCGAGGGTAAATAAATAAATAAGGGGGTCTTTTTTTCTTGGACGCACCAGCGGGTACCGCTTTTATTATGCGTACAGCTAAGGAGTGGAATTCCGACAGCTACAATCTAGGGATCTTTAAGTAAAGAGTGAATAGGTTATATCTAGACAAGCGTGTTTTACCGTCGTCCAACATCGCTTAGCATCAGTTGAGATAGTAGTCAAGCGTGAGCCTATAGATTATTTCAAAAACAGATAATTATATAAAGTTGAAAGTTTGTGTGCTCTTCACGCAAAAACGGCTAGACCGATTTGCATAAAATTTCAAATCAGGTCATTCATCAGTCATTAACATAATCATCAGCGTTTTCCATCAGTGCAATAAAACTGTAAAAAGCTACCTAAGTTCAGTACTATCTCCGAAACATATTAAGAGACAGACTATGAAAACCATGTCATATTCGTTGACAATGATCGTTATCTCCATCATATTTCTTTTTATCGCTACCGAAAAGAAAGAGTAAAGTTCGTTGATTCGGTATAGAAAAAAAACAAAAATAATGGTTAAGGTTATGGTTGTTATCACAAATGTTCTTATGCCAGTCTCCTTTGCTATAATTTATGTAAAACAGCGGGTAACACCGCGGGGCGCAGCTAGTACTAGAAATAAAGATAAGCTAGATCAACAATCTTATAGATTAGCTAAAGTACACACATCTTTCATGGGGTACTGTGTTAAATTCTATACACACCGGCAAAGTAACGGAACAAAATAAAAATGTTATTTTTTATTTAAATAACATTTGTTTTTAAAAACTTATATAAAGACATTTTTCCTTGCTTAAAAATACACCTTTTTAAATAAAAATGAGGTCGCATCTAGTACATTTTTTGTGAGTAATATGACGTAATGGGAAAACTGGACATTGGTGATTTTTAAGGTTACAAAGGAAACTTCATCATCATCATCATCATTTCAGCCGAAAGACGTCCACTGCTGGACATAGGCCTCCCCCAGGCGTCGCCACATTGACCGATCCCGTGCGTCTCGCATCCAGCGCCTTCCCGCAACCTTAACCAGGTCATCAGTCCACCTAGTGGGAGGCCTTCCAACGTATCGTCTTCCGGTTCGCGGTCGCCATTCCAGAACTTTTCGGCCCCATCGGCCATCCGTTCTGCGAGCAATGTGCCCTGCCCACTGCCACTTAAGTTTGGCAATTCTTCGGGCTATGTCGGTAACTTTGGTTCTCCTGCGGATATCATCATTTCTGACGTGATCACGCAAGGAAATGCCGAGCATAGCTCTCTCCATTGCCCTTTGGGTGACTTTGAGCTTTCTGATAAGGCCCATTGTGAGCGACCACGTCTCGGTCCCATAGGTGATCACTGGCAACACGCACTGGTCATAGACTTTTGTCTTGAGACACTGCGGTAAATTGGACGAGAAGATACCACGCAACTTCCCGAATGCCGCCCAGCCGAGTCGGATTCGACGGTTGACCTCTTTCTCGAAATTGGACCTACCCAACTGGACCGTTTGTCCACAACTTCGAGAGTCGAGTCTCCGACCTTGATAGGAGTGGGTGTTACATGGGCATTCACCATGATCTTGGTTTTGTCCATGTTCATTTTAAGACCCACTCTTTCGGAAGCTCTACTGAGGTCATCGAGCATTTTACTGTGGCTCTCCATGGCCTCAAAGGAAACTTAATAAAGTTATATAAAAAATAATTTTCTCAATAATATAATATCACATTATATTGCATATTTCATCCACTTGCTCTTAATAAACTTAACTTTTCACCTGCCTAGACATGTCCTTCATTGTCTCCTCTGGTAGTCTTTATCATTCCCTACAACGGCACTTCGCAGTTCACCCACATTGACAGGTGTTGGGAGTATAAACTTTGCTTTTATTTTAGCAGAACCCAGACGTGTTCTATCGGATGCATGTCTGGTGATCTCGCCGGCGGCGCCGCCAAAACTGAGATATTGACATTATTAAGATAGGCTGGAGTTGAAAAAGTGGTATGGAACCGAGCATTTTCCTGGATCACAACGAAGTGACCACAGCTAAAGGAGCAAATGATACCACGTTTTATTCTTAAATAATACTTCTATAGCGATGTACAATAAAATTACCACTACCGATAACCAACAAGTCCGTATAAGCTCCTAAACATAACCTACTTGAATCCAGTATTATTCCTCTAACATACTCGTATACCACTGTAGTTTAAAAAATTGATAGATTTAGATGGTCATTTTCATGTTTATACATGCATTGCCGTCCTTCAATTCGATTTAAATTAATTCCACCATGTCCATGGACCAAAGTCAATATTCCTGAGCAAAAGTTATTCCTTTACAAAGGTGGTGTACCTTAATTATTAGACCTTCGGCGGGGATGAACGAACTAAAACCTGTTTTCCAACCTTCTTCTTACCATAAATTTACTTTTTGTTGCACCTCGATCTTCCTCCAGCTCATTACTTCCTTAAACGGTCTTTAATAGCGAATTTTTGCGAAAGCGAAATTAAATAAAACGATTATTTCTGTTAGATGTACAAGTTTTCTACCTTGTCCTGGTGCTCTAACAAAAGCATTAGTCTCACTGAACCATTGAAAACTGCATTAAATGGTTGAAACAAGTAAACGGTGAATTTTGCACAGCACTATGTAGGTATGCTAATTTCTTCTTATCTCAAGTGGCCCTCTTAGTTTGCGTAAAGTTGGGAACAATGATGTAAATAACTTCGAAAAAGATCTAGAGATTAAAAATGAAACAAATAACTCAGTAAGTTAATGGAAAAATTACGAAATTTTTACACAAAACCTTTAAGTGGGAAATAAGCATAATTCCTTCATAAATCTCCAAATAAGGTAAATTCGAATAAAGTTAAAATAATCGAATAAAAAGTGAAGTTCAATTGTTTTATCAATTAGGAGTAATTGGTTTTATTATAAAACAAAAGAAAACCACCGAGCAACGGTGAAAACAAAAGTTTTTCGATAATTTTTCTTGTTCCGCAAATTTTGCCATTTGTATAACAAAATACCTTGTGAGATATTAAAACTAAATGAAAGTAAATTTAAAACTATTGATAAAATCACACTTTGTAAGCAAGCATATAACATATTAGATGATTATATTCAAGATAAGAATGCTTGGAAATATGCTGTTCCTGCTCCTGTTATTTTTAGTGTAGACAAAATCAAACTGGTTAATTTATATTTTATTCATAATTATAGTAATACTTTATTTTTTCATTTTCTTTTTGTTTAATAAATTGACTCGCTCACTGTTTCGTTGTTGTTGAATTACCTAATAAAACAACAACCTTCCCTACCTTCTTACATACTTACAAATATTGCAAACATAGGTAAATTACCTAATTTACCTGTTTGCAATTTTTTTAAGTATGTAAGAACCATGTTCATATTTACACAATGAAGGAATTTACCTGTTCGTGTTTGTAATACTTTATATACGTAGTATAGTAGCGCTGGGTCCATCGTGCTCAGGTACTCACGTATACGAATTTATGTATATATATATTTATGTATGTAAATCTTGTAAAACTCTTGTTTTGAAGAGAGTAAATATGGAATTTCTTGTCCGTTCTTCTCCATAGCAGGCTACTTTTCTGAATGGACGGTAGAATCAATTATTATTAACGTAAAATTTATATTTTTGACGTTCATAAGTGCCGCTTAATGGCCTAGTTGAAATAAAGAATTTTAGTATTTTTTTTCATTGTCTATAATCTATCTCTGTGCCAAATTTCACCCAGATCCGTCCAGTTGTTTGAGCGTGAAGAAGTAACAAACATACAAACACATACACACACTCACTCTCAAACTTTCGCCTTTTATAATATTAGTTAATAGTAAGAAGAGCTCCTTTGCGAAAAGAAAACGTAAATCTCATTTACCAGTATTTCAAAGCATCGATAGAACTTCTGAACCGTATTTCCAACACAGGACCGGCTATTAAACCTTTGTATTGGATTATCGAATAACTTGGGAGCATGTGAATAGCCTTATAATGTCTTGCGGCAAAGTTTGTCGAAACTTGGCTGAGTTTGAAGAGCAGCCAGGCTTCAAGAGAAATTTATTATCTGGGGAAAATTGTAAATGCTTAGACCGCCATACAATATTAGTGACTATTTATGCTTAGATGAATGTAATTTTCTGGGCCCAAGAACTTGGAAATCTTTAATTTTACGAGCAGAAAAGTGACATAGGGCTGGTTTCTGATTTGAGTAAAGCAGCAATAATTAGTTGAGTATTGTCAAATCAGTGTCAAATAATTTAGGAAGCGTTTGAGTTTTTTACGTTTCACAATTGAGTATCTACCTAGCTCAATTAAGTAAGTACCTAAGTACCTACATAAGTATGGACCTGTCAAAGATCCATTCACTTTCTCTTTCACCCTTACGTTCCATTTTACAAAAGAAATCCGAGACATCACAAGATTGCATAAAATTTACTAATATAAATTTTATACAGCTATAAAAAGTACGTTAGTATTATATTACTTCATTCAAGATTTAAAAAATCAAGTTATTAAATATGTTATAATCTTTAATTACTTGATTTTTCATAATTCAGCAATTTAATAGATACCTATTTGAAATGTATACAATCTTATTATGAAACTATGAAATGGATCGTAGGCACTAGTCAATTACTTCAAGATTGTCATAGCAACCGTATTTATTTTGTCAAAGATGTCTTATCGAAAGAAAATAATATCTAATATAATTTGTTATTGCCAAAATCAAGAATTTAAGCTTATAATTACTAAAAGTGAATGTGTTCAGAGCGAGCAGTTGCTGGTTCTTGTGATACCTCATAGAACTACAGAATATTTTACTCAGAATTTCATAAGATCTCTCAAGAGGGAAGAGAACCGACACACACACAGAATTCGTGCATCTGCATTTGAATCTGATTTCAATTGTGATTTACCAACAAATATGGACATTTGTGATAAAATTTATAATGAGTGACCTGGGTTTTCAATTCAAGACCAAAGCCTTTGCTAGCCATCGAAGAGCCTCCGAAGGAAAACAATATTAGCCAGGCTCGGTGCCATTGGATATGTGCCGATGAAGGAGGACTGTGTTTTAATATATGTTAACGAACAATATATTATCTGCCTACTTATTTTGTAAAATAATAAATAAATAAGACTTATCATGCTGTTTTTATCATCTTTATTGTAGGTACTGATACCAAAATCGTATCATACAAAACCCAAATTCTGTACACATTTTCATCGTTGTAACCTTTTCTTATCGTAAGGATCCTACCAATATTCTATATAGGTATGAAAGTTTGTATGTTTAGATATTGGGTAATAACAACACAATGGTTGAGCGTATTTGATAATATATCATTTGGAATACAAATACACAATGACTAATAATAAAATGATTTAATAATAAAAAATAGATATAATAATAAATAAACGGAATAACAAAGCCTTTTATTCTGAAATCAGAGATATAAAACTGTAGTCTATACAATACATCTTTATAGTTTATAAAAAGTTCCTAATCTCAGTGAGCCTCTTGGCTTAGGCCTCCACTAATATTTTCCATTGGGGTCTCTCATGAACCACTCGCCAATACCACAGCGCGCCATCGCTTACACTTTATGCCTACATCTTGGTGCTTTTCTCCATTTCCTTTGGTTATCGCGAATCATATGACCGGTCCATCTTCACTTTTCACATAGTTCCTGTAGGATAACTCTCGGTTTTCGCGCAGGAAAAGCCACTGGCAACCACAAACACAAAAACTGGCACTTTCAAATATTTTTGGAGGATCTCACTCATCATAATTATCATTTCAGCCGAAAGACTGCTGGATACAGGCCTTCCCAGCACTCAGCATTCAACGTTACCACATCAACCGGTGCTGTGCGTCTTTCATACATTGGATGCCCGCGACCTCAACCTGGTTATCGGTCTGTAGAGGGAGGCTTTTCAGCCCCATCGACCACCCGTTTTTCGAGCAACTGAGGCGTGAAATATTTGCATCCAATCTAATGTTTTCGATAATTCAGGTCGAACACTCTTCTGCCACGCATCGGTCTTCGTTGAGGCATCTCTAAGGAAGACAAGGATGTATCTTCATCACTCGTTTTATAAGTTTTTATATATTATTTTGTATTTATTCCGCTTGATTAACGTTTAAGCAAGGACTTGTCAACTATCAACTGCCAAATGTAACCAGTGTAGCCAGATTTGACGAGCCCCAAGGTGCCGAATATTTCGTTTTTCCTTTTATAAAAAACTCAAGACGACCACTATTCATTAAAACCACGAAACATTCTACGAAACGTAAACTTCCATTGTTGCCTTGAACACCCTAGAATCTAATATCGCTAGAATATAATAGGGTGACAGATGCTTAAATCGAGATAAGCACATACTTAGTTACTTCAGAAACCGGCCAATACTTAGGCCATAATGGCCGGTTTCTGAGGTAACTAAGTATGTGCTTATCTCGATTTAAGCATCTGTCACTCTTGATCATCTGCCACTTTAAGTTTTCTGCGATGCTGAGCAAGATTTAAGTATACGTAGTCAAGTCATGTCAAAGTATACCTTATGTCATACAAAATACCTACATTGACGTTCAATTGGGTTTCACAACTGAGAAAAACACATTTGATCATTCTCAAATTCTCAAACCGTTGTCAACGTTACATAATCAGTGTGGCCAGATTGGGCGACTTTTCGCCATTTAGGCTTAGACTCGGAAGGGTGGCCGAGGCGACCAATTTTTACGATCGACGACTGATCGCCAATTAGGCTACCTTAAAAAAACTGACCAAGTGCGAGTCGGACTCACGCACGAAGGGTTCCGTACCATTACTTAAAAACGGCAAAAAAATCACGTTTGTTGTATGGGAGCCCCACTTAAATATTTATTTTATTCTGTTTTTAGTATTTGTTGTTATAGCGGCAACAGAAATACATCATCTGTGAAAATTTCAAGATGATGAGATACAGCCTGGTGACAGACGGACAGACAGACGGATCGTGGAGTCTTAGTAATAGGGTCCCGTTTTCCCTTTGGGTACGAAACCCTAAAAACATGGGACTATTTTAGGCGATTTCGGAATAAGAATGCCTAATCCTCAGGAATGATGAAAATAACTGGAAATCAAAATGCTTTTAACAGTTCATCTCTTTTTTCATTATACTTTAGTCGTGACAACACAGGGAAAATAAAGAAATGCTGATAAATGTTTTATGCGGAACCAATAATTATTATTGTGTCAAACGCATTAAAGTTGATATTAGATTCTAGGGTGTTAAAGGCAACACTGGAAATTTACGTTTCGTAGAATGTTTCGTGGTTCTAATGAATAGTGGTCGTCCTGAGTTTTTTATAAATGGAAAAACTATATTTTCGACGACGAGCTCGTCAAATCTGGCTACACTGGTTACTTTTGGCAGTTGATAGTTGACAAGCCCTTGCTTAAACGTTAATCAAGCGAAATAAATACAAAATAATATATAAAAACTTATAAAACGAGTGATGAAGATACATCCTTGTCTTCCTTAGAAATGCCTCAACGAAGACCTATGCGTGGCAGAAGAATGTTCGACCTGAATTATCGAAAACATTAGATTAGATGCAAATATTTCACGCCTGATAGATCTCAGTTGCTCGAAGAACGGGTGGTCGATGGGGCTGAAAAGCCTCCCTCTACAGACAGATAACTAGGTTGAGGTCGCGGGTATCTAATGTATGAAAGACGCACAGCACCGGTTGATGTGGTGAATGCTCAGTGCCGGGAAGGCCTGTATCCAGTCTTTCGGCAGAAATGATTATTATGATGAGTGAGATCCTCAACAAAAATATTTAAAAGTGCCAGTTTTTGTGTTTGTGGTTGCCAGTGGCTTTTCCTGCGCGAAAACCGAGAGTTATCCTACAGGAACTATGTGAAAAGTGAAGATGGACCGGTCATATGATTCGCGATAACCAAAGGAAATGGAGAAAAGCACCAAGATGTAGGCACAAGTGTAAGCGATGGGGCGCTGTGGTATTGGCGAGTAGTTCATGAGAGACCCCAGTGGAAAGATGTATTGTATAGACTGCAGTTTTATATCTATGATTTCAGAATAAAAGGCTTTGTTATTCCGTTTATATTTTTTATTATTAAATAATTTTATTATTAGTCATTGTGTAATTGTATTCCAAATGATATATTATCAAATACGTTCAACCATTGAGGTGTGATTAACCAATATCTAAACAAACAGACTTTCATACCTATATAGAATATTAGTAGGATCCTGACGATAAGAAAAGGTTACAACGATGAAAATGTGTACAGAATTTGGCTTTTGTATGATACGATTTTGGTATCAGTACCTACAATAAAGATGATAATAAAAACAGCATGATAAGTCTCATTTATTTATTATTTTACAAAATAAGTAGGCAGATAATATATTGTTCGTTAACATATATTATATTAAAATACAGTCCTCCTTCATCGGCACATATCCAATGGCACCGACCCTGGCTAATATTGTTTTCCTTCGGAGGCTCTTCGATGGCTAGCAAAGCCTTTGGTCTTGAATTGAAAACCCAGGTCACTCATTACAAATTTTATCACAAAATTCCATATTTGTTGGTAACAGAAGTCCACAATTGCAATCCGATTCCAATGCAGATGCACGAATTCTGTGTGTGTGTCAGTTCTCTTCCCTCTTGAGAGATCTTATGAGTTTCTGAGTAAAATATTCTGTACGAGTAGTTCTATGAGGTATCACAAGAACCAGCAACTGCTCGCTCTGAACACATTCATTTTTAGTAATTATAAGCTTAAATACTTGATTTTGGCAATAACAAATTATATTAGATATTATTTTCTTTCGATAAGACCATCTTTGACAAAATAAATACGGTTACTATGACAATCTTGAACTAATTGACTAGTGCCTACGATCCATTTCATAGTTTCATAATAAGGTTGTATACATTTCAAATAGGTATCTATTAAATTGCTTAATTATGAAAAATCTAGTAATTAAAGATTATAACATATTTAATAACTTGTTTTTTTTAATCATGTATGAAGTAATTTAATACTAAGGTACTTTTTATAGCTGTATAAAATTTATATTAGTAAATTTTATGCAATCTTGTGATGTCTCGGATTTCTATTGTAAAATGGAACGTAAGGGTGAAAGAGATAGTGAATGGATTTTTGACAGGTCCATACTTATGTAGGTACTTAGGTACTTACTTAACTGAGCTAGGTAGTTTCTCAATTGTGAAACGTAAAAAACTCAAACGCTTCCTAAATTATTTGTCATGGCCGGTTTCTGAGGTAAGTAAGTATGTACTTATCTCGATTTAAACATCTGTCACTCTTGATCATCTGCCACTTTAAGTTTTCTGCGATGCTAAGCAAGGTTTGAGTATACGTAGTCAAGTCATGCCAAAGTATACCTTATGTCATACAAAATACCTACATTGACGTTCAATTGGGTTTCACAACTGAGAAAAACACATTTGATCATTCTCAAATTCTCAAACCGTTGTCAACGTTACATAATCAGTGTGGCCAGATTGGGCGACTTTTCGCCATTTAGGCTTAGACTCCGAAGGGTGGCCGAGGCGACCAATTTTAACGATCGGCGACTTATCGCCAATTAGACCTTAAAAAAACTGACCAAGTGCGAGTCGGACTCACGCACGAATTACTTAAAAAACGCCAAAAAAATCACGATTGTTGTATGGGAGCCCCACTTAAATCTTTATTTTATTCTGTTTTTAGTATTTGTTGTTATAGCGGCAACAGAAATACATCAACTGTGAAAATTTCAACTGTCTAGCTATAACGGTTCATGAGATACAGCCTGGTGACAGACGGATAGACAGACGGATCGTGGAGTCTTAGTAATAGGGTCCCGTTTTCCCTTTGGGTACGGAACCCTAAAAACATGGGACTATTTTAGGCGATTTCGGAATAAGAATGTCTAATCCTCAGGAATGATGAAAATAACTGGAAATCAAAATGCTTTTAACAGTTCATCTCTTTTTTCATTATACTTCAGTCGTGACAACTCAGGGAAAATAAATAAATGCTGAAAAATGTTTTATGCGGAACCAATAATGATTATTGTGTCAAACGCATTAAAGTTGATATTAGTTTCTAGGGTGTTCAAGGCAACAATGGAAATTTACGTTTCGTAGAATGTTTCGTGGTTTTAATGAATAGTGGTCGTCTTGAGTTTTTTATAAATGGAAAAACGAAATTTTCGGCGACTTGGGGCTCGTCAAATCTGGCTACACTGGTTACATTTGGCAGTTGATAGTTGACAAGCCCTTGCTTAAACGTTAATCAAGCGAAATAAATACAAAATAATATATAAAACTTATAAAACGAGTGATGAAGATACATCCTTGTCTTCCTTAGAGATGCCTCAACGAAGACCGATGCGTGGCAGAAGAGTGTTCGACCTGAATTATCGAAAACATTAGATTGAATGCAAATATTTCACGCCTCGATCTCAGTTGCTCGAAGAACGGGTGGTCGATGGGGCTGAAAAGCCTCCCTCTACAGGCCGATAACCCGGTTGAGGTCGCGGGCATCCAATGTATGAAAGACGCACAACACCGGTTGATGTGGTGACGCTGAATGCTGAGCGCCGGGAAGACCTGTATCCAGCAGTCTTTCGCCAGAAATGATTATTATGATGAGTGAGATCCTCAACAAAAATATTTAATAGTGCCAGTTTTTGTGTTTGTGGTTGCCAGTGGCTTTTCCTGCGCTAAAACCGAGAGTAAACAGGAACTATGTGAAAAGTGAAGATGGACCGGTCATATGATTCGCGATAACCAAAGGAAATGGAGAAAAGCACCAAGATGTAGGCACAAAGTGTAAGCGATGGCGCGCTGTGGTATTGGCGAGTAGTTCATGAGAGACCCCAGTGGAAAATGTTAGTGGAGGCCTAAGCCAAGAGGCTCACTGAGATTAGGAACTTTTTATAAACTATAAAGATGTATTGTATATATTACAGTTTCATATCTCTGATTTCAGAATAAAAGGCTTTGTTATTCCGTTTATTTATTATTATATCTATTTTTTATTATTAAATCATTTTAGTATTGAGTCATTGTGTAATTGTATTCCAAATGATATATTATCAAATACGTTCAACCATTGAGGTATGATTAACCAATATCTAAAAATAAACATACAGACTTTCATACCTATATAGAATATTAGTAGGATCCTTACGATAAGAAAAGGTTACAACGATGCAAATGTGTACAGAATTTGGCTTTTGTATGATATGATTTTGGTATCAGTACCTACAATAAAGATGATAATACATCATGATAAGTCTCATTTATTTATTTTTTACAAAATAAGTAGGCAGATAATATATTGTTCGTTAACATATATTAAAAAAGTCCTCCTTCGGAGGCTCTTCGATGGCTAGCAAAGCCTTTGGTCTTGAATTGAAAACCCAGGTCACTCATTACAAATTTTATCACAAAAGTCCATATTTGTTGGTAAATCACAATTGCAAACAGATTCCAATGCAGATGCACGAATTCTGTGTGTGTGTCGGTTCTCTTCCCTCTTGAGAGATCTTAAGAAATTCTGAGTAAAATATTCTGTAGTTCTATGAGGTATCACAAGAACCAGCAACTGCTCGCTCTGAACACATTCACTTTTAGTAATTATAAGCTTAAATTCTTGATTTTGGCAATAACAAATTATATTATATATTATTTTCTTTCAATAAGACATCTTTGACAAAATAAATACGGTTGCTATGACAATCTTGAAGTAATTGACTAGTGCCTACGATCCATTTCATAGTTACATAATAAGGTTGTATACATTTCAAATAGGTGTCTATTAAATTGCTTAATTATGAAAAATCAAGTAATTAAAGATTATAACATATTTAATAACTTGTTTTTTTTTTAATCTTGTATGAAGTAATATAATACTAACGTACTTTTTATAGCTGTATAAAATTTATATTAGTAAATTTTATGCAATCAAAATCAAAAATCAAAATCATAATCATTTTTTTTTTATTTCACATAGGCCTACACGGGCACTTATAAAACGTCGACAAAAGGTGCACGGTTCGGGTTGGTCGTTTCCTATGGAGAAGAGCTGGCAAGAAACTCCATGGTTACTCTTTTAAAAATGGTTTGGTTTTACAATATTTCCATGTTACAGCATTAGTACTTAGATATGGGGGGACAACGCAGGCCCGACTTATGACAATAAGTCGTAAGAAACTAAAAAAAAAAAAAAAAAGATTATATATTAAATAAAAATGTTAACAAATGTTAACTAGCATCAAGAAGGCCTACAATGTTCACACATTCACAAAACAATCGGTAAAAGAATCTATACAAAGGTAAAAAAAAAATAAGTATAACAAGACTAAATTTAACGTGTGGCACAAATGTTGTTATCAGTGCTGTAACTATTCTTAGCAAAGGGCTATAAAGATGATTGAAAACCATTGTAAAAAGTCTAATTAAAAGAAGGAAAGAAAAAATGAGATTGAGAATAGTTAGAGACATCCACTTATTTGTGCCGTTAACAAGTTACCAGGGAAGCTGCATGCGCAGAAGGAGCTAAGGCCAAATGTTTTTATCTTCAACGTAGTCCTTGATTTTATAATATGCTTTGTTAATAAGGATACGTTTGATGTAGTTTTTGAACCTTCCATCGGTCAGTTCTATAACTGACTTTGGCAACTTGTTATAAAAGCGTATACTGTTTATAAGAAAAGATTTGCTAGTTTTCGTTAATCTGAATTCGGGTATTACAATTTCGTGCTTACTGCGTGTATTTAAATTATGGAAGTCGCTTCCAGTTTTGAAATGCCCCCGATTTTTACGGACATACAAAATACATTCCAAAATATAAAGTGAAGGTAGAGTCAGTATATCGATCTCTTTAAATTTTTCTCTGAGGGACTCGCGAGGACCCATTTTATAGATTGCGCGGATTGCCCTCTTTTGTAGGATGAAAATTGAGTCAACGTCTGCTGCTGATCCCCACAGCAGAATGCCATAAGACATAATACTGTGGAAATAAGCATAGTATACTAACCTAGCTGTAGCTACATCGGTTAGCTGCCTTATTTTCCTTACTGCATATGCAGCCGAACTTAACCTACCCGAAAGAGTTCTAATGTGCGCGCCCCACTGCAATTTTGAATCGATAGTAATCCCTAAGAATACAGTTTCCGTTATAACTTCAAGATTTTTGCCGTCAAGATTTAGGTTAGGTTTAGGTCAAGTTGTGGTACATTTGGTAAAGAGAACTTTAGACATTTTGTTTTTTTCGCATTCAGTAAAAGATTGTTAGCTGCGAACCATTTTGAGAGAACAATCAGACTTTCGTTGACATTTAAGACATCCGTATCTTGCCTATCTATTTTAAAAATTAGCGAAGTATCATCAGCAAATAGAATTATATCTGATAATTTGGCCATCATAAAAGGGAGATCATTAATGTAAACAAGAAAAAGGAAAGGGCCGAGAATTGAACCTTGGGGCACGCCCATCTTGACTAGAGACCCGGAGGACGTCGCTCCATTAACATCACAATCTTGTGATGTCTCGGATTTCTATTGTAAAATGGAACGTAAGGGTGAAAGAGAAAGTGAATGGATCTTTGACAGGTCCATACTTATGTAGGTACTTAGGTACTTACTTAACTGAGCTAGGTAGATTCTCAATTGTGAAACGTAAAAAACTCAAACGCTTCCTAAATTATTTGACACTGATTTGACAATACTCAACTGATTATTGCTGCTTTACTCAAATCAGAAACCAGCCATTAGAACTCGATAAATAAACCTGGATCTTCCAGGATTCTAACGTTATAATTGACAGAGCTGGCTCAGATACCAACAACAACGTTTTCAATCACTACAAATAGCAAAAGAAAATAAAAGTTGTGGAACTCGAATAACGTAAAATCCTCTTGCAACTAAACACCAAATCATTCTATTTACATCTCTTCTTCTTGGTAGCTCAACGGGCTAAACGTAAGAAACACTCACCTGTAATAGTACCACAGACATAAATATAACTAGATAAAGGAAATCCCTTAATTTATATGAAAACTAACCGTCCCACTTTTTCGCACACAATTTAAGAACAAATTTACTTATCGATGAAAGGAAATAGTTCCATTTTCTCAGCCAACTTTGTTATAGGGTTATTACTGCTCAATACAGTTGTATTGTAATTTTTTTGTAAATTACAGCTGATGTGCGAAGCCGACAACGCTAAATTAAACAACTCAAAGTATTGCTCTCACTTTTACTGCCTTTATTGACATTAGCGTCTTTTATTGTATATTGTACATACATTCGCACCGTTTAATTTTTTTAGAAAAAAAGTTGCCCTACACTAGGAATTTCTTCTTGTATCGTGGGTGCGTTTACAAACATATAAACTCACATACACAACACCCAGAGCTGAAACAACTATCAGGGGGGTGACCACAAGCTCTTAGAGTAAGGTTATTTTGAGATCGCGTAAGTGACAGATGTATACAAGTCATATACATCTGTCCCTTACACACACTCTTAATAACCTTACTCTAAGAGCTTGTGGTCACCCCCCTGTAGTTCATACAAATATTTATTCCGTGCGGGCATTAGATTTATGTTTGTGAATAGTACAGACACTGGTTGCACCGGTTAAGACTCAACGCAGCTACGCGAATGGCTGGTATCGAGAGATAGGAAGAGATAAGCGATTTGGATCAAGTGAAGGTGACTCGCTTACAATAGGGTTAGGTAAAGCACAAATACCTGGAGTTCGGACGTCTGAGAGTAGCTCCGCCTGCTGCCGCTGTCGATAAGTGGTGTGAAGGAAAAGAGGCCTGCACAGGAGTTGCAGGCCAATATAAATGCTGCTGGTTGACGTCTGTCAGCCTGTCACAGCTGTCACTTCAAAAATATGCAGGTGGGGTGTGGCGGTCTCGCTCACACCCGATACCAAGGCATTGTGCCGGCAAGGATAATGAGGGTAGGACACGATTCCAGCCAAATATCTCGCGTTTCTCTCCATACACCCAAGCACTTTACAAACACAACCGACGCTAGGCGCAAACATTCCTCCTGGCTTGAAGGGATGTCTTCAATTTTTTAACGATTAAATAGAAATAAGCCCAACGGATAGTAAGAGATAAAATTAATCAAAATAAAAGCTGTTCCCCCAATACCCCTAACTAATCTAATTTATAAATAAGCGAACAGTATCCAATACCTTTGACGCAAAAGTGATAGCAGCAGGTCGGGACCTGCATGACAATTCGACTTGTGATGGTAATCGGCTATTAAATTAAGAATCGGATCTGACGCCGACATACGGTAACGACGAGGCAACAACTTAAAGAACCTACACACGTAAATTACGCAACGTAACAGTTTTGTCCAAGATGAAAAATACCTACCCAAAGACATTATAGGGGATTCTTCTCGGGGTAACGATGTGAGCCAAGAATGTTTATTTTCTTCTGGCGTCTCTGATACGACAGTGGAGTTAAAGGGGACAACAGGCCACTGCGAGACGTCTGAACTAGCCCACGCAGGTCCCGTGAACCAAACCACGCGACAAACAGTTGGCTGGGTTCTCAATACCAGCCACGTCAAACAAATAGGTGACAAATGACTCTGTATCTTTGATATCCTATTAGCCACAAAGGTATTACACCGATGCGGCGACGCGTGTGCCCAGCAGAGCGCAACTGTCGAGTCCGAAAATGCGAATATATTTTTGAAATTAATACGTTTTACGTTGAATATAGTTTGACACGTGATGAGAATATTTTTTATAAGTTGAGCGAGCACGAGAATAGCACAAAGTTCGAAATGAGCGAGAGAAACAACCTTTCGAGGAGAGTAGCTTACTATTGTTCTACACGTGGAAATAAACGAGACTAACATAAGCCTTTTTACTAGCATCCGCGAATCCCAAGATAGTAACGACGCTTGCAAGAAACCCAAATTGCAATGGCAAAAGTTCGTAATGAGCCCCCGAGGTGAAATAATACTATAGGTACCACCCCACAAGTTTGTACTGAAAGCATCACACTATTACAGTATTACTCTATAAGGAGTAATTTAACCGGATGTTCAACGATTTTATGGTTCACAGTTTAAATTCAGCTGCCTTAAATTGCTACTTAACTGTTGGTATAAAATTAGTTTTATAGTGGGCTACACTATAACCTGCCTCCGTACCATGACGTGTCAAAACTATCATGGCTCGAGTGTGAAAAAGGGACAGATATATACCAGTCAAATACATCTGTCCCTTACGCACACTAAAAATAACCTTGCTCTAAGAGTTTATGGTCACCCCCCTGAATAATGTAGGGGCGCAGATTTCTGTAATTTTACTACTATTATAAACCCGAAACAACTAAGCAAAAACTACGGAACGGATTTTGATGAAACTTAGAAATATAGCTTAAACAAAAAATAAATAATAAGAAAATAAAAATATGTAATAATAAATTATAAATAAAATAATAATATTAATATTAGATAACAATTATAATTATAATAAATAGCTACTTACATACCTAACAAGTTGCCTCTGCCAGTTGGCTTCGGCCCCTCGCACGCCTTTCAAGATTGTCAAAATAATCATATAATATTATAAGTTGTAAAGATATTGGGAGAAGAACAAATGCCACGCGGGTGGAGCCGCGGGCGGCAGCTAGTAGTTTAATTTGTTGTCTTCATATTTTATCTTTGGGAATTATTTTAGTTAGTTAGAAATTGGATTCATGTCCTACTTTAAAAAATAATAGCAGGTGCAGTTTTATATCGCTCTAGAATCGGGTGAAAGTGCATAGCTTTCATGGCTTTGCTGCAGACTAATTAGGTTTTATAATGTACCTACTGTCTGCAAAAGAAAGAGTGTAACGTACCTGGCTCAAGTCTTATATTTTTATCAACTTAATATAAAGCACATAATAATCTGAACAATAACTTATTTCCAGAAGTGACTATTTATTTTATTTTATCGGTATTGCTAATCATGTCCGTAGAACTGTCCGGACATTATAGTAATATTTTAAGTCCTTTAACTTTACCTAATACTTTCAGTATAAATAACTCTCGTGGTTACCCCATATTTTTAAAGTGTCCGTTGGATTCATAAATAACCACTATTACGCCTACACGCGTATTCGGCCTAAAAATAATAAATCACCATCTTTGGACTAAATTATTTTCTCAAAACCCTTTAGGTTACATTTCTTAGATTAAGTTGAAATTAACAAAAAATACTTAGTTTAAAATATAAGCAATATCGGCTAATTGGTACATAGAGAGTTCCAAAAGTTTGTGAAATATTTTCCTTAAAATAGCACCACACTAAATTCAAACATGGCGTTATATGAGAGTACTAGCTGTCCCACACGGCTTCGCTCCCGTGAACTGGCTACCTACCTACCCATCTAACCTACATATATGATTGTTGCGTAACTTAAACCGTTTACGCTGCGCACGCCACGGAAGCTCTCAAAAAGGAATGAGGTGCCCGTTTTTTTTTTACTTTTTGGTTTAAAAGAAGATGTAGTGACTAAAATTGAAAAGAGTATGTTAAGATGGTTTGGCCATGTTGAGAGGATCAATGAAAGGCGACTAACGAAATGTATTTACAAGGCAGATGTGAATGGAAACGCCGGGAGGGGACGCCCTAGAAAAAAAGGAATGAGGTGCCCGTTTTTAATTTTTTTTTTTTACTTTTTGGTTTAAAAGAAGATGTAGTGACTAAAATTGAAAAGAGTATGTTAAGATGGTTTGGCCATGTTGAGAGGATGAATGAAAGGCGACTAACGAAATGTATTTACAAGGCAGACGTGAATGGAAACGCCGCGGCGGAGGGGACGCCCTAGAAAAACCTACATAGACCTTATAGGTGATGTTCTTCAAAAAGGCCAGGTGCGCAGTACTCATAACCGGCGTGTGTGTATGACTAGATGCATGAATGTGAGTGAAGCAAAAGAAGTATGTAAGGATTGTAACAGGTGGCGTTCTGTAGTTTCTGCCGAGCCCCATGGGAAAAAGGCGTGAGTTTATGTATGTATGTGCCCGTTTTTGCAACATTATTCATTTATGCTCCGCTCCTATTGGTCATAGCGTGATGTCATATAGACTATAACCTTCCTCGATAAATGGACTATCCAACACAAAAATAATTTTTCAGTTCCAACAAAGTAGTACCTGAGATTAGCGCGTTCAAACAAACAAACAAACAAACTCTTCAGCTTTATATTATTATATATATAGTATAGATTAATACGCAACGCCCCACGTCTCCATAAACGAGGCCCAAGCAATAGACCGCATTCACGTAGACGAGACGTTTAAAATAAAAAAGCAAAATAAAGGGAAATGCCCACCACCCATAGACACTTTGGCCCGAGGTGCCCACAAATTAAAGCATACGGAAATTATTATATGTAATCTAATGAATCAAATGGTATAGGAATTGGTTCAGAAAAAAGTCCGGATTGATAAGATATTAAATGTTTTTTTTTCACAAATACAGAGTTTTAACTATCATTTTACTGTAATACAAACCTACAATAACAAAGTTGTCGGAGTCCATTTAAAAGCTTATTCGTTGGTGAGATAACAAATCCGCAAGAAAACAATACAAAATAATACAAATGCAAACGATGGCGAATTTTGAATTACCAACTTATGACAGACAGCCGCCATGCTGTTATAATGTCAAATTCGATGTTGCCACATTTCAGACATAAAAATCTATATCGAGTTTTTGTTCGAATTATAATTCAATACGAATTAATTAACGACCAAATTAATTAAAGCGCCAAAAAGATTATTATTTTGTTTCTTTTAGTTTTGCGAATTCAATTTTAAATGTATTTTGAAGAACAAATAAGAATGACAGCTGTGAATTGTGTAGTAGCATTTTTGTTATGATAAGAATTTATGGTAAATCAACTAGGAATTCGCTTGTTTTATTATCATAATATAGCACAACACACGTTTAACGATAACACGTTTTGATTATCGAAAATAAACGAATAATATTTGGCATTATAATAATTATTACAACATAAAAAATCGATTGGAGAAAAGAGAATCGATTATATTTTAAACGAAATTAATAATTTGGCAACACTTTTATTTAATCCACAAACCAATGGATTTACTTAATTTAATTTTATCTTGCCGGTACTTTTTATTTTTTGCAAAAATGTTGCAATCTTGTTTGGATAAATAAATACCGCGATTAATAAACATAAATCAATATGTTTTTTTTTAACAAAAGCAAATTGTTGGGCGGTTTATGGCCAATAATGGGCATTCCCCTTTATTGACACAAATACCTTTGTATACAGTAATAATAATAATATAATAATAATAATAAAAATAATAAAAATGTTTATTTATCTCCACAAATTACATACATAGCTTAGCTGTTAAATTGACAGATATTTAGACAAAAATAAAATAGTAATTTGTGAGAGATCTGGAGTCTAAACTAAGCCTAGGCCTGTATTTCAGAACTCCAGGTCCCCCATTACATCGTTAAACATAAAGATTGTCAACACGGAACAAATTTGCAAATGGTCTGTGTGGATGGTGCATAAGCGTGTGTGTGTGTGTGTGTGTGTGTGTGTGAGTGCATGAGTGTGTGGTGTGTTTATATATATATGTGTTTGTGTATAATGCTTAATAATTTTTGTTATTTAAATATTATGTAAATATACATAGAACGTATGTATATAAAAAAAAACAAGAATACCTATAATTGACACACCCTGCTATTTTGCTACATCGAGTAATTTTTCTGTTTCCATATAATTAAGTTTAAGTAACCATTTTATAATTTTACTTTTACATTCAACTTTATGAGAGTTCGCTATATTTGTAATTTTATTCAATTTATTAAACAATTCACCTGCACGGAATGGGAAGAATCTTTGCGCGAAGGAAGTATTTACCGCAGTCGTCCCACATATTGTGTAGTTTCTTCTAGAGAGGGCTATGCGTTTCCTTCTTTCTTCGGATAACTTGGAACGTTGGAGCATTGTAGTAAGCAGTATGTACAGCTGGCGTACCGTTAGCACTTGCGCTTCCTCATAAAGTGTTGTGGTGGAGAAAAGACGCGGTTTGGATAAGCTAACTTTTAGAATCATTCTTTGGGCTCTTTCAACAGTTATCAGCTTAGATTTGCATGCACCACCCCATGTCGTGATGCAGTATCCAATGATTGATTGAACCAGAGCCTCGTATACCATCCTCATCGTTTCCCTCTCTGCTACACCACGGAGTTCCTTAAAAATATATGTGATCTTTCTTATTCTTTTGGATAAAACATTAATGTGGCTTTCAAATGTTAAATTAGCATCAATTTGGGTACAGTACAGTACCAATACATTTCACATAGGTACTCGTACATTGGATTTTGGGCAAAGGCTGCACGAATAGTGAAAAACCTTACCTCCTAAACCCTGTGCCCTAGAAGGTATTCGACCAAGATTCGATGCACTTACTATTAAAAGACTATCAACGGTTGACCCCATCAACTGATTGAATTATGTCAGTCATATCATACCCGTGCAGTGAAGTCTTTCTTTCTTTCCGAATGAGTTAAGTAACATACTTTGAAACAATATTATCTAGTGCCCTTATCCTGTGGTAGCAAGGAATTTATAGGAGAGTTTGAATAATATTAAAGCTCATAAAGCAAAATAATCACATAGTTTATCTAATGAACAACACAATAAAACTGGTAAACCATATTGCTATTATACTTTTCTAGACATACATTTTACTGTGCAATCCGAATTAGTAGATTGCCCGTTCTTATTTGTTTTTCAATAACGGTAATGTTTAATACTTCTCCACTGGCGGAACATTTACGGTCGGTAGAACCCAACCCGCACAATCTCACGAAGCATTTAAAGTTGTTTTATGTCCAGAAACATTACGTGCGTACTGCCCAAATAACTGGGTAAGCGTAGGCGTCCATACCCTGAACCCAAATTTGGACAAATTGTACAAATAATTGTATCCGTTGCGAACTTGAAGGATTTTGCGCACCATTTATTTTTGTTCTCCCGTGTAATTTTTAAATGTCGACACCGTATCCGCCGTGGGTGTTTTAATTAATTTATTACGGATTAAAAATACCTGTTGAGTTTGTTATATCAACACTAACAGAAGTTGCCTTGCGTTGGTGTTGTTGCAAATAACATTTTTCTTACTTAAAAGCTGTAGTGACGTATTTAATTCTAGAATTATTTCAAAGGGATTAGGGTTTTCAAAGCAAGTGTTATAAAAATTAGAGTTAACTAACTGTGACACCTACGTGCTTATTTGTTACAATAAACAGAATTCAAGCGAGGCTAATATCTTAAAAGCATACTCAATATTATGGTTGTGTGATACAAATATGGATCAACATTTTATCACACATCTTTAACAATATCCAATACATTATCGGCCTATAAAAAGCCCATGAAACGAGCGACGTTTCCGTACCTACTTACCGTAACTTATTTTATGTTCCACGTGCACTTTTAACCTTAAATTATTGGAAACGTAACCTTTGTCATAATTTCCTCATAACAATGCATTAATAACTCTTACCTCGAAATCCAGGTTCCTATTAAACGAGGGTAACATACCACCTACACACATTAAACCATTATCAATACAGCCACAATGTATTTATTATTAGGCTCTGCAAGTGGTTTGAGAAGAACAACATGCAAGTTAATATTGGTACATGATATCATATCAAATTTTCTCGTAAAAACATTAATTTTATTCTACATACTTATTGAAGAACCAAATTTTAAGTAATGTGTCTGAAATTAGATATGGGCATCATTATTGACCCTGAAATGAACTTTCAAACACACACCGAAACCATAATTAATAAAAGCAATAGAATGCTATCATTTTTGAATTGATTGAACAAGACAATTGAGTATTTTGGCAGCACTGAAAATTTTGTTTTCTGCTTTAGTTTGTAGTCATACAGAATACTGTTCCAACGTCTGGTACCCAGTACTTAATATCCATATTCAACGCATCGACAGAGTTCAAATAAAATTTATAAAAAGACTCTCTTATAAAGCAGGTATAAGAAATACAGTTAAAAATTATGAAGATAGACTGAGTTACTTTAAAATGAAATATTTACACTGGCGTCGTGATTTCGCTGGTCTAATTGTCTTATTCAAGATATTAAGTCAAGAAGTGGATTGCTCACAGCTTCTATCATCAATTAATATAAATACACCCCGGTTAAATTATAGGTAAGACTTCTTAATTATAGGCCTTTGCTCCTGGTAGTCGCAAAACCAAGTATGGGAGTAATGTCCCCCATTCCTATATTCTCAGAAAACGTAACGACATTTTTCACGATTTTGACTTTTACATATTTTCAGCCAGCACCACTAAGTTTAAAAGAGCTCTGCATAGTAATGTATGTAATTCTTGCTCAGTAAAGTTAAAGTTTACTTTTTTTTTCTGTGTATATTTTCTTTATTATGTTTTAATGTGTTATTTATCTCAATCTTATCTAATTTAATTTGATTTAAAATTCAAGTAGATTATAAATAAAAGATTATTGATACTGATGATATTATTGTTATCAGCCTTTATGTTAATTATTATTGTGTAGTCAGATCTAAACAAAATGCTGTGCGTAACTTTAATTTAGATGCATGCAGTGCTATTATATTTGTTAATGATAAGTATTATGAATGCTTACGTTGTGTGTATTTAGTTCGTTTGTCTAAATTAATATTCTACAGTTGTCATGACATTTTCATAGTTCAAACCACCTAAACCTGACGATGAATTTACTTACCTACATATACGGGTACGTAGCTACCTGGTATGGTAATTTTATTCGTTGAGTTTCATATTTATTTCTGTGCCAAAAGGTCTAAAGTTTTATTTTTTATTCTACAAATTAAAAAAGTTTTCCTTCCTTTCAAAATTAAAGCTGACTATGTAGGCGTTGCCAGGACGTTTAATGGCTGATAAGGGAAAACTTTTTACACAAATAATATTCCTTGGATCCTAGCTAATATTATAAATACGAAAGTGAGTTCGTTTGTTTGTTATGCTTTTGTTAATGAATGGATTTCTACATCACAAATCTGGATTAGTACATAGGACTTTTAATCCCGGTATAGTGCTGGCGTGACGGGGGACAGGACAGTATGGAAGAAGAAAACGTGTTGCGCCGACCCCAAGTAACATGGGACAAGGGCAGGAAGATGATAATGATTATAATGTTCCCTAGGGATAAAAAAAACACTAAGCTAAGCTGCGGGTTGAAGCTAGTATTGCTACAAAAAGGTTAAAACACTTATCATAAAACTGAAATAATTTCATCGTAAAAGGGGTGGTACATGATAGATTTAAATGCAGTTGCGTCACAATTGGATTTTATAGTCACTACGATTGTGTAGAGAATGCCACATTCACAAACAGTCAGTCTCAGTTGGAACACCAATAAAAGCTGGCCTCTTATTCTATTGTAACTCCATACTAGCCTTTTTTTGTCGTGGTAAAATGTAGCGCAGTTATGTGGTAACCCACTAAAACTCCACGGTGTCCTCCTGTGCCGCCATAAGTGGGAACACGCGAACGCGTCCGTCTCCGGACCCTCCTTTGGGGTTTACCCGCCATCACCGACGCACCAGAACACACTGTACGCCGTAACCACCCCAGGGACCAAACCAGGACATGGGTGCCAGACGACCCCGTGTATGGCACCCTTGGTCCCCCTGTGACGGGTCAAGACTTTGGCACCACCACCTACCACTTTTCAGCCGCAGGGGATAGGACGAGCGGCGCACCGTAATACTCCTCTCCCGCCGCGGACTCCAAAGCCCAGCCGCGATGCCTACCATACCATACCAAATCGCGGCCCGCCTCAGTTTCGATGGCACCCATTCGGCACCGCAACCTACTTATTGGACGCTACGTCGTCGGCTTATCGGCAAAAGCCACGACGAGTGACCCGAGGAGGGGTTCCTCTTGGTTGTCCAAGCTACGGCTACTGAGCCCCCCTACCTCACCCTAACCATCTTTTTTTTTGTTCCCGTGTGGAATATCCTCATTGGATGTCCTCAGGGGTGGATGGGTCTGTCAGACTCTTACTGACTAAAAAACACCCTCGTGTTCCATCTGATACTTACGCCGGGAATCGCGGAAACAACGATACTTCCGCAACACCCGGCTAGTGCCGGCCCGCCCCTGCGGGGCTCGACCGTGGGTTGGGGGGGAATGAGGTGTTTGTCTCCACCCGCGATGTCAAAGAGGGGCGCGCGTGGAACAGTACGCACCACCAACAACTTGGGCGACAGCCGCCAGAAGTTGGGCCGAAATCCCATCGGCTGTCGAGCACCAATCCTAGGTACTTCATGGTAGACTCGACAGGGGTTCGAGCCCCCCCGACGACGATGTGAACATTGGGCGGAAGAAAGATTATAGCCTCCGACTTGTTGAGGGCCACCTCCAAGCCAAGTGAGTAATAGCTTCGAGGAGTTATTTAATTAATTGGATTTCAATATGACACATCTAATCGATTGTATTAACAGAGTGAGAGCTTTTTAAGGGAGATTGCTCCCTGTGCTATAGTTTTCAGATCATGTTCTTATAACAGATTTATATTACCTTATAAAATCAAGTGGTATCGGACAATCAGACACATTTCTTTCGACACATCACATGCCTAGAAATATGTGCTAAGGTTCTTGCATTGTCCATTAAGATCTACCTTTTTACTAAAAGTATTTAACTGCCTCACCTTTTCCCAACTATATTGGCTTCATCTTTTAGTCAAAACCCCTTCAGCTGACTATCAGTATTTTATAGGGAGCGAATAGCTATCTAATATCCACAACCTAGTAACTGGGCAGCATGAATCCTCTTGGCAAGACTGATATTAGTTTTTATAGACCGACCAGCGCTCCTATTGCAGGATATGTCATGGTGTCCGAGGTGGTCGACTGATATCTCCACTAGAAGCACCCAAACGCAGTCATGTAGCGATCCGAAAGGTGTTGTCACTCAACTTAGTACCTATGATGGACAATGCTTGTTTGTGCATGTATCAAGTCTGTACATGCTGTGTCTAATGTGCCATAATAAAATTATCAAATCGCCTAACAGTTACGTAGCAATATGCATAATGACCAAACATTTTGATATATAATAAAATTTATTTAAATCAGTGTTATGTAGCCCATGTGACTTGACATTAAAGTATGAGATCCCACTGCATAAATCTTCAGATACGTAAAACTTATTTTACCCGACTACGTCGAAGCCAAAAGGAAGGGTTATGATTTTAGCAGTGTATTTATGTTTGTTTTTAAGTATGTATCTCCGTAGCGTCTAAACTATTCATTTGCTTTTTATGAATAAGGTGTTAATCGGTTAAAAAAAAAGTTAAATAAAAAAATCGTAGTCGGGTTACAGATTTTACTAAACTTTTTGCTTTTTTATTCTCGCACATGACCACCTGATGACAAGCGATGATGTGGTCGACGGTAAATCACGCTTGCCTAGAAGTAGACCTATTTACTCTTGACTTAAAGAACAGGTCACAGGCGCGCCATATCTTCGATTTTTTTGTTCTTAGACATGGCGGTTTCCTCACCATGTTTTCCTTCACCGTTTTAAGAGCAGTGGTAAAGTAAAACTTCTGCCTGGGTTCGTACCCACGACGTCCCACAACTTGTAAGCCGCGGCCTTTACCATTGGGCCAATCCTGTTAACTATTGAAGATACCTTATACCTGTGCCATACTTATCATTAAGGAGTTCCAGTGGCCATCTGTGGTCTTCTTCAGCAGTTCCACTTCACAAAATGATACATTCAAGTGCATTCCATTGTTGATGAAAATACCAAAATCGCTATTTGAATGCCTATAATATTTGTGGAGTTCTCTCGACTTCCATTGAATCCCATTATCAGATTCTGATTTGGTGACAATGGGACCAACTCGGAAGTACACCCTTCCAAACACAAAAATAATTTTCAAAATCGGGCCACAATTAGCAGAGTAATCGCGCTGCTTGATATTGACATTTTGTAGACGTAGTATGATTATTACTTTACATTTCAATATATTTCAAACCTACAAAAAAATACAAACAGTGGAATTGAGAACCTCTTCCTTTTTGAAGTCGGTTGAAAATACAACGACACTTTACTCGGCCCACAGGAATCGAACAGGTGATCTGAAGCCCTTTCTTCTGACTCCCTTATCGACTGTCAAAGATCATCAAATGACAATTGGGACCAGTTGGTCTCATAAACAGTTGCTTAAAGAAGACTATGGTCCAATATAGATCCAATAATATAGTCCAAGGACCGACGTCGCAAACGGTGCTAAACCTTGAGTATCGATCCGTTAATACTTAGCCACGAGCTCCTCAAAGTTCCAAGCTCCTATCTTTGTACTATTAGTTTATATAAATATTACCTAGTTATTACGCAGAGCTAAATAATTTACAATATCACACAAAAAATAAAACAAAACAAGGTCGTTGAAGGTTCTCGCAGTTAAAATTACGATGCCGTACTTAAGTACCCAACTTTTTCTCATTCCTTGAACTGTCACAAGCACGCCATTGCGACGACAATGAAATGATACCTATCTAACAAATTCCAAGGAACGTTTCATGCAACGTTTTGTTTCTACCATCCCTACATTTTATTGCAATTGACAGTTCGTAGCATTGACGTCACAATGACGTATGTGTTTCGTTGTTTTTGATAGTGATTTTGTATTCACTGCTCAATAATTTATCGACGAGGGACGGCCTTTACTAGAAGTGGTCAACGTATTAATAAATCAGTAGCTTCAGCATCATCAGGATTTCGCTGGAATAATAGCAGTCATGGACGTGATTATAAGGGGTATTACACTATCATAAATCTATACATAGGATCATACTTAGAATCCTATCACTTATCCTAGATATATGACCTCCAGAATAATATCTGTGTACTACACTATCATAGTTCTATGACCCCTTTTTTTGTCATATTTAGTTGCAATGAACTCCCAGCCGTCTGGCAGCGGTTTGTTTTTTTATTGTTAGGACAGCAGTATTGCCAAAAATAATTTAAGAATTCTGGTGTCAAGAACCTGTCAAACCCTTCTTTGTTGGAAAACTTTTGACATTTTTCAAACTATACTTCATAAAATATAGCTTAATCTCTGCGACAGGTGTCAGTATCAATACAGTAACAATAGCGTTTGACAGGCTAACAATAACGTATACGCCAGTTTGACATATGTCGCAGAGTTCAAGCTATCTTTTATGAAGTATAGTTTGAAAACTATCAAAAGTTTTCCAACAAAGAAGGGTTTGAAAGGTTCTTGACACCAGAATTTGACAAACACTCAACTTCAAATACTTATTTCAGTTATGTTGAGTAAGAAAAACTGTCTTTTAACCCGACTACGGCGAAGCAAAAGGGAGGATTATGTTTTTGATCGGTATGTGTGTATGTATTTTATAATATTTCATACATAGGTTTTTATAGTCGTGTTCAGAGGATATCCGTGTTCGTCTGCCACCTACCGTAACAACACAATAAATTTTACTACAAATACGGCTATCCTCTGAACACCACTATGAATATATATGAAATATAACAAAATATTTAGTACATGTAAGTAGTTTATGTAATACCCGATACATATCGAATAGTTTGTCCATTACAATTTCAGATGAGAATATTTTCTTGTTTCATACTTTTTAGAGCGTGATGTTTCAGTAGTCGGGTTTTAGTTTTTGAACTTATTGTTTAAATTAATTATCAAACCTGAAAGTATTATCAACAAAACGTGCTTTTAATTTCATCTGAACTGCAAAATGGCGCAGTACTCACTCCGTTAGACTTTTTCCATCTTATTTCTGTTACCAGAAACCTACACACTTCGATTTCCCCAGAGCTAATAAAATAAATAAGGGTGCTACGTGTTGAGAACTACAGCCCTTCTTGGAAAATTGTTTGCAGAACAACTTCTGAGATTAGTAAACTACTTTCAAGTCACATTAGACGCGTGTTAGATAAAATATTGGCAACCAGAACAATAGATACGAGTTTACAACAGCGCTAAGGTATCACAATAGATACTTTTTCTGCTTATAGCCCTTCACTGCTTTAGTGCCATTAAAAGATTATTTTCTAAAGCATACGTACTCCTTAATAGAAGAATTAATAGATAGAAGAAAAAAAAAAACATTATAGGTATGTGAAACATGTTTTTTTCGTGTAAATTCAAAAAATAAATATTAACAACACGATATCTTTTCGCTCCTTTTCGATACTCCTCCAAAATTACTTGGATGTTTTAAGACATTTTTACACAGAATAGTTCATGGTTGAATTTTTCCATAACTGAAATAGCATAATAATATGTAAGTCAAAGAATACTTTGCAAACAAAACTCTCCAAAAGGATGTTCAATATTGATATTCTGGTTCTGAGCGGGCGCACGACCAGTACTGCGTTAACATTGGGGAATAATACGCCTTAAGATCAGTCCGGGGCAGTGGTCCAACTGCTCTGTCCAACTAGTTGGACCATGGGTCTTTACAAGGGGCAGTGGTCCAACTTTAATAGTTGGCCACAGCACCTTTTGGGATGGGATTCATTTAAAAAAATAACTTGTCAACTCTAAAAACTTCAACTGCATCTTTATGTGTGTACTCGTATGGTACCTACTGGTTTACGGTAATATTGAACCTCGTTGCAGTAAATAGTAATATCTACTTCTGGTTTCTTTGGAAGAAAGAATATTGTGAGAACTCGATGGGCGATCACCTAAATAAGACACGTTATTGCGATTAATATTGTACATAATTTATCAAATAAACCGTGGCGTCCAGGTAATTGATGACAATCCATCCTTCTAAACGCGAATGACTCTTTAAAATACATTCAGCAACAATTAATAAAAGGTACGCAACCCATGTAACCTCATTACAATACCTACTAGACCGGCACTATTTTAGATCATAGATAAAACCGTTTGTTTATGATGTAGTAACTTTTTACCCAGCGCAACGTGCTTTTCCAGGATAAAAGTAGCGCGATGGCACTTAGCGATTTACCCCGAGTTTCTCAGCTCAAAATGATCGCAGAATTAATGTGACAAATTGTCAAGCACGCGTTAGCTGCTTTGATTGGCTGTTAAAAATTAATTCAATCATTCAAAGCAGATAACGCGTGCTTGAAAATTTGTCAAATTAATTCTGCGATCATTTTGAGCTGAGAAACTCGGGGTTAGTATAGCGCATCAATGATAGAGGTTTCTCAACCGGAAAAGAAGATCCAGAGATTCCCTCCTAAAACTTCGAGAATAGTTGTACGTCTTCATAATTTGTAATAGTACCTATCGTTTTGGATTTTAGTTGAAATATGAATTTAAAAAAAATAGCTTTAAATGATTTCCCCGGAGTATTTAGTTACAGTTGAGTTTCAAATTTTAATAGTCCTTAACAACAACAATGTATTAATTCTGCCTACTGAAATGGGTTTACACCCCGTTTCAAATAAATTTCCATCCAAACCTGACCTTGGACTATCCAAGGTCAGGTCATAACAATGAAACTCACTTTTTCTTTACATTTTGAAATGCCCAGAAAAGTCTGAAAATAACTAGGTCAGCTTTTACTTTGAACAAAGTTAAAAAGTTAGTCTATTACGCAGGCAAAAGACGCGAAATGGATCCAGTGTCAGATTTTAATGGCTGCCGTGATTATGCCGCATAATTATCCTTCATGCAAATAACTCTTGTTACAAGACCTCGTGAACGTAATAAATGCTTAATTATTCCTATTTTAAAGTACATTAAATTTTAAATGGGCTTACCTTAGCTCATTCCCAAGATATATGGAGTACACGAATAAAAGCTTGTTGTTTATGTCTTAATTTGAAAATAGCTTGATTAGGTAAATGATCAAAAAAAATACAGTAATACGACGGCCAACCATTCCCCTAAGACATAAAGATATACGAGTATTTAGATACCATATCAACACTTCTATTACGCCAGTTGTTTTAAGTTATTTATTAATATTAGTTTATCCTCGCACTAGAAAGCCTTTCAGCAATTACACCAATGGAGCACATTCACAAACTCATATTTACTATAAGTCTAGACCACAATGGATCCCAATGGGTCGAAGTGTCCGAGTTATTTCTCGGCCCTTCCACAAGATAAGATAAGATACTATAGGTCTAGGGTAATCATTATTACCCTAGACTTATAGTATCTTATCTTATCTTGTGACTTATAGTATCTTATCTTAACTTAACAGGAAAAACAATGAATGCCATTGCATTCGTTGTTGTTCCTGTTAAGTTTTCACTTGATAATAATATCAGCCTGGTATTGTCCCATTGCAGGACAAATGCCTCTTCTCATACAGAGAAGCCACGAGCATTATACGCTTGCTCAATGCGGGTTGGCGATTTCAAACTTATAATAACTATAAGCCTAGGTGGATGACCATAAGCTCTTAGAGCAAGGTTATTTTGAGTATGCGTAAGGGACAGATTTATATGACTTGTATACATCTGTCCCTTTTTCACAGTCGAACCATGATAGTTTTGAACAGTCATGGTACGAGGACAGATTCCTCACGATGTTTTCCTTGGCGGTTGTCAGCGATGTCCAAGATAAACTTAAGCAAGTAAATATGAATTGTAAAAGTCACATTGAAGATAATATTCACATATTATTGGCGAAAAGCCTAATAATCTAGCACTATTCGCAAATCGAGTCAAAGTTCTACCTGCTTTGTAACAGCAGCTTTCAAAAGGTTATATGAACCATTCAGTAGAATACTGATAAATCCGTTCTAATGTACGATCCTTGAAAATAATGCTGCTATAATCAAAGACTGCTTCTATTTAAATAATAGAGATAGGCTAACTAAAAGTCATCATCGTCACCTTAGTCAAAAACATCCACTGCTGGAAATAGACCTACCTCAAGCGGCGCAACATCGACCGCTCCTGTGCTTTTAACATCCAGCGGACCTGAAAAGGCCAAAACCGTTTTGCCTTATCAATCCACCAGAAATGTGTCTTGCCCACCGCCAACTAATTAGCAACTGTTGGGGACATTGATTGTATTCTTAATCCTCTGTCCTAGATATTGTCTGCGACTAATTACTTCTGGCGAGGCACTTGCTCATTAATAAGATAATGTCGTCTCAAGAACAGTTCTCGGTCTGCGATATTTTTCTCAAGACATGATAGGCGTTCACTACAGTATTGTAATCTTTAATAAGCCGGCAGAGAGTAGATGTTAATTGAATTGAGTTTAAGACTCTTTTGTGATGTGCTTTGTTGTTTTTTACCCGACTACGACGAAGCCAAAAGGAAGGGTTATGATTTTAGCAGTCTATGTATGTATGTATATTCCTCCGTAGCCCCTAAACTGTTCATTCGATATTGATGAATAATTTGTCAATTGATTATTTATTATGTCCCGGGAAGCATAGGGTAACCTTTGTCGGGTTACAGTTTTTAAATGTTTCTTCTCTTTAGATCTGATGATGATCTAATCTCGGAGTATGAGTTACCTAATACCTACATAAATATGTTACTTCTAGGCAAGCGTGCTTCATCTTCGAACACGTCTTCGCTAGCAACCGCACCTGTAGCCAAGTAGACAATCTACAATCGATAACGCTAGTAGAAAACGAATCAATGTATGGGATCACACATCTGAACGTTAAGTCACGTGGTCAGGCCATACAAATAGAAGGTGATTCGATAAGAAACATTTGTAACTTACTTAGCTAGGGGGGCTGGTGAGATAGTGGTCAAATGCAAACCTATCAATAATAATAAAAAATAGTAGATTTTACAATGAGTGCACAAAACGAACCATTTTTATCCGAAACTAATAGCAGCCCGAGCCGAAAGCGAGGGCTGATAGTAATGTCGAGGATAAAATGGTTTTGTGGACGAGTTATAAACTCTGCTTTTCATTTCGATTGCGAGGAAATAAAACAGTAGTATAACATAACATTTCTTCAATTAATATTCAAAGTAAAATTAGTACAGTTTTGAATACTGAAGGAAATTGTTTTTCCCGGCATATTAACGGTATTTTTCAGAATTTGTGAAGATGACATATTTTTTTAATCTTACGACATTGATATTAGGCTTAGGCTGCAGACCTATACAGCCTACTGTTAAATTAATTTTGTAATATATATATTTTTTAAATTAATTAAATAACCTACCGTATTTAAATTTTAATATCTTTTATGTCTTAAAAAACACATAAAAGGCAAATAAATTAAAGTAAATATTATAAAATAACAAATTCTATCTGTGAACTTTTTATTGTGTTTGGCTGTATGGCTCATTTTCTTTGCCTTAATATAGATACATTTTAAGTAGATACGTTTATGCACTTGTGCACAAAAATCGATTTTGTGCAGCCTATATCCTACACAAATAAGCAATTTCAGAGCATGAGAAGTGAAAAGATATTTTATGTTGTACAAGTTGATTGAGACGTGAATTGTTTTTGAACTCAGCTGGTTATACTAGTTATCAATTCAGTACATATGTACCTGAATGACGATCTCTAGATGTAGACTTGTTAGGACATTCACCTATGACCTTTGACTTATTGATATAGATACGTAGTGATAACTACAATGTTGAAAAATTATTCAGAGAGCCATTTTATGTTATTAGTTTCATCACTTACGTAGATAACAGTATGCTTAAAAGTAAAATTATTACTAAACCAGCTGTCCTCCGCGACATCGCTCCCATCAACAGGCTACCTACCTACCCTACCCTACCTATCCACCTACCGTACCTACCAACCTACCTACCTACACACCATTTTTTTTGTATTCTTTTTTTTTGTCTAGTACCATCTTCGCATTATTGCCTTTCTAATGAAACTGGTTTGCGGTACATCGGTTGTTTCAAAGTCTCTAACGGACATAGGTAGGTTTTTTTTTGTGATTTATACATATATCAGGATAGATTATTAAACCCAAAATGCGTTAAAGTGGCTTATTTTAAAGCGATTACATTACTATGGTGTCGTGGACTTTTTTTTAATCAACTAAAGGCCAATATATTTATAGTGGTACATGATAATTACGTATAATTAGCTACTACACCACCGCACGTGGATAAAGCAGTTTGATAGCGCTTTTTTATCCGAGTTACTTTACAAATATCAATATTTAAGGCTAACAAAGAACTTTAACGCAATGTTATATAGTATATAGCCTTCCTCGTGAATGTAGCTATCATATACAAAAAGATTTTTTCAAATCCGACTGCCCGTTCCAGCGATTAGCGCGTTCTAAAAAATAAAAAAACAACCAAACAATCCAACTATTCCACTTTATTATATTAATAACTAGCTGACCCCCGCGGCTTCGTTCCCCGCAACTGACTATCTATCTACCTACCACTACCTACCTACCCTACCTACCCTACAAACAAACTCTTCAGCTTTATAATATTAGAATAGATGTTAATAAAACTCCTTCGCAAATGAACAAATTTTATTACCATAAAAAAACTTTTTTGCAAAAAAATACTACCGACTTCCAAATAAAAAACTACAAAGTGAAAAATAACTTTATTATTGGAAGTCGGTGTCTTTCGTAGGTACAATTTTTTTTTAATTTTTAAATTTGCGTTATGGACACCGACCTCCAAAAATCCCAAGAGGTTTGCCGTTATTAATTGAAGAGTTCTGCTGTATATCTTCGAAGTTCTTCATCATAACTTCACCAAATTAAAATGGAACCAATTTTGGAACATACTCTTTCAAGTAAAAAAAAGAATTTTCAAAATCGCAAACCACAATTGACGGAGATACCGGAGAAAAAAAAACAAAACATACACAAAGTCGAACATATAACCTCCTCCTTTTTGGCAAGTTGGTTAAAAAAGGCTATAGTGAGTCAATCTTAAAAGATAGACATATTATGCTGTCACAGACTTTGAGGTAATAATGTACTACGTTGTACATATTATCTCAATGGTCACGGACATTTTTTTAGAACTTTTAAAGAAGAACAATTCCATCATACATGATATTTGCGTAACTTAAACCGTTTACGCAGCGCACGCAACGGAAGCTCTCAAAAAGGAATGTTTTATCCCGTTTCTAAAGAAAGAAAGAAAAAGAAAGAAAAAAATAAATTTATTTGTGACCCGCACAGGAGACACGAGATAAGCAAAACACAAAAAATAATAAAACATTAAAATAAATAACCCCGTGCGAGACCAAAAAGGCTCCTATCTCAGCATGCAACATTTTTCATTTATGCTCCGCTCCTATTGGTTGTAGCGTGATGTTATATAGCCTATAACCTTCCTCGATAAATGGACTATCCAACAAAAAAAATATTTCTAATTCCAACCAGTAGTTCTTGAGATTAGCGCGTTCAAACAAACAAACAAACTCTTCAGATTTATAATATTAGTATAGATAATAGTATAAATTACGGTAAATTATTTACAGATTATGCAAGAATTTTTATATTTTATGGAAATGATTGTACCAAACAATGAGATATCTAGATATTAGTATAGAAGATATATTAATAACTAGCTGAACCCCGCGGTTTCACTCCAGTCAACTGAATATCTATCTACCTACCACTATCTACCTGCCCTACCTACCCTTCCTACCCTACCTTCCCTACAAACAAATAAACAAACTCTTCAGCTTTATAATATTAGTATAGATTACGGTAAAATATTTACAGATTATGCAAGAATTTTTATATTTTATGGAAATGATTGTACCAAACAATGAGATATCTTCTGTAGAGTACTTTGTATTCTGTTGAAACTTACTTGCGAATTGAATTCACCTTACTTAAATATTTTATTCAATTTCAAGTAGTGGTATTTTATTCATACAAGGTTTACCTTGTATGAATAAAATTTAAAAAAAATAGTATAAAGTAGTGTAGTAAATAGTAGTAGTATAGTATATATTTATTTATAAGAATAGTTAAATTACTTTATTTTCAAAGAAAGGATTCTTTTATTTTTAATTAAATAATGTTTATTTCATTATTCAGTAGAAAACACTATAAGAATTTTAAAATTGAATCTCCTTAGTCTAGACATCCTTTTGCAAAATCTTAACGAAGTTAGAGCTTTAAATAATTCTGTAACAAACAATTTTTATAGCGAAAAAGTAATATAATATTCTTTAGGTAAATGGAACCGAATCTGAGAAGACCACTTTTTAACACTTAGTTATTTTTAACGATCCATAGTTTACATAAAATAAGTTTTCGCACTTCTATAAGCTTTTGAATAAATTTGTAACACTAATAACGTTACAATAAATTAGGCTAGGTTATTTTAAAACGGGCTGGTATCCGCAACTCCACGACCAAGCGCGTATTCTGCGTACTACAATTTTTTTTTTTTCTTAGCCAGAATACAATAAATTATTATTCTGGCTAAGAAAAAAATTAAAAAAGAAGGCTTATAGAAAATAGTATAAATGTAGAAAAACTCTCTACTTATGATGAAAACTAAAGTGAAAATCAGATGGTATTTTCAAATTGATACTATTTAGCTGCGTGTCGCGGGTTTGATTCCCGCACGAAATAAATAAATGTATGGCCTTCAGACAGTTGTTCCGGATCTGGGTGTATTGTGTATGTTAGTTTAAATGTTTTAAAGGCACCCATGATACAAAAAGAAATTCCTAGTGAGGTGAAACGTTTTTATGAAATAATAAAATTAAAATCAAAAATCAATCTGCCTAGAATATGCCCAAGTATGTTAGGGTCACCTTCTAGTCTTACCAGATGTAAGTAAATACTAGTATTTTATAAAGAGTGACTACCTATCTACCCTTCACAACTCAGTAACTTTAACTGTTACTGGGTTGTGAACCCCGTGGGATGACCAGTTCCAGATTTTATGGTTTCTAACTACCCCTAATGATTAGAGGTCTACAAATGACGGTTGCCAACAGCGTTGCGTTTTTTCCGAGGCACGAAGGAGTATTTGTGATGAAAGGTCAAGAGAAAAATCCGGCCAAGTGCAAGTCAGACACGCGCACGAAGAGTTCCGTACCATTATCGCAAAAAACGGAAAAGAAAGAAAGTGGGGCTCCCATACAACAAACGTGTTTATTGTATGGGAGCCCCACTGAAATATATATTTTATTCTGTTTTTAGTATTAGTTATTATAGCGTTAATACATCATCTGTAAAAAATTCAACAGTCTCGCTATCACAGTTCATGAGATATAGCCTGGTGACAGACAGACAGACGGAGAGTGGAGTCTTAGTAATAGGGTCCCGTTTTTAACCTTTGGGTATAGAACCCTACAAAGAAAAAGGTGAGAATAATTGAAGATCAACCCGAGCAGCTGTTATAACTTCACCACAAATTACATTTACTTAACTATTTTAACGCACCATTTAATCCTAAAACAATTCAAAAATATCTCTCAAGAATCTTTCCCTTGACAATACCCAGCTAATAAAAGACAGTTTATTACCTACTTAAGGTTAAAACATTTAAAAACCTTTTAATTGCCTCGAGCATTTGGGATTTGTATTAGGTCCCATTTGAAAGGTCTTATAAAGGTCCCAAAATTAAATTATTTGGACCCTAGAATTTACAACAATGAAGAAACTTCATATTAGCGTTTATTTAATCAGTATTTTTTTCTGTACTATGAAGCATGGTAGTTGACTAAAGACTTTTTTGACAAGAAGAATTGATTTTTTATGTACTTATACGAAATAATCTTAGCCACCAGTCAAGATGAGAGAGAGAGAGTAATATTGTGAGTGTGTGGTGTGTGGTAAATTGTATTGAAAAAGGAGTATAAAAAAGGCAGATATTTTTATAAATACTTAAGATTTATTTTATTTTTTTGTTTTTGAATTGCATTTTAGTTACAGCGGAAGTCGCCTATTTAGTTACGTTGTGATTTACATCTTACACATCAAACAGGTTCACATTGCGGTCAACTTTATTGTTGAGGTCGGTATCCACGAAGTAAGTGTCGGCTTCGAGGGGGGTGTACTCAACCCAGTTGTAGTTTTTCAACACCCAGCGGTTCCACCTGGTCTTCATGTCGCATGTCAGTCTCTTGTGGAAAATCTTTACATCCACGAACTTCATGTTAGGTGTGAAGAAGTTTCCGACATCAATGCGACGATCGAAGGGGAAGCCAAGAGGCATCTTGTCCAGAAGCACAGTTGACCTGAAGTCCGGCGACAAGTCTTTGCGGTTCACGTCCAAGACGTTGATGTCAACGTTGTCGACTAGTTTCAATGGTGTCACAATAACGTAGAACATCATGTCCAGACCTCCAACCCAACCCTTAGGAAGCAGCAGCCTGGTGGGGAAACCGGTGTGGTAATTCCTCAAGTCCTTGATCAAGAGATCCCTCATGTCAGTCATGGACTCAACCTTCTTCCACAAATCACGTGTCATAATGCGGTCGCGAACAAGGTTGTGCATGTCATAAGAGTTCCTGACGATCGTGTTCTTACCAGTCATCAGCTTGAACAGGAAGCTATCTAATTCAACGAAGTTAAGTCGGTTGATGTTGATGTCAATAAGACGGCCCATGTGGTCTTTCTTCGGTCCAAGGAATATACGTACAACACAGTCGACAGATTTGTCAGACAATACATCAAGAGTGACCTTGAACGGCTGGTGGTTAAGGCGTCGTTTGCGAACCCAGAATTTCATGTCTGATTTGGTCTTCTTCAATTCCTCTTCAGTGAAGACTACAGCGTTGGACATGTCCATCAGATAGTCATCAAAGTAAGTGACGAGCTGGTCCACTACAATATTGTCGATCTTCACACCGGAGAAGTAGAGGTCCTCTTTGGTGTACTCGGGAAGACGCAGTTTGAACAAGCACACCAAGTCAATGATGCGTTTCTGTAGCATGTAAAATACTGGGTCACGGAGAGCCGTCTGGTATGTATCCAGGATTGAAGGAACAACGAAGTACCTGTCAAAAAATAAAACAAGTTTTAGCGATATTTAAAATCTTTGTAGGATTTTAACTTCTTATCAAGATCTTAAATTTAGTCTACACGTAGAGAGAACTTTGTACTTACTTGTCGGAATGGAAAGTGTTAAGACCCAGAGCGGCCTTCATGACGATCAGCAAGTAGCGGTAAGAGTCAACGACGGTCTTGTCAATGTCAAGCTTGTCAATTTTACCGAAGATCAATTTTCCTAGAACTTCAATATCTTCAGTCTTGGTCAGTTCAAGCCTCAAGCCGTTAATCTAAAAATAAAAGTTATTTTATGAGTCTAAAATTGTTCAACTGTTAAATTATTAGTCTTAACTTGAAGAAAATACTCACTTCAATGTGTCCCTTTATGATTGCCTTCCTGATGATCTTCTCATACTCGTCGCATAGACGGATGACGTCACGGTTGTAGTCGTGAGCAATAACATAATTGTCAAATCTTACTGGAAACTCTACGCCGTTGTGCAGTTTCAACCAAGGCCAGTATCCCTTCTTGATGGTTTTGTGCCATGAGAATTCCTTTATCCTACCCAGTCCATTAGACAAACGCTCCAGGTAGTACCTGGCAAGGATCTGTTGGTACATGTATATTGTCAGCTCGAAACGCCTCATCTTCAGTTTGTCCATGAATCTGTCCTTCATCCAGAATGGATAGTCAATATGGAAGTAGAAATAGTATGTGTTGAGATCAATATCTTCTGTAAAGTAGCGGAGTTTGTCTTCATCGTTCAGGTATACACGTTTGTCATAGATGTTCTCATCGATAATGTAAACATCCTTGTCTGTCTTCTTGATTCCGTAGAAGTCGCACAGTTTCTGATCCAGAAGCCCCTTCTTCATTTTCAGTAAGTACGCCTTCTGGATAACATCGGCGCGCACGAAGTAGTATGGGTAGATCTCGTAGGGAGGAGGCAGGATGATTCCCTTGCAGTCATCACGGTGTCTGACTGCCACGGTGAGAGCGTAATTGAACATGCCTTCATTGAGATACAGGCGCATCCAGCAGGCGGTCTTGATGAAGGTGGAGAAATCCTTGGCGTAGTACAGCATATGGAACATGGTGACTACTTCCTTGAGCTGTCTGTCGATGTGCAAGGTGAAGATCTCACCGCGTGGCAGAACTCCAACCTTCAGCATTTTGACGAAGGTCTTGACAACATCGGTTTTCTGGAATAGACAAGGCGATTTTACTGCATTTCAAAATGAACGTGGAGTTTAACTAAGAAAAACAATAAGGATTAGTAATATTTTAAGTTAATAAGTTCTAGACTTGATTAAAGTTCCCGAAAACAGTGGATAATCATTGGACTTACGACGAATAAGTCCGTGTTCTCTTCAAATTTGAAGTTCTTGCCAATGTCCTCAAGGTCCTTGTACATCAAGGCCTCCATCGGGTGGTTAAGCAACTTGAGGATGACCAATTGCCGTTGCTTGATGTCCATATTCACTGTAATAAAAAATTAAAAATGTATTAACCTTGATAACGTTCAAACAATGTTACCTTGTGACAATTGTCAAAATTCACTATAGGAATGGTGAAATGTGCTATTTCACCATTCCTATAGTTGCATACCAAAACAGAATTGTTGGCAAAAATAGTAAAAGAAAACGGTAAACTAATTTTGTTAATTTTTGAAAAGTCCATTACAACATCAAAAACAACAAAGAAACTTAACTTCTGGAATATAGTAAGGAATTAGGTGAAAAAATAAGCCCTCGGATAGGAACGGAATGAAGAAGAAATTTTGGTAAAGTCCTTACAAATACTGGAATCTTCCACCTCACGACTAGCCATGGCCACGGCGGCCAGGCCCGCAATCACCAATAAGACAGCCCTCATCGTAGAGTCGACTCGGTATGAGATCAACTGTGCTCCATCCAAGAAAGCACCCCTTTTTATACGGACCTGATTACAGTTATCTGGAAGAATTCTTTCATTATTATTTTTAGTAATTGATAGGTACAGGGCGTTACATTGTAATGCAATTGTGATAGGAATAACAATGTTTGTGTGAACTCTCTAGGACATTAATGTTATCGATACTAATCACTGCACTATTTTTATTTTTTTATCTTGTGCATTTAAACTGATGAATAAAGTAAACACTGGAATGTAAAAACATTGGTAGTAAGAATGTACGTACCCAGGGCTATAAATGTACGCTAAAAATTAAGATTCAATGGAATGAATAGGATGAACTGTAGGCAAAGTTTAGGCCGCATTCCGGATGCTCATGCTCAACTCAACTCAAGCTGGCAATGGACAGTTGTGATTGGTTGGCTTGTCTTTTTTTGACATTAACTTGCTCAAATCCAATATTAATCACAAAATCAGTGGAATTATCAGCATGTACTTTGAACGTACTAGTACTTGCTAACTTGGACTTTCATTTTCATTCAATATCTACCACACATTTTGTGTAGAAAGAATTCAGTAACTTCTGGGACGTCTGGGCTCTTGCTCTATTGAGTACACATAAGTCTAGTTGCAGAATCATATGCCAAACTCGAGAGTTGTGGTTGGTTGGCAGTTGATTGGTAAATGTGGCCAATTTTAAGTTTGAGTCGAGTATGAGCATCTGGAATAAGGTCTTTGAATCAGAATTCTTACTATAGCGTCAGACAGAAGCAAAATTTTGGAGGCATGGACCAAAAGATAAAAAAACACACAAAAAAAAATCTGCATAGAATCGGTTGCCAACGCACTCGGAGAAACTCGTTATAATATCAGTAAGTTCAAGATAAGCAAAGATTCTCTTAGCAATATAATCTTCCTAAGGTCCTAAAGAAATTACAAAACATTGAAATGAAAAATTTTATATAAAAGAGCAGACAAAAATAAAACTTTGGGCTAAACAGTTTTCTTTCATGATCATACTAGATAAAATATTTTTGCTCTCCCAAAGAAATTTTCATGAAAAGGTTTTTTGAACCATCTACTATACGATTTAGTAAATGGACTGTTTCTAATAATATCTGTCTCATAAATACTAAGTTCTTTCAAGTTTTCGCTGTTACTTTAGTTTACTCTTCAAGATTTGTTTTTAAAGGATAGAATAATATTTTGTTTGCGATGACCATAATACTGTACTTATATTTTTAATGTGAATGTTTGGATGTCTGTTAGTTAATACCGATTCAATAGTAAATGAATTTCGATTAAACTTTCTACACAGGTAGACCATGATTAGGACAAATTACTTTTTTTCTGCATGATGTTTCTTCTTCCATTTTCCACGCTGGCGAAAGCTGGTATCAAATAATAATGTGTGACCTGACAGCAAAATTAAATGTGAATGAGTTGATGTAGACGAGCATGGGAATTACGCCCTACACCCTGGCGCCCCAGTTTCTGTCTCTCAGATTTGGAAAATCAGACAACGTCACAGCGTCGTATGTAATCTCAAATTGTCAGAAAATGTGCTTGTACTCGTCTCTTTGTGACCTGAGAGTGTTTTACTAAATTTACTAAGTTGTGAAGAACCGAATATGCGTACTTTATTAATACGGTATACTTTCATTTTCAATTAGTTCTATTCCATTAAAAATGGATAGGTATTCTATTCACTTGAGACCAAAAACCTCTTGAAAGAGTCGAATATTTTCGGTTTAAAATTACTAAACTCACAAAGCGCAAATAAACTCTTAATATTGACCTTTGGAATCAAATTAGCTTCCAGACAATCTAATAATTTATTTATGAGTGCACCCCACCAAAAACGTGTTTCAAACAATATTTAATCCATGCTGAAATACTATACATATTTAATATTATAAATGCGATAGTAACTCTATATGTCTGTCTGTTACCTTTTCACGCAAACCGCTGTACCGATTTAGTTGAAATTTGGTATGGGGCTAGTTTGGGAACCTGGGAAGGATATAGAATTAAAAGTTTTTATCTTGGAAATCATCCTTAGGGGTAAGAAAGGGGGATGGAAGATTATTTGGTAAACTAATAATTTCTCAAGTATGGTGCTCCTAATTATTATTTCGCAATAAAAAAGTACTTCGGCTGCAATGACGATTATAAAAAAAAACTAGCCAAGTGCGAGTTGGACTCGCGCACTAAAGGTTCCGTAACATTATCGCATAAACGGCAAAGAAACAAGTTTGTTATATGGCAGCCCCACTTAAATATTTATTTTATTCTGATTTTAGTTTTTGTTGTTATAGCGGCAACAGAAACACATCATCTGTGAACATTTCAACCGTCTACGGACAGACAGACAGATAGACGGACAGACAGACAGACAGACAGACAGACAGACAGACAGACGTACAGACAGACAGACGGATCGTAGAGTCCTAGTTATACGGTCCCGTTTTTACCCTTTGGGTACGGAACCCTAAAAATATAAGGCTAATCGAAGTACTTACGCTACGCAGACGAAGTCAATCAATTTATTTTTGTTTTACTTAGGCCTACATGGGCACTTATAAAACGTCGACAAAAGGTGCACGGTTAGGGTTGGTCGTTTCCTATGGAGAAGAACCGGCAAAAAACTCAATGGTTACTCTTTTAAAAATGGTTTAGTTTTACAATATTTCCATGTTACAACATTAGTACTATGGGGGGACAACGTAGGCCCGACAATAAGTCGTAAGGAACTTAAAAAAAAAAAGTTTATATAATATATAACAAAGTTAATTAACATCTAGAAGGCCTAAAATGTTCACACATTCACAAAATAATCGGTAAAAGAATCTATACAAAGATAAGAAAAAAAAAAAAAATATATAACTAACAAGACTAAATTTAACATGTGGCACAAATTTTGTTATCAGTGCTGTAACTATTCTTTGCAAAGGGCTATAAAGATGATTGCGAACTATTGTAAAAAGTCCAATTAAAAGAAGACTGTAAACAAAAAAAAAAAATGAGTTTGAGAATAGTTAGAGACATCCACATATTTGTGCCGTTTATGAGTTACCAGGGAAGCCGCATGCGCAGAAGGAGCTAAAGCCAAAATTTTTATCTTCAACGTAGTCCTTGATTTTATAATATGCTTTTTTAATAAGGACACTTTTGATGTGATTTTTCAACTTTCCATCGGTCAGTTCCATAACTGACTTTGGCAACTTGTTATAAAAGCGTATACTGTTTATAAGTCACGGGCAACAGCTAGTTTTGAATAAAACTACCATCCCTATAGACACAAACAATTTATTTTAATAAAGACTAGTTATTTGCAAATCCTCCTTAGCGAACATAAGCAAACCATATTAAAGTTTTAAATTACATTGTTATTAGGAATGAAATTAGAATAGGTACTGCTGAACGAAATGTTTTAGTTGAGACAACTGAAGGAAAATAATGAAAGGTCATCACATCACACTTAATATTATAAAGGCGAAAGTTTGTGAGTGTGTGTATTTGTTACTTTTTCACACTCAAATGGCTGGACGGATCTGGATGAAAGATAGATAGATTATAGTCAGGAAGAGCCCATATGATAGTTTTCATCCAGGGAATATGTTCCGTCAGGGTAATTTTCGACCTTAACGAGGTTGAAGCCGCTGGCAGAAGCTAGTGTTGCATAAAATAAAATTTTGATTTGTATTCCTAAAATACAAAGAGGTTAGAGGTTGTGGGGGGCGAAACTATTGCTAAGCCAATAAAACACCCAGCCCTATCACTGAACCCCGGTGCGCAAACATTCATACGAAATAAAAAGGTGTATGTGAACATGTTACTCTTCTGCTGTTTTTAAGGTTCCGTAGCCAAATGGCAAAAAAACGGAACCCTTATGGATTCGTCATGTCTGTCTCTCTGTCTATCCGTCCGTATATCACAGACACTTTTTTCTGGAACTATAAGAACTATGCTGTTGAAACTTGGTAAGTAGATGTATTCTGTGAACCGCATTAAGATTTTCACACAAAAATAGAAAAAAACACAATAAATTTTGGGGGTTCCCCATACTTAGAACTGAAACTCAATTCTTTTTTTTCATCAGACCATTCGTGTGGGGTATTCATGGATAGGTCTTCAAAAATGATATTGAGGTTTCTAATATAATTTTTTTCTAAACTGAATAGTTTGCGCGAAAGACTATTCCAAAGTGGTAAAATTTGTGTCCCCCTGTAACTTCTAAAATAAGAGAATGATAAAACTAAAAAGAAACATATGATGTACATTACCATGTAAAGTTCCACCGAAAATTGCTTTGAACGAGATCTAGTAAGTAGTTTTTTTTTAATATGTCATAAATCGTAAACCGCAATTTACCAAGTACGGAACCCTTCGTGCGCGAGTCCGACTCGCACTTGGCCGGTTTATTCTTCTATTTAACAGATCCAAGACAATTTAATCGTTTCGGCACAGCGCGGCGCTTTTCTGGTGGTTGAATGTTTAATATGGCTTTCAGACGTAGTAATGGTTGGAAATAGTATGACGAGCTTGACCCAAATAAAAAAAAAGTTTACATCAAAGTAAAAAAAAACAGGTTTGCCCAAGCATTCTGTAATTAGCCTTGTACGTGATTTTCTACGGTTTCACTAGTTTACTCATCAATTCAAGTATGCTGCAAATGTCAAGTGCCTATTCTTGTCTAGACTGTGAACTGTGTATGTGTATGTATTTCGTTTTGTGTACATAGTTAAAGATTTTTGAAAGCTACAGTAAATTACTTGCATTTATCATGCAAACAGTCGAATATTAGTTTTAATTACATATAAGTTAAAAATATGCGATAGTTAATAAATCGCAACGACTTTATTAAAAAACCCTACTACTATACCAAGTGTTAACACCATACTAAATAATCACAGTCTAAACCAGTGGGTCAAAAATTTGTCATTTTGCACAAGATTTCTTTATGTAACAAAAACCGGCCAAGTGCGAGTCGGACTTGCGCACGAAGGGTTCCGTACCATTATCGCAAAAAACGGCAAAAAAAACACGTTTGTTGTATGGGAACCCACTTAAATATGTATTTTATTCTGGTTTTTTACTCCCACTTAAAATTGCAACTGTCTAGCTATCACGGTTCATGAGATAAAGCCTGGTGACAGACAGACGGACCGCGGAGTCTTAGTAATAGGGTCCCGTTTTTACCCTTTGGGTACGGAACCCTAAAAAGGAGTTGTGCTTATAAAAGTAGGTAATTTTTAGGGTTCCGTTCCTCAAAAGGAAAAAGGAATCCTTATAGGATCGCTTTATTTTATGTCTGTCTGTCTGTCCTTCTGTCAAGTCCTTTTTCTCTGGAACGCCTGGAGGTATCAAGTTGAAATTAATATCTTATACTCAAGACTTGCAAATGTGAAAATTTAAATTCTAGAACAACGGACTCAACAATATCGTCGATATAAATATTACAACATAAATGTAAATTTAACAAATCGCCACGGAATCAAAGACCTAAAGGGTACTTCCCGTTGAACTAGAATCATGAAATTTGGCAAGAAGCCATGTCTGCCTTACATCACAAATAAAGGAATTGTCTGAAAACTGTAAATATGTACCTACGCCATTACAAAAAAGAAAAAAAACGATCACAAATTTATTTGCTTATTTGGTAAACAGACCTACGAGTATATATATGTATGGGGACAACAGTTTTCCAATGGTAAAGTTAACTTTTTGCCTCAATCCATTTTACCTTTTGGAAGGAGCAATGTTCGGTGCCTAAAGCTTATGAACTTCAATAGTGTTATCTCATTGTTTTGATTAATACTGTACAAAAAAAATACCTAACTGCATATAGTTTTAAACGTACTTATTATATTACATGTCTAAGTAGATGAATATAATCTTTGTTAATATACAGCATTTGTCGTTTATTAAAATATAATTAATTAATGGGAGTAATTGTATTCATGTTGGGCAGGGTATATACAAAATATTATATACTACAGAATGATTGACTAACCGCAGCGGCAGCGACAGGCTGCGTATGGAGCCTTGCTGCGCCATTTACACGAGCGCTGGAGTTCGATCGCATGTGTATCTACATACGTACAATTTTAGGCACTTATTCTTAAATTTTGCGCAGGTTCTCGTTAATTTTTAATATGAGTTAGTATGATTCTGGGTTTTAGCATTTTAAAACTTTCCGTAATTTCTTTTATTATTTCTTTTCTTTGTCTTCATAGTATAAATATACTGTACTATTACAGTTCAGAAACATATTATTTTGGTGAATGTAGTTGTTTGTACGGAACTCTCGGTGCACGAGATCGGCTGTCATTTGGCCGGTTTTACCGAAAATGTACCTTTACGTACGTAACACGTTTTTATGGAAAACCCATAAGTCAAGCCTCTTTGTATTACCACTTCGCACTTGACACTGCTATGCAATTATTCAATACTGTTTGTGTTTCCTACAAATTGGTTCTGTAGATGCTGGGATTATATTAGAAGCTCGACTAACACCCTCTAACTGTGCACTGAACTAGCAATCTGCATACTAACCAAAGTAGTTAGTGCAGCTAATGAAGATTTCAGGAATCGCTCTTCGCTCGCTGTTTGATACTAATTTTGGGAGATGCTATAATTGTATTCCTGAATATTCATCATCATCATCAGCATTTTAATTTGCCCACTGCTGGGACACAGACCTCATTTCTGTGAGAAGAAATGGGCCGAAATCCACCAAGCGGGTCTAGTGTGGATTGGTGGATGTCATTTGACTTCGAATATTTGTTTCTAGGACAGGCTGGTTTCCTCACGATGTTTTCGTTCACCGTATTAAAATAATTTACACAAATTAAAGCGCCTGCCTGTGTTCGAAACCAAGACCGATAACTTGTAAGTCGCCGCCGTTGTCACCGGGCCACCACTGATCAATATTATTATGCTGTTATTATTGTAACTAACCAGGCTGGCCCATTTCTGGATAAAGACCTCACTCTTTCTGTGTCACTTCTATTCGATTCTTATGGCAGTCAAGCCAGTCGTCCCGCCTTTTCATTCGTAGTATGATTAGGTTTCAGGGCATGAATCTCGAGTTTTTTTATTATGTGTCGTTCACTTGTATGACGTAGGTATATCTAGTTGCCTGGACGGGGTCGCTACCGTCTGATGGCGGACGCGGTGGGGTCGGAGGAGAAGAGGAGTTTCGGTATAGCGTTGGCTGTTCTCTCTATACCCTGCGGCTGAAAAATGGTAGGAGCCATTGACCTTCACCCATCACAAGGGGACCACGGGTGCCATACACGGGGTCGTCTGGCACCCATGTTCTGGCTTGATTCCTGGGGTGGTCACGGCGTACAGTGTGTTCTGGTGCGCCGGTGATGGAGGGTAAACCCCCGAGGAGTGTCCGGTGATGGACAGCCGCGGCGGGTTCGCGGTGAGTGCTAATTTGTGCCCGTGTTCCCGCCATAAGCGGCACAGGAGGACACCGTGGAGTTTTTATGGTTTGGAGTCCCACATAACTGGACTATCTCCCCGTGGTAGTATGAATGATCATATATCCAGGCAAAAAAAAACATCTAGTTAGGTGATAGCCAAGTAAATAATGCGCGTGCTTGCAATTCAACGAATTTTAATTTGCCAACATTTGAATGAAATTGAGTTAAAAAACTAAGTGGCTTCCTTTTTTATTTCGCTTTGAGAAAAGAAGAGAAAAGCTAACTAAGTAATTATCTGTAATGTAAAAACTTTTTACAGAAACGTGCATTTGTTTTTGTTGACTTGTTAAGAACTTCGAAACCAGGGACGCCGTAGGTTACAATTAATTTGATGAGACGAAAATAGAATATATTTTTCCAAAAATACTATCCAATGGTACGAGTATGTTCTAATGAACTTGCTGTCATTTACAGTCATTCAGTTTCCTATTTCACGTATTTTGCCAAAAAAACACAGCACTGCCACTGCACTGAAAAATAATCCTTGAAAATTTTTGCTGGAAAAATATACTGTGTGGACTCCCTAACAGATCTTTTTTTACCGAATCTGAGATCATCATCATCTTCCTGCCCCTATCCCGTAGTACTTGGGGTCGGCGCAACACTTCGTATTCTTCCATACCGTCCTGTCCCCTGTCACGCTATCACTGACTCACTTTACTTTCATATCATTCCACAGTCCATCTTTTCTTTGGTATCCATCCATATTTATATTAATAACTCTTTTAGTAACATGCGTTTCATCCCTTCTCATCACATGACTATACCAGGACCAAACTTCAACACTCATCCCTTCTTCTTCTTACCTTCAACTTTTCTGTCACTTGTGCGACTTTCAAGTGCCTTTTATATACTCATTGCTCACTTTAACCAAACTCAACATTCTCATCTCTGCTACATGCAATCTCTTTTCTTCCATCTTCTTCACAGCCTAACATTCTGATCCATACATCATGACAGGTCTAATCACGGACTCAAACACATCATAGAAAATACACCTATTTTCATACAATATGCTTTTAGAAGATTAAAAGCTTGAACTTAGAATTTTCATTATTACAGCTTGGCATAGCTCAGTGTTAAAACGCACACATAGACCGTACGTGTACGAAAGTAATCCCTGTTTTAATATTCTACAGCACTCTCTTTTGACTCCCGGGGGTAAAAGGTAAAAGCCGTACATTTTCTCAAAAGAATTAAGCAAAAAGGTATGTCTGTAAAGTGTACGTTGCTATTCTAATCGCTTTTCTTATTCATCATTTAGTGCAAATGGAATAGTACATATAAGTATCTGTGTGATGCATACATACATAAACTCGCGACTTTTTCTCCATCAGGGTAGGCAGAAACTAAATAACGGCATCTTTACCGATACGTATTCTTTGCTAAATTCACTTATGCAATTAAATCATACACGCACGTCGGTAGTGTCCATCACCTTCACATTAACAGTATGGTCTGCAGTGCATGTGCTTCTTGGGCATTCCTGCTCACATGTACCTTGTAAAATACCTATTATTGTTCATTCTCGCAAAATTACTGATTGAATGAATCTCATTCATAAGTTTGAAGCTGAAAATAGTTGCAGAACGAAATCCTAATTACTTTAAATTAAAATATGTCTACCTATGGTTTAGTCGTAGTTTGTAGTCATATTAAAAATTACCTTATTCTGGTGATACCATGAAGTTAAATAAACATGATTATTGTAACATAAAATTACGCCTGTTCTATCCGAAGGGTTCGGCAAAAGTGTTCCTTTAATACATCCACTTGTCGCCAGTTATCTTTCATCATCATCATCAGCCTTTTAACGTTCCCACTGCTGAGACACAGGCCTCCTCTCTGTGAGAGGGAATGGGCCATAATCCACCACGCGGGCCCAGTGCGGGTTGGTGGATGTCACAAATGATCGATTTTTTGGTTCTAGGACGATTTCCTCACGATGTTTTCCTTCACCGTTTTTAGAACAGTGGTGATGAAATAGTTTACACAAAGTAATGCGCCTGCCTTGGTTCGAACCTACGACCTACGACAAATATGTCGGGGCCGTTACCACTGGACCAATACTGCTCCGCAGTTATCTTAAAACCCCTTGTAATAACGGTTTTCTATAAGCAATAGCGGGAATATTTTGTTTATAGTACAGGCTGTTACTGGGAAAGACCAGATGGGAAGCCCCTTTAACACTTTTGCCGACACGGGAATCGAACCCAGGATCTGGTTCCACAGTAGCACTTGCAACTTAGACCAACGAGGCAGTCGTATTCGTTCTATTTCAATCTTAAGTGATCACTTTTGCTGCTTAGTTTACCCTGAACTTTATTCGCATTTATTGGTAATGTGAGTGGAAACTTTCTCTCTAATCATAGACTCTCCAGATAATTGTTTCAGTCCGGTGGCGTCATGCGGTATCTTGACCCGATACGAAAACACATTAAAGTAGTTTAACCAAACAAATAAATAATATTTCTGTTGATAACCTACGCTTTTTTTTACATTGTAATGTCTTTTAAATTGCCGGTACAAAAGAATAACACGTTGGTAGATAACGAATATTTTGTATAAAAGGGGATGCTGTTTTAGTTGGAGCACAGTTGAACTCTCGCAGTTGACTCCACGATGAGGGCTGTCCTACTATTGATTGTGAGCCTGGCCGCCGTGGCCATGGCTAGGCCTGAGGTTGACGACAACACTATTGGTAAGTTTTTCTTTTCTTCACTAACTTCTAAGAATACTATGGCAAATAAACTTGCTGTTCTACCCTTATACCAATCCCAGTCTGCAGCATTCGGGCTGAAACTGCGGGCATTTTAATCGCATCACCACTGCTCTCAAAACGGTGAAGGAAAACTTCGTGAGGAAACCGGCATCTCCTAGAACCAAAAATACGAAGATATTGGGCTTACACCCACCCGCACTGGGCCCGCGTCGTGGATTACGGCCCACTCCCTCTCACAAAGAGGAGGCTTGTGTCCAGCAGTGAGAACATTATGGGCTAATTAGGTGCTATGCTATGCTTTTCAATAGGCGACGCCAAAAAATTATTTTGCCCTGGAAAAATATTATTTATTTACCTTATTGGCTCCCCTTTCTATCTAATGCCTAGAACGACCTTTCCTCTTGCTCTACCCCAGGGCCGGCACTATTCCTGTCAGTATATTAAAAAGTTATTCATGTACTTTACATAAGATTTTAACTTCTAGTGACAACGGACATCAAGCAACGGCAACTGTTCATATTGAAATTGTTGAACCATATTATGGAGCCCCTGATGTACAAGGAGTGTGAGGATCTTGGCAAGAACTTCAAAATAGAAGATAACCTAGAGCTGTACACCGTAAGTGCAAACCATAAAAAGTTTAAAACTGTAACCCGACTACGGTTTTTTTTTTAAATCGGATGAATAGTTTAGGGATTACAAAGGAACATACGTAAATACAAACATACATACATAGACTGCTAAAATCATAACCCTTCCTTTTGGCTTCGCCGAAGTCGGATAAAAATATAATTTCGTGCTTTTAAATTGATTGTTCAATTATTACACTTTAAACATGTTTTCTTATTTCAGAAACTCGATGTTGCAAAGGAGTTCATCAAAATGCTGAAGGTTGGAGTTCTGCCGCGTGGTGAGATCTTCACCCTGCACGTCGACCGCCAGCTCAAGTAAGTAGTCACCATGTTCCACATGCTGTACTATGCCAAGGACTTCAACACCTTCATCAAGACCGCCTGCTGGATGCGCCTGTACCTTAACGAAGGCATGTTCGTATACGCTCTCACCGTAGCAGTCAGACATCGTGATGACTGCAAGGGAATCATCCTGCCACCTCCATACGAGATTTACCCATACTACTTCGTGCGCGCCGATGTTATCCAGAAAGCGTACTTACTGAAAATGAAGAAGGGACTTCTGGATCAGAAACTGTGCGATTTCTACGGAATCAAGAAGACCGACAAGGACGTTTATATAATTGACGAGAACATCTATGACAAACGTGTATACCTGAGCGATGAAGACAAACTCCGCTACTTCACAGAAGATATTGATCTCAATACGTACTATTACTACTTCCACATTGACTATCCATTCTGGATGAAGGACAGATTCATGGACAAACTGAAGATGAGGCGTTTCGAGCTGACAGTGTACATGTACCAACAGATCCTTGCCAGGTATTACCTGGAGCGTTTGTCTAATGGATTAGGTAGGATAAAAGAGTTCTCATGGCACAAGACTATCAAGAAGGGATACTGGCCTTGGTTGAAAATGCACAACGGCATTGAGTTCCCTGTAAGATTCAACAACTACGTCATTGCTCACGACAAAAACCACGACGTCATCCGTTTGTGCGACGAATATGAGAGAATCATTAGGGAGGCTATCATCAAGGGATTCATTGAAGTAAGTATTTGTTACCCGTTATTTCTTCAAGTGTCTCTATTTAAGAAAACTGAGACTGAAAACGCACTGGTAGGCCGCACTGCATTCTTGGTGCCTTTGCGAGCTACCTGAGCTAGGCGCCAAACACGCAGAGCACTCGATTAAATTCATAATCCATAAACCTCTAACTTATTAAAACCATGAAAGGAGAGTTAAGAATAATAGCAAGAAAAACTTTAAAGTGACTTTTTTTTTCAGGTTAACGGCCGGAGGTTTGAACTGACCAAAACTGAAGATATGGAAGTTCTAGGAAGACTGATCTTTGGTAAAATCGACAAGCTTGATGTTGACAGGACCGCCGTTGACTCTTACCGCTACCTGCTGATCGTCATGAAGGCCGCTCTTGGTCTTAACACTTTCCATTCTGACAAGTAAGTAATTATGTTGAGTAATCCTTCTTAACAATCTACTCTCATCATGTTTCATAAAAAAATTATACCTAACAATGTTTAGATTTAGTCACCCTCAAAGGATCCTATTTTTGGTACCCTAATTTCTAAACTTATATTTGTTAGAGCTGTGTGGTATTAAACGATATTTTTTCCTGATCTATCCTACGTCCGAAGATATCGGATCATTCTATATTCATAACATGTAAAATTATATTATTTTTACAGGTACTTCGTTGTTCCATCTATCCTTGACCAATATCAAACTGCTCTCCGTGACCCAGTATTCTACAAGCTGCAGAAACGCATCATCGACTTGGTGTGCTTGTTCAAGCTGCGCCTGCCCATGTACACTAAGGAGGATCTTTACTTCCCAGGTGTGAAGATCGACAATATAGTGGTTGACAAGCTCGTCACTTACTTTGATGACTACCTGATGGACATGACCAACGCTGTAGTCTTGACTGAAGAGGAATTGAAGAAGACCAAATCAGACATGAAGTTCTTAGTTCGCAAGCGCCGCCTTAATCACCAGCCGTTCAAGGTCACTCTTGATGTATTATCTGACAAGTCTGTCGACTGTGTTGTACGTATATTCCTTGGACCGAAGAAAGACCACATGCGCCGTCTTATTGACATCAACATCAACCGTCTTAACTTCGTTGAATTAGATAGCTTCCTGTTCAAGCTGATGACTGGTAAGAACACAATCGTCAGGAACTCTTATGACATGCACAACCTTGTCCGTGACCGCATGATGACACGCGACTTGTGGAAGAAGGTGGAATCCATCACCGACATGCGCGACTTCTTGATTAAGGATCTCAGGAACTACCACACCGGTTTCCCCACCAGGCTGCTGCTTCCTAGGGGTTGGGTTGGAGGTATGGACATGATGTTCTACGTCATTGTGACACCATTGAAACTGGTCGACAACGTTGACATCAACGTCTTGGACGTGAACCGCAAAGACTTGTCGACGGACTTCCGGTCAACTGTGCTTCTGGACAAGATGCCTCTTGGCTTCCCCTTCGATCGTCGCATTGATGTCGGAAACTTCTTCACACCTAACATGAAGTTTGTGGATGTCAAGATTTTCCACAGGAAGATGACGTGCGACATGAAGACCAGGTGGAACCGCTATGTTCTGAAGAACTACAACTTGGTGGATAGGACGACATACGACGATTCGGCGTATTTCGTCGACACCGACCTCAACCTGAAAGATGACCGCAATGCTAACTTGTTTGATGTGTAAATGTATAACGGAGGAATGAAGACTGAATTAAATATTGTCAACAACTGTTACGAAGCAATTTAAAAATCATAAAAAATAAACTGTAGTATTTTTAATGACTTGTTTGTCTTTTGATTACACACTAAACTGGTCACCTACATAGTCCAACATAACATTTATTTATGTAATTAGTGGGCTACAAATAAACTTCATTATTATGGGTAATTTAGTTTATGTTGCTGTATTAATACCTACCTGGTTCTGACTCGTAGCTGGGCAAAGTACTCTTCTCATGCAGAGAAGGCATCTTCACGCTTGATCAAGTATTTTCTTGTAACACGTCTAATTTATAAACTACAAGTAAAATTTCAATATTTAAGAAACCCCCGACACATTTTTATGTTGTGCTACATAATTTATCTAGAACATAGTAGATACGCTTCGATCGGCAATTTATTGAACACGTAATTATGACACGATATCTTGCGAAAACACCCCGATTGAAATAGTAAAACACCCATAACTTGAGAACGGCTGAACCGATTTTATTCAAACATAGCTAATAAAACTCTCGACAAAATCAACTCTCAAATTAAAAAAAAATCTAAATCAGTTCATCCATTTAGGAGTTATGATGCCAAAGACAGACACACAGATACATAGATAAACAGATACACAGATATACAGCAACACATGTCAAACTTTTAACACCCCTCTTTTACCGTCGGGGGTTGAAAATATCACATGAATTGAAAATTCATATTTATACTTGGCTGTATTTGAATCCACAATCTCAAACATAAGAGGCGATGCAACAAAAGTTACTAAATTTCCGTAATTGTTGTCAAAAATAAGGTTCTTAGCAGTTATCAATTGTACTATACCATTTGGTAACCATTTCAGGAGATTTAACCATACATGCGTATGATCTCTTTCAATCCTTTCCTTTGGGTTTAATCTTACCGTCCGTGTGCGTGTGATCCTTGTTGTCCTTTTCACTAAACAGGCAAGCGAAACGGTGCAGCAGCCCATATACGTCTACGTCTCCGGACATGGTCCTCTCCCGATCCCTATAAGTAATTCCCCTTCATACATAATGAAGCGCAGTGGTGCCCCAGTGGCAACGGCCGTGACTTACAAGTTGTAGGTTGGGTTCGATCCCAGGCAGGCGCTTTACTTTATTTCATCACTTTTGCTCTCAAAACGGTGAAGGAAAACATCTTTAGGAAACCGGCATGTCTTAGAACCAAAAATTCGAAGTCATATGACATCCACCAACATGCACTAGGCCCTCGTGGTGGTTTCCGGCCCATTCCCTATCACAATGAGGAGGCCTGCACGCACAACGGACCAAATGCGTAAGTGCGGAAAAGAGTTCCATCTATCCTATCCTATCCTAATGAAGCCTTATTTTGGAGTACCTACATGACACGCACACAGGACACGGATCTGTAAGTGTGGCTGAATCTTTATCTGCACTAGGGCTTTGTGAGTAAACTGAAGAAAAATTCGAAGACATTGTGTTATCCACCAAGCCGTACTGGGCCCGCGTGTTAGATTAAAGCACATTCGCTCTCTCTCAGAGAGGAGGCTTGTTTTCCGGCAGTGGGAACATTAAAAAGCTGATGATGACTAGGGCCTTACAAACATACTATAATCTCTATGAAAGATTGAATAGATATTCATCAACTTAAGATAATATATCAACATAAAATGTACCTATATGAGTATAGGCAAACATACACTTGCCATGAATTTGCTTTAAATGAGTAGGTTTTATAATTTTATAGATGATATCTTTCTGTTAAGATATTCCATCTGAAAAACTAAATTGGAGTCGTCAATCTTTCTAAGTACCGAAAGTTTTAGCAGAAAACTGAAATTACAAACTTGATTGCGAGATTGAGAGCTAAGTAATGCCTAAATTAGTAGTTCAAGATCATGCTAGATAAATTTGGTAACTAGAAAATCTATCTGCGCTATGCTTACCTACATCAACAGATTAGTCAGCAGAAATCCTTACATAATTTTAATGGGGTACTAAATTATTTGCTACTAGGCACAAAGTGTTACTAAAGAGTTATTTATCACTGAAATGGTTAACTACTGGCATCTACACAGCTATATCAAAATACTTTCGTTTTCTAAAGAGTGTAATGGTTTACGCAATCGCTACTAGATGGCGCAGGACGTAATTAGCGGTTCTTTTCAATCTTATACTAGAATTTCATCTTCTCATAATAAATAACGTACTGGCTTAAGTCCTTTTTTTCATATTCTTTATTGTACACTAAACAAACATATACAAACACAGAAGGACAACTTATGTACAAAGGCGAGCTTAACCCACAATTGGGTTTTCTTACAGCAAACCTCAGTGTTATAGCGAGATTTACACAATTAGGGCAGTGAACAAAAGCGCACAACAAAAAAGAAACTTAAAAACAAATTTAAATTCTTACTAACTAAATACACTACACAAATACGTGTAAAGCACATAATGCATAAACATAATACATACTTTATAATATATATCTAAAATACATACATATTTATGAGTCATGTTGACAGGAAATGTTCCCTAATTCTTCTCCTGAAGATATCTAACGAAGGGCTATCCCGTATGGTGTGAGGAAGATTATTCCAGAGGCGGACAGCACGAACAGTAAAAGATCCACCGTAACGACTTGATGAGTGAGGAGGAAAACGAAGGAGAAGAGATGATGAGGAGCGGCAAGACTTTCCTCTCGGAACAAGATACTCAAAGCGCTCCTTAAGATACGAAGGAGAGGTAGGATTATGAAGAACAGAAAAGAGTAGAGAAAGAGTGTGGGTATCTCGGCGCTGTCGAATAGGCAGCCACTTCAACCGCCTCCGAAATTCCGACACATGGTCGTACTTTCGGAGGCCAAAAATGAAGCGGATGCACAAATTCTGCAAACGCTCGAGTTTATCAAGAAGTTCTTCAGTTGCATCTAGGAAGCAGACATCAGCATAGTCAAGAAGAGGAAGAAGAAGAGCCTGAGCAAGAGTAACTTTAGTCGAGAAAGGCAGGAACTTCTAGAGATGCTTCAGAGATCGAAACGAGCAAAATACCCTCCTACTTACTTCAGCAATGTGAACATTCCAAGATAGGTTGCAGTCTAAGAAAACACCTAAGTTTTTTACTTTTTTGGAGTAGCGACGGCATCGTAGAAAACAGGAGGGAGAGACTGGTTACTCAATAAATTGACAAAATATCTGCCACCAATAATGAGAGCTTGTGATTTTGCTAGGTTCACCAAAAGGCCAAAACTTTTAGCCCACAGACAGATATTTCCAAGATCATTATTGATGGCATCGATAGTTCCAGTGAGCTCTTCAAGTTTGAAGTGGCGGTAAAGCTGCAGGTCGTCAGCATAGAGATGATAGTTTGAAGATAAGACCTTAGTGATAGCGTTTATAAAAACAGAGAAAAGAAGAGGAGAAAGGACGCCACCCTGGACACCCGCAGCGAGATCGCACCAGTCAGAGGAAGCCTCCTCTGAGCGAACCGATTGCGAGCGACCCCGAAGATAAGAGTTAAACCACGCAATCACAGCTGGAGATACATTAAGAGAGGATAGGATACCTAAGAGGATGTCAAAATCAACTGAATTAAAAGCACTGCTAAAGTCCAGTAAAATCAATATCGTAAGGAGCCTGTTTTCCATGGCCAGTCGGATATCGTCAGTTATTTTGACTAGAGCCGATACAGTGCTGTGGCCAGGACGGAATCCAGATTGATAAGGACTTAGCAGGCTATTAGAGGCGAGGTAATGAGACAGCTGATTATTGACAACACTCTCAAGGACTTTAGATAGGATTGGAAGAATGGAAATTGGACGGAACTGGGCAACTGACGAAGGTTTAGGGACTTTGGGTAGAGGCAGAACATGCGCTTTCTTCCATGCTGAAGGAAAGCACCCAGAAAAAAGGGAGAAGTTGATAGTGTGGAGGATGACAGGAGTGAGTTCATTTAGGATAGGAAGAAGCATCTGTAGTTGTAGACCATCATCACCCACCGCTTTCGTGGATATAGATGTGATAGCCCGCTTTATATCCCCCTCTGTAACCGGGCGAAATGAGAAAGAAGTACACAATGGCAGAGGAAGTTTAGAAAGACTGTTTAGAGTGGAAGCTTTAACGTTATCTTCAAGAGTGACAGGGGGTTTCGAGAAAGGTATATTAATTGCGTTAAGGTCCATATCAGGCGTGCTGTCATCATCAGCTTTGCCGATACCAAGGGATTTGAGAAATTGCCATACTTGTGCTGTGTTGAAGTTTTGAACAGAGTTGTGGATGTGGCGCCTTTTAGCATCCCTACACATACGACCGCACCTATTACGCAACGTCTTGTAAAGAGACCAGTTCTCATCAGTAGGATCCCCTCTGTACCGCCTTTTAGCCTTATCCCTTTTCGACATCGCACCTTTAATGCTGTCAGACAACCAGGGAGCTGGAAGATGCTTTACTCTGACCTTTTTAAGCGGAGCATGCTCATCAAAGAGTTTTAACACTATCCTGGTAAGTTTGGCTACCTTACTGTCCATGTCATTGCTGTCATAAACAGGAGACCAGTCAATATTGCCCGCGTCTTCCCTCAAGCGATCCAGGTCAATGTTCTTGAAACTGCGAAGGAAGAGAAATTTAGATTTACGTTTAGGAAGGCGAATTTTATAAGAAAGAAAAATAAGGTGATGATATGAGAAGGAGGCAGAAAGTTGCCCGTGAGTGGCTACTTTGCTTGGGTCAGAAACCAGAATAAGGTCTAGAAGTGAGGGGTTACAGTGAGGGGCATGATGAGTGGCGTCAAGCTGAAGGATGTGCATGTCGACCGAAGAGACCAGAGACCGGAGTTTACGGCTGCGCACATCATCCTTGACCAGGCAGGTGTGGAAGTCTCCGAGTATTAACGTATTGTTATATAATGAGGAAAAATATTCTAGTTTTGTTTCAAACGAAGAGAAAAAATCTATATGACACGAAGGGCTATAATAAACACCCACTAGTAATTTTGTGTTATTAAAGGTGACTTCAATAAAGAGATGTTCAGCAAATTTTGAATAATTACTCGGAGACTGATCAACGACATTGTATGTAATATCACCACGGAGATAGATAGCGACTCCTCCGCATCCCTTGCCTGTCCTGTCATTACGCACAAGCTTGTAGCCGGGCAGTGAATACTGCGTTGAAGGAAGTGCAGGTTTGAGAAAAGTCTCTGAGACGAGAACAGCATGAATAAGATCTGAGTCGAATGAGGATACTAAATCGGAGTGATGAGCGGGAACGCTTTGAGCATTTATATGGACTACATTGAAAAATTTGCTAAAGCAAGAAAAAGCAGAAAACAGTTGATCGCGAAGGTGAACAGAATCATCACTGAACGCACTAGCACAGCTTTCATCAGACGGACAAGAAGAAGAACAGGAAACAGAACTGCTATCAATATTACCTAACATGACCCAAGTTTATAAATATATAACACAAAATTTAAAAAATATATACAATAATAATAATACAATAATAGAATACATATTAGTGGCTCGACTTGACAGACAGTTGCCAAAAATTTTCTCTTATAAATTTCTTCCATAATAAATATTTTTAACTATCTAAATTATACAAAACAATATGAAATCAAAGAAAAAAAAAACATACTACAGTAAAATCACTAAAAGTATGGCCGAAATACAAATTCAAGAATAAGAAATGTGAAAAATGAAGTCGACGGCGACGTCATGTTAACGAGAGCTGCCGCCGCAAGAAATGCACGCCCACCACCTCCGGCCTCGTCGCCCAGCTCCGCCTCGCCGCCGCCGGAAACCAGCCCCACCGTGAGTGCTGTGACACCGACCGTGGCAGCTGCGTCGAGCTCGAGCGACGAGTACTTCTCTCCGCCGACGACACCACCACCTGCGCGTCGACGGGGAGGACGCCGGCCGCCGGACCGCTTAGGACCTCGAGGCTTACCGGTCTCTGATAGGGTCCCAGCACCCGGCGGAAGTGTGCAGCGCATGAGATGGACACAATCCATAAACGAAAATGTCATGCGCGCATACTTTGGGGCTACAGAGGGAGGAAACAACCTGACCGCGTACCGTGTCCGGATGCTCTCTTTGTTTCAGGTGCTTGAGCCAGCCGTCAACGTTTCGGCCCAACGACTTTCGGATCAGGTGCGGGTCATCCAGCGTAATCGTATGTTGGATGATACTGTACTTGATCGCCTCCGAACGGAAATGGGTAACCGTGTCACTGCCCCATCGTCGCAGGCTGTGGTGCTACCACAGTCCAACCACGCTGACGAGGAGAGTAGTGACAGGGTTACAAACGTAAGTACCCAGTGCAATGAGGAATTGAGGAGTGCTTTGGAGTGTGCTATTCGGGAGTATCGCAACATGCCACCCGAACTTAGGCCACGATTACCTCGTTTGCCCATGCATAACAAGAATAGGGCGCTGGTGGCTGTTCTGGATTCGCAGTTGTCAAACTATTTTGATGACTGCGAAGACCTCACTGATACACATTCGATCATGTACTGCGCGGCTGTAGCGGCATGTCGTGTAGCTCATGTCAAATTTGCAGATGACAGAGCTACACGACCGAAACCAGCCGTACCGGCTTGGCAGTGCAGGATCGAACGTCGTATTGGTGGGGCCAGAGCACTCATCGGCAAACTAATTTGTTTCAGGGAGGGCAATAGCCGCCCAAGAGTGATGCGCTTTGTGAGACGGGCATTTTCGGGGACTGATGTCAGCCCCCGAAACTATATATCCCATGTCACAGAGCGCATCGACTTCCTGAAGCAAAAAGTGTATGCATGGGCAAACCGTATTCGTAGGTACAGGCGGAGAGTGGAGCGATACGCCCAGAATCGCACATTCCAAAGTAATGAAAGGTGGGTTTATCGGGCTTGGGAGCGACCCAACCAACGTGTGACTGATACGCACCTGCCGGATGATGACGCTATGTGTTCATTCTGGCGCAGCATCTGGTCGGTGCCTGTCAGTCACACCGAAGGTGAATGGACTCGGGATGTCGAACGAGCGTGTGATCCAATACAAGAAATGGGGGCTATCACGATCAGCCCCCAAGATGTAGCCCGTGCAGTCCGTCCGTTGCCGAACTGGAAATCTCCAGGACCGGACGGACTGCACAACTTTTGGATCAAGTGGCTACAAAGTTCGCACGCTCGTTTGGCATCTCAGTACCAGGCAGCCTTAGAGTCTGGTTCGCTACCCAAGTTCCTTACAACAGGAATAACCCACCTGCTCCACAAGTCTGGTAGCACCGCGGAACCCAAAAATTATAGACCAATTACATGTTTACCAACGGTCTATAAGGTTCTTACATCCATTTTGAGATTAAAAATTAATAAACACGTCGACGATAACTGCATCATGTCGGTCTCTCAGAATGGATGTAGGAACGGGTCCCGCGGTACTAAGGAGCTACTCCTTATTGATATGGCCATTAGCCAACAGGTTCGGCGTTCCCGAAAGGATCTGTCGACATGTTGGATAGATTATAAGAAGGCCTATGACTCGGTGCCTCATACATGGCTCATGAGGGTGCTAGAATTGTATAAAATAGATACAACTCTACGCACCTTCCTGATGTCGTGTATGAGGCAATGGAGCACAGTCCTTCGCTATCCAGGATGTCGAAATATCCAGAGGAATAGCGAACCTGTAAGGATCGAGCGAGGTATATTCCAGGGCGATAGTTTGAGTCCACTTTGGTTTTGTCTTGCCCTGAATCCTCTAAGCATGCTGCTGGAGAATTCAGGGCTAGGCTATCGGTTGAAGAGAGGTGGTCTGGTTATATCTCACCTCCTTTACATGGATGATCTGAAGCTCTTTGCCCCCAGCAATCTTCAGCTGATGGAGCTACTGAAGGTAACTGAAACTTTTAGTAGCGCCATCAGGATGGAGTTTGGTGTGGACAAATGTGCGGTCATGCATGTAAAGCGAGGGGAGATTGTGGAATCCGTAGGTATTCAACTAGCGGATTCCATAAACCTGAGATCCCTCTCTCCAAACGAAACCTATAAGTATTTGGGTATGTCGGAAGCGTTAGGTATCAGCACTACTGACATGAAGCAATCGTTGAGGGAACGCTTCTTTGGCCGTCTGAAGAAGGTACTCAATAGCCTTCTTTCAGGCGGAAACAAGGTGCGCGCCTTCAACGGTTGGGTCATGCCGGTATTGATGTACTCTTTCGGCATACTCAAATGGACTCAAACGGAACTCGACGCCCTGGATAGGCGAGTCCGTACACTGCTGACTGCATATCGAATGCATCATCCACGATCGTCGGTCATGAGATTGTATATCCCGCGGAATTGTGGTGGCCGAGGCTTTTTAAATGCCAAAAACCTCCACAACCGCGAGATATGCAATCTCAGGGAATATTTTCTACACACCGTCGTGGGTATGCATCGAGATGTAGTAGCAGTGGACAAGGGACTCACCCCGCTCTCCTTGGCGAATGAGAACTGGCGCAAGCCTGTAGTGCTTGATACTAACGACCGCAGGGAAGTATGGCAGAGTAAGGAGCTTCACGGACGCTTTTTTCGGGCCCTACATGGGTCCGATGTAGACCAAGCAGCGTCCGTAGCCTGGCTGCGTTTCGGTGACCTCTTTGGGGAAACCGAAGGTTTTGTCTGTGCAATTATGGACGAAGTTATCATGACGAATAACTACCGGAGATTTATTGTGAAGGATGGCACGGTTGACATCTGTCGGGCATGTCACCGCCCGGGTGAATCGATCCGACACATTATCTCTGGATGTTCTCGTCTAGCTAACGAGGAGTACTTGCATAGGCACAACCTTGTAGCCAGGATCATCCACCAGCAACTTGCTCTGAAATACACTCTTGTGGCATCGGAGGTACCGTACTACAGGTATGTGCCCGACCCAGTTCTCGAAAATGGCAATATCACATTGTACTGGGATCGGTCCATCATCACTGACAGGACTATTGTAGCCAATAAGCCTGATATAGTGGTGGTGGACCGAATAGAGAGGCGTGCAATGATTGTTGACATTACCGTCCCGCATGACGGGAACCTCGTGAAAGCCGAGAAAGATAAGCAAATCAAGTATCTTGACTTGGCTCGCGAGGTTGTCGACATGTGGGATGTAGACACAGCGATCATTGTACCAATAGTCGTGTCAGCCAATGGCTTAATAGCCACGAGCCTCGACCAACATCTTAAGAGGCTCTCGTTAGGCGGCTGGGTCAAGGGCCTGATCCAGAAAGCAGTACTGCTGGACACGGCTCGCATTGTTAGGAGGTTCCTCTCTTTGGAGCCCTGACCGCCGGTAGCTTGGACCCTGTTCCCGATACCGGTGGGCCTCTATTTTCTATATTTTTAAATGTTTTTTCAAATTTTGTGTTTTATAAAAATATTTAAAAATTTAGTTAATAAGAAAAGAAATTAAATAAAGGATACAATAAAATTATTAACGCTAAACCAAATAACAGTTACGTAACTGCCACTTTGGAAATCCTCGATGCACTCGCTATTCAAAATAAAGGTCAAAAGACTATCATCCAAATCAGAAAAGCAAAAAAAAAAAAAAAAGTAAAATTATTGGAAAAAGTTTCCGAACGAATACTCCATACATCACTGCTGTCAAAGTCACAATCACAAAAGTCAAAACAAACAAAAATTTTATCAAAATTGTTCAGTGACCGACTTAAAAACATAATTTATTTATATTATTATAAAAGATTATGACCAATAGGTTGTGCGAGCTATTATTTTGCTTGCCTACGCTATGATGTTTTATCTGATGATGCAACAACAGATGTAACCACCGGGAACCGCACAATGAGTTCGTGAAGTTCAGCTGCAGTCTCGATCTTTCGGCGCGATTTATCCGGGAGTAGGATGACTATCTTGCCCTCGGAGGTCCAACACTGCTTCACACTGAAGTGTTTTCGAGCATTCAGGAAAACGTCATGTCTAGGCTTTGTCAGAAACTCCAAGAAAACCAAACCGGACCCTTTAACAAAGTCTTGCAACGCCAAACTTCACTACGCAAGTTATAGTTAGCAAACCTAATCAGAAGAGGTCGTGGCTTGCCTGAATCCGCTCCCAAGCGATAACAGGATGTGATGTCCGCAGCAGAGATGTTTGCCAACTTCATCTTGCCGGTCAGCGTAGATATAGCCCGAGCAGTGTGATCCTCATTCTTCTGCTCGGGAAGGCCATGGAGGAGCAAGACCTGCCTACGAGACACCATCTCGTGACGATCCAGTCCCACAGTCAGCAACTCCATCTATGTCTTCAGTGCACTCATTGTCTTCCAAATAAGGCACTTGAACTCCATGAAGTCCCGAGATAGGCTTGCTATAGTCTTGTGTGAAGCCTCATTACTATTGACGTTTTTCAGGTCCTTTTCATAGGTGTCCATGCGTGCAGTAAAAGTGGCAGCAAGATCCTCCATACAGTTTGACAGCTTCTCATATAGGTCCATCTTGTGATCTTGTTATTGTGCAGGTCAGGTGAAAACGAGAGGAGAGTTTAATGTACAGTGAGTGCAGCCGAGGACAATAAAGACTTTCAGTGCATTTGCACACTATTAAATATAAATAAACTATTATTTATCAAATATTAACTGAGAGCTCTAAAAAAAGTTGTGCGCACTTATGTACCCTGACAAAAAAAAAAAAAATCCTTTGTATAAGCCAATTAATATTTAGTGCAATTTTATCACTCCAAGTTTAGGAAAAAACTCAATAAAGTGTATGGTCTCCCTTCGTCAAACCTTGATTCGCATGAGTGTCAGTTTTTGTAAATGAATCTAGATGGCAGTACCTAAATGACTTCTGAGATACTATCAGCGTATATGCAGCGTACTAGATATCTATGTCAATCACAGCAGAAAGGACGGTTATGCACTACACGTCCGTGTCCGTGATTCTTATCCATGATTTGAGTTCGAATTTCAAAATTCGGTAAGAAGTCAGAGGATACATTTTCGCGAGCTGGCTGACCAAATCCAGAAGTATGCTCCGACTGCACAGCATGAATTTCTTCCTGTTTACGTCTTTTTTGTTCGCTTTTTAAGCAGTCGGGTTTTTGATTTTTTAAATAACTTAACTTTTTTTTGCCAAATGTGGTGATTGTGAACTATTGAACCATGGAAACTGGTTGGATACTTACGCTAAATTATCGCTAGGTAGGTGACGATACTTCAGTGTTCGATCCACGTTGTTTTACCACAGTAAAACAACCTGGATCGAACACTGAATTATCGTAAATTAATTTCAGACTATCATCGTAACAAAAGGCGTGAGTTTGATAATCTTTTTGCGAAAAATGTAGTGAAATTTCAAAGTATATTAATCATAGCGCAAGCGTGGTGATCAATGCTCGTGCCTTCTCTGTATGAGAAGAGGTATTTGACCTGCAATGGAACGGTTACAGGCTGGTTTTATTATTTATTATTATTCTACCAATCAAACCACTGATTCTAATTTGGTTCGTTATTTTTCTTCTTCGTATAAAATTATGTCACTGGCTGAACAGTTCTGCAAATTTTGCTGTCGCAAAACTTCGCTAAATTCTAAGGCGTTGTCGTTGGCAGTCACCGCTTGTCAGCCGCTGTTTGGTTGTATTGGGACACAAGGACAGGATGAAAAATATAGTTTGCGACACAGCTGCTGTAGGTCCATTGAGCAACACCACTTTGGTTCAGAGATGATTCTTAGACTTCCAAGTGAACCACTGTAGAACCCCAAGTGCCCATACACTTGCACTTTGGGATACCTTATACCCGCTACTGACGCCGCAATTGGTGTGGCCTGGGCATAATAGTAGATTATGCACTAAGGGTATAAAGTAGTGTCTTATGTAGCGGGTGCCGTATTGAATCTCGAGCAAAATGAAGATCTAAGATCGACATGTAAAAGAGTTTGTACAAACCAACTTACAGAAATAAATCATTTATCATTTATTTATCATTTATCATACTCGCAAAATGACTTAACTATCTACAATTTATGATGAGTAGCTATTTTGAAAGACAGACTTCCAAGAAAAATCGCTTGTAACATCTTACTATTGAAGGTGTTGAATGTTTTCGTGAAAATTGCCCAGAAAGAAAGTTAATTTTGGTTCAATCTTCAATCATTAGTTCGGAGCTCAAAATAGTTGCAGAACGCAACCCTGATGATTTTAAGTTTAATAGAAGTTTGTGGTCATGGTAGAAATCAACTCATTCTGTTGATACCATGAAGTTGAATAAACATGATAATTGTAACATAAAATTGGGCTAGTGCCTTTTTCAGTTTCATGTGGCCGTTATCTTAACCGAACCCCTTGTAATAAGGGTTTTATTTATGCAACTAGCGGCACCCGCGGTGTTACCCGCTGTTTTACATAAATTATAGCAAAGGACACTGACATAAGAACATTTGTGATAACAACCATGACCTTAACCATTATTTTTTTCATACCGAATCAACTAACTCTTTCTTTTCGGTGGCTATTAAAAAAATATGATGGGGATAATGATCATGATCAATGAATATGACATGGTTTTTATAGTCTGTCTCTTAATACGTTTCGGAGATAGTAATGAATTTAAGTAGCTTTTTACAGTTTTATCGCACTGATGGAAAACGCTGATGATTATGATAATGACTTCTAGCCTATGTGTTAAGTTGGGGTATAAGCTAGCTGATTTAAAATTTTATGCAAATCGGTCTAGCCGTTTTTGCGTGAAGAAGTAACAAACATACACACTCACAGACTTTCGCTTTTATAATATTAGTGTGTTGTGATTAAAAGTAGTATATTGTGTTAATCCGGACTGTTAGGTATTTCCATACCAAGTATCATCCAGATCCGTGAATGACGAAAATTAACCCGAGGGAACTTATTCCAGGGATAAAAGGTATTTAATTTGCTATTCCAGACTATAATCTATCTCTGCGCCAAATTTCATCCAGATCCATCCAGCCGTTTGAGTGTGAAGAGGTAACAAACATACACACTCACAGACTTTCGCTTTTATAATATTAGTGTGATGTGATTAAAAGTAGTATATTGTGTTAATCCGGCCTGTTAGGTATTTCCATACCAAATTTCATCCAGATCCGTGAATGACGAAAATTATCCCGAGGGAACATATTACCGGGATAAAAAGTATTCTATGTGCTATTCCAGACAATAATCTATCTCTGTGCCAAATTACATCCAGATCCGTCCAGCCGTTTGAGCGTGAAGAAGTAACAAACATACACACTCGCAGACTTTCGCATTTAAAATATTAGTGTGATAGCGGGAGTATTTTGTTGATAGTACAGGCTGTTACTGGGAAAAACCAGATCGGAAGCCCCTTTAACATGTTTACCGACACGGGAATCGAACCCAATCGACCAAGACCAACGAGGATGTCATATTCGTTCCATGTCAATCTAATGGGATTACATTTGCTGCTTAGTTTACACTGAACATTCATCATCATCTTATCAGCGGAAAGACGTCCACTGCCGCCACATTGACCGGTCCCGTGCGTCTCGCATCCAGCGCAACCCCGCAACCTTTACTAGGTCATCAGTCCAACTGGTGGGAGGCCTTCGAATGCAATGTCTTTCGGTTTGCGGTCGCCACTCCAGAACTGTTCATCCCTATTGGCCATCCGTTCTGTGAGCAATTTGCCCTGCCCTACCCACTGCCACTTAAGTTTCGCAATTCTTCGGGCTATATCGGTAACCCTGGTTCTCTTGCGGAAAACTCGGAGCATAGCCCTCTCCATTGCCCTTTGAGTGATTTTTAGCTTTCCGATAAGGCCCATTGGGAGTGACCACGATCCAGAACATTATTCGCAATTATTTATAATGTGAATGGAAACTTTCTCTCTAATCATATACTCTCCAGTTAACTTTAGTTTAACCCCAGTATCAAACAAAAAAATATTATAACTGTTGATAACCTACACTTTCTTTACATAGTAATGTCCTTTAAATTGCCGATATTAAGTACAAAAGAATAACACGTTGATAGATAACGGATTTTTTGTATAAAAGGGGATGCTGTTTTAGTTGGAGCACAGTTGAACTCTCGCAGTTGACTCCACGATGAGGGCTGTCCTACTATTGATTGTGAGCCTGGCCGCCGTGGCCATGGCTAGGCCTGAGGTTGACGACAACACTATTGGTAAGTTTTCTTTTCTTCACTAACGTCTAAGAATATTATGGCGGATAAACTTCCTGTTCTACCCTTATACCGGTCCCACTCTGCAGCATTCGGGCTGAAACTGCGGGCGTTTTAATTTGTGTGAATAATTACATCACCACTGCTCACAAAACGGTGAAGCAAAATTTCGTGAGGAAACCGGCATCTCCTAGAACCAAAAATACGAAGACATTGGGCTTACACCCACCCGCACCGGGCCCGAATGGTGGATTACGGCCCACTCCCTCTCACAAAGAGGAGGTTTGTGTTCCAGCAGTGAGAACATTATGGGCTAATTATGTGCTATGCTATGCTTTTCAATAGGCGACGTCAAAAATTAAATATATTAAAAATTATTCATGTACTTTACATAAGATTTTAACTTCTAGTGACAATGGACATCAAGCAACGGCAACTGTTCATATTGAAATTGTTGAACCATATTATGGAGCCCCTGATGTACAAGGAGTGTGAGGATCTTGGCAAGAACTTCAAAATAGAAGATAACCTAGAGCGGTACACCGTAAGTAGATAAAAAAACTGATAAAAAGTTTAAAAACTGTAACCCGACTACGGTTTTTTTTTTAAAGTCAACGTCATATTTCTTTATTTCAATTAAGCCATTTAGCGGTACTTTTGCACATCCAAACGTCAAATTCATAATTGACTAGCTGACCCCCGCGGCTTCGCTCACGTCATAATTAGCCTATATTACTCAGGAATAAAGTAGCTTTCCATAGGTAAAAGAATTTTTTAAATCGGTCCAGTAGTTTAATTTTTTATTTTATTTATTCGGGAAAACAAACAATTACACATTAAGAATTACAAAAAATATAGGATACAGAAATGATACAAATGTGAAATCAACCACGTTCTCCATAGATAACAATGAGACAATTGGGTAAATTATAAGATTAACGTTGCAAACAATAAATAAAAAAGAGGAATATTAATAGTAAAGTATCAACATAACAAAACATAAAGCCATCAATAGTGCCGCATAAGTGGAACAACATTGTAACGTTAGTTTTTCAATATGTTAAGTAACATGAGTCTATACTTTCGTCGCGGTAAAGCAAACAGATCCAAACTGCAGACATTCTTATTAAAATTGCTCGTAAGGCGACGAAGCGGAGCACGCATTAGTACGACTGGAAGTAGGGGCGTATACAGGTCGTGCGCGCACCTCGCGTCCCTGGCATGTTCTGGGAAAGTGGGAACTATATAACACAACTTGTTACCAATTTCTGAACAATCATACGAGTTATTGCATACATCATACAAAAATGTAGTTTCAAGAAAAGTACGTCTTGAACTCAAAGAAAGCAGATTATATTTCTTAAGTAACTCACTATAAGAGAGATAACAACTTTTTAAGCATCGATAATGCATAGACTTTAAAAATTTACGTTGTATGCTTTCTATACACTCAATATACGTTTCGGCGCATATTCGGTACAAACAAACAAAAACAATTATTTCCTCTTTATAATATTGGTATAGATAATAATTGATTCTACCGTTCATTCGGTTTTTTTTAGCATATGTTACCCGGGCCATAATAACGAACCAATTGACAGCTTATTCAAGTTCTTTAAAATTGGATAAATAGTTTAGGGACTACAGAGGAACATACGTAAATACAAACATACATACATAGACTGCTAAAATCATAACCCTTCCTTTTGGCTTCGCCGAAGTCGGATAGAAATATAATTTGTGCTTTTAAAATTGTTTGTTCAGTTGTTACACTTTAAACATGTTTTCTTATTTCAGAAAGTCGATGTTGCAAAGGACTTCATCAAAATGCTGAAGGTTGGAGTTCTGCCGCGTGGTGAGATCTTCACTCTGCACGTCGACCGCCAGCTCAAGGAAGTAGTCACCATGTTCCACATGCTGTACTATGCCAAGGACTTCAACACCTTCATCAAGACCGCCTGCTGGATGCGCCTGTACCTTAACGAAGGCATGTTCGTATACGCTCTCACCGTAGCAGTCAGACATCGTGATGACTGCAAGGGAATCATTCTGCCTCCTCCCTACGAGATCTACCCATACTACTTCGTGCGCGCCGATGTTATCCAGAAAGCGTACTTACTGAAAATGAAGAAGGGACTTCTGGATCAGAAACTGTGCGATTTCTACGGAATCAAGAAGACCGACAAGGACGTTTATATAATTGACGAGAACATCTATGACAAACGTGTATACTTGAGCGATGAAGACAAACTCCGCTACTTCACAGAAGATATTGATCTCAATACGTACTATTACTACTTCCACATTGACTATCCATTCTGGATGAAGGACAGATTCATGGACAAACTGAAGATGAGGCGTTTCGAGCTGACAGTGTACATGTACCAACAGATCCTTGCCAGGTACTACCTGGAGCGTTTGTCTAATGGATTGGGTAGGATAAAGGAATTCTCATGGCACAAGACTATCAAGAAGGGATACTGGCCTTGGTTGAAAATGCACAACGGCATTGAGTTCCCCGTAAGATTCAACAACTACGTCATTGCTCACGACAACAACCACGACGTCATCCGTTTGTGCGACGAATATGAGAGAATCATAAGGGAGGCTATCATCAAGGGATTCATTGAAGTAAGTAGTTGTTACCCGTTGTTTCTTCAAGTGTCTCGATTTAAGAAAACTGAGGCAGAAAAAGCATAAGTAGGCCGCAATAGGCTCTTGAGGCCTTTGCGAGCTGCCTGAGCTAGGCGCCAAACACGCAGAGCACTCGATTAAATTCATAATCCATAAACCTCTAACTTATTAAAACCACGAAAGGAGAGTTAAGAATAATCGCAAGAAAAACTTTAAAGTGACATTTTTTTTTCAGGTTAACGGCCGGAGGTTTGAGCTGACCAAAACTGAAGATATGGAAGTTCTAGGAAGACTGATCTTTGGTAAAATCGACAAGCTTGATGTTGACAGGACCGTCGTTGACTCTTACCGCTACCTGCTGATCGTCATGAAGGCCGCTCTTGGTCTTAACACTTTCCATTCTGACAAGTAAGTAATTATGTTGAGTAATCCTTCTTAACAATCTACTCTCATCATGTTTAGTAAAAAGTTTATACCTAACAATGTTTAGATTTAGTCACCCTCAAAGGATCCTAATTTTGGTACCCTAATTTCTAAACTTATATTTTTAGAGCTGTGTGGTATTAACCGATATTTTTTCCTGATCTATCCTACGTCCGAAGACATCGGATCATTCTATATTCATAACATGTAAAATTATATTATTTTTACAGGTACTTCGTTGTTCCATCTATCCTTGACCAATACCAAACTGCTCTCCGTGACCCAGTATTCTACAAGCTGCAGAAACGCATCATCGACTTGGTGTGCTTGTTCAAGCTGCGCCTGCCCATGTACACTAAGGAGGATCTTTACTTCCCAGGTGTGAAGATCGACAATATAGTGGTTGACAAGCTCGTCACTTACTTTGATGACTACCTGATGGACATGACCAACGCTGTAGTCTTGACTGAAGAGGAATTGAAGAAGACCAAATCAGACATGAAGTTCTTAGTTCGTAAGCGCCGCCTTAATCACCAGCCGTTCAAGGTCACTCTTGATGTATTATCTGACAAGTCTGTCGACTGTGTTGTACGTATATTCCTTGGACCGAAGAAAGACCACATGCGCCGTCTTATTGATATCAACATCAACCGTCTTAACTTCGTTGAATTAGATAGCTTCCTGTTCAAGCTGATGACTGGTAAGAACACAATCATCAGGAACTCTTATGACATGCACAACCTAGTCCGTGACCGCATGATGACACGCGACTTGTGGAAGAAGGTGGAATCCATCACCGACATGCGCGACTTCTTGATTAAGGATCTCAGGAACTACCACACTGGTTTCCCCACCAGGCTGCTGCTTCCTAGGGGTTGGGTTGGAGGTATGGACATGATGTTCTACGTCATTGTGACACCATTGAAACTGGTCGACAACGTTGATATCAACGTCTTGGACGTAAACCGCAAAGACTTGTCGACGGACTTCAGGTCAACTGTGCTTCTGGACAAGATGCCTCTTGGCTTCCCCTTCGATCGTCGCATTGATGTCGGAAACTTCTTCACACCTAACATGAAGTTTGTGGATGTCAAGATTTTCCACAGGAAGATGACGTGCGACATGAAGACCAGGTGGAACCGCTATGTTCTGAAGAACTACAACTTGGTGGATAGGACGACATACGACGATTCAACATATTTCGTCGACACCGACCTCAACCTGAAAGATGACCGCAATGCTAACTTGTTTGATGTGTAAATGTATAACGGAGGAATGAAGACTGAATTAAATATTGTCAACAACTGTTACGACGCAATTTAAAAATCATAAAAAATAAACTGTAGTATTTTTAATGACTTGTTTGTCTTTTGATTACACACTAAACTGGTCACCTACATAGTCCAACATAACATTTATTTATGTAATTAGTGGGCTACAAATAAACTTCATTATTATGGGTAATTTAGTTTATGTACCAACCTGGTTCTGGCTCGTAGCTAGGTAAAGTACTCTTCTCATGCAGAGAAGGCATCTTCACGCTTGATCAAGTATTTTCTTGTAACACATCTAATTTATAAACTACAAGTAAAATTTCAATATTTAAGAAACCCTCGACACATTTTTATGTTGTGCTACATAATTTATCTAGAACATAGTAGATACGCTTCGATCGGCAATTTATTGAACACGTAATTATGACACGATATCTTGCGAAAACACCCCGATTCAAATAGTAAAACACCCATAACTTGTGAACGGCTGAACCGATTTTATTCAAACATAGTTAATAAAACTCTCGACAAAATCAACTTTCAAATAAAAAACTAAATCGGTTAATCCGTTTAGGAGTTATGATGCCACAGAAAGACACACATATAAATAGATAAACAGATACACAGCTATACAGCAACACATGTCAAACTTTTAACACCCCTCCTTTTCCGTCGGGGGTTGAAAATATCACATGAATTGAAAATTCATATTTATACTTGGCTGTATTTGAATCCACAATCTCAAACATAAGAAGCGATGCAACAAAAGCTACTTAAATTCCGTAATTGTTGTCAAAAATAAGGTTCTTCGCAGTTATCAATTGTGCTATTAATATATATTCAAGGTGCAATGAAACGACCGTCTTACTCAGTAGCTAGTTTATTACTGGATTACCCACTAGAGAAAGATACATATATTACATCCCTCCAACATTAATTTGGAAACCTGTAAGAATGGACAATAATAGGTATAATATATGCACACTAATAAAACATTTAACAAAGCGATCTTATAATTAACCTAGAAATATTGCTTATAATTAACAGGTTTACGCGACCTCTGGGTGCGTCCAATCGAAGGAACTTTCACAGAACTAGAGCCAAGTTCAACACCGGGATTAACGTCAACCTCAGCCGGTTCCGAATCATTACTGACAATTTCGCATGCCTCCGCCCACTCCTCATTATCATCATCTCTCTGTGGCATTACCCTATTATCATCTGTAGCCGACACTATCATATCCTCACTATCTGGCAAGACCGGCATCCCCTCCCCGCCCACGTCGGCGTCGGTGGTCAAAACAGAAGGCGGTGAATTAGATACCGGCGTTGGCATCGCGTGTCGTGCTTGGCTCTGACTGAGATGAGGGGGTGGATTCTGCAGCGGTGGCGCTGGTGAAACGCTCGGTCCGAGCTACCTATTCCTTCCGTTTTCCCAGCGTCACTATTATTCATACCATCTTTACTTATTAACTTTCTCATTTGATCGATATGTCTGTAACAGTAACAATCATAATCTTTAAAATAAATTTCAAACATTCTTGATCCCATTGATTTTTTTACAATTCCTACGCTCCAAATGCTTTTTCTTGCTATAAACCATTTCGCCCAAACAGTGTCACCTATCTTAAAACATCGATTACGTGGTAATGTCGCTGCTTCGTTACTTTTGTTTAGATTTTTTTACTATGTGGTAGAACGAGGTCCAACCTGCACCTCAAATTACGGCCTAACATCAACATAGCCAGTGTCGAACTGGTAGCACAATGATCTGTATTCCTATAATTAAACAGAAAACCTTGCAATTGATCTACAGTACTCTTTTGGCACAATTGTTTATCTGAAAGTATGCATTTTATCATTTTTTTACAAGTTTTTACGGAGTTTTCTGCTTGGCCGTTACTAGCTGGGTGATAAATAGGTGACGTCAGATATTCAAAATCAAAATCAAAATCAATTTTTTTATTTCACATAGGCCTACATGGGCACTTATAAAACGTCGACAAAATGTGCACGGTTCGGGTTGGTCGTTTCCTATGGAGAAGAACCGGCAAGAAACTCCATGGTTACTCTTTTAAAAATGGTTTGGTTTTACAATATTTACATGTTACAGCATTAGTACTTAGATATGGGGGGACAACGTAGGCCCGAATTATGACAATAAGTCGTAAGAAACTAAAAAAAAAGAAAAAGATTATATAAAAAAGTTAACAAATGTTAACTAGCATCTAGAAGGCCTACAATGTTCACACATTCACAAAACAATCGGTAAAAGAATCTATACAAAGGTAAAAAATAATAAAAATAAGTATAACAAGACTAAATTTAACATGTTGCACAAATTTTGTTATCAGTGCTGTAACTATTCTTAGCAAAGGGCTTTAAAGATGATTGAAAACCATTTTAAAAAGTCTAATTAAAAGAAGGAAAGAAAAAATGAGATTGAGAATAGTTAGAGACATCCACATATTTGTGCCGTTTACAAGTTACCAGGGAAGCTGCATGCGCAGAAGGAGCTAAGGCCAAATGTTTTTATCTTCAACGTAGTCCTTGATTTTATAATATGCTTTTTTAACAAGGATACGTTTGATGTAGTTTTTGAACCTTCCATTGGTCAGTTCTATAACTGACTTTGGCAACTTGTTATAAAAGCGTATACTATTTATAAGAAAAGACTTGCTAGTATTCAATACCATTCATACGACAAAATTTAATAAACACTGCAGATTTTATTTTCACATCATTATCAGATACTATAACATTAGGTAAGCCAAAACGAGAAAATAATTCATTTAACTTTAAAATAAGCGCACCGGTTGAAGTACTACGATCCATATAGATGCATTCCAGCCATTTTGAGTACGCATCTACTACAGTTAGGTAAACAGCCTGACCTATAGACATGTATTCAATATGAATGCGGTGCCATGGCTTTGCCGGGCGCGGCCAAGGGGCGGGGGAGGCCGCGGGCGGCGCGCTGCGCACGGCGGAGCACGCGCCGCACGCGCTCACCCATCGTTCTGTATCACCGTCAATCCCTGGCCACCACATCCTACTACGAGCCGCGCTCTTTGTTTTCACTATCCCGAAATGCCCGGAATGCAACTCCTTTAGCATTCTTTCTCTAAACACAGCCGGAATTATTATTCTGTGTCCGCGAAACAAACAACCATTGATCACTTCTAAATCCCCCTTGCATTGAAAATATGGTAAAATATTATTGCATTTAATTTTTCTAGGCCAGCCACAGTTCATGTACTTAATTACTGTCTTCACTACTTTATCAGAAACGATTGCATTTTTTAAATCATTGAATAAAACCGGTTTTACACTCTCTTCCATTAACAAGAAATACTTAGAACTAGCATCGGGCTTATCTTCGCTGGCTGACATTCATAACGGTGCGCGGGAGAAATAATCTGCCACATCGTTACTTTTACCATCTATATATTTAGGTATATAGTTATAAGCGGATAAAATTATGGCATATCTTTGCAGACGTAACGCGGCGGTTACCGAAACCCCCTTGTTTTTGTCGAAAATCGATAACAACGGCCTATGATCTGTCTTTAGTATAAACGGTTCCTTACGGCCGTAAACGTATTGGTGGAAATGCTTTACACCAAATATAATAGCAGTCGCTTCCTTTTGGATTTGACTGTAGTTCTTCTCGCTAGTTAATAAGGAACGCGAGGCGAAAGCTATCGGTCGCTCGCGGCCGTCCGCGTCTCGGTGCGCGAGAACAGCGCCGAGGCCAGCGGGCCCGGCGTCTACAGTCATCATCAGCGGCGCCTCTGGGTCAAAGTGCGCTAGTACGCGATCACTACTCAATTCCATTTTTACGCTCTCGAACGCCGCCTGCTGGCGCTCTCCCCACTGCCATTCTGCACCCTTACGAAGAAGTTCGTGTAATGGGTTTAATAAAGCCGATGCGTTTGGTATAAAAATTCTGTAGTAATTAACTACCCCCAGAAAACGCTTAACACCTAATACGTCAGTAGGCGCCGGCGCGTCTAAGATAGCTTCAACTTTTGAAGGACATGTTCTTAAACCGTTTCTATCGATGACGTAACCTAAATACGTTACGATTTTGTTAAAAAAACAACACTTATCCTTCTGCAGCCGTAAACCGGCATCCTATAATCTTTCTAAAACTTGTCGTAATCTAGACATATGTATTTCTTTGCTGGGCCCCGTAATACAGATGTCATCCAACCAAACGCTAATCCCTTCAATACCTGCCAACAAAGTCTCCATAGCCCTCTGAAAAATCGCGGGGGCACAAGCCAGACCATAGACCAGCCGTGTATAAGAAAACAAGCCTTTGTGCGTATTAATTGTACACAGCTTTTGAGACGGTTTTGATATTTTAAATTGATTATACGCATTGCTCAAATCAATTCTTGAATAATGCTCCCCTCCCCCTATACTAGAAAAAACCTCTTCTATACGGGGTAAGGGATACTTATCAATCTCTAAATCTTTGTTCAACGTACACGAAAAATCACCAGCATTTTTTTTTTACCGTTTTCCTTCAAAACTGGAACAATGGGCGTTGCGTAATCTGCATAACTGACCGGTATAAGTATACCTAAACCGACGAGCCTATCTAGTTCTTTGCTAACTCTGTCCTTGAGCGCGAATGGCACGGTACGCGGTTTGAAAAATTTTGGCGATGCACTTTCTTTTAACTTTAAGTCTATTTCAAACTTATTGAAACAACCCAATTCATCTCGCCAGAGGCTTTGGAAATCTATCAAGAATCGTTGCATTTCTTCAGGGTTTTTATTACTACTAATATTATAATTTTTAGTAGTCAAATAAATTTTGAATTTAGTCATGAAATCACGATCTAGAAGTGGAGGGCCACCATATTCTAAAACATAAATTTTAACATTCTGGCTTGATTTTAAATATGTAACAGTTGCATGAAAATAACCCACAGGCGTGATTTTGTGACCATTATATAAACACATTTTTAAATCGCTCTTTAACAGTTTACTACTAGAAAAATTCTGTAAATATAGGCTTTTCGATATAACTGAACTGCCTGAACCTGTGTCTAACTCCATACACATTTCTATATCGTTTAACACCACTGATATTTTTATAGGATTATTGTCAACATACCTTACATTAAAAAGTTGACATTCCCTGCAATCCTCTTGAAATGTATCTATTTCCTTTGTACCAATATTATGCACATTTGACATTTTAACCGCACACAACTTTTTTCAAATGCCCTTTTTGTCCACATATTAAGCACTTGTAGTTCTTAAATCTACACTTTGCTGCAATGCGGTTCTTCATACCACACACTGTACAACGCGCTTGGTTGCCACCGTTGCCATCCACTGCGGCGGCCGTGCCAGCGGAGCCCGCTTGACGTGACGCGGCCCTTGCGGCGCCAGCTCCCGCTTGCACGTAAAACACCTGTTCCTCCTTCACTGCGACCTCACCTGCGCTGATGATGTCACCTGCGCCTGTGCCAACCACGCGCGCCTGTCTTGCGCATGACGCCTTCTCCGCGATCTCCAATGCACTTGCGAGTGTCAGGGTCTTGGAGTCACAATCAAAAAGTTTGTCGCGCTCATGTCCTGTTTTAAAGCCCAGCACGAACCGGTCTCTAAGTAAAGTTTCCAGTTCTGTGCCAAAATCACAGTATACGGCCAGCCCTCGCAGCCGTGCTGCCCACTCCTCGATGCTCTCACCGTCGGATCTTGTTGCTTCGTAAAACTTTGCCCTATCAGCAAATGTCGACCTTTTTGGCGTGAAGTGTTTGTTGAGTACTAGAACTAGCTCGTTGTAGGTAACGTCTTCGAGTTTGTTCGGATGAACCAGGTTCCGAAGCAGACGGTACGACTCGTCTGACAGATGCGTCAACAAAACAGCACTTTGATTTGCATCTTTAATGTCGTTCAACTTGATAAATTGCGTCAATTTTCCATAAAATACTTCCCACTCATGTATTTTATAGTCAAAAACGACTAAATTTCCGAGAAAACTTGCCATTTTTTATTATGTGAACTCGCGGGTACTTTTTTTTTTTCGTCGCCTGATAATATATATTCAAGGTGCAATGAAACGACCGTCTTACTCAGTAGCTAGTTTATTACTGGATTACCCACTAGAGAAATATACATATATTATAGCTATACCATTTGGTAACCATTTCAGGAGATTTAACCATAAATGCGTATGATCTCTTTCAACCCTTTCCTTTGGGTTTAATCTTACCGTCCGTGTGCGTGTGATCCTTGTTGTTCTTTGTCACTGAACAGGCAAGCGAAACGGTGCAACAGCATGGGCTGTATATGGATACGTCTACGTCTCCGGACATGGTCCTCTCCCGATCCCTATAAGTAATTCCCCTTCATACATAATGAAGAGCAGTGGTGGCCCAGTGGTAATGGCCGTGACTTACAAGTTGTAGGTTGGGTTCGATCCCAGGCAGGCGCTTTACTCTATTTCATCACGTTTGCTCTCAAAACGGTGAAGGAAAACATCTTGAGGAAACCGGCATGTCTTAGAACCAAAAATCCGAAGTCATATGACATCCACGAACATGCACTAGGCCCTCGTGGTGGATTCCGGCCCATTCCCTTTCACAGTGAGGAGGCCTGCACGCACAACGGACCAAACGCGAGTCTAAGTGAGGAAAAGGGTTTCATCAATCCTATCCTATCCTAATTAAGCCTTATTTTGGTGTACCTTCATGAAAAGGACACGGATCTGTAACTGTGGCTGAATCTTTATCAGCACTAGGACTTTGTGAGGAAATCGGTATGTCCTAGAACCGAAAATTGGAAGGCATTTTGTTATTCACCAAGCCGTACTGGGCTCGCGTGTTGGATTAAGGCCCATTTACTCTCTCTCAGAGAGGAGGCTTGTTTTCCGGCAGTGGGAACATTAAAAAGCTGATGATGACTAGGGCCTTACAAACATATTATAATCTCTATGACAGATTGAATAGATATTCATCAAATTATGATAATATATCAACATAAAATTTACCTATATGAGTATAGGCAAACATACACTTGCCATGAATTTGCTTTAAATGAGTAGGTTTTATAATTTTATAGATGATATCTTTCTGTTAGGGCTATTGGTATTCTGAAGCATGTAAAACGCTATTAAGATATTCCATCTGGAAAATAAATTGGAGTCATGTCATTATCGTAAATTAATTTCAGACTATCATCGTAAGAAAAGGCGCGGGTTTGATAATCTTATTGCGAAAAATGTAGTGAAATTTCAAGGTATATCAATCAAATCATAATGCAAGCGTGATGATCAATGCTCGTGCCTTCTCTGTACGAGAAGAGGTCTTTGCCCTGCAATGGAACAATTACAGGCTGGTTTTATTATTTATTATTATTCTATGAATCAAAGCACTGATTAAAATTAGGTTCGTAATTTTTCTTCTTCGTATAAAATCGTGTCACTGGCTGAACAGTACTGCAAATTTAGCAGGCCCAAAACTTCGTTAAATTCTACGGCGTTGTAGTTGGCAGTGCAGATGTCACCGCTTGTCAGCTGCTGTTCGGTTGTATTGGGACCAAAGACATTATACGTATTTCTTACTACTAGACTGTGTACCAAAATTTTTTGTTAAGCCAAAATGAAATCTATTATCATACACCTAGGTTAGCTATTTCCTTATAAGCGGTAGCTAACCAAAAGCGGTCCTGGCGAGAGGGTTTCCGCTGGTAGTGTGTCCTTGTCTGATCTCTTGCTAGCTCAACTAATCATTGGGTTTGGTAGAAATGGTAGAAAATTTTATATTTTTATTTTTGTGTTATACCAAAACGAACAATTCATAGACTTTGACACGTATTTAAATATTTCTAGAAACGTATTTAAATATTTCTAGAATTCCTACGTGTGAAACTGTCTACGCAACTGGACAATATGTGAAATCATAGAGATCCTTTGAGGTATATTTAGCTGCCGGTATTTCAAAGCACCGTCTGAAGACTGCAGGGTTATCTAACGCCTCTCCTTCATGAGCTTGAGAGTAGGATCAGAGAGCTTTTTGTTCCTATCTTTATGATGGTCTTGAAGAATGAGACTTGAGGAGACTTGGGATTTGAGGATTATTGAGTCCTCCCCCTCTCTTCGAACTTCAGATAACCCTTTATTACTCCATCGTAAACTGCTCAATTCCTCTTCGAGTTCGGTGATTTTTTCGTCTGTCCGGAGTGTGCGCTTGTTGTACGTTGCCAGTTCCAGTCGTCGGTATTTGTTGGGGTAGCTGGATCTCGTCCGGGATTCTTAGCACCCCTTCCATACCGTAACCTCGACCGCTACCGTAGTCGAGGGTAAAGGCTGCCGGACAATAGAGGCTATGTTTTATTTGTGCTATTCATGGGGAGTGCTTTGCAGGCGGGTTGGCGATCGCAGTACGGTTGTTACAAATGCACAGAGAATGCTGCTGCCCATTCTCTGGTTTTTCCCATAATCATCTCTTACGACAACCACGGGCAAACATGGGATGGTGAAATTCTTTACGCCCGACACCATACGGTTAGTGAAGTAGATACCAAAAAATAAAAACACAATTTTTTCTTTATTATCTATAAATTAGGTAGGTTTAGGTAGCGCATTTAGGTAGCATCAATATGTCGGGATACTTAAACTATCGTTTTTACAATCAATTTGTCCCGTGTTCTGTTTGGTCATGGTCACCTCATTAGAAAGAGACACACTACCAACAGGAGCCTTCTCACGTGGACCGGTTTTTGCTCCAATGTGCACAGTCTAGTACTAAGAAGTATAAGGTCTTTGATTGGGACACAAGGACAGGATGGAAAAAATAGTTTGCAACACAGCTGCTGTAGGTCCATCGAGCAACACCACTTTGGTTCAGAGATGATTCTTAGACTTCCAAGTGAACCACTGGGAGTTAAACGCTGTGGAGAAGAACCGGTTTGTGACAACCATCTAGTGACCTAGACATAGGCAAACATGCTGGAGTGACCCAAGTGCCCATGCACTTGCACTTTGGAATACCTTATGCTCGCTACTAACGCCGCAATTGGTGTGGCCTGGGTATAATAGTATATTATGCACTAAGGGGATAAAGTAATGTCTTATGTAGCGGGTGCCGTATTGAATCCCGAGCAAAACGAAGGAATCCTGAGTGCAGCGTGGGCGAAGGCACCTTTATGCCGAAGAAAATACTCTACTTTTCACACCATCTACGAAACAATAAAAAACAATTTCAGAAACTTGGGTCTGCTGAGGACCATATTGGATGGTGAAAGTTGGTCAAGGTGGTGCTTGAGGCAGCGGTCTAGATGAATAGTGTTTTGATGTGCAAGGTTGAGGTGACAAAGGTGTCCAAGGATCAGTTATCAACGGTGTTTTTAGTTTGATGTTGACACCAATGCGGCAGCTTATTTTATCATTATTTTATATAGAATTTTCATTGTAGCCCAGATTACCAGCATCAGATTTCCAGCCACCGTGTCTATTAATCTTTCCGCCCGTTGATTAAAGCGCGTGAACACGTAAACCTTCTGTGCTCGTACATAATAAATCCCTGTCAGTAATATTGTTATACATTTAGCATTAAAGTTAGATGGTTGTGAAGCATAGTGCACGTGCTATCTAGTCCACGAGATCGTTTTTGATTTTATAAAGTGGCTGCTAAGTAAACACAGTTTTTATATATAAGTTCTGCAAAGAAAAAACACTTTTTACTAACACCGTCCGGTGTGTGATTTATTGTCATAACAAACTCAACGAGCGACGCGCCGGAGTCAACTTCGCACAGTGGCTGGATTGTTTTCGTGCAGACTGCAGTAGAACAAATCATAATATTATGATAACAGAGTGAGTAAGGTGCCTCATAATATAGTAAACAAATCAGATTGCATACATACACCTACTTATTCTCTTTCTGGTTGGAGTGTAACCAACTTAATAAATAAATACAACTTTCACTTATATAAAGGAAGCGATGCGTTCACCTCCAAAAACTTCAGCTTCGCCTATGCATAACTCTGAATCCGAACCGAACCTAACAACGTGTTTAAATAATGAAACAAACGAACGTATTACTCAGAGAAAAGAAAACGGGGCGAAGATGCCGATTTACAACGTATCAAAACTATGATGCATGAGTTAAAGTCCATGTTCTCAGAATTTGTAACGCAGCAATCTCAACAAAATACAAAAATCGATTCGCTTCACTCAGCTCTTGAAGAGATAAGGTCTCAAAACAGCATAATTAGCACCCAAAACAATGACATTCAAATCCGGACTGAGGATATCCGAACTTCTGTGCAATTCTTATCCGATAAATATGATGAGGCTATGCTAGAGATTGATCACTTCTAGGAGGAGACCAAGAACAGCCAAAAGGTGATAAAAATGCTTGAGCGTAAAATAGACTATCTGGAAAGAAACTTAAAAGATGCTACAATTGAATTGAGAAATATCCCAACTATAAAACGTGCGACCCGCGAAACACTTACGGAGTTAGTGCAAAAAGTCGGTCTTATTATCAATCAACCCGTCTCACCATCAGAAATAAAAAACATTTACCGTTTAAGAAACCAAAAAGAGACAACAGGCATTGTCGTTGTAGAATTTACTTCTCCTACAAGAAAAGATCAATTCATGCGGTCTACTAAAAATTATAATAAGCTTTATCCAGAAAATCGGCTCAGCACCACCCATTTGCAACCTTCGGGACCGAAAAAGCCAATATATGTCACTTCTGCAGCAAAACGCCTATACTACCTTGCCAGGGCGTTCATAAAAAGCAGTGGTTTCGTACAATGTTGGTCTTCAAATGGCAAGGTATGAGTATACATACGACAAACAGAAGGTATGCCCAGTCAACTTATAAAATCCTATAATGACTAGTATTTTTTGTTTTGCTTTTTACTGAATGTTTTATGAACTCTTTTCCTTACCTGTTAAGATATGCTATAATTGTATCAAAAACTATTACTAACCTACCTCTATGTACACATTTACAGACTTCTCAACAAACTTACAGTTATCCTACATTCTTTTGTACAACATGCCTTGATTTTACAATAACATTACACATTACATCTCACTACTACTACTCTAAACAAAAGCTGTTCCTTACATTTCACACACTCTCGTTAAAAATTATTTATGCTCATATTTCGGGAATTCATACACTATATCACACATTATAAGTTCCACCAACGACTGACACAAGTACACACACTTTAAAAAAAACTGCTAGCTCCGTTAAAATGTGCAAGTCTTAAAATATAAAATTCGACAACTTAGTAGATAACATACTAAATATAGATCTGATATCTGTGTCGGATTCTTCGGTCTGTGATCTTGACAGTTGTATTCCGCCTAATTTTGTGCCAAATTTATCACTAATAGTTATAAATTAAAATATCCGTAGTATAACAAAAAATATTGCAGGCTTTCACACATTATTAGCTAGAACAAAAATTTATTGGGATGTTATAACACTAACCGAATGCTGGCTTCCTAACACTAATAATTTGCCAACCATGGATGGTTACGATTGTTTTAGCACTGTTAACAATCTTACCCAGAATGAGGGTGTAACGGTCTATGTTAGGAAAGAACTTAGGGTTAATGTTGAAGTGCCATCAGTCCTAAATGCAAACTGTTTACAAATAACAATTGATTAAAACACTATTCTACTAGCAATTTACCAACCGCCAGGCTACAAAGACATCACAAATTTTCGAAACTCATTAAACTTTACGTTAACAAACATTTCACGCTACAAAAATATAATAATTAGTGGCGATATTAACATTAATATCCACGATCAAAGCCTAGATTCAAACAAACATATTTATTTAAAATTATTAGCCTCACACGGTCTACTCGCCAACATGCCTGTCTTGACCACATTTCCTTAAAACTCAACGGCCTGCTTCAACACTTGTAGCTCATTCAGCACTAACTGATCATGAAACGGTAATATTGTTCCAGGCAATTTTTTTTTTTAAACTGTTGTAAAAAAACAAATATCCGGATCAATCACGAGCAGTTAGATGCTGACATAACCAACTAAACTTCAGCGGTATATAACAAACAAGATCCAAATCCGCACGGTTGGCGTAGTGGTTGAGCGATTGACTGATCCACTGCCTGTCGCGGGTTCGATTCCCGCACGGAAAAAATATTTGTATGACCTACAGATAGTTGTTCCGGCTCTGGGTGTTGTGTATGTGAGTTTATTTGTTTGTAAACGCACCCACGATACAGGAATAAATTCCTAGTGTAGGGCAACGTTTCAATAATAAATAAAAAAGAAGTTTATATAAAAAAGAAGCTTATAAATGTTGCAGCTGAGATTATGGTAAATCAACTAAATAATATTATAGACACTAACTCACAAACTATCAAAGTCCCAAATAGTATAAAAATGTGTCGGACACAACGAAGAAGGCCTGTATAACGCCAGGCCTTCTTCGTTCTGTCTGACACAGACAACTTACATAAAAAATTTAAAAAGACACCAGAAAATCACGACCTTAAAACTACCTTTAATAGATATAGGAACTTCTGTAACAAATTTCTAAAGAAAATTAAAATTGATTATGAAAAAAATGAAATAGCTAAGGCAGGAACAAATTCTAAGCTATTCTGAACAGCAATAAACAACTTAACGCACAGAACCAACAAGAAAGAAACACCGTCTGACTTTCTAAGGTTGTCATCGACTCTTAAACTATCGGTAAACACAGTTAATTTTAACTTTTTTGCTGATATTGGTAAAAATCTTGCAGAAAAATTGCGGGTCCAATGGATTCAACCGTTTCCTTTGCAAATAAAAGCTCTCATTCGTTGGTTCTATTACCAACAAATGAAGATGAAGTTGAAAGCTTATTGACATCTCTTCGCAACGACTGTGCGGTGGGTGGGATAAAATCTCCAGTGGCCTTCTTAAGAAGCATAAAAAGTTGATCGTTCCACCTCTGACTTACATTTGTAACCTAGCTCTCTCATCAGGCAAGTTCCCCAAAGTTTTTAAAAGATCTATCATACGCCCGATCTTTAAGAGTGGGGACAGAAGCCGTGTCAATAATTATAGGCCTGTTGCATTGCTCCCAGCTTTGTCCAAGGTACTCGAGCGGGTGAAGAAAACAGACTAAAAGACTATCTTGAGAAACAGAATCTACTTTCTCCAACACAGTATGGCTTCAGGTCTGGTAAATCCACGTCTGATGCAGTCCACGATCTAACCAACTATATAGTCATTAATTTGGACAGTAGGAAGAGGGTATTAGGCATATTCCTGGACCTAGCTAAGGCTTTTGACACGGTTTCTGTGCCCATCCTTATTCGAAAAATGGAGAATATGGGAATCAGAGGTGCCCAGCTGGATTTGTTTATGGATTACTTGAGTATGCATAATCAGTGCGTTGCGATAAATGAGATCATTAGTAAGGAACGAACAGTCTCTTATGGTGTGCCCCAGGGAAGCGTACTTGGCCCTACTCTCTTCCTCATATACATCAACGACCTGGGTATGCTCGCTCTCCCCAAAGGAAGGATTATAACATTTGCTGACGACACCGCCCTACTCGTTAATGCTGACACGTGAGGTAAGGTCTTTTCACACGCTCAGTTGGGCTTCAATACTCTGACAGAGTGGTTACAAAAGAACAAACTAACACTAAATGCTGACAAAACTAATTATATAACATTCACTCTAAAAAACAATATTAAAGCTCCCTCATCAGTAACACCTTATGAAATCATAGCATACACTTACACAATACTACATGAAAAAAATACATGTAAAAGTCCGCACCTTCGAAGCACTCAACTTGTTAAATACCTGGGAATATTAATAGATAACACCCTTAGATTTCGGGAGCACATTGATGCACTTAACACTAGGTTTACATAAAATGATATACATCTTTAAAACTCTGATGGAGGTGGCGGATGCGAAGCTAAAAAAATCAGTATACTTTGCTCTCGCTCAATCATTGTTAACCTACGGTATCAATGTATGGGGTGGAGCTCCGAAGTCTACACTCCTTGTCCCTGAGAGAACGCAAAGAGCCTCTGAAAGTGTCTTCGTTTCTACCTTACCGTTACCCCACATAGCTCTTATATAAAGAAGCCAAAATTATGACAGTGCGTCAACTTTTCATTAAAAGCATAATTTTAAAACAAAATTCTATGCTAAAATATCACCCTTCGACTTCACAAGGTAAGAGACGTTACAACCCCGTAGATCGCCCAGACATTCGTCTTTCAACCCAATTCTCAAAGCGTTTCTTTTGCCATCTAGGTGGTTTTCTTAACAATAAAATTAATAGTATGCTATCGATAGTTAATATTACTATGAACATGTGTAAAAAGAAAATAACTTCCTTTATACAAGAATTTAATTATGACGACACCGAAAAACTACTTGCTACTTTAGTTTAATACTACTAATGTTAAAAACATACACACACACGCACCATCACACACACTCTCATACTAACAAAAACTTGTCAATAACTAATATGTCCGTGTTCACCGATCTAGATTCAATACCTACCTAAAATATTTCATCGAGATAATGATTGCGTTAAAGGCGGAGTCCTGGGGGGTGACCATAAGCTCTTAGAGTAAGGTTATTTTGAGATCGCGTAAGTGACAGATGTATATACGTCATATACATCTGTCCCTTACACACACTCAAAATAACCTTACGTACCCTTTCTAAATTATTTTCGCAATACGGAATACATTTAATGGAAATGTGGGATATTCTTTCATTGTGATGGTTCTTTGCCCTGCCGAACTCACATACGCAATTAGGCTGCAGGTGTATGAACGTAAACGAAGTAAAAGATAAGTGTGTAAAGATCGTAACAGAACTGGGGGATCGTACCAAGAGCTATAAAATTCGGAGTGCCTCAAGGTAGCGTGCTAGGGCCGTTACTTTTTTTAATACAATAATATATAAATTATCTCCTAATACTCATTTCTCAAAATATGGTTCTTTTTGCCGATGACAGTACATTTAAAGTGTTATTGTAAAGTGTAATAAACCTGTATCTTCCGAGAATGATATAAATTATTGTCTAAATAAAATAATTAACTGGCTTAATAGCAATAACCTAGTGATTAATTTAAACATAAGAAAGTACCTAATGCACTTTCATCAAAGGTGTGAAAAACCTCCAGTCCATGTTACTTATGACAAGTGCCAAATAGAAGATACAAACAAGGCCAAATTTTTAGATATAATGCTTGATAGTAAAATAACATGGAAACCCCATATCCAAGAAATTTGTCTGAAATTAAATAAATCTGCATATGCACTGTTTTAGCTGTCAAAAAAGTGAATACACAAACACTTTTAATAGCGTATCACGGATTGATTGCATCAGTTCTGAGGTTTGGTATTATTTTTATTTTTTGGGGGCAAGTTTAAAACGCGAAAACGATGTATTCGGTCCATGTGCGGCTTAAAACTACCGAAACTTGTAAACCTCATTTAAAAATATTAAAATTACTGACTATGCCAGCTCATTTACAAGACTGCTTTGTTTGTTAAATTCAATTTAAACTTGTTTCAAAAACTATCCTAACTAAGTAAAAAAGACTACAATGCGTTCTCAATATATGAATAAACTGTGCGACAGAAAATGTAGAACCGCTTTAATGAAAAAGAGTTTTTTTGACACGGCTCCGAAAATTTATAATAATATACCCGATAGCATAAGAAATTAGCACCTATTAAAGTCTAAGAAAAGTCTCTACTCGCTATTAATTGAAAAATGTTATTATACTGTAGAAGATTTTAAAATTATAATTTTTAATATTTTGTGTGCAATAAAAATTTGCTGTGATTCTTAAATATTTTTAAGAAATCTGTTTCTCTTTTTTGGTTAGATTTAATTGTAAATTTTATTAAGACATTTAAATACATTTAACATAGTTTTTTTTTACTTTTCTTAAACTTAAGTATTTAATTTTGTTTTATTGTTTGCTTTTATTTTCAACAATAAATGCCTTCATGGCAAAACATAGCGCCCATTATAATTAACTTAAGATCTTTATGTAAATACCGATGTTTCACAAATAAATATTCTGATTCTGATCGTATCGGGTTCTGTAGTTTTTGCCTACTCTGATGGAAAAAAGGAAATTCAAACAATCAAAAAACCCGACTGCTAAAGAAGTGAACTGAAAAGACGTAAACATATTCGCGAGCTGGCTGACCAAAACTAGATGTATCCTCCGACTGCACAGCATGATTTTCTTCTTCTTAACGTCGTTTTAGTTCGCTTGTTAAGCAGTCGGGTTTTTAGATATTTTGAATTAACTCGTTTTATTTATAACTTTTTAGTTATTTTTTTTTCGATTATACGAACATATCAGTGTTATACATTTTTTAATCACCTCTTAAAAACCTTTATTTTGATACCTCACACGATGGGTTTGACAGAAAAAGAAAATTGGGCCCCACAATATGGCGCCCAAAAGCCACCATTTTTCTTTTTCCTATTTTAATGTACCCAGTGACACTCGCAAGGTTTAGATAAATCGATTGACGTAACAATCATTAAAATCGGCCAACGCGTTTGGTTTCTCGAACGCCACATAGGAACAAACATATAATATATGTACTAGCTACCCGCTCATAAAATATGTTTGTTTCTCAGCACAATATTACACAATACATCAATTATAATGATTTTACAAGCTATTGTGCATTACTATTGTGGGAGACTGGTGCCTAAACTAGACTGCAAGCCTGTATTTCAGGACACCAGGGCGGTGACCATAAGCTCATAGAGTAAGGTTATTTTGAGTGTGTGTAAGGGACAGATGTATATGACGTATATACATCTGTCACTTACGCGATCTTATTTTATTATCATTTATTTATTAATCTGGGTAATGTCTGCTCCTGAATCCACCATAGTGTAGCCGATGTTCTCCTGAAACAATGGCCCGTGTAGAGCTCGGCATTTGTAAATTTTAGGTATTTCGCAATTTCTTTCGGCATGCTGCTGATCTTATTTTTCCAATAACTTGCCTGGTGCACTTGCCATTATTATAAGCTACAAAACATCTGTTAGTGTTTATATTAGAGAGGCGTAGAGCTAGGTACTTTTCTATAATTCTTACGCATTCTCCACGGACTACGAATGGCCGTTCTTTATTTGATTTTGTATCTGGCAAATTTACCAGCAACAAATCTGAATCTTTTTCGATATCTATCTGCATTACATTGAATGTTTATGAGTTAATTTACACGACAAGCTCCATTCACACCAAAAATCAATGCCACCTGTAACAAAAATAGGTAGGTAGGTTAGTATTTAAGTAGGAAGGTAACTTACGTAATATATTATTGTTTACATGTAAACTTTCTTAGATTTCACTGACACACTCATGTGTGTGTCTGCCTCGTGGTTTCACCCGCGTAGTTCCCTTTCCCGTGGGAATACAGGGATAAAAAAGCCTATGTCACCAGGGGATAGAGTAGCTTCCCAACGATGAAGGAATTTTTGAAATCGGTCCAGTAGTTTTTATGTTTATTCGTTAGATATAAAAATACAAATCTTTCCTCTTTATAATATTAAGTATAGATTAGTATAGATATAGAAGTATAGATAACAACAAGCGATCGGTTCATGAGCGGGTAGCTAGTACATATGTTATATGTTTGTTCCTATGTGGCGTTCGAGAAACCAAACGCGTTGGCCGATTTTAATGATTGTTACGTCAATCGATTTATCTAAACCTTGCGAGTGTCACTGGGTACATTAAAATAGGAAAAAGAAAAATGGCGGCTTTTGGGCGCCATATTGTGGGGCCCAATTTTCTTTTTCTTTCAAACCCATCGTGTGAGGTATCAAAATAAAGTTTTTTAAGAGGTGATTAAAAGATGTATAACACTGATATGTTCGTATAATCGAAAAAAAAATAACTAAAAAGTTATAAATAAAACGAGTTAATTCAAAATATCTAAAAACCCGACTGCTTAACAAGCGAACTAAAACGACGTTAAGAAGAAGAAAATCATGCTGTGCAGTCGGAGGATACATCTAGTTTTGGTCAGCCAGCTCGCGAATATGTTTACGTCTTTTCAGTTCACTTCTTTAGCAGTCGGGTTTTTTGATTGTTTGAATTAACTTTTTTCCATCAGAGTAGGCAAAAACTACAGAACCCGATACGATCAGAATCAGAATATTTATTTGTGAAACATCGGTATTTACATAAAGATCTTAAGTTAATTATAATGGGCGCTATGTTTTGCCATGAAGGCATTTATTGTTGAAAATAAAAGCAAACAATAAAACAAAATTAAATACTTAAGTTTAAGAAAAGTAAAAAAAAAAACTATGTTAAATGTATTTAAATGTCTTAATAAAATTTACAATTAAATCTAACCAAAAAAGAGAAACAGATTTCTTAAAAATATTTAAGAATCACAGCAAATTTTTATTGCACACAAAATATTAAAAATTATAATTTTAAAATCTTCTACAGTATAATAACATTTTTCAATTAATAGCGAGTAGAGACTTTTCTTAGACTTTAATAGGTGCTAATTTCTTATGCTATCGGGTATATTATTATAAATTTACGGAGCCGTGTCAAAAAAACTCTTTTTCATTAAAGCGGTTCTACATTTTCTGTCGCACAGTTTATTCATATATTGAGAACGCATTGTAGTCTTTTTTACTTAGTTAGGATAGTTTTTGAAACAAGTTTAAATTGAATTTAACAAACAAAGCAGTCTTGTAAATGAGCTGGCATAGTCAGTAATTTTAATATTTTTAAATGAGGTTTACAAGTTTCGGTAGTTTTAAGCCACACATGGACCGAATACATCGTTTTCGCGTTTTAAACTTGCCCCCAAAAAATAAAAATAATACCAAACCTCAGAACTGATGCAATCAATCTGTGATACGCTATTAAAAGTGTTTGTGTATTGACTTTTTTGACAGCTAAAACAGTGCATATGCAGATTTATTTAATTTCAGACAAATTTCTTGGATATGGGGTTTCCATGTTATTTTACTATCAAGCATTATATCTAAAAATTTGGCCTTGTTTGTATCTTCTATTTGGCACTTGTCATAAGTAACATGGACTGGAGGTTTTTCACACCTTTGATGAAAGTGCATTAGGTACTTTCTTATGTTTAAATTAATCACTAGGTTATTGCTATTAAGCCAGTTAATTATTTTATTTAGACAATAATTTATATCATTCTCGGAAGATACAGGTTTATTACACTTTACAATAACACTTTAAATGTACTGTCATCGGCAAAAAGAACCATATTTTGAGAAATGAGTATTAGGAGATAATTTATATATTATTGTATTAAAAAAAGTAACGGCCCTAGCACGCTACCTTGAGGCACCCCGAATTTTATAGCTCTTGGTACGATCCCCCAGTTTTGTTACGATCTTTACACACTTATCTTTTACTTCGTTTACGTTCATACACCTGCAGCCTAATTGCGTATGTGAGTTCGGCAGGGCAAAGGAACCATCACAATGAAAGAATATCCCACATTTCCATTAAATGTATTCCGTATTGCGAAAATAATTTAGAAAGGGTACGTCCTCCACCCTATGAGTTGAATTCACATATCCTTTCCATGACCTATCCCTTTTGAAGTCGTCACCCTAACATACGTATTCTTAGCCGTATTCACTTATGCAATTAGACTGCTGATTTTACACGCACGTTGGTTTTGGCCATCACTAGCACGTCACCAGTATGGTCTGTGCATGTGCTTCTAGCGCATTCCCACTCACGTCTACCTTGTAAAATACCTTTTGTCATTCAGACTCGCAAAATGACTTAACTATCTATAATTTATGATGAGTAGCTATTTTGAAAGAAAGACTTCCAAGAAAAATCATTTGTAACATCTCACTCTTGAAGGTGTTGAACGTTTTCGTGAAACTTGCCCAGAAAGAAAGTTAATTTCGGTTCAATCTAATCCATAAGTTCAGAGCTCAAAATACAGTACTATAGTTGCAGAACGAAACCCTGATGTTTTTATGTTCAAACATGGTTTAATAGTAGTTTGTGGTCATGGTAGAAATCACCTCATTCTGTTAATACCATCTTCTTCTTTTCGTGTGAGGTGTGGCCACCTCTGGTGTCAGAGTAAGTTAAGCCGCCTCTGGGAATCGCCACAGGCCTCTGACTTGGCTATTTCAGACTTACATTATAACTATATAAGTCCAGGTTTCCTCACGATGTTTTCCTTCACCGTTGCCTGTGATGTCCAAGATTAACTTAGAAAGTACATATGAATTTGAAAAATTCACATTGGTACTTGCCCGGATTCGAACCTACGACCTCAAGCACGACAGGCGAGGTCTTAGCCACTGGGCCACCACGACTCAAATGTTAATACCATAAAGTTGAATAAACATTATAATTGTAACATAAAATTTTGCTTGTTCTATCCGAAGAGTTCGGCAAAAGTATTCCTGTAACATCCACATGTCGCTAGTTATCTATAAATCCATTTTAATAATGGTATGCAATAGCGGGAGTATTTTGTTTATAGTACATGCTGTTACTGGGAAAGACCAGATGGGAAGCTCCTTTAACACTTTTGCCAACACGGGAATCGAAACCAATCGACCTAGACCAACGATTAAGTCATATTCGTTGCATGTCAATCTAATGGTATCACGTTTGCTGCTTAGTTTACCCTGAACATTCATCATCATCATCATCATATCAGCTTAAAGACGTCCACTGCGACACCACATTGACCGGCCTACCGACATAGGCCTACCCGAAGTGTCACTACATTGACCGGTCCCATGCGATCCGCACCGGTCGCCACACCAGGTTTTATCTACCCCATCGGCTAACCGTTGTGCGAGCAATGTGCCCTGCCCACTGCCACTTAAGTTTCGCAATTCTTCGGACTATGTCGGTAACTCTGGTCCTCTTGCGGATCTGACATTTCTGATTTTACATAGCCCTCTCCATTGCCCTTTGAGTGACTGTTAACTTTCTGATGAGGCCCATTGTGAGTGACCGACGACCCTGAACATTATTCACAGTTATTCGTAATGTGAATGGAAACTTTCTCTCGCATCATAGACTCTCCAGATAACTTTTAGTTTAACCCCAGTATCAAACAAAAAATAAAATTACTGTTGGTAGCCTACACTTTCTTTACATTGTAATGCCCTTTAGATTGCCGATATTAAGTACAAAAGAATAACACGTGGGTAGATAACGATTTTTTTGTATAAAAGGGGATGCTGTTTTAGTTGGAGCACAGTTGAACTCTCGCAGTCGACTCTACGATGAGGGCTGTCCTACTATTGATTGTGAGCCTGGCCGCCGTGGCCATGGCTAGGCCTGAGGTTGACGACACCACTATTGGTAAGTTTTCTTTTCTTCACTAACGTCTAAGAATATTATGGTAATAAATTTCCTGTTCTACCCTTATACCCGACCCAGTCTGCAGCATTCTGCCTGCAACTGCAGTCGTGTTTAATGTGTGTGAATAATTTCGTCAGCACTGCTCTCAAATCGGTTTGAGAAAAGCGGCATCTCCTAGTACCAAAAATACGAAAAAAAGTGGCATCCACCAACCCGTACTGGGCCCGCGTGGTGGATACGGCACTCTCCCTCTCAGAGAGAGGGGGCTTGTGTCCTAGCGTTGAGAATATTATGGGCTGATTAAGTGCTATGCTATGCCATTCAAAAGGTGCCGTCAAAAATGTATTTTGCGTTGGAAAATATTTTTCGTATTTACCTTATTGGCTCCCCTTTCTATTTGACGCCTCGAACACTCGTTACTCTACCCCAGGGCTGACACTACTCCTGTCAGTATATTTAAAAGTAATTCATGTACTTTACATAAGATTTTACCTTTTAGTGACAATGGACATCAAGCAACGGCAACTGTTCATCTTGAAATTGTTGAACCATATTATGGAGCCCCTGATGTACAAGGAGTGTGAGGATCTTGGCAAGAACTTCAAAATAGAAGATAATCTAGAGCTGTACACCGTAAGTGCAAATCATAAAAAGTTTAAAAACTGTAACCCGACTATGGTTTTTTTTTAAAATAACGAATCGATTGACACCTTAATTATCAAAATTGGATGACTGGCGCTACGGAGGAACATACGCAAATACAAACAGAGACTGCTTAAATCATAACGCTTCCTTTTGGCTTCGCCTTAGTCGGATAAAAATATAATTTACTGCTTTTATAATTTGGGAATTGTTCAGTGCTTATACTTTAAACATGTTTTCTTATTTCAGAAAGTTGATGTTGCAAAGGACTTCCTCAAAATGCTGAAGGTTGGAGTTCTGCCGCGTGGTGAGATCTTCACCCTGCACATCGACCGCCAGCTCAAGGAAGTAGTCAATATGTTCCACTTGCTGTACTATGCCAAGGACTTCACCACCTTCATCAAGACCGCCTGCTGGATGCGCCTGTACCTTAACGAAGGCATGTTCGTATACGCTCTCACCGTAGCAATCAGACATCGTGATGACTGCAAGGGAATCATCCTACCTCCTCCCTACGAGATCTACCCATACTACTTCGTGCGCGCCGATGTTATCCAGAAAGCGTACTTACTGAAAATGAAGAAGGGACTTCTGGATCAGAAACTGTGCGACTTCTACGGAATCAAGAAGACCGACAAGGACGTTTATATAATTGACGAGAACATCTATGACAAACGTGTATACCTGAACGATGAAGACAAACTCCGCTACTTCACAGAAGATATTGACCTCAACACGTACTACTACTATTTCCACGTTGACTATCCATTCTGGATGAAGGACAGATTCCTGGACAAACTGAAGATGAGGCGTTTCGAGCTGACAGTGTACATGTACCAACAGATCCTTGCCAGGTACTACCTGGAGCGTTTGTCTAATGGATTGGGTAGGATAAAGGAATTCTCATGGCACAAGACTATCAAGAAGGGATACTGGCCATGGTTGAAACTGCACAACGGCATTGAGTTCCCTGTAAGATTCAACAACTACGTCATTGCTCACGACAACAACTACGACGTCATCCGTTTGTGCGACGAATATGAGAGAATTATTAGGGAGGCTATCATCAAGGGATTCATTGAAGTAAGTATTTGTTACCAATTATTTCTTCTAGAATCTCTATTTAAGAAAACTGATTGTGAAAACGCATAAGTAGGCCGCACTGGGCTCTTAACGCCTTTGCGAGCTGCCTGAGCTAGGCGTCAAATATGCAGAGCATTCGATTAAATTCATAATCCATAAACCTCTAACTCATTAAAACCATGAAAGGCAAGTCAAGAACAATCAAAAGAAAAACTTTAGTGTGACATTTTTTTTTCAGGTAAACGGTCGAAGGTTTGAACTAACCAAGACTGAAGATATGGAAGTTCTAGGAAGACTGATCTTTGGTAAAATCGACAAGCTTGATGTTGACAGGACCGTCGTTGACTCTTACCGCTACCTGCTGATCGTCATGAAGGCCGCTCTTGGTCTTAACACTTTCCATTCTGACAAGTAAGTAATGCTGTTGAGTAATCCTTCTTAACAATCTACTTTCATCGTGTTTAATAAAAAGTTTATACCTTACAATGTTTAGATTTAGTGACCCTCAAATGATCCTATCTTTGGAACCCCAATTTATAAACTTTTATTTGTTAAAGCTGAGTGAGATTAATCGAAATTTTTCCTACCCTATCCTACGTCCGAAGACATCGGAAAATTCTATATTCATAACATGTAAAATGATATGATTTTTACAGGTACTTCGTTGTTCCATCTATCCTGGACCAATACCAGACTGCTCTTCGTGACCCAGTATTTTACAAGCTGCAGAAACGCATCATCGACTTGGTGTGCTTGTTCAAGCTGCGCCTACCCATGTACACTAAAGAGGATCTTTACTTCCCAGGCGTGAAGATCGACAATATAGTGGTTGACAAGCTCGTCACTTACTTTGATGACTACCTGATGGACATGACCAACGCTGTAGTCTTGACCGAAGAGGAATTGAAGAAGACCAAATCAGACATGAAATTCTTAGTTCGCAAGCGCCGTCTTAATCACCAGCCGTTCAAGGTCACTCTTGATGTATTATCTGACAAGTCTGTCGACTGTGTTGTACGTATATTCCTTGGACCGAAAAAAGACCACATGCGCCGTCTTATTGACATCAATATCAACCGTCTTAACTTCGTTGAATTAGATAGCTTCCTGTTCAAGCTGATGACTGGCAAGAACACGATCGTCAGGAACTCTTATGACATGCACAACCTTGTCCGTGACCGCATGATGACACGCGACTTGTGGAAGAAGGTTGAGTCCATCACTGATATGCGCGACTTCTTGATTAAGGATCTCAGGAACTACCACACCGGTTTCCCCACCAGGCTGCTGCTTCCTAGGGGTTGGGTTGGAGGTATGGACATGATGTTCTACGTCATTGTGACACCATTGAAACTGGTCGACAACGTTGACATCAACGTCTTGGACGTGAACCGCAAAGACTTGTGGACGGACTTCCGGTCAACTGTGCTTCTGGACAAGATGCCTCTTGGCTTCCCCTTCGATCGTCGCATTGATGTCGGAAACTTCTTCACACCTAACATGAAGTTTGTGGATGTCAAGATTTTCCACAGGAAGATGACGTGCGACATGAAGACCAGGTGGAACCGCTATGTGCTGAAGAACTACAACTTGGTGGATAGGACGACCTTCGACGATTCGACATATTTCGTTGACACCGACCTCAACCTAAAAGATGACCGCAATGCTAACTTGTTTGATGTGTAAATGTATAACGGAGGAATGATGACTTAAATAAATAATGTCAACAACTGTTATGAAGCAATTCAAAAAACATAAAAAAAATAAACTGAAGTATTTTTAATGACTTGTTTGCCACTTATTTAAAAAAATCTGTTTTTGTGTTATTGTAAATGATTACATACTTAACCGGTCCTAAACCTACATAGTCCATCATAATATTTATTTATCTAATTAGTAGGCTACAAATAAACTTCATTATTATGGGTAATTTAGTTTATGTTGCTGGAATAATACCAACCTGGTTCTAGCCCGTAGCTGGGCAAAGTACTCTTCTCATGCAGAGAAGGCATCGTCACGCTAAATTATAAACTAAAATGCCACATGAATTGAAAGATTCATATTTATACTTGGCTGTATTTGAATCCACAATCTCAAACATAAGAGGCGATGCAACAAAAGTTACATAAATTCCGTAATTATTGTCAAAAATAAGGTTCTTTGCAGTTATCAATCGTGCTATACCAATTCGAACCCATTTCATTTCATTAGCAGACATAAAAATAAAAAAAATACAGCATTGGGTAGGTAATTTACGGGTATTTTTTCATGAAATGTGAATATAGCAACACAATCAATCAATCAATCAAAACATATTCAACGTCAATTGAAACTTGTCTTTGACTGATTTATCATATACTGTTATACAGTAGCTAATACTCCGGGTACTCCATTGAACTCACTAGATCTTCTACGCTATAGTTATTTCACATCGCTGGATAACGCTTGTTCCCCCAAAACCTCATGGTATTTAGCAGCAAGTGACCTCTACCTACTACATGCTTATATATCTCTTTCAATCCTTTCCTATATTTTGTGCATAATATACTATATTTTTTGTTTTTTTTTAATCAAAATTTTATTTATATACACAAACATATACACTTAAACCAAAAACTACTCACTACCTAAACCAAAAAATATACTAAACTAAAATAAGGGGTCGACAAACTCCTCCAAATCGTTGTCCACTGGTAGTGCCCAAAAGACAGGCAGCATTGCCACGTTATATGGCAATGCTTATCCTTCCCCTTACATTTAATCTACGCGTCTGTGTGGATGTGATCCTTGTTGTTCTTTGTCACTAAACAGGCAAGCGAAACGAAGTAACAGCCCATATTGGGCTAAAATAAGGCTCGTTTGTCTCCTCGGTGACTTGGCCTCCAGACGGAATGGTCCTCTCCCGATCCCTGTATGTAATTCCACTTCATACATAATGAAGCCTTCTTTTGGAATACCTACATGAAGAGGACTCGAATCTGACCTGTCTGTTCCTGTAGCTGAATCGTTATCAGCACTAGGGCTTCGTGAGGAAACCGGTATGTCCTAGAACAAAAATTCGAAGACATTGTATTATCCACCAACTGGGCCCGCGTGGTGGATTAAGGGCCCATTCAGAGGGAATGGGCCCTTAATCCACCACGCGGGCTCACAAAGAGGAGGCTTGTTTTCCAGCAGTGGGAACATTTACCCTCTTACTAATAAACGCCGTAGACTTTCCATGACTTTGCTTTACACGTGTAGTTACAATTATTTCTGAAGCAACGATATCAAGGTATTGTATCTGGAAAATAAATTGGAGTCATCAATCTTTCTAAGTAACCAAAGTTTTAGCAGAAGATTGAAATGACAAACTTGCTAGCGAGATTGAGAGCTAAGTGAAGCCTAAATTGGTAGTTCAAGATCATGACTAGATAAATTGGGTAACTAGATAATCTATCTGTGCTATGCTTACCAATCAACAGATTAATCGGCTAATATTCTTACATCATTGTACTAAATTATCTGCTACTTAGTACAAAGTGTTACTACAGAGTATCACTGAAATGGTTAACTACAGACTGACATCTACACAGCTATATCGAAATACTTTTGGTTTCTAAAGAATGAAATGGTTTACGCAGTCGCTACTAGATGGCGCAGAACGTAATTAGAGGTTCTTCTCAAAATACATTCACTAGAATTTCATCTTCTTATAATGAAGAACGTATCGGCTTAAGATCTTTGTATTAGGCAATTCATATCTAGTAAAATTTCATCACTCCAATTTTAGGAAAAAAACTCAATAAATTCTATGGCCTCTTTCGTCAAACCTTGATTCGCATGAGTGTCAGTTTTTGTTAATGAATCTAGATGGCAGTACCTAAATGGCTTCTGAGATACTATTAGCGTACTAGGCACAGACTACTTAGAGATACTAGTACTAGGTAACTAATGCTAATCACAGCAGAAAGGACGGTTATGCACTACACGACAGGTTTCGTGATTTGAGTTCCGATATCAAAATTTTCTGAATTATGATAAATTATGACGGAAAAAGTTCGGATGAAGTGAGTAAGCTATCCTACAAGAAGTACTACGGCTACTTCGGAACCGAAGTTTCACGGACATGGATTGGATTTAGTGCGTTACCGACCTAACGCCCCTACGTTCATATAAGGTGCTGCACCCTACCTATTAGTCCTTGTCCCCATCACCACGTCATGACGTCGACAACGTGGAACGATGCGGTGTCGGCGTGGCACGTTTGCGTGAAGTGCTAATGCACGGTACAGCAATGTCCTTCGGTATAGCAACGACCTTCTTACCACATATGTGCTGTAAAAAAAATTAGTTTGATCTAATTAGTTAATTATCCATCTCCGGGAGCTACATTATAGTGCGTCAAAAACGTATTCCTGTATCTATGTCTCTTTGCCAAATGTGGCGATTGTGAACTATTGTTTTGATTGTGAGCCATGGAAACTGATTGGATACTTACGCTAAATTATCGATAGGTAGGTGACGATAATCCAGTATTCGATCTACGTTGTTTTACCACAGTAAAACAACGTGGATCTAACACTGAATTATCGTAAATTAATTTCAGACTATCATCGTAGGAAAAGCCGTGAGTTTGATATTCTTCTTGCGAAAAATTTCGTGAAATTTCAAGGTATATCAATCAAATCATACTGCTAGCGTGGTGATCAATGCTCGTGCCTTCTCTGTATGAGAAGAGGTATTTGACCTGCAATGGAACGGTTACAGGCTGGTTTTATTATTTATTATTATTCTATCAATCAAAGTACTGATTAAAATTAGGTTCATCATTTTCTTCTTCGTATAAAATAGTGTCACTGGCTAAACAGTTCTGCAAATTTAGCGGGCCCGAAACTTTGCTAAATTCTACGGCATTGTCGTTGGCAGTGCAGATTTTAACAATTGTCAGCCGCTGTTTGGCTGTATTTGGATACAAGGACAGGATGGAAAATGCGAAATTGCGTCACAGCTACTGTAGGTCCATCCAGCAAAACCACTTTGGTTCAGAGATGATTCTTAGGCTTCCAAGTTTCCACTAGGAGTTAGACGCTGTGGAGAAAAACCAGTTCGCGCAATGGTGGGGACATGATTAGTTACCTGACTTAGGCACACACGCTAGAGTGTCCCAAGTGCCCATACACTTACACTTTGGATGACCTTATGCTCACCACTGACGCCGCAATTGGTGTGGCCACCGATTAAGAATAAAATATTTAAAGAGTTTTCCATCAACTCGAGATAAAGAAGACCTAGACTCTGCTTTACCGAGTGCTAGGGGTGTGTCCAGGGGCCGTACTACGATGTGTCAATGCCATCATGATTCTGTTGTTAAAAAGGGCAGCAATTAGCCGAGCCCTTATTAGCAAGTCACCAGATGCTCAGGATAGCTCCGTCTCTGTCTCTAACAGGAACCATGATGATTTTAAGTCGCCAAAGTAAGGTCCCAAGGTGGGGTATACAATTTTCAAATTACTCGGGGAGGGTACTTTTGTTCATGGTAATTAAATTGTTATGAGAAATGGAGAAAAAAATCTAGCAAGTTCATATTGCATTATGTTAGATAAATACTGAGGTCAAAATGATTAAAAAGTAAATGATTAACGTTATCAGTGTTATTTTAACTCCGTCTGACCTCACTTTTTTGTCTTAGGTCATGTCTGTTTTCGCGATACGTGACTGCATAAAAACACATTGATAGCACAGTTGCTCAGTGGTTAGCAGCTGAAGTGTTGCGGGTTCGATTCCCAGACGTTTTTTTGCAAGAAGTTAATTTGGTAAAAACTAAATAAACTATTATATATTACTACTTCCTTTCCACCGAAAGGTGAAATTAACAAACGCATGTAAAATTCCAACTTTGTCTCTCCAAGGCATATTTTAATCTAGCTACGTAATGTAGTTGTATGTACATAGTTCTAAGGCACCCACTCTCCACCAGGTAAATAGTTGGCTTGTAGTAACTTTACCGCTTAGTTACCTTACACATCTCTAGTAGAAAGGCTAGCCTTATGGATGTCGGGTTAACTTTTCAGTAGCAGCCCAGGAACCGGGATAAGGGACTTGAACATAATTTGTGAAACATGAATACCCATAGACTTCAAAGAAATAATATGCAGGTGGGATAATGCCATGAAGGGCCGACACCTCCACCAATTCTTTCCATTCGTTCGCGTGCGGCTGGCCAGGACGTGGCTGGAGGTGAATCACTGTGTTGCCCAATTTCTAACAGGGCATGGTAACTTTAAAACTAAATTATTTTCCTTCAAGGTTGTTGCCTTGCCTTTATGTCAGTTTTCTACATCTGATTGCGAATATATACAATCTGCACATCATATCTTATGGGAGTGTATTCTTTGGTAGAATGAACGCAATACTATGTTTAATAATGTACAGGCTGCATCAGGAGTTGTTTACTATGGAAACAACCTTGTGGAAACTAAAACAAATTGCCGTGCGTTCAAGCGTTTTTGCCATACCTATCATTGGAATCAAATATAAAAGTTCACAATGTTAGGACCCATTAATATTAATGCTAATTTTTATCCGTGGTGCTAGGCAACTGGGCTTATCCCAGTTGTAAACGACCATTTGTGCCTATTGGTGTTGTTTGTTCTGTCTCCTGCTTGATATGGAAGGAAGTGGAAATTTGTATTTTTCCTACTCCTCCGTTATTCTTTTCTGATTAATTTCGTTGCGGGATCCAAGACAGTTAAATTCATTACCTCGGCGCTTTTTTGGCGGTCGCCACTGTTGTTTCTGGGTTTCAGGATTTGCAATGGTTTGGGAATAGTGCGGTGGGATCCTTAGACTTCTTTCAAACCAACAACAAAATATACAGACGTGATGTGCTCATACTCACACTTTAATAATATTATATCTGGAAGTCTAGATAAGCTCCGTACCTAATATGTAACAAATTAACAATATGATGTGTTCCAAAACGTGACAGTTACACTTGACTTTGACTAGGTCAGTGTAGCCAAACATTACAAGTCTACTGATTACGCTGTTTTTACTTTAGGTCATAACAATTTTATATCACGTGTTATTTTTACTTTGTAACCACCTATCTTTGTGTTATGTAAATAGTGAAATGTTTTAATTAATGTATTAACACGCTTGTTTAACTTGTAGGTGTATGTAGAACAGCAGGTTTTGTACGTGGGTGTAGTCAGACAGTCATTTATTGGCTTCTAACTTTTTCCAATTGCTTTCCTTCTTCGTCATAATTACGTATATTTAGGTTAAGTATTCTAAGAGCCATGCCACCTTAAATAAAAGCATTTATAATAAATCGAGCCCCGGGAACTTAGTACCAGGATGAAACATATCCAATGTCCTAATCCGGTAGTGCTATTCTCTAGCTAAGGAGAAGAGAGTTTTTTTTGCAATCCTTAGGCCGGTTACGCAGTATACGTCCGTGTCCGTGATTTGTGTCCATGACTATTAACTGCCGAGTTCAAAATTTTATGAATTATGTCAGATTATGACGGATAGAGTGACGGATCTAGTGCGTAAGCTTCCCTACAAGAACTACGGCTACTTCTGAACCGTAATTTCACGGCAAAGGACCGGATGTTGTGCGTAACCGCTATAAGGGCACTGCTCTTCAACATGTAGGGAACTCTATCCGTCATAATCTGTCATAATTCAAAGCATTTTGAACTCGGAACTAAAATCACGGACACGGATCACGGGCATGGACGTGTAGTGCGTAACCGCCTTTAGCATTTAAGGTGAAATGACAGCTTACTTCATCTTAGGTTAAGGTCTTTGTCTACACGTTGGTTTCATACAAATCCTATCAGCCGTTGAGGCGTGATTAGTTAACAAACATCCAAAAATAGAGTCTTTCACATACATTAGTAGGTGAGTATAGTTTTAGAGGTGTATTCCCGTTGTACCCGTAGGTGATGTCCCAGTTAATGGGGACAGCGGGAATGATACCTAGTATATAATCGCAAGCCACAAAAAGTAATAAAAAAAGATGTAGAAACATATATACTGCCTAAAGAGTCATTGCCTTGCAGTTGAAATAAAACCACAACCTCATCATCTTCTTGCCTCTGTACCATGAGACTTGGAATCGGTGCAATACGATTTCTTCTTCCGTTCTCCCCTGTTAACCGCCACTACTACTTACAGGGTGTATGACTTACTTATGTGTGGATGGTGTGTGTGTGTTCCTCACACAAACCATCCATAATATTTATGGCCATTATGTCCCTTGCCTTTATTTAAAGTACCTAACTACAAGCTCCTTAAGGAGGTCCAAAAGTTCGCGGATTATTTTCCTTAAAAAGTAGATGTATTAGGAAAATAGTACGCGAACTTTTGGACCACCCCCCGTATGGAACACTTTTTCTTGATTTATCGAAAACTCATTCAACAATTGGCTACTGTAAATAGCCAACAATGTATAACCAAAACATTTCCCCAAGATCATTTTCTCGTATTAGGTTATGACGTTGGTATGCGCGCCAACAGTACAGCTGCCAAATCCGAGCTGATCTATTGAAACTGGCCAATTAACTGTCGAAGACTTATCTCCTTGGAATGTACTCTGGTCAGGCGACTTTAATGTTTCGGGAATATAGATCATGTCATGCAGTTAAGTATATCTAAAGGTATGTAGGTAGATCGACGGTGTTCAAATGGAAATTATTATCAACGGTTTAGAGATTGCAACTTATACACGCAGGATTCTGGGTTCGATCCGGGTCACGGATATACATGAAGGCCAAAGCATTTTGTCACATCCTAGAAATCTTACCTATGTCTTATAAAATATAAAAAAAAAATTGATTTTATTTTTTATTTATAGGCTCGCGCTTGACCACTATCCCACCAGATTGTAAGCGATGATGTGGTCGACGGTGATGCACGCTTTCCTAGAAATATCCTATTTACTCTTGGCTCTGGATTAGTGAGAGTGACTAATGATTTCAATGGAGATAATTTAATAGATATATGACATTCAAGTGATAAACATAATAATAGGCTTATCTTTAAAGGATTTGTCAAAGCTAACATAATTTTTTCTTCTGCTGCTGGTCGTGCGACCTTGAAAAATTACCAAAACTATAGGGAAGTACCATTTTAATCAATCCTTCCTACACTAAACAAGCAGGTAATCAATGAACAACCGAAAATTAGCATAAAGACGATGCTTGTCAGATGGGCATCTATATCAGTAACGAAGCAAATACCTTGAAAAGCTATTCTCTACATAAGTTCATCATGTCTTGTCGATGAGGTCTTTGTACTTTGCACAATATTGCACAAGTATAACGTGAATCACTCACTTAGGGCATTAGACCAATGAACTGTGAACTTGTTATTTAGCATATTGCATTAACAGTCATAACTCTTAGAGCATTCAACCATTGTTATCATAAACTGAGAACAAAATGTCTATGAACTTTGAAAGTTCTTTTACTATAAATTGCTGAGGTTTGTACACAAAATCACAGTCTAATTGGCAAAATGAAGACGTTAACAGCAGTGTTGGTGGGCACAGTGTTTGTGATACATATCTCAGGGTACTTGATACAAGTGCCAACAGCACCTTTGATACAAGAGACTAAGGAATTCGGTAAGAATTGGTTCTACTTAATCATACCCAACTGGCCTTTGTATGTTTGTAGGAGTTATGGGGCTGGAGTAGTCATACTACGACATTTTCTAATTTTACACAACTGGCCCTGGTGTATTTGTATGACTTGTGCTAACCTGCGAATATTATTGAAGATGTTACTCATGGGCATTGGCCATCCCAGTGATTCCATAATCACCAAGCTTATCTATAGAACTGATGATGTGAGTTTAGGCTTCAGAATTGAATCACCGATAATTATTTTCGAAAGTCAAAACTAGGATCTTGGTGGTCAAGATTGACCACGTGATAACGTGTTATTGCTGCCAGAATGTCATTTGGTGCTTTTATTTTTATTTAACGATAAGCTCGCGTTTGACCAATATTTCGCGGTAAGCGTTGTAGCTTGATAGCTACAACGCTGGGCTTTTCTGATGGAAACAAACACTCCGGCAGTGAATGCCACTTCTTAGCTGTGCTCACGATGATAGTATTCGCAATACGCTTTCTGCGTATGGATTGGATGTCCTCCATATACCGATGGCGCATCGCCGTACTTCTTGTAGTCCTATGATGAAACGGGCTAGGTGGAATTAGATCATGCATTCCATCGCACATTCCCCAAAATGCAACCAATAAAAAACCGACAAACTGGCAACTTGGCATCGATGTTCCCTTTAAAATCGATGGCAAGTTGCCAGCTTGTCGGTTCCGGCTCTGGAGCCTTGACTCGACCAGTGTCTCATTCCGATGAGCCCCATGGCCCCATGGTTTTTTTATCGACTCCTGTGCATCAACCTGGTATTTGGCAGAACCGTCTCAGAGATGAGAACAGTACTCCTTGCAAGAACAAACATCTTAAGCAGGGCTTCCCCGTGTTTTTCGATGGCCTCACTCCAGATGTGAATGGCATACGCAAGATTGCTAGAAGATCCCCAGTGGACCGATTTCAGCGGAAGCCGTATTGGCAGTCACTCAGGATGTCGTTTGCTTTTAGGTATGCCAGGAGCTTACTGTTGAGTATAGTTGGCCGGGTCAGCTCGACTGGCCCTTCTTGGGCACGGGCTGTATGTTAGCTTACATCTAGCAAGTGTTATGCATTTGCATTTTTGCCATTTTGCAATCGGCGATTTAGGCGTGTCATGATTGGAGACAATTCAGACGCACAGGTTTAAAGTACAATTGCTAGTATCCCGTCGGGGCTACTATTCACATCAAGGCGTCACGCAGCAGACTACGGAAGTCCTTTTGATGGATGCAAATGTCCGACATAGTCCTCTCACATCCATCAGGAGAAGGAGGAAGCCGTGCGCCACCAGAATTCACAGTTTGATTCGACCGACTTAGCCAGGGACCAAAACGCTTTGCTACCTGCTGGGTATTAAGCAAGTTCATTCCCGGTTTTGCTAATTTGGTCAAACCGTACTCTTCGCATCCCCTTATTATGACTTGGCAGCTATGTTAAAGGCTCACTTACGTCATTTGCCTTGCGCATTCGAGTGTCGACCCATGCCTGGTAAGTCTTGTGTTTAACCGCGTCGGCACGGTTACACTCGGCACCAAACCATGATCGCTCGACGTTAGATATTGTTACGTCAGAGAATGGAATGCAGTACTCCATCCCCTGACGCAACACATCCATCACGGCGTCAGCGCATAATGATGGACCTTTGGAGGAGAAGCAAGTGGGCTGCCAAGGATAGCATGCGAAGAAAAATCACATTACATACCAATCTGCTCACTTGTACCTCCATATCCGCCGGTTGCCTCTCATGCTGGGATCGGGCAGGTAATAGACGGACACAGACTTCACCGGACAGTGGCCGCATATACCCAAACGTGAAAATATCGACACTGAGTATCTGGACCTGTTGTCAACAGAAAGTCCAAATAATTGGCTGTGTGCATATCAACATCTCTCGTCCAGCATGATCAGTGCACTGGCATGAGAAGAACCACTCCTCCGTTGGTGGGCATTAAAGTCCCCCAGTAACACTAATTGGGCGGAAGAGTACCGCTGCTGTGCCGCATCAGTCGCCTCATTGATGTACTTAGTGAGCCTGGATGTCTCCTGATCACCGCTGTACGAACGGTAGACACAGGCGTATATAATCTTATCCAGATCTGTGTCCTCCAGTGCCCAAAGCACTGAAAACCTGGAGTCCTCAAGATTACGGAGATGCCGATAGAACAATTCATCACGGGCGTACATGCATAAACTCGAGCGTGGTTTAAAATTGTGCTCCGGGGTAAACCCTGGGTAGAATAAGTACGACGCGTATGACGAAATTCCTATCTGCGTCTCCGTTAGAAAAACAGCCCTGGATTTCAGTCTCCAGGTGATGGTGGACTGAGGTGAGATAGGAATGCAGACCTCTAACATTAGTAAGGTGCACTTTACACACTGGTATCAATAGCCTCTTTTCATACTAAATACATTCTTTTGTATACCTAAATCTACTAAGGATAATTTTAGCAAAACTGCCTACAAAAAGCTCATAGCTATTCACTGCTTCTAAACTCTTAAAACTAAAAACGTGTAAACGTTTTAAACAGTTTTCATATTTGAAATACCAAGATTTATAATTATGAAAAAGATTTAATTTACAGTAGCCATTTACTATAAAATATTATGACTAATCTGATGTTCGTCCGTAGTAATCAGAGACACTCAAAAGAGTCATCATGATAAATGTTTGGCACTCAATACATCCTCAACGTTAATGGCTCCCGTCAAACGTAATAGGTGGCTAACTGTTATCGGAGCATCTCAAATGTATTACAGCTTATTATGATTGTACTTTTGACATGCCATTACAAATTACGACTGTTTTCCTGGAATAGTTAAGCAGAAGTTTAGCACACCCAGGAGTTCTAGTGGCCATCTGTGATCTTTATCATCAATACCACATCACCAAATGACACTTTTAGAGTGCAAATGATTGCATTGTTGATGAAAATACCAACATCGGGCATAGGATTCCATCTTAAGATTCTGACTTGGTGACAATGAGACTACCTCACGAGTATATCCTTTCAAACGCTAAAATAATTTTCTTAATCGTTTCACAATTGACGGAGAAATCGGTGAACACAAACAAAAAACAACATACATACAGTCGAACATAGAAGCTCCTCCTTTTTGGGAAGTTACTACTTTCATTAAGCGTACAGCTAAATAGTGGAATTCCCTGCCGGAGTCTGTATTTCCCGATAGATACAATCTCGGGATATTTAAGTCAAGAGTGAATAGGTTAGGCAAGCGTGCTACACCTTCGACCACATCATCACTTACCATCAGGTGAGATAGTGGTCAAGCGCAAGCCTATCTACAATAAAAAATAAAAAAAAAGTTGGTTAAAAATAGGCCTCCCTCCTATTACATAAGATTATAACCAATTGTGTCCGAGACACAATTGGTCAATATACGCAGCCTTGAAAACATAGTTTATAGATACACTAGCATATGCCCGCAGCCTCGCCCGTTTATTATTCCGAGGGATCATTATACCGTGATAAAAAGTAGCTTATCTGCTATTCCAAAGTATTATCTAATTCTGTGCCGAATTTGGTGTGATTGAGTAGCAAACATACATCCATCAAAACTTTCGCATTTATAATATTAGGAGAAGGATAGTAGGATGAATGAAAATGTAGTTTTTAGATTGGTGGTATTCATGATATTTCGTTGAATGTTCTGGTTTTGCATTGTACCTATGTGAAAGCGGTAACAAGGCGGTCTGAATTGGCAAAGTATTACATTGGATCATATCAATCGCTAGTTCATATGTTACGGAGTTACGGACACTTCAGTTGCAATGCCACGCCACACATTAATCCTCCCCTTCATTTGTATGACACGGTATCGAATGCCAAATTATGCTTGCAAACTTTACACAGATCTAACTATAGTATTTACCATGTCTATAGACACATAATAATACTTATTTAATTTTAGTTTCAGTACAATCATGGCTACAGATCCAAAAACTGTTGACTCCTTTATTCGAAAATGTTTGCGACGAAAACAACGATCTTACCAGTTCACAAGGAACCATTAAAACAGGAGATTTCTTGGTAAGCAAATGCATTGTCACCATGAAATTAATTATTTGACAAACTATTTCTATTTGTTTTTCCAACATTATGCTTTAATTACAGAAACCGGACGCAGTAACTAATTTGGAAAAGCTCATCGCAGCTGGCTTGCTGCCCAAGGGAGAAATTTTCAGTGAATATAATCCTGAACACATGAAAGAGTTGAAAATAATCTACGAACTATTGTTCTCGGCTAAAAGCTTTGAAGCATTTTATCAAGCAGCTGTATGGGCACGTCTCAACTTAAACTGTGGACTATATGTGAATGCCATCTACATGGCTATTCAAAATAGGAGAGATACAGAAAGATTGTCCATTCCAGCGCCGTATGAGGTATTACCAAATTATTTCATACGCAAAGATATTTTAGTCACAGCTTCGTCTATTCTTGCTGGGCAAGAAATCACTCCCACAGATGGCATTCGCGATGAAGGAAATGCTTACCATTTAGATGCCAATTACACTGCTATGTTTTATGACAACGACGATGACTCAAAATTAGCATATTTCCGTGAAGATATCGGCTTAAATTCCTATTATTTCTTACGAAAGCTAAGGTTGTCGCCATGGTTTAACGACGACATTAACGGCGACGGCAGATACGGAGAAAATATGTACCAGATGATGAAACAATTTATGGCAAGATATAATTTAGAAAGATACGCTAATGGCTTACCGGAGCTAGATAGTTTCGACTGGAATTCTGTCCCTGATATTCATTATGACCCTGAGTTAGTTTATTCTGACGGAAATGAATTCGCTCACAGAACGGTGGCTTTGGATATTCCTATAAATGAAGAGATTGCGTTGTTAAAAACGATAGAAAATAACGTTTTAACCGTAATCAATCACATGGTATGTATTTTACTGACTGTTAAAGTATTTTTTATTAACATCAAATTATAATTATGGTCTTGTTTAAATCACTAATCATTACAAGCTAAAGAAATAAATTATTGAAGAAACAATTCTTTCAGCGCACGAGTGGATATAATAAAACACAAATATTGAATCACTTAATGGAAATCCTTGTCACGGGAGAGAGGAGTTATGAGACATTGGCTCGCCAGCTCCTTGGCAGAGATCGTACCGAGAACAGGTAATTTACGCATTGATTAATTTATATTTGATGATGGCTTTATAAGTAATTGCATACTATTTATGACATTTAACTATTTCAGACACGTTTCGGTGCTAGAGCATTACATGACTACATTGCGAGATCCAATGTTTTGGAAGATAAACAAAAAGATAGTTGATCTTGTAGACAGCGCACTAAAATTGTTACCTACCTACTCAAGAAACGAACTGTACTTTCCAGGAGTGGAGGTCGTAAATATTGACGTAAAAAAGATGATGACAGCGTACGATTACTTTGAGTTCGATGTTACTGACGCACTTAAATTAGACGACAGTAAGTCGACGTTCAACGTTAAAATAGGCCAACCTAGATTAAATCATAAGCCGTTTACAGTCAAACTTAACATATCTTCACTTGTTGCGAAAAAAGGTTTAGTTAAAATATATTTGGGACCCAAACTAATGCCTGGTGAGCTTGCTGCTAAAAAGAATCTTTTCACTCTACTTGATGCTTTTGAGGTTAATCTTAAAATAGGAACCAATGTAATATCAAGGACATCAGACGATATGAAACACTTTGCCTCGGACTTTATGTCGCTCAAAACTATTCGCAATAAAATCGAAGATTTTGAATTTGGGTTGGATTCTTTGCCTCTGAAAACGACCGAGTCCCAACTTGGATATCCAACAAGACTTATACTGCCAAAAGGATTACCCCAAGGTCTGCCTATTCAGATGTTTGTTTTTGTAGCACCATTAACTAAAGCTGGTTCTTCTGCTGCGTCATACTCTACAAGTAACATGGAATTTAATTCTGCAATTTTATCACCTGGATATCCACTTGATTTGATGATAGAAGATCGGCAATTGTTCACGTTACCTAATGCATTGATCAAATATGTCACAGTGACGCAAAAGGGGAGCAGTAAAGTAGAAAATTACGGCGGGCCTGGAGTTACTAAACAATGGTATGGTACTAATACTTATGATCCATCTTCACAACCAAATTATTCTCAAAATAATAAGAAATCCCTTGATTATAACTCAAAGAAAGGACCATCTACCGACAATGAAAATGACGCTGACACCTTCAATGAACTTTCGACAACATACAATGAATACGCCGATTATCACTCAGTGGTGCCTTTAAAATATGAGTTTGTTCCTAATGCAGTATCTGATGAAAAAACAAATGTTGAAAGGATTCGTTCATTAAACTCTATACCAGTTGATAAAGAACCTTACGATTACTCAGTGAATAAAGCGAAATTTGAGAAAAAAGACAATTTGGCCCAAAAAAGTGACTACTCCAAATATCGTATTACGACGATGAAGGAAGAAGATGGCACTTCCTCTTCCATTACTACTCCAACATACGATGACATTGAAAATAAAGAAAACGTAAAAGTAAATACGCCTCGTCTTCTTAAAGCAGCATTTTATGATTATTCTTCTAAATCTACAGGCAGAGAACCATTTGACTACAAAGCAAAGAAAGCGCAGTTTGAAAAAAAAGACTATTCTGCAAAAAGGGGAGATTACACTAAATACAGTACAGTAACGCCCGTAGAAGAAGAAATCACCACAACATCTACAATAACAACTACGATAAAAGAAGACGCTGATGACTATATTATAGAAAATCAAAACAATTTGATTATCAATACACCACGTTTACTTAAGTCTTCCAAGTTTGACTACTCAAATAACTTTTCTAAAAGAAAAGAATTTGACTACAAAGCAAAGAAAGCGGAGTTTGACAAAAAAGATTATTCTGAGAAAAGGGGAGACTACAGCAAATATCGTATTGTTACACCTAAGGATGACGAAGTTATCCCTGAATCGTCAATACCAGTGACAGAATCCACAAATGAATTAGCGAGGGTTCAACTAGATAAGGATACCAATAATTTAGATTTGATCAATGAAATTAGAAATAATTACGTAAATGTTGCAGAAAACAAAGATTTTGCATTAAATGATGATACCGTTAGGGATTATGTACTTAATGATGGTATTTCTAGATATAAAGATTTAGATCCATTTTCTTTCGGTGCAAGAAAGAGAAATCCTACTGTGTATGACTTTTTGTTTCACACATTTGATTACGAAGACAGTCCTGAACTGAAAGTGTACGAATAGCATACAACTGTTTCGTATCTAATCGGTATACTGTAAAATTAATTTACTGTGATTTCCTTGGATGAATTCCATTATTATTTTGTTTTAGTTGAAATAAATCATATTATTTTATTATATATTTTTTTTAATCCTTGATAGGCAACAACCTTGAAAAAAAAAATACCAAGTCTTTAGATCCGGGGACGAGACGAGAGAAGTTGTGATGTGTTGTAAACTACCAATAGAAATTCATTATTAACACGTCTCGTCTCCGCATAATTTTGGTGGATACTATTGAGCAAAGTGGAGAGGAGACATCTCATATTTGTAACTTGATCAAAACAGATCTTTGGTGGTGATGCGCAGCGGTGACGAGAGAAGATGTCAGCGAAGTATTGTGAGCGGAGTGAGGCCGGGACTCCACCAAAGCGGAGATGTGCGGAGAAGTCCAAAGCGGAGAGGAGATGTTTTTTAAACAACCAATAGAATTTCGTTATTCACACATCTTTCGTCTCCGCTTTAGACTTCTCCGCACATCTCCGCTTTGGTGGAGTCCCGGCCTGAGGCGGGCTGTGATGCGCGTTCGTCGCAACATCCAACGCTCACCGCATGTGGCTGAACTCAGCTCTAGCTAGTACACATCTATGCTCCTGTCTAATTAGTACGCATCTCCACACAGCTTCGGTGGAAACACTCTAGCTGCTAAACAGCTTCTGCCTTCTCCGCTTCGTACAACTCAACTAATCTCAGCTTTGTTGGAGTCTGGGCACTGTAGTATTTTTTAATGTTATTAATTATAGAAGTATTAACTAAATAGCCCGTAGCCCTTTACGACAATCGTCAGAGTCAGATAAACACAATTACCTGTAAGAGGGAACGTTACTTTGAGATATTTAACATTTACGATTAAACCAATAAAACTCTGAGATCGCAGAACATCATGTGGCTGATTTTCATTGATCGTTAAAGCAGACTAAACGTATATATAACAAGGGGAACGAATGCACATTATTGCTATTTCGCGAGGTTTTCTATCATTATTTTTGGAGACGTTCCAAACATTTTACAACGACGTTACGCTTTCCCTATTTTCATCGCGGAAAATTTAAAAACCATCGGTCACTACTGTGACAACGGCTAGAATACAAATAGAAAATACTTTACAGTCGATTACAAAGTCTACACAAAACACGATACAATAACCTTATTAATTCCAGGTATGTATTGAGATAGAAATCTGGGCAGATATTTACTCAAAAATAGAAGCACAGAATCTTGAATCGTTTTATATATTTTGATACTATCGGGTAAACAATATTGATTACATTTGGTGTAAATATAAATAAAACTTTATTATACATCGTTAAAGTCAAATGGTGTACATACATTTTCTCGACGCACAAATATATAAATTCTAGCAAATCATATTTCCTCGTTACATGGGAAGAATTAGTGTCATAAATTAAAATTATACATTGCTACGCTCAATTACGTTTTCTATTTTGCGTTCAAAGAAGTTGCAATATTATCTTTAACAAAATATAGCTCAGGATAGAAACTATAAGCAGATTCTAAAATCCTACCAACTTATCACAATTCAATTAAAGTCATTCGGGGGCTTCTAATGCAATTATCTAGCATAAAGGATTATTGTATCGTTTATAAAAGGAATCTTCGCTGAAGTTTAGTTTTACCTTGGATGGCAAATCGATAAAACTGTCATAAACCACTGGGTACCTAAACAAAGACAAGACAAATGAAACGCTAAAACTGCAAATCAAAGATACATTACCTGTGAAATATTTCAAGAATTATTTACATTTGGCTGAGATATCAGCCGATTTTCTGCAAGGAAAAGCCTGTATTCTGTGCCAAAATGAAGTTATATTTCCACTCAATTGACGCTGATGATTCAGGGTACGCTGCCGGCAACTCTGTCCAAACTTTTGGCTGTGATTACCAATTATTTTGATTATGGAATGTTAAGTCAGTGTAAATTAGTCAGATGTCGGTTACGCTTCGGCAAATAAATTTAATAAGTCCCAGACGCTGCATCTGACTGCATCGGGCTTAAAATTATTGGCACATTTATTTACGATACCAGATTTCCTGCTGCTCTGTGTTTTATGATTTGTCATCATTTATATAGGTACTGTCTTTTGACTGTATGTCAATCATGTCCTAATTGTTACATTACGTGAATTCAAATGTTATTAAGTTAATGTTTTAGCAGCTGTATACTTGATTTTGAAAATAAAACTTCAAATAAGTACCTACTTAAATACTATATTCAGTAATAATAATCCACACATTTTTATCAATTTTGGCGTGCAGTAATAACTCAGACTTTCGAACAAAACTCCTATTAAACATAAGACGGACATAACTAATAAAATATTATGATCCTATAACTTAAAATACTTTAGAAAATGATGCTATAGACCTACAAGATGATCGTTACTTTGATGTTTATATGGAGCTCTCGATATAAATAAATCCTCACAAATCAGAAACAGTTTTAGGATGTCTGAATACAAGGTTCAGCTGATCGTTTAAACAATAGGAAGGCATTTGGTCTCATTGTAGACATTTAAAAAATAACAGATGTTAATATTCTCATTAAAATTTACCAAATTGTGAAGGTAGGAAATAATAAAATTACCGTGAAACGAACGGGCGGACAGCGTGAATTATTTAACGATGTATTAAATGAATTGCGTTACATAACACAATGCGAATATCTTGTCCCATTTGTTTTCATTATTGTGAATAGTTCGTAGTATAACAAAGACCACACGTCTTGATTAAGAACGAAAATAACCTAGTGTAGTGATTCACAAAATATTGAAAACGGTTTACTGTAATTACCATTACAAGCTAAAATGCTTTATAATAATTATCGGTTTACCTAATTGAAGTAAAAATATTAAAATTCGATACTACCTACAAAAAATAAAGGCCAAATAAAATAAAACCATATTTTTACATCATTGAAATAAGGAAACGTGTCATAATAATGAAAATAAAGTTTATGAAATCCATCTTATTCAATATCCTGCCATACTTCTGCAAAAATGTCAACGTTTGTTTTAACTGCTTTCTAAGGAATGCGTTGACCAAAAATAACGTCATAATAATACCAAGTGAATTAAAAATAAACTTGTAACCTGACCTAATTCTGGTTGTATTGTTGTTTTAAACTACACGTGGTCGACACGTATAGCGCAACTCAGATTAGATGTTTCTCTCATTGTGGCATTCACATGAGAACACAAAAATTATAGCCGATCACCGACAGTCTATATCTGCGCCGGCGCCGCAGTATAACCCGTTTCACGCGCCAGTGGTTGCCAATCATCGGCCTTCCTTACATTAGCCGTTGTATTTTACTCGCTCTATTCAAATATTTACATCCGCACTGTACATCAGTATATTACGTATATCGATCGTAATGTACAGTAAAATGTAGCAACATAAATCGATCGTCTTGATTAATATTCTCATGTTTATTTAAATATTGTGGCATCGAAAAAAAAAATATTATTCAGTTATTTGATTAATTATGAACAGACTAATAAAATTAAAATCTCACAGCATTTCGGTTCTCATTTCTAGGGAACTAGCTGACCCTCGGGGCTTCGCTCCCGTCAACTGGCTACCTACCTACCCTGGCTACCATGGCTACCCTGCCCAAAACCTGCCTAACCTGGCTACCATGGCTACCCTGGCCACCCTGGCTACCCTGGCTACCCTGCCTACCCTACCTACCCTGGCTACCCTGCCTACCTACCTACAAATTTTTATCTATCATCAATAGTTTCCTCAGTGCACGCCAAATAATGTATTTTACAGGCAACATTTTGCTACCTTGGGTTACATTATTGCAATTTTCATAAGGATTTCTATTTTTTTTGGAAATATATTATAGCCTATGACACTCAGTAATAATGTAGCTTTCTACCGGTGAAAGAATTTTCAAAATCGGTTCAGTAGATCCAGTGATTACCCCTTACAACGTCACAAACTCACAAACTTTACCTCTTTAGAATATTAGTATAGATTATTATAGCTTAAAACTTCACCTCTAAAAACTTAACTCTGTAGTTTAAAAACTTCAGTTAAACAAAAGAATAAATTATCATGTAGGTACCTATTACTGTTAAAATAAAAAACCTAGGCTATAAAAACAGTTGATGACTCCTGCCAGTGACGTTGCTACACGTAATATTCTCGTCGGGATTGTTGTGAATCGGCGGCCGCATCAAAGGAATTTCCTGCTCTTAATCAAGGAACAGCTTTATATGCGCAAGAGCTTCTGCTACGTTTTAAAGTAGACGTGTTAAAGATGTTCAGTTTCACATGTTGCAATCGCGAACTCTGGCGACTAATTCATGTACAAAACTTCCCTCCTTATACAGGATATCCATTTACCTTTTTCAGAGCTGCCAGTATTTACCAAACTTTATACACCAGATAAAACGTGTACACGTGCTTTAGAAAATGCACTTGTTAACGGATAGTGCCAGCGCAATGCTTGCAAAACATCAGGAAGTTTACATGAATGCCACCTCAGTACCTTGAAACAAAAAACTACTAAACTTCTTACACTTACAGACCTATATACAATTGTTTTAATATAACAGTATAATTTTTAGTCATAAGTTTTTTTTTTGTTCTCCGAGTTTTCAGTATAAATTATAAACACAACAGTAAAAACATTACAACCGTATAAATGTTTATTAATATAATCATCATAATTAATGAATCGTTACAAACAAATACGTCATTGTTCCTGAGACTCTAAACGGCACTGGAACTACTACTATTTTGATGCTTCGTCAACAACTATCATATTTCTATAAATGGATCGCATCATCCATGTTCGTACGTGTGAGTCGATGTCAATTAGTTTATATAAATCTGACAGCTCACTTCCTGTAGTATGCAGGTTTTGCTGAACATTCCCACCATCTGACGTAGATATAATTCACGCTGACCAAGAACTCAATAACAACGTCACTATTCTGAACTGGCACGGTAGAGAGAGAGACAGCAGCTTTTTCACTTATTTTTGTATTCCAGTCTGTGGAGGAAGGAATGCTATAAATAAGGGTGCTACACCGATGTAAAATCTAGTGTAACAACACTCGCACTCGGATTCGGTTCTTGTTACAACTGCCAACCCTACAAAAACACCATGGTGAGGATCGCAAGGATTTCAAATCTCCCGTTCGTTGGTTGTGAATGTGACAGTTAATTGTGACAAAACTGAAAGTGTTTGAAAATTTAAAACTAATAAGAAATGTTCTATTGAAAATTCTTACATAATTTTGAAGCAGTGATATTTGCATATTTATGAAAAGGATACCATTTGCACGGTTTTGAATAATTTTGCTGCTGAGTTTCAAAAACAGAGTACATTTCTAAAACGTGCATTTTTTTCTATTATTGCAAAATTGTACACATAGTTGAATAAAACGCGTTTTCTTCATTTACCACACACCTAAACGACACATTTATATTGATCTTCTCTTCATAGGACACTGACGATGATCAGAAGATGGCCATGCTGCGCAAGGCTTTCCAGATGTTTGACACCACCAAGTCGGGATACATTGATGTCCTGAAGATCTCAACCATCCTCAACACCATGGGCCAGCTCTTCGATGACTCTGAACTGCAAGCTCTCATCGATGAGAACGACCCAGAAAGTAAGTATTGCTTCGAATGTAACTGTGTACAATTACTCTCATGATCGATATCATTACTTAGTCTTATTTAAATCCAAAGTCGTTTGTTGAAAACATTTCAACTTCACTTCCAGCTAAGACCTAAATGTTATTTGTTCTCAAAAGAATATTGTCTGTGCAAACAATATTCTTCAAATATATTAAACAATTTATGCACATATCTCAATTGGATGTCAAGGATCAATATTATATTGCCCATAAATCTTCATGCATGTTACTTTCATCAAGAAAAGTTTGCTCACTTACATTGTGAACATTTTCATTGATTCTAGATTCTTGTGAAATAATGTAAATATTTATATCAGCATCGAATTTGTTTACCTAATAAACTATTTTATGGATATTTTATGTAAAAACTTTAAGCTGAATTTCAACTTTGTTGATGTACTAAATTATTGGAAACTTTACTATGCTTACTCTACGGCTCAGACAATAGTCAGATTGATCATACTGGTTTTTTTATCCTAGTTGCCAAGTACAAATGTGAGAGATAAAAAATGGGAATAACAACTGTCGTATAAACAGCTGCAAATATCTCTTGTTAAAATGTAATCCATCATCAGAATACGCTAACAAGAATTCACACGTACCGAGGCTACGACACCTTTTCGAATATATTCTCTCGAATATTTTTACTCGTCGCGGGAACTAATGAGGCTATTTCCGTACGGTAGTTCTCTCCGAGTTTCCAGTCCCTTTGAAAGATGCATGTCTCTGTTTCCAAAGTTTATTTATCTAGTCTGTTTTCAATGAAAGAAATAGATCGTTCATGATTTAGAACAGTTCTGGTTTTAGTCTCGAATTAATTGTTATTTTTACTTCATTTTAGAAGCCGGCAAAATTAACTTCGATGGCTTCTGCAACATCGCTTCCCACTTCTTGGAGGAGGAAGACGCCGAGGCTATGCAACAGGAACTGAAGGAAGCTTTCAGGTTAGTATCTATTTACCTCTGTTGCTATCTAACTCACATTGAGAACATGCATTGTCAAGCAGCTTGACATTTGTTAAACGTCAAATTTCATCAATCTCCAGGTTGTACGATCGTGAAGGCAACGGCTACATCACCACTTCCACCCTGAAGGAGATCCTGGGTGCCCTTGATGATAAGCTCAGCTCGAGTGACTTGGACGGTATCATCGCTGAGATTGACACTGACGGATCCGGAACCGTCGACTTCGATGGTAAACATTTCCACTACAACATTCATAAATTCTAATGGACTAAATTCTTCCAAAACATCAGTAAATCACTGTAATGTTCGAAATTATTATTACAATGTTATTGGAATATCGGCTGGATTTCTGCCCACATCTTGTCTCGACGCCAAGACAGGCCTCTGCAGTTAACACGCAGTTACCTGATGTCACTTCGTCGACAGAAGTGTCAAAAGCGTGAACATAACAATTTGGCCACGTCTCAACCCACGCCAGCCACTTCAGCAATATATTATAAAAACCACTGAAATTGTCCGTTCGACTAAAACATTAACCCGTTTTAAGTCGATTGCTTACTGGATGGCGTAGCAGCTGCTTTTTAAGATAAACTATGGCATAAATTTTCTCGAAACCAACATACATACATAACACTCTTAGGTACTAATGCCGAAACATTACAAGCGCACCGAAAAGGCGGCTGGTATGCGACGCCCAGAATTTATGTTGTATAGTACACGCACATATTGCAATATTAATTCATTGGTACTAATCTCCTCCGTTTGTTTTGGATTGAGATCAAAGAATCTAATGGAATGGCTATTTGACAAAAATCTTTTAAGTAAAAAATTTAATGGTTTTACATTAAAGTTCTTTTATTTACTTATTAAAAGAATCACGATGATGCCTGGAATCCAATATAATAATCATAAATTGATTAATTGAAATTTCCCTACTTTTTATCATAGTACAACATTTACTGATTTTATTTTGATCTGGTTTCCGTGAATATCTCAATCTCAATAGTTTAAGTTGTTTTGTTGTATTATCCAGGTTTTAACGTTTTATCTGTTTTGTTTCAGAATTCATGGAGATGATGACTGGAGACTAAGCAATTCGTCTGACATTATTATATTATATAGTATTATTAAAATTAGATGCTATTTTTATTGTATTTAAAAAGTTAAGACTTTGACACTAGTACAAAACCAAATGCGGTATTAGCATGGTTGTTTAATTAATTTGCACATTTTAATCTATCTTATAGATAGGCACTTGTTAATATAATTAATAGTCTACAAGGGTAGACCGGGAATCATTGAGTTCGTTCCAAAGAATTATTTCCGGAATAATTCACACCTAACGAATTCTAGAACAATTATATGCTAATATTTATAACGCATTGCACTTTATTTTGAAAGTACTCTTTTTAAATTACTCATTATTATAACATCAATACACAAACATACAGTCTATTACTCTAGTTTCAATTTGTGCATTGTATTGTCCTTGACCTGATTATTCCTCCTAAATTTCTCTTAGTTCGCGACCACTCGTTGTTGTGGGCACACCAGCTTGTTGATCAAAGGAACAGAAATACCTCACTGGTAGTGTCTAGTGATTTATTATGATTTATACATCCCGACCAGCTGTTATATAAGCTGAGTTGTAAATATTTCCACTGGCACATTCTATATTTCCGTTTTATACGGTAATTTTGTTCGAGAGTGAAGAATTGCCTCTTGACCAAAATTAGCCGTGTTCCAAGACTCACAATTGAAAAATTGTCCAATTGCATTTTGTTTCCTGTGGGTACTGTACAACTGAGGACAGAATAACAGTCCACCGCTCATTTTCCTTATTTGTTTTTGAATATGAAACCTTGACTTTTAGTCTATGTTTACGAAGTACCATTGATGGCATGTGTTGGGTATCAACATTGTTTACCCGACAACCCATTAACGAGATCTGCTGAAAATTGATTTCCGGACATAAGGATTACGAACGCAGATTGATATTAATACCGCTCTATTGGATGCTACTGTTCATCTTCATAAATAACGCTTATACATAAACTTTAAAAACACTAAGCACGGCTTGGAATGGCTTTGTGTATGTAACCGGCTAATGATTTCCCGCGTCGGGAAGCTCAACTGCCAGATTAAGTCAAATTACATCTGATTAAACCTGGCAAGTGTGCTAGGTATTTTAGTTCAACTATGATGATTCTAGATATCCAAAAGATGAGTCAAGTTCAATTACCAAAAGACAAACAGACATGGTCAAACCATGAGTGCCAGTCAGTGTAAGGTAACGTACAATGTCAGTACTTGCACTAAGCCGTTGAGGGTCGGAGTTTTAACAAAACACTCTCTCTTTCTCTCTGTGATTATAATTGCAAAAACATGGCGTGATGTCCTCAACACTGTGACCACAAGTGTACAATGAAAATTGTACCCATTAAAGCGACCCTCAGGATCTCAATTGGATCAGTAGAAATACCGTTATGATTCCTCGTGTGCATATAAGCCATGTTTAACTATTTACGGCACTAGTTGGCTGCAGTGTTAGCTATTGTGATGTTTCTATCCGCCATCTTACTATGGCTTTCTGTGGGGATATCCGTCTCAATACCCACGGACGAATTCCGTGGGTTTGTCAGCGAAGGAGGTATGTGCCTGTGATTTATAGCAAATAAACTGGTTCTATAAATATAGTTAACGTTTCTAGTGCCAAGGTTGCCGTAATGGTTTTATAGCCATTGTATACAGCTGGCAATGAATTTGGAATTGCATTGGCCGGTCGCACTTTATTTTATATTTTATTGAGATTTTGTGCATTGCTTGAGGAACAAAGAGAGATGAATACTTAGATATTATTATAAAGTAGCATAATGCGAAATAGGACAAATTAATTAGTGGAAATATTTACTATACAAAGGAAATAACTACTTGGATATAAGATATACTTATTGATATTAGATTAGAAATAGAAAAATTCTAAGAGCATTTAAATAAAAGGTATTATCTTGATTTAGTAACGAACTGAATCGTTAAGAATCGCATGAAAGACCCCTTCTTTATAAAGTGACTTTAATATATACGTATTATGTTGTTTCACATAATGCGTCGTCATAGTTACTACATTTATACTTACCTACTTCTCATTCCTTCTCCAGAGTTATCTATGGACGATGATGGTCCAATTATGGGCATCATCCCTGGAGGGTACCAAGCTCAAGGGTCACAGAGAACTGAGAATGTATTTTATGAGCTACTGGAGGTAACTAAAATATCTATGTTTACAAAAACAATTGGAATAGTATCATTTGTAAATTAATTAAATTATTATAATTTTCAGTACAATGACGATTTTAAAATCTTTAAGAATTCTATGAAGAAAGGTGCCACTGAGAAAGGCCGTACATTTAACATTTATGACGAAAACATGCAAGAAGCAGCCAGTAGTTTATTTGAACTACTTCACGGCGCAGAAGATGCAGGCTTTAATGCAGATAAATTATTCAATTTTGACGAATTAAATGAAGACTTAGTTGTATATGCCACTCAACTAAATAAGCTGTACAGGGACAAGAATGTTGACATAACTGCATTCCCACCACCATTTATCACAAAACCAAACTTTTTCGTCAACAGTGAAACAATAGTAAAAGCTTTGAAACTAAGTAATTATATTAACAATAACATCGACATCACTGACGAAGCACACGCAGATCAGTATTTCAAGACCTATGATACAGTCACGATTAATACTAATTACTCTGGTTGGAACCTACCGGAGAATGGGGGCGACGAGCAACTGAATTACTTCAGAGAAGATATAGCTTTAAACAGTTATTACTACGGTGTTCACTTGAGGCATCCATACTGGATGTTTCGCCATAAATTGTATGCGTTGAACGCTAGACATGATGAACATTACTATTACATACATCAGCAGCTGGCGGCTCGTCTTCGCCTTGAAAAAGAACACTTACGTCAGGAAAACAAAACAAAGAAAAATGACTTCGGTGATTTTCATCCGAATCTTATTCATGAAAATGGACTGCCTTTTCCCAGTCGATCAGGTACATTAGGGCATTGGAGTGAGGATAGAGCTAAAATTAAAACAATTGATATTGCAATTAGAGAATGTATGTCTAGAGGACTGATTGTCATGGTAAGTAATCTTAATTTGAGAAAAAAAAAATGGTACTACAAATATTAAGTAAGAATAACAAAACAAAACCTTCTTTGCAGGAAAACAAGTCTCCAATAAGACTGACAGAAGAAAACTACGTCAAATTACTAACAAGATTGTTCCGAGCCAATTTTGAAACTGGAAGAATATCCAAAATCGTCAGATCATTGTTTGGATACGGCGGAAATGGATACCCCTTTCACCAGTAAAGAGCAATTTTTTAATAGTCAATCATAACTATGCCCAAAAATTTTAATGTTGTAATGCATTTTTGTGCCTGTAATAAGAATGACAATGTAGATGCAGATGTGAGTCTACAACTAAATATAATTTTAAATTTGTATATTTATCTGATTATCATCATCAGCCTTTTAATGTTCCCACTGCTGGGACACAAGCGTCCTGTCTGTGAGAGGGAATGGGCCGTAATCCACCACGCGGACCCATTTCGGTTTGGTGTATGTCATATGGCTTCGATTTTTTTGGTTCTTAGACTTGCCGGTTTTCTCACAATGTCTTCCTTCACCATTTTGAGAGCAGAGGTGATGAAATAATTTACACAAAGTAAAGCGCCTGCCTTGGTTCAAATCCCTAAAAGCGGTGAAAGAAAATATCGTGGGGAAACGTGCACGTCCAAGAACCAAAAATTTAAAGTCATGTGACATCTGCCAACCCGCACTGTGACCACGCGTGTTTGATTACGGCCCTCTCTCACAGAGAAAAGGCCTGTGTCCCAGCAATGGGAACATTAATAGGCTGATGATGATGATAAACATCTGCATCTAGTTGTACTACTCACCTGCTTAGCTTTTTCTCAACCGTACGTAACATAGTTAAGAAAAAGCTAGGCAGGTGATAATTTATTATGAGAAGTAGATGGAATATACAAGGCCTTTTATAATGCTTCTGTATTGCATCCAGCCTATTATTTTCTTTAACAGATGCACGCCTATGAAATTTCATAATTAGTAAAAGGCAACCATAGATAATAAAATGCAATACTTCATCGACGCTTACAGTAGAGCATAGCCGTGCATTTTCACTCAAATTCACAGTTAAATCGAATTTACGTAGCAGTAAATATCGCATTGTAAATTGAATAATTGTTATATAATAATAAAGTTATTATAAATAAAACTTGCAATTAAGATTCCCCCTTCCAAAGAAGGTTAAATTTTGAAAAAAAGTTACATATCTAAATATAGAAGAACAACAAAGATTTTATTATGATGAATCGTTGGATTCTTCTCCATATAAACTGGAAGCTTCACTTGAATAAAATCATGTGTGTATCGATTAAAAGTTCTTCATTAATAAATTCGATTGTTATAAGAAATCGAATCGGTGCCGCATTAGTTCATCACTAAATCATAATTTTTTGAGCTGTCTAAAGTAAAAAATAGGCTGGACGGAGTTGTAATTGATAAAGTTTTACTTGATAAGTATTTGTTGAAGAAAGACATTTGTGATTATAGGATACTAGCGGATGCCTCGCAGTTTCACCCGCGAAGTTCCAGTTCCCGTGGGAATACAGGGATAAAAAATAGCCTACGTCACCCGGGGATAGTGTAGCTTCCTAACAGTGAAATAATTTTTGAAATCGGTCCAGTAGTTTCTAATTTTATTTGTTACATAAAAAAATACAAATCTTCCCTCTTTATAATATTAGTAAAGATATAGATATAGACTAACGAATACTTCCAAAAGATGGCAACACTTGCTTAACTACTGAATTAAACAATTGTCTTATTGTTACAGATATAATCCAGCGCCATCAGTAATGCACCACCCACAGACATCATTAAGAGATCCCTTGTACTGGTACATGATACAATATGTCCTCAACTACTTTACCGAGTACAAGGAATCCATTGAACCTGTTAATTTTCAAAAATATGCACAAAAACGCTGTGAAATTATTGAAGCTGACATTCCAAAAATTACTACATATTTTAGTTATTATCAATTTGACATCAATAGAGCTGTTATTAAAAATGTTAACCCACTAGCAAAACCGCCTTTGGTCGTCACTGCACGCCAAAAGAGGTTGAAACATTCCAAGTTTGAGTTTAATTTCACAGTCGATTGTGAAGCTTTCAAAAACAGCATCGTCAGATTGTTCCTCGGACCACCGTGTTCTGACAATTGCTGGGAAGAATACAACAACTTCTTCGAACTTGATAAGTTTAGTTACACTTTTGATGAAGGATTAAATATCATAACCTGGTCACCAGAAACATCAAATAGATTTTCAAGTGACGAGTATTACAATATTGAGGGATTGGCGGCTCAGAAAGAGAGAACCAACAATTTCAATTTGTTCAAGTTCCCAGAAAACTTAATAATACCTAGAGGCACTGAGAAAGGTTTAAACCTTACATTGTTTATTATGATAACACCTGGAGATGAGTTTTTGGATGATTTATATGCAACCAACAAGTTCTTCTCCGAAATAATGAATGATATTGATAACAAACCTATAGGTTTCCCTTTCGATAGACCAGCGACTGATTACTATGACGATGCTCCAAATTATAAGTTTTATAATGTTACAGTATATCATAAGAAAAATAATGTTGCAAAGAATGGCTACTTTTCACCTCACTTGCAGTGAATAATTTCTTACAACATTTTTAAAGATTTATCTAATATTAATATATAGGTAGGAAATCTAATTATGTGGCTCATATTGTATACTATCTGTTAGGTTGTTGTTGTAATAAAACTTCATTCTATTTGTGTTGATTTCATTTGCATGGTTCTGAAGTAAATAGATATGTCCTAAAAATATAGACAACGATCTTACGAACAGCACAACTAACAATGTAAGTACATTGTTAGTAGCGCCGTTTGTAAGACCGTGAATAAAATAGATAATAAGTAACCGCAGTGCTGCGTTGCTCGCAGAAGGAACCGAAAACCATCTGTGGAGGTGAACGCGTACGCATACGCAGCGTTGGAGGCTCCCATTGAGCTGAGCCGAAGTTGCGGGAATCCGGTGGATGAGAGACGCATGGAACGGGTCAGTGTGGCGACACTTGGGGGAGGCTTATGTTTAGCAGTGGACGTTTTTCGGCTCAAATGATGGTGATGATGATGATGAACAGTAACCGTGGCACAAGAGTGCAAGTGGTATAAGAAATACGTTTACCTCCTTATTTATGTGTTGCCTTTATCACATACTTACTCTTTCTTTTAGAATAAAACTTCAATTGGTACCACCGTACCACGGAACGTTGAATGGCTTTTAGAGTTCTACAAGGATCTTTTGGTGGACATGGGGGTAAATATTTTGTGAAATTATCATGGGAACTTGTATTAAATAAATAAGATGGCGGCGTTAATTCCATTTAGGCCACGCACCAAACGATCCTTGTAGCGCTCTATTAAGTATAATGACAAATTAATGAAGTTAAAAATGTAACATGATTGTATAAAAATGCAAGTCTCATATCAGTTCTTCTGATCTAATGTAAAACCAAGTCGATTAATATATTCAGTGCCTCAATAATTAAGTAGCTAATATTAGTTGTATATAGGTAAATTTAATTGTATTCCGGGCCCCTGATTCATGGTAGCGGTAGGAACTGTGGGGTTTTTTAGTCGTTTAGAGTCTGACATAACCTTCTGTTCCCCAGATGGAAGGAATCCTTTAGGATTTCCACAGAAAAAAGGTCAATGTACATAAGAAGAACACAATATTGACCTTCTATGATTAAATAAAAGTTTAAATTTTCTTGTACGTCAGTTACGAACTTTCCACGTCCATTTTCCATTAGGCAGGTACCTACACTAGGTTGTCAGGAAGATATCCCACCCGTACCCATCGTAGGTAAAAAGTTCCTTTTCTTCTTCCTGCCTTTATCCCATGTTACTTGGCGTCGGCGCAACACGTTTTCTTCTTTCATACCGTCCTGTACCCCGGTATAAACTTATTGTAAAATTATCGTGTAACTTTTTTGGTGTACAATAAAGCATAAATTATTCTATTCTATTTTAACCTAATACCTATCTACGTAAATATAAAGTAGCGCAGCCGATGTTTTTTTTTTTACCTAATTCCAATACTTAACTTGCCTTCGACATACTGCGCCGGCTTATATCAAGAGACTTCGTCGGTGATTTACTGTAGGAACAGTAGGTAACTAAATACACTATTGATTTAGCTATCTATCTACTTAGGTAGGTAAGTGACGAAAAATTTTATTGACTCCAAAACTACCTTTGAAATCTCTGAGTATCTAGACAGGATTTAACGAAAATGTGTGATCATATTTTGAAATTTGCTTCTGCCCATGTAACTTTCTCCAAGGAAGCAATAGACAATTTTCAATAAAAATAACTATGACAGAAGCAGATGTAGCGGCTTCGACGCCGACACTTGAACTAATGACATGACGTCACAAAAATCCTGCATCGCGCTAATAAAGTTATCGGCGCGATTTGAACACATACAACAGTCCGACAATAACTGTTGAGCAGTTGCCCCGACCAGACACAACACCCGTCTGGTTGAGGGATCCTAACTTTTCTATGGATGTTTGTGGGACTTTACACCCTGTTCCACCTGCCTTCAAACTGGTGATCCTCGAACATGAACGTCAGCGTAGCCTACTTAGAGAGCTACTTCAGCGTGACGTCATCACCACTCTCTCAAACATTCGAGCAGCGAGTTACACAGCCAGCCAGTACACATATGAGCACACCTTTTTGTTACATCATGTATAGTTACTTATGCAGTTGCAGAACATAAATCTATCTGAAATTGCGGTATGTTTTGCCTTGCTCTATAGACTAAACACTTGCTGTGTTCAAAATGTGAAGCTTGTGTATCAGCTAGAAGTAACTTAGAATTTCGATCATTGGTGAGTGAGTGTGTCCTACCAGTTCAAATTGAATTGGTAATAAACCAATTTCTATTATGCTCTCTTACTTAAGGAACTTTTACGTGCAATGTTTCCTAAACATGTTCAAAATGTACTGATTGGTTTCGAGAAAAAGATGGTTCGGCTGTGTTCGTTTTTGATCGACTTGACAGATCTAGAGGTTTTATTTTATTTCGAGGTTATATTGACATCTTTTTATGACAAACTGTCAATTTAGCCTTGTGTTAGCAACTAACTCTGAATTAAGTTATCGTGCAAGTGGGCCTTAGGTGAACAAAAACATGGTGAGAAATCTGGGTTAACCTGCTGATGTATTTTGTTGTATCGTAATGCAAGAGTGAATGACATCTAAATTAAAAATTCTAAATGAAATCATCGACACAATGAAGCAAAAGTGTAAGACATTATCTTCGTTTCTTTGTTATGAACAATTAATCTGCAATAGCTAAGCGGTTCGATAATTCTGTTTGATTTATTTGTTGTGAATTTTTGTGGTACAAATGTGTATGTATGTGTAACAGGGGTACGCTGGTTTTAGAATTACTCCCGTAGGAACATAAACTATTAACTTAAATAATTATTATGGTATTTTATTTAATTTGTGTTTTGTACATATTCTTTTAATCTAAATTATATAGGTCATCTTATTGCTTCTTATAAGATTGGAAGTAAGAAGGAACGTTCATTTCATAAGGCCAATATGCGTCCTTGTGGTAGATTTGCACATCTTCAAAGAACATGTTGGGTTGTCTGTAGTAAGCCTCACGTACGGGACGGTCGAAGGGATATCCGAAGGGCTTGTTGTCCAAGATGTAGTTCTGGTATACATCCTCTCCCTTCTTAACAGCGTTGAATGGATAGACGAACACAAACATTTGGAATGGATATCCACCGGGGGAACCCTTAGGCAGCATCAATCTTCTAGGCAAGCTTTCGGACTTAACAGACATGTCGTAAGGTACCTTTCCTTGGTCCAGCCACTGGTAGATCTCGTTGATGGGGATAGAGTCATCCTTGAAGAACATAAACTCGCTTGATTTGCGCTCAATCTTGTTTTCACCAGTAACAAGTTTCTGCACGAACCAGTCCAGCTCGTAGAATTTCATCCAATCCTCCTCGATGTTAACTGGGTATCCGTTGGAATCGTATTTGGGTCCAATGAAAATCTTGAAAATGGCATCAGAAGCAACATCTGACTTAACGTCAATAGAGACTGTGAAGGGTTTGTGGTTCAAACGAGGTTGACGGACCATGAAACCAGTAGGGTAAGACTTGAGCTCCTCCTGGCTGAAGAACACGCTGCTTGTGGCGTTGAAGTCGAAGTAATCGAAGTAGGTGGTCAGTTCGCTGACTTTTACGTCATTGATCTTAACACCGACGAAATGGAGATCATTGTAAGAGTAAGGCTTCACATACTCCTTGTAAGCAATAAGATAATCGATGATTCTCTGGTAGAGCTGGTAGAATGCAGGGTCACGCATCGAAGTCTGGTAGAAGTCAAGAGCAGTCGGCATGAAAGCATAACTGAAATTAAATAAAAAACAATTTAATTTCACTCTATATGTTCGTCTGCGTGTATGTATGCTTACTGTAGTCGCTATTGTATAAAACTGATAAATATATCCAGGACACTTACTTGTCAAAAGGCTTGGGACTTGCGCCGAGCACGTGACGAGCGATGATTTCGTAAGAATACTGGTGTAAGTCCTTATTGCTTTTCTCGGAGTACAGGTCTTGGTTCATGTGCCAGTAGTTGCCAACGTAGTTCATTTCCTTTTCGGGCTGAAAATATTTAATAATCGTGTTAGTTTTCTGTAACTGAATCACCTATTAAATCATGTTGGAAGAATATAGGTTTCATTCATTGTTACTCGTACTTACAGTCTTGAATTCGCCCTTCTGCAAGAACTGGAAGAATGTCTTCTCATAGGTGTCCAGGTAGCGAATGTTTTCGTAGTTATTTTCTGTGTGGATGTCCCAGTGGTTGCTTCTTTGAGCGAAAGGCAAAAAGTTTCCAGTCAGTTGGGGATAGTATCCAGTCTCGAATTTAGAGTACCAAGAGAATTCAGGGATTTCACCCAAACCGTTAGTAAGACGCTCCAAATAGTAACGAGCCAGAATTTGTTGGTAGAAATAGAAGAAATATTCGCCCATGCGGTCTTGGAATACACCTGTTGCGGCGGATTTCCACCAGAAAGGCACCTGTGAGTGGAAGTAGTAGTAGTAGGAATTCAAACCAACATCTTCAGTGAAGTATGATAGCTTCTGTTCCTCGTTAGGATAAGTTAGAGAGTTGGAGTAGTTGGCGTAGTATACATAGTAGTCGTTTTCTTTCACGATACCGTATTGGGTAGCAAGTTCAGTGTTAAACAAACCACCTTGCATCTTGGTGCGGTACATCCTCATCAGAGTTTCCTTGTTGAAGAAGAACTGAGGGTAGACTTCATAAGGCGCCGGCAGAACAATGCCTTTAAGGTCAGTCCTTTGAACGACGGCAATGTAGTACGCGTACAAGAACTGTTCCTCGTTCATGTAAACCTTGGCCCAAGCCGCAGTTTTGTAGAAGGTATCAAAATCATTAGCATAGAACATAACTTGGAAAAGAGCGATGGCTTCATCCCTCATCCTTTCGTAGAAGACGGAAAACTTGTGGTATTTCGGCAGCGTTCCGGTTCTATACAGCAACAAGAATTCGTCAACAGCCTCCTTGTTCTGTAAAAATGCATTGCATTAAGTATATTTTCAAAATATCATCAAGATTTTTTGGGCACTAGGTTGATATAAATACTTACTGAGTAATTTTTGGTGTTCGCTTCGATGTCATATTCCTTGCCAACTTTGTAGTACTCGGAGTGTGCGTCGAGTTGTTCAGAGTGTTCAAAAAGCGCCAGAATTTTTTTCTGGTACTTGATAAATTCTGGATCAACTGTAAAAGAATATTTCATAAGTAGGTAATTGTTTATCTAAGAACAAAGAGTTTAAATGTCCTTGCAGGCAGTCTCCGAATGGGGCGATGCCAATCTGGTCAGGTTTAATAGTGCTTAAACCCAGGCGTGTCTTTTTTCCGCTAAAAAGAGCTCTCTCAATTTCAAGTTCGGGATCCTTGCAAAGGTAAGAAGATACATCACGCCAGAACAGCTGCTCAACTTGTATCAAGCGCAAGTTCGATCATGCATGGAGTACTGTTCTCATCTCTGGGACGGATCTGCCAAATACCAGCTTGATGCACTAGAGTCGGTAGAAAAGCGGGCTAATCGATGAAATTTAATCGATTTTTTATCGGTTACATTTCGGGGAGTGTGCGACGGAATTGCACGATCTAATTCCACGTTTCATCATTGGAATACAAGACATACGGCAATGCGCCATCGGTTCATGGTGGACATCCCATTCGCACAAAACGTTTTGGGAACACTTTTATTATGCGTACAGCTAAGGAGTGGAATTCCGTGTCGGAGTCTGTGTTTCCTGATAGCTACAATCTAGAAGTCTTTAATTCAAGAGTGAATAGGTTATTTCTAGGTAAGCGTGTTTCAACGTGGACCACATCTTCGCTTACCATCAGGTGAGATAGTGGTGAAGCACGAGAGTAAAGAAAAAAAAAACTTAAACAGTTGCTCGTCCTTGATGAGGTTTTTCTACTATGATTTTAATGCATGTATGTCCCTACATAGTATTATACTTGAGACAAGACAAGACAAGACTGTGATTGATTAACAGGTCCTCAAAAATCTGACAATTATGACTAGGATCAAACTAAAATAAATATCCAAATAAGCTCTTACCAGCCTTCAGCTTTATGTCTTGGTGGAAAGGGAGGGCAGTGCCCATCGCCAGGGCGACAAGCCCGGCAAGCAATAAGACAGTCTTCATCGTTGTCACAGCCGCTGCCAACTGTGACAATACCGCTAGCTGATCCACTTTTTATACCAGCCTAATCAAAGCATCCCGATGCTGAGTTTGTTATCGAAATTGTTGTGTGTTTCTTTATCTTTATCACTGTATTAACCTTTGACACGATTTGCTTTTTTCGTACCTACATCCAAACAGCTTTAGCGAAATCTGTTGCGTAATCTTTGCGTTGGTATTAAGCTTTATCATTGTATTCGTTGATGTTGTCAAGGGAAATGAAGAGTCACTATAGAGCAATTTAAAACACTGCCTAAAGGGTATGGTTAGTTGAATTTTCAATCAAACATTGTTTGTCAACATGCGGTTGTCCTCTGAATCATAATGGTAAACTGTTTCATAGTACAACGACATATTGAATTGTTGACATTACTAATACTGTTGCATTGTTTATTTCTTAATTGTGTACATGTCTTTATTGGTTTCATTATTGTGAACATGTCTTTATCTTACTATCTTATCTCACTAATATTTTAAACTAGCTGTGCCCACGGCTTCGCTCACGTGCTCCACCGGCTGTTAAAAGCGGTCGTGCTTGCAACCTATATCATTAAAATTGGATGGTTTGGGGATTTCCTTTTCCATTAATAATTTTTCAATTTTTATATAGAGATTAAGATAGGCTTTTAAGTGCCCCGTTGGCAATAGGCTTGCCGGAACTTGCTAAGACCTAGGGCCAAAAACTAAAACATACTTATCTGGTAAAGAAGTGGAAAAGTTAAGATGCAGCTATCTTAATATGCTTTTGCATCCTCGTCATTTGTCTTTCTTCTTTTTCGTATTTTTGCTTAAACCGCAGAAAAAGGTACCGCACACACGGATCAAGATTAGCCTCAGACCGATCCATGGTTAAGTAACTATATTAACTTAGCAAGAACCCTCCTTATTTCTGAAAGCACGCTAAGCAGTTGGTATCGGGCTGTCATTCATGGATCTTTGAGAGTTGTTCTCGTTAAAGGGTCGTGAGAAGTCGAAAGACGAATGATGAAACCGACTACCACGTTACCCAGTACCTACTCGTAACTACTAGGCAGTGACTCCATTTCAAATACTGATGTTCACATCTAACCAGTTTAACTGGCAGATGACTTCAACACAGTTGGGGAAAGGCTAGGCAGATGATGATTATATTGTTATTTTATTACTTTTTATAGCATCTATCTGATGATGACTCATCATCATCGTGTACGATGTCAGGCTCAGAGAAAAGTAACAAACCTATTGTTTCCTTCATAAAAGGTTTGGTTATTTTTTTGGTATGGGTCGCATTCCTGTTAATAACGGATCGGATCTAAAAAATCGGATCGCAATCGGTTCCGACCGAAGCAAATGGTCTGCTCTCCGTCACTCGGTCAGATGGCAAATCACCCATTATGCGTTGAGTGGGAGCAGTCTTCAACTTATAACACTGCATACCTTTAAAGATGATGCCACGAATAGTGCGTCTGGCCGACAAAATCCAAAATTCACGCTGCAAATGGCTACGAGGGCGTTGCAACAGGCGTGTGCGTTATTAATGTGTTGATCGCACACCAACAATTTCACCAACGCTCCTCCTTTAGGGAGCAACAAAGGATGGCGAGCACCATAAGGCAAATTCGAATTCCGCAGTCGTCCTCCGACTCGGAGCAAACCAGATTGGTCTAGGAATGGATTAAGACAAGCGATTGAGCCTTTCAAAGCTGAGCATTTCTTCAGCGCTTCAATAGTCTGGTCAAAGTGCTCGGCTTGTACAGCACGAACCAACAACATCAGGTCCTCTTGGCGTTCATGAGGCGACAAAACTGAGGATAATAATTTATTATTAGGGTTCCGTCCGTTACTTATGAAACGCCGGACCCAAGCGGTAACTCCTAACAATTTCGACAAAGAACTGTATCTGTCCAAAAGATAATCCAAATTATATGCAGGTTGCGTTTCAACAGTTCCAATACGCAAAACTTGCATAACCTCTGGAGAGGAGAACCTATTCTGGGGCCAGGACGACTTGCGATGCGTCAACTAGTCTGGTCCCCACCAAAGAGAATGGTCAACACGGGCAGGAGCCTCGCAACCACGTGACGCGCATTCTGCGGGGATCAATTCTCTTGGGACACGTCTCCAGATCAGTTTAGTCTCAGAGTTCTGACTCTGTGAGACTCTATTCGCCACAAAAACCCTCCAACGTATGAGCTGAGGTGCGAAGCCAACAAAAGACTATCTCACTATCAGTCCTTGGTCCTCAATCCGCGGGGCGGAGCCCTTCAACACGGGACCCGTAAGTCCAAAACCAAAAACTGTCGGTACAACTACTAACCTATTCGTCTGCAGAACCCACTTGGTCCCGGACAAAATCAAACCCAAAACATCGGCACCCATATACGGGTCCGGGTACCAACCACTTCGGGTCGGCAGGAGTTAGGTCCGACGTCAATTTCACCACTGCAGGCTAATGGTTACCTGCGGGTGTCTGCCCAAAATATCATTCAAAACAACGGCCTTGGCCAAGATTCTTGGCCCACAATGAACAGGCGAAACACATATTTCAATTTCTCCCCGTTGACCAACCGCTTCAATACCACCCATATGGTAGAAGGGTGGAATCCCGTGGGAGACCCAATTTCTCCACTAAACAAAAGGATACAAGACAGCCTTGACAAACCGAATCCAAAAGAGCACCAACTAACAAAGATTTACTCTTCGGGCCACAGATCATTACAGGGATAGCTGGCAGAAGGACTGTCTCTGGCTGGGCGGCTGTAGTGGAGGAGAGCGAGGCGACTACCTAATATTGATAACCCCTCTGGGGTTGGTAGTCGTCCTGAAAAGCGGACAATTCCTCCAATTGAGGAAGGGGTGGAGGGGTGCCCCCGCCTTTGCGAGGTATACCCCGTCGAGGGTCCAACTGGGGTTGGTGGGGATACGCTCCCCCGACTATGGGGGAGCGTCCGGCATCATCAGGGCCACCAACACCATTTTGGTCCGGACACAACACGCGGTGGTGCCTAGCTTGACAGTGCGGGCAAGGATCCGACCTCTGGCAATCCCGCTGCAAATGCTGTCCCAGACAAGTGTAGCACCACTTGCGGCTGTTGGCGATTCCACGTCGGTCCCTTGTGTTCCGTTCTAGGAACTTCGGGCAGGACGTGACCATATGGCCATCCGTGTTGCAATATAAGCAACGCATCCTGCGATCCTGAGTCGCTACAAATTTATGAGGCTGGCGTCGTGGCTCACCCAACCCACAAATGGAGGGGCGTGCACCAACACGACGCTGGTAAGGAGAGGGCCGCTCTGGGGCCCGCAAGGTACCTTCAACACCAGAATTGTCCAAAAGGTGACATTCCTCATCCAAAGACTCCAACAAATCATCAAAAGGGGGGAGGTGTGTGGCATCGTCCCCACCATATTGCCCATGTGCAAAACCCCTCAACCTAACGGTTGCCTCAACAATGTCATCCGAGAAACCGTAAAACTTCATGAAGTCTGCCTGAACCGCAGCGGCCAACTCAGTGTCCTCGGTGGACAATAGCGCCAAACACTCCGCAAAGCATTCATCCACCCTGGCTTGACGGGCTGGGAGTTCACTAAAACAATTTAAATTTCAACTAAGAAAATTTTCTCTTTCGACTGTGTAGTGTCAGCTGTCAAGTTGACAGCCCACCGACACGCTGTTGCAAGTAAATACCAAAAAACGGGACGAAACACAGGGTTTAATCATTGTTTTCTGCTTGGAGACGGTAATAATTTTACTGATTGACTCTACTATAGCTTCAAGAATGTGAACTAGTTTGTCAGCTGCTTCGTTTGCATCAAACGTATCGAGAACTGGTTGAAAGTTTGCTTTTTTTAGGTCCGATAGTAATCCGGCTGAGAGATCTATCCGTGAGATAATGTGTTTCAAGTATCTAGGAATACATTGATTCAACGAAAGGATGACAGTATAAAGATCAGTTAGGGTTGTTTAAGCGACAAAAACATTTGCGGGTAATGTAGTTTTAGGAATAACGTGATCTGGGCATGTTTTTCCGTGTGTTGGAATTACGTGAGCCGGTAGCAAGCCATGAAAAGAGGTCAGATCGAGGAAAGGCGACGCATTTCGATCAGGATTAGAAGTACTTATTGTCACCGGTGAGTATAATATTTTTACAAGAAGAATAGTTAGTTATTATTCCATTTAGTAATTGTAGGAAGTATGAGATATTTTTATACGATGGCGGGCGATAAATAGCTAGAACAACGGTGTCATTATTAATTTGCATTGTTAAACAAAAATTCAGGCTCAACAACGTTAACATGTATACTATTTTTATGTAAACAACTACACCCTCGTTATGTGTTTTGTTATTGTTAGTTGAGTAATGGTTATAGCCATTTAATAGCGGAAGATTTGAGGTATGCGGTAACCAACATTCCGTGAGAATTATCGGGATGAGGTCTAAGCAATCGGTCAAGTCCCATGTAGTAGAGTCAGCTATTGAAAGGTTGTCAATGTTCTTTTTGAATTGTTGAAGATTATGGTTTAAAAGATAAGGCCGAGTATAATGTGCATAGCTGTACAAATCAGAGAGACATGACATGAATCGATCGCTCGCCCACCGGATCCCTCCTACAAGTACAAAAGAAGTTCCATAGGGAGACAACAACGGTAAAAACGAATCGAATGCCCAAAAAGAAGCGAAAAGAGTGTGTAATTGTGTGTGGAATTGTTTATGTGTAATTGTTTTCTTGTATGCGTCGGTGTTTTATAGATACAAAAAATAATTGAACAACTACTATTTTAGCAAAATCCATTTCCAAGTTAACGGTGATGCGTTCAGCGTCGTCCTCTCTGCGTAAGTAAACTTTACCATGATAGGCTGACCAACAATGTTTATATTTATGTTGGGAGGCGAAATCTCTCGCCAGGAAGAAGAACTTTCGAGCTTTTGCCGGGAGACTGTCAGATATGTAAACGGGTACCTTTGGGCCGGGGATTCGTAGATGTGTTGTATTCAACTTACAGCTTTTATTATTTTTATTAAATTTCCTGACTGATTGCAGTATATTAGATTTAAGTAAGACTGTTAGTGAAGTCAACTACACACACTGGTAAAATTGAACAAGAAAAATGTTCGCAAATTTTTTTTTTACCTTTGCTGGGTGGTTTCACCTGTATTACAGGTGTTGCTACCTACCACGGGCACCAGCGATCTACAACCTAAAATTACTTGCTTTTGCTCATGTGTAAATTCTGTTGGTATTTTTTGGCTTGTGGTGAGAAATAAACAATTTTTTTTTATTTATTTTTTTCTTTTGTTTTATAATAAAACCAACTATTCCTAATTGATAAAACAATTGAACTTCACTTTTAATGCGATTTTTATAACTTTATTCGAACTTACAACATTTGGAGAGAATTTTGCTTATTCCCACTTACGGTATTGTTTTAAAATTTTGTAATGTTTTCATTAACATATTGAGTTATTTGATTAATTTTTAATGTCAAGATTTTTTTCGAAGTTAAGGACATAATTGTGCCCAACTTTATCCAAATAAACTTTGGAAGCAGAGACATGCATCTTTCAAAGGGACTGGAAACTCGGAGACTACCGTACGTAAATAGCCTCATTAGTTCCCGCGACGAGTAAAAATATTCGAGAATATATTCGAAAAGGTGTCGTAGCCTCGGTACGTGTGAATTCTTGTTAGCGTATTCTGATGATGATGAAACTTTGTATTATCTTTCATTATGTACTTGTTCAATGACTGAACACGATCTTGCCCTTAGCATTGTTGATATGCCCTACGTATTCCATCGAAATGAATACAGTTTACGGTTTATACGTTTAAATATTGCTGTCTGGCGGAAAGTATGATTTAAGGTTTTGGAAGGGTTTTCATTTGGTTATTGATATTCTTTTCAAAAAATAAAAGCCTTTTCTAAATTCAAATGTTCTCTGCGTGTTTTAGAAAAACTGTGTAAAATAGTAAATAAGGCCCTAAAATTGGTATCAAAGTAAAGTTAAGGTGTTCCTTTTGTTGTGAAAGTGTTATCTCGAGACAAAATCTGATAATACATCTAGAATCAAAGATCGGAAAAATTGCGGAACCAATAAATAAAATCATATACCCTCACTTTTTCTGAAAAAAGAAGCTTGACATTAAGTATCCGTCACTGTCAAGTGTGACACTTTGCAAATCTGTCATTGTTACCAGAAAAGTGTTGCCAGAACTTGGAAGAAATATTCCCATAAGTTTACGTTTGGAAACGAATTCGAATAAAAGACGTTTATTCAAAACATGGAAGAACAATTTAAAATATTTATGGCACAAATCAAAGCTCAAATGGAAGACCAAACTAAATTATTGCTATCAAGCATTGATGAGAAACTAGAAGGACTTATAAGCGAAACCAAGAAATCTAAAATAGAAAATGAGCAATTAAAAGAAAAAGTTAATAAAATCAACCTGTTAAAATATCATTCGCCACAATAGTTGACGAATGATATTTCGAAAAACAACATATAATGATTAACAAAAACAATACGACAAGATCTACATAACTGAAGACTATCCAAAAGAGGTAGTCAATAAAAGAAAATCTCACCAACAAAAAATGGAAGAAGAAAGGAAAAAAGGCAACTTTGCTGTTATAACTATTATTTATTCTGTGTTATTATCAAATATGATCAACTGATAATAAAACCTGGAGCGAGAAGCGAAAAGAAAAACGAGATCTGCTCACAACACCAGAGGAGAATGCCCAGCCACGGAAACAATATCTACCGAACTCTTTAAAGTAGGCAGAAAGAATGCATTTGAACAAGAATAAACTCCATTAGCAACATACCAACAACCTCAGAAACGCAATAGGACTTAGGTGCCAGCCGAAACAGAAACAGAATAACATACATAAATGAACAACCAAAGATAATCCCCAGCCCGACTGGTTACCGTGGGGTATTAGACCAAAACCCTCCAGGGCATAAATAAATAATAATAACGACAACACAACCAACAATGACATAAAAATAATAAGCAAAAACCTGAACAAGGCAAGCAAAGATGATTTACAACAGAAAAATAACAAAACTGAAAGAAAAAATGGTAATGTAATATATGTCTCAATACTGAACATTCGAACACTGCGAACTGAAGATATACTTTCAGAGCTAGAGGAAGCACAAAGCCTATTGAAATGGGATATAATTTTTCCGGATTGAGCGAAATAAGACGCATTGGGGAAGAAATTAGGGAATACCAAAATTATGTATTCTACTTTAAAGGAGAAAAGAATGGAATGTATGGTGTGGGATTTATGATAAAGAAATACCTTAAACAACAAATCCTATAATTCACAGGCAAATCATATAGAATAGCAGTGCTTAAAATTAAAAGCCCTGGTTTCAATGACCCATGGTCGATCATACAAATATATGCTCCAACTGAACAGGCCTCAGAAGAGGAAAAGGAAGAATTCTACTCCCTTCTATCTGCCACTATGGACAATACCTAAAAATATAAGATAGTGTTGGGAGATTTCAACAGCCAAATAGGATCGCGTCAAATAGGTGAAGAACGTATGATGGGGCAATACACCAAAGGAAATAGAAACTGCAATGGCCAATGTCTTATAGACTTTGCTCAATTATACAACCTACGAATAATGAACACCCTGTATAGGAAAAAGTCATCTAGGAAATGGACTTGGATCTCACCAGACGGGAAATATAGAAATGAAATAGATTTTATATTATCTAACATTCCCTTCCATTTCAAGGATGTAAAAGATATAAATAAGTTAAACTTCAGCACAAACCACAGAATGGTAAGAGGCAGGGACCGAAAACCCTTATAAATTACGGTACCGGTATCGAAGAATTTTGGTAGCCTTTACGATTTAGGTAACCGCTAACTGGGTAACCCAAGAAGAAGAAACAGGTTACCTTTATTTAGGTTACCGTTTTCATACCGGTGACCTAAAAAGGACCTTGATTAGAAAGAAACAGAATATCGCAATGCCGTCAGTTTGTTGGCATTAGAAAATACATTACCAGGGAGACCGTCGTGCGTGCTGTAGTACGTGTGTGTGCGTCTGCACGCAAGTCCTGTTTACGTTAATTTAGTACGCCTTTTTGCGGCGTATTTGAGTTAAAGTAAAAAGGAAATGGACAAAGTTAACCTTTGATAGTCAGATAATATTACATTGTAAATTGGTAAATGGAGGTTATCTTTTTCTCTCATCATAGAAATCAACTCGGTAGTTTGTTTATTTAACTTGCGGAGAAACGTACACGCCCGTTTTTCTAATAGTGGGCAGCACTTCCTCGTAAACAAAGCGCTTATCTTTTTGCTTGAAATTTGTTTGAGCACGCTAGCAGAGTACCTACACTTTTTGTGTTAAAACATTATCATGAAGTGTTCGAACATTTCATGAAATGATTGTATACTATAGTATATATAGCGTAATACACGATCAATCATAATCTGTTTCATTTCGACAGTTCGAAAACTTTCATTTATCGTAAAATAAAATACATAGTTAGATTATCCGCCAGTAGAGGAGTTGATGTCGCTTTGTTTTTGTTGTGCATCATGGCGGCGGTATGAACCAAATCAAACAAAGTAGGGTGACCACGCAAAAAAGTCGATAGACTTTTATTGGATTTCCAAATATGATAATTGTTATGGAAAGCGACCAATTTGGAAGTAACACTAGCTCGGCGCACCCGCGGGTGGTTACACTTCTTACCTAACCCATTTGGTCGGGGTGCCACAGGCGACGTGTTTTGTTTTTATCATATTTTAAGTGTTATGTTGCATTGCACGGAGGACATGGCACCCCAACCAAATGGGTTAGGCTACGGTTTTTTGTGAATACATACAGTGCGTCCATTATAACTTGTCCCGTGAAGCGATTAGTATCACTGTTAATATTAATATAATTAGTTTAAATATTGAAACTAAGGCGTCAAACTGACGAGCAGCACTTTGTGTCGACTAAGCGAACTTCAACTGTCGACAGAGGCAACCGCAGCTGTTGACAGAAGCAACTGCTACTGTCGACAAAAGCACCTGCTATAATCTGTCTAAGCTTGGCAAGCCATGGTGCCAACGTGAAGGCAAGGGACAATTTATAGTGAACAGTCTGAACTACGAGGATAGTATTGCCAAAAAACGCCAACAAAAAAAAAGTGTGACTCCGGTTATACGAAAACTTATGTTATTTTGTTATCCATTCTGCTGATGAATTAAAAAATATGGAAACTTCAAATAAACCACTGATGCAGATATCTACTACGTTGGATCCAGATGCATCTACTCCAATTAAATTCAAATGCCTCTGCCCCAGATTTATCTTCTGATTATTCATCAAAACAAATGAAAGATAACGGAAATGTGCCAAACTCAGTACAAAGTATGGAAGATGACAAGATGGCGAAACCTTTGTGCAAATTAGTCATAATATGTTTATTATTACAGGACTTCTGGTCAAATATTCAAACGCCACTTGATGTCGAGATGCCGCTGAAGCCCTATTTATACGAAGTTTATTGCTACAGGCAATAAACTTGCATCTTATAAATATGGCTTAAGTCTCGCGGTGATACAGTCACTTTGACTTAGAGTGATAGAGACAGCAAGAGACTTAACTTAAAATTGAGTAGCGTTTTAATATTTGAGCATTAGGAGCCAAAGCTTGACAAAACTAAATAAAAAAGTACTATATGATTTCTGATCTTCTTCATCATGTCAACCAGGAAGCAAATGTTCAATAATGTCAGATACAAGATCAATTCGGTGAAAACCGGTCGCAATCACCGCATGGTAAGAAGCACATTGAACATTAATATCAAGCTTGAAAGGTCTCGACTGATGAAGTCTATGCTCCGTCCAGAACAGATCCAGATCCAAAATCCCGACACCTTTCAGCTCGAACTCCAGAATCGTTTCAAGTGCCTAGGGAGCTCCGTGGACGAATACAGCGATAGGTTTGTGGAAGCTGTCCATGCGGTCGGGTCTAAGTTTTCTAGGTCCGCCGTACAGATAGGAACAAAATGCTCTCTGATCCTACTCTTAAGCTCATGAAAGAGAGGCGTGAGATGATCTTGCAGTCTTCAGACGATGCGTTGAAATACCGGCAGATAATTAGACGGATCTCAAAGTCCTTGAAAAACGACCTCCACCGCTTTCATGCCGAAAGTATTAAAGACGCGATTGAGCGGCATAAGGGCTCCAAAGTCTATGCAAGAGATCTGTGTACTGGGCAATTGGGCAGCGCCAGCATACGAAACTGAAGACCGATGATTGCAGTATCGTATCCGCCAAACTGGAGCTTCTGAGGAAGATCGAGAGATTCTATGGGCAGTTGTACACGTCAACCATTAAACCCGTCGCGAATCTAGCAAATGACCCTAGAGCTAGATTGACCCGATACTATCCAAAGACCTTACGGACGTCAGCCTATATGAGATAAGGATGGCTCCGAAACAGCTTAAGAACAACAAGGCAACGGGCGATGACGGAATTACGGCCGAACTCCTGAAGGCGAGTGGAGAACCAGTAGTAGGCCCTTCAGAAGCTGTTTGATTCCTTCATACTTGGGGGAAAAACGCCACAGGTATGGTGCTGGGTTGTGATGGTACTCTTCTTCAAGAAGGACGACAAATCCCTACTGAAAAACTATAGGCACATCTCACTTCTTAGTCATGTCTACAAGCTGTTTTCAAGAGCCATCACGAATCGTCTCAAGCGCAAGTTTGACGATTTCCAGCCTCCCGAACTAGCCGGATGCCGTAAAGGCTTCAGCACCGTAGACCACATACATACGCTGCGGCTGGTAATACTTAAGGCCGAAGAGTACAACCTGCCTCTTTGTTTAGCGTTTGTGGACTACGAGAAAGCCTTCGATTCGATCGAGACTTAGACTGTATTTCAGTCTCTCCAACGGTGCCAAATTGACTACCGGTACATCGAAGTGTTTGTACAAAAACGCCACCATGTCAGTTCGACTTCAGGATAAGACCTCGAAACCCGTCCTTCTGCAGCGAGGTATTAGACAGGGAGATGTCATATCTCCGAAACTATTCACCGCTGCACTGGAGGATGTCCTCAAGGTTCTGGACTTGAGAGGGCTAGGCATCAACGTCAATGGTGAGTACATCACACACCTTCGGTTTGCCGACGATTTAGTGGTTATGGCTGAGACCATGGAGGACCTCAGTACAACGCTCGATGACCTCAGTAGAGCTTCCAAAATAGTGGGTCTTAGGATGGACAAAACCAAGGTGATGTTGAATGCCCATAATGCACCCACTCCTATCAAGACCGGAAAATTAATTATATCACAAATATTTAGCCACATCATGAAGTAGTCGTGCGTCTAACCACATCATGAGCGTTCGATGTTCTATTTCATGAAATGGCCGAACATCTTCATAAAATGATCAATTCTAAGATCTGGCCATGACCGATGCACAACTGTTAGCCACGCTCTCTGTTCTGTTTGACTACCTTCATTTGCCCGAAAGCATAAATTAAAACAACTTAATTAAACGTTAGCCACAGCCACAGACAAAATAACAAAAAAAAACAAGACACAGCGCTGCGAACGATACAGTGAAGAATGCCAAATCTACGCGCGCGATTCGTTCAACTAAACTCAGTTTATGCAAATACAGCGTTCTGATTGGTAGTTTCTCAGCGGTACCAACCAATCAGAACACTAAACGCGAAATTTGTATTTATTTATTTTTGTAGGGAAAACTAACAGTAGTATACTAAAAATATACAAAGTGTCTTAAACATATGAATTAACAAATATACTACCCACTACATTTTCCACAGATTACTATTTACACAAGTAAAACAAACTGATTAGTAAAAGTTATTATAGTCAGGGCATGTAGAAACATTAGAAGCTACCGCTCATCCATAAATATTTAGATTATGTTAGTTCTAAAGGTATATTTGCTTACAAATAATATGACAATTGCATAAAATAGCTTATTTTATGTATCGACTAAACGGTGTGTGACACATTTTTTTTTGCTTTCTGCCCATTTCTAAGTATATTAATAATATGTTTTATCTATAATTTACCAAGCCAACAAAACTATCCAACACAAACAACACTCGCTTCGCTAGCAAACTGAGAGACACGTCGCCGTGCCAGCCAGAGCCGTGATTGGTCGGCGTTTGCCGGCGCGCGTGGGTAGACTCGACTCTTTGACACACACACAGGCGATGCGCGCCCTTTAATATTTTGACTAATGCCGACGGACGGCACGTGTAAGATAGAGGTAATTTTTATTTCGGTAACCGGTATTAATACAGGTTGTTTTTAATATTTAAAAATTAAGGTAACCTTTTAAAATTACTGTAACTAACCGAAACATACCGGTATTATTCATACCGGTTTCGGTCCCTGGTAAGAGGAACTATCACAACTCATAATAAGAAAACTAGACGTATCAAGAGGAATGAACCCATACATATAATTCCGCCACTTTCAAAAGAGTCACTACATGGATTGAGCACTAAACCCTCTAAAATGGAAAGGCTTTAGTCAACCTAACAGAAATACGATGAATAAGAAAACTATTTAAAGGAAATACATAAAGAAGTTGGCCTGAAAGGAATAAAAAAAGATATAATAGGAGATGATGCTAGAAAATTAATTGACGAGAGGAAGAATCTGCTAAATGATAGAAAAAAGAACAGAAAACATATAGAAGAAATAAGTAAGAAAATCAATGAGAGTATCAGGAAACATAAAAAAATGGAGCCGTCACGGGACGCCTGGTAGATGTGAAACATCGACGTTATTTCGTAAAAGTAGTATGCAGAAAAGAACAGATTGTGGTAGGAACTAAAAATGTCAATAAAATAAAATAAAAAATATAACGATTTTTTTTTCTAGATAACGATGATTTTTTATTAAATAAACATTCATTTTCATTAAATACAAAAATTTACATATTTATTTTAAATCGAAACTACTCAATTAGTTTAATCAGTGACTTCGGTAATAGTTACATTCGATGTTGCCTCTGAGAACGGTATTACTGTTACAGCAATTGTTTTAATGCATTAATTTCAATAAGAATGAAATTAAAATTAATAATTAATTTAAAAACATGATATGCAATGAAATTTATGTGAATTTTAATCTACCTAGAGAGTAGATTTTACATTTACTGGCGCTCAATACACACCAAATATACGCGTGCTAAATGCACAGATAAATGCATACTTTAATTATAAAAATATAATTAACTTACTGATGACTTGATAATGTGTCATAGTGTGATTTTGCTTTCTTTGCAGGAGGCTGATCACTTCCACTCTCTAAATTATCACGGTCAGACATTTTATTATCAGAACAGAAAAATGATTTATTTACCAGAAAAACACAGGTTATGAGTACTGTAATAAACAGAGTATACATTATAGGTATCCGAGCTCAGTGGAGCGAAAGAGATGGCTTAACGCCGGATCGAGTGAGAGAGAAACGCACAGTCGATTGCGCGTGGCGACGCGTCGCCACGCCAGAAATCGGTCTCACGTGCGCCTATAGATGTTTCACATCAAAAAATTAGCGTATGAACATTTGAAATAGAATGAACGGGCGGGATCAAAAAGCACTAAAACAACTCAATAACCACTCCACTTGGATGACGGCAATAAAAACAAAAAATAGACAAGGAAAAGACAAAACCATGTCACATAGGATAGAAATAAGAAGAGAGGCGACAAATTTCTAAAGAAATTATACAACCACCAATTGCCACCATCATTGCCAACTGAGCCACCATTCATCGACCACTCAGTAGATGGTAGTGTCCCAGAGATAATACAAAGTGAAGTAAGGAAGGCAATAAACACACAGAAAAGCTATAAAGCACCAGGAGACGACAAAATAACCAGCGAACTATTAAAAGAGCTAGACGATGTTATCCTGCAGACACTAACACAATTATTCAATGATATACTAAACAACGAACAACAACATATTATACCAATTCGGTGGACTAAATCTATTATAGTTCTCATACACAAAAAAGGAGACAAAACTAAAATAGATAACTATCGACCAATAAGTATGATGTCCAACCTCTATAATATATTCTCCAAGATAATACTGGCAAGGATCACGAAATCCCTGGACGAACAGCAACCAATAGAGCAAGCCGGCGATTTCTCTACAGTCGATCACATACATGTCGTGAAACAGATCATCGAAAAGTATAACGAATATGGAAAGTCCTACTACATATTGTTCGTTCAAAGTCTTCAACTCCCTATATCACAGCTCCATATACAATGCACTCGAGAAACAAGAAGTTCACGCCAAGTATATAAACATCACCAGGAAAATACAATAAAAAAGAAGCACGGCCCGAATACAGCTAGAAACCGTAGGATACGAATTTAAAATTGAAAAGGGAATGCGACAAGGTGACCCGTTTTCGCCCAAACTATTCGCTGTAGTCTTAGAAGACGTCTTCAGGAAATTAAAATGAGATAACCTCGGACGAAACATCAACGGAAAAATGCTAAACCATCTCAGATTTGCTCATGATATTGTAATATTTGCAGAGGAACCATAAATGCTACAAGCAATGCTAAAACAACTATCCGATGCTAGTGCCGAAGTGGGTATCATGATCAACTTCTTTAAAACAAAAGCAATTACCAACAGCACCCGAGAAACAATAGCAATAGAAGAACAAGAGGTCGAATATGTAGAAGAGTATATATACCTGGGACACCTGAGTATTTTGTTTTGATTTGCGTATTTATTGCTGTATTATTTACATACTATACACCACTCATACACTGCTCAGAGCTCTGAGCGACGACGTCCAGTACACACCGGCTACGTTTATGTCTCATTTTGTTTGACAAATTGTGGAAGCAAAATCGAGGACGAAAACACTTGCCCCAGACATAACATTCACTGCAAACCCTACTTCACACATAATATATCTTTAATATATTGTAAATATTATAGGTAAACCCCATAGTTCATAAGCATTGTAAATACTTTGTTTCCACTAAAACTAAAGTTCTTAGCAATAATCCTTATACAAAAATCTAATCGAGCAATAAACGCCAATGTCTAATAAAGCCTTTCCATTAAGTATTACCTGTAATTAAGTCTGACAATATTAATTCAAATAGCTTTTCTTTGTTCTTAGTTTTATTTTATTTTTTTCTTCTTTTTCTCATATACCTTCATATATTTTTATAATCTTTTTTTGTAACGTTTCTATTGTTTTTAAACATTTTACTTCTATTTAACTTTTAAAGCCCTCCTTCTTTCTCAAGTTTTCAACTAACGTAGTATTATCTTCACATACTCAGCTGTTTCTTGTCACATTACAGGTGTCGCTTAAGGAAAACATTCAATATGATGACCCGGGCAGCTACCGTTCGTGACATGAGTATCAAACTGAAAGCAGTGCTGAGGGAGCTGGATTCATCTAGAAATGAGTGCAGCAAGCTACTGCGGGAACGAGAAGAAAGTGAAGTAGAAATTGAGTTAATAGTGAACAAAAACACTCAACTCAAGAACCAGCTTGCAGAACTACACTCCCAACATATGGATATACTGGACCAGCATCACCATCTCCGTCAACTGGTATCAGATTATCAGCAGTGCCATGACACTCATGACCAGGCACTGAAGCGTATATCTGTACTAGAAGCAGAATTGTGCAAGGCTCATAACACCATTACCTCCATCGACTCGCTGAAAGTCAGCGAAGAGGTTTCTAACACCAGTAACCTGTACAATGAGCTGATGGATGCATCCAAACTGGAGTGTGAGCCGCCCACCATTACCATAGACCTTACAGGGGATGATACCATTGCTAAATGTCCAATTATAAGTAGTCATAATAAAATTAAGAAATATATTAAGATCAATAAAAGTATTAAGAAATATAGGAAACTTATAAAAACTCAAAGTGTTTGCAAATATAATGTTAACCTTAGGAAAGATTTAAGAAACTTAAAAAACCAATTAAATATATGTAATAGTAAATTAGAAACTAGTACACAAATGTATGATGTTGAAATTCAGAACCTTGAAAGGGAATTATTGAGTAGGGAAAATACACTTAAGGAAATATTTTGTAAATATGAATGTAGTCAACAGATGTTGAGTGAACGCATGCAGGAGGCCTGTGAGTTGGTGGACCTGGTGAAGTATAATGCAGAGAGGTGCGAATCATTGACTAACAACCTCACCTGTAGTTGTGCTGCCGCTCTACAACCTCTCATGTCACAACATGTTGCTACTACAACTTTACCCATTGATCATACTGCAACAACTTTGAACCCCACCAAAAGTAATGTCTTAGTATTTTCTGATAGATTAGGAACAGGTTTTGGATCTTTGTTAAATAACCGTTCTAAACATACAATAGTGAACCATTGTTATCATAAACTGCAATTTAATGAGCTTATCCATAAAATTCAACAGACACAATTGAATGAGCAAACTACCGTAGTACTTCTTATTGGAAATAGCCTTAGTATAACAAAAAGGGACATAGTTAATGGTATTGACACCCTACTTAAGTTAAGATTAGGCAAATTAATATTATGTGCATTGCCCTATTCTGGCAAGTTACTTGTTCATGAAAATGAATACATTTCTAGTTTGAATAACCTGATGCATATATTATCTTGTCGTCATAGTGACCGTTTATTGTTTTTTGACACCAACAATTTTGTTAGTGATTTTGTTTTGATTGGGAACCATATGATCCTTCCCAAAAATAGTCGACATTTATTAGCTACATTGTTAGCTTTTAATATACACGCAGTTATTGATAATTTAACTGAGACTAGGTTTAGTGATTTAACAGTATTATCCAGTTTTTCTGATAATAATTTAAACGATGATTCTTTAAACGATTAGAGCCGACAAAAGAGAAGTCGAATAGTAATATTTTACTATATCATCAAAATATAAATCGCTACTCCGGCAAAATTTTAGACGTGGAATTGTTAGTAGATAATTACCACATGGATATCTTATGTTTTTGTGAAACTTGGTTAAAACCAGATAGGATGTTGTTTAATGTAAATAATTTCTCAGTTGCCAGCGCGTACAACAGATCCACGGTGGGTGGTGGTACCCTGATACTTTGTAATAGTCATTTAAAATATAAGGAAAGGAAGGATATCACTGCTTACTCTGTTGATCGCTTGTGTGAGGTAGCATGTGCAGAGGTCGAGGGGCATACTGTCTTGTGCGTTTACAGACCACCAGCATCAAACTTGTCATTGTTTTTGATTACAATGGAAGAATTATTAAGTAAACTTTTCAGAGATAATAAATTAGTTTTTGTTTGTGGTGACTTAAATATAGATCTGTTAGTCAACTCGCCTGAAAAATGTAAGCTCATTTCATTATTTAAATCATTTAACCTAAAATATTTATTTAATGAACCAACAAGAATAACAGCGACTTCAGCTTCTTGCATAGATAATGTATTCACTAATTGTAAAGTAAAAGATTCGTTTTTAATTAGTGGCGTTAGGTCAGACCATACTGGTCAACTAGTATCTTTTGAGGCAAATAAAAAAATTAACCTAGCTAAATCAATTCGATTAAGACCACTTACTAAAAATAAATTAATCTCTTTTAATAATAATGTTTTTAGCAACCTTTGTAACGCCAGTTTTGATTCAAACGACCCCAATATAAATTACGGCACGTTGTTTTCAACAGTTTGCCAAGAATTCAATAAAACGTGTCCTGTAAAAACAGTTAAAGTCAACAATTCCAAATCGAAATTTAGTGAATGGGCCACTGTGGGCATAAGAAAAAGCCGAGATATCTTATATAATTTATATTACGAAAAATATTTGACTTCCGATCAAGTTTTTCACACTTATGTTAGAAACTATTCTAAAATATTCAAAAGAGTCTGCGCTCAAGCAAAATCTCAAATAATAATTAACAAAATTGGTGCTTCTAATAACAAAATAAAAACTGTGTGGCAATTAATTAATAGAGAAACTGGAAAGATACAACAACGCGATCAGAATGAGTTGTCTTTGAAAATAACTAATCAAACCATTTCTGATAGGCAAGAAGTCGCTGAGACATTAGAAAATTTCTTTACCAACATTCCGTTAGAGGTTACGAAGTCTCTTCCTTCCTCATCTAAATTAGCTGAAGCTCTTCTTAAAGAAAACTTTACTAAGGACATACCAATCTTTAAATTTAAACCAATATGTATTAATACAATTAAAAACGCGTTCAAAAGTCTCAATATAAAGAATACTGAAGACTTGTGGGGGATATCCGTTAGGGTTCTTGGAGATATTATTGACTCAATTGCTCCTGTCCTAACAGGCATATTCAATCAATGTTTGGACAGCGGCACTTTTCCTGACTTAATGAAACACAGTAAAGTAGTACCAATATTCAAATCAGGCTGTAAGAGCGATCCTTCTAATTATAGACCTATATCCGTGCTTCCAGCATTGAGTAAAATCTATGAAAAAATCATGCTGGAACAGATGTTGTCTCACTTCAATTCAAATGGGATCCTGCATAGTCAACAGTTTGGTTTCACGAAAGGTAGGTCGACAACGGACGCGGGAGTAAAACTCATCAGCCACATCTTGGAGGCTTGGGAGAGGTCCCAGGATGCCATTGGCATTTTCTGTGATCTCTCAAAAGCTTTCGACTGCGTCGACCACAACACACTGATCTGTAAATTACACCACTACGGAATTCGTGGAAAATCTGCTGATCTCGTGCTTTCCTATTTATCAAACAGACAGCAAAAAGTAAATGTTAATGGGGCGACGTCCTCCGGGTCTCTAGTCAAGATGGGCGTGCCCCAAGGTTCAATTCTCGGCCCTTTCCTTTTTCTGGTTTACATAAATGATCTTCCTTTTATGATGGCCAAATTATCGGATATAATTCTATTTGCTGATGATACTTCGCTAATTTTTAAAATAGATAGGCAAGATACGGATGTTTTAAATGTCAACGAAAGTCTAATTGTTCTCTCAAAATGGTTCGCAGCTAACAATCTTTTACTGAATGCGAAAAAAACAAAATGTCTAAAGTTCTCTTTACCAAATGTAGCACAACATGACCTAAACTTAAATCTTGACGGCAAAAATCTTGAAGTTATAACGGAAACTGTATTCTTGGGGATTACTATCGATTCAAAATTGCAGTGGGGCGCGCACATTAGAACTCTTTCGGGTAGGTTAAGTTCGGCTGCATATGCAGTAAGGAAAATAAGGCAGCTAACCGATGTAGCTACAGCTAGGTTAGTATACTATGCTTATTTCCACAGTATTATGTCTTATGGCATTCTGCTGTGGGGATCAGCAGCAGACGTTGACTCAATTTTCATCCTACAAAAGAGGGCAATCCGCGCAATCTATAAAATGGGTACTCGCGAGTCCCTCAGAGAAAAATTTAAAGAGATCGATATACTGACTCTACCTTCACTTTATATTTTGGAATGTATTTTGTATGTCCGTAAAAATCGGGGGCTTTTCAAAACTAGAAGCGACTTCCATAATTTAAATACACGCAGTAAGCACGAAATTGTAATACCCAAATTCAGATTAACGAAAACTAGCAAGTCTTTTCTTATAAACAGTATACGCTTTTATAACAAGTTGCCAAAGTCAGTTATAGAACTGACCGATGGAAGGTTCAAAAACTACATCAAACGTATCCTTATTAAAAAAGCATATTATAAAATCAAGGACTACGTTGAAGATAAAAACATTTGGCCTTAGCTCCTTCTGCGCATGCAGCTTCCCTGGTAACTTGTAAACGGCACAAATATGTGGATGTCTCTAACTATTCTCAATCTCATTTTTCTTTCCTTCTTTTAATTAGACTTTTACAATGGTTTTCAAACATCTTTATAGCCCTTTGCTAAGAATAGTTACAGCACTGATAACAAAATTTGTGCCACATGTTAAATTTAGTCATGTAATACTATTTTTATTTACCTTTGTATAGATTCTTTTACCGATTGTTTTGTGAATGTGTGAACATTGTAGGCCTTCTAGATGCTAGTTAACATTTGTTAACTTTTTTATAAAATATATAATCCTTTTATTTTATTTTTTTAGTTTCTTACGACTTATTGTCATAAGTCGGGCCTACGTTGTCCCCCCATGTCTAAGTACTAATGCTGTAACATGGAAATATTGTAAAACCAAACCATTTTTAAAAGAGTAACCATGGAGTTTCTTGCCGGTTCTTCTCCATAGGAAACGACCAACCCGAACCGTGCACCTTTTGTCGACGTTTTATAAGTGCCCATGTAGGCCTATGTGAAATAAAAAATATTGATTTTGATTTTGACCTAATATCACCTCAACACCTAATGCCCAAAGAAATACAAAGAAGCGTAAACAACACCTGGTCCCGCTACTGGTCCCTCAAAGAAGTAGTGAAGCGCAAGTCCATATCAATGCGGTAAAAGAAAAAGTTCTATGACAGTTGCATTCTGCCAGTACTCACATATGGATGCCAAACATGGTCCTTAACAAAATTAAGCATACAAAAACTAAAAGTCTGCCAACAAGGAATGGAGAGGAGCATGCTTGGCATCCAGATCAAAGACAAGTGTCGACTTGTAGATATACGAAAGCAAACGGGGGGTGGCGGACGTAACCAATAGAGTCAAGAGACTAAAGTGTAGATGGACGGGCCACACAATGCGAAATAAGATAGAAAAGTGGATAAGAATCGTAATTGAGTGATACCTACGCGACGGGAAAAGGCGCAGAGGCAGGCAACATAAGAGGAGGGCGGACGATCTCCCACAGGGGTGGAGGAGATCGGCAAGGCAGTGTAAAAAGTGGCATGATCTGGAGGAGGCCTATGTCAAAGGATAACCTGACTAAAAAACAGTCTTAATTATGTTAATTAAGGATAAATTTAAAATGAACTGTCAGTGAATAAAGGCTATTTTTATTATTTTAGATAGGTTTTCAGGAGCCTTATAAAAACTACATTGAAAATGCTCTGCAATATTGCCCTTGGCAATGCAATTTCTATTCAAGTTTATTTGAAAATGCACACAAAACGCTTGATAAGCCTTGATAAGAAGATTGTTGAACTCTTTTTCTAAATACTTTCGGAAAATAAATATTCATGCTAAGAAATTCACTAAAAGTCGAAACAACAATTACTTGTTATTAATATTCATTAATGTCTAGACGCTAGACGTTAGATAATGAAGAATTAAAGTGTTCGAAAACGGAATAATAATGTCAAAAGACATTGCAAGAATGCATGAATTTGGACTGCAAGAGATAGGTGGCGCACAATTATGGTAATGTCGAATTTATTACTGGTTTTTATCTAGAGTTTTCATGCAACGTGTCTGCCATAGTTAGAAGGTGGTGGAAGTTGTTGGACCTGGCGAATGCAAGAGCTGTCTGAGTAGCGATACTGGTTGGACAAAACCAGAATAGTTGAAACTATAGTTTTAGTTAACCGAAATGACAGTAAAAGAAAATGCAACTTCTATATACATAGATATATAGAAGTTAAGATAACGGAAGGAACGGAATATATAAAAGAAGAAACTGGCTGACTGACTGATTGATCGATCAACGCACAGCCAAAACCGCTAGGCCTAGAAGCGTGAAATTTCAAATTCAAATTCAAAACGTTTATTGCGAACTAAGTGTATAATATTGTTGTTATGCATCAGAAAGGTTCCTCAAGTGATGTAAGTGAGCACTAAGAAAGGATTTTTGGCAATTCCACCCCCAAGGGGGTACAAAGTGGGTTGAAAGTTTGTATGTAATTTCTACAGTTTAGAAGTTGGACACGTGAAATTTATATTTTAAACTCATTGTTTTTCTTTATTAAGCAAGAGCTTAAACCTACAATTTCGGTTATTTTACCTTCCAAACCGAAGAAATTTTATACAAACTTTCAACCCCCTTTTTACCCCCTTTGGGGTGGAATTTCCAAAAATCCTTTCTTAGTGCTCACTTACGCCACTTATGGAACCTTTCTTCCAAATTTCATGCTTCTAGGCCTAGCGGTTTAGGCTGTGCGTTGATCGATCAGTTCTTTTATATATATAGATTATAGATATTACCTTACCGAGCGAAATTTACTTCATCATCAAGACATTTTTATGAAGATAAACTTTGGCTTTTATAGCATGTTATTTGGACGCACAGTTTAAGAGAACTTGTAAAATTAAATAATTCAACATTACTTTTTAGCGAACGGGCGAACATGGGCGGCGACGGGCGGGGCGGGTGGCCGAGTCTGCCTTGTGTTTTATTTAAGTTATACGCGAGTAAAACCGCGGGGCACCACTAGTACAGTGACAAAGATAAAGAAACAGGCAACAGCACACAATATACCGAGTCAGCCCTGTGATTTATTTAAGTTATACGCGGGTGAAACCGCGGGGCACCGCTAGTACACTGCACACAATACACACAACAATTTCGATAAAAAACTTAGTATCGGGATGCTCTGAATCGGCTGGTATAAAAAGTGGATCAGCTAGCGGTATTGACACAGTTGGCAGCGGCTGTGACAACGATGAAGACTGTCTTATTATTTGTCGGGCTAGTCACCCTGGCGGTGGGCAGCACCCTCTCTGCCCGCCAAAACATAAAGCTGAAGGATGGTAAGAGCTCATTTGGATATTTATTTTTGTTTCTTGCTGGTCATAATAGTCAGATTCTTGAGGACCTGTTAATCAAGCTCAATATTGCGAATACTGTGTAGGGAAAGAACTGCATTATGAAAATTAGTCAAAAATTATGGAACAAAAAACCTTAAACAAATACGAACAACTGTTTTAGGATGTTTTTGAATTATTTTGAAAACCCTTTGTTCATAGAAAAACAATTACCTACTTATGAAATATTATTTTACAGTTGGACCAGAATTTATCATGAAACAGGAAAAAATTCTGGCGCTTGTTGAACACCACGAACTGGACACAGACTCCGAGTACTATACAGTTGGCAAGGAATATGATATCGAAGCAAACTTCAAAAATTACTCAGTAAGTTCTTTTATTAGGGATATCAACCTAGTTCCCAAAAATCTGGATAATATTTTGAAAAGATATTTAATGCAATACATTTTTGCAGGACGAAGAGGCTGTCAACGAATTCTTGTTGCTGTATAGAACCGGGACGCTTCCAAAATACCACAAGTTTTCCATCTTCTACGAAAGGATGAGGGATGAAGCCATCGCTCTTTTCCAACTTATGTTCTACGCTATTGACTTCGGTACCTTCTACAAAACTGCGGCTTGGGCCAAGATTTACATGAACGAGGAACAGTTCTTTTACGCGTACTACATTGCCGTCTTTCAAAGGGCTGACCTTAAAGGTATCTTTCTGCCGGCGCCTTATGAAGTCTACCCTCAGTTCTTCTTCAACAAGGAGATTCTGATCAGGATGTACCGCACCAAGATGCAAGGTGGTATATTCAACCCTGAATTTGCTGCCCAAAACGGTATCGTGAATGAAAACAATTCCTATGTATACTACGCCAACTACTCCAACTCTCTAACATATCCCAACCAGGAACAGACGCTGTCATACTTCACTGAAGACATTGGCTTGAACTCCTTCTACTTCTACTTCCACTCGCACATGCCTTTCTGGTGGAAGTCCGGTAAACTTAGTGTCTTGAAAGATCGTCGTCTTGGTGAGTTTTTCTTCTACTATTACCAGCAACTTCTGGCTCGTTACTCTTTGGAGCGTCTTTCCAACGGCTTGGGCGAAATTCCTGAATTCTCTTGGTACTCCAACTTCAAGACTGGATACTATCCCCAACTGACCGGAAACTACTTGCCTTTCGCTCAAAGAAGCAACGACTACAACATCCACACCGAGAAGAACTATGAAAACATCCGCTTCTTGGACACCTATGAGAAGACATTCTTCCAGTTCTTGCAGAAGGCCGAATTCAAGACTGTAGGTATACATAGACAAATCTATGATTTTCAACTTGCTAACTATAACTTACAAAAAAACTAATGTATGAATGCAATATTTTCAGCCCGAGAAGGAAATTAACTACGTTGATATCCCAGAAGTTACCAACGTAGTTGAACCAGTGTTTGTAACTAATGAAGATTTCTACTCTTACGAAATTACCGCTCGTCACGTGCTCGGTGCGAGTCCCAAGCCTTTTGACAAGTAAGTTTTAACATTTATTCTTAGTTTAGCAACTCTATTATATTCAAATATTGTAAAAAGCACTATTATTGTTAAACTCTAAACTCTGAGAAAAAGGCAAGCTGTTACATTTTGATTTGTACGGGCTTTGCGTTGTTGAAATAAAAGGCCATTTAAAAACAAAGTTTGATTATAAGGTTGAACAAAATTAATAGAATTTGCAAGTCAAAATATTATAAACTCCTACTTTCAGTAGACCCGTGGCCTATATACATAATGAGGATTAACTTACCGTCACTTTTAACTTGGAAGGTTGACTAAAGTCCAGAAATTTAGCTGTCAAAGTTTTGTTACGTACCTACAAGGGGCGTGAAAACCAAGTTTACATTTTAATCATACCTTAAAGACATTACATACATCTTCATTCATTGACCCGAAACTCATATTTGGCATAACTTCTCTGAGGTAACGCAACATATGCACAACAATAATACAATTAGGAAAATACTACTCACTCACAACACTAACACTGGAATTTCACATATCGAAGACATTACGCTACACCAGCGCGCTGGTGTAGCGTAATGTCTTAAAAGCGCCTCTAACGGTGAATTCTTACGCAGTAGCCCCTATTATCCAATTAACAACGATCAATTGAATGTTGAACAATGCAACCATTGTTTTTTTATTTTCAGATACTCTTTCATGCCGACCGCCCTTGACTTCTACCAGACTTCACTGCGTGACCCTGCATTCTACCAGCTCTACCAGAGAATCTTCGCTTATCTTATTGCTTTCAAAGAGTACGAGAAACCTTATTCTCACGATGATTTTCATTTTGACGGTGTAAAGATCAACGATGTGAATATCAGTGAACTGGCCACTTACTTCGATTACTTTGACTTTAACGCCACAAGCAGCGTGTTCTTCAGCCAGGAGGAGCTCAAGTCTTACCCTACAGGTTTTGTAGTCCGTCAACCCCGTTTGAACCACAAACCCTTCACTGTCTCTGTCGACGTTAAGTCCGATACTGCAACTGATGCTGTCTTCAAGATCTTCATTGGACCCAAATACGATTCCATCGGATACCCAGTTAACATCGAGAAGGTTTGGATGAAATTCTGCGAATTGGACTGGTCCGTGCAGAAACTTGTCCCTGGTGAGAACAAGATTGAGCGTAAATCCAGCGAGTTTGTGTTCTTCAAGAATGACTCCATTCCTATCAAAGAGATCTACCAGTGGTTAGACCAAGGAAAGGTACCTTATGACATGTCTGTTGTGCCAAATAAACTTCCCAGGAGATTGATGCTGCCTAAGGGTACCACCGGTGGATATCCATTCCTGATAATCGTATTCGTCTACCCCTACAACAGCACAAAGAAGGGAGAGGATGTGTTCGAGAGCTATACCTTGGACAACAAGCCTTTCGGTTATCCATTCGACCGTCCTCTGCGTGAGATTTACCTCAGGCAACCCAACATATACTTTGAGGATATTGAAATTTACCACAAGGATGTCGAAGCTTACTGGCCGTGGCAGCTTAACGTTCCTTCTTATTTCACCCAAAAGAAGCCGTAAGATTATAAATCGTTATTTGGCTATTAGAATTATTTTTATATCGATTATAAAATTATTATTGTTCTTTATTATTTTTATATGATGATGATGATGGTATATCGATAATCTTAGATTGAAATGCACAAAGAATAAGAGTGAAATAAAATATATATTTTTAAACACAATGAATTTAATTAAAAAGTGTACCTCTACATTCCAGCCTATTTATAAGTTTATATTGTTAAGTTTGTTAATGAGGCCACTTTGATAAGAGGGCTACAAAAATGAATAGGTACAGAAATATACAAAATATTATGTATTTTACATATATACTGCCGTCATAAAAAAGGACGTATCTACCTCAAGTTTGAAATGTAGAAAAAAAAAAATTTGTTCATCACACTTAATATTATAAAAGCGAAAGGCTGTGAGTGTGTATGTTTGTTACTTCTTCACGCTCAAGCGGTTGGACGGATCTGGATGAAATTTGGCACAGAGATAGAATATAGTCTGGAATAGCACATAGGATACTTTTTATCCCGGGAATATGTTCCCTCGGGACTATTTTCGGCTTTTACGGATCTGGATGCTATTTGGTATAGAAATACCTAACAAAGGAAAGGAGGTTTAATTTGGTATTTGGTAGTCTGCTTTTTAGGGTTCCGTACCCAAAGGGTAAAAACGGGACCCTATAACTAAGACTTCGTATTCCGTCTTTCTGTGTGTATGTCTATTTGTCTGTCAATATATATGCCATATCGAATAGCTGTAACCTTGCTGAGTGGTGGCAGAACAGCACACTCAGTGTTTCAGTGTTTAAGCTCCCACTGAAACTTGCAAGTGAAGAAATACTCATTCCAACATCAGCAAAAGCTGTAGTCGCGGTGCTCTATTGCAATGGTGCAAATTGATCGTGTGGGACGAATGCACGATGTCACACAAGCGAGCGATTGGTGAACTTGATCGCAACTTGCAAGACATTTGGGGCAATCACCTTATCATTATCACACACTTAGTTCATACTTGATCTATTACATACAAAGCCTAACTGTAAGATGGGGAGCCTGGTGACCCGTAACACAGGTATTCAATACCTTTTTCGGGCACCAGTCTCTCACAAATGTTTTCATTTTTTTTTTGTATTAGTTTAAGTATTTTCTGTACCTGCAACATTTGTGATGAGAAAATAAATTTTAATATTATTATTATTATCTTTTATTTAACTTTTTTCTTATTTATTACATTTTTAAATATTTTTACAAAACACACACAAAAAAGAAAACATTTAAAAATATAAAAAATAGAGGCCCACCGGTATCGGGAACAGGGTCCAAGCTACCGGCGGTCAGGGCTCCAGAGAGAGGAACCTCCTAACAATACGAGCCGTGTCCAGCAGTACTGCTTTCTGGATCAGGCCCTTGAACCAGCCGCCTAACGAGAGCCTCCTAAGGTGTTGGTCGAGGCTCGTGGCTATTAAGCCATGGGCTAACACGACTATCGGTACAATGGTCGCTGAGTCCACATCCCACATGTCGACAACCTCGCGAGCCAAGTCAAGATACTTGATTTGCTTATCTTTCTCGGCTTTCACGAGGTTCCCGTCATGCGGAACAGTTATGTCAACAATCATTGCACGCCTCTCGATTCGGTCCACCACCACTATATCAGGCTTATTAGCGATAATAGTCATGTCACTGATGATGGACCGATCCCAGTACAATGTGATATTGCCATTCTCGAGAACTGGGTCGGGTACATACCTGTAGTACGGCACCTCCGACGCCACAAGAGTGTATTTCAGAGCAAGTTGCTGATGGATAATCCTGGCTACAAGGTTGTGCCTATGCAAGTACTCTTCGTTAGCTAGACGAGAACAACCAGAGATAATGTGGCGGATCGATTCACCCGGACGGTGACATGCCCGACAGATGTCAACCGTGCCATCCTTTACAATAAATCTCCGGTAGTTATTCGTCATGATAACTTCGTCCATAATTGCACAGACGAAACCTTCGGTTTCCCCAAAGAGGTCACCGAATCGCAGCCAGGCTACGGACGCTGATTGATCTACATCGGACCCATGTAGGGCCCGGAAAAAGCGTCCGTGAAGCTCCTTACTCTGCCATACCTCCTTGCGATCGTTAGTGTCAAGCACTACAGGCTTGCGCCAGTTCTCATTCGCCAAGGAGAGCGGGGTGAGTCCCTTGTCCACTGCTACTACATCTCGATGAATACCCACGTCGGTGTTTGTCGAGATTGCACATCTCGCGGTTGTGGAGGTTTTTGGCATTTAAAAAGCCTCGGCCTCCACACTTCCGCGGGATATACAATCTCATGACTGACGATCGTGGGTGATGCATTCGATATGCAGTCAGCAGTGTACGGACCCGCCTATCCAGGGCGTCAAGTTCCGTTTGAGTCCATTTGAGTATGCCGAAAGAGTACATCAGCACCGGCATGACCCAACCGTTGAAGGCGCGCACCTTGTTTCCGCCCGAAAGAAGGCTATTGAATATGTTCTTCAGGCGGCCAAAGAAGCGTTCCCTCAACGATTGCTTCATGTCTATAGTACTGATACCTAACGCTTCCGACATACCCAAATACTTATAGGTTTCGTTTGGAGAGAGGGATCTCAGGTTTATGGAATCCGCAAGTTGAATTCCTACGGATTCCACAATCTCCCCTCGCTTTACATGCATGACCGCACATTTGTCCACACCAAACTCCATCCTGATGGCGCTACTAAAAGTTTCAGTTACCTTTAGTAGCTCCATCAGCTGAAGATTGCTGGGGGCAAAAAGCTTCAAGTCATCCATGTAAAGGAGGTGAACCTCTCTTCAACCGATAGCTTAGCCCTGAATTCTCCAGCATCATGCTTAGAGGATTCAAGGCAAGGCAAAACCAAAGTGGACTCAAACTATCGCCCTGGAATATACCTCGCTCGATCCTTACAGATTCGCTATTCCTCTGGATATTTCGACATCCTGGATAGCGAAGGACTGTGCTCCATTGCCTCATACACGACATCAGGAGGGTGCGTAGAGTTGTATCTATTTTATACAATTCTAGCACCCTCATGAGCCATGTATGCGGAACCGAGTCATAGGCCTTCTTATAATCTATCCAACATGTCGACAGATCCTTTCGGGAACGCCGAACCTGTTGGCTAATGGCCATATCAATAAGGAGTAGCTCCTTAGTACCGCGGGACCCGTTCCTACATCCATTCTGAGAGACCGACATGATGCAGTTATTGTCAACGTGTTTATTAATTTTCACTCTCAAAATGGATGTAAGAACCTTATAGACCGTTGGTAAACATGTAATTGGTCTATAATTTTTGGGTTCCGCGGTGCTACCAGACTTGTGGAGCAGGTGGGTTATTCCTGTTGTAAGGAACTTGGGTAGCGAACCAGACTCTAAGGCTGCCTGGTACTGAGATGCCAAACGAGCGTGCGACCTTTGTAGCCACTTGATCCAAAAGTTGTGCAGTCCGTCCGGTCCTGGAGATTTCCAGTTCGGCAACGGACGGACTGCACGGGCTACATCTTGGGGGCTGATCGTGATAGCCCCCATTTCTTGTATTGGATCACACGCTCGTTCGACCTCCCGAGTCCATTCACCTTCGGTGTGACTGACAGGCACCGACCAGATGCTGCGCCAGAATGAACACATAGCGTCATCATCCGGCAGGTGCGTATCACTCACTCGTCGCGCGGTCGCTCCCAAGCCCGATAAACCCACCTTTCATTACTTTGGAATGTGCGATTCTGGGTGTATCGCTCCACTCTCCGCCTGTACCTACGAATACGGTTTGCCCATGCATACACTTTTTGTTTTAGGAAGTCGATGCGCTCTGTGACATGGGATATATAGTCTCGGGGGCTGACATCAGTCCCCGAAAACGCCCGTCTCACAAAGCGCATCACTCTTGGGCGACTATTGCCCTCCCTGAAACAAATTAGTTTGCCGATGAGTGCTCTGGCCCCACCAATACGACGTTCGATCCTGCACTGCCAAGCCGGTACGGCTGGTTTCGGTCGTGTAGCTCTTTCATCTGCAAATTTGACATGAGCTACACGCCATGCCGCTACAGCCGCGCAGTACATAATCGAACGTGTATTAGTGAGGTCTTCGCAGTCATCAAAATAGTTTGACAACTGCGAATCCAGAACAGCCACCAGCGCCCTATTTTTGTTATGCATGGGCAAACGAGGTAATCGTGGCCTAAGTTCGGGTGGCATGTAGCGATAATCCCGAATAGCACACTCCAAAGCACTCCTCAATTCCTCATTGCACTGGGTACTTACATTTGTAACCCTGTCACTACTCTCCACGTCAGCATTGATGGCAATATGGTTTGACTGTGGTGGTACCACAGCCTGCGACGATGGGGCAGTGACACGGTTACCCATTTCCGTTCGGAGGCGATCAAGTACAGTATCATCCAACATACGATTACGCTGGATGACCCGCACCTGATCCGAAAGTCGTTGGGCCAAAACGTTGACGGCTGGCTCAAGCACCTGAAACAAAGAGAGCATCCGGACACGGTACGCGGTCAGGTTGTTTCCTCCCTCTGTAGCCCCAAAGTATGCGCGCATGACATTTTCATTGATGGATGGTGTCCATCTCATGCGCTGCACACTTCCGCCGGGTGCTGGGACCCTATCAGAGACGAGTAGGCCTCGAGGTCCTAAGCGGTCCGGCGGCCGGCGTCCTCCCCGACGACGCGCAGGTGGTGGTGTCGTCGGCGGCGAGAAATACTCGTCGCTCGAGCTCGACGCAACTGCCGCGGCCGATGTCACAGCACTCACGGTGGGGCTGGGTTCCCGCGGCGGCGAGGCGGAGCTGGGCGACGAGGCCAGAGGTGGTGGGTGCTGCAGCTCGCGTCAACATGACGTCTATTCCATTTTTCTCGTTTCTTGTTGTAATTCGGTCATTTTAATTCGGTTAATTCGGTCAGCTTTCATTATATTACTGTTTAGTTTTTTTTCTTGGTTTCATTTTGTTTTGTAGAATTTAGGTAGTTAAAATCAAATATATTGTAAGAAATTACGAAGAGAAAATTTTTGGCAACCGTCTGTCAAGTCGAGCCACAGATTATTATTATTATTTTCAAGTGTTTCAAATTCTCAGCTCTTAGGCTGGCTTAAGCTACATTTACGGGCCGAGACCAAGTACATGCAGGGTGTGGTGTGTTATGTTGAGAATGAATGATGTGGACCTATTTCGGTTTCGTCAATTTGCAAGAACTTCCTGACAATTCAACATGTGTTTAAGATGGCAGCTTTTTGAAGGGTGATATAAAGATTTTCGTTTAGATCAAGTAACTTCAGACTATGAAGAAGATGGTTCGGGATTACGCCTGTTGTAGAAAGGTCTATGGGGACCAAATAAACTTTTTCTTGCCGCCATATTCTAACTATTTCGTCCTTGAGTTCTGCGTATTTACTAATTTTTTCAGTGATTGTCTTCTGAATGTTGTGTGTATTGGGGACTGCGATGTCTATCAGGTAAGTTACTTTATTTACTTTATCTTGCAAGGTTATGTCCGGTCTATTATAATTAATGGTCTTGTCGGTGAGAATGGCGCGATCATAGTAGAGCTTATGTGTGGTATTTTCTAAAATGGTTTGTGGTGCATAGTTATAGTAAGGAGTATTAGTGCTTTGTATGAGAGTGTATTTGAGAGCCAATTTTTGATGGATTACGTTTGCTACCTGGTTATGCCTTATTATTATTATTTGTAAAGTTTTTTAACTACTCAGCTCTTAGGCTGGTTTAAGCTACATTTACGGGCCAAAACCAAGTAAATGCAGCGTGTGGTGTGTTATGAGGAGGGTGTGTTTTGATGTGGACCTACTTCGTTTTCTTCTATTTGCAAGAACTTTCTAACTATACGACATGTATTTAAGATGGCAGCTTTTTGTAAAGTAATATAGAGGGTTATTATCATTATTTGTAAAGTTTTTTAACTACTCAGCTCTTAGGCTGGTTTAAGCTACATTTACGGGCCAAAACCAAGTAAATGCAGCGTGTGGTGTGTTATGAGGAGGGTGTGTTTTGATGTGGACCTACTTCGTTGTCTTCTATTTGCAAGAACTTTCTAACTATACGACATGTATTTAAGATGGCAGCTTTTTGTAAAGTAATATAGAGGGTTTCATTTAGATTTAGCAATTTTAAACTGTGAAGAAGATGATTTGGGATAACGCCTGTTGTGGAGAGGACTATAGGCACAACATAAACTTTTTCTTGACGCCATATTCTAGTTACCTCATCCTTCAAGTCTGCGTATTTACTGATTTTTTCGGTTATTGTTTTCTGTATTTTATGTGTGTTGGAAACAGCGATATCTATTAGGTAGGTAATTTTATTTATTTTATCCTGCAAAGTGATATCCGGTCTATTGTAATGAATTGTCCTATCAGTGAGAATGGCGCGGTCATAGTAAAGTTTATGAGTGTCGTTTTCTAATATGGTTTGTGGTGTATAATTATAATAAAGGGTGTTTGCGTCCTGTATAAGTGTGTATTTAACGGCAAATTTTTGATGAATTACGTTTGCCACCTGATTGTGTCTGTGTGTAGTCTGTCTGCGTGAGAGTTGTGCACGCCCCAGTTATGTGCTGGATCGTTTCTGGCTGTAAGTGGCACCTACGACATTTATCGTTTGTAACTGAAGGATCCTTGATAATATATTTTCGGTAATTTTTTGTGTTAATTATTTGGTCTTGTATCGCAATTATAAATCCTTCAGTTTCAGGGAACAAACTACCTATCTTAAGCCATTTGTTTGACGCGACTTTATTTATATGGGATTGTTCCAAATCGTGAGGATGTCGGCCATGAAGTACTTTTTTCTTCCAGTTTTCAATTTTTTGTATCTGTGGGTTAATGTTGGTGCTATCTAGTGGATCTGACTGTTCAATTAAGTTAAGTGGAGTGTAGTTAAAATCATTTAGGGCTATAGTTTTATGAATATTGCTGGTACGAGATTTTGAGTGAAAGAATGTTTTAAGTCTACAGATTTGTTTTCGCCACAGATGCTGGATATCTATTAGGCCTCTCCCTCCGTTTTGTCTTTTGATCGTAAGTCTTTCTATTGCAGATTTAGGGTGTAAGTTGTTATGTTTTGTAAGTGTGGTGCGGGTGGTTCGCTCTAATTGTTCTGTATCTGTTTTTGTCCATTTAATAACACCTAACGAATACGTTAATATGGGGATTGCAAATGTATTTAGGGCCTTGATGAGATGTTTACCCGAAAGTTGAGTTTTACAAAGAGCGTTAAGTGTCTTCTTAAACTCTGTCGTAAGTGTACCTTTAATTCTAACATGATCTAATCCTTTAAGTTACACTTAACACCCTAAATATTTGAATAAACTATATATATTATAGAATAAGCTTGTCATTGTGAGGAGAAATAAATAATTTTATTATTATTATTATTATCGAGTTCTTTTTTTTTTCTTCTCTTTTGAGAGAGTATACGACCTTACACACGGGCCGGAGCCAAGTCTGTAGGGGTAATTTATATTGAAAAGGTGGATGATAATGTAGAAGAAGTCAGAAACTTTCGCGTTAAGCGACAGGTATTGAGTATGGTGGCTTTTTGGAGCATGTACAGTGTGTGAGAAGGCATGTGTAGAGTATCAAGACTTTGTGTGAGAGCCTTTGGTACTACACCGGTAGATGAAAGTACTATTGGGACGATGTGAACGGTTTGCGCTTTCCACTGGGTTTTTATTTCTATGGCGAGTTCTTGGTACTTACTAAGTTTTTCGGATATTGTAGTTTGGATGTTGTGTGAATTAGGTATAGCTATATCGATTAGGTACACTGTTTTATTTATTTTGTCGTGTACAGTGATATCAGGTCTATTATAATGAATTGTTTTGTCTGTAATTATTGTTCGGTCCCAGTAGACTTTTTGATTACTATTTTCTAAAATAATTTCTGGTTTATATTTATAATACGGAATCATCTCACCTATGAAATTATATTTGTACGCGAGGTGTTGGTGTATGATTGCGGCTACTTGGTCATGTCGGTGTTTGTAATCTGTCTGTGCGAGAGATTTACAGGCCCCTGTTATGTGTTGTATGGTCTCAGAGGCGCTGTTGCAATGTCGGCATAAGTCAGTCGGCTGATGGGAGTCTTTCATTATATACTTTCTGTAATTTCGTGTTACTATTTTTGATCCTGGATCGCAAGCATGAAGCCTTCAGTTTCGGGAAACAATTCGCCTCGTTTGAGCCATTCGTTCGACTTTAATTTATCGACGTGTGGCTGGCTCAGACTGGCTCGATGTCTTCCATGTAGAGCTTTTCCAGCCCATTCTGCAATTTTTTGCTGTGTGCTTACGATGTTTTCATTGATTTGAGTGTTTCTATTTTGCAAGTTGAGTGGTGTAAGTTTTTTATCTGTCTCTGTTACGTATTTATGTAGTGGCGATTGTTCCGATTTGTTATGGAAGTAAGATCTGAGTGAAAGGATCTGCTTGTTATGCAGATTTTGTACGTCTATCAATCCCCTCCCTCCTTCTTGTCGAGGTAACGTAAGTCGCTGTATGCATGATTTCGGGTGGTGTTTCCTATGCTTAGTAAAGAGAGTATTGATAGTTCGCTGCAGTTTTTTAATATCGGTTTTTGACCATCGTATGATCCCGAAAGAGTACGTGAGGATGGGTATTGCGAATGTGTTGACAGCTTTAATTGTGTTTTTGGAGTTAAGGTTAGTTTTAAGAATTAGATTAAGGCGATATGTAAATTTTTTAAGCAATTCTTGTTTTGTCATCTTTTGTTCAATCTGTCTGGATTGTTTGAAACCTAGGTATTTGTAAGAAGTGTGTTCATCCATTGGCTCTATGGTTTCACCTGTTCCGAGCGTGTAGGTGTTATTTTGAATTTGTCCTTTTACTATTGACAGAATTTTGCATTTATCTACTCCGAATTTCATGTTGATGTCATTAGAAAATTCTTGTGTGGTATCTGCTAAATGGAAAAGTGATTGTTTATCTGCTGCGTACAGTTTTATGTCATCCATATACATCAGGTGTGTCAAGGTAAATTGTGTATTATCTTTTATTATTGGGAACCCTTTGTTAGTTTTATCTAGTAGGTGTGATAGTGGATTAAGTGTCATGCAAAACCATAAAGGACTGAGAGCATCGCCTTGAAAAATACCACGTTTAATTTGAATCGGTTCAGTGGCTACAGTCGTGGATGCTTGATTTATTTTAAGTACAGTTTGCCAACTTTGCATGGTAGAATCTAAGAATAATCTAATTGTGGGGTGAATATTATAGATGTTGAGGACATGTAATAACCAGCTATGCGGGACTGAATCAAATGCCTTTTGGTAATCGATGAACATGGTATGAATATCTTGTTTGCTTTTGACTGCGCTGTTCATAGCAACTGCATCTATAGTTAGTTGTTCCTTACATCCTTGGCTGTTTTTACGACATCCCTTTTGTTGTTCTGCTAGAATTTTATGCTTATTTAAGTGATCGTAGACTAAGTCACTTATACAGGCTGTTAGGATTTTATAAAGGGTTTGCAAGCAAGTAATTGGTCTGTATTTAGCTGGATCTGTGGTATTATTCGTGTCTTTAGATATCATATACGTCACTCCTTGTGTTATGTATGTTGGGAGTGACTGTGGCGATTTAATAAATTTATTTAGGTGATTATATATGAATGGGTGGATACTAGTGAATTTCTTATACCAATAGTTGTGAATATTGTCTGTGCCTGGAGATTTCCAGTTGTGTGTGCGTGTTAAAACTTCTATAAAAGTGCTTATTGGTATGAGTTCAAACTCCATTTCAGGGATTTCTGGTGTTGCGTCATTGATCCAGTTTGCATGATTTTTATGGGTTACTGGGTTTTCCCATATGTTTGCCCAAAATTCGCGTAATACTTCAGGCGGAGGTGTCTCTAATGGTATGCTAGTGGTGTTATTAGTCGTAAGATTTCGGTAAAATATTCTTTCGTTGTTACTAAATTTTATGTTTTGCTGTTTGCGATTTGTGCATGTGATATATCTTTTAAGTCTACTAGATGCTGCGTTTAATTTTTGTTTTAAAGTGTCCAAAAAGTGTTCTAATTGTGTATTTGAATTTTCGTGTTGTGCGTGAAGTTGATATTTTATTTTTATTTGTTCGACTGCTGCTATTAATTTTAGACTTCTCCTACCATTAATGAATTGTGTTAGCCGCCCTATGTTTGCTCTTAGATTTCCGATTTTATTTTCTAATCTGATTTGCCACTTTGGTTTTCTCTGATTATATGTGCGGCGTTCATTTTGTGTAAAGTCTAATATTTTAGATCCATTGCATGTAGCTGCCGTCCACGCTGCACAGTAAATTATTGTTTGCAGTTTTATGAATTCGGTGTCGACATTTACGTGCTTAGGAAGAATAACAGTATTTATATATGTTACTATAGCAGAAAACTTTCTAGATGTCTTCTGCTTAGGTATGTATGGTCTATTAGTGGGATGTGTGTCAGTAAAATTTAGTTGAGCCTGTTGAAATATGGCTTCAATTTCAGGGTTAATAGGATCTACGTTAGTTGCCGTTGGTTCAAATTGACCAATCTCTATGTGGTTCAATAAATTGTTGTCATTTGTATTTACGAATGTCTGAGGCACGATGTCAGTATCTATGATGTTATAAGTATTTGGGTTGGTTGGATCTGAGTCATTCTGCGATTGAGTGGTAAAAAGATCGTTGTTTAGGTCTTGAAAATTGTGTGTGTTGTTGGTGTTGATACTCCTCAATTCTACAGCTACCTGGTTTTTTATTTCTTCTAATCTGTTTGCGTCTATAAACCCGTTATTTATTATAGCTCTCACTTGGTCAGATAATCTTTGCTCACTTATATGTGATAATTCTGGATATATATTTATGAATGCCTCGTGTAAATATTTTCTATACGCTGTTTTATTTGTCTCTAACTGTGTTACAGTAAAATATATCCTAATTAGTGTTTCATTGTATTCGTTAGTCCATCTCATGCGCTGGCTGGACTGTGTATTCGATAGTGTGGTGTGTTGGTGTATCTGAGTGTGAACCATTTGTAGTTCAGCCCTAACTTCTTCATGAATTTGGTCTATAGTGACTTGTGGTAATAGCTTCTTTTGTATTATGGCTCTACGCTGATCACCTATTCTTTGTCGGCTTACTTGCATAGACGGATATTTTTCTAAAAACTTAGTATGAAGCGATGGAAGATATGCATTTTTGTCTGTGTCCATATTAGTGAGATGAAGATAAGTGCGTAGGATGAATTTATTCATTTCAATACTCCATTTCCTACGAGTTGTTGCAGTTCTGGCGGTGGGTACAGTATCGTAGACAACATTTGTCTCCTGTACAACATCCGCTGACTGTATACTGATTGATGATGATGAAGGCGTCGGAGAGACGCGAAAAGATTGTGATGATGATGGAATTGATGGAAAAAGAGATGGGGTAGATGACGTAGAGAATTGTGTAGTTTCGTCATCCATTTGTGGCATATTTGCCTGAAGTTGTTTTTTTGTTTTAGATCTAGTTATCATGATATTCCCACGAGTAGCTAGGGATTTAAAAAGTCAGCACACAGCAGAGCCCTGCGTTCACTGTGGCAAGGGTAAATAAAACTGGAGGTCCCCTATTATCCAGAGTTGGCGCACTAGCGACTGAAGCACTCCCCTAGCCATGCAGCCCTCGGCATGCGCGACCTTGGCTTGGATTGTATCTCTCTTAGTCTGGCCCCTCACGCTAGACCTATCTCGGCAAAGTTACCTCTACCGACACAGACCTAGGGTTCACTGGAGCACGCAAGCCACACCACGTCGTCAACGTAGAGATACGGCGGTGGGGTTATTATTATTATTATTATTTGTATAAATCAGTCGCTTCCATTGCTGTTATGATGTCTGTGTTATTTACTACATAGCTGCCGGGTCGTATCTTGCCTCGTATGATGTGAAGTGTTTTACATTTATCCAGACCAAATTGCATGTTAATATCTTGGCTAAAATCTGCTGTGGCTTCTACTAGTTACTTCATATCTTTTTCGGTTTGTGCATATAATTTAATATCGTCCATAAAAATGAGATGTGAAATTATTGTTTGGTCTGCAGTGTGTTTGAAACAATATCCGGCACGACAGCTTTGCAGCAGATGAGATAGAGGATTTAGTGCGAGGCAGAACCACAGGGGACTCAGTGAATCACCTTGGTATATACCCTTCTTGATAGAAATTTGTCGCGTTGTAACACTATTGTTATTGCTATATAGTTGAAGTGTGGTTTTCCACTGTGGCATTATTTTGCGTAGGAAGTGTATTATTTTCGGGTTAATTTTGTAAATTTCTAGTATTTTTATCAACCAAGAATGTGGAACACTGTCAAAAGCTTTTTTATAGTCGATGTAAGTACAATGAAGATTTCTATTTTTAGTGGTGGCGTGTTTATGAATTGTAGAATCAATAATTAATTGCTCTTTGCATCCCATGTGGCCCCGCCTGCATCCCTTCTGCTCTTCTGCCATTATGTTGTGTCGTTCAATGTGTGAGTTGATCTTTGTTGTAATCGATGATGTTAATATTTTATGTATCGTGGGTAGGCACGTGATTGGCCTATATTGAGAAGGTTGCGGTGAATTTTTAGTTTTAGGTAGCATGTAAGTTATGCCTGTTGCAATAAATTCCGGTATACTTTTTTGTCCTAAAATGATTTCTGTTAAATTTTTTGCCAAGGGTTTGTAATTTGTGTATTTTATCTATACCAGGAGATTTCCAGTTATGTAATCTGCCTGTTATGTGTGTAATATCAGACTCTGTGATCTCTACGAATTCCATTTCTTCTATTGCTCTCCATTTTGTTTCTTCTTCCATTATCCATGTAGCCTTGTCGTTGTATTGTATAGGTTCTTCCCAAATACTAGACCAGTATGTTTCTTGTTGTTCTTTTGTAGGTAATTCAACTGTGTCTGTTTTATTCTCTTCACTTGCATCGGTTTCTGGTTTGTGTAGGTTTCTGTAAAATATCTTTTCATTTGTGGCAAATATAGCGTTATCGGCTTTACGCTGTTGTGCTTTCTTATTCCTTGGGAATCTTTTGTGATTTGTCCAAGGCATTTGATTGTGTTTTTCATGAAACGCTAATCAGGAAACTCCGCCACTACGGGATCCGGAACAGCGCTCTGGATCTTCTTACTTCATATTTGAGTAATAGGATTCAGACCGTTGACGTTAATGGAAAAAGATCTCCTGGATCATCCTTTCTTGTTTCTTATTTATATTAATGACTTGCCTTACCTCATAAAGGATAACCATGATATAGTGTTGTTTGCGGATGATACTTCACTTTTGTTTAAACTTAAACGTCAGCAGCTGGATACTGACGATGTAAATAGCGCGATCTCAAAAGTAGTTCACTGGTTCAATGTTAATAATTTCATTAAGTTTACCCTACCTCACGTTAGGCAGGTGAAAACCGATGTGTTGATAAAGGGCGAAGAATTGAATCCTGAAAATAGCACAGTATTCTTAGGCTTAACTTTGGATGCTAAGCTTCAGTGGGGCCCACATATAGATAAATTGTCAACGAAGCTAAGCTCCGCAGCATATGCTGTTAGAAAAATTCGTAATTTAACTGACATAGAGACAGCCCGTTTAGTATACTTTAGCTATTTTCATAGTGTAATGTCGTACGGTATTCTGTTGTGGGGAAATGCCGCCGACATCCAGACTATCTTTGTTTTGCAGAAAAGAGCTGTTCGATCAATTTATAAATTAAGCCCGAGACACTCTCTCAGAGAGAAATTTAAGGAGATTAATGTAATGACTGTGCCTTCTCAGTATATTTATGAAAATCTTTTATATGCCCATAAAAATATAAAATTGTTTAAAAAATACAGTGATATCCATAACATAAATACTAGGAACAAACACAAATTTGTAGTACCTACAACAAAGCTCAAGAAAATAGGTGGCTCGTTTAGATGTCAATGTGTACGCTTTTATACTAAGCTTCCAAGCCACGTACAAGATCTAAGTCTTAATAAATTCAAGTCTTTCATTAAACGTAAGTTGTGCCAGAAAGCGTTTTATACAACAAAAGATTACATTGAGGACAAAAAGGCTTGGGATTGAGCTGCTCCAATTAATTTTGTTTTTTTATTATATTTTGCACTATGCATTTTGTTATTATAATTTTTTTTTTTTTTTGGTTTTCTTGCAATGACAAGAATATTTACTTTTTAAAGTATTATATTATTTTATTTTAATTATTGTGAATGTGAAGACTATGTGGATATATTTTATTTTTTATTTTTATTTAAATTTATCTTAGTTTTTAATCATGGTCTGGCAGTTTGAGTAGTTTATGCGGCCTACACGAATGTCCTTTCTTTGGTATTGTTCGTCGAATCGTTGAGCTCCTTAAATTCTGAGTTGAGCTGCTCGGTTATTGACAAATGCGTGCACTGACTGGACAGGTCCACTCAATCTGGCTGGTTCTTTCCTCAAAAGACCATTTCAGACATAGTCTACATGGTCTTCACATGATCTAATCAAGATTTTGTCAGGACTTTAAAAGAGACTGTGACCTCTGAGTTTGTTTCGGCCTTTCTTCTCAGAGTAGTCAGATAGGAAACGCCGACCTCATCTAGTTTTAAAAATATGTTCGACATGTAAAAGTGTTTGTACAAACCAACTTACAGAAATAAAATCATTTATCATTTATATCTTCTGAGTCTATGAACTTTAAGGGCTAGTTTTTGTTTTAATGTGTCTAAAAATTCTTCAGGTTTTCTGTTAATGTCTTCATGCCTAGTGTGTGTATAACTGCTTCTAAGTATGACCTCAACTCTCTTTACTACTTTGTTTGATCTGTTATTGTTGATGTATTGTGTAAGTCTACCGCAATCTGCTCTAAGTTTTTCTATATCTTTTTCTAACATCGGTTGCCATGCTGGTTTGACATTCTGTTTTGGACTAGTGTTTCTTGTGTGTTACGTGATTTTAAATTTAAGTTCTTCACATATGACTACCGCCGTGCAATATATAAGAGTGTGAATATCTAAAAGTTTGGTGTCATCAGAAATAAATTGACTTAGTGTGTTTTCATTAAATAAATTTACTAAACGAAAAAGATTAGGACTGTATCGAAATTTTGGCAATTTTGGACGAACTAATGGGTCCATACCAGAATATTGAGCTAGAGTTGTTCTAAATTTATCGTATATTTCTTGAATAAAACTATCTGTTATTAGGTTATCATCTGCGGCGACTAAAGTATCAACAAAATTTTCTAGCGTATGAGTTAAATATTCAGTTTGTGTGGATATATGTGACGTTTGCGTGTAAGGTTGCGATTGGTTGTGTGGTTGAGATGGAAATTAATAGGTTGTAATTGAACGAGCACTTGTGGCTGAACGTCAAGAGTACTTTCGCTCATGTTTTGACTGATGGTGTTATTGTCTGAACAATTTACTGTTTCTTGTAGTATTTGTGTTCGTACTTCTTCTGTTAGTTGTTCTATAACTGCTTGAGATATAAGTTTATTCCTAACTATAGCTCTTCTTTGATCTGATATTCTCTGCTCTGAAACCGTGATTTCTGGATATTGTCGTGTAAAGAGTGAGTGCAGTTGTTGTCTGTAGGTGGTCATATCGGTCTCTAATTTAGTAATGTATAGGTAGGTTCGCATGATAAAAAGGTTTACTTCTTTACTCCATCTCATGCGAACTCTTGCTTTACCAGTCTTGGTGGACGCGGGTAAGAAGTTAGATACTTCCCGCGCAACATTCAAGGCTGGCGTGGGTGGAACTGTATTTAAAATACTAATGGGGGGTGAAGATGGTAAAGATGGTGACGATGATATAGACGGTGATGATGTTGTTGAAGGTGTGTACGAAACTGTGCTTGGACTATACGGTTCTACAGGGGTGTCTGTCCTGTTAGTCAGTCTGTCACCATCGTCATTGATTTCGGCTGTAGTATCTTTGTCGGTGGGAGCCCGCCTGTTCAACTCCTGACCGCTGACGGTTCGCATGCTGTGACACCCAGCGTCAGCTCCAGGTGCACCCCGGCGATCGCCCCCGGGCAGCGGTCCTATACGTTTTCTTTTTGAACGTGTCTCCATGTTGAATGGGTTTCCAGAGCCACGTTAGCCACGCCAGTAATTTCTCAATCGTGTGTGGCGGACACACCCACGTGATTAGATGGTCAATCAGGACGTGTGGTTGTTTAGGGGGCTTATTATTATTATTCCATTTATTCATGATATATACATATTTTTACATTTTTAAATATTATTCTATAAAAAAATAAAATAAAAAAACATTTAAAAATACAAAAATAGTAGCCCACCGGTATCGGGAACAGGGTCCAAGCTACCGGTGGTCAGAGCTCCTGATAGAGGAACCTCCTAACGATACGCGCCGTGTCCAGGAGTACCGCTTTCTGATCCAGCTGCCCAACGAGAGCCTCCTCAGATGTTCGTCGAGGCTCTTGGCTATTATGCCATTGGCCGTAACGACTATCGGCACAATGATCGCTGTATTCACGTCCCACATGTCGACAACCTCGCGAGCCAGATCAAGATACTTGCTTTTCTTATCTCTCTCAGCCTTCACGAGGTTCTCGTCATGTGGGACCGCTATATCAACAATCATTGCGCGACGCACTAGTCGGTCTATCACCACTATGTCAGGCTTATTGGCAACAATAGTCCTGTCAGTGATGATAGACCGATCCCAATACAACGTGGCATTGCCATATTCGAGAACTGGGTCGGGCACATACTTATAGTAAGGCACTTCCGACTCCACAAGATTGTATTTAAGAGCAAGTTGCTGATGGATAATCCTGGCTACAAGGTTGTGTCTATGCAAATAGTCTCCGTTAGCCAGACTAGAACAACCGGAGATAATGTGACGGATTGATTCACCCGGCCGGTGACATGCCCGACAGATGTCAACCGTGCCATCCTTCACAATGTATTTCCGGTAGTTGTTCGTCATCATAACTTCGTCCATAATCGCAAAGACAAAACCTTCGGTTCCCCGAAAAGGTCACCTAATCGCAGCCAGGCCACGGACGTTATAAGATCTACATCGGGCCCATGTAGGACCCGGTAGAAGCGTCCGTGAAGCTCCTTGCTCTGCCATACCTCCCTGCGGTCATTAGTATCTAAAACTATAGGTTTGCGCCAGTTCTCGTTAGCCAAGGAGAGCGGGGTAAGGCCCTTGTCCACCGCTACCACATCTCGATGCATACCCACGTCAGCGGCCTGGAAGTGTTCCCTAAGACTGCATACCTCGCGGTTGTGTAGGGTCTTAGCATTTAAAAAGCCACGACCCCCGCACTTCCGAGGGATATACAGTCTCATAACCGATGAACGTGGGTGATGCATACGATTTGCGGTAAGCAGCGTGCGGACCCTCCTATCCAGGGCGTCAAGTTCAGTCTGAGTCCATTTGAGTATGCCGAAAGAATACATCAATACCGGCATGACCCAGACGTTGAAGGCGCGCACCTTGTTACCGCCCGATAAAAGACTATTTAGTACTCTTTTCAGGCGGCCATAGAAGCGCTCCTTCAACGACTGTTTCACGTCAGTAGCATTGATGCCTAGTGCTTCCGACATACGCAAATACTTGTAAGTTTCGGTTGAAGAAAGGGATCGAAGGTGTATGGAATCCGAGAGTTGTATTCCCACGGATTCCATAATCTCCCCTCGCTTTACATGCATGACTGCACATTTGTCCACACCAAATTCCATACGGATGGCGTCACTGAAGGTTTCTGTTACCTTCAGTAGCTTCATCAGTTGCAAGTTGTTGGGGCAAAGAGCTTCAGATCATCCATGTAAAGGATGTGTGATATGAGTCGACCACCTCTCCTCAACCGATAGCCCAGACCTGAACCCTCCAGCAGTGTACTGAGAGGGTTCAGGGCTAAACAAAACCACAGAGGACTCAGACTGTCGCCCTGAAATATTCCGCGCTCGATCCTTATAGGTTCGCTGTTTTCCTGAATCTGTCGACATCCTGGATAGTGAAGGACCGTCCTCCACTGCCCCATACATGACGTCAGGAAGGCGCGCAGAATTGCATCAATTTTATACAACTCATGAGCCATGTATGTGGCACTGAGTCATAGGCCTTCTTGTAATCTATCCAACATGTCGCCAGATCCTTGCGGGAACGGCGAACCTGTTGGCTAATGGCAATGTCTATGAGGAGCAGCTCCTTAGTACCGCGGGTCCCGTTCCTACATCCATTCTGAGAAGCAGACATGATGGCATTATTGTCAATATGTTGATTAATTTTCGCTCTCAGAATGGATGTAAGAACTTTATAGACCGTCGGTAAGCACGTTATCGGTCTATAATTTTTAGGATCCGCAGTACTACCTGATTTGTGGAGCAGGTGGGTTATTCCTGTCGTTAGGAACTGGGGCAGCGATCCTGACTCTAAGGCAGACTGGAACTGAGTTGCCAAACGAGCGTGCGACCTTTGGAACCATTTAATCCAAAAGTTGTGCAGTCCGTCCGGCCCTGGAGATTTCCAGTTAGGCAACGGACGGATTGCACGAACCACATCTTGGGGGCTGATGGTAATTGCCTCCATTTGTGGTATCGGATCGCACGCAGATAAGTTTGCCGATGTTTACTCTAGCCTCACCGATACGACGCTCAATCCTGCACTGCCAAGCTGGTATAGCTGGTCGTGTAGCTCTGTCAGTTTTGGGAAACTTGACGTTAGCTACACGACATGCTGCTGCAGCCGCACAGTACAAGATCGAGTGGGTGTCGGCAAGGTCTTTGCTGCTATCAAAAACATTTGATAGCTGCGAATCTAGAGCACACACCAGCGCCCTATTTTTCTTATGCATGGGCAAACGAGGTAGTCGAGGTCTAAGCTCAGGCGGTGTGGAGCGATACTCGCTGAATGCACATTCCAAAGCGCTCCTAAAACGTGCATTGCATTGGGTACTCACAGATATAGCCCCGTCGTCGTCATCCTCGCCAACATGGTTGGGTCGCGGTGAAACACTAGGTTGCAGTTGCACCGCGGCCGGTGGCAAGGCAGGCGAGACACGGCTACTCTGTGATTCCTCACGCAGTCTATCAAGTACGGCGTCATCCAGCATACGGTTACGTTGGATGACCCGCACCTGATCCGATAGACGTTGGGCCGAAACGTTGACAGCTGGCTCAAGCACCTGAAACAGAGAGAGCATCCGACCACGGTACGCAGTCAGGTTAATTCCCCCCTCTGTAGCCCCAAAGTATGCGCGCATAACGTTTTCATTGTTCGATTGCGTCCATCGCATGCGCTGCACACTTCCACCGGGAGCGGGGACCCTGTCAGAGGCCGATGGGCCTCGAGATCCCTGGCTGTCCGGCGGGCGGCGTCCTCCCCGTCGACGCGCAGGTGGTGGTGTCGTCGGCGGAGAGAAGTATTCGCCGCTCGAGCTCGACGCAACTGCAGCGTCCGGGATCGCTTGACTTACGATTGTAGATGGTCCCGGCGGCTGCGAGGCGGAGCTGAGCGACGAACCCGAAGATGTTGGGCGTGTGTTCTTGTCACGGGCCTGGCTTCGTGTGAACATATTTTCATTCTCTCAGCTTGTCATATAATTTTTCATGTTGATTTTGTCGGGTTATATTGTAACTATTGTAGTTTTACATTATCTTTTTTTTTTCTTCTTTGTTTTAGTGTGTTTAGTCATTTTTCTATTGCATTATTCTATATTAATATTGTATTAGTTTAAATTGGAAAATTGAGAGAGAAAATTTTATGTGTCACCTTGACACGTATTATTATTATTATTGTCTTTTATTCAACTTTTTTCCTTATTGATTACATTTTTAAATATTTTTACAAAACACACACACAAAAGAAAAACATTTAAAAATATAAAAAATAGAGGCCCACCGGTATCGGGAACAGGGTCCAAGCTACCGGCGGTCAGGGCTCCAGAGAGAGGAACCTCCTAACAATACGAGCCGTGTCCAGCAGTACTGCTTTCTGGATCAGGCCCTTGACCCAGCCGCCTAACGAGAGCCTCCTAAGGTGTTGGTCGAGGCTCGTGGCTATTAAGCCATGGGCTGACACGACTATCGGTACAATGATCGCTGTATCCACATCCCACATGTCGACAACCTCGCGAGCCAAGTCAAGATACTTGATTTGCTTATCTTTCTCGGCTTTCACGAGGTTCCCGTCATGCGGGACAGTTATGTCAACAATCATTGCACGCCTCTCGATTCGGTCCACCACCACTATATCAGGCTTATTAGCGATAATAGTCCTGTCAGTGATGATGGACCGATCCCAATACAATGTGATACTTCCATTTTCGAGAACTGGGTCGGGCACATACCTGTAGTACGGCACCTCCGACGTCACAAGAGTGTATTTCAGAGCAAGTTGCTGGTGGATAATCCTGGCTACAAGGTTGTGCCTATGCAAGTACTCTTCGTTAGCTAGACGAGAACAACCAGAGATAATGTGGCGGATCGATTCACCCGGACGGTGACATGCCCGACAGATGTCAACCGTGCCATCCTTCACAATAAATCGCCGGTAGTTATTCGTCATGATAACTTCGTCCATAATTGCACAGACGAAACCTTCGGTTTCCCCAAAGAGGTCACCGAATCGCAGCCAGGCCACGGACGCTGATTGGTCTACATCGGACCCATGTAGGGCCCGGAAAAAGCGTCCGTGAAGCTCCTTACCCTGCCATACCTCCCTGCGGTCGTTAGTGTCAAGCACTACAGGCTTGCGCCAGTTCTCATTCCCCAAGGAGAGCGGGGTGAGTCCCTTGTCCACTGCTACTACATCTCGATGAATACCCACGTCGGTGTTTAGAAAATATTCTCTGAGATTGCATATCTCGCGGTTGTGGAGGTTTTTGGCATTTAAAAAGCCTCGGCCTCCACACTTCCGCGGGATATACAATCTCATGACTGACGATCGTGCGTGATGCATTCGATATGCAGTCAGCAGTGTACGAACTCGCCTATCCAGGGCGTCAAGTTCCGTTTGAGTCCATTTGAGTATGCCGAAAGAGTACATCAGTACCGGCATGACCCAACCGTTGAAGGCGCGCACCTTGTTTCCGCCCGAAAGAAGGCTATTGAATACCTTCTTCAGGCGGCCGAAGAAGCGTTCCCTCAACGATTGCTTCATGTCAGTAGTACTGATACCTAACGCTTCCGACATACCCAAATACTTATAGGTTTCGTTTGGAGAGAGGGATCTCAGGTTTATGGAATCCGCAAGTTGAATTCCTACGGATTCCACAATCTCCCCTCGCTTTACATGCATGACCGCACATTTGTCCACACCAAACTCCATCCTGATGGCGCTACTAAAAGTTTCAGTTACATTTAGTAGCTCCATCAGCTGAAGATTGCTGGGGGCAAAGAGCTTCAAGTCATCCATGTAAAGGAGGTGAGATATAACCTGACCACCTCTCTTCATCCGATAGCCTAGCCCTGAATTCTCCAGCATCATGCTTAGAGGATTCAAGGCTAGGCAAAACCAAAGTGGACTCAAACTATCGCCCTGGAATATACCTCGCTCGATCCTTACAGGTTCGCTATTCCTCTGGATATTTCGACATCCTGGATAGCGAAGGACTGTGCTCCATTGCCTCATACACGACATCAGGAAGGTGCGTAGAGTTGCATCTATTTTATACAATTCTAGCACCCTCATGAGCCATGTATGAGGCACTGAGTCATAGGCCTTCTTATAATCTATCCAACATGTCGACAGATCCTTTCGGGAACGCCGAACCTGTTGGCTAATGGCTATATCAATAAGGAGTAGCTCCTTAGTACCGCGGGACCCGTTCCTACATCCATTCTGAGAGACCGACATGATGGAGTTATCGTCGACGTGTTTATTAATTTTAACTCTCAAAATGGATGTAAGAACCTTATAGACCGTTGGTAAACATGTAATTGGTCTATAATTTTTGGGTTCCGCGGTGCTACCAGACTTGTGGAGCAGGTGGGTTATACCTGTCGTAAGGAACTTGGGTAGCGAACCAGACTCTAAGGCTGCCTGGTACTGAGATGCCAAACGAGCGTGTGACCTTTGTAGCCACTTGATCCAAAAGTTGTGCAGTCCGTCCGGTCCTGGAGATTTCCAGTTCGGCAACGGACGGACTGCACGGGCTACATCTTGGGGGCTGATCGTGATAGCCCCCATTTCTTGTATTGGATAACACGCTCGTTCGACCTCCCGAGTCCATTCACCTTCGGTGTGACTGACAGGCACCGACCAGATGCTGCGCCAGAATGAAGACATAGCGTCATCATCCGGCAGGTGCGTATCAGTCACACCTTGGTTGGGTCGCTCCCAAGCCCGATAAACCCACCTTTCATTACTTTGGAATGTGCGATTCTGGGTGTATCGCTCCACTCTCCGCCTGTACCTACGAATACGGTTTGCCCATGCATACACTTTTTGTTTCAGGAAGTCGATGCGCTCTGTGACATGGGATATATAGTCCCGGGGGCTGACATCAGTCCCCGAAAACGCCCGTCTCACAAAGCGCATCACTCTTGGGCGGCTATTGCCCTCCCTGAAACAAATTAGTTTGCCGATGAGTGCTCTGGCCCCACCAATACGACGCTCGATCCTGCACTGCCAAGCCGGTACGGCTGGTTTCGGTCGTGTAGCTCTGTCATCTGCAAATTTGACATGAGCTACACGACATGCCGCTACAGCCGCGCAGTACATAATCGAATGTGTATCAGTGAGGTCTTCGCAGTCATCAAAATAGTTTGACAACTGCGAATCCAGAACAGCCACCAGCGCCCTATTCTTGTTATGCATGGGCAAACGAGGTAATCGTGGCCTAAGTTCGGGTGGCATGTTGCGATACTCCCGAATAGCACACTCCAAAGCACTCCTCAATTCCTCATTGCACTGGGTACTTACGTTTGTAACCCTGTCACTACTCTCCTCATCAGCGTGGTTGGACTGTGGTAGCACCACAGCCTGCGACGTTGGGGCAGTGACACGGTTACCCATTTCCGTTCGGAGGCGATCAAGTACAGTATCATCCAACATACGATTACGCTGGATGACCCGCACCTGATCCGAAAGTCGTTGGGCCGAAACGTTGACGGCTGGCTCAAGCACCTGAAACAAAGAGAGCATCCGGACACGGTACGCGGTCAGGTTGTTTCCTCCCTCTGTAGCCCCAAAGTATGCGCGCATGACATTTTCGTTTATTGATTGTGTCCATCTCATGCGCTGCACACTTCCGCCGGGTGCTGGGACCCTATCAGAGACCGGTAAGCCTCGAGGTCCTAAGCGGTCCGGCGGCCGGCGTCCTCCCCGTCGACGCGCAGGTGGTGGTGTCGTCGGCGGAGAGAAGTACTCGTCGCTCGAGCTCGACGCAACTGCCACAGCCGGTGTCAAAGCACTCACGGTGGGGCTGGTTTCCGGCGGCGGCGAGGCGGAGCTGGGCGACGAGGCCGGAGATGGTGGGGGTGCACGTCTTGCAGCGGCAGCTCTCGTCAACATGACGTAGTTTTCATTTTTCTCATATTTTGTAATTCAGTTTATAAATCGGTCATAATTTTGATAATGTTATTGTATTATGTTTTTTTTTTCTTGGTTTCATTGTATATATATATCTGCACTATTTAGATGGTTGAAATTTTATATTTTGTTTATTATTATTTTGTTTTTTATTATTATTATTATTAATCGTATGTTGATGGGTGGGGTCTTGCTCGCAGATGATTTCCGCCAGACGCTGCCTGTTATAGAATGAGGTACCGCAGCAGACGAGATAAAGGCGTGCTTCAAGGCTTCACCGTTGTGGGGTAAGGTGGAGCGGTTACAGCTGTAGACCAATATGAGGGTCAAACTCTTCAATAATCAGGAATCTGGACTCATCGCACAAACAATCCTCGAGCCGACGGACGCTAACGGCCAAATAACTTTTGACAACCGATTTCGCAATGTTGTAAGCTCGGAAGATAACCTTATTATTGAGTTATTGCCGAGCTTGAAACAAAACCTGGCTAACGTGGAGTGGTTGTGCGAACGAGCTATTATGGCGCCCAAAAACGAATTGGTGGGCAAGATTAATACAAAAATAATAGAGCAAGTTCCAGGTGAGGTGAGGACCTATATGTCAATAGACACGGTGATGACAACTGACGCAACTGACGACGCAACTACATACCCTGTAGAGTCCTTAAATTCCCTCGAGCTGTAAGGGGGCTCTCCCATAAGTTGGAGCTTAAGGTGTGTCTGTTATACTGACGCGTAAACTTGACGCGCCCAGATTGTGTATCGGCACCAGGTTACGCGTCACAGAGCTGAGACGGTGCATTGTGCAGGCCACCGTCTATTACGATAAATAAAAGTCAGGGGCAAACTCTAAAAGTAGCCGGCATCATAGGTTGCTCGCGTGTAACGAGAGCCAGAAATCTTTTTATTTACGCAGAAAACAATGAGCCCCGTAATACCTAACAGATCGGATTAACACAATATACTACTTTTATTCACACTAATATTATAAAGGCTAAAGTCTGTGAGTGTGTATGTTTGTTACTTCTTCACGCTCAAACGGCTTGACGGATCTGGATGAAATTTGGCACAGAGATAGATTATAGTCTGGAATAGCATGTAGAATACTTTTGATCCCGGGAATATGTTCCCTCGGGATAATTTTTTGCTTTCACGGATCTGGATGAAATTTGGTATGGAAATACCTAACAAAGGAAAGGAGGTTTAATTTGGTATTTGGTAGTCTGCTTTTTAGGGTTCCATACCCAAAGGGTAAAAATGGGACCCTATTACTAAGACTCCGCGGTCCGTCTGTCTGTCTGTAGGTTACCAGGCTGTATCGCATGAAATGTGTTAGCTAGGCAGTTGAAAATTTCACAGATTACTATTGCAGCTATAACAACTAATCTGAAAAAAATTACCTTGGGGGCTCAAGTCGCCCAAACAGAGCCCCTGTTACTACCGGAACAAAGGCAATTTTCCAGTTTAATAACAAACCGCGAAGCTAGTGGACAAAGGGGTCTTTTATTCTTGGACGCACCAGGGGGTACCGACAAAACTTTCCTACTGAACTTGCTGCTGGCACAGTTGCACAAAGACAAAGTGTTTGCGCTGGCTGTTGCGTCCTCCTGAATAGCAGTAACCTTGCTGAGAGGTGGCAGAACAGCACACTCAGTGTTTCAGTGTTTAAGCTCCCGCTGAACCTTGCAAGTGAAGAAATGCCCACTTGCAACATCAGCAAAAGCAGTAGTCGCGGTGCTCTATTGCAATGGTGCAAATTGATCGTGTGGGACGAATGCACGATGTCACACAAGCGAGCGATTGAAGCACTTTATTGCAGCTTACAAGACATTCGGGGCAATCGAATGTTGATGGGTGGGGTGGTCGTCTTGCTTGCAGGTGATTTTCGCCAGACGCTGCCTGTTATTGAGCGGGATACCGCAGCAGATGAGATAAACGCGTGCTTCAAGGCTTCAACGTTGTAGGGTAAGGTAGAGCGGGTAGAGCGGTTACAGCTGAAGACCAATATGAGGGTCCAACTCTTCAATGATCAGGAATCTGGACTCATTGCACAAACACTCCTCGAGGTCGGCAAAGGTCGCGCGCCGACGGACGCTAACGACCAAATAACTTTTGACAACCGAATTCGCAATGTTGTAAGCTCGGAAGATAACCTTAATAATGAGGTATTTCCGAAATTACAACAAAACCTGGATAACGAGGAGTGGTTGTGCGAACGAGCTATCATGGCGCCAAAAAACGAATCGGTTGGAAAAATTAATACAAAAATAATAGAAAAAGTTCCAGGTGAGGTGAGGACCTATATGTCAATAGACACGGTGATGACAACTAACTACATACCCTGTAGAGTTATTAAATTCCCTGGACCTGTCAGGGGTGCCCTCCCACAAGTTGGAGCTCAAGGTTGGTGTGCCTGTCATACTGACGCGTAACCTGGTCGCACCCAGATGGTGTGACGGCACCAGGTTACGCGTCACAGAGCTGAGACGGTATATTGCACCCATTGGGCACCTTGTACCCATAGTATTAAGTTGCTATAAATGTTTAATTTCTTTTTTTGGTGTACAATAAAGTATATTCTATTATATTGTGCAGGCTACCATCCTCACCGGAGGGGCCAAAGTAGAGACGGTATTGATAACCAGAATCCCCATAATACCCACCAACTTGCCATTCCAGATTAAGCGATTGCAATTCCATCTGAAGGTGGCTTTTTCTATTATGATAAATAAAAGTCAGGGACAAACTTTAAAAGTAGCCGGCATCTACCTGGGCACCCCCTGCTTCTCCCACGGGCTTTACGTAGATTGCTCGCGTGTCGAGAGCCAGAAATCGTTTTATTTACGCAGAAAACCATAAGTCCCGTAATATTGGTTACCGGGATGTGCTGCAGTAAAAAGATTTCTGGCTCTCTACGACCCGAGACAAAAATGAATTTAATAAGTTAGTTTGGTCAGCTCTCCCGTTCACACTCCTCGATAAGTGTCAACGCTTCGGTTACTTTTTATAGTACGAAAATAAGTTAACAGATGTTCAATAAGACAAGAAACACATCACTTCTATTTAGCAACATTTGTTTCCACACGATCAATTTACACCACCGTAACAAAATGTTTGCCTTTGCTCCGGTATTAGCAAGTTAGGAGTCTATTTCGATGATTCGATATGTCTATCTTACTAATCCTACAAATATCCGTTTTGGGAACACTTTTATTATACGTACAGCTTGTAAGGTAGCATTTTCACCCTACTCACCAGCTAACTCAGGGGTAGGTGATCAGGATAAGACAATTGCAGGGATGATTTCGCATGAGGATCGACAGAAGTAAAAGTCTTTTAATTTGGTTAACTAATTTAATTTACACTTCAGCAGCACTACTACAGCTTCTTTTAATATATGATACATATAAAACTTACTTGCAGATAGGCTATATTATACCCTTAAATCATAGTACCAGATGTATGATATCTCAATCAGCACCGTCCTTCTGTGCAGTTGGTATCCAGCTTCTTACCGGTCAAAATATCATGGGTATTCGGAGCCTGTTGTTGAAAACTGTAGCTGTCGCTCTTACGTCTAGTTGACCATTATTTTATATATTTATAATATAATTATAATAATCCTAAGGTGCCCTGCCAATGGGAAAAATGCATGATGAGCATCATATAAGCACATGTTTCACAAGCATGAAAATATAGACTAATTCAACTATTACTCACAGCGCTTGCTGACCCACACATTATTTATATTTAGGACTGGTTCCCTGCCTGCGTGAGTTTTTTTTGGATGAAAATATTTCGTATGCGTACGACTCAGAATTCGCAATGAAAAGGAAATGTCACTCTTGTCATTCATAGACATTGAGCGTTTATCGACCAATAGATATGATCATAATTAATAGACTTGTCCTTTTATATTTATATTGAATTGTGTGTTTTATTATAATATATATTTATTACACACAATTCATATTTACTTATATTTAAATCAATTTAGTATATTTCAACCGACACTAGCGCCATCTGACAGAATTACATTAGAAGTAATGACAATTAAGAAAGAAAGCTAGTAAGAGATTCATGCCTTTGACAGTAGATGTCGCTATTTTATATAACACTATTATTAATTGTTACAGTACATCTTTCCCCGGTTAAAAACTAGATTTACATTTCTTTTTTAATTTACTATACTTCCATGCACATTGTGAGTCTAAACATGTTCCCTGACAGAAATTGAGGCAGTCCAAGAAAATCTAAATTATAGGAGAACTACCTACATTAAGTTTGATTAAAAAAACTAAAAGTTTTATAAAAATAAAGTTCAAACTTATTTCTCAAATTTTTAAGTTTCTTATTATGTACAAAATGTACTAAATATTAGAATATTAGTGATAGTCCATTAACCAGTACATAAGAACTTTGATTACTCTCATATAAGACTAATTCGACATACTCAGTGATTGTCCCTAAACAGATAGCAATGAATAGCATCCATATATCTGACATCCACATATACATATATCCACAGATCTGTGGGGAATGTCCATCAAAGCTTGTACCTCCATTATTAAGACTATAGCGCCGTACTTATCTGTAATTTTTAATTTGTGTGTGGATCAAGGAGTCTTTCCGTATCTAATGAAATATAGTAAGGTTATACCACTTTTTAAATCCGGGGACAGTAAAGACACAAATAATTATAGACCAGTATCCGTATTGCTGATTTTCAGCAAGGTATTTGAGAAGATAATGCTTAATCAAATGCTCATTCATTTTAATACGAATAACATCTTGCATGATAAACAGTATGGTTTCACCAAAGGACGTTGTACAACTGACGCTGGTGTCACCGCACTAAAACACATCTTTAATGCGTGGGAAGAGTCGCAGGATGCCATAGGTATCTTCTGCGACCTGTCGAAGGCGTTTTATTGCGTTAATCATGAAACATTACTTCTGAAACTTGAGCATTACGGGCTAGGTCAATCAGCGTTCAGTTTGGTTGAATCTTATTTAAGTGATAGACAGCAATTAGTTCAAATAAACGGTGTGAATTCGTCGGGGTTAAACGTGAAAATGGGGGTACCCCAGGGCTCAATTTTAGGTCCTTTCTTATTTTTAATATACATAAACGATTTACCCCGTTTATTGAAAAACAAACTAAACATGGTGCTATTTGCTGATGACACATCTTTAATTTTTTAAATAAATAGACGTACTTGTCAGATTGACGACGTAAATAACGCGCTACGGCAGGTTCAGGATTGGTTCACTGCCAATAATTTAGTTTTAAATGGTAAAAAAACCAAGTGCGTAAAATTTTCCTTGCCGAATGTAAAAAGTACTGATTGTGACATTATATTAAACAAGGAGAAGCTAGAATTCGTCGATAAAACGGTTTTCCTGGGGATCACGCTAGACTCAACGTTACAATGGGGTCCTCATTTAATATCACTTGCAGGGCGGCTAAGTTCGGCAGCTTATACTGTTAGATAGATTCGTCAATTTAGTGATGTAGATACCGCGAGGCTGGTCTATTTTAGTTACTTTCATAGTATAATGTCTTACGGTATTTTACTATGGGGAAGGGCTGCAGACATTGAGTCAATTTTATTCTGCAAAAACGAGCCATCAGAGCGATATACAATCTTCGCCGGCGCGATTCTCTAAGGGAACTGTTTAAGGGCATTAACATCATGACGGTTCCTTGTCAATATATTTATGAAAACATCATGTACGTGAGAAAGGATTTACATCTTTTTAGTAAAAACGGAGATAGACATAATTACATTACTAGAAATAGGGACCAATTAGTTCAACCAGGTTTCAGACTGGCTAAAGTAGCCTCTTCTTTCATGGGGTACTGTACAAAATGTTACAATAAAATTCCTCCCCACATTCTAGAACTGAATGAGACGAAATTTTAAACTTGTATAAAACGCACACTATGCAGGCAGGCATATTATAAGTTGGGGGATTACATCACTGATAAAAATGCTTGGCTCAATGCTAGTCTTGCTCCACAACCACTAGGGCGCAAAAACAAGTGATATGCAGAACATTATTGTTTTGTAGAATTGTTGGACCTGCTGAAGACTGTATGAATATATTTGTATTATATAGACTCAATTTCTTTTAGTATTGTATAACTGCGCAGCACGTGTGTGAGTACTATGTACCCAACTGTAAATCTACCATTTGCTGTACCTTGGTGTCGTTCGTTGACTTGTGTTTGCCCTGGCAGTTGAGTGTGTCATGCTCTCTTAAATGTCTCTCTGATTGCGCGTGTGTTGGATCATTCGGTTCCCTTCATGATGGTTGAGCTGGGTGGTGCCGATTCATGCGTCATGTTCGTGAACGGGCGCCGTCAGTTGGGATTGGTCTTAACTTAACTGCTTCGGATGCTAGTGTTTTTCTAGTACCTATTATGTAACTGCACAGTACATGTGTGAGTACTTTTAATACTTTGTACCTGTAAGTAGTATAGTATGTAGTGATTCTGGGAGCATTGTCCTCACACATATAAATTTATTAATGTATGTACTTATGTACCTAAATATTGTAAAACAAACCTATTTTTATTCAAAGAGTAAGTTTGGAGTTTCTTGTGCGTTCTTCTCCATAACAAGCTACTTTCCGAATGCACGGTAGAATCAATTTTTATTCCTTGTAAATTTTAATGTATCTAACGTTCAAAAGTGCCGCTTTGTGGTCTCATCATCATCATTTCAGCCGAAAGACGTCCACTGCTGGACATAGGCCTCCCCCAGGCGTCGCCACATTGACCGATCCCGTGCGTCTCGCATCCAGCGCCTTCCCGCAACGTTAACCAGGTCATCAGTCCACCTAGTGGGAGGCCTTCCAACGTATCGTCTTCCGGTTCGCGGTCGCCATTCCAGAACCTTTCGGCCCCATCGGCCATCCGTTCTGCGAGCAATGTGCCCTGCCCACTGCCACTTAAGTTTGGCAATTCTTCGGGCTATGTCGGTAACTTTGGTTCTCCTTCGGATATCATCATTCCTGACGTGATCACGCAAGGAAATTCCGAGCATAGCCCTCTCCATAGCCCTTTGGGTGACTTTGAGCTTTCTGATAAGGCCCATTGTAAGCGACCACGTCTCGGTCCCATAGGTGATCACTGGCAACACACACTGGTCATAGACTTTTGTCTTGAGACACTGCGGTAAATTGGACGAGAAGATACCACGCAACTTCCCGAACGCCGCCCAGCCGAGTCGGATTCGACGGTTGACCTCTTTCTCGAAATTGGACCTACCCAACTGGACCGTTTGTCCCAGGTAGACATAATCGTCTACAACTTCGAGTGTAGAGTCTCCGACCTTGATAGGAGTGGGTGCAACATGGGCATTCACCATGACCTTGGTTTTGTCCATGTTCATTTTAAGGCCCACTCTTTCGGAAGCTCTACTGAGGTCATCGAGCATTTTACTGAGGCTCTCCATGGTCTCAGCCATGACCACTATGTCGTCGGCAAACCGAAGGTGAGTAATGTACTCCCATTAACGTTGATGCCCAGCCGTCTCCAGTCCAGAACCTTGAAGACATCCTCCAGCGCAGCAGTGAACAGTTTCGGAGAAATGACGTCTCCCTGTCTCACGCCGCGCTGGAGAAGGATTGGTTTCGAGGTCTGATCCTGAAGACGGACTGACATGGTGGCGTTTTTGTACAAACACTTCAACACCTCAATGTACCGGTAGTCGATCTGGCACCGTTGGAGAGACTGCAGTACAGCCCAAGTCTCTATCGAATCGAAGGCTTTCTCGTAGTCCACAAACGCTAAACAGAGAGGCAGGTTATACTCCTCGGTCTTCTGTATAACCAGCCGCAGCGTATGTATGTGGTCTACGGTGCTAAAGCCTTTTCGGAATCCGGCTTGTTCGGGGGGCTGGAAATCGTCACACCTGCGCGCGAGACGATTCGTGATGACTCTTGAAAACAACTTGTAGACATGGCTTAGAAGTGAGATGGGCCTATAGTTCTTCAACCGGGCATTGTCGCCCTTCTTGAAGAAGAGTACCACCACACCCCTGCACCATGCCTGTGGCGTTTTGCCCTCGAGTATGACGGAATCAAACAGCTTCTGAAGGGCCCTAAGGACCGGTTTTCAGGAGTTCGGCCGTAATTCCGTCATCACCCGGCGCCTTGTTGTTTTTGAGCTGTTTCAGAGCCATCCTAATCTCGTACAGGCTGACGTCCGGGATATCTTCGGTATAGTGTCGGGTCAATCTAGCTCTTGGGTCGTTTGGTAGACTCGCAACGGGCTGGCTGATCGAAGTGTACAACTGCCCATAGAATGTCTCGATCTCCCTGAGAAGCTCCAGTTTGGCGGATACGATCCTGCCATCGTCGGTCTTCAGTTTCGTGAGTTGGCTCTGCCCAATAGCCAGATCCCTTGAGAACACCTTGGAGCCTTTATTTCGCTCGATCGCGTCTTTAATACGCTCGGTATTGAAGCGGCGGAGGTCTCTTTTCAAGGATTTAGAGATCTGTCTATTGAGCTGCCGGTATTTGCACGCCTCATCTGAAGACTGCAGAATCATCTCACGCTTCTCCTTCATAAGCTTGAGGGTGTGATCAGAGAGCTTTTTGTTTCTATCTGTACGACGGGTCTTGAAAAACTTAGACCCGACCGTATGGACAGCTTCCACGAACCCGTTGCTATATTCATCCACGGAGCTCCCTAGGCACTCGAAACGATTCTGGAGTTCGAACTGAAAGCTCTCGGGGTTTTGGACTTGGATCTGTGCTGGCCGGAGCGTGGACTTCATCAGTCGAGACCTTTCAAGCTTAATATTAATGTTCAATGTGCCTCTTACCATGCGGTGATCGCTCCCGGTTTTTACCGAATTGATCACAGAGACATCATTGAACATTTGCTTCTTGGTTGACATGATGAAGTCGATCTCAGTTTTTGTTGCACCATCGGGGCTCTGCCAGGTCCACTTCCTGTGTTCACGCTTTTTGAAGAAGGAGTTCATCATATAGAGGCCCTCCTTCTCCATAAAACTGGCCAGTAGGTGACCCCGGTGGTTCCGTTGTCCAACTCCAAATTGCCCCACTTGCAGCTCATCCTCGTTTCGTTTGCCCAGTTTCGCGTTGAAGTCCCCCATGACAACGGTGAAGTGAGTTTTGAAACCATGCATGGCTCTGGAGATATCCTCATACATGGTCTCTACCTCATCGTCGGGGTGTGCCGAGGTTGGGGTGTAGTCCTGTATGACCTTCAGCGAATATCTTGAGGATATTCTGAGTATAAGGTACGCCACCCTGGTCGACACACTCTCGATCTTCACCACGTTGTTCACAAGGGACTTGTGGACGATAAACCCGACACCACCCTGGGACTGCCGGTCACCTTCTCGGAAATAGAGCAGGTTACCGGATTTGAGGATTATCGAGTCCTCTCCCTCTCTTCGGACTTCAGATAACCCTATAATACTCCATCGCAACCTGCTCAGTTCCTCCTCGAGTTCGGTGACCTTCTCGTCGGTACGAAGTGTGCGCGTGTTGTACGTTGCCAGGTCCAGTCGTCGGTGATTGTTGGGGTAGCCGGATCTCGTCCGGAGATTCTTAGCACCCCTTGCCATGCCGTAGCCTCGACCGCTACCGTAGTCGAGGGTAGGCAAGCTGCCGGGTACCAGGGGCCATTTTTTATTTGTGCTATTCATTGGGGGGGGTTTTGCCATAATCGCCACGCTTGGCAGGCGGGTTGGCGATCGCAATATGGTTGTTATAGAAGCACAGAGAACGCTGCTGCCCATTCTCTGGTTTGTCCCTTAGTCGCCTCTTACGACACCCACGAGAAGACATGGGATGGTGAAATTCTTTACGTCCGGCACCATACGGAACTCCGGCACCATACGGAACACTTTGTGGTCTAGTTGAAATAAAATATCTTTGTTGTTGTTTACACAATCGCGAAGTAGTCAGTTTAAATGCTAGTTATGCCATTAACTAGCATTTAAACAGTTTATTTAAGTTAATGTTTGATTCATCAAGCATTTAAGTATGTTAAATGTTTAAGAGTCAGGTTATAATTAAAAGATATTCAACCTTTTTATTATTTAAGTTTAGACCAATATCTGATCAAGTTAAGTTTTACAAACAACAGAAACACTGCTTTTTAAATCGGCAAGTGTTATAAGTATCAAGTTGTTCAAATTTATACAAGTAAATGTAGACAAGTACTCAAACAAGTAAAGATTCGCAACAGAAAGTAAAATTGCCTTTTAAATTAGCAAATGTTACATTAAGTACCCATTCGTTGTATAGATATAGGATAATACCTAATCAAGTTAAGATTCGCAACAAAAAGTAAACCCGCTTTTTAAATAAGCAAGGGTTACATTGAGCAATTATCTGTTGTATAGATGTAGGTAAATGTCTACTTTAGTTAAGTTTTTTAATTCAGAATACTACTAAGTTTTTGCATCATTATGTTTCCGTTCATCCATCCATATACATACCCAGTTATTAAATGATTGTTAACGCATTAATTTATAAAAAAAATCCTTATACCCTATCAGCATTCATTCATCCCTTTCTTAATTAAATATTTGCACCTCCATTATTAAATTCCGTGCAAATATTCAATTATAGATATTTACACCTCCATTATTGAATTATGTGTAAATATTAAGTTAATTAACACAACAATGATTATAACTAGAGAATCTTCATATTTTAAATTAATGTATGTAATTCAATTGAGGACCATTGTTAACATGGACACTTTTAGGCATTCCGTGTACAAGAAACACTAACATTTCACTATAGCATTGTTTGTTGCATTCCGTATAGGAAACAACATAACATATCTACTATAGTGATCAGAGTATAATACCAAATTGTGTTTCTTTTAGTTGACGCAAGAAAAAATAACCTAATATGTTTAAGCATTGTTCACATGTACAAATTTAGGTATTTTGTGTACAAGAAACACTAGTATTTCACTCATAGTACTGCTTGTTGCATTCCGTATAGGAAGAAATCAACATAACAAAGCTACTTTAATAATCAGAATATACTATCAAATTGTGTTTCTTTTAGTTGACACAGTAAAACATCCTAATAAGTCACTACAAATAGTTTATTTTATTTATTTTAAGATTGGGCGCCAATGGGATCATAATTAAATAGTTATTATAGATGTCCCACATTTTCTTTTGGCATCAATATCTTCCAAATGATTTTAGCAATTAAGTTATATTTATTTTTAGTATAAATAATTAAGTGTGAAAATAATTGTTAGAGAAATTCTCATTAACTAATGTTTAAAGCGAGCTACAATATGTATAATTGTAAAAGTACCTCCTGAGTTTAACTCTTTATTTTAAATGAAACAGCTCAGCAACAGGTTTCCGAACACAAGTGTACCTCATCCATCACCATCCATCTCCTTGATTCTTCCACTATGATACAACTACACAGGGAACGATACTGCTTGTGGACCACATCACCAGTTACTTTATGATCTGTTGAAACATAATAACATTTAAGTATATGTACAAATTCTTCTTTATGAAGATAGTCAAATAAAGTTGCTTTATGCATGTTGAACAAAAACACTTTTTTTTCTAAATATTCAAAACTAATTATAAGTTAAACAAAACATTCACTGGTGGAAAGGTATATAGTTTAAATAAACATGTGACTATAACCACAGTTTTGTTTTTTTAGTATAAAGTAATGCATTATGCTTGTTGAACAAAACAATTCTTTGTTCCATGTATATAAATCTAATTAACAGTTTCAGTAACTATGTTAAATTAGAGTGTTATATATTCAATTTAACAAAACATTTATCAGTGAAATGGTTTATAGTTCAAAATAAAACATGTGACTATAACCGCACTTTTAAATTTTATATAATGTTGATGTTTTGTTATTTTAAGTTTTAAATTAAGCAATCATGAAGTTAACCCATAGTTTGGTTAAGTTTTTAAGTATTTAAGTTATAACTAATAGACACAAAATAAGTAGTTAAGTATTACAATCAAACTACATGCGACACGTTGGTCGTACAAATTGTAAATTTGTTAAGTACCTCTATCAACTACATGCGACACGTTGGTCGTACAAATTGTAAATTTGTTAAGTACTTCTATCAAGCTTCATGCCCCACGTTGGGCGCCAAATTGTAAGGTAGCATTTTCACCCTACTCACCAGCTAACTCAGGGGTAGGTGATCAGGAAGAGACAATTGCAGAGATGATTTCGCATGAGGTTCGACAGAAGTAAAAGTCTTTTAATTATTTTATTTTATTTTTAGCCTATTCTGTCCCACTGCAGGGCAAAGGCCTCCCCTGCTTCGTTCCAATCCTCTCGGTTTAGGGCAATTGTGAACCAATCTTGTCGATAGGCATCAAGTTCATCCCGCCATCTTCGCCTGGGCCTGCTGCGGTGTCGCCTAACATTTTCCGGGACCCACATTGTGGTTGTTTTAGCCCATGAACCGTTTGACATGCGGCAGGTGATCAGGATGAGACAATTGCAGGGATGATTTCGCATGAGGGTCGATAGAAGTAAAAGTCTTTTAATTTTTTTATTATTTTTATTTTATTTTTAGCCTATTCTGTCCCATTGCAGGGCAAAGGCCTCCCCTTCTTCCTTCCAATCCTCTCGGTTTAGGGCAATTGTAAACCAATCTTGTCGATAGGCATCAAGTTCATCCCGCCATCTTCACCTGGGCCTGCTGCGGTGTCACCTAACATTTTCCGGGACCCACATTGTGGTTGTTTTAGCCCATGAACCGTTTGACATGCGGCAGATGTGTCCGGCCCAGTCCCATTTTAACTTGGCTGCTTTCTGGGTGACGTCGGTGATTTGTGTTTTGGAGCGCAGCATTGTGTTTCTGATGCGGTCTGTTATTCTGACTCCCAGAATGCTGCGCTCTATAGCTCGTTGGCTAACCTCAAGCCTGAACCTCTGCTGCGCTGTCAAAGACCAGGTTTGAGCTCCATATGTAAGGATAGGGAGAATGCACATATCCATCAGTCTGCGTTTATAGCAAATTGGGAGGTTTCCCTTCATGAGCGCCTTCATTGACCAATAGCTCTTCCAGGCGTTTTCGGTGCGGAGAGCAATTTCTTTTTCTTAACTCGCCTGGAAAGAGACTATTTGGCCCAGGTAGATATATTCTGGAACATATGCAATCTCCACACTCCCTAAACACAGTGTCTGCTGGACGCTAATGGTCATGAGTTTGGTCTTTGACATATTCATCCAAAGTCCAATTTCGAGGCTCGCCCTGTTAAGGTCACTCAGCATTACGCCAAGCTCAGCTGCCAAAGATGAGAACAGGACGATATCGTCGGCGAAACGGAGGTTAGTCAACCTTTTCTCGCCAACGACAACGCCTTTATCTGCCCAAAGATCTGCTAGTTTTCTAAAAGCCTCTTCAAGAGTGGCAGTAAACAGCTTGGGGGACAGCGAGTCTCCTTGCTTGACGCCTCTTTTAATAGGAAAGGATGGTCCTGTGGTAGTAATTTTTACAGCTGCTGTACTATTACGATATATGGCCCTTAATAAGTTGACATAGGTGGTATCTATGTTTTGATTGAGGAGGGCATCATATAGTGAAGCGTGGTGAATGCTATCAAACGCTTAGGCGTAGTCCACGAACGCTAGATATAGAGGAATCCTAAACTCAGTACACTTATCTATCATCTGATTCAGGGAGTGCAAATGGTCAGTAGTGGAGAGGCCTCGTCGAAACCCTGCTTGTTCAGGTGGCTGTTGGGCGTCAAGTTGTCCTAAAATGCGGTTTTCAATCACTTTTACAAATGTCTTGTACAAATGCGAAACAAGACTGATAGGGCGATAGTTACCAATTTCGGACTTGTCTCCTTTTTTATGTAACAGTCCGACATTTTTCTATTTTCCAATTTTAATGTAGCCAGTGACACTTGCAAGATTAAGACGAATCGATTGACGACGGATCGACGGATTGATTGTACGAATCATATAAATCGGCCAACGCGTTTGGTTACTGGAAAGCCACATAGGAACAAACATACAACCATACGTATACATAGACTGATAAACACATTACCCTCATTCGACAGTCGGGTAAAAAGGTAGGGTAGGCAGGGTAGTTACGGTAGGTAGGGTAGGCTGGGGTGCAAGTTGAAAGCCTCCACGCGGCGCACCCTGGGCAACGTCGGCTCCAACTGCCCACCTGCGTCGGGTGGTCAGTTGGGGCAGGCGGCTAATTTCAACAAACGAGGGAAGGTCACGGTTCCAAACACAGATCATCAGCCATGATGGTCTGTGAAGGGAACCGGGCTAGTGATAGGTGGCCTTTTAACGCTTACTCCCCTCTCTGCTTACAGAGGGTTGGACGAGTGGGCGTAGAGTAGGAAGGAAGAGTAATAGGGACCTCACCCTTTAAAAAGGAAAATTAAATGGAAAAAGACACTTGCGAAAAAGGTCCCCAGGTGGGTCCCGACTGCTCAGCGGTCGGGGAGTCCCACCCCGCTTCGGCGGGCTGCCCTCCGTACTCTGGGGTGGGCAACAACTGTCTTACTTCTGTGTCTTCGGACAAAAATGACGACCACACGCATGCTAAACGGACAACGACGATGCTGAATATACATGATGACCAAGAACCACTTGCCGTCGCCGACGGCAACAAGAGTCGAGGAGGCTCAAGTCCTATGGACAATTTGTCCGACCAGGACTCGCGCGGGTTCAACTCCAAATCTTGGAGGAAGCGTCCGCGCAGTAAGGACTCGGGGACACTGGGTCTCTCCTCGAGTGAGGAGAACCTGTCGGCCCCAAAAGTGTCAACGGGAAGGAGAGGGCGGGGTCGTGCGGTGGGGGGTATAGCCACCGCTCGGTGGCCGGAGCGAGACGTGCGGGGTCGCTTCGTGCCTCGACCTGGTACGCCTGCCCCTGCGGAATGCGTGGAGAGTGACCCTGGGCACATGACTGCGGACCAGAGTGGTGGCTCCACCACGTCCCTGCTGGGAAGTAATAGGGCGGAGGCGAATGCCGCAAAGCGGGCGCAGCGACGGGCTGTCGCGGCTGACGAGGTCAGCGAGTTGTCCCGACAGGCCCGAGAGCGGCGTTCTGCTCGAACGGCGGCGCTGAGTCGTCAAGTGACGGATGGCCTGGATGTCGTCCTGAAGGTTGCCACCAAATCAGGCAACCTGAAGGGCACGTTCACGCGTGCCTTGAAGGACGCGGTAGAGAGCATCCAGGAGGCGGTTGAGGTCCTCAGTAGCCGCACAACCACGGAGGAGACGGCGAAGTTGTGGGAGGAGAACAGCCGTCTAAGATCTGAGTTGGAGGACCTCAAGCGGCAGTTTGCTGCTCAGAGAGCAGCTGTCGCTCCGTCCGTCACGGCCCCATCGCTGGCCTCGTCGTCGGTTCAATCGCCGGCCCCATCGTCGGCCTCTACACTTGCGGATGCAGAGGTCGAAAAGATCGCAAGAATCTGCATGATGCAATGCGGTCAGATGGTGGGTGCCCGGTTGGAGGCCATAGAGGCGAGACTGCCGGCCGAAACCCTCCGCCCACCGCTTGCTGGAGATAAGCGGAGAAAGGAGACGCATGGAAAACCGGGCCCGGCGGACGCAGTGATTGAGCGAAGAAGAGCCGGGCAGGAGGCTGGCAAGCCCGCGGAGGATAGGTCCGACCAGTCGGCGGCTACAACCCCGACAAAACCGCCTGCCCCCCTCACGGAGGCCTGGACGACGGTAGTAAAGAGGGGCCGCCGTCGAAAAAAGAAGAGGACAGCGCTGCAGGCACCTACCGGAGCACCGAAACCGGTATCAAAGAAGGCCGCGGGACCGCCTAGGATCAGAGCCCCACGCTCCGCAGCTGTGGTAATCACGCTACAGCCCGGAGCCGTCGAAAGGGGCGTCTCCTACAAGGCGGTCCTGACAGAGGCGAGGGCCAAAGTTGCGTTCCCCGACCTAGGTACACCGTCCGGCTTCAAAATGAGGCCGGCGATTACGGGGGCGCGGCTACTCGAGGTGTCAGGTGCCTCTAGCGCTGAAAAGGCGGACATTCTGGCCGCCAAGCTGCGGGAAGTCCTCAACCCGGAGGACGTCCGAGTATCCAGGCCGATGAAGACGGCTGAGCTACGTGTCGACGGCCTGGACGACTCGACGACCCCAGCAGAGGTCGCGGCGGCCATCGCACGAGCCGGCGGATGTTCGTCCGAGGACGTGCGGACAGGTGAGATCCGCGCCGACGCTACCGGGCTCGGCATGATTTGGGTGCGGTGCCCGGTGGCGGCGGCGAACAAGGTCGCTGACGGTGGGCGATTGTTGGTGGGATGGGTTTCAGCAAGGGTGAAGCTGCTGCAACCCAGGGCATTGCGGTGCTATCGTTGCCTAGACATTGGGCATGTCAGGGCACGATGCACCGCAGAAACAGACCGCAGCGAGCAGTGCTATCGCTGCGGTCAGCCCGGCCACAAGGCGGCCCAGTGCTCCGCGGCGCCAAACTGCAGCCTCTGTACAGCTGCAGGGAGGCCCGCTGGGCACAGAGGGGGCGGAAAGGCCTGTGGCGCACCCGCACAACAAAATAGCAGAAGGAGGGCCAAGGTTGCCAGGGGCTCTTTACCCCCCCGTCAGCCTGGCGGCTCTTCGGCCGAATCCCGACCCAGGAATGGAGCGGAGGGAATGGATTGTGCATAATGGCGCTCTACCATTTCCTCCAGGGCAATATCAACCACTCTGCCAGAGCTCAGGATCTCTTGCTCCAGAGCATGGCAGAGTGGTCGATTCACGTGGCTGTGGTCGCCGAGCCGTATTTTGTCCCACCCAGACACAACTGGGTTGGAGACCTCGACGGTTTGGTGGCCATCATTGGCGGGGCTCTTGTCAGCCCGTCCCGAGGTCGCGGCTGGGTGGCCGCCCTCGCGGATGGAGTTGGCATAGTTGGTGCGTATTTTTCGCCCAACAAGAGTCTCGCCGACTTCGAGAGTTTCCTTGTCGAGTTGGGCGCCGTCGTGGGCCGACTCCACCCTCGCCCTGTGCTGTTGCTAGGGGATCTCAACGCTAAGTCTTCGGCGTGGGGATCTCCGGTAACCGATGCTAGGGGTGAGGCACTGGAGGAGTGGGCAGTAACCACCGGCCTGGTCATATTAAACCGGGGCTCGGTTTACACGTGCGTGCGACAGCGGGGCGGGTCAGTAGTGGACGTCTCGTTCGCTAGCCCTGCTGTCGCGAGCCGTGTCCGCGACTGGCATGTCGCCGTGGAGGTGGAGACGTTATCGGATCACCGATATATCCGTTTCGACGTCGCCACCCAGACCACCGGCGGCCGCGGTTCGCCGGCCCCGCAAACTGGCGGTCCGCGCTGGGCGCGCAAGCGCATCGACAGGGAACTTCTCGAGGAGGCCACTATTGTCCAGGCCTGGATCCGGGAGTCGGCAACAACCGGACCCGTTGACGTCGAACAGGAGGCGCTGTGGTTCCGTGGGGCGATGACGCAAATCAGCGACGCGTCCATGCCCCGGGTCCACGCACAGTCAACGAGGCGCCAGGTGTACTGGTGGTCCGCCGAGATCGCACAGTTGCGTGTCGCGTGCGTAGCGGCCAGACGCCAGTACACCCGATACCGGAGGAGACGTCATCGGGTCCCTGACGAAGAAGCCGCGCGGTATGAGGTGTACCGCGCGGCGACGGAGACTCTGCGGCTGGCCATCGGCGAGGCGAAGAAGCGAGCGAGGGAGGAGATGTTGGAGACTCTAGACGGGGATCCTTGGGGGCGCCCTTATCGAGCGGTTCGAGGGAAACTTCGAGCCGCCGCGCCTCCACTTACGGAGAGTCTCCAACCCGAGTTGCTGGAGGAGGTAGTCGCAGCCCTCTTCCCGGCGAGAGCGGAGCATATCCCGCCACCGATGGCTTTGCCCACGGCCGCAGAGTCTACAGAGGAGGACGCCATCAGCGTCCCGGAGGTGACACAGGCAGAGATGGGGGCGGCCGTGATGCGGCTCCGGGCCAAGAACGTGGCTCCGGGGCCCGATGGAATCCACGGCCACGTGTTAGCCCTCGCTCTGAAGGAGCTAGAGCCCTGGCTGAGAGGACTCTTCACAGCGTGCCTTGAGCGGGGCCAGTTTCCCACTCTGTGGAAATCTAGTCGTCTGGTCCTGCTCAGGAAGGCGGGGCGCCCTGCGGACTCGCCGTCCGCGTACCGGCCCATAGTGCTGCTAGACGAGGTGGGTAAGCTGTTCGAGCGGATAATCGCTGCCCGCCTCGTCAGCCACTTGTACAGAGAGGGGCCGGACCTGGACGAAAGCCAGTTCGGCTTTCGGCATGGGCGCTCCACCATCCACGCGATATCGCAGGTGAGAGTCCTGGCGGAGGAAGCGGTGTCCCAGGGTGGAGTTATGTTGGCGGTGTCCTTGGACATTTCAACGCCTTCAACACCCTGCCCTGGAGTTGTGTGCGGGAGGCACTACGGTATCATCGAGTGCCTCCCTACCTCCGCCGCATCGTCGGGGCCTATTTGGCGGAGAGGTGTGTCACCTACGTGGGATGTGATGGCGTCGAAAGCCAGCACCGCATGTCGTGCGGTGTTCCGCAGGGCTCGGTCTTGGGCCCGCCCCTGTGGAACATCGGGTACGACTGGGTGCTGAGGGGTGAACTCCAACCGGGCGTAGACTTGACGTGTTACGCGGACGATACGCTGGTCACCGCCCGGGGGAGTTCGTACAGGGAGGCAGCGTTGCTGGCGACGGCTGCGGTCTCACAGGTGGTGAGCCGCATACGGCGCCTTGGCCTGGAGGTGGTGCTTAACAAGTCGGAGGCCATGGTCTTTCATGGCCCCCGGCGGGCGCCACCACCCGATGCCCACATCGTCGTCGGGGGGGCTCGAATAGCTGTCGAGTCAACCATGAAGTACCTGGGATTGGTGCTCGACAGCCGGTGGGATTTCGGACCCCACTTCCGGTGGCTGGCGCCCAAGTTGTTGAGCGCGGCTGGGGCGCTGTCAACGCTGCTTCCCAATCTGGGGGGCCCGAGCGCTGCCTGTAGGCGGCTCTACGTGGGGATCGTGCGATCGATGGCCCTGTATGGGGCCCCGATCTGGGCGGCTGACCTGACGGCCGGCAGCATCGCTGTTCTGCGAAAGCCGCAGAGAGCGATGGCCGTCAGAGTCATCAGGGGGTATCGCACGATCTCCTACGAGGCGGCTTGTGCACTGGCCGGATCCCCGCCCTGGGACCTGGAGGCTAAGGTACTCGCGTCATTGTATCGGTGGCGCGAGGAAGCGCGGGCGCGGGGCGAAAGGCTGATGCAGCGACACATGGAGTTGCGTCAGTCTCAGCTTCGTGAGGTCCTGGTGGCGGAATGGCGGGACAGGCTTTCACGCCCTACCGCCGGCCTCATTACCATCGAGGCGGTCCGGCCAGTGCTCGAGCGCTGGCTCGGGAGAAGGCACGGCTCTCTGTCATTTCGGGTGACGCAGGTGCTCTCGGGGCATGGTTGCTTCGGGAAGTACCTGTGTCGCATAAACAGGGAGCCGGACGCCCGGTGTCACCACTGCGTCGACTGCCGGGAGGACACGGCGCGGCATACGCTGGCAGAGTGTGCCGCTTGGGAGGAGCCACGCCGTGCCCTCGTCTCCGAAGTAGGCAGTGACCTGTCGCTGCCGGCTGTAGTCGAGTCTATGGTCGGCAGTGAGGAGTCCTGGGACGCGGTGGTATCCTTCTGCGAAACAGTCGTCTCGCAGAAGGAAGCTGCGGAGAGGGAGAGGGAGATCTCATCCACTAACCCGATCCGCAGCAGACGCGCCGGGCATCGGCGGAGGGCGGACAACGCCCTCTTCCAGCCCCCCTAAATGGGTCCAGGGGCAACGGACTCGGGGACGTCCGTCGCCCTCCAGATATCAGGACCCGAGGTGGTGGCGCGTAGTGTTCCACGCGCGCCCCTCTTAGACGTTGCGAGGGGAGTCCAACACCTCACTCCCCCCCGAACCCGAGGTAGTGGCCCGCAGAGGCGGGCCGGCACTAGCCGGGGGTTGCGGAAGTATCGTTGTTCCCGCGATCCCCGGTGTAGGTGTGAGACGGAACACCGGGGTGGTTTTTAGTCAGTAAGAGTCTGACAGACCCCTCCGCCTCCCCAGGGCGGAGGACATCCAATGAGGATTTTCCACCCCGGAAAAAAAAAAAAAAAAAAAAAAAGGTAGGGTAGGCTAGGCAGGCATGGTAGGTTAGGCAGGGTAGGTAGGGTAGGTATGATGGGTAGGTAGGGTTGACGGTAGTGAAGCTGCGGGCACAAAAATTGTACATGACATGACACTCCCGTCAACCCTACCTACCTACCCCACAACCTAACCTACCTACCCCACAACCTAACCTACCTAACCCACCCACCCTACCTAACCTAGCACACTACCTACCTACTTACCTACCTATTCTACCAGGGCACTCTAAGCCTATATATAGATCTGTTTATTGTGTTTTAGTCAAATAAGAGCTATTTATTATAATCCGAGCTGCTGACTGACAGCTACCTATCTCACCTCTACCTATCTCACCTCACTGACTGACTGATCAATCAACGCACAGCCAAAACTGCTACGCCTAGAAGCATGAAATTTGGCAGAAAGGTTCCTCAAGTGACGTAAGTGTGCACTAGGAAAGGATTTTGGAAATTCCACCCCTAAAGGGGTAAAAAGGGGGTTTAAAATTTGTATGAAAAATCTAATTACTTCGGCCAAAATTCTTGAAACTTAGCAAAAATAGCATTATTTGTAAATGATAAAGATTGACACTATTAGTTTTTCGAAACTACCCCAAAATTATGATTAAGGGGGTGTTGAAGTTTGTATCAAAAAATCTGATTTCTTGGTTCAATAAACATGAAACTTGACATAAATACCAAACTAAATAAACAATAAAGGCTCTCGTTGTTAGTTTTTCGAAACTACCCCCAAAGCATGATTTAGGGAATGTTATTTTTTTTTTGAAGAAACTTATATCTTGGGTTAATTAACATGAAACTTGACATAAATACTAAACTCAATAAACAATAAAGGTTATCATTATTAGTCTCTTGAAAGAATCCCCAAAGTCGATTTAGGGGGTGTTGAAGTTTGTATGTAAAAATCTGACTTCTTGGGTCAATAAACTTGGAACTTGCTACAAATACTAACAACCTATATGAATAATAAAGTTTGTTATTATTATTATTTGAAACTACCCCCAAAACACGATTAAATTAAGGGGTGTTAAAGCTTTTTTGAAGAATCTTATTACTTTAGTTAATAAACATGAAACTTGACATAAATAAAGAATAAAGGCTTTCATTTTTAGTTTTTTTAAACTATGCCCAAATGATGATTTAGGAGGTGTTGAAGTTTGTATGGAAGAATCTGATTTCTTGGGTCAATAAACATGAACCTTGACATAAATACCAACCTAAATAAACAATAAAGGTTTTCATTATTAGTTTTACTTATCTACTCCCAAAATACGATGTAGGGGGTGTTAAAGTGTTTGTGAAGAATCTTATTTCTTGGGTTAATAAATTTGAAACTTGGCACAAATACCAACCTAAGGTAACAATAAAGGTTGTCATTATAAGTTTTTCGAAACTAACTCAAGCTAAGAATCTCACTGGACAGGGTTTCGTTTTTGACGTGGGGTTCTAGGGGAGCACTAAAGCGCAATTTTGTGGCCATTCAACCTTTAAAGAGCTGAAAAGGGTAAAATTCGTTTGCATGTAAAATCAAATTCCTTGGGGATAAGGTTGATACTCAAAATTTACATAAAACATTTTTAAAACTCTCCCAGATAGGGTTAGGGGTTTTAAAGTTTTTTTGAGGAATCTCACTGCGCAATCTGACTAACATAAACGATAAATAAAAAAGAGAAGAAAAGATTGAATATCATATTTAGGTTTTTCAAAACTCGACCCTCAATGGGGTAAAAAGGGGTTGATAAGTTTTTAGGGGAGGAATTTACTTTGTGGCGGTAACCTAAAATGTATTATTCTTTTAGTCAACGAATCGTCCCAATCCAATAAACCCTGTATATCTACGATACCCAGTTTTTAGTCACCTTCACTAACTGCATATAAGAAAATGATTTATAGCATTAACGAAATCACGCAAACGAAGTTGCGGGCGGAGTGCTAGTGTAATATCAAAACAAAACACATTTTCATTAACGCACCAAAATACCATTTTCGCGCTGGATATGAACTTAGCTGCGATATAATGAATTAAAACACACTGCAAGAGCTTTCATATGACATATAATTTATCACTGTTGAAGAATGTTGAAAAGTGGGCCCAAAATGACGCATGATCCTTTCATCCAGATCCGTGAATTCGAAAATAATCCCAAGGGAACATATTCCCGGGATAAAAGTACCCTATGCTATGCCAGACTATCATCTATCTCTGTGCCAAATTTCATCCAGATCCGTCCAGCCGTTTGAGCGTGAAGAAGTAACAAACATACACAGTCACAGACTTTCGCCTTTATCTATATATTTAAAAATGTTATGTTGGTTTGTGTACGCTTCAAAAACTCAAAAAGTTCTGCACCGATCGAGCTGAAATTTTAGCATGATATATAATCCGCATCTAAGATTGTTTTTATCTAGGGTAGGGTAGGGTAGGGTAGGTAGGATAGGTAGGTAGGGTAGGGTAGGTAGGGTAGGGTAGGTAGGGTAGGGTAGGGTAGGTAGGGTAGGGTAGGGTAGGTAGGGTAGGTAGGGTAGGGTAGGGTAGGAAGGGTAGGGTAGGTAGGGTAGGGTAGGGTAGGGTAGGGTAGGTAGGGTAGGGTAGGTAGGGTAGGGTAGGTAGGATAGGGTAGGTAGGGTTTTTTTTTTTTTTTTTTTTTAATTAACACTATTCCCCGCCACAGAGTTTGGCGCCTATTCTGTGCTCAACCTCTATCTTTCCGTTCAATCTTTTATGCCTCTCGTACTTTCATTCCTCATCCTATATCTTTCTTGCATTCTTCATCTTTCATACTGTGGGTGGGAATCCCACTTTATTTAGTCTTGTCTACGGGCATTATTTATTTATTTATCACAGGTTTACGAAATAAATATACAAAAAAGCTGATTATGTTACAATATACAGGTGTTATTTATCACAGAGTTTAAACAGTCGGTGTTAATTATCACAGATTTTCATTATATTAGGGTAAAACATAGCAACATAAAATAGGTGCAGTAAAATATAAACATTAGGGACAATAAAAACATAAAAAGGTGCAGTTATCACAATAAAATAATGTATCACAGATTTTCTTACACAACTAACTAGGTACTAACTTAACATACTACTGGCTATACATTTCTGAGCTGCATTCTGCGCTTGCGTTTAAATATAGTGACATATTTACGAAGCGCAGTGCGCATCAGTTTTATTTCTGTGTATAACCACAGTGGCTACTTTATGGCAGTATGCTAGGAACCTTTCCCTTTTTTGGTTTGTCATGAACCCATAGATACTTTCGTTCGTCAGTTTCATGTCCAGCTCACATTCAAGTTGGTAGCGCTCCCTGGTAAATAACGGGCATTCTACGATTATGTGCTGGACACTTTCTGCCACGCCTGGATCGCAGACGCACGATGGGCTCTCCTTACACTTGAAGCGATTCAAGTATTCAGAGAACCCACCGTGCCCCGTCAAAACCTGCGTGAGAACACCTGAGGGCCGTACCTGTTTCACAATGCGGAAAGCCACTATTGCGTCCGGTAGAAACATTTTCGTCACGGAAGCAGTCTCGCCCGACACGTATCTCCGATTCCATTCAGCAAGCGATTCCAAACGGATCTGTCGCTTGATTAATGAAATCGGACATTGGTCGTAGTCCGGCTTCCTCCGTAACGACAATGCTGCTTCCTTTGCTAACTCGTCCGCTCGCTCATTCCCCGGCAGGCCCGCGTGGGCCTTGATCCAGAACAAAGACACAGCTTTGCTCTGGCCCAGGGCTTTAGCCAAATTGGCGCGCGCGTGAACCGCCAGGGGATGGAGAGAGCCATGGTTTGCAAGCGTCTCCAATGCTGACATTGAGTCGCTATACAAACCATAGCTCGCCTCTTGCCGCGCGAGGATCACTTCGGTCGCTTTGAAAATGGCCAGGAGTTCCGCCTGGTAGAATGTGCAGTACGCGGCAAGGCAGAGCTTGAGGCTCCGGACTTCGCCATCACTATCCCAAATGGATAATGCGGCTCCGACCTTCCCCTCAATCTTGCTGCCGTCGGTGAAGATTCGCACCGTCTGCACATTGTTACTATCTAGTAAAGTTTGATCTGCCAGGCACATGAACTCCAGAGGCATTTGTGTAGCTGAATGAGGAGCTTCTGCAAACCTCACCGCACTCTCGATCTCCCTATCTCCTGGCACAAACCGGGATGACCCTCTCCTCGCTTCATACAGGGCGGCTGCCTCTTGTATGCGCAGGTCTAGAGGTAGAATCCCGGACAGTGCCAGTGCCGAGTTCAGAGAGACTGTGCGGTACGATTTGCAGAGCTTCTGAGCGAATCCTCGTTGGACAGAGCCTAGTTTCTTCCGTATCCCAACCTTTTTCGTGGCGGGAGCCCAGGCAGCGGCCGCGTACGTAACTATGGGTTCAATTGTGGCTGTGTAGATGATGTGTATGATTTCTGCACTCAATCCCCAACTAACTTTAGCAACGCGGGATAGCTGTTTGTAAATATTAGCTGCCTTCTTGCAGACGTTCGCGGTATGCTCACTGAAAGTGAGCTAATCGTCTATGGTTAGACCAAGCAACTTCATTTTTCTGACAATACCGATGTCGACCCCGGCCATGCTCAGTATTGGAGTGTCGTACTTAAGCTTATTGGTTATGGTCATCGCACAGGTTTTGTGCGGTGCAAACCTCAGCTTATTTCGGACACCCCAATCCTGAACATGGACGAGGGCTGCATTGGCGGTTCTAGAGACTTCAGTCGCCGTGTCCCCATCCACGACCAAGACGATGTCATCCGCGAACGCCTGCACGAAGATCCCGCGCCGCTCTAATTCCTGCAGTAGTGGGTCTAGGAGGAGATTCCACAGGATTGGACCGCCGATTGACCCCTGAACGCAGCCCTTGCCAGTCTCTCTCGTGCATTCCTCCCCGGCATAACGAACCCTAACCTTCCTACTGTCAAGATAGCTGTCTATCAGCCGCCTGATGTTGACCGGGCACGATTCCTCAGCCAGCCTGACTTTTATAGCTGGTCACCAAGCGCTGTCGAAGGCCCCCTCTATATCCAATGACACCAGGACAATTAGCTTCGTCAGCCTCAACTTGTCCTGTACGTGCTGCACTAGCGTATAGAGGGCGTCCTCGGTGCTCCTTTTGGGCATAAAGCCAAACTGGCGGGTACTAAACCGCGGTACAAGCTGCCACTTTAGACGTGCTACGACCATCCTCTCCAGGACCTTCCCCAGAACAGGCAGTAGACCGATTGGTCGGTATGCCTTGGGGGTGAGATAGTTGTCCTTGCCCGGCTTCCTAAGAACCACGACCGTAGCCTCCTTCCAGATCTCTGGAAAATGTGCCAGTCCGAGGCACTTGTTGTAAAGGGCAAGGATCAATTCCGGGTCCTGGTGGATCGCTTGACTGCAGATGTCAGACGTCAGTCCGTCCCCTCCTGGTGCCTTTTTGGGATTGAAACCTGCCACGGCGGTCTTCAGCTCCAGCGTCGTAAATGGTGGGTCATGATATTCATCATAGACCCATTCATTTACTTGGCTGGCCGCTTCTCTAATTCGCCTGTGGTCAGCGTTATCCTGGTCTACTCTGTCTTTGGGGTAGAACGTATCTGCAAGTAGGGCGGCTGATTCACTCGGATTAAGGAATGCACCATCGCAGCATAGGGTCAGTTCCTCCTTCCTTTTGGTGGTCCTACTTATGATCCTGTAAATACCCTCCCAGACCCCCTCCCGGTCCTGTTTCCGGCAGAACTCCTTCCAAGTGGTGACTTGAGCATTCTTTGCCTGCATCTCATACTCTTCTTTGACTTTCAGGTACTCGTCGACGACCATCGCTCGCCGGACCGGCGCGGCATTGCGGATACGGTGTTTCTTCCTGTTAACCTCCTTCTTCTTTACAGCGAGCTCCTCGGACCACCAGGGACAGGTAAGTTTAATTTTATTATTGACCTTAGGAATAGCTTCTTCACATGATTCTGAGATTACTCTACTATATTCTATTATTAAATCTTCTAACCCTTGTTTACTGTTTGTTTCCCTTATTCTTTCCAAATTAATATTTCTCTCAATTTTGAGTGCCCCTAATTTAAATTTAAATTTATCCCAGTCAGCTTTCCTTGTGTTATACCTTCTTGTTGTTCTTTGGATATGTATCCCTTTTTCCTTTTTTAAATTAATGTTAAAAAATATCGCGTTGTGGTCCGAAGACGTTGCTCCTGTGTCTACCCGCCAGCCGTCCACCAAGTCAAAAAGGTCGAGCGAGCATGCCGTGACGTCCACATGGCTTTTGTACGCTCGACCACCTCTGACAGTATCAAATGTGGGAGCGTCACCAGTGTTTAGTACCTGAAGCTGCAACTCTTCCAGGGTAGCGGACATTTCCTCTCCCCTGGGGTCTTCCTTGATGCTGCCCCACCAGGCACTTTTCGCGTTCGCGTCGCCACCTATCAACAATCTACCGGTGGCCACTTCCGATTTGACCCGGGTCACCTGGTCCAAGTATGGCCCTATGGGTTGGTCTGGCTCGAAGTAATAGGAGACTACTGCGATTTCCCAGGCTTTGGTTCGGATCCCCACCACAACGATATTGTTTGTGGTGAGTTTCGGGTAGGGTATGACATCCAAGTCATGATCAAAGACGGCGATAGCCGCCCTTACCCTCCCACTTCCATCGACCTCGCACTGGTAGATTCTCGCTCCACGGTAGCTCTTCATACTTCGTGCTCCTCACACATACGGCTCCTGAATCAGTGCCCACGAGATCTTTCTATCACTGGCCTCTAGAAAAAGTTCGGTGGTTGCCAGTTCCATGCGTTGAAGGTTCGCTTGGACCACTCGGTATGTTCTTGCTTTTTGTTGGACAGGAGTCTCCGGGGCGCCCTTAGCAATATGCTATGGTGGACCGCGCTATTGCGTCCCACCTCCTCCTAACCATGCACTCCGAGCTGAAAACGTGATGACCTGCTCCCTCAAAGTTTGCTCGTGTGCAGTTACAACACGTCGGGGGTAGGCCAGCGCTCCAGTCCGCGCACTCCGTCCTCATGTGAGGACCACCACAGTGGCCGCACTTTGGACGAGCGGGGACTGGTCTTCGACCCTTACCCGCTCAAGGTCCACATGCACCGACCCTGCATCGATCATGCGCCGCCAGACCTCGGTGGCGACCCTCATCACAAGGTACGGTACGGTAAGGTAAGGCACCTGTGCGGGTTTCTGGCACGCTTCCGATATAGAGCTTCCGTTTTGCCCTGCTCATCTTCCAGGCCTCTGTAGATGTGGGCATTCTGTTTTCGGAGGGCTTTTAGAATCTCCTCGTTCGTGTTGTACTGCATTTTATCCCGTATTAAAATCAGCGGGTTTTTATTTTTGACGTCTTGCGCTTCCAGCTCGGGCGCCTGCCTAAGTCTTTCCCTAAGCTTATTCCTGTCTTCCTCAGTACGACAACCCAGGATAATCTTCCTATCCTTTGCCTTTCTCACTTTTTCTACGGCAATCCCCCCTTCCCTGGCGTTGACTACTTTCCTTAGCCGGTCCAGGACTTTGTCTCCCGTCTCCTTTCCATCCCTGGCCGTCACTACTATGGAGTGCAATGTGGTTGGGTTCTGAGCCCGGATGAAAGGCCGACTGGCCGCTACGCTAGCATAAGAAACCATTTGGTCTTGGCTAGCTCGTAGCGCCTCTTTCAGCCTGTCCATCCGTAGACTGTTTTCGGCCAGGCTTCGGCTGTGCTCTTCGAGGGCTTTCCTCAAGGAGGTCGTCTCAGCCTCAGCATTAGCCTCTAAGGATGAAGAGAGAGCTTTCTCGGCCCTTGGTTCCTCCTGGGCTGTGGTGCCTGTAAATTTAACAGTATTTTTGGCTGGGGGTTCCTTGCCATTATCCTGGTCGTACTCTTTAATTAATCGATACAGACGGTCTGCCTGGGCTTTCACCTCAGCCTTGATTTCATTTTTAGTTGTCTTAGACTGTGTCATTAGCGCTTTTATTTTATTAGAACAATTTCTGGCCTCGGCAACTCTACTTTTTGGCGGGGGCGAGCTCACAACCTCAAAGGATATAGCTCCCCTTGCCGACGCTGGTGGTGTTGAGACCGGCTTTTTAGGGGGAGTCCTCTTTGTAACAGTTTTACTGCCCGCTTCCCACTCACCCACGCTCTTCCTCACGCTCTACGTGTCAGGCCCTGCCTCGGGCGCCTTCTGTGGGCTTTTAGAGAGGGTTTTCGCTGTTGATGTTGCCGGGCGCTGGGTAGGCGTACGCACACCAGGCATTCCACTCATCGTGATTATTATGCTATTAATGGGGATTAGTGTAGCGTCAAGAGGGGTGTGTAAAAGGCACTCCAATTGTGTGTAAAATTGTGTAATGTAAAGGTGGGTATTGTAAAGATACCCCGCTTTGTGTGTAATTAATAAGGTTCTCCTGCTCAATTAGGGTACTAGTCAAAAATTTAAAACAATAATAATTTAGTCTTAGCCTAAGATATAGTAGTACAATAGTACAACTATATGTCAAAATAAATTATAATTAAAATTGCCTAACGTAGTATTAACCTAAAATATAGTAGCACAAAAGTGCTACTATATGTCCTAAAAGTAAACGAGAAACTGTAGACCTCAAGCATGTACCGCAGTGTGATCCAAAGTGTTGTAATTAAAAAGATATATAGAAAAATTTAGGTGTAGGGGCGTTTTTCGGCGATTTCCTTGGGGTCAATTTACAGGCTTATTCTTTCCGATTACGGGGGCCCCAAACTTGGTGGGTCTATGACCTCCGGTTCCAAAGTTAGGGTCCGGGGGGGTGAAGATTTTTTTTTTTATTTGGGGTGACGGGGGTTGGTCCCGAGTGGGTCCCTGAGGGTCTCGGGGAAATGAGGGGAAGGAGGGGGGGAGGGGGGGAGGGTTGGGGTCCTGAGAGGGGGATATATATTTAAGGTATATATACGTATATAAATAGTACAGTGTTATCTAGAATAGTCTAAACAACCTTTGAGGGTCGAAAAAGGGGGAATTTAGGGGGTCTATCACAATATAGATGCCGGCTGGGAGGGGGTGTCTTCTTTTTGGGGGAATTTCGTCAGAAATGCGATATACCCAGCCGTTTGGGAGATATCGCCTTAATCGTAAATTTATAGAAACTTTTTGCCTTAAGAATTTTTCCTCCTCCTCGAGTCGATTCCCCAATGCTGGGGGTCGTGACCACATCATGGTTTCAGAACTTTCTCTTTTATGATGTTTCTCCACCTGCTCCTATTCTCCGCAACATGCACGGCTTCCGAGGCTTTGATGTTCAGCGAGGCTCGGATTTGGTCTGACCAGCGTATAGGACTTCTGCCTCTTGGCCGTTTGCCCTCGACTTTACCAGTGACAATTACCTTGAGTAAGTTGTCACCAGGTTTACGGGCAATATGGCCATAGTAGTCAAATATCTTGCGGAGGCACACATTCGACAATCTAGGCCTTTTTTCAATTTTGAGGTCCTGCAATATCGAGATGTTCGTCTTGTGCGCCGTCCACGAGATACGCAGCATCTTCCTGTAACACCACATCTCAAAAGCCTCGATGCGTTTGCGATCAGCGGCTTTTAGAGTCCACGTCTCCGCTCCGTACAAGAATATGGAGAAAACAAGGGAGCTGACAAGTGTCAGTTTCGTCTTGTTCGAAATGTTGCGGTCCTTCCACACTCTCTCGAGTTGCGACATGGCACTCTTTGCCATTCCAATGCGCCTGTGAATCTCATCTTCACACGATCCATTGTTACTTATACTAGAGCCCAGGTAAATAAAGTGATTAACTATTTCGACGTCAAGTGTACCACTGAGCCCTAGTTTGGACGTGCGGTCCACCACCATGATCTTCGTTTTGGACCGGTTTATGGAAAGGCCCATCTCACCACTGTATCTTTCCATCCTGTTGAAGAGAGAGCTCATTTCGGTTTCGTCTGCCGCAAACAAGATGGTGTCGTCAGCGTAGCGCAAATTGGTGATTTTATTGCCATAGATGTTGACACCCCTGCCGTTCCAGTCCTCACAGGCTTTACGGATTATGTACTCCACATAAATGTTGAACAGGATGGGTGACAAAATACAGCCCTGGCGCACTCCCTTGCCAAATGGGAACGGCTTCGAAGACGTGCTGCCCACCCTCACCATGCCTTGGCTGTTTGAATATAGCCCCTGTAACAGAGCAATAAGGTGTTCAGGCACTGCCATTTCCCGTAAAACTCACCACAATCGATTCCAGTCCACACAGTCAAAGGCCTTGCTGTAATCAATGAAGCACATCATAACTGGTACATCAAACTCGTACGCCTTCTCAATGAGTTGCCGGAGATTGAGAATCTGCTCCCGTGTTCCCTTTCCTTTTACAAAGCCAGCCTGCTCCTGTGGAATCTGCCAGTCCAGGTAGTATCGGATTCGGCTGTTTAGAATGTGGAGGAGGATCTTACTGGCGTGTGATATAAGTGATAAAGTGCGGTAGTTGCCACACTTCCGTGTCGATCCCTTTTTGTGCAAGGGGAGGACTATTGACTTTGTCCAGTCCAGGGGCCATTTACCTGTGTCCCAAACGCTATTGCAAATTCTGTGCAACATATCGATACCAGCATCACCTAGCGCCTGCAAAATTTCTCCTGTGATCTCGTCAGGGCCGGGGGCCTTCCTGCTTTTCAAGCTATATATAGCTGAAATCACTTCGGATCTCAGAATGGAAGGTTCACGGTCCAGTCCTTCAAAGATAAGTGGCGAGTTCATCGCAGGCGATGGGTTACTGTACAGGTCCTCGCAGTATTCACGCCATCTGTCGGCCACCCTTCAAATCGTGCAGGGGCTTTCCGTCCTTGTCTTCAAGTACCCAACTTTTCGGTTTAAATTGCCTTGAGAGTAAAACGGACTTTTTTATAGAGGTCAGAAGTCTGCAGATTGTTGGCGTGAGACTCAACTTCACGACATATGTTTAGTATGAAGTTATTTTTGTCATGCCTGCTACTGCGTTGATCCTTTTACATAGACCAGAATACTCTTTCATAACCTCGTTGTTTTGGAGACCGTGACACTTTATCTCTTTCTCTTCTTGACTAGTTCCCAGGTTTTATCAGAGAGCCAGGTTTTTGATCTGCATTCCCTGTGTTGAGGCTGGCATTTTACTAGGGCGTCAATCACTGTAGATTTCAAAGATTCCCATTGAGCGTTAGTGTCTTGAGAGTCGGTTGGGATTGATTCGAGTCTTGACTTTACAGCTTCTCTGAATTTTGGGCGGAAGAATGGATCCAGCTGTCTGGGTTTCGGCGGTGACGTTTTCTTTATCCTCTTGAGTCGCAAGGCAAACCAGGCAACCAGCAAGTTGTGATCAGAGCCGCATTCTGCGCCAGGGAAAGTTTTGACATTAGAGATAGAGGAGCGCCATCGATTATTTATGATTTATGTAATCGAATTTGATTCCTGTAGCGATCGGCCAGGTGACCTCCAGGTGTACACACGGCGAGGATGGTGCTGAAGTAGGTGTTCATGACACTAAGTCCCCTATCAATACACAACCCCAACAACCTCTCACCCCTATCATTTCGGACCCCTAGTCCGTGCTTCCCACCACGTTACTGATGTGATCGTCTGCAGTTGTATTACCGATTTTTGCGTTCCAATCACCGATTATCATAGTCATTTCCCGATTTGGTATTGAACTAAGTGTATCTATTAGAGTAGCATAAAACCCATCGATAGTGCTTTCATCAGATTGCTTAGTAGGGGCATAAAACCTGGATCACATTAACAATGAAAGGCTTAGTGTTCAGCTTCAGCGTTATGATCCTGTCCGATACAGGGTTTGTACCCAAGGACGAATCTATTGATATGTGGTGTCAAGATAAAGGCGACACCGTTTCGGCTCTCATTCTCAGGTCCTGAGAAGTACATGGTGTTACCAGAGCTGGTCTTGAAGTAACCTTGTCCTCTCATGTGGGTCTCGCAGACACCAAGGAGAGTCAGCCGGTGTGCCATCATTTCACTCTCCACGATGGTCAGCTTCCCATGTGCAAGCAGTCCTCTCACGTTCCAGGTGCCCACTCTATGTTGAGTGCGGATCGTCATGTTCTCAGCGGGCCGTTCGTTGCTAGTTGAAAGCTTCCCCACATCTGCAGTCGCATGATCCTTCGCATCGGTAACCTCATCATCATCGGTAGCAGATTTCACACCTACCAGCCCGGGTACTGGCAGGCGCCGAGCGTCAGTCGGATCGCATGACAAATCGCATTCCTTATTCGCATTTGAATCCATAATTAGGTTTTCTTGGGAGATTAATTATGGTGGGTTCCCGAGTCCTTCCACATCAGTATTTTTGAGGGATTTAATTCCTCAAGGCCACTGGGCGCCGCTCCGAAAGATGCCACGGAGATGTCAGGTTATTTACCGCCGCCTGAGGCTCGGCGTTGACATTTGATGGTAGGTCTTGTCTTCTCCTGACCAACCCTCCTCCTTTTTCATCCGGGCTTGGGACCGGCATTGGCGGAGTTGAAGAATAAGATAAGATTTTTTAACCGACCTCAAAAAAGGAGGAGGGTTCCTTCCGTCGAAGAATGGAAAGGT